>CM051234.1:90810096-92296834 GCA_027917425.1 Gastrophryne carolinensis
AGTTGGCTTCAGGAGCCCAAAAATTGGATGAATCACACCCTGGAGTTGGCAGGAGTTGACAGTAGCAGCAGCAGGAGCCCAAAAAATGGCCTAAAGACATAAATATGTTTTGCACCATTTGGAAAGTGTAAAACGTGGCACCATGCTGAATCTAGTCGCATGCATCAGGCATTGGTGGGTGGAAATCCTGGCTGATCCATCCCTGATTCATTTTGACAAAGGTGAGTCTCTCCACATTTTTAGTTGACAGACGAGTTCTCCTCGCCGTAACTATGGCCCCCGCCGCACTAAACACCCGCTCAGATGGCACGCTACTTGCCGGGCAGGACAGCTTTTCCAGGGCAAACTCTGCTAGTTGCGGCCACAAATCAAGTTTGGCTGCCCAGAAGTCCAGCGGATCCTCAAGGTGTGTTGGCATGGTCATGTCAAAGTATGACATGACCTGCTGGTTCAGGTCCTGCTCCAGGTCTTCCTGCTGCTCATGAGTAGCCTCACTATGCGGGTGTAGAAAGCTACTCATTAGCGACTGAAGACTGAGGCTGCTGCTGCTGATGGAGCTTCTGCTGCTGCTGCTGCCAACCCCCCCAGCGGCCATGGCAGTGGAAGGTGAGCGCAGAGGTCCCCTCGAGTCAGACCTGCGAGAGTATGGACCATGGCGCAGATAGGCATCGGCCAACTGCCTACGTAGAATGTCTTTGTAGTAGTTGAGTTTGTCCTCCCTCTCGGTGGGTTTAAAAAATGCCCCCATTTTGTGCCGGAAGCGAGGGTCCAATAAGGTGGACAGCCAGAAGTCATCCCGCCGACAGATGGAAACAATTCTGGGGTCACTACGCAAGCACGTGAGCATGCTTCGTGCCATTTGCGCAAGTGACTCGGATGGACTACCTGTCTCCATCTCCACTGCATACTGCCACGGTGTGCCCGGGTCCTCTGTCTCTCCTTCCTCAAAAACCTCTAGCTCCTCTGGCTGCTCCTGCTCCTCCTCTCCTGTCCGCTGACTAGATAAACCAGCCATTTCGCCAAGCCTAAACTGTGTTTCGCTGGGCAACTCCTCCTCCTCCTCTTCCTCCTCCTCCTCCTCCAGTTCAGCTCCAAGGGGGTTCATGTGGCCGTAAGATGTAAACGCCATGTCTCCAGTGCCCTGACCAGCCATGGTTTCCAACATGTGCTGCAGTACATGAAGCAGTGGAATCACGTCGTTCATCCCGTAATCCTGCCGACTGACAAATAAAGTGGCTTCCTCAAAGGGCCTGAGCAAACGGCAGGTGTCACGTATGAGCTGCCACTGGTTGACATTGAAGTTACACAGGGGAGTCCCCCTATCTGCTTGGATCATCAGGAAATCCGTGATGGCTTTTCTCTGTTCATATAATCGGTCCAACATGTGAAGGGTGGAATTCCAACGGGTGGAAACATCGCAAATCAGACTATGTTGGGGGATACCATTCTGACGCTGTAGCTCAAGAAGGGTGTGTTTGGCAGTGTAGGAGTGGCTGAAGTGCATGCAAAGTTTCCGTGAAGTTGTTAGGATGTCCTGCAGATGGGGGGAACACTTCAGAAACCGCTTGACAACCAGATTGAAGACGTGAGCCATGCAGGGGGCATGGGTCAGGCTTCCTTGGCGCAGCGCAGACAAAATGTTCTTCCCATTGTCGGTAACCATGATTCCCATTTTAAGTTTTCTCGGAGTAAGCCATGTTTGGATTTCCTGATGAATACATTTAAGCAGTTCCTCCCCTGTGTGACTCCGTTCGCCAAGACAAACCATGTGAAGCACTGCGTGACACCTCCGTGCCCTGCACACATGGTAGACTGGAGGGGCACTGAGACTTGAGCCTACAGTGGAGGGTGAGGAGATGGCGGAGGATGAGGAGGCCGAGTCGCACGGTGTCACAGGCCCAATGGGCAGAGAGCGCGGAGGCCGAAGCGGCGTGACCTGTCCAAGTTGCTGCTGCAAAGGGACCACATTCACCCAGTGGGCCGTAAACGACATGTACTGCCCCTGACCGTAGTTACAGCTCCAGATGTCGGCGCTGCCATGTATTTTGCTACACACCGACAGGCTCAAGGACTGGCCCACCTTCTGTTCAACAAAAGTGTGCAGCGCTGGTACTGCCTTCTTGGCAAAGAAATGACGGCTTGGGACTCTCCACCTCGGCTCGGCACAAGCCATCAGTTCTCTGAAAGGTGCAGATTCCACCACCTGAAAAGGGAGCGACTGCAGCACCAGCAACTTGGACAGGAGCACATTCAGCTTCTGCGCCGTAGGATGAGTGGGCGCATACTGCTGTCTCTTGGACATGGCTTCGCTGATGGATTGCTGGCGGGATGCATGACTTGGAGGAGGAGGAGGAGGAGCAGGAGCGACAGAGGATGGGTATGACGCACAGCTGCCTTCGGCTGAGGTGCTGGAGCCTTGGCTGGCAGAAATTGGGAGCTCACTTGGTGAGGAAGCAGACTGGACCACCCCTTGGGAGCCTCGGTTCTCCCAGGTCGTTTTATGGTGACGCATCATATGTTGACGCAGGGCCGTGGTGCCAACATTTGGACCCTGGCCACGCTTCACCTTTTGCCTACATATCTTGCATGTGGCCATGTTACCCTCCTGCGGATGCCTCAGGAAAAACTGCCACACTGCCGAGTAGCTACTTTTCCCACCCCCTGGCCTCACTGATTCACTGCTGCTGTTGCCAACTCCAGGAACCCCTGCTCCACTACCTCCCGATAAGGTAGACTGCCGCACAGCAGGTGCTCTACCCCGGCCCCGGCCCCGGCCGGCTCCAGCCTTTGGAATTGTGCCCCCATGCTGACTGCTACCACTTTGCTGCCTCAGCTGCTGACTCCGGGGCAACCTGCACCCCTCTTCTCCTGATGATGACGATGAAGCCCCTTCATCACCCGGCTCCCAAGTGCGATCGGCTTCATCGTCATCATCATCATCATCACCGGGTTGTGGCTGTACGTCACTGATGTTCGTGGATTCGTCAACAGTGTCTGGCGCAGGAGCTGGAACGCTCGCAGCACCCACGACACTGTCCACATCACTATTTGTCTGCCTAGCTAAAGAAGCCACCTCCATTTCTTGGCTGGGCAGTAGCTGCTGACTGTCCTCTATCTGATGGTCCTCCTCACTAAAGAGTGGAGCTGAACCCAAAGCATAGGATACGTCGCTGGGGGAGGGAACGGCGTAGGCCAGAGGCAATGGGAGGACAGGGACTGCTCTCGGGGCATGCCAACTCAGGGTTGTGTCAGAGGAACCTACCGACCCTAGACTGGGGGTCTCAGACGTAAGTTGTGATGATGTTGTTGATGAGCGCGTCAACCAATCTACCACGGCAGATGCGTTACTGGTGGAGACCCGACCGCTAGCAGATACTGGCAGATTAGGTCTCTCAGCGTGACTCCTGCTGCTACTGGCCCCCAGTCTGATGCGAGCTCTTCCTGCGGAATCTTGGCCTCTGCCACTCCTCTTTTCACTTCCAGGCACTTGTCTGCCCGACATAGTCTAACTGGCGTGGTAGTAGGTGATATTTAAAAAAACCCCGGGCAGCGGTGGGTCTATATGAAACAGAATATAATGCACACCAAAAGTGAGCAGTAACACTCAGCCTCCAACAGGCCTGCTTAGTGTAAATAAGAGAGCTGCTTAGTGTAAATAAAGAGGGGTATGCTATGTTACAGAATGGGATGCCTCAACAGAAGTGCACCTGGCAGGCAGCAGTAAGCCTATGCCCAGCAAAAGTGTCTTATAATATAAATATAATAAGAGCAAATGCTTATATGGTCTTAAACAGAGGCTGCTTTAGTCACAGAATGGGATGCCCCGGGCAGGAATCGAGCTGCCAGGGTACAGTAGTGCTTTGGCCAGCAAAAGTGTCTTTATCAGGCCTAATTTCAAATATGATTAGAGCAAATGCTTATATGGTCTTAAACAGAGGCTGCTTTAGTCACAGAATGGGATGCCCCGGGCAGGATTCGAGCTGCCAGGGTACAGTAGTGCTTTGGCCAGCAAAAGTGTCTTTATCAGGCCTAATTTCAAATATGATTAGAGCAAATGCTTATATGGTCTTAAACAGAGGCTGCTTTAGTCACAGAATGGGATGCCCCGGGCAGGAATCGAGCTGCCAGGGTACAGTAGTGCTTTGGCCAGCAAAAGTGTCTTTATCAGGCCTAATTTCAAATATGATTAGAGCAAATGCTTATATGGTCTTAAACAGAGGCTGCTTTAGTCACAGAATGGGATGCCCCGGGCAGGAATCGAGCTGCCAGGGTACAGTAGTGCTTTGGCCAGCAAAAGTGTCTTTATCAGGCCTAATTTCAAATATGATTAGAGCAAATGCTTATATGGTCTTAAACAGAGGCTGCTTTAGTCACAGAATGGGATGCCCCGGGCAGGAATCGAGCTGCCAGGGTACAGTAGTGCTTTGGCCAGCAAAAGTGTCTTTATCAGGCCTAATTTCAAATATGATTAGAGCAAATGCTTATATGGTCTTAAACAGAGGCTGCTTTAGTCACAGAATGGGATGCCCCGGGCAGGAATCGAGCTGCCAGGGTACAGTAGTGCTTTGGCCAGCAAAAGTGTCTTTATCAGGCCTAATTTCAAATATGATTAGAGCAAATGCTTATATGGTCTTAAACAGAGGCTGCTTTAGTCACAGAATGGGATGCCCCGGGCAGGAATCGAGCTGCCAGGGTACAGTAGTGCTTTGGCCAGCAAAAGTGTCTTTATCAGGCCTAATTTCAAATATGATTAGAGCAAATGCTTATATGGTCTTAAACAGAGGCTGCTTTAGTCACAGAATGGGATGCCCCGGGCAGGAATCGAGCTGCCAGGGTACAGTAGTGCTTTGGCCAGCAAAAGTGTCTTTATCAGGCCTAATTTCAAATATGATTAGAGCAAATGCTTATATGGTCTTAAACAGAGGCTGCTTTAGTCACAGAATGGGATGCCCCGGGCAGGAATCGAGCTGCCAGGGTACAGTAGTGCTTTGGCCAGCAAAAGTGTCTTTATCAGGCCTAATTTCAAATATGATTAGAGCAAATGCTTATATGGTCTTAAACAGAGGCTGCTTTAGTCACAGAATGGGATGCCCCGGGCAGGAATCGAGCTGCCAGGGTACAGTAGTGCTTTGGCCAGCAAAAGTGTCTTTATCAGGCCTAATTTCAAATATGATTAGAGCAAATGCTTATATGGTCTTAAACAGAGGCTGCTTTAGTCACAGAATGGGATGCCCCGGGCAGGAATCGAGCTGCCAGGGTACAGTAGTGCTTTGGCCAGCAAAAGTGTCTTTATCAGGCCTAATTTCAAATATGATTAGAGCAAATGCTTATATGGTCTTAAACAGAGGCTGCTTTAGTCACAGAATGGGATGCCCCGGGCAGGAATCGAGCTGCCAGGGTACAGTAGTGCTTTGGCCAGCAAAAGTGTCTTTATCAGGCCTAATTTCAAATATGATTAGAGCAAATGCTTATATGGTCTTAAACAGAGGCTGCTTTAGTCACAGAATGGGATGCCCCGGGCAGGAATCGAGCTGCCAGGGTACAGTAGTGCTTTGGCCAGCAAAAGTGTCTTTATCAGGCCTAATTTCAAATATGATTAGAGCAAATGCTTATATGGTCTTAAACAGAGGCTGCTTTAGTCACAGAATGGGATGCCCCGGGCAGGAATCGAGCTGCCAGGGTACAGTAGTGCTTTGGCCAGCAAAAGTGTCTTTATCAGGCCTAATTTCAAATATGATTAGAGCAAATGCTTATATGGTCTTAAACAGAGGCTGCTTTAGTCACAGAATGGGATGCCCCGGGCAGGAATCGAGCTGCCAGGGTACAGTAGTGCTTTGGCCAGCAAAAGTGTCTTTATCAGGCCTAATTTCAAATATGATTAGAGCAAATGCTTATATGGTCTTAAACAGAGGCTGCTTTAGTCACAGAATGGGATGCCCCGGGCAGGAATCGAGCTGCCAGGGTACAGTAGTGCTTTGGCCAGCAAAAGTGTCTTTATCAGGCCTAATTTCAAATATGATTAGAGCAAATGCTTATATGGTCTTAAACAGAGGCTGCTTTAGTCACAGAATGGGATGCCCCGGGCAGGAATCGAGCTGCCAGGGTACAGTAGTGCTTTGGCCAGCAAAAGTGTCTTTATCAGGCCTAATTTCAAATATGATTAGAGCAAATGCTTATATGGTCTTAAACAGAGGCTGCTTTAGTCACAGAATGGGATGCCCCGGGCAGGAATCGAGCTGCCAGGGTACAGTAGTGCTTTGGCCAGCAAAAGTGTCTTTATCAGGCCTAATTTCAAATATGATTAGAGCAAATGCTTATATGGTCTTAAACAGAGGCTGCTTTAGTCACAGAATGGGATGCCCCGGGCAGGAATCGAGCTGCCAGGGTACAGTAGTGCTTTGGCCAGCAAAAGTGTCTTTATCAGGCCTAATTTCAAATATGATTAGAGCAAATGCTTATATGGTCTTAAACAGAGGCTGCTTTAGTCACAGAATGGGATGCCCCGGGCAGGAATCGAGCTGCCAGGGTACAGTAGTGCTTTGGCCAGCAAAAGTGTCTTTATCAGGCCTAATTTCAAATATGATTAGAGCAAATGCTTATATGGTCTTAAACAGAGGCTGCTTTAGTCACAGAATGGGATGCCCCGGGCAGGAATCGAGCTGCCAGGGTACAGTAGTGCTTTGGCCAGCAAAAGTGTCTTTATCAGGCCTAATTTCAAATATGATTAGAGCAAATGCTTATATGGTCTTAAACAGAGGCTGCTTTAGTCACAGAATGGGATGCCCCGGGCAGGAATCGAGCTGCCAGGGTACAGTAGTGCTTTGGCCAGCAAAAGTGTCTTTATCAGGCCTAATTTCAAATATGATTAGAGCAAATGCTTATATGGTCTTAAACAGAGGCTGCTTTAGTCACAGAATGGGATGCCCCGGGCAGGAATCGAGCTGCCAGGGTACAGTAGTGCTTTGGCCAGCAAAAGTGTCTTTATCAGGCCTAATTTCAAATATGATTAGAGCAAATGCTTATATGGTCTTAAACAGAGGCTGCTTTAGTCACAGAATGGGATGCCCCGGGCAGGAATCGAGCTGCCAGGGTACAGTAGTGCTTTGGCCAGCAAAAGTGTCTTTATCAGGCCTAATTTCAAATATGATTAGAGCAAATGCTTATATGGTCTTAAACAGAGGCTGCTTTAGTCACAGAATGGGATGCCCCGGGCAGGAATCGAGCTGCCAGGGTACAGTAGTGCTTTGGCCAGCAAAAGTGTCTTTATCAGGCCTAATTTCAAATATGATTAGAGCAAATGCTTATATGGTCTTAAACAGAGGCTGCTTTAGTCACAGAATGGGATGCCCCGGGCAGGAATCGAGCTGCCAGGGTACAGTAGTGCTTTGGCCAGCAAAAGTGTCTTTATCAGGCCTAATTTCAAATATGATTAGAGCAAATGCTTATATGGTCTTAAACAGAGGCTGCTTTAGTCACAGAATGGGATGCCCCGGGCAGGAATCGAGCTGCCAGGGTACAGTAGTGCTTTGGCCAGCAAAAGTGTCTTTATCAGGCCTAATTTCAAATATGATTAGAGCAAATGCTTATATGGTCTTAAACAGAGGCTGCTTTAGTCACAGAATGGGATGCCCCGGGCAGGAATCGAGCTGCCAGGGTACAGTAGTGCTTTGGCCAGCAAAAGTGTCTTTATCAGGCCTAATTTCAAATATGATTAGAGCAAATGCTTATATGGTCTTAAACAGAGGCTGCTTTAGTCACAGAATGGGATGCCCCGGGCAGGAATCGAGCTGCCAGGGTACAGTAGTGCTTTGGCCAGCAAAAGTGTCTTTATCAGGCCTAATTTCAAATATGATTAGAGCAAATGCTTATATGGTCTTAAACAGAGGCTGCTTTAGTCACAGAATGGGATGCCCCGGGCAGGAATCGAGCTGCCAGGGTACAGTAGTGCTTTGGCCAGCAAAAGTGTCTTTATCAGGCCTAATTTCAAATATGATTAGAGCAAATGCTTATATGGTCTTAAACAGAGGCTGCTTTAGTCACAGAATGGGATGCCCCGGGCAGGAATCGAGCTGCCAGGGTACAGTAGTGCTTTGGCCAGCAAAAGTGTCTTTATCAGGCCTAATTTCAAATATGATTAGAGCAAATGCTTATATGGTCTTAAACAGAGGCTGCTTTAGTCACAGAATGGGATGCCCCGGGCAGGAATCGAGCTGCCAGGGTACAGTAGTGCTTTGGCCAGCAAAAGTGTCTTTATCAGGCCTAATTTCAAATATGATTAGAGCAAATGCTTATATGGTCTTAAACAGAGGCTGCTTTAGTCACAGAATGGGATGCCCCGGGCAGGAATCGAGCTGCCAGGGTACAGTAGTGCTTTGGCCAGCAAAAGTGTCTTTATCAGGCCTAATTTCAAATATGATTAGAGCAAATGCTTATATGGTCTTAAACAGAGGCTGCTTTAGTCACAGAATGGGATGCCCCGGGCAGGAATCGAGCTGCCAGGGTACAGTAGTGCTTTGGCCAGCAAAAGTGTCTTTATCAGGCCTAATTTCAAATATGATTAGAGCAAATGCTTATATGGTCTTAAACAGAGGCTGCTTTAGTCACAGAATGGGATGCCCCGGGCAGGAATCGAGCTGCCAGGGTACAGTAGTGCTTTGGCCAGCAAAAGTGTCTTTATCAGGCCTAATTTCAAATATGATTAGAGCAAATGCTTATATGGTCTTAAACAGAGGCTGCTTTAGTCACAGAATGGGATGCCCCGGGCAGGAATCGAGCTGCCAGGGTACAGTAGTGCTTTGGCCAGCAAAAGTGTCTTTATCAGGCCTAATTTCAAATATGATTAGAGCAAATGCTTATATGGTCTTAAACAGAGGCTGCTTTAGTCACAGAATGGGATGCCCCGGGCAGGAATCGAGCTGCCAGGGTACAGTAGTGCTTTGGCCAGCAAAAGTGTCTTTATCAGGCCTAATTTCAAATATGATTAGAGCAAATGCTTATATGGTCTTAAACAGAGGCTGCTTTAGTCACAGAATGGGATGCCCCGGGCAGGAATCGAGCTGCCAGGGTACAGTAGTGCTTTGGCCAGCAAAAGTGTCTTTATCAGGCCTAATTTCAAATATGATTAGAGCAAATGCTTATATGGTCTTAAACAGAGGCTGCTTTAGTCACAGAATGGGATGCCCCGGGCAGGAATCGAGCTGCCAGGGTACAGTAGTGCTTTGGCCAGCAAAAGTGTCTTTATCAGGCCTAATTTCAAATATGATTAGAGCAAATGCTTATATGGTCTTAAACAGAGGCTGCTTTAGTCACAGAATGGGATGCCCCGGGCAGGAATCGAGCTGCCAGGGTACAGTAGTGCTTTGGCCAGCAAAAGTGTCTTTATCAGGCCTAATTTCAAATATGATTAGAGCAAATGCTTATATGGTCTTAAACAGAGGCTGCTTTAGTCACAGAATGGGATGCCCCGGGCAGGAATCGAGCTGCCAGGGTACAGTAGTGCTTTGGCCAGCAAAAGTGTCTTTATCAGGCCTAATTTCAAATATGATTAGAGCAAATGCTTATATGGTCTTAAACAGAGGCTGCTTTAGTCACAGAATGGGATGCCCCGGGCAGGAATCGAGCTGCCAGGGTACAGTAGTGCTTTGGCCAGCAAAAGTGTCTTTATCAGGCCTAATTTCAAATATGATTAGAGCAAATGCTTATATGGTCTTAAACAGAGGCTGCTTTAGTCACAGAATGGGATGCCCCGGGCAGGAATCGAGCTGCCAGGGTACAGTAGTGCTTTGGCCAGCAAAAGTGTCTTTATCAGGCCTAATTTCAAATATGATTAGAGCAAATGCTTATATGGTCTTAAACAGAGGCTGCTTTAGTCACAGAATGGGATGCCCCGGGCAGGAATCGAGCTGCCAGGGTACAGTAGTGCTTTGGCCAGCAAAAGTGTCTTTATCAGGCCTAATTTCAAATATGATTAGAGCAAATGCTTATATGGTCTTAAACAGAGGCTGCTTTAGTCACAGAATGGGATGCCCCGGGCAGGAATCGAGCTGCCAGGGTACAGTAGTGCTTTGGCCAGCAAAAGTGTCTTTATCAGGCCTAATTTCAAATATGATTAGAGCAAATGCTTATATGGTCTTAAACAGAGGCTGCTTTAGTCACAGAATGGGATGCCCCGGGCAGGAATCGAGCTGCCAGGGTACAGTAGTGCTTTGGCCAGCAAAAGTGTCTTTATCAGGCCTAATTTCAAATATGATTAGAGCAAATGCTTATATGGTCTTAAACAGAGGCTGCTTTAGTCACAGAATGGGATGCCCCGGGCAGGAATCGAGCTGCCAGGGTACAGTAGTGCTTTGGCCAGCAAAAGTGTCTTTATCAGGCCTAATTTCAAATATGATTAGAGCAAATGCTTATATGGTCTTAAACAGAGGCTGCTTTAGTCACAGAATGGGATGCCCCGGGCAGGAATCGAGCTGCCAGGGTACAGTAGTGCTTTGGCCAGCAAAAGTGTCTTTATCAGGCCTAATTTCAAATATGATTAGAGCAAATGCTTATATGGTCTTAAACAGAGGCTGCTTTAGTCACAGAATGGGATGCCCCGGGCAGGAATCGAGCTGCCAGGGTACAGTAGTGCTTTGGCCAGCAAAAGTGTCTTTATCAGGCCTAATTTCAAATATGATTAGAGCAAATGCTTATATGGTCTTAAACAGAGGCTGCTTTAGTCACAGAATGGGATGCCCCGGGCAGGAATCGAGCTGCCAGGGTACAGTAGTGCTTTGGCCAGCAAAAATGTCTTTATCAGGCCTAATTTCAAATATGATTAGAGCAAATGCTTATATGGTCTTAAACAGAGGCTGCTTTAGTCACAGAATGGGATGCCCCGGGCAGGAATCGAGCTGCCAGGGTACAGTAGTGCTTTGGCCAGCAAAAGTGTCTTTATCAGGCCTAATTTCAAATATGATTAGAGCAAATGCTTATATGGTCTTAAACAGAGGCTGCTTTAGTCACAGAATGGGATGCCCCGGGCAGGAATCGAGCTGCCAGGGTACAGTAGTGCTTTGGCCAGCAAAAGTGTCTTTATCAGGCCTAATTTCAAATATGATTAGAGCAAATGCTTATATGGTCTTAAACAGAGGCTGCTTTAGTCACAGAATGGGATGCCCCGGGCAGGAATCGAGCTGCCAGGGTACAGTAGTGCTTTGGCCAGCAAAAGTGTCTTTATCAGGCCTAATTTCAAATATGATTAGAGCAAATGCTTATATGGTCTTAAACAGAGGCTGCTTTAGTCACAGAATGGGATGCCCCGGGCAGGAATCGAGCTGCCAGGGTACAGTAGTGCTTTGGCCAGCAAAAGTGTCTTTATCAGGCCTAATTTCAAATATGATTAGAGCAAATGCTTATATGGTCTTAAACAGAGGCTGCTTTAGTCACAGAATGGGATGCCTCACAGCAGACTTAAGATCAGTTCAGTATATATGCACAGTTAGTTACTATAAGCAGCCTGAAAACGCTAACAAAGGCTGGATGAAAAAAAAAAATCTCCCTGTCAGCCAGCTCCGTTTTTCCTACCTTTCCCTGGCTTTCTGTCTGTCTCCTGTCTGTCTCCTGCCTGTCTCCTGCCTGTCTCCAGCCTGTCCCTGTCTGTCCCTGTCTCCAGCCTGTCTCCAGCCTGTCTAACTGCCTCAGCTACACAGCGTTCTGTCTGTCTGTCACGAATGCAATAGAGAAATGAGGAAAAGCAAGATGGCCGCCGTTAAATACCGCTGTGTGACGTCACCGGGCTTGCTGGCTGCTGATAGGCTGCATGTGACTGCCCCAGCTTGCACTGGCGCGGGATACATGTCCAGACATGTCCCGCCCGCCATCTTAGAATGCCTGTAATGTAAATGAATGGATGTTAAAGGAAAACTTCGAGTGATCGAATCGCGGGGAAATTCGGATTCGATCCGAATCGAATTTTTCCTGAAATTCGGATCGAATCCGGGTTCGTCCGGATCGATTCGCTCATCCCTAATTATAATAACCATAAAACACTGCAATACATTTCTGTCCATTGTACTATGGGATCTTGACCTACAGCAACACTTCCAAGTGGTGCTGCTTCGACGCAATCTTTTGGGCACTGCAAGCTTTTGGGCACTAGCTCTAAATAAGGAGCTAGCTGGCAGCCGCATCAGCATTGCTGTTTATTTTTGTTTCTTAGATCGTACGCCACTGTGGCAAAAAAAAGTCACTCAAAGTAAAGGCATGTTTGCTGATGAAGGGTTAGTAATGGCCTATGGGTATTTAGCATGGTCGAATTTATCAATGTGTTTATTTTTAAAACAAATACACTAGCTGGCCTTGGTTCAGCTATGCAATTTTCTATGTGAATATTCTAGTGTATACTTAAGCAGGGCCGGCTTCAGCACCCGGCAAGGCAGGTCAACTGCTGGGCGCCCCCGCCCCCAAGGGAGCAGCGTAAGTTTCGCAATAACCTGCACTCTGACCTCCCCAGCCCTCCCCCAGAGCCCCCCTTCCTCAGCTGTCACTTGCTGGGATGTCACTTTCAGCAGCCACATAGCACATAGCTGCCGGCAGCCTTCGTTCCCACCCTGTCCAGACTATAGCAAACTCTGTGTAACCCTTATCAGCTCGGATCCCTTCCAAACTTGTAGGAAGAACATTATTTTGTTAGAGCTCTTGGTGGGCTCTCAGAGAACAAACGTTTAACCTCCCTAACACTGCTGTCCGCCCTAGTTTAGAGGGACTATCCTTACTGTTCTTTAAAGTGGACCAACACCCGGGATTTAGTCCATTCTGGTTCTTGATTCATTTTCTAGGGATCCGGGGATGTTCCAATTATGGATGCTCCACTGTTTAAAATCCCCAGTATCACCATCAGAACTCACCTTCCTGCCTGCTAAGCTGCATGCACAAGTTTTCATCTGGTAACCAGTGTATTCCATGCATATTAATGCTCAGCATACAGTTGTCTTTGGTAACTGAATTCTGGCATAGGAAATGGCTACATTCCCAGTTTGAATAAGTGAATACTTATTATATAAAAACGATTAACATATAATAATTAACTATTAAATAATGATGATGTGATATAGTAGTTATTAACTCCAGCTCCACGTGCTATACTTAAATCTCCACAGTAAGTATGTGCAAAAAACAAAATAGAACGGCACAGAGCTAATATAAACTAATTAAGGTCCTCTTTAAAGTCCTTCAAATATTTCTTCAAATTCCACCATGTGCATCCACAATCCACTCGTGCTCCACCACCACCGATTTGGTACTCTTACCACAAATAAATGGTGTAATCAGCAATTATAATGATCCCCAGAACGATCTCTCCAACGGGATCCACCTCTCAGGGTCCAGTTTCACAGAGGGTTAAACACGCTCAATTTTCAGATCAATATTGTTTCCACCTCTCTGTTTCACCTCATTTAAATTGGATCTCCCAATATGTTATGCAATCCCCGACCAAGATTTCCAAAATGAAGTCATAAGGAAGAGAACAAAAGGACCATTGCGCAATATTGCAAAACTTTAAATGCACATTTATTCAGGCCAATAAAACACTCACATGATAAAAGATTAAAACTTGCATGTCAATTAAGGCTCTGGGCCAACTCACGCTGCTAGATTCCAAATGTGTTGCCGCCGGCTCCCAACGCATTTCGTCGCTCAGCGCGACTTTCACTAGGTCAGCCGGCGCGACGGCAAGCAGCAATTAAATAAAGAAAAGGCGGGACAAGAGGGGACGAATCTTCCTCCCTCTCATCCAATCACTGGCCAGATCAGCATTACGCTCACCAGTCAGCAGCTATGCGTAGGTCACATTCCTAGTCCAATCCATCCAAGGGGAGGTGAATATCATTAAGTCAACCAATCCCCTGCTAGTATCCCTCATCCAATCAGCGGCAGAGGAGGTGAATATCATTACCTCCGCAATCTCAGCTTAAACGGCAAACTGACGTAACTAACGCCACTCTACCAATCCACAGCACGGGAGGTGAATATAATTAAATGGCTCTGCCAAACCATCATCCAATCAGCGGTAGAGGAGGTGCATATCATTACCTCCGCAATCCCAGCTTAAAGGGCAAAATGACGTAGCTCACACCCCTCTACCAATCCACAGCAGAGGAGGTGAATTTAGTTAAATAGCTCTATCTATCCCCGGCTCATTACATTTTAACAGTCATCGGGCCCGTCTGAGACTGCGCAGCCGCAAGGGAAACACATAGCGTCCCGTTTCCTCAACAACCTCCCCCTGTCAGCTCTCTATTATCAACAGAGCAACAATTTTAACCCGCACTCATCCTATTTAACCAACTAATTCTATGGGAATTTCCCCAAATACTTAAGACATGAGATATGCGGGCATAAACTAAAGGGGGCTCTATTAACACATTAAGGGTATGTCCTACAAAACCATCTCCCCTTTTTGCACTTATTAACCTGTGCCCTCCCAAAAAGAGAAGCAGAAGTTAGGGGCAGGATCATGGAATCCCATTAAAGAGAGCCCAAATTGAATTAAAATCAATATAAGGGCCCACATCAGCATGGGGGCCTATAATAAAGGTAATAAAAATCCAAAGCCATAATTAGAATAAATTTTAAAAATAAAATTAAAAACCTTTTGGATAAAAAATCAAACACAGCAATTCAGCAAGGTGAGTTGGCCCTACCATCTAGATAGACACCTGATAAAATCTAAGGGGTCTAGATAACCCCAACACTAACATTCTATACAGCAATGTATCCTTATAGATAAAATATACAATTGGATCAAAGACATACGGGGTTTAATATACTCAAGCCTTCTAGAGATTGAGACCTCCTATAATCTAACAAAGGTGCAAGATGATAGGGGCTGTCCAGACCTTCCCCATGGTTTTATAAAATGGACCCTTCCCATTGGTTATTTTATAAAACCATGGGGAAGGTCTGGACAGCCCCTATCATCTTGCACCTTTGTTAGATTATAGGAGGTCTCAATCTCTAGAAGGCTTGAGTATATTAAACCCCGTATGTCTTGTCCAATTGTATATTTTATCTATAAGGATACATTGCTGTATAGAATGTTAGTGTTGGGGTTATCTAGACCCCTTAGATTTTATCAGGTGTCTATCTAGATGGTAGGGCCAACTCACCTTGCTGAATTGCTGTGTTTGATTTTTTATCCAAAAGGTTTTTAATTTTATTTTTAAAATTTATTCTAATTATGGCTTTGGATTTTTATTACCTTTATTATAGGCCCCCATGCTGATGTGGGCCCTTATATTGATTTTAATTCAATTTGGGCTCTCTTTAATGGGAGTCCATGATCCTGCCCCTAACTTCTGCTTCTCTTTTTGGGAGGGCACAGGTTAATAAGTGCAAAAAGGGGAGATGGTTTTGTAGGACATACCCTTAATGTGTTAATAGAGCCCCCTTTAGTTTATGCCCGCATATCTCATGTCTTAAGTATTTGGGGAAATTCCCATAGAATTAGTTGGTTAAATAGGATGAGTGCGGGTTAAAATTGTTGCTCTGTTGATAATAGAGAGCTGACAGGGGGAGGTTGTTGAGGAAACGGGACGCTATGTGTTTCCCTTGCGGCTGCGCAGTCTCAGACGGGCCCCGATGACTGTTAAAATGTAATGAGCCGGGGATAGATAGAGCTATTTAACTAAATTCACCTCCTCTGCTGTGGATTGGTAGAGGGGTGTGAGCTACGTCATTTTGCCCTTTAAGCTGGGATTGCGGAGGTAATGATATGCACCTCCTCTACCGCTGATTGGATGATGGTTTGGCAGAGCCATTTAATTATATTCACCTCCCGTGCCGTGGCGTTAGTTACGTCAGTTTGCCGTTTAAGCTGAGATTGCGGAGGTAATGATATTCACCTCCTCTGCCGCTGATTGGATGAGGGATACTAGCAGGGGATTGGTTGACTTAATGATATTCACCTCCCCTTGGATGGATTGGACTAGGAATGTGACCTACGCATAGCTGCTGACTGGTGAGCGTAATGCTGATCTGGCCAGTGATTGGATGAGAGGGAGGAAGATTCGTCCCCTCTTGTCCCGCCTTTTCTTTATTTAATTGCTGCTTGCCGTCGCGCCGGCTGACCTAGTGAAAGTCGCGCTGAGCGACGAAACGCGTTGGGAGCCGGCGGCAACACATTTGGAATCTAGCAGCGTGAGTTGGCCCAGAGCCTTAATTGACATGCGAGTTTTAATCTTTTATCATGTGAGTGTTTTATTGGCCTGAATAAATGTGCATTTAAAGTTTTGCAATATTGCGCAATGGTCCTTTTGTTCTCTTCCTTATGACTTCATTTTGGAAATCTTGGTCGGGGATTGCATAACATATTGGGAGATCCAATTTAAATGAGGTGAAACAGAGAGGTGGAAACAATATTGATCTGAAAATTGAGCGTGTTTAACCCTCTGTGAAACTGGACCCTGAGAGGTGGATCCCGTTGGAGAGATCGTTCTGAGGATCATTATAATTGCTGATTACACCATTTATTTGTGGTAAGAGTACCAAATCGGTGGTGGTGGAGCACGAGTGGATTGTGGATGCACATGGTGGAATTTGAAGAAATATTTGAAGGACTTTAAAGAGGACCTTAATTAGTTTATATTAGCTCTGTGCCGTTCTATTTTGTTACATTCCCAGTTTCCCTGCGGTCCAAGGCACATTCCTATCCCCAGCCTATCTGAATGGTTGAACACAGAAGCTCACCTCAGCGACATGATGCTGGAGATACACTCTGCACATGTGTAGTAGGATCAACAGAAAGGTTAGATTCAAAGAGAATTTCACACAGTGTGGCAGGGGACTGCAGGGCTGGCCAAACATGGTTTTGATCCACAGACTTCCCATTCACATGTAAACACCACCTCCTGCCATCCCTCGCTCTACCATACTTATCTCTTCGGTTGGGTCAGTGAGCCTGGGGACCAGATGCCACAGTAGCCAGAGTATTTGGCCACTGTGGCTTGCTATGGGCCACCGGGTTCCTGCACCACCCTGGCCCATTGGTGGTGCGGCTAATAGCCATTGAACTGGTATAGGAGTCCATTGGATCCCTTACCAGTTCAGAGTGAAAAAATAAAAACACACCGGTTTGAAAAAAATATATATTATTGATCTTAATTAATGTCTGTACGGTGTCTAGAGATGCTCAGCCATCATTTGTAAAGGAGGGGAACATAGGTTCTCCTTCAATCATCCTGGCTTTTATACTAAGAGGTGGGGCCTCTATGGAATTTCCCCCATGTGATGTATAATGTCACAAAGGGGGAGGGGCCTAAAGCGGGTTGCATGGGAGGGGGTTACCCACGGCACCCCTGAAAGAGGCACAAGCCCATACCAAGGAGCATAAGGGCTTGTAAGTTTCAGGGTCAGGGTCTGCACATGTCACAGCCTCTGAGCTCTGGGTTACAAGCCGTTATGCTTGGTATCCAGGCTGGTTGGCTTTGGGGGGGCACATTTTTTTTTAATGGAAACATTAAAGATTAAAAAATGCCCAGCTGAAGTTTCTGTGCTGAAATGAATGGAGGATAATTTGCCATTCATTTTTCAGTGAAAAAAAAAAATAAAAAGACAAAAGTCAGGTTTTTTCCATAAGAAAAAGTAGGATCTTACAAAAATGCAAAAACTTGCTCCTAAGAATGTAAAAAAAAGAAAGTTTTAATGTTAAATTGAATGGCGATGAAAACAACATCCATTTAAACAATGAAAACTTCAAAATTGCAAATAATTATTATTTATTATAAATACCCCGAAAATTATAAAAAAGTGAAAAGAAAACTTCTGTGAGTTACCCACAGCAAGAAAGAATTCATAATAGGAAAAACTTGACTTAAGATGCACTTTCCCAGGCCAAAAACGTAAATGCTTGTCTTAAATGACAGCTTTTGCTGGCATTCATGGGATCAAACTAATCTCGCAGGTGGCTGTGAATTACATGAGCATTGGATATTCACATGGAGGCTCTGAATCAACCTTTATGTGCTGATGGCATTCTGCATAAGTGGTTTTGGTCCCTGGTCTTGACTCATGAGAACAGCTAGTTTAGGTTGGGAAGAGGCATCTTGATGATTTTATGAATTCACCGTCCCCACCATTGTGGTGGCAGAATCACACTGTTGAAAAAAAATTGTTCAGCAGGGACTGGAAAGAAGTCAAAGTTAATGGGAAGATGGATGGAGCTAAATACAGGGAAATCTGGAATGAAAATCTGTCAGAGGCTGCAAAAGACTTGCTCACCTTCCAGCAGGACAACAGGGTAGGGGACCGGACAGCGGAATATGGGACTAGGTACATAGAGGATGGAGGACAAACAACCCGCCTGTGTCACCCAAGAGGCAAGCTACCAACCACCCATGGTGTGAGAGGGCCGGTATTCGACGTATAGAGCCTGTAACCCACCCAGTTCTTCAAAAGCGCTCCTGAAGGTGGAGATGCCCAGACCCCAGGTAGACCCTTGGTGGTCGCAGACTTGGGGAGGGGAAATACAGGGCAAGTGTACACAAGCCTCAAATGGATGGTCGGGGCCCCAGTGCAGACTATGGCGGAACTGAGCCCCTGTGCAGGCTATGGCAGAGCTGGGCCCCAGTGTAGAATGTAGCAGAGCTGGGCCCCAGTGCAGGCTATGGCGGAGCTGGGCCCCAGTGCTGGCTATGGTGGAGTTGGGCCCCAGTGCTGGCTGTAGCAGAGCTGGGCACCAGTGCAATCTATAGGACTGAAAAAGAAAGGCTGTGAGCCCAAGACTATGGCTAAGACAATGGAAGGGCAGTGGGTCCAACACAGACAAAGACACAAACTATGAAAGGCTGTAAACCCCAGCACAGACAAAGACGTAAACTATGAAGGATAGTGAGACCCAGCAAGGCAGGAAGGCTATAAGCCCAAAAACAAGAAATAGGAAGGCCCCACAAGGACAAGGAGGTAAGCAGTTGGAGAGCACAGCTAGGCTTAGAGAAGAGAATGCAATGATCCAACACAGGGGCGTGACGAAGCACATGCATTTATAGGAACCACCACAGCATAATGAATACCAGGTGAGGTTAAAGGCAGCTCTAGGACCCAGGGGAGTCACCACCCCAGCAGACACATAGCAATACCACAATAGTGGTGAATGGCTGGTTCTAGATGACATTCACGCCAGTCCTCACACATACACTTTTCCTTTACCTTACCTTACCTTACATTTGTCCCTGAACATGTAAATTTAATTAAAAACACCATCTGGCCTATCATAATCTTACAATAGAGAATTCTATATAATAAATTCTATATAATGTCACTGACCATTATGTGACTTGGGCCCTTATTCATCAAGCGATAGCGCCAGGTAGTGTCCGACGAGCGCCAGGTAGCGGCAGCTAACGGCGACTACCGACTCAAGTACGCCCGGCGGTGGTCACAATGACGCATTTATCAAGCAAAATGAGGCTAGCGCCGGCGAGAGCGACGGCTAGCGCGGCATTCATCATGAAGCCGCCTGGACCGAACAGCGCCGCTGCAAATTCCCTCACAGCGCCAGGTATGAGCTGTCGCTCCCTGGCGATGTCCAATGCATTTCAATGGAGCAATCTATAATAATTCATGATTAATTGGTAATATTTTTTTTTTTAATTTTTTTAATGTCAAAAAATCAGAGAACACTTCTGCAATGTTAGGATTTATTTTTAAGTCAAAAAAAAAAATATGTGCAGAATTGATCTAACAGGTCTGAGATTAATGTATTCATATAACAAAATGATTCTAAAAACATGTATAATGTTACATTCAAAAAATATGGTTGTTTAGGGGTTAAAAACTAGTTAATACGCCAGCGCTCTGGGGTTTAAACAAGGAATGGACAGCGACAGCACATTCGGAGCGTGATTTTTTGATGAATATGAAGCTAGCCGTTCGCTCTGGCCATTCGTTGTCAGGCGCTCACATACAACGCTGGACCTGTGAAACAGCGACCCCCCAGCCCGTATTCAACATTACCGCACACCGACTGAGTCGCTGTCATCAAGCTAATGCCGGCCAAGCACAGCGAATACTGGCTGGCGCTGAAAAAATCACGCTACAGTCGCTCATCTGTCGCTACCTGGCGCTATTGATGAATCGGCCTCATAACTAGCCGTGAGAAAATCTAAGGAACATGGCACAGGATATTCCATTTGGCCCTAAGTAGTGTTGAGCTTTCACCCCAATTTTGAAATAATTCAGTTTGTTTTGGACAGATACAAATTAGCAAAAGCACAAATGTTAATTCTGTTCAAATTTAGCATAAAAACATTGTAATATAGAACCCAGGCACAATTTTCACTAGCATCTCCAGAATGTGTTCCCCACATGAAAAGTAACTTTTGACAATTTTAGCTGCTCCTGCTTTACTTTCCCAACTAATCCCATTTGTTTTAGCCAGATGTCCTGCCTCATTAAACCATTGCCACTGTTGTGACAGGAGATGCAATTGTCACACTTATGCAGTAATCGATTGCCTGGTCAGTCTCCTCAAAATATGGCCATGGTGCATACACAAGATCAAGGGACTCGAATTGTCCAAACTCCAATAATGATGAAGGGGCAAAAAAAAAAAAAAGCAGTATTTCAGGATCATTGGATAGGCGTCAATATCCAAGCTCAAGAGGTTTGGCTTCACTTTAAACAGGCTGATCGAGACTAATCATAAATCTTTATGAATCTATAGTACACATAAAAATAACACAAAAATGATTTCCAAGGGCTGTAATTAAAATGTGCAACTATTAACAAAAATGCTTTGTAAAAATGTTGCCTAAAATGATGTGGAATACAAACAGAAGTAATAAAGTAGCTAAAAGGCAATCAGTATTGAAAATGTTTTTAATTAATAGTTCAACTATGCATGCTATTTATAACTTTTAAACATATGTTTTCTCTTACATTTATGTATAAGAAATGAAAATGTATATATATATATAAAGAAAAGATCAATATAACTAATTGTCAAGCATAGCATTTCTGCACAGCAGGTTATTTTCAATGTCATGCACAGCCAAGAGGCAAAATACTTCAGAGGGCTTTTGAGTCTTTGAACCATTCAGATACATCCAGTCTTAACCTATCACTTTGTTAATCTAAATGTCTACTTCATATAGATCTTCGTTTTTTTCTTCATTTTTTTTCTCAGAACATTGCAGAATGTTTAATACATAGCATTTAAGCTAAACTAAACTATTCGGGACGTCCCGGAGTTAAGCCAGCAACTGGCCCTGGAATCTTTTAGATCTTGTGTGCCTTATTTTATAGCACTTTTGCAGTTTTGCACAGCATATATGAAGGTTGTTGTTATTATATACACTGATAACATTTAGATTTAAATAGTTATGTATGCACTAATCATATAGGGGAAGAAACTCAACTGATATGTATAGAGAACATTGGGGCAGTAGTGTTTTTCAATGGCTTGTGATTTGTATATGGTATGTTTTTATTGATGTTTACAATAACTTACTATTGAAGGGGTACAGCAGGCAAGGGCAATTGTTAGACCATTGTGTCCAGCTGCATTTGGCACTATCCTAAACTGTTTTGGGTTTTTAAATTAAAGAAGAAATGGCTAAGATTTTCACCTCATGATCTATTTTCTAAAGCAGGTAGACGTGGAAGTTGGGGCTGTGATGTTGCCTAACAATCAACATAATAGGCAGGGTCTGTAAGAGCCCAATATTATGCTTCAAACAACCTGGCTGTGCTACCACCTCTCTCCCTGTTGTGTTCTTATACATTGGCCCTTATTTAACAAGGGATAGCGCCAGGTAGCGAATGGTGAGCAAACGGTAATGACGCTCACCGCCACAAGAATGCCGGCTCCCCTCCACAATCACACATTTATGAAGCCGATCCTGCTTAGCGACTGACAGAGCGCCAGATAGCGAATCATTCATCATTATTCCAGCCTCACCCCACAGCGCCAGCGAGCGACCTTGAACAGCGACAGGTATGACCTCTCGCTACATGGCGCTCTCCAATGCATTTCAATGGAGCTAATTTTAAATATTCATAATTAATTGCTATTAATTTTTTTTTTTTTTTTGTTTTTTAATGTCAAAAATTCTGTGACCACTTCTGCAATGTTAGATTTTTTTTTTAAGCTAAAAAAAAAAAATGTGTGCAGAATTGATATTACAGGTCTGATATTAATGTATTCATATTACAAAATGTTTTGAAAAACATGTTTGTTTGTTTTTTCTAAAAATATGATTGTTTGGGGGTTAAAAAACTACTTTTAACCCATCGCCGCCAGCGCTCTGGGGTTTAAACAAGCATTTCACAGCGCGAGAATTTTTGGAGCGTGATTTGTTAATGAATATGCTGGGAGCCGTTCGCTATGGCCGTTCGTTGTCATGTGCTCCCATACAGCGCGGAACCTGTCAAACAGCGACTCATAACCCCGTATTCAACATTACCACACACCGACTGAGTCGCTGTCAACAGCCGAACAGCGGCCAAGCACAGCGAATACTAGCGGGCGCTGTGAAAATAACGCTACTGTCGCTCATCTGTCGCTACCTGGCGCTATTAATGAATCAGCCTGCCCGTTAGAATCAGTTTAGACACACTAGAGTCAATTCTAAGCCACAGTGTCCACAGTCTGAAGATGAATAGATCAGGGGGTGCAGGCTCTATTGTCTCGTTCCAAAGCCGTGACTTTGTCACCTAATCACAACCACAGGCACACAGACAGCCACTGGCACTTCAAATGCCATTTGGATGGTGGGGTGATTTAAAATTAGGTGTGGTGGTGATTGAAACACTAATTAGGCATTACTTATATGCTAATTAGACCAAGGCTAAGAGTGGGAGACACAAGGAGGGTAGGTGGGAGAAAGGATGTGATTGCTCAGGCTGCATAATACTACTGTGCTCATTCTTGCTGAGCTGACAAACAGGGGCGGAACTATAGACCACCAGTCGAAGCCTATGATTTGTGGTATATGGCAAAGGAATTCAGGGGGTGTGCCATTACTCTTTGCCTTGTTTCTACTTCCAGGAGCAGCTGTGTGCTGACAGGGAGGGGCAGGACAGCCATGACAAGGTGAGCATCTGAATTATAGTTTTATGCACTTTGCCTATAGAGTCCATTTAACTTCTGAGTGAGTGCAGCATATCACTTTTTTTTTGCGTGTTGCGTGTTGCCCTATACCATGCTAGACAGTTGTCTTTTTGATGGTCCCTCTGTTTGCCACCGTGTTAGAGGTTAGTGAAAGCTGTGCTTAGTTAAAGTCTTATCTAAAGTAATTTAGAGAAACTTTGTTCTAAGTTTGGCCATGTCAGTTTGTCATAGCAGTAGACCATACTAGAAAAGGATACGGATCAACGCACACCACACAAATAATTGAGTTGCAAATTAAAAAGTATATTATAACTACATATACTTATAAGTAAAGGTATAATGTGCTCATGTAGCAAAAAATGATACAACGTGTTGGCTCAAGATGCAGAGATATGCACAGTCACCAGGATAGTCGACCACCTCAATGAGAAAAATGTATAATGTTACATAGCTTCATCACACAAGTCAGACTACAGAAAGGTAAAATGTTACCATATGAGTCAATGAGGTGGTTGTGAGACTGTCCTGAGGAATGAAGTAGTGAAGCGACTGACCAGTATACAAAGGATAAGGAAAATAGCATCAAGCAAACCATACAATTTGGAATATACACAAAACATTTCTGGTCAGTAATCGTTAAGCATAAGTTGCATCATACCAGAAAGCGAGACTAATCATAGGTAAATAGTACAATACAGCACGGTAATCATGACATGTACAATATTCATAATACAAATGTAGGAATTACCAGCAGAGTACAGACAGATGATGATCGCAACAAGTAGCCCACATTTCGGAGCCCACGGCTCCTTTCTCAAGGCTGCGACCATAGCATAAGTCCTAAATTAAATAGATGTTTAAAGGTCTTAAAATGGTAGGGACTACAGACTAGCAGTGTAAGGGACACAATTCTTTACCAGCCAGTCTGACAGCATATGTGAGGCAAAAAAAAAAATGTATCCTTGGAAGAAAATCCTGTGCTTATATTACAAATTTTCACCCTTGACAACAGTAACCAATGTCTAAGACACATAATATGTCCTCTTGATTCTCTCAGCCAATGCACACAAGACCCTGAATGAACCTCCTTTAATCACACAAGGTACACTGGCAGACTGATACATTACTAGCACCAGGTATCAGCAGATGAGCGTCTGTATCGCTGTGCTTAGAGTGACCACAAGTATAAGCTGTGATCAGCTATCGGGCGCTGTAACAGAGCGTCTAATTCGCTGTAGTAACCTGGTCGGCATTGATGAATATGATGTGTGTTGGGCACTCTAACACCAGTACAGCGTTGCAGGGAGCGATAGGTAGTGCCAGCTCATTGCGACCGACTCTCAGCGACTGACACCATATTCAACAAAAAAAAAAACACACAGACACAGGGTAGGCACTCCGGATCTGGTCGCTATAGCATAGAGCCAAACGCTGTGTGACTAAAGTCTGTTTTTGAACACATATCCCCAGTAACAAAGGGAAAACACATGGAATGACATTGTTGTAATATGGTGACATTAATACTTTAATGCCAGACCTGTAATGATAATTCTGCATAAAAATATAAAAAAATCAAAAAAGTTTTCAAATGACACAATTATTTGAGAGAAAAAATAATTAACACAAAAAACGAAGAAAAGGAATGTCCATTGAAATGTATGGGAGAGCGGCAGGTAGCGACAGGTAATACCTGGCGCTCTGGAAGCCAGAGTGCTGGCATTATATGCTGAGCTGCCTGTAATGATGAATGTAATGATGAATCGTACGCTACATGACGCTGTTAGAGTCGCTCACCAGAAACGCCTTCATAAATGTGGTATTGCATACAGCGCTCAGCGTTCACCAGACGCTACCTGCCACTACGAGGCACTATCTGCCACTATCCCTTGATGATTAAATCCCTTAGCGGCAGAGGGCGAGCTATCAGCCATGTTCAACAAACAGTGCACACTTGTGGTTTCTGTTAACTCCTTTCTGAAAACTACAGACCTGTTTTCTGGCCTTCTCTCCTGCTATGAAAAAGCCAGTGCAAATAATGCCAACATATTTTAATCTCAAAATGGCCGCTACAAAATAAATAATTAATTATACAAAGAGATATTGATAAAAAAGAACGAATCCAAAGGATGATCTCAAGAATGCTAGATGCATACCCGATTTCTCTGTAGTCTAGGGGGTGCTTCTGGCCCCAGCTTATCTGAGTGGCTGGGTGGAGGCACGCTTCAGCTACGGGGTAGCCAGGGGTGCGGCAGTGTGCAAAGACAGCATTGTGGGAGCTCAGGGGTTTTACACGGTGATCTTTTAGACTCCAGGTCTGGCTGGTGAATTTTTTTTTTTAGCCACTTTAAGCCAGGGTCTTTGCATGGAGACTATAGCTCTCCCATTTCGAGGATGTAACATACTGTATACTGAACCAGCGAAAGGAGATCAATGCTTAGTTAGACAAATTATTTGTAAACTGAAGTTTTGGTTACACTAATCTTGTTAGCCACAGCAGCTGATCTGGTTTACAGATGAGAATATTTTTTCTCAAAAATGAAGGACTGAGCTACTTCATTTAGAATTTAAGGGCATGCATGGAAACTGAGAGGCAGAAGTCAACTGAAAATCTACAAAAGCATTGTTTGCGATTAGTGAGATTAGTGATGAGCTAAACAGGTCTGTGTTTGGCATTTGTTAGTCCTGAATGCCATATTTGAATAAAGTCTATGAGGGAGGGTGGTTACCTGAATAATTTGATTGTGTTTACCTACTAATCTTTGAGTTCAGATGCTGAATGCCTGGTCCCAAATTATGTTGAGGAATGGCTGTGTTTTGCTAAGAAGAAAAGGAAATGGTTGAAGGTAGACAGCAGGACAGTTTCTAGGCTAAAAAAAAAAGACAGGGCCGGGAGAGACAATTGGGCCCCCCACCCCTGTCCGTTAGTACCCGCAGCTTGATATGCTGGAAATATGGAACTAGCTATATAATGGCATATTCACACTTGACTGTTGCAGTATGGCAGTGGTCAGGTACACCAGGATTACTCAGGATGGGAAACAAAGAACAAAATCTTCCCCATTGAATATAAAAGTGGTCCAATCACCAGGAGTGGCACTATTTGTCTGTGTAAAACCTCCTAGATCACCCTCAAAACAAATCTTTCCATTGTCCCCATGGCGTATTCACATGATCTCTTCCTATAAGCCCCGTATGCAATGCATTGTAAGCAGAAGTCCGATCCCCAGATAACACCCGCACCCTCCCATCCTCCCCTGCAGAGTCAGGAGGGGACGGCTACAAAGAAAAAAAAAACCTTTCCTCACCTGTGGTCTACTGCCTTTCTCCTGGGCACGTGCGGCTGCCCCACAGACAGAGCACAAAGCGACATCCCCCACTAGGTGCATGCTCCAACCTGAACATTCAAGCCATTCAGTGCTTTCCTTAAGATGGCAGTGTCCAGGACCCAGAGCTCCAGGAGAATGGCACTGGACCACAGAGAAAGAAGAGTAGCCACATTTCATACAGTCTGTGGCCCGCCCCTGCTCCCAATCTGAATGTCTGCCAGTGGATGCACATTGGGTGGATGCGACATGTGAGCCATGCTAAATGCAGGCGCCAGGTAAGTAGCACACAGTACATCCCACATGCAGCACAGCTCTTATTTTGCTCATTACTTAAAGCAGAACAAAACCCAAGGTGGCAGGCAACTGGCCTTCCCCTGGGGAATCTCAAATCAGGATGCCCTACTGTGTGAACCCCCCCCCCCCCCCCAGTTTGCTGCAAAATCTGTGAATTTGACCATCCTGGGTTTTGTTTCTTGCCCTCAAGGGCATGCTGATTCGGGTCATCCCTCTGCGTAAAACCCTCCAGATCTCCCCGCCCATACAAACTTACATTTTCCCAATCCTATGGCACATGCGTGGGCTCTCATCCGATCAGAGCCATTAGCTGTGCATAATAATGCTCAGTAAACGCCTCTGCCTTCAATTGGGAATGAGGACAGCTGGATCCCCAGACATGTGCGTGCTCCCCCCAAGCCTATGTGAATGGTTGGGTGCAAAAGCATGCATCAGGCCAGAGTTGCTGGGGGTGCAGCTGCTCTCATTCCCAATTGTTTACATCACTAAAGGAGCGAATGGAAAAAGTGAGTTTTGTTCCTCTGCAAGCTTCTCCAGTCTTTGCTATCAACTTACCAAGGTCGCCTTTTGCATACTCTTGTGGGCCAAGAAACACTCATTGCTGGGGGGAGGGGCCGGAGTGTGAGTGTGTTGGTATAAGTATATACGGTATAAGTATAACGCAACGTTACCCACACATCTGGCCTGGGACAGGCGAAAAGTGGACCATAACCTGAGATTTTTACTATTCCAGGCTTTGGTCCACCCCCGGGGGCATCCTGATTTTGGATACCCTTCTGCATAAAAGCCCTCCTGTCACCCACTTCTCTTTAGAACAAGTCGATGACTCTTCTCCAATCATCTTCTCGGGCAGTGCATATTTATGTGCTGCTGGAGAAGCTGAATGGAATCCTAGCTAAATTTGTTGCTGCTTCGGCAATTCTATTATGGTGGGTGCAGCTGCACAGAGCCTGAAAAAGTTGGAAAAATTGTGCTGCTGTTCATGCATGCACTGGGGTATCATTGGATAGGTAAGAAAAGTGTGCAACTGAGAGTGTTTCACACAGCGGGGCATTCCAAACCAGGATGCACCAGCTATTATTGTTTAACCGGACATAGTATCCTCTAGAACTAGACCCATTTTAGGTCCACTTTAAGCTGCAGACCACAATATGGCAGCCAGTGCCTTCTCCCAATGAAGCCAGAGGTTAGTACAGAGTGTGCTGCAGTTTCTGGTCCCCATTCACACAAAAATCAGCCTTGTTCAGGTAAAGTTTGCTAACTGTGGGAGCGGGAGCAGCAGTAAGGGCAGTTTAGGAACGTGTTGGTACCCTGTAGTTTGCTATACTTTCCTGGTCATGGCTTGTGGGTGAAGGGGGACTGAAGCTTGTAGCACACATGCTGGCTACTGCTGTTTCTGGACCCCCTGCTCATAGATACCTGGACGCTGCTAGCTGAGTCTGCTCAACAGATGGGCTTTATGGGCTGTGATTGTGCTGTATGATTTAGGGAAGTTAGTATAAAAGCTGAGATGTGTGATGGCTCCTCCTAAAGATTCCAGTCTCCTCTCCATTCAGATTCAAATAACCACAACACATATGTCAAACATATTAAAACTAATGAAAAAACATATACAAGACAATGACATACAGGACAAACCAACCAACCTTATTTAAGAAGGGATAGCGTCAGGTAGTGGCTGGTTAATGACAGGTAGCGACAGGTAGCGACTGGTGAACGCCGGACACGGCACGCAATTACACATTTATCAAGCAGAATCTGTTTAGCGACTGGGATAGCGCCATGTAGCGTCTGATTCATCATTTTCACAGCCTCAGCGAACAGCGCCAGCGTTCAGCCTTGCACAGCGCCAGGTATGACCTCTCGCTACCTGTCGCTCTCCCATACATTTCAATGGACGATCCTTTTCTTCTCTTTAAACGGGTTTTTTTTTTTTTTTTTCAAAAAAATCCCAAATAATTTTTTGACCTCTTCTGGCATTGAAATAGCAGTTTTTTCATATTTTTTTCATTTTTTATATATTTCCTCAGAAATGACATTACAGGTCTGCCATTAAAGTGTTCATGTTACAATGTTGTTACAATGTAATTGCATATGTTTTCGCTTTGTTACTAGTTGATAGATGCTTGAAAACACACTTTAAACACACCGCCTCCTGCTCTCTGGGCTTCAAACAAGCATTTTTCAGTGCCAGGGATTTGTGAGGCTGTTTTTTTGCTGAATATGGTGTGAGTCGGTCGCTATGAGCAGTCGCTAACATGCGCTCCCATACAGCGCTGTACTGGTCAAATAGCGACTCCTCACAATGTATTCAACATTACTGAACAGCGACTGAGTCGCTATAAAGTAGCGACCCACGGCCGAGCACTGCGACTACTAGCGGGCGCTCTGAAAATGCCTGCTACAGACGCTCATCTGAGCGCCAGATAGCCACTCATTCATCATTATTCCAGCCTCAGCTCACAGCGCCAGCGTCCGACCTTGAACAGCGACAGGTATGACCTCTCGCTACCTGGCGCTCTCCAATGCATTTCAATGGAACAATCTTTAACCCTTTAAGTGCCAGCCTACCTTGAGATTTTGTCACCCTTTGTTGCCAGACCATTTTGCACTTTTTTGCGCTCCCCATGTTCAACTGTGTTTTTTGAAGGGATTTCCATGGATTTCCCAGGAAAGTGATATATTGTTTTTTTCCGCAGAGTCTGGGCTTTAACATGAAATGTCTTGTTTGTCATTTTTTAGGTGTATTCTCAATATTTTTGTATGAAATATGTGCAAAAAAAAACCCCAAAAAACTATTGTTTACAATTTGTAGTGTTTTTTTGTAGTAAAAAATGTAAGTTTCTCACTAAAATCTTATTGCGTGTGAAATCCCAATTTATCCCGGTTACAGCGGTACCACATATGTATAGGTAGACACCCTTTCCTGCCCAGGCGACTCCCCCAAACTGAAACAACGCTTTAGGAGATTTTCAGATAAAATACAACTATGCTACGCGCTAAGCGCACCTTGCAGTTTTTCAAGAAAAACAACCCTTTACATTTGAAATACCCCCCACAAACTATATATTCTCTGGAAGTACACACCTCAAGCTTTCTAGACGTACCAGGTTTGTTGACATGGGTGCAGTTTTCTGGAGTTAACCCCTCAATATATTCTTTGGTTGCACAGGGTTTCCCTAAAAAAGAATAAAAATGCAGAATCAAAACCACATTTTCCTAAAAAAAACTATATGGAAACAAGAAAAAAACTGAAAATCTGAAAAAGCAACATGCCCAGAACAGAACAATACCCAGCATGCATAGGTCCTGTCAAGGGAAGAGTTGCCAAACACACCAAAGTAAAGCATGTGCGTAACAGCAATTTTACTTCAAAATTTCAGCTCTGCAGACAATGTGCGCACCTTGTGCTTTTTCTACCAAAACAACCCTTTACATTTGGAATATCCCCCATAAACCATATATTCCCGGAAAGTACACATTTTAAGCTTTCTAAGCGTACCCAGCTTGTTGTCGTGGGCTCATCTTTCTGGAAGTAATCCCTTGAAGAATTCTTAGGTTGCACAGGGTTTCACAAGAAAATGTATAAAAAAGCCGAATAAAAAACACCTTTTCCTAAAATATCAATATGCAAATAAGAAAAAACAAGCTAAATCTGAAAGCGCAAGGTCCCCCGAGCAGAACAATACCCAACATGCATAGGTACTATTAACCCTTTTAATTGCCAGCCTACTTGAACTTTTGTCACCCTCTGTTGGTCATTTTTCCCCATTTTGCGCCATGTTTAACCGTGATTTTTGCCGGAATTTCCTGGAAAATATATATATATATATATTTTTGCAGCAGAGTTTAGGCTTTAACATTAAATGTCTTGTTTGTAATTTTTCTGCTGTTTTTTAAATATTTTTGCGTAAAAAAAACAAAAAAATAAATAAAATAATATTTTTATAATTGTCTCCTTTATTTTAAATAAAACATTTGTTTTAGTAATGAAAACCATATTGCATGTGATAGCCCCATTTCTCCCGATTACAACGGTACCACATATGTATCGATAGCCCCCCATTCTTGCCCAGGAGACCCCCCCAAACTGAAAATAGCACTTTATAACATTTAAAAACAAAATACTACTATCCACACTATAAACGCAAGGGGTTAATTTAAAAAGAAAATGACAAAGGGCCCCCCCTCCCAGGGGGGGGGGACCCCGTTTTTTTTGGAATTTTAAGGGTTAGGGTTAGGCTAAGCCTAACCCTTAAAGTGGACCAACACCCAGGATTTTCACTATCCTGGGTTTTGTTCCACTTCCGCGGGGGTGCCCCGCTGCGTGAAACCCCCGAGAAAGGTATAAAAAAACTCACCTCACCCCGCTCCTACGGCGCATGCGCGAGCGCTCGTCCAATCAGAGCGCTCAGAGCCGCTGTGGTATGCACGGACAAGGGGCGGACAACCACAGCAGCTCCGAGCACGCTGGCAGCCGCATCTCGCGCTTCCCTCTAACAGGGAGCGTGCCCGTGCCGGCCATTCACAAACGGCACCCTGCTAGACAGAAGCATGAGAGGCGGCGGAGGCCCGCGCATGCATCGTTGGAACGGGGATAAGGTAAGGCGAATGGGGCGTCCTGGGGGGTTTCACACAGCGGGGCATCCCGATTTCGGATGCCCCGCGGTGAGGGATCTGATCGGCCCTGGAATCTTATAGATTCCCGTGCCGATCAGCCTGGGTGTTGGTCCACTTTAAAAAAAAAAAAAAAAAGAAAGACGTAGCATCCCCCCTCCCGGGAAGGGGGGGGGGGAACCCATTTTTTGGCAGAATTTTAAGGGTTAGGCTAACCCTAACCCTTAATTTTTTTTAAAAAAATGAAGTAGGGTCCCCCCCCTAACGACTCATTCGGTGTGCAGTAATGTTGAATACGGGGTGACGAGTCGCTATTTGACAGGTTCCGCGATGTATGGGTGCGCATGATAGCGACTGGTCAGAGCGACCGTCTCCCACCATATTCATCAAAAAAGCACGCTCAAAAAATTCTCGCGCTGTGAAATGCATGTTTAAACCCCAGAGCGCTGGCAGCGATGTGTTAAAAGTAGTTTTTTAACCCCCAAACCACCATATTTTTGGAAACCAAAAAAAAAAAAAAATTTAAGAATTTAGTAATATGAATACAATAATATCAGACCTGTAATATCAATTCTGCACAATTTTTTTTTCCCTTAAAAATTATCTAACATGGCAGAAGTGGTCACAGAATTTTTCACATTTAAAAAAAAAAAACATTAATAACAATTAATTATGAATATTTAAAGATTGTTCCATTGAAATGCATTGGAGAGCACCAGGTAGCGAGAGGTCATATCTGTCACTGTTCAAGGTCGGACGCTGGCGCTGTGGGCTGAGGCTGGAATAATGATGAATGAGTGGCTATCTGGCGCTATCTCAGTCAGCAGGATTGGCTTGATAAATGTGTGATTGTGGTGGGGAGCCAGCGTTCTCGTGGCGGTGCCCGTCATTACCGGTTGCTCACCAGTCGCTACCTGTCTCTACCTGTCGCTATTCCTTCATAAATAAGGGCCATAGTGACAAGGACTATATAAAGGTCACCCCCAAGGTAAATTGCCAATAATACAAATCCTCTGAATGCAGTCTCCCCACCGCCTACCACACCAAGAGCCGCGCTTTTTGTGGTTACTCCTCCAACTTCCTCAGGCTGCTCAGCTGCTAGCATACCTTGAACCAGACCAGACGCGGGAGCCGGGCATCTGGCATGTTATAGCCCCAGTCATATAGTTTGGGGCCTTAGTGCATGATGAATACATTTGTATCCACCATCAGTTATTAGGCACGGTGTTGGCACAATACAACCCTGCATTGGTGTAATATGTTGTTGCTATATGATATTTTAGTAGTTTTTGAATGAGAGTCAAGGTATGATATATATTTTTTCTGTTTAAACATTTGGATCTTACATATATAGCATATATTGTGAGTATATTGTATATATATATATATATATATATATATATATATATATATATATACATTGTATATTATTTGAACAATTGATTATTTAATGGTTGTTTTCTTTGATTCAATACCTAATTTAATTTTGTTTGATTTTGTGGTTTTTAAAGAAAGTTTGTATTACCACTCATATATTGCCTGATTGGTGATAGGAGTAATAAGTTGGAGGACCCCCTTTTTCTTTCCTCATGCCGTCTTGTCGAATGAATACAGCAATGGAGATTTGGTGATTGTAAATTTGGTCTGCAGAGTCCATTTATATGGTCCAGGAATCGATAATGATGCAGCCTATATTTGTGACATTTGGTTTCAATTGTTTATGTGATTTGGGTCCACTTGTAGGTGCAAGTTGCCAATGCTGAATGTAAATTAATGATACCGTATATGCAGATTGACAGGATCACCACCAGCATTATCATGATACCAATATTGATTGCATGTGCGTGAGCATCTGGATATATTTTTTATAACTTTATTTGATATTTTATGAAGTGGTTTGGTAATGCTGGTGACAATCAGGAACCACATAATGAGATGTATTCAAATTATCACCTAGCAGGCTGAGAAATGTTCTGGGTAATAACTGATTATGCATTGCACGATTATATACGTATATATGTACATTTATATTATATTATTGCCCTTATTTAAGAAGGGATAGCGTCAGGTAGTGGCTGGTTAATGACAGGTAGCGACAGGTAGCGACTGGTGAACGCCAGACACGGCACGCAATTGCACATTTATCAAGCAGAATCTGTTTAGCGACTGGGATAACGCCATGTAGCGTCATTTTCACAGCCTTAACGAACAGCGCCGCCGTTCAGCCTTGCACAGCGCCAGTTATGACCTCTCGCTACCTGTCGCTCTCCCATACATTTCAATGGACGAACCTTTTCTTCTCTTTAAATGGGGGCAGAAATTACATTACAGGTCTGGCATTAATGTGTTCATGTTACAATGTTGCTACAATGTAATTCCATATGTTTTCTCTTTGTTACTAGTGGATAGATGCTGAAAAACAGACTTTAAACACACCATCTCCTGCACTCTGGGCTTCAGATAAGCATTTTTCTGCGCCAGAGTTGTGTGAGGCTTTTTTTTTTTTTAATATGTTGTGAGTCGGTCGCTATGAGCAGTCGCTACCATGCGCTCCCATACAGCGCTGTACTGGTCAAATAGCGACTCGTCACAATGTATTCAACATTACTGCACAGCGACTGAGTCGCTATAAACTAGCGACTCACGGCCGAGCACTGCGACTACTAGCGGGCGCTCTGAAAATGCCTGCTACAGACGCTCTTCTGTCGCTATCTATATAAGCAATAAGACCGCACCAGCCCAATCCTACCACAATTTTTTGGGTGTGCCTAGTTGGCTGCTGACTGTAAACTCAAACCAATGTGGGCTACCACATAACCCACAACCAAAGCCTTACCCTAAATTATGGCACCACCACACTAAGTATAGTAAGGTAATAATAATTTTATTGTTTTACCAAAACACCAGAAATTGATTAAAAACAATTTAAAAATCCCATTACATACGGGGGCGCTATAGGCACAAAGTGTCCCTCCTAAAACCATAAGTGTATAATATACTGTGTCAATTGGTTATACACCACATATTCCTATATAATGTTACAAAAGCATACATATAAAGCCTACAATCTAACAATCAATCATAAATCTATTAATATAATAATGCATACCATAAAGTGCAATTATAGTGCTATATTCAACCTAATCAATAAGCCCCCTGAGGACAAACCAGGGGAGAAAAAACAATAACAGACATCAAAACAATTGTGCTATATACATCACCATTAGAAGCAATACTTGGCCTAGCGCTATACCCCGTCCCAGCCGACGCGTTTCGTAACGGTAATCCCGTTACTTCATCTGGGCAGAAAGATACCTGTATGTGCCCCCCATATGTCCCTTAAATACCCCCGCTGATTAGAAGATTAGAAACCGGCTTTTGCAATGGCGCGCCGAAACCGGAAGTGCGTCAGCACAGTATGCCGGAAACGAGGCTTGGAACGCACTGACGCACTCCAGCCGGAAGTGCGTCAGCGGTCCGGCCTCCGTCTCCCGTCCGGAGCCTGTTAGTAAACACAGCGCGCTCACTGACAGCGCGCGCGTGACCGGCTATATGGTGATACTGTAGTGTTAACTGGTGGCCACATGCCTATCAGCGGAACCGGGGAGGTAAGTAAGGGACAATTGGACAGCTACATATCATCTATCAACCTATTTTTCTGGACTCACTTTTGACATTAACCCATAATCAAATGTAAAACCACATCATGCAAAATAGTACATTAACATACTGAAAAGCCCCGGAGACTACTACCTGATAATCATTATAACTATCCATTAGCACTAAAGGGGTATTTGTTATATACACTAGGGGTACATTAGAGAACACAAACTGGGGACACCCGCCTACCAGTATTATTAAGGTAGTGAATGTGGCACATCTAACTATAGGGAGCCTAGTATCATCCCTGGGCAACCCTGGAGTCCCCCCCCAAAAAAGGGACAGGGAAGCTACCTAGGTAAGTGATCCCTCCTGCACCCCAAATCGGCTGGTCCATATATCGGGACATCTAAACATCCAGCAAAAGGTGATGTAGGGAAATGCTGTACAGTGTACATATATCCACATATGGGCAATACTGCCCCTCCGCTATCCCCATTTCCCACAAGCTATACCCACTATGGGGCAAGATCTAAACCATGACATCCCAAAAAGCCCCAAACCCCTTCCCAACACATCAGCCACCCATACAGAAGTATACCATAATGGAACACCTGAGGGGACACAGGAAAAGGGGGAAGGGTAAAAGGGAAAACCAAGGGAAGGGGACTGAAGGGAAGGGGAAGAAACAAGGGGAGGGGGGGAAGGGGCAGGGACAAAACAAGCAATAAAAGATGAAAAGTAAGGGACAACATGGGGAGGACCGCAGGGGGATAACCGAGGTAAGAACAAGGGAGTAGCGACACAGGGGATAAATGCCAGACTCTTGCTAGATGTCTATCTTAATCCGGAGAGATTTTTCTTCGCTGGTTGAGACACCCATGTATCTTTCTTCACAGTTCTGGCCCAGGAACTTGTCTTGATGTCACAAACGAGGAAAGTGTCCTACAAACTCAAAAACACAAAAGTGAACACCCACACCCAAACCACCAAATTAAGAGCCAACATTGGGACAAACCCTAATTATACGAAAGTGCCCCCAATCATACGACCCTACTATAAGGGATACCACAACCAAAACCTTGTGCTTAATCCTCACCTAAAAATGGTGTAAACGCTATATCCTCGTTTAGCCCCCACAGGGCCTGGGAATCCAGATTGAAGATCCAGTGAAGCTCCTGCTGTTGGAGCCGACGTTTTAAGTTGCCCCCTCTTTGTCCCAGACTCACCTTTTCCAGTCCAATCACCTTAAGGTTGTCAAACCTACTCTCATGTGCCTGTAGGAAGTGGAGTGCTACCGGGGGGACCACCTTACCCAGTTCCATATTTCTGGCGGCCAACCTAATGTTAGAGATATGCGCCTGTATGCGGGCCTTAAGAGAGTTCTTAGTTTCGCCCACATATATTTTGGGGCATCCACATACAAGCGCATATATCACCCCTGTCGATTTGCAATTAATAAATTGCCTGATCCTGTATTGATTACCCGTATATTCATTCTTAATGTGTTTCTCTCTTTGCACAAAGGGACAAATGGAGCATGTGTCACATCGGTGGCTTCCACCCTCCAATCCTTTTTCTTCCAACCAGGTCCCAGGTCTCTTAAAATGACTGTTACACACTTTGTCCCTAATATTAGGGGCCCTTTGTGCCGTAAGACGGGGGCCATGTCTGATCCATCTGGTTAATGAGGGGTCCGTTCTCAAAATTTTCCAATTTCGCCTCAGTATTTGTGCAAGTGCACTCCAATCATTATTCAAACTGGTAATAAATCTTACCTCTGTTTGTTCCCGATGCCTCCTCTTAGGAGTGAGAAGCACCTCTCGTGGGGTATCCCAGGCTCGTTTTAGGGCTTTTTTTACCACCCGTCTGGGGTATCCCCTCTTGTAGAATCGAGCAGCCAGATCTCTTGCTTGTAACTGAAATTCTTCATCTCTTGAACAGTTTCTTCGCACCCGTAGGAATTGTCCCATCGGTATGCCACACTTTAGACTAGAGGTATGAAAACTATTGAAATGTAAAAGCGCATTTACCGCTGTTTTTTTGCGGTACAAGCCTGTTTCCACCGTCCCGTCATTCGTGAGTGTGATGGTTAGGTTTTTTGCAAATATTAGCTGTCAAAAAGATGTTAAGGTCATTTGCATTCAGAATGTTCAGGAATTCTATTTTTCCTCTGAGGCCTGCCACAGTAGTAGGATATCGTCAATATACCGAAAGTATCCCAAAACATGCTGGTGGTAGTCCGCCAACTCCTCCTGAAAAATGACTTCCCTTTCCCACCACCCCAGAAACAGGTTGGCCACAGACGGGGCGCAACGCGCCCCCATGGCCACACCACATATCTGGCGGTAGTAGGTGGAGTCAAATAGAAAGAAGTTGTGTCCGAGAATGAACCCCAACAAATTCAAAATGAATTGCTGGAGTTCCGGTGACTCCTGGTTACTCATACTAAGAAAGTATTGACAGGTACGTACAGCATGCATGTGGGAAATGTTCGTATACAACGATTCAACATCCAGTGTAATCAATAATACATCTGATGGTAAGTGTAACGCATCCAATAGATTTAATAAGTCCATTGAATCACGAACATATGACTGGAGCGAATACACATGTGGCTGTAAAAATTTATCCATGAATAAACAGGCTTTCTCTGTTAAACCCCCAATGCCCGCCACAATGGGTCTTCCCGGGGGGCATCGGGGGTTTTTGTGGATCTTGGGTAACATGTAGAAAGTCGCTACAGTCGGGTGTTCTACTCTGAGAAAGTCATGACATTTGCGATCTATCACTCCCCCTGCCCATGCTTCTGAGATTAGTTCATCATATTCAAGTTTGTAACACTTCAGGGGATTGGAGGCAAGTGTTTCATAGTTGTCACTATTATGCAATTGACGTAGGGCCTCAGTGCGATAATACTCACATGTCATTATAACGATATTCCCGCCTTTGTCGGCCTCCTTGATGATAATGTCAGTGCGTGTTTGTAAATTCCTGACCGCCTCCATCTCACCCTTAGTGAGGTTATGGGGCCCATCCCTCACAGGTAATCTTCGGATTTCCTCACTCACTGTTTTAAAGAAAATGGAGATCGCTGGACTCAAGGACCACTGTGGCATGAATTTAGAGGGTTTCCTAAAAAATGACATTCTATCTTCCTGTGGATTTTGTTCGTCGAGAAGACTAATCAAATCTTCAAGGGCTTCTACTTCATCACATGTTAGTTCAGAACCTCCCTCAACCACGGGGGAAGCCTGAAATTGTTTTTTGAGGAGTAGCTTTCTGCAAAACATGTATAGATCTTTAATGACAACAAACTTATCCATTTTATTGCTAGGCGAAAAGGCTGACTTGACTTCTATCGCTACCTGGCGTTAGTGATGAATCAGCCTGCCAATTATATTAATATTGGCACTGTACTTTGTAATTGTGTATAAATAGTAATTTATCCATACACATATGTCCACGTTGTTATATGTTTTAAATTGCAAGAAATGAGTAGATTGCTGGATGTCTCCCTTATCGCAGATGCCCAGCTCAGGGGGGGGGGGGAGGCGTGGCTGGATGAATAGGCAGCTGATCTGGCTGTTGACATGAGAGCGGGCCGGCTTGATGCACATGCCGTAGACTGCATTCAGAGGATTTGTATTATTGCCAATTTACTTTAGGGGTGACCTTTATATAGCCTTATCACTATGTTTTTAGGTATGTTTTTGAAATTGTTGTTGGATCCATTGTTGTTTCAGATAAAAGTGGTTAGGTAATCATGTTTTATTTTGAGCTTGATTTTAATTAATTAATTTTGATTCTTTTGCACTTGCACTTTCATAGATCATAGGCAGGCTTTGCATATTGTACTTTGCACTGTTGTTCCTTTATGGTAGAGGGCTATATATATATTTGCATGAATTTAATTTATCTATTTTTACTATTGATTGATGCTTATGATTAGGGATGAGCGAATAGATCCGGACGAACCTGGATTCCTTCCGAATTTCATGGAAAATTTGATTCTGAACGAATCCGAATTTCCCCGCGATTCAATCGATCGAAGTTTTCCTTTAAATTCCATTTATTTCAATTACAGGCATTCTAAAATGGTGGATGAACATGTCCAGACATACCCCCTGGGGCAAGGTATCATGGGTAAGTCACATGCAGCCTATCAGCAGCCAGGAAGCCCGGTGACGTCACCGTGCTATATAAAGCTGCGGCCATCTTGCTTGTGCGCATTTCAGCCTTGCATTGCGGCCAGAGCACAGCTAGTTAGAGACAGAGACAGAGAGTTAGAGATAGGGAGAGTCAGAGAGGCAGACAGAGAGGTAGACAGAGCCAGGGAAAGATAGGGAAAGATAGGGAAAAACCAGAAGCATCCAGCCAGGGACAGCTTAGAAGTGACAGTGAAAAATTGTTTTTTTCATTAGCCAGATCAGTTTTCAATTCAATTTCAGTTCTTTGTGCTGTAAATCTGCCTTGCCACTGTGCATGCCATCTATGCAGTGGCTTATTTAACCCTATCTGTTACACACAAGCATTTATCATAATATATAACTGGTTTAAATATTTTTTGGTCTGTCTTTAACCAAAAAAACACCAGCCCACCTGGGTATCCCAAATCTGCACTTAGCAGCCTATCTGTTATACTAAATACGCTTGTTGATCCTTCCTCAGCTGAATCAAAGTATTGCATTTTGAATTGGTTTTTGGTCTGCCTTTAACAAAAAAAAACACCAGGCCACTGTAATAGATTATATAGTGAGGTAAATTCGCCATTTTGCACCATTATATACAAAAGCCCACTGTGTAAATCTGAGGGGCAATAGTTTATACAGTATTGTGAGATAAATTCACTGTTTTGCACTATTATACATATCAACCTAAATCCCTGTGTAAATCTGAGGAGCAATAGTTTATATTGTGAGATAAAATTGCCATTTTATAGAGCAGGCCCTGTCTGAAAATCTCATTTTGCAATCTATGTTATATTTTGAGCTAAATTCGCCATGTTGCACCATTCTTTAGAGTGGCCCTCCTGTGTAAATCAGAGCAGCAATAGTTTATATTGAACAATACATTTGCCCTGTTTTGCACCATTATATGGAACAGCAATAGTTTATATTGTAGGTAAATTCATGGTTTTGCACCATTACATAGAGCAGTCCCTATATAAACCTGAGAAATAGGTTATATTGTGTGAGTTAAATCCGCTCTTGGTTTTGTAGCATTATATAGAGCAGCTCCTTGTCAATCTGAGGGGCAATAGCTTATACTGTGAGGTAAACTTGCCATTTTGCAGCATAATATAGAGCAGCCCCTGTGTAAATCTGAGGGGCATTAGCTTATACTGTGAGGTAAATTTGCCATTTTGCAGCATAATATAGAGCAGCCCCTGTGTAAATCTGAGGGGCAATAGCTTATACTGTGAGGTAAATTTGCCATTTTGCAGCATAATATAGAGCAGGCCCTGTGTAAATCTGAAGGGCATTAGCTTATATAGTGAGGTATTTTTGCCATTTTGCAGCATTATATAGAGCAGGCCCTGTGTAAATCTGAGGGGCAATAGCTTATACTGTGAGGTCAATTTGCCATTTTGCAGCATAATATAGAGCAGGCCCTGTGTAAATCTGAGGGGCAATAGCTTATACTGTGAGGTAAATTTGCCATTTTGCAGCATTATATAGAGCAGGCCCTGTGTAAATCTGAGGGGCAATAGCTTATACTGTGAGGTAAATTTGCCATTTTGCAGCATAACATAGAGCAGGCCCTGCGTAAATCTGAGGGGCAATAGCTTATATTGTGAGGTAAATTTGCCATTTTGCAGCATAATATAGAGCAGCCCTGCTGCTCATGAGTAGACTCACTATGCGACTGAAGACTGAGGCTGCAGCTGATGGAGCTGCTGCTGCTGCTGCCACCCCCCCCCCCCCCGGCAGCCATGGCAGTGGAAGGTGAGCGCAGGGATCCCCCCGAGTCAGACCTGCGAGAGTATGGACCATGGCGCAGATAGACATCGCCCAACTGACTACGTAGGATGTCTGTAGTAGGTCAGTTTGTCCTCCCTCTCAGTGGGTGTAAAAAATGCCCCCATTTTGTGCCAGAAGCGAGGGTCCAATAAGGTGGAGAGCCATAGTCATCCTGCTGACAAATGGAGACAATTCTGTGGTCACTACGCAAGCACGCGAGCATGCATCGTGCCATTTGTGCAAGTGACTACATGTCTCCATCTCCACTGCAAACTGCCACGGTGTGTCTGGGTCCTCTGTCTCGCCTTCCTCACAACCCTCTAGCTCCTCTGGCTGCTCCTTCTCCTCCTCTCATGTCAGATGACTAGATAAAATGGTCATTTTGTCAAACCTAAACTGTGCTTCGCTGTGCCCCACCCCCTCCTCCTCCTCCACTTCAGCCCCCACAGGCTTCATGTGGCTGTGAAATGTATGCGCCATGTCTCTAGTGTCCTGACCAGCCATGGTTTCCAACATGTGTTGTAGTACATGAAGCAGTGGAATCACATGGACCTGGTAATTACATGAGCAATCCACAGAAGTACAGAGAACCCTATGCAACGCCTAGGTTCACTAGACATCTTCCCCAAACATCAAGACAGCTTGAAAATACTCGCCCCCCATTTGATGTACCACCCTCAACCTCCAATATCCCTTTTCACTTCAATCGGGGCAATTCGCCACCGATGAGGGGAAGGTCCCCATGTGTGAACGAAGTAATCTATACTCCAAGGAGAGAAAATGCGGCCCCGAAAAGGAAGGCCGCCTTAAGAGAGGAAAGAGAGGGGGAAAGAAGCATCAGAAGACCAAGACACCTGTAGGGGAGGGTATTTTTAATATGGCCTTTACGGCAGATGAATTAAGAGTATTGGACAGGGGATTAAAATATGCCCCACCGAAGAGTCTTAATAAATTTGAAACTTTTGTGGACTTACAGAAGTATATACGTAAGTTAAATGTTAAAAAGTTTTTTCTAGCAAAACCAGATTCTAGTCCTCTAATGGAGGTTGAGTTGTCAGGAAATTCAGATCATTTGTTCCAACACTCAGGACTAAGGAACAAATCTTTGTTCAACCCCCCTGGGCCAACTAACTCACAGATTGACGCCTTTAAATCGGTTGTCTTGAGGGATTTAGAGTCCATCAAGGTAAAGCAAAAGAGATGGCCATCAGATATTGCTAGGGGTTTAAAACAGCTTGAGCAAAACAAGAATGTCATTATAAAGCCGACTGACAAGGGGGGGGGGGGGGGGTTAGTTATTTTAAATAAAACGGACTACATTGATGAAGTAAATAGGTTATTAGCAGATTCTGATACCTACCTTCTCCTTAACAAGGACCCCACATTGTGTTATCAGCAAGAATTATTGGAGTTACTCAATTCAGGTTTGGAGCTTGGTATTTTGACTAGGAAGGAATTTGATTATCTTAATCCAACAGCGCCCCGGGTTCCAACTATATACATTCTGCCAAAGATTCATAAAAGTCTGATTAAACCCCCGGGCCGGCCGATTGTTAGTGGGGTCGGCTCGATTACGTGCAGATTGGGCGAGTATATAGATGGATACCTACAGGGGCTAGTTTCCTCTCTTCCATCCTATTTACGGGACTCTTCACAGGTGTTGGAAATCTGTGGGAGTCTTGTGGTCACTCCAAATTCATTTCTGGTCACTGCAGACGTGACCTCACTCTATACGGTCATCCCCCACGATCAGGGGATAGCGGGCGTTCGTCATTTTCTTTCGATACAGTCCTCCTTGCCTAATAGACAAATTAATTTCATCATTGCTTGCTTAACCTTTGCTTTAGAATGGAATTATTTCTGGTTCAATGATCGGTTCTATCTTCAGAAAATGGGAGTAGCCATGGGTGCAAAATTTGCACCCAGCATGGCCAACCTCTATGTGGTTGGTGGGAGGCTACCTTTATACATGGTCAAACTCTACCTAGTTTACGTTGTTGGTATTGTTACATTGACGATGTGTTTTTTATCTGGGATGGCCCTCAAGATACCTTACAAGAGTTTTGCCAAGAGATCAATAAGAACACCTTTAATCTAGAATTTACTGCCGAGAGTAGTTTGTTTTCTGTCAATTTTCTGTATCTTAGCATCAAGAAGGAATATGATTCGCTGACCATGGTTACGGAATGGTTACGTCCCCTTTATGAGCTGCCACCACCAAAAATGGCTGCAGGCGATACCTAAAGGGCAGTTCACTAGGGTGAGACGTAACTGCACGTCGTTGGAAGATTTTGATAATCAATCAGCGATGTTAATGCAACGATTTGTTAATAAGGGTTATGATGAGGACACAATACGCCAACAACGCGCTTGTATTAGAAAATGCCCGAGAGAATCCCTTTTAAAAAAGAGTAATAGAAGTACTACTGAAACACGAGATGATATTCCTTTTATCACTGGTTTTAACGTCCAGTACAAGGAGGTCCGCAACGTGCTGGCTAAACACTGGCATATTTTAAAAGCTGATGCTGTCTTAGGCCCTGTGCTACCAGCATGTCCGAAAGTGTTTTTTAGGAAAGCACCGAGCCTTAGGGACCGGCTGGTGAAGAGCCATGTGGACCCATCTAAATCTGGTGGGCTGGCTGGCAATTTGCTGACCGGCTTCTATAGATGTGGCTCATGTGCGGGCTGCAAGGGTTGTAAATCTGTTGGAAAATCGGTGAAATCCTTTCAAGATTTTAAGACAAGTAAATCTTTTAAAATTTCTAAATTTATATCTTGTAGTTCCAAAGGTGTAGTGTACCTTATATGATGTCCCTGCCAAAAAATGTATGTTGGGCGTACCACGTGGGAGCTCAAAATACGTATTCGAGAACATATGTATAATGTGAGGCGTGGATTTGAATCCCATAATTTGTCATCTCACTTTAAGGAGTGCCATAATAGTGACCCTAGCCTTATCTCCTTTGTGGGTATTGATAAGGTAGAGCAACACTGGCGGGGTTCAAATCTGGTAAGGGAACTATCTAAGAGAGAGGGTCAGTGGATTTACACTTTGGGTACCCTACACCCATTTGGTCTAAATGTTGACTTTGATCTGAATTGTTTCATTGATTCCTCATAAGGCTGTTTTTTATCGATATCTTTCTCTTGTTGTTTAATTATGATTTTATAATGTTCATTCATTGTGCTCATTTTCTTAAGTGTTATGTGATATACTTGCCTGATACTGGAGTGAAGCAGCTTCACCACAGTTGGTTTTATGTATGGATTTATACAAATTTAATTTTTGATTATTGTTACCTAATCCCGAGTTGTGATATTGTGACAACTCTACATTTTATTGGCATAGTTTCCATAATATATATATATATATTTTGGCTTTAAGTTAGCACTCAGCATTTTCTTGTTCAATTCTGATCCACCTGGTCTGGGCTGCTGGTATGACAGCCCGTCAGCTCGCTAGCGCGAGTGCGCTGTGTGGCTGTCATATACCTGTTTCTGTTTAGGATCTCTGCATGACAGTTGGATGGCGCGGCTGCGTTGCGTGGCTGTCAGCTATTCATGTTATGTGTTTGTTTACATCACATGACCGCTAGTTGCGATCACGTGATTCTGAGCGCTGGAACGCACCGCACTTCCTGGTCCTCCTCGCTGCCGTCTGAGAAGTGACGGCGGCATGTGCGGTGCGGAGCGGTTGCGATCGCTCCAGGTCCTGTGACGTCAGCACGTTACGTGTGATGTCGTTTATGGGGGCGTGGTCTATCGCCCCGTGGCAACATTCCTTTCTTGCTTGAAAAGGTGAGTTGGATTTGCCATATTTATTATATTAGTGGGTTAGCACACCTGCTTAAGGACAAACTCCACAGTATAATTCCAGGGGTTGAAATTGAAACTTATTACCTTTGGAATCGTAATAGCTATATCACATGACCCGGTTATAAGGGTCACATGACCCCTCCCCGCTGGATTGTGGGATTGTTTGATTTACTATTTAATCTTCCGCCTTCCGCCCGCCACCAGCCTAGTTAAAGTTGCCCTTGGCGACGAAACACGTCGGCGGTGGCGGTGGCAGAATTATCTATATTGTGGTACCTACATCTTCTTTCATGGCTGACACAACCCTTCTGCTGGCTTAAGCTGCTTCATTCCAGGGCTGGTGAGATGAGCGTCGCCTGATTCTGATTGAATTGCTGTTTTTAATTACTTGTTTGTGAGTGCACATTTTACATTTTTATTAAATGGTCTTGGGTCTAAACGGAGTTACACGAGATTTTGTTTTATTATTATCTCCCGGTAATTGGTTGGCTTGGTTTACCCGTGAATGCTGTCGGTTGGCCTGATCTACCTGTGAATGCTGGTGAGCAACATCTGACGACGGGACCTGCCTGTTACCCATTTGTGGATGTATTTTGAAGGCTTTTGTTATCCTTTCTAGTCGGTAAGGATCTGCACTATCGGTGGTGGTTTTGGTTGGATCTTTCATCGTGTGAAGGTGCATGCGTTATGGGATAGAAATCATCCTTTGCACTTATTTAATTTGAAGGTTGCTCTGTGTTTCCAAAAACATTGCTTTTTCACAATTGGTCCTTTGGGGATGAGGACTATTTCATGAGCACTTGAAGTTGGACTCTAAAAGAAATATTGTTTGATTACACTAACTTTTCATTTCTAGCGCGGTGTTTGTACTAATATTGCATTTTTTGTAATTATTGTACTTTTTTCACAGTGGAATCACATCGTTCATCTCATACCCCTCGATTCAAAGAGCAAAAGTTAATTGATTTCGTATCGAGAATCGTAAGTTTGGGTGGGTGTTTGTCATTTTTTCCTTTTTTTTTTGGCCATTTCGTATTCGCACGAACGTTCGCGCATAGACGTATATGAACATACGCTTTCCGGACGCCAATCGTATATTTTGCGTTAGTTCGTGTGTTTTTCCCGTCCAAATCGTATTTTTTAGGTCCGATCCTATTTTTTACGTGCTTCACATGGGCTTGCGACCAATTCAGAGAGGTGATTGCTAATTGTTTTGAAGCCCATTAAAGAGCTGCTTCCCGAAATGTTTGCCGGTAGCTATTTGGCCTCGGGAGTAGGATGGAGAGGAGCGAGTTTGTGGCACATCAAGGGCTTATGCTTTTTGGCATCGATTTGATCCGGATGTCTGAGAGCAGATTGCCCCTGCGTCGTCGCATGAACATCGATAGCATGAATGATGTTGAGCTGTTTGAGCTGACCAGGCTTAATCGCGCTTCCCTCCATAAATTATATAGTGAGCTGCGGCCATGGTTAGCCCGCACCACAAGGAAGGGGCATGCAATTTCAGGTATGACCAAGATGCTTGGCTGCCTGCAATTTTTGGCGAACGGCTCGTTCCAGAGGCTGGGTGCCCTCTCCGTGGGGATGTCACAGCCTACGCTGAGCCGCGCACTCTCTAAATTTTTGGAAGGCATGGCTGCCATAACTCCAAAATATATTTTTTTCCCGGATGATATGGCAGCCAGAAACGCCATTAAGCTTGGTTTTTATAATGTGGCCGACATGCCCAACGTCATTGGTGCTGTTGACTGCACACATGTGGCACTCGTACCTAGGGCATCCGACGAATAAATATATAGGTATATATTTTGGGTTTGGGTTATTATGGGGCCCAACGTGTAATGTAACCTATTTTCCTTGGCGGCAGAATATTTTTGTTTGGACTTTTGTGTACATGCTTTATTTAGGCTTCTCATTTGTTGTTTGATTTTGTGTGCAGACATTTTTTTTGGCAAAAATTTTTGGGCCCTTATCACTTACCCTTTTTTTTTGTTTTTGCCTTAAGGAATCGAAAAATGGGACACTCCCTTAATGTCCAGGCCGTGGTGGGGCCGGACATGCGTTTCCTGAGTGTCCTTGCCGGCTACCCTGGATCGTCGCACGACTCCTATATCCTGAGACGATCTGGTTTGTTTAGGAGATTTGAGTCTGGGGAATTTTCGGGTGCATGGCTGCTTGGTAAGTGTGTCCTATTTTTGGTTACCGATATTTCCCAGGAATCTGTATTGTTTGCCTATTTTAGCTTTATAATTCTTGTCAGGAAAACGAACCTGCATTTTTTGGGGGGGGCTTTTGTGGATTGTATTTTGGTTTTCAACCAAACGCTTTGCTCCCTTTGTGCTTCTGTTTTTTTGAAAACTTTGGTTAGGATGTCTGTAACTTCCATGTCCCAAAATATATTGGCTAGCAGATTGTCCCGAAGTATCTGCTATTTTTTGGCCCTTTTGTAGTATTGGTCTTGCAACGCCAAAGTGGACTTAAACTGCATACAGTGCATTCTTTATCTAAATGGTGTGGGCCCCTCAGCAGCATCCTAATTGTAACATTTGCGAAGCCAGAATCAAAAACATATTTCTAAACAGCCTTGTCCGTGCAGATGTTTTTTAAATTTTTGACTTTATTTAAGCTGCATTTTTAGTTATGTACTACATTTGGGCCAATAGTGTTTTTTCTAATGTACCCTGGGTGTCTTTTTTGGCCCTTTAGCTTACCTCATTTTGATATATGGCAAATTGTTTGTGTTTGTTGTCTTGCAATGTGTTAATGTGCAATGTGTTAATTTTTAATTGTCTTGTTAAGGTGAGTCCGGTTACCCACTTCTCCCCTGGCTCATGACGCCTGTGCTGCGGCCCCAGGATGCCTCTCAGGAAGCCTATAATCGTGCGCACCGCAAGACCAGGGCTGTTGTTGAGAGGGCATTTGGACTGTTGAAGACACGTTTTCGTTGTTTGGACCATACCGGGGGCGCCCTGCAATATGCTCCTGACAAAGTGATAGACATCATAATGGCATGTGCTGTTCTGCATAATTTTGCCATTCAAGAACGTGTCCCCCGTTATGTTGATGTTCTGCCCTCTACAGCCCGAGAAGATGATGGTGACAATTATGTTGGCCCACCCAGTGAGTCTGGCCAATCAGTGCGAGCAAATTTGATCTTGCAGCATTTTAGTTAAAGCCTTTTTTTTGTTTCCCAGTCTGTGTGTGTGTATTTGCCTTTATTTTCAAATATTTGTTTGGCCGTAATGTGGCATTACCTTAAATAAATACACAATTTCCCTTAATTGTTGCCTAATGTTTTTCCTGGTGTTTACTTAGATTGATCTTTGCATTTTTACACCTCTTAAACAAAAATGTATCTGCTTTAGCCCAAGGTGATGTTAAATGTGTTTCAACTCAAAACGCAACAAGTAGAGTAAGTTTGACTTTTTTTTACTTTTTGCACTTTGATTGGTGGTGCATAACAAATAAAAGTCCACATACAACTGTGGGTCAAAAAAAAATAAGGTATTAACATTAAATCTACCACATCTACACCTGGAAGAGAGTGGCACAACCAAACAAGGACACCCAGTCCAAAGGCCAGCCTAGTCCAGTCATTAATATTGCCTGTGCCAAGGGATATTAGGGCATGGCCATAATGTCACACAAACATGTCTGCAAACAGGAGGAGCACAAACCAAACAAATGTCAAAAGCCATAATTGGCACATGATAGTTGCCAACTAGACTGCACATAGACCTATGGCATTGGCTAGTGGCCTTAATCATTACTCTAAGGAGCTCTATGGGAGCAAATACAAAACACAACCTGCATGTGAAACTCAAAATGGATTGTTTGAAACCTCAAAGGACAAGTAAATACAGTGGGGGGGAAGAGAAAAGATGTCCCACACAATCATGGATTAATAGGGTGGCTGCCCATAAAACCCAGGTGGAGGTCCGTGGGGATGGGACCTAACCTGGGCCATGGTTGCATTGTGAATTTGCAACTGCTCCATAATGTTTCTCTGCATATTGGTCATCTCAGCCATGGCTGACTGGATGCCATTACTTGCAGTGACCATGTTGCTGTTGAGGGTGCGAAACTCCGCGAGGATGCCCTGTAAGGTGGTAGTTAGGTTCACCATATCGGCATGCCTTTCCTCCCGCTCAGTTACGAGCTGTGCCTCAAAAGAGTCCCTCTCTTGGTTCCATAAATCAAGCAGGGCACTGTGCCTCCCCTGGGGAATTGTGCGGCGGCGTAATGGAGTCCGCCGCACAATTACCCTGGCTCTTGGGCGTGCCCTGCCGCGTTGTGTCGTCCCCTCAACAGCAACAGGCATGCTTGGCAAATCCTCAGCAGCAGAGTGAACACTGGGGACTGTTGTGTCAGTCTCCCCATGTGCATGCACAATGGATGCAGATTCACTCTGCTGCTGAGGATTGGCCAGAGAAACATTAGGGAGCAGTTGCAGATTGGGACCCAGGGGGAGGTCATCTGACGTGGCCAGCAGGGATCCATCATCTTCCTCCATTTCCTGGATCTCTTCCATGAGTGTGTGGGTCTGTAGGGACATAGAAAAAAAAAGGTTAAGTTGGCGTCCCAAATTAGGATTACATCAGTTTAACACATGCTTAAGCACTTGTTAGTATTTTGGGTACTAAATAAACTTACCGGAAAACTCGGATCTGGGCTCCTATGCTGTACGGACCTGGTAGGCATAATCAAACTGGGGGGTGAGTTTACACTTGCTGAGGGGTCATGCTGGGCTGAAGAAGAGAAAACAAAACAAGGTAAACACACACATAAGCATTGTTTGGGTACGTACTAAAACAAGCCACTATTTCTAAATTAAGCAACTCTACAGCAATGGGTCCAATTGGTAAAAGACACTCAATTTAACATATGTGCAATGGATCGAGTAAACTGCTAACTGACCTCAGTTTGAAGTCAGGAAGTGTACCCAGTCAGCATACAACTTGCAGAGCAACTATTTAGAGTTTGACTACCATTCTCTAGGTCAGGGGTACTCAACCACTTCTTGTAAAGGTCCATTTAAAGGTATCCGGTGAGAGGTGAAGGTCCGGGCATGGGGCTGTCGCAGGGGGTGTCTAGTTAGAAATCAGCACACTGGGGGAGGGGCTAGAGATTGCCAAGTGCAAACTAATAAAGGCTGATTGCCCTTGCTGGGCTGGATGGGGCAGAGCTGAGGGGACAGGGATTGGATGGATAAAGCTGGGAGGACAGGAATGGATGGTGATGGGATGGATGGAGCAAATCTGTTAGGAATGGATGGGGCTGATGTGGGGGGGGGGCAGATGGTGGGACAGGGGCAGATGGGGCAGAGCTGGGGCAGCGGGACAGGATTGGACAAAGATAATGATGCACCAAGTTAGTGTGTACCTTGCAATGCCACTTCCTGTGCAGTACTTCATATTGCAATGCTAGGTTTCATGGAGCCATGACATTGGCCAGGAGACCAACCACTACATCGCCGATCAAGGGGGCAGCTCTGAGCACGTCAACACAGAAGTAATTGAGTGCAGGGCTGTCTGGGCAGGGGTCTGGGAATCTGGTGGCAAGGTCCGCATTGGGACCCCGGAACGCCAGTTGAGTCTCGCTGCTCTAGGTCAGATATGTTTGGGGGTGTTGAATTAAATTGTTACCTCAAACACAACTCACACAACAAATAGCCAACACATCCCTAATGATGTGTGTTTTGTGATTGAGTCAAAATATATCACTTTTCTTCATAAACTTCCTTCCTTCACACATAATTAGTGTTAATTGTTCTTTTACATAATGTCTGTGTTCCAAAATGCCTGATTCACAGGGACCAAAACAGGACACAAACAGGCACAGTAGTGCGAGGCCAAGCAAGCCACACCATAGGGCCATACCGTCATCTTGGTACTAGTGAACTTTAATTTTCTGGGCAAACAGGCAAACATGCAGATTAAGAGTACTCACCTTGTGTACGGGTCGGTGAGTCTGTGTCCCTTAGACCCGCATGGCCACCGACCGCCACAGGATGGAGAAGGCCCAGCACAATCTCCTCAGCAGGTGTAAACTCCAGTTTGGTTGGAAAGCCACCTCCAGTTTTCATGCTGAAATGAAAAAATAGTTTGGTACCCAGAAAAGGTGCATACAGTACATCCTAATCATTACATTTGGAGACATCATTTATTTACCTGTAATTATGCCTTTTAATTTCTTTTTGACGTACAGCATATTTGAGATCCGAAATTTTCTTCTGGATTTGTCCAACATCTTTCCTCTCTTCCCCCGCTGCATTTACTTGTCGTAGGATGGTTTCAAACAATTCCATCTTGCGCTGCTTAGTGGTGTGTTTTGATTTGCTCCCATAGAGCTCGTCATAGTATAATGTAAGGCCACTAGCCAATGCCATATTTTGGTCATGGGAGAATCTCCCACTCAAATGTCCGCGCCGCAATGTGCGGACAGATGGTTGGCTTGGGTGCTCCTCCATGTGTGCAGACACATGTGGTGACATTATGGCCTGGGGCTGGGTAGGGGAATGGAAGGATTGCTGGCTTCCCAATGACTGGACTGGACTGGCCAAGGGACTGGGTGTTCTTGCGTGGCTGGCCACCGAACTTCCAGGTGTAGATGTGGTCCGGGTGTCCATTCTTTGGCCTCTTGGGGAGCTCTGTTCCCGGCTGGTGCCAGGTCGGGGGCTATGTTCCCGGCTGGTGCCAGGTCGGGGGCTATGTTCCCGGCTGGTGCCAGGTCGGGGGCTTCGGGCCCTTCTGCGCGGGCTGGATGGGCTTCGGGCCCTTCTGCGCGGGCTGGATGGGCTTCGGGCCCTTCTGCGCGGCCTGGATGGGCTTCGGGCCCTGCTGTGCGGGCTGGATGGGCTTCGGGCCCTTCTGCGCGGCCTGGATGGGCTTCGGGCCCTGCTGTGGGGCCTGGATGGTCTTTGGGCCCTGCTGTGCGGGCTGGATGGGCTTCGGGCCCTTCTGTGTGGGCTGGATGGGCTTCGGGCCCTTCTGCGCGGGCTGGATGGGCTTCGGGCCCTTCTGCGCGGGCTGGATGGGCTTCGGGCCCTTCTGCGCGGGCTGGATGGTCTTCGGGCCCTTCTGCTCGGGCTGGATGGGCTTCGGGCCCTTCTGCGCGGGCTGGATGGGCTTCGGGCCCTTCTGTGCGGGCTGGATGGGCTTCGGGCCCTGCTGTGGGGCCTGGATGGTCTTTGGGCCCTGCTGTGCGGGCTGGATGGGCTTCGGGCCCTTCTGTGCGGGCTGGATGGGCTTCGGGCCCTGCTGTGGGGCCTGGATGGTCTTTGGGCCCTGCTGTGCGGGCTGGATGGTCTTTGGGCCCTGCTGTGCGGGCTGGATGGTCTTTGGGCCCTGCTGTGCGGGCTGGATGGGCTTCGGGCCCTTCTGTGCGGGCTGGATGGGCTTCGGGCCCTTCTGTGCGGCCTGGATGGGCTTCGGGCCCTGCTGTGGGGCCTGGATGTGCTTCTGGGCCTGCTGCGGGGCCTGGGTTGGCTAAGTGCCCGGCTTGAAAGCATGGGTGGTGTGGGCTCCCTTGGGCGGCCTCTTCTGGGGGCAGAGGTGGTGGTGGCTGCTGTGGCCTGTTTTTTGGCCGCAGGGGCACGTGCCTTTGGGGCCCTTTTTTGGGAAAGGGAGGGTCCAGTGTCCCTTGGTGGGGCCGAGGTGGTACTTGCCTTCTGGGCCCTTAGCTTCTTCGGTCGTTGCTGGGACCTGGTGGTTGGGCCCTCAGAGGTCTGCCTTGGCTGGGCGCGTTTAGCTGCTGCCTTTTTTGGTGCCATTTTCTTAAAAAGCTCAAAGAGAATGAGCTTTGGGTGCAGGGACCTTTAAATCATGCGCCCAGCGTCTGACGCCTATGCGCACGACTACGCGCTCGTACGGACGTACGTTCGTGCGGAACCAGGAAACCGCTAGGGTTTCACTTATCTGCTGCCTTGAAGAAGCATAAAGATGGCGCCCACTATCTTCACCCGTCAACAGGAAGAGATCCTCATGCTGGTAAGTGCCTTGCTCTGCCTTTTAAGCTAATACTGACTGATGTACTAAATGTAAATGATGCGGTTGGAACTAGTTTTGGGGATCTTAATGTTTTAGAACAGGCTCCTCACACTTCATCCTCAAGGGCCGAGACAGGCCACGTTTTCACCTCTCTATGCTGATGTCCTAATTCGGGCAATTGCTCTGGCTTAGCAACAGTTAATTAACCTGTGGAGTAGCGTGGCTAGCTGTCAAACCTGGCCTGTCTCGGACCTTGATGCGGATGTTTGAGGACCACTGTTTGCCTAAGACATCAAAACACAACGGCAAGCCACACACGCGGGCAAAAAGACAGAAACCGGGCCTTCAGCCTGATTGACTAAAAAGCAATAAAACCTAAAAAACCAGTACACAGCCTATGACATTTCCAAATGGTCCATTTGAAGGCAATAACTTATTAGTCTTGCCTCCACTGGCCTGAAACTCTGCTCAAGAATTTAAGAGATGCGCGCAGCCATCTGTACTCAGAAGCATCACACTTACTGAGGAGAGGTGAGTGGGATAAGGTACAGGGGGGTGGGTTATAGCTGTGCTTTGTTCAGACACAGCAGAGCTGTGGTCATGGGAAGGTCATCAGTCCAAGAATGCCGAGCAGCACACACACTTACAGTTTGCATGAACTTCCTGTTTGCAGGCTGCCTGCAAAGAAGGCATTTTACATAAGCCGACATCTTGGAGGTTCAAACCATCATAACATGCCAGGCAGGTGGCCTGATTTGTAATGTTGGCTATCTGTATGTACATGGTGTGTGAAACATATAACATAAGACCAGACTCTGAATCAGAGTGAACGTCCGCTTTAAGGCACTCCCCAAAAATGGCTGGCACTCTAAATGTGTGTGTTAATGACATGACATTCGCTACTTGTGATGCAACACATATGGCTCTGTGTGTAAAAGTAAAATCTCTGTGTCCATTATGTTTTTCAGATCATGCTTCAGCGCCGGTATGACTTCGCACCCAATGTGTGCGAAAAAAGGGACATCGCCCGGGAGATCATCGCGGAAATACACCGTGTCACCAGCACCACCTTCACTCACACCCAGATAATGCAGCATTGGTCGGACCTGAAACGTCTGCACATGCCCCGGGTGCGGAGGTTTTTTGGAATCCATTTCCCAAGTAAGTACAAAGCAATTGCATGGTATATGTTCCAAATGTATAAGTTATGCCTTTATTTATAATGACTTTTCTTTGTTAGTGTTGGAAATGGATTTCAGAATTCGCCGCACCCGAAGGCGCACAGGCCGACCAGTGCTGCATGATTCTGCATCTGTGAGTGAAGGTGGTGGATCTCCCGGGCGACGGACCTACCCCTCCTCTGTGGCCTCCTCAGACCAGCCCCTGGACCTTACCACAGAGGAGGGGCCCAACCGCGTGGGCGTGGAGTCATGCCCGGCCAGGCATGGGGAAGGCTCTGGTATGTCACTCTTCATGTATATGCACAAAGATATACATGCCAGGCCAAAAACTAAGTGCTCCTTTATTATGTATTTGTAGAAGCTTCGGGAGCGGGTGAGATAGTGGAGGAGGAGGCAGCAGAGGTGCTGGAAGTTGATCCTGGCGAAGGTGAGTGATGTCAGCCAGACTGGGAGCCAGTAGTATACAACTACTAACCAAATGTCACATGTTTCTCCAGGGACTTCTTCACAGCATAGCCAGGACCAAGGGCATCCTGTTGGCCCCAACCTGCCATCTGTCGGCCACCAACAAAGTAAGTAGCCATGCCATTATTCATATTTATGTGTTTTTAGCTAATAACACACACATAACTAAAGGCGTAGCCAATGTATAGTTAACACTTTCATGTGGGCACTTCGTTAGCTTAAAGCGGACCCTAACTCGTATTAAGAGCCTAGCTAAGAATTATCCCACACACTGTACATACAGATTGCGAACATTCCAAAACAGGCTACCGGCATCTACTGCATGTTAGGAGCCTGTAAACATCCAAGATGGCGGCATATGGAATGCGCAATATTTACAGGCAGCATGGCATACAGATTTTAAAAAGTAAGGTGCTGCCATGCATTGTGGGACTGCTGACCTTTCCCTGAACCCAGCTATGCTCTGTATTACCAAAGCACAACTGTAACCTACTCCCCTGTACTTTATCCCACTCTCCTCTCCTCATTAAGTGTTATGCTTCTGAGTCCAGATGGCGGCGCAGTAATAAAAAATGCACCAAAATGTACTTTTATCTGGTGCAGAATCATTTGGGAATAGTTATTGATTTTCATTAAATAATGTTGAAGGTCCGGTTTAAGGAGTTTCAATACTTACCAGTGGGAAATGCATTTACTTTATCCCTTAGAAGAATGACATATGTCATGCATTTACATGTATTTGATTAACCCAAAATCTATTCCCAGCATACAAACCGGTCTGGTACTCCTATTTATGTTTATTTCTCTATTGGTTACAGGGATGATCCCCAAAACATTGGAGGGGAAAAAAAAAAGAATAAAGGAGTTGGTGACCGAGCTGCTGGCCATACAGGCGACGTTGGGGCCAACAGAAGAAGAGGAGGATTAGTGCCCTTGGTCCTGGCTAATTTTGTAAAATAGTTTTAAACTAGGTTTTATTGAACCTAATTTTATATTTTTAAAAACAAAAAAAAAAAAATTTTTACATTTTACTATGTTTTAAAAAAACACAAACCACCCCAAAAAAAAAAAAAATATAATAAATAAGATTTTAATCCTTCATAAATGTGTCATTTCTAATATGCGCCCAAAAAGACATTTACACAAACACGAAAATACATGCTTAGAAACATATAGACATATGTACATTATGTGGTTTGGGTAAGTTTTAGGGTCGTCCAAATGAAGAAGGATGCAAGCGCTAAGGGGTTTGGGTAAGTTTTATGGTCCGAGAAATGAAGAAGGATGCAAGCGCTAAGGGGTTTGGGTAAGTTTTATGGTCCGAGAAATGAAGAAGGATGCAAGCGCTAAGGGGTTTGGGTAAGTTTTATGGTCCGAGAAATGAAGAAGGATGCAAGCGCTAAGGGGTTTGGGTAAGTTTTATGGTCCGAGAAATGAAGAAGGATGCAAGCGCTAAGGGGTTTGGGTAAGTTTTATGGTCCGAGAAATGAAGAAGGATGCAAGCGCTAAGGGGTTTGGGTAAGTTTTAGGGTCGTCAACATGAAGAAGGATGCAAGCGCTAAGGGGTTTGGGTAAGTTTTATGGTCCGAGAAATTAAGAAGGATGCAAGCGCTAAGGGGTTTGGGTAAGTTTTAGGGTCGTCAACATGAAGAAGGATGCAAGCGCTAAGGGGTTTGGGTAAGTTTTATGGTCCGAGAAATGAAGAAGGATGCAAGCGCTAAGGGGTTTGGGTAAGTTTTATGGTCCGAGAAATGAAGAAGGATGCAAGCGCTAAGGGGTTTGGGTAAGTTTTATGGTCCGAGAAATGAAGAAGGATGCAAGCGCTAAGGGGTTTGGGTAAGTTTTATGGTCCGAGAAATGAAGAAGGATGCAAGTGCTAAGGGGTTTGGGTAAGTTTTAGGGTCGTCAACATGAAGAAGGATGCAAGCGCTAAGGGGTTTGGGTAAGTTTTATGGTCCGAGAAATGAAGAAGGATGCAAGCGCTAAGGGGTTTGGGTAAGTTTTATGGTCCGTGAAATGAAGAAGGATGCAAGCGCTAAGGGGTTTGGGTAAGTTTTAGGGTCCGAGAAATGAAGAAGGATGCAAGCGCTAAGGGGTTTGGGTAAGTTTTATGGTTCCTAAAGGTAAGTGTTAGCCTGGCGCGAGGCAGTAGTGGTGAGATTGGTAGTGTCAGATAGGGCACACATTGGTTTGTAGAGTGTAGCTTGGATCGCGCATGCGCAAGACCCTAGATACATAAGAACGAACGAATATAAGAGGCCAAAAACCATTGAAAACCAGAGGCAAACGCAAGTAATTGGAAGAGGTGGACGATGGAAGCGGACGAAAAAACAGGCTGCCGCCACAACAAGTGATCACATCAACGTGTTTTTTACGATTGACAACTGACTGAGGCAAGTTCGGGAGATAACATACGAACGGACGTATATTTTAGGATAGAAACGTATTTGCTTATAGAATCACTCGCAAGTTCATACGAACGCACGAGCGGACGTGAAAAATAGGATGATCGGCACCCAAATCCAAGCTGTTACATGTTTCTTTGAATCGCCCCTATAGTCCTGGCGACTGACTAATAAAGTAGCTTCCTCAACGGGCCTGAGCAAACGGCAGGTGTCACGTATGAGCTGCACTTCTTTACATTGAAGTTACACAGGGGAGTCCCCCTATCCGTTTGGATCATCAAGAAATCCGTGATGGCTTTTCTCTGTTCCTATAGTCGATCCTGCATATGGAGAGTGGAATTCCAACGGGTGGAAACATCGCAAATCAGACTATGTTGGGGATATCGTTCTGACGCTGAAGCTCAAGAAGGGTGTGCTTGGCGGTGTAGGAGTGCCTGAAGTGCATGCAAAGTTTTCTTCCCGTCGTTAGGATGTCTTTCAGATGGGGGGAAGACTTCAGAAAACGCTTGACAACTAGATTGAACACGTGTGCCATGGCAGGACGCATGGCTCAGGCTTCCTTGTCGCAGCGCAGACAAGATGTTCTTCCCAGTGTCAGTCACCATCGGTCCCATTTGCAGTTTTCGTGGAGTAAGCCATGATTTCATGTATTGAGTTCTCCTTTTTAGCAGTTCCTTCCATGTGTGACTCTGTTGCTCCATGCAAACCATGTGAAGAACAGCGTGAAACCGCCGTGTCCTGCACACATGGTAGGCTGGAAGGGCACTGGGAAAAAAAAAAAAAAAATTTAAAAAATGTAATTTAGAAAAAAAACTAGAAAAAAAAATAAAAAATGAAAAAATACATTTGTACAAAAATTAACAAAATATTAAAAGGCAATGGAAAAAAAATATAAAAAAAAAAAATATATATATATATATATATATATATATATATATATACATATTTCTAAAAAAATACAAAATATTAAAAAAAATACAAAATATAAAAAAAAAACAATACAAAATTAACCCCCCCAAAAAAAATGTTGATACATTTTATATGTTACTGTTATTATGTTATATGTAATTGTTACTATGTTATATGTTATTATATGTTATTATTATAAATATGTTCAAATAAGATAAATGTTAACTATTAATAATATGTAATTGACAATTAGCCACCTTTCTCTGTGACACCATTGCTAAGTGCAAGTGCACTGTCACAGGCACAAAGGCCTAGGAGCGTGGAGGCCACAGCGGAGGGACCTGTCCAAGTTGCTTTTGTGGTTGTGCAGGAACCACAATCACCCAGTGGTCCTAAAAGGATATTTATTGTCCCTGACCATAGTTACAGCTCCAGACGTAGGCACTGCTGTGCACTTTGGTACACACTAACAGGCTAAAGGACTGCCCCACCTTCTGTTCAACAAAATTGTACAGGGCTGGTACTGCCTTCTTCGCAAAGAAATGACAGCATGGGACTCTCCACCTCGGCTCGGCACAAGCCATCAGCTCTCTGAAAGGTCCACCAATTCAAAAGGGAGGGACTGCAGCACCAGCAACTTATACAGGAGCACATTTAGCTTCTGCACGTTGGATGAGTGGGCATATACTGTTGTCTCTTGGACATGGCTTGGCAATGGATTGCTGGCGGAATGACTGACTCGGATTAAAAGGAGGAGGAGCATCTGGAGCGACAGAGGATGGGTATGACACACAGGAGGTGGTGGAGCCTTGGCTGGCTGGAACAGAGAGCGGTGTGCCACTGGGTAATGAAGCAGGCTGGACCACCACTTTGGAGCCAACTCTCCCAGGCCACTTTATGGTGACGCTGCAAATGTTGACGCAGGGCTGTGGGTCCAACATTGGGACCCTGGCCACACTTCACCTTCTGCCTACACATCTTTCACATAGCCATGTTAACCTCCTGCGGATGCTTGGAAACTGCAACATGGGCTTGTAGCTGATTTGTCCTACCAACAGTCCGCACTAATTCACTGATGCTGCTGCCGCCTCCGCCGCCAATTCCGGGGACCCTCTTCCATTACCTCCTGGGAAGATAGCCTGCCGCACGAGTGGTCTACCCCGAGCACATTTGCCTCCATACTTTCCCCTTCTGCCACCATGCTGGCCGCTAAATCTGTCACTCTCCATCACTCCAAGCCTTTAAAACTGCCCTCAAGACTCACTGATGTCCTCCTCAGGTTCCTTAACAATGTCTGCTTAAGGAGCCAAAACGCTTGCAACACCTCCTCCCACGACACTCTCCTTATCACTACTACTACCGCTTAGTGGAAGAAGCGGCAAGTGTCTCCTCCACTTCTTGGCTGGCCAGTAGCTGCTGATTTTTCTGATTATCAGATCGTCCTCACTGAATAGTGGAGCTGAACCCAAAGCATAACATACAACAGACAGTTGACTGGGGGTGTCAGATGTCACTTGTGATGCAGTGGATGATCGTGTTAACCAATGGATGACGGCAGATGGGTTGCTGTTCAAGACACGACCGCTAGCTGATCCCGGGAGATCAGGCCTCTCACTGAGACTCCTGCTGCCACTCACCCCTATTCTGCAGAGACCTCTGCTTGATGAAATGAGGCCATATATGTTACTATGTTACTAATATGTTACTGTGTTACTAATCTGTCACTCTCCATGATTCTTTTTGAGAGACTGGCCTGCGTGGAAATGAGTCGGGCATGGATCAGCCAAGATTTCCACCCACCAATGCCTGATGTATTAGAGTAGATTGATGATGGGGCCAGACCAGCACTAAAGAAATATGGATTGTGCAAAACAGATTTAAGCCACTGCTCTCCAGTTACAAACATTCCTCCGCATCAAACCAAAAGTAATTATTGAGAAAATGCTTTACGTTACTCTTACTTTTTATTAATATTCTTCGGATAAGATATATGTGCCGTAAATCTGTATATGTTCTCTTCATGCTGCTGCCAAATCCAGGGTGTGGCAATTTTGGACTCCTGCTGCTGCTGCTTGCAACTCCAGGGTGTGATTCATCCAATTTTTGGGCACCTGCTGCCAACTCCAGTGTCTCTTTCAAGCTATGTTTGGGCTCCTGCTGCTGCTTGCAACTACAGGGTGTGATTCATACAAGCTATGTTTGGGCTCCTGCTGCTGATGCTGCTTGAAACTCCAGGGTGTGTTTCATCCAATTTTTGGGCTCCTGATGCCAACTCCAGTGTCTCTTTCAAGCTATGTTTGGGCTGTTGCTGCTGCTGCTTGCAACTCAAGGGTGTGATTCATCCAATTTTTGGGCTCCTGCAGCCAACTCCAGTGTCTCTTTAAAGCAATGTTTGTGCTCCTGCTGCTGCTGCTTGCAACTCCAGGGTGTGATTCATCCAATTTTTGGGCTCCTGCTGCCAACTCCAGTGTCTCTTTCAAGCTATGTTTGGGCTGCTGCTGCTGCTTGCAACTCCAGGGTGTGATTCAGCAAATTTTTGGGCTCCTGCAGCCAAATCCAGTGTCTCTTTAAAGCTATCTTTGGGCTCCTGCTGCTTGCAACTCCAGGGTGTGATTCATTCAATGTTTGGGCTCCTGCAGCCAACTCCAGTGTCTCTTTAAAGCAATGTTTGGGCTCCTGCTGCTGCTGCTGCTGCTTGCAACTCCAGGGTGTGATTCATCCAATTTTTGGGCTCCTGCTGCCAACTCCAGTGTCTCTTTAAAGCTATGTTTGTGCTCCTACTGCTGCTGCTTGCAACTCCAGGGTGTGATTCATCCAATTTTTGGGCTCCTGCAGCCAAATCCAGTGTCTCTTTAAAGCTATGTTTGGGCTCCTGCTGCTGCTGCTTGCAACTCCAGGGTGTGATTCATTCAATTTTTGGGCTCCTGCAGCCAACTCCAGTGTCTCTTTAAACCAATGCTTGGGCTCCTGCAGCTGCTGCTGCTGCTTGCAACTCCAGGGTGTGATTCAGCAAATTTTTGGGCTCCTGCTGCCAACTCCAGTGTCTCTTTCAAGCTATGTTTGGGCTGTTGCTGCTGCTGCTGCTGCTGCTGCTTGCAACTCCGGGGTGTGATTCATCCAATTTTTGGGCTCCTGCAGCCAACTCCAGTGTCTCTTTAAATCAATGTTTGTGCTCCTGCTGCTGCTTGCAACTCCAGGGTGTGATTCATCCAATTTTTGGGCTCCTGCTGCCAACTCCAGTGTCTCTTTCAAGCTATGTTTGGGCTGCTGCTGCTGCTTGCAACTCCAGCGTGTGATTCATCCAATTTTTGGGCTCCTGCAGCCAAATCCAGTGTCTCTTTAAAGCTATGTTTGGGCTCCTGCTGCTTGCAACTCCAGGGTGTGATTCATTAAATTTTTGGGCTCCTGCAGCCAACTCCAGTGTCTCTTTAAAGCAATGTTTGGGCTCCTGCTGCTGCTGCTTGCAACTCCAGGGTGTGATTCATCCAATTTTTGGGCTCCTGCTGCCAACTCCAGTGTTTCTTTAAAGCAATGTTTGTGCTCCTGCTGCTGCTGCTTGCAACTCCAGGGTGTGATTCATCCAATTTTTGGGCTCCTGCAGCCAACTCCAGTGTCTCTTTCAAGCTATGTTTGGGCTGCTGCTGCCGCTTGCATCTCCAGGGTGTGATTCATCCAATTTTTGTGCTCCTGCAGCCAACTCCAGTGTCTCTTTAAAGCAATGTTTGTGCTCCTGCTGCTGCTGCTGCTTGCAACTCCCGGGTGTGATTCATCCAATTTTTGGGCTCCTGCTGCCAACTCCAGTGTCTCTTTCAAGCTATGTTTGGGCTGCTGCTTGCAACTCCAGGGTGTGATTCAGCACATTTTTGGGCTCCTGCTGCCAACTCCAGTGTCTCTTTCAAGCTATGTTTGGGCTCCTGCTGCTGCTGCTTGCAACTCCAGAGTGTGATTCATTCAATTTTTTTTTTTCATTCATGCAATGTTTGGGCTCCTGCAGCTGCTGCTGCTGCTGCTGCTGCTTGCAACTCCAGGGTGTGATTCAGCTAATTTTTGGGCTCCTGCTGCTGCCAGCTCCAGGGTGTGTTTTTCAGGCACTATAGTGGCCTCTCATAGTGATGCCACCTCAACTCTCAGCAATTGTGCCGCTTTGCGATTCTATTAGCGATGCCTCCGATCTGCATGTGATAATTATTTACAGTATTATTTCACTAACCCAGCACGCGTCCTATGCGTGTTACAGCAAGGCAGAATGGTTTACAACCCTATTGAGGCTCTAGGAGGCTCAGAAATAGCCGTTTTTAATAGCGTTTCGTCGCGAAAAAATTTGGGTCGAAACTATTTTTGTCTGAAAATTCTGCGAATCAGTCGAGTCAAATTTTTCAAAAGTACGTTCATCTCTACTTATGATGGTTCTCTCCCCATCGCCTACACACCCATCTATGTTGGTTTGTCCTGTATGTCATTGTCTTTTATATGTTTTTTAACTGGTTGTGCCTCCCCCTTTTTTGGTTTTGCTCCCCATGTGCTGATATGAATTTGGGTAGTGGCACCTATATATTTTGTTATTTATATGAGGGGTATGGTGCAAGCCCTTTCCTTGTTCCTCTCCTATCAAAGTCTATGCTGGCCAAGCTAGTCGGCTGTCAGTAAAGGTCAATAGTGAATCACAGCTTAAGGCTGGAGCCTTATTTAAGAAGCATCAGCGCCCCACAGCACCACTTTTTGGGCCTCAGTGGTAGAGATGAGCGGATCCAACCAACAAAGTTTGGATCAAATTGAAATCCATGACCGTGGTCGGTGTTCGGCCCAAACCCGTAAGAAGGATAATTGGCTGCAGAGTGGCTACACATTCTGGACATAGCTGTGATTGGCCAGGCGCAAAACATGACCTTCCTATATAATACTGGGGCTGTGTCTTGCAGCGCTGAGAGATAGGTCTCTTTGGCAAAAAAAACTGCCCTTTTCAGGGCAATATTTAGTCAGAGGTAGTGGCCGGAGTGAGGGCTAGAAAGGTGGGGTGTTAGCACTACCATTTATAATCACAACTGAGGTGTGTGTACCCTGTTATGCACTTGGGTGTACTCCCTTATACCACAACATGCTCTAAGCACTGGGGTTTGTGTACCCCCTTATACCACAACAAGCTCTAAACAGTGAATTGTACCCCTTATACCACAACTAGCTCAAAGTACTGGGGTGTACCCCTTTTACCCCCTTATACCACAACTAGCTCTAAGCACTGGGGTTTGTGTACCCCCTTATACCACAACTTCCTCCAAGCACTGGGCTTTGTGTACCTCCGTATACCACAACTAGCTTTATGCACTGGGGCTTGTGTACTTCCTTTTACCACATCTAGCTCTAAGCACGTGGGTTTGAGTAACCCCTTATACAACAACTAGCTCTAAGCACTGGGGTTTGTGTAACCACTTTTACCATAGCTAGCTTTAAGCACTGGAGTGTATTCCTTATACCACAACAAACTCTAAGCACTGAGGTTTGTGTACCACCTTTTACCGGCGCTAGCTCTAAGCACTGGGGGTTGTGTACCCCCTTATACCACAACTTCCTCTAAGCACTGGGGTATGTGTATCCCCTTATACCACAACAAGCTCTAAGCACTGGGATGGTGTACCCTCTAATACCACAACTAGCTCTAAGCACTGGGATGTACCTCGTTTTACCACAACTAGCTCTAAGCACTTGTGTGTGCCCCCTTATAGCACAACTTGCTCTATGCACAGAGGTTTGTGTACCTCTTATACCACAACCAGCTATAAGCACTGGGGTTTGTATACACGGTTATACCGTAACTAACTCTAAGCACCGGGGATTGTGTACCCCCTCATACCACAACTAGCTCTAAGCACTTGGGTGTACCACCTTATAGCACAAATTTCCTTAAGCACAGGGGCTTGTGTACCCCTTGTACTTCAACTAGCTCTAAGCACTGGGGTTTGTGTGCCGCTTTATGCCACAACTAGCTCTAAGCACAGGGGTTTGTGTAACACCTTACACCACAAATAGCTCTAAGCAATGGGGTTTGTGTAACCCCTTATACCACAACTAGCTCTAAGCAATAGGGTTTGTGTAACCCCTTTTACCACAACGGGGGGCCAAGTCCCACGGTGCTGAGAGCACCATTGGAGTAAATAGGGCCAGCTGCTGCTGTTTAGGGTTTCGATTAACCTCTTTGGTTAAAAAACTGCCCTTTTCAGGGTAATATTTAGTCAGGGATAACTGTTGAAGTGGGGGTTAGAAAGGTGGGATGTTAGCACTGCCATTTAAAATCACTTCTTGTCACAACTTCGGTGTGTGTACCCTGTTAAGCACTGGGGTGTGCCCCCTTATGCCAAAACTAGCTCTAAGCAATATGGTTTGTGTACCCCCTTATAACACAACGAGCTTTAAACACTGAGTTGTACCCCCTTATACCACACCTAGCACTAAGCACTGTGGTTTGTTTACCTCCTTATACCACCACCAGCTCTAAGCACTAGGGTTAGTGTACACACTTATACCACAACTTCCTCTAAACACTGGGGTGCACCATCTGATAACACAACTAGTTTTAAGTACTAAGGTGTACCACTTTGTAGCACAACTAGTTCTGGGCACTGGAGTTTAAGTACCCCTTATACCACTACTATCTCTAAGCACTGAGGTTTGTGTGCCCCCTTACACTACAACTTGCTCAAAGCACTAGGGTATGCCCCGTTATAGCCTGACTTCCTCTAAATATACCACAATTAGCTCTAAGCACTAGGGTTTGTGTACCTCCTTATACCACCACCAACTCTAAGCACTGGGGTTAGTGTATCCACTTATAGCACAACTTCCTATAAGCACTAGGGTATACCATCTAATACCACAACTAGTTTTAAGCACTGGGATGTACCCCCTTATACCGCAACTAGCTCTAAGCACTTGTATACCACAATTAGCTCTGAGCACTGGGGGTTGTGCAGCCCCCTATACCACAACTAGCACTAGAATGGCTGGCAGCACCATGCCACTGATCTGCCCCCTGGCAGTGCCTCCTTCCCGCTGTCACCTCATGCAGTGGACCACCCCGCCCACCTGTAAAAATGGCCCTGGTAAACACATTGGGCAAAAAGCTCACCAAGTGAGTGTGTGATGCCTTTGAAGCTTTTCGTTTTGCATCAAATTTTACTCAGAATGAGTGGATTTTGTGTACAATAAAGAACAAACAGAGCTATCTGGCCACTTTTGTTTTGTCTATCTGCCAAAGAGGCATCTGTTTAAACATCTTAATGTGTCACTTTATACATACAGTATATTTTTTTCATGAGCAGACTTGTTTTTTCTTCTCAAAAGTTTAATAATACAATGTAAGATTCAAGGACAAATGTCATTGATTGATATACAGACTCCCGTTAATCAAAGCAGTGAACTGCGTCAGCGTTACATATTTCTCATTTAGACTGCCTGCTAAATGAGGGCATAAACACCTGTTCTGACAACAGGAGGTATTTGTTTATGATAGTTGTCCTACTGAGTTTTAATCAGTTTACAGCTGCTGAAACCAGCAGCGTCAACCATATATAGTCATTATGTATGTTTGCATGTATGCTTCGATAAATCGATGTATTTTTAATCTAAAGTAGAGGCATTTCTTCTCAGAAACTGTAAGGTGAGAACATAAAGATAGTCATGGACAATAAATATGTATGTTGCTTTCTTATAAAGCAACAATTCTGCTACTGAAACATTCTACTGCTCCTCTTTTTATCTACGGTCCCCAGACCAATTCAGGATTGTAATGAAAACTGCCAGGAGTGCCACCTTTCACCAGTACTTTTACATTTTTGTGAACACCCGATAAATGTAGACAAATCCCCAAAAAGTTTGTCTTTGAAACAAAGAAGCGACCCAACTAACTAGCTCTGTATACTTTTTAATTTATACTTGGAATTGTAAATGAGTGTATTTCCCTAATACCAGTTTAGAAATACTTCTCCACTAACCAGTTATTTTTGCCACACCAGGTCCAGATCATATTAAAAAATGGGCTACAGGGGAACATCAGACCTTAAATAAAAAGGGACTATTCCCCCCCCCCATTGGCCCCTCTTGGATGTCATCGCTGCCTGCTGCAGCATGATCTGGCTGCTTTAGGGTCCGATCCTCATCCTGCTGCCCGCTTAGCTGTCGCTAACTGACAAGCACGGCTTTAGCCACGCTCTTCACGCAGTATTGAACTGCATACCTTTCATCTGCACTGCCCAGGCAGGAGATTGATGGCCATGTGCAGTGCCTGATGGGATGCAAGGTTGGGTTGCCCGCCGGGAGGTCACCTGAAATACCAGGGACCCAGAAGATGGATCCCCTGGCGAAGTAAGTAAATACTGCCCAAATGTTAAACTGGAGGTGGGACAGTCCGGTGAGGTTTGGGGGAGTTTTTAATCTCCCCCAATGTTCCTCTTTAAAACTACTAAATACCCTGCTGATAAACTCTCTCTTTGGAAACAAGAACTATCTGGCTTGGGAATAAGATTACATATATTTTTTATGGATAAATGTCGAGATTTACGACCATGCCATGTTTTAATTACTAGGGAATTCTTGACCTACTTTATATTTCAGTAATGTTTGGAGAGAATCCTGATAACTCACTAACTTTCAATAACTTGAAATTCCTAATAATTACTGCAGTTATTCTCAATCATTACAAAAATATGGGAAGGAATTAAACCCCTCCTCTGTATTTGAAAACCTTTTGCTCCCTCACCCCTTCCAAATAGTATAACATTATTAAATCTGGAAAAAAGAATCAACATTTCTCAACTTTCACAGAGAACCAGAACCTAAACCTAACCCAGCTAATTTTTCATTAACTTTGTGTTATTCTCTGGCCTGAAACTATAAAAACAAGAAGTTGTGAAAAAAGGTTTTTCATTTTAGTATTTAATTTTAAAAATCATATTCAGTTCTAAAATACATCTGCTGAATCCTAAGAGCCTGTCATAAATTATTTACATAGATTAATTATACTAGAATAAGCTCTATTAGACAGACCGCAATATACACAACTGAGATCAACCATTGCCAAAATGGCAAGAACAATAGTTATATATACACAATTCATCCTAAAAATTCCAGGCAAGCTTGTTTCCCTTTTCCTCTGAAGAAATAAGAAGCAGAAGTTGACTGGATTAAACACTCTATTGTGCTTTTACAGGAGAGCACTGATCACCTATAACAGTCTGCTTCCTGAGGTAGGCTGTAGTAGAACTGAGCTTTGTTAATATTGCAATGTTTTTTATATCTGTAAATACTTTTATACATTATGCAATAATTTGGGTAGATGTTAAAGTGCCTAATGCTACTGTTCCACACAGGTCGGCTCAGGAGTCAAGCAGTTAGAGGTGAGTAGTTCTCCCTTGTAAAATAGAATAGTATGCTCAAAATCTTCACTCCTAAGCATTTTCATTGTTTTTTCAATATTATAAATTTTGTGATAGAGTTCCTTTAAGTTGCCTTTGTTCAGAGAGAATTGATTATGCCATCCTGTGTGAAAGCCATGACTATTTGATTACCTACAGTAAAATAAACACAGACCCCTTTTTAATGATACCACCTTCCCCAACTGCCATGCAATGGTATTTCTGCCTTACTTGTCCGTTGTTACTTGATGAGCTGCATAGGGGGGGGGGGGGGGGCATCTTGCCACATACACGAGTCCAGCTTCTGAAAAAAAACAAATTTTCTCACATATAAGTGCAATCCCCCTAGATACAGTTCTTCTCTGGATTTGACAGCCATTAACTCACAAAGCTTGTTGCCTAAGCTGTGAGCATTAGTACACATGTTGCATTTGTTGGTATTGCATTCTAGTTTGTTCTTGATATTTTCCACCTCTATCCTATCACTGACAGGCTTCTTGAAGTTCACAATATCAAAGCTACAATTTATATCCCCACCAGCAATTGAAGAGCCCTCCTTACAGCAGTAAATGGCAAATACAACATAATTCCACAATATTAAATACTTAAACTAACCTGTATATTATATGGATAACTATCACCCTGCCCGACAATTAAAAAAGCACCAGCCTCTTCATAAGAGGGAACTAATTAGTATCTTGAACTGCCAACACCATGTGTCATCCTAAGTGGTTGGGGACAAAAATCATCCCTACAAATTAGATCTCTGTCCCCAAGTTTGAATCTTAAAAAAATGTTCTGAGTTCCGCTCCAAGTTCTTCTGTGCCTTTCTGTGAGGGATGCAAACCACCCCTCTTGTACTACTCCTTATTTGACCACCTTATAACACCATGACTAATACATCCAAAACCTTTGTCTTCACACCACTGATGTAACCACACATTGAACTTGGTGATATTGAGTGTCTTTTTGTCCTCATTACAAACTGGCAAAACTTTAGAAAACGTGATAGAACCAGTTACTTTGCAAAGTTCCTGACTAAAATTTTGGAAGTCCCTTTGTAGAGTAAACAAATCTTTTTGGGTTAAATCATTTGTGGCAAGATGTAGCAAAATGGCCAGTCTGTAATATTTGCTTGCAGCCTTGAAAATATTTAGAATACGTCTCTTATCCCTATTAACAGTGGCACCAGGGAGACACCTCACCTCTTTTATCTCATCTTTATTCTGTCCAAAGCCCACACTTCTATTTGTTAAATCGCCAACTAGAATATGACTTCTCCTATTGATGGTTTTGGTAACTGCACCTTGCTGCCCTTTTGTACTCATTTTATTTAGTCCCTTATTTAAGTCCACTTCCTTTGAACTTTCCAAATTCTGCACAAACTGATCATTGCTTACATCAGCAGATACATCCACCTCTTGCTCAGAAATAACAGCATATGGGTTATATTGGCTTAGTCCAAACTTTGCATGTTTCTGTTCTGTATTGCGCAATATTCCAGAGCCAACAGTTTTCCATTCTGCCCCTCTCTTGTGAAGTCTTTGTGGGAGTGGTGGCTATATACAAAACTACGTTATTGGCTTGGATACTCATCTGCATACAAATTGGACAGAAAAACAACAGCCAGACAAAAGTTACACTGAACCAAACTAAACATTCTAGATAATCAGAAAATGTAGGGCTAAAAAGTAAATACTGTTCTCACCACAATGGCCTTCATTCATCAAGAGTTGAAAAAAATTCTCATGGTAGTAAAAAATTCATGTCATGAGAAAAAAGTACTTCTGCTTTAAACTGGACCAATGCCCTTACAACAAACAGTGCTAATATGCATCCCTCCTAAGGGTAATTCAGATTGCTGCACATAAAAATTAATTTACCTTTTTCAAACCCTGCTGTGGTCAATTTTAAAAACAAAGTGGCGTCTCCTAGAGCTGTCGACTGCTTGCAAACAGGAAGTGGTTCTAGGTTTCCTGTGCATTGTCAGTTATGTCAGTTAAATACAGGCAGCAGCGAGTCTGGGATGCTGGGAAAGCAAGCTCCAAAATGGCTGGTATCACTAGAAAATTGGTGAGGCAGCATTTTAGCATTGAGTGGAGGCAGGAACAAATGTAAGTGCTGACAATGATTCAGTATCATGCATGCATGGGACAAAGTTTTGGGGGCGTTTTCTTTTTCAAATGTGTAAGGCTGTTGTTCCAGTTTAATCTTCTTACCAGTTACAGTGACATGTCTTTCTGTTATTGAATACTTGGCCATGCATTAACCAATCAGAAGCCAGGGATGATAAAACATCTCCCACCCATGAGCGTGCTAGGTATCCTTTCAGATTTCTGTATCAACTGGCTTCGATCTAGTTTTGAAAAAAAGAGCTGGACTGGCACCAACCTCATATTGAAATCTGTTCTCGGTAGGGCAGGATCTCTTATGCTGCTGAACCTGATTATATTATAGAATTTAAGCATTTTAGGGGGAAATTAAAATACACATCAACTTTGAGGCATGGCAGTGTTACTTTGTTAGAAAGACTATCCCCTCTATTCAAAGAGCAAAAGTTAATTGATTTTGGATCGAGAATCGTAAGTTTGGGTGGGTGTTAGTCATTTTTTTTTTTTTTTGGCCATTTCCGACTCGCACGAGCCTACGTACGAATTCGTATATGCTCTTACGATCATCGCAAGTTCGTTCCTAAATTTTAGGATCAAAACGTAAAACTTAGGATCAAATCCTAAAACTTAGGATCAAAATGTAAAACTTAGGATAATTGGATGTGTTTAGGTGTGATTCAGAGAACAGTTTTCCAACCTCTAAATACGTTTTAAAAGAAAGCCACTGCCGACACCTTTTAGCAGTCGGATTGCTGTTCTTGAACAGGTTTTTTGGCTATGTGGAGGAGTCTGCGCGTCTTGAGCTCCAATGAACTGCATGTATCAGCATGGCCGAGGCCATAAATGGTATAGCAATGCATACCTGATTCATGTATGCCTTATAAAAGCATTTTAATGTGGACCTTAATTAGTCCTTTGCATGTAAACCTTTATTTTGCAATACATCCATATATTTGCGTTAATTAAAGAAACTTATGTCCTTTGTTATTTATTTTTAAATTGATGTACTAGAATAATATTTTTAGATTGAATTTATTGGTGTAGTTGTTTACCTTTGCTTTGTTTAATTATTTAAGCTCATCTTTGGTCAGATGCATCACACTTACTGAGGAGAGGAGAGCGGGATAAAGTGCAGGATGTGGGTTACTGCTGTATTTTGCACAGACACAGCAGAGCTGGGGGCACGGAAAGGTCAGAAATCAAAGAATGCAGAGCAACACAGTCACAAGGCCCTTTCTGTTTGCAGGCTGCCCGATAATACCTGACCCGCCATCTTGGCTGTTTCTAAACTCATAACATGCAGAAGTTGCTGGGTGTTTTTTTATATTTGAGAGCAATCTGTATGGAGAGGGTGTGGGTAACCACACACAAAATTTTAAGTTGTACCATTTGAAGCCAAAATATTAAAATTAAATCCACAAGTAAAAAATGCAAGTTAACTAAAAATTAAACAAAGTAAGATTTACTTATGCAAATGCATTCATTAATGGTTGGTTACTACAAAATGAAAGAAATAAAGAAAAATAAAAGACCAAATATTTAGAATGCACTTTAATGAGGTAAGTTTGTAGTGCGCAGCCGCAAGATCAGAAGGATTTACGTCCAGACAAAAAAGGAAAAAGGGCAAAACCAATGTTGCAACCTGAGAAATGAAACGGAAAATTCAGGATGGAAACTGACATAGGTCTGATTCCCGAACTGCCATACGAACGGACGTACATTTTAGGATAGAAACGTATTTGCTTATAGAATCACTCGCAAGTTCATATGAACGCACGAGCGTACGGGAAAAATAGGATGATCGGCACCAAAACCCAAGCTGTTACATGTTTCTTTGAATCGACCCTTATATGTCTGTATATTGTGACAGAGTGTCTGCACAAGTCATAGAGGGTGTGTATATACGCCCAAGATTTCTTGTATCTGTCAGGTAAAAGCAACCAGGAAGTTAGAAACTAGAGATCTAGGATCTCTATTTTAAGGTTTAGAAAAAAAGAAAAAAAAAACAGTTTACAGGGCCTGTGTTGCTGGAGTGGGGAAGAGAGGTTGGGCCCCACTCCACCCAGGCAGTCCGGGTCTTGGCCTGTCTGATTAGTCCAAGGTGTGCTTGCCTGATAGAAGGGTGGAGTTCACACAGACTCTCGCTCTCAACCTGGGAACAGGACATCTGCTAGGAGCCTGTGGGAGCATTGCCGGCACTGGGTTAATCAGGAACACCTAATGTTTAGTTAGAGCCGGACAGGCATAGGCCTTCTTTTGTTTAGTTTTGTTTTAATTCATACCACAATCTGGCAATAAAACTGGCTGAGGTCAGTTAAATGATCCTTTTTTTTTTGTTCTGTGGACTTTTTTTGTGCCTGCTGAAAGTGTGCCCGTCTACCTAGGAAAAGACTAACCCGCTACCTAGCCCCTTACAATTGATGGAGGATGATTTAGGCACTATTTTTTGGCAAAAGAAAACAAAACAGGAAATTTAAAGGGCGGGAGTCCCTTTTATTGCAGACTGTTTCTTTGCATCTGGAAAATGGAGGATGTAATTAAAGCTATGTTGCAAGCTGGGGCATCTCAACAGGAGGCTACCCGAGTGCAGCAGGAGGCTACCATGGTGCAGCAAAGAGCACTTGAGGAATCAAGCCGCAGGCTGACAGCTCAACTGGAGGCGACACAGGAAGAGCAAAGAAAAGACTGGGAGACCTTAAAAGTTGTTCTACAGCAGCTAGCCAGTGTCGCTGAGCGGGCCCCAGGTGTTGCAGACACTCCTCAAGCCTCCATAAGAGCTAGTCATTTCCTACAAAAGATGACCGCAGCTGATGATATGGAAGCCTATCTGACAACCTTTGAAAGGACTGCCGAGCGAGAGTGTTGTCCAAAGGAACAATGGGTGGGTCTTTTGGCCCCCTTCCTTTCAGGAGAACCTCAAAAGGCCTATTTTGACCTGGAAACCCGGGATGCTATGGACTATGGCAAGCTAAAAAAGGAGATTTTAACATGCCTTGGAGTTACAGTTTCTGTGCGTGCACACCAGGGTCTACAGCATGTACAAACCTCCACGCTTTCAAATGCATGACCTCATTCACCTAACCAAGAAGTGGTTGCAGCCGGAGATCCTGGCAGGATTGTGGAACGTGTTGTGATAGACCAGTACTTAAGATCCCTCCCCATTACCTTTCGCAAGTGGGTGAGCCATGGAGACCCCAAAGATGCTGACCAGATGGTGGAGATGGTGGAGAGGTACAAAGCAGCTGAGGAACTGATGAGTCTGCCACAGTGCCCCCTAGCCCCACAGCGGAGATCTCCAGGACTTCCTGGTTAGACTGTTATAAGGGAAAAGGGGCCTGGTAGATCTGATGGGTTGGTGCATGCAAGTGGAGAGACTGAAGGCCCAGGCTCTAGAAGCTGGCAAACCATGCCAGGGAAGTTGGGGGCCTAAAAGAGATTCAGTAAGGACGTTATAAAGTGTTTTGATGTCAAATGCCTAGTCATATTGTTGCCAATTGCCCAATATATGATGATGCCATGCAATGTGATGTCTCCTACATAAACCGCCGCTTATCACTGTATGCTCAGCTTGCCTGTGTAGCGTTACCAAATGCTGGGGATGAGAAACACATGTGTCCTATTACGTCGAATGGTAAAGTTGTAAATGCACTGTTAGACTCAGGTAGTCTAGTGACCCTGGTAAACGCAGATATGGTACCTCCTATAACCCATCTGGTGAAAACTATTGGGGTTACTTGCATTCACGGGGGCACTCGACATTACCCCACGACACTAGTGGATATACATGCACAGTTTGGTGCAGTAAAATTCATGGTGGGGATAGTGCCATTATTAGTGCATTATGTCAGAATGGGGTGGGACTTCCCACATTTCTGGAAGATGTGGGAACAGAGAGTCTCAAATACGCTGCCAGTAAGTGGGGCCCTAATTGAGGAGGAAACTCTCCCCTTTTCGGTTATGACTGGGGAAGAAGCTGAATGTGGTGTCCCCAGAGGTTATAGCAGTTTAGAGCCCCCTAGTGACAGTATGCCTGATCTTGAGGTATGGACGGATCAGTTTGGTGCTGAACAGTTGAAAGATCCCACTCTTACCAGAGCCCGGGAAAATGTTAAAATGATTGATGGTAACCTGGTGGAGCCTGACACCAGACTGTCCTATCCATACATGGCGGTAAAACATGACTTGCTGTACCAAGTGGTAAAAAGGGGAGAGGATCTGGTGGAGCAACTAGTAGTCCCTAAGGCATATAGAAGGATTATGCTAGATCTGGCTCATGGCCTCCTTATGGGGGGGGGGCATTTGGGGGACAGAGAAAACTATAGATAGAGTCCTTCAACGATTCTTCTGGCCTGGGGTTCACAAAAACATGAAAGATTATTGTGACTCTGCCCAGAGTGCCAGGTTTCAGCCCCTCGGCCACACTACCGTAGTCCCCTGGTTCCTCTACCAATTATTGAGGTGCCGTTTGAAAGAATAGCGATGGATTTGGTGGGGCCCGTTGTAAGATCTGCTCGCGGCCACCAACATATTGTTGTAATTATGGATTATGCCACCCGTTACCCAGAAGCTATACCCCTACGCAATGCGTCATCCAAGGCTATAGCTAAAGAGTTGCTGCACGTGTTTAGCTGGGTAGGACTACCAAAAGAGATCCTTACAGATCAGGGTACTCCCTTTATGTCCCGGGTCATGATAGAGCTGTGTAAATTATTCCAGGTGAAACAGCTGGTTACTTTTGTCTACCATCCTCAGACCGAAGGACTGGTAGAGAGATTCAATAAAACCCTAAAATCGATGTTAAGGAAGGTGGTGGACAAAGATGGGAAGAATTGGGACTTCCTTCTCCCTTACCTCATGTTTGCCATCCGTGAGGTCCCTCAGTCATCTACAGGGTATTCTCCATTTGAGTTACTATATGGAGGGGCCTTCTAGATATAGTAAAAGAAACCTGGGAAGAAGAAGCTACCCCCTATAGGAGTGCCATTGAACATGTGGCCCAAATGCAGGATCGAATCTCGGCAGTATTGCCTATTGTGCGAGAACATATAGCCCAGGCTCAGGAGGCACAACAAAGAGTATATTACCGCAGTGCCAGAATTCGTAACTTTGCACCCGGTGACCGGGTTTTAGGGCTGATCCCTACAGTAGAAAGTAAATTTCTGGCTAAATGGCAAGTGCCCTTTGAGGTATTAGAAAGAATAAATGAGGTGAACTATAAAATCCGCCAGCCAGGTAAACGGAAGCCGGAGCAAGTGTACCACATCAATCTTATAAAACCGTGGAAAGATCGACTGTCACTTGCTGCAGTCACCTCATCCCAACCAGAGCAGCTGGCCTCTGTGAAGCCCTTGTTGCCAGAAGTAACAGTACCCGGCTCCCTTGCAGATACACAGAAAATAGAAGTGCAGGGGTTCCTCTTTAAGAACAGGGTTTTTTTTCTCTGATACCCCAGGTCGTACCTCTCTCATTAAACATGACATTCTGACTGAACCAGGCGAAAAGGTTAAGGTGAGGCCCTACAGAATACCAGAGGCCAGGAGAGAGATTATCTCTGCAGAGGTGAGGAAAATGTTAAAACTTGGGTGTAATAGAAGAGTCCCATAGCCAATGGTCCAGCCCCATAGTTCTGATCCCCCAAGCCAGATGGCAGCTGGAGGTTTTGCAATGACTTCCGTAAGCTTAATTCTATATCTAAATTTGATGCTTACCCAATGCCACGTGTAGATGAGTTCATTGATAGACTCGGAAATGCCCGTTATATAACACCCCTAGATCTAACCAAAGGGTGCTGGCAGATACCATTAACAGATGAGGCCAAAGATAAAACTGCCTTTGCCACTCCGGACAGGTTGTTTCATTGTGTTGTTTTGCCGTTTGGGTTGCATGGGGCACCTGCCACCTTCCAGAGGGTTATGGATATAATTTTGAGACCTCACAGACAGTATGCAGCAGCCTATCTGGATGATATAATCATCCAAAGTCCAGATTGGGAGTCCCATTTACCTAGAGTACAGGCTGTTAACAAATCTCTGCGTGAGGCAGGATTTACAGCCAATCCAAAAAAAGCGCCATGGGGCTGGAGGAGGCCAAGTACCTGGGTTACAACATAGGCCGTGGCTTGGTAAAATCCCAACTAAACAAGATTGAAGCCATACAAAGATGGCCTCAGCCTGTTAACAAGAAGCAAGTCTGTGCTTTTTTGGGAATTACAGGCTATTAAAGAAGGTTTATACCTAATTTTGCCTCCCTTGCGGCCCCTTTGACTGATCTGACGAAAGGCAAAGACTCTGTCATGGTTAAGTGGACGCCACAGGCGGAAAAATAATTTCAGACCCTTAAAAGCCTACTGTGTGCTCAGCCGGTGCTGATAACGCCAGACTTTAGGAGAGAGCTTGTCCTTCAAACGGATGCATCTGATGTGGGACTGGGGGCAGTACTGTCACAGGTGCGGAATGGTGAGGAACACCCGGTGCTGTGCTTAAGTAGAAAATTAAAGGGTCATGAGACAAAGTATGCGATTGTAGAAAAAGAATGCCTAGCCATTAAATGGGCCCTAGAAGCCCTCCATTATTGCCAGCTTGGCCGTCAGTTTGAATTGGTTACGGACCACGCTCCCCTCAAGTGGATGTAAATAAGAAAAAGAATAGGAGGGTTACAAGATGGTTCTTGGACTTACAGGAATACAGGTTTACAGTAAAACACAGGCTAGGGCCCCAAATGAAAAATGTTGATGCCTTATCTCGGGTACATTGTATGATGTCCAGTTGTGTTCCAGCCCCGGGTCTGAAACAGGGGGGGAGGATGTGTGACAGAGTGTCTGGACAAGTCATAGAGGGTGTGTATATCTGCCCAAGATTTCTTGTATCTGTCAGGTAAAAGCAACCAGGGAGTTAGAAACTAGAGATCTGGGATCTCTAGTTTAGGGTTTGGAAAAAAAAAGAAAAAAAAACATTTACAGGGCCTGTGTTGCTGGAGTGGGGAAGAGAGGGTGGGCCCCACTCCACCCGGACAGTCCGGGTCTTGGGCTTATTAGTCCAAGGTGTGCTTGACTGATTGAAGGGGGGAGTTCACGCAGACTCTCACTCTCAACCTGGGAACAGGACATCTGCTAGGAGCCTGTGGGAGCATTGCCGGTGGTATGTTATGATCTATTATGTTATGGTGCCCGGTACTAGGTCGGCACTGGGTTAGTCAGGAACACCTAATGTTTAGTTAGAGCCAGACAGGCATAGGCCTTCTTTTGTTTAGTTTTGTTTTAATTTATACCACAATCTGGCAATAAAACTGGCTGAGGTCATTTAAATGATCCTTTTTTTTGTTCCATGGACTTTTTTTGTGCCTGCTGAAAGTGTGCACGTCTACCCAGGAGAAGACTAACCCGCTACCTAACCCCTTACAATATATATACATTATAAACTTTCTGATGTATCTGCAAACATGGCCAAGTTATGAAGCTATCTAATAGAAGTTAGCCTTGGAGTTCATGGATGGATAAATATAAGAAATCAAAATAATTTAAACACCTTTATGACTGCAATGCTTTCTAAGTCTGCCTTGCCACAGGGCATTAGCAAGAATGAAGAATCACCATTTTTCAAATGAGACAGATCCTCTAAATATTAAATGCTGAATCTGGTTAAACTGATAACCCAGACCCTTTACTTATGTACCGCAATGCTTTTCCTAACATGCTAGCTGTCAGTTCTCCAATGTGTGAAATAAGGTGGCTGACTGGTAATGGTTAGACTGCAAAGAATATTTTTATTTGGAATTGCATAATGAAGATTTTTCTACAGCAATCTGGACACCCACTGGTAGGTCCTTCCACCACACCCCTACATTTATATATAACAATCCCTACATGCTAGCAATATACATCCCAATTGGCTTACTTCATTGAATATATGGGTCCATTATTTATAGACCCTCGCCAGTCCCATATCTTAAAGTGCTACTGCTGGCAAATGTAATTATTACACAATTGTGTCTGGCCACAATTGGCGCTGTCCTAAACTGTTTTCCATTTTTAAATTGAAGAAGAAATGGCCGAGATATCAAGCTTTAAAAGTTAAGCTCATGATTTCACTACCGAAAAAAGTGGGCATGGCCCTTGCATCTGTGATGCTACATAATAATCAGCAATATGATGAATCTGGAAATGGAAGAGGAGGCAGAGAGAGGGGTGAGAGGACGAAGGGACCACCAATCCTGCCCCGCTCTGCTGAGCTGATTGGGGGATGGAATAAAAAAGAGAATATCATTGTCTGAACCTGTAAACCAGATATCTCAGACATTTCTAATAGAAAACAGTTTAGGATAGTGCCAAATGTAGCCTGATGCAATGATGTAACAATTAACTTTGCCTGCAGTATCACTTTAACCATGTTCCCAGTACTAAATTCATCAAAGCTCCCACCCATGTATACAACTATTATAGAAAAACTATATTAACAAATTATCGTGCCTATCATGATTTCACCCAGAGTTGGTGTCATACATAGAGTTTCTCCAAGCCACTGCTGTCGTCTGTATTTGGCTCTCCCTGCAATTGCCCCTTTCTTACTGTACTGTTTAGCAGGCTAAAGGCCGCATCAGACAGCTCCGAGGGCGATGTGTGATAGATATAGTGAAGATCAAAAACATTTTTTAAGAACCATATTTAAGATTTAATAATGGCTTCCATTTTTTGTGTTGAACTTTATAGTGTATTTTGAATCTATGCACAGTAGCAACATAGAATTGACAAAAAAAAGTAATCAGTGGATGCAAAGCAATTTAAATGCTGATAGCTGGAACAAAGGTATATTTTTTGGGTGGTAGATTGATACAGAGAATTAAATTGATCATTCCAAATTACAAAGGGAAACTCAATATAACAGTTAACGGGAAAAATGCTGATTACTCAGATCAATAAGCCTTGAAACATTATTCGTTGATTGAAAGTTTTGTGTCCCCACTTGATTAAAAAGGTAGACTGTATTCGAACATATTTTTCTTGCTCTTTTAAAGCTCTGATATAATGTGTATTTTTATTGTGCTATACTACATCCAAAAACAGCAACTAGGGGTTTATTCAAAAAGCGTTTCATTTAGTGCTAGATGAATGTCATATTTATGTCAGGTCCCAGTGCAAAAAGTGTAGTTATAAAGTAAAAAATCCAGAGTGCCTCTGATAGTGCCAGCTAGTGTCCCATTTATCATCTGAACGCCGGCACTCATCCCATCGCCAGCGTTCAGTTCCCTACAGTGCCAAATAGGACCAGGCGCTCACCCTGCACTGTGTGGCCTTATACCATATATTTTAATGGGATGAGATGGTTGTAATTATTATGGGCACTTTTTAAATTTTTTGAGGGGCTGGTGTTCTTGGGCTGTTTGGAAAGTTTTTGTATGCATGTTTTTTTGTGCTGCCATCACCCAGAAAAATTAAAAATAGGCATTGCAACAGGCACTGTATGCCTGGAATCCCCTTTCAACAGCGCCTGTATGGGTGCTGCTTTTCTTGAATTTGACAGTTTTCTTTGGATCCCAGCTAGGGGTCGCTAGCACATTGGCTTTTAAAATCCCTGTGCTAGTGCTCAGCAGCTGACTGGGAGCAGCCAACGCAGAGTGCTGCCTGTCTCCAGGCGGCTCTGCAGTGCGTGCGCGGAAAAAAACATAAATAAGGCTCCAAGAATCAGTGTAATAGGGAAAGGGCATAATTTAATATATTTAAGTATTCAAAACAATCAGCCTAATTCAAAGCCTCTCTCGCACACTTTCCCACCAGTGGGAATGACATCAAAGGAACATATTTGGTCACTTTGTCTGGTGATTTTGAACCTTGTTTTTTTTTTTTGCAATGTTGTCCTTTTTGCAGGAAATTACAGTATGCGTACGCCAAACCGAGTGTTCACCATATAATTATGGCTCAAGGCTTCTGTGTGTCTGTAATTTTGGTGGTTTAGCCAGCGCTTGTGTGTAATTCTGAGCCCTGATTTGTGCATTTTTGGGGCTAATAAAAGCTGTAGGTTTCAGGTTCAATCTTACACCCTCTTTTTGCTAACACAGTGAACACACCCTGCAGCTTCTGATCCTAAGATGGAGCCTCTTGACGCGTTATGTGAAGAGTACGAGAGTCTGCAGCAGTGGAGGCTGTTAACCATGTACCTTCCAGAGCTTAGGCATACCTGCCATCACCTGGATATCGATCACATTTTGTGGTACATATTGGCAGGCAATTGTGGCCATGGTTGGCCCGCGCCGCAAGAAAGGGTCATGCAATTGGATGTATGGCCAAATTGGTTTGCTGCCTCCAATTTGCTGCGAATAGCTCCTTCCAGGGGCTAGGGGCACTGTCAGTTGGCATGATCCGTGCCCTGACTAAGTATCTCAATGGTATGGCTGTCCTCCAAGAGAAATACGTGCCTTTTCCTGACAGCTTGGCTGCCTGGAACATTTGGAGGTTTGACTTTTTTCAAATAGCTAAAATGGCAAGTGTCATGGGCATCATCGATAATACGCATGTGGCCTTGGTTCCCCCAGCTGCTCAGGAGTATATGTTTCGGTATGTTTAGGTGCACATTGCTCCTCCCACTATACTCTGTTAAGGCTAACCTAACTTCCCCTCCCCCAAATGGCTCCCCTCCCATTTTGCCCTTGTTTGCCTTTATTTTGGTTGCTCATTAGTTGTTGCCAGTCTAGTGACCCTTTTTTGTAGCTTCTTTTCAGCAACCACAAGATGGACCACTCTCTTAACGTCCAATGTGTCGGGCCTGATATTCGCTTTTTCACTGTTTTGGCCGGCTTCACTGGCTCATCCCATGACACACCTGTTTTGAAAGTGGCAAGCTGACTGGCGGTTGGCTTGTGGATAAGTCTGTTTACTGCTGGAGTTGATCTGCATGTATATTGTTTATGTTGCATTGGCAGTGTGTTTTTAATTTCTATTATGTGCCTCCTTTTTGTAATTGGTCCAAGTTTATTGTGTTGTGCCAATTGGTCTCCCTGCCCTCCATCACTTCGACTGTGCTCATGCCCCTCTTTGAATGTCCCCTTCTCCCTGTTGCAGTTACAAATGCTTAGTCCGACCATCCTGACTTACCTTTTGCTTGTTTTGCTCTATTCTTTTGTAATTTTTACTATTTGGTCTAAGCAGTTTTGATGTTGTGTTGCCTCTTAGTAATTTAGTTTGCATTTTTGTTTGTCTTTTAGGTGATTCTGGTTATCTGTTGCTGCCCTAGCTCCTGACACCCTTCTTAAGGCCCCAGACACCTGGCCAGGAGGCTTTTAAGGGGTTCCACATTTCACAAGGGGAGTAGTTGAATGTGCCTTTGGAATGGTAAAGGTTTTGACCACACAGGGGGCACCCTTCAATAGAAGCCTGAGAAGGTTGTGAAAATTATTTTGGCATGCATCAGTCTTCTTAATTTTGCCTTAAGCAAGAGGGTGGCAGCATATTTGGAGGAGACAACTCCTGCTTCTGCTCAAGAGATTCCTGGAAATCTGTATGCTGGCACCCAGAGCCGTGCAGGTCAAAACATTTGTCACAATTTGGTGGACGCATCTTTCTGTAGATTTATTTTGTTTTTGTGCACTTATGTCCTTTGTGATTAATTCTATTCTTGCCTTGTCTGGGTGTGATTAAATAACATCCAAAAGTTCAGGTATTTAATTTTTTTTTTCTCCAATTACTTGTCAATTGTCACATGTTGTTGGATTATGACACAACTTGGATGCAGGTCAACAGAAAATTGTGTCCATCTGGTGTAACTAAAGACTAGGGGCTCCCACAAACCAATGTCCATAATGGCAGGTTAGGGGGATGTTGCCCAATGTTGGGTTTTTGCAACTTGCTGGGCCACCAGCCTCTCCAGTCTTTGAAGGGCGATCTGGTTGGCCTCCAGCCCCTCCAGTCTTTGAAGGGTGACCTGGTTGACCTCCACCAGAGCCCCAACCAGTGTCTCCATCTTCTGGTGGTGGCGCTGCTGCTCCACAACCTCTGCAGCCAGGTTTTCGTTGAGCCAGTCCATCGCAGCACTTTAAAATATCTATAGGCATTTTGCCAAAGAGTGGTTCTGTTGGCCCGCAAGTTTGCCTTCATGATTTGGCACCACCATACTAAAGACATGTGCCGGCCTGGCTGCAGGCTGGGTCTGTCTTCCTGCTGGGCACTCTGTGGAGCTGTTAGGGATGCTAATGGCAGAATAAAGCTGTAGCTGCAGGGAGGAGTGGTGATGGCCAGTGGTTGTGCTGCCAGCAGCTGATGGAGGTATCCAGATGATATCGGGGATCTCATCCAGATGTTGCCCTTCCTCCAACTCATTAATTTCAGCCTTGAGAAGTGTTGTCTGTGTGGAGAAAAGTCAACATTAGTGTTTTTCTCAAAGCCTCCAGGGCCCCAAACTTTACCATGTGATCAACCTCCTCCTCCACCCTGCCTCTTGCTCTTTGCCAATTAAGCTCACACCTTTACCTCATGACTGTCTAGACCTCACTCCCTAGGTGACTTGCTGGTGGATGGGCCCAGCCTTGATGTTATCTCTGTGTGGTAGGCACACCAAACAGGCCAGCTGTGGCTGCAGGTGGCGGATCTTGCAGGCGAGGTGCTGCTGGCTGGGGTGTTGCTACAAAGTTAAGGTAAATGGACTGGTTGTTTCCTCTTAACAGTATATGTGCCCCTTCAAAATCCCTACAAGGGCTACACACTAGGTCCACACATCAGCGCAGGCACCCAACCTTTTGTCTGCTAACACCCATGTTAAGGGTTACATGTAAAGATTACCAAATACCCCTGGTGTGTGTTGTCAGATAACATATGTTGCGCAGGCAAATTGGGTGTACATGTGGGTACTTAGGTTGGTGGGTGGGTCCTACTCCCCCCTGTGTCAAGCTACAATTTGCATACAAGTCTTACCACTGGTGAGCACAAGCCACCTATCAGTGTCTATGGTGCCTGACACGCCCTGCTAAGTGTTGAGGTGGAATTACCCCAACTCCCACTTCTCAGCATGGGCAAATTGTAGAGTTTTGGGGAGCCCTCCTCCTGTTTGCATGCTAGATTTAAACAAATCTAGGGGGATGAATTGTATATGTCTTTTTTAAATTGTATGTGATTGCATTGTCTATGTTGTTTTTATCTTGATGAATTAAAAGAGGATTATTATGATTCATTGGTGTTATTCATTTGATGGGTAGAGGGTGAGTGGTGACTCCCTGATTTATATCCCATTTAGCGGTGTGCTGGAACCGCTAGTTGTTTGCGATTGTCATTTTTTTTTTAAATTAACCCCATGTTACCTGTCACCCAGTAGGTATAAAAGGCTTCCAGCAGAAGCCAGAGTGATCAACGCGGGACACGGTGCTCGAGGATGGATGGGAGGTAAGTATTAAAAGAAACATAATAAAATATTTTTTCTCTGTGTCAGTGTGTTTTTTTACATTTAAGCCTTTGTGAACTGGTAAGGGATCTATGAGACCTCTATACCAGTTCACAAAGCTCTGGGTCTGGCAAGTCACCTGCGGCTAGTGGGTGACTTGCCATTAACCCCCAGACCCCCTCATTACCTGCCTCCCCAAAAACCCTTAAAATTCCCCAAATAAATGGTGTCCCCCCCCCCGTGAAGGGGGACCCCACACCAATTTTTTTTAATTTAACCCTTTATAGTGTGGACAGTAGTTGTTTTTTATTTGTTTAGGGGATCTCCTGGACAGAAATGCGGGGCTACCGATATGTGGTATCATTGTAATCAGGAGAAATGGGGCTTTCACATGCAATATGGTTTTCTTTAATAAAATAAGTGTTTTAGTTAAAATAATGGAGACAATTTCAAAAAAAATATTTAGTTTAATTTTTTTTTTTACTTATTTACTTAAAAATATATAAAAAAACAGTAGAAAAATACAAACAAGACATTTCATGTTAAAGCCTAAACTCTGCCACAAAAAGAAAATATGCCATTTTCTTGGAAATTCCTGCAAAAAATCACAGTTAAACATCAAGCAAAATGGTGAAAAAAATCCTGTCCGCAGAGGGTGACAAAATCTCAAGTAGGCTGGCAGTTAAAAGGTTACAGGTACCTATGCATGTTGGGTATTGTTCTGCTAGGAGGACCTTGCGCTTTCAGATTTAGCTTGTTTTTTCTTATTTGCATATTGATATTTTAGGAAAAGGTGTTTTTTATTCTGCTTTTTTATACATTTTTTGTGAAACCCTGTGCAACCTAAGAATTCTTTGAGATATTAGTTCCAGAAAGATGAGCTCACTACAACAAGCTGGGTATGCTTAGAAAGCTTAACTTGTGTACTTTCAGGAAATATATGGTTTATGGGGGGTATTCCAAATGTAAAGGGTTGTTTTGGTAGAAAAATCACAGGGTGCGCACTTTGTCTGCAGAGGTGAAATTTTGAAGTAAAATTACAGTTATGCGTATGCTTTACTTTGGTGTGTTTGGCAACTCTTTCCTTGACAGGACCTATGCATGTTGGGTATTGCTCTGTTTGGGGGACCTCTTTTTCAGATTTTTGTTTTTTTTCTTGTTTGCATATAGTTTTTTTTTAACCCTTTCGCTGCCAGCCTACCTGCAGCATTTGCCACTCCCTGTTGCCAGACGATGTTTCACTATTTTGCGCTACACATATTCAACTGTCATTTTTGAAAGGATTTCCAGGGATTTCCCAGGAAAATTATATATTGTTTTTTTCAACAGAGTCTGGGCTTTAACATGAAATGTCTTGTTTGTATTTTTTAGGTGTATTCTCAATTTTTTTGGGTGAAATGTGTGAAAAAAACTAAAAAAAAAATATTTTTTTACAATTTGTAGAGTTTTTTTGTAATAAAAAATGTAAGTTTGTCAATAAAATCTTATTGCGTGAGAAACCCCAATTTCTCCCGGTTACAGCGATACCACATATGTATAGGTAGACACCCTTTCCTGCCCAGAAGCCTTTTATAGCTGCTGGATGACAAATGGTTAATTAAAAAAAAAAATGACATAGGGTCCCCCTTCCCGGGGAGGGGGACCCCATTTTTTTTGGATTTTTAAGGGTTAAAAACCCTTAAAAATCCAAAAAAAAAAATGACGTGGGGTCCCCCTTACCCAAAGTAACCAGCCCGGGACCAGCTATGGGGGCTTGTAGGCACAGAGTGGGGGGGCCAGCTTTGGTGGCCCCCCCACCCTGCAGCCTACGAGCCCACATAGCCTATGTGGGCCCGGGCTCTTCTGCCCCCCCCCTGGCCTTTGGGGAGGCAGGTAATGGGGGTGCGGGGGTTAATGGCAAGTCACCCGCTAGGGCAGGTGACTTGCCACCCCCCCAGCCTTGTGAACTGGTATAAGGGGTCTCATGGACCCCTTACCAGCTCACAAAGGGTTAACTGTTAAAAAAAACCACGACACAATAATAAAAAGTATTTTATTAGAAAAAAAAATTTTTTTTTTACTGTACTTACCTTCGATTGCAAGCTCTTGTCCCTCGCCGCTCAGCTGACAGATGCCGGTGATCGGCATCCAGAGAAGGAGAAGGCAGGAGATCAGAGGATCTCCTGTCACCTCCTTCCCCAGCGCCGATCACCGGCATCTGAGAAGCTGAGAAAGCTGAAGCCCGTTCGGGGCCGGGATGACTTCATAAGCCCCGCCCCAAGGGGGCGGGGCTTAGAGGCATGATGGCGGCCGCCATCGAGAAGAAGAGAGGAGAGAGCCTCCCAGGCTCTCTCCTGAAGATCGGTAAGTCCTGGGGGGGGGGATCAGAGGCCCCCCAGGTGAAGAGGAGGGACAGCGGGAGCCAGCGCACACACAGGTAAGTGAATGTCATTTTTATTTTTTTTTTTTTTTACAGTTAGAAGCTGCTGCTGCAGAAGCGGGGGGGGCGGCCTATTCCGGGGGCTCTCCTGGAGCCATCCGACCCCCCACGGGGGATCGGATGGCACCAAATTAAAGAGGAGACCCGGCCGGATCCAACAAGGGGTCAGGTGAGTATTTTTTATTTTTACTTTTTAAACTAGAAACGAGGAAATCAAGCACGTAACACCTACGGGCTTGGCACTTAAGGCCCAGCCAAGCCAGCACGTAGGTGTTACGGGCTTGGCAACAAAAGGGTTAAGGGAAATGCTGTTTTGATTCTGCTTTTTTATTCTTTTTTAGGGAAACCCTGTGTAACCAAAGAATACATTGAGGGATTACTTCCAGAAAACTGCACCCATGTCAACAAGCCTGGAAAGCCTGAGGTGTATACTTCTAGGGAATATATAGTTTGTCGGGGGTATTTCAAATGTAAAGGGTTGTTTTTCTTGAAAAACTGCAAGGTGCACATATTGCATAGCATAGTTGCATTTTATCTGAAAATCTCCTAAAGCGTTGTTTCAGTTTGGGGGAGTCTCCTGGGCAGGAAAGGGTGTCTAAAAGTACATATGTGGTACTGCTGTAACCGGGAGAAATTGGGGTTTCACACGCAATAAGATATTATTGATAAACTTACATTTTTTATTACAAAAAAAACTACAAATTGTACCCAAAAATATTGAGAATACACTTAGAAAATGACAAACAAGACATTTCATGTTAAAGCCTACGCTCTGCTGAAAAAAACAATATATCACTTTCCTTGGAAATTCCTGGAAATCCCTTCAAAAATCACAGTGGAACATGGGGAGCGCAAAATAGTGCAAAATGGTCTGGCAACAAAGGGTGACAAAATCTCAAGGTAGGCTGGCGGTTAAAGGGTTAAAAGTAAGCAGGTGCAGCCTAGACCAGATGTTTAAATACATTTACTAAACCTTTAATTTTATCTCATTTTTGGTTGTAGATAATGGCAATATATGTTCCTGTAGGTATGTAATAGAACATTTTATATGCCTCTGTATAAGCCCAAAATCAATAGCTAAATTTAAAAAAAAAAGTTGTGAATCTGTTAATGTCTAAATGAACAAAAATCCGACATTTCAAATGTGCCTCTAGCTAGGTGTGACTTATCTGGAAAAGTTTCAGAAGAACCTTGATGCATTTGACCTTTTCTTTCATTTTTCTTGGGTTTGATTTGCCCTTCATTTCTTTATATTCAGCACTTTTGCTATTGATTTCGTGACCTACAGTAAATTTAGAAAGAAAATTTAAAGTGCCTATTGTTTTAAAGAGAAGGCTTATGTCTGACTACATTAGTCAGACTCTGTAAATGCCTAAATATAACTGTACCTTGGAAAGTAGACCTATACCCAACATAATACAACATGCATATAAGAGCCTCCTGTCAATCTACATCCCCAGTTCCTAGAAAATTTTACTTGCAATAGACAATAATTATCCAGCAAGCAGCTCACCTGATCCCTGTCCCATGCCCCCCTCTTTCATTTCCTGCCGTGCAGGTCAGAAGCTGTAGCAGGGCTCCAAAGTCTGCAATTTTATTCCTCCAGGACTAAGCAAAAAAGTGGTCCAACAGCCACTTTGTCCCTTGGTGTTCTCAGTGTGAATGAGCACAGTAAGCCAATGTGCTCCTACAGCTGTCTCTGACCACAGCACAACATGTTTAAAATCATAAATCTGCACCATGACATGCCCTTCCCAGATTAGCCACAAAACCAGCAACTGAAGCAAAGAAATTGGATTCGCCTAGAATACATGAGGTATTTACATACAATCAAAGGGTTTCAGTTGCTTTGAGATGGCTTATTATTTACTATTCCCAAGGAGAATGAGGTGGGAGAATGTTAGTGTTGACTTTAAGACATGTTTCCATTGCACTTGAAATAATTAATTTATTTAAATATTAATGGCAGCAACACATCTCAAGTTGGAACAGGGTCATGTATATATTGCATCAACTTTTCTCTTGAAACTAAGGAGTCAAATTCTCCTGGAATGTAGGCACATGAATTACTGTATGTCCCTCTCTTCTCTGATTTATAAATGGGCAGGCTGATTCGTTATTAGTGGCAGGTATCGGCAGATAAGCGACTGTACAGTGGCGCCAAGAGCGACTGCTAGTGGATGCTCTGATCGTCCGTGAGTCGCTATTACACAGCGCCTCAGTCGCTGTAGTAACATGGTCGGCATTGATGAATTTGATGTGTGAGTCGCTAAAACACCAGTACAGCACTATATGGGAGCAAACGGTAGCGACTGCTCAGTGTGAGGAAGCCACAGCACCGCCGGGATCCGCTGAGCCGCCTGTGACGATGAATCAGTCGATATTTGACGCTGTAAGAGGCGCTCTCCAGAATCGACTTCATAAATGTGGTATTGCGTACAGGCCCCGGCATTCACCGGATGCTACCAGACGCTTACAAGGCACTACCTGCCACTATCCATTGATGAATAAACCCCTAAGAATACAGAGTGTCATTAAATATGTTAGGTTTGCGTTTACCACCAACTGTGTCCTACTATAATCAAAGATCTAGGAAGCAAGCACATTATCAAACATCCACTGTACCCAGCAAACCTACTTCTAGGGTTGGGCAAACCCGAACCAGAGGGTTCGTACCGAACTTTGCAACTTTGGGTCCCCGAACCTGAGCATGGATTTCAAATTGAAATCCATGCGCACGTTTGGCGCTCGACCTGAACCCAGAAGAAGGCATATTGGCTGCTCCTTCCTTCCCCAACAACCATTGGCCAGGCAGGACAAGCTGGAGTCTGCTCAGTAAATAGGAAAACGTGCTGTTGGCTGCTGCAGCCATTTTTTGATAAAACTGTCCTTGTAAAGACATTTATATAGGGAAAGGGGCTGGAGTGAGGGCTAGATAGGTTGTTAAGCACACTATTGTCCTTGTAAGGACATTTATGTACAGATGGCGGCTGAGGTCATGGCTAGATAGGTTGGTAAGCCCGCTATTGTCCTTTTCAGGACAAATTTTTAGGGAAACCGGCTAGAGTCAGGGTTAGATATACAGTATTGTCCTTTTCATGACGTTTATTAAGGGCAAGTGACTGGAATCTGGGTTAAATAGGTTATTAAGCACACTATGGTCCTTTTCAGGACATTTATTAAGGGAATGTGGCTGAAGTGAGGGTTAAATAGGTTGGGTGTCAATACTGTTTAATACCACTTGCTGAAACCACTTGAGTGGGAGTATTCTTTAATAGTACTTGCTCAAACCATTTGGGTATGAGTACTCTTTCATATCACTGGTCCCAACCACTTGGATGTGAGTACTCTTTAATATAACTGGCCCCAACCACTTGGGTGTGAGTACTCTATAATACCAAATGTTGCTGGATTATGCACTAAGTCAGGGCATTTTCCTGTTAATTTCTTTTTTTAATTGTCCATTTCATGTCGCTGTAACTGCAGGTGTCTAACAATACAGAAAACAGCAAATAAGGGACAGAGATGTGGTAGTGGTGCTTTTTCTGCTGCTGCTTCTGTTGCTAATAATGGAGCTGGTGCAAGTACACACCAGGGTTTGAAGCACATTTTTGTAGACCCCAATACTGGTCGCAGAGTGGTGAGGCCAGAACAAGCTGAGGCAGTGGCAGATAATATGGCATGAAGTGATGCCAGTTCCATGGGATTGTCTCCCACCCTCTCCACTTCTTCCGGGTGTGCTGAGCCCTCCACCTCACCCCCTTTAAAATCAGCAAGGTCATCCCAGCCACAGAGTCTCATAGTCAAAAATGCTCTATGTGGGCCATCCACCTCCCCCTGTCCAAGTTGCAGAACTAGGCTTCCAAGATGCCCAACAATTTATGTTGGAGGATGAGGACGTGGCCAGCGGAACATCAAAGGACACCCTCAATGATGATTTTTTTTGCATTGTTGATGGTGAGAGGGAGGCTAGCAGGGAGGAGTGGATGGAAGAAATTGGGAGAGGGGTGATGACGAGGTTCTAGACCCAACATGGACTAAAGGTCATCAGAGTTCTGAGAAAGAGGTGGTGGTCCTACAGCCTCAGGCAGCCAGCAGAAGAGGGAGAAGGGTGCCAGCGGTCAGCCCATTGATGCCACTGCCCACCACTCCCAGGTACTGAGCACACTAAGGCAGTCTCAATCCATTACTGCAGTAATGACATTCTTAATTAGTGTTGTTGTTATGTTGTTGCTATCTATTTTACTTCATAGAACTTTCTTTAGCTTTCTGTTATTATTTAGAGTATGTTCCCTAACCCATTTTATGCAGGACTGGTGCTCCCCCCATTTGAACTCCAACTCCCGTATGTATGTATTTCTTAAATTATTTTGTATTCTGCAATTATTTTGAATACTTTCCGCAGCCTATTTTGTGCAGGGTAGCCACCTTGGTGTTCCCATCGATTTTCAGCCCTCTAGCCCTTGCTAACCCCATTTTACAGCCATTTTTGCCCTGCAAATTAGAGTACTAACTGACTTCAATGGAGTTCGGGCTCGGGTCCAGTTTAGAGAGAAGCCAAACTTCAGTGGGTTCGTCCATTCCTAGTCAGAATGGGACCTACATGCATAAAAGATAAAAATATACATTATCAATATTAGGAAGTTTATATTATATTATAATATTAGTCTGTCATTTTTATCAATATTCTTTTAAAGAATTGTACTACTAGTGAAACTGGCCAAAAGTAATCAAGTGAAAATGAAAAAGAAATCTATTAGCTATCAACACATTTATCCAAACTACTGTGACATTATCCAGAAGTTCACTTATTGCTCTTTTTAAGAAAATAAGCATTATCCAACAGTTCATTGTAGTTTATATGGTAAAATGTATTTATTGCTGCCTTTCAATATTGTAAAGGAAAAAGTTCATGCTGTCATTGATTGACCTTTAAAAAGAAAAATTGGCTGGCATATGGGTAAAAGGAGTGCAAAGATTTTGAGACACTGATATACAGTCTTAATTTGTAAGGAGCCTTCCAAGTAATTTCCAGGGACTTAAATGAAACTTAATATTATACAATTTATTTAAAAGTTAAAAGTTGTTTACAAGGCTCCAGAGCTGATAATATAAGATGTTGTGACCATTTACTGGTCTTATTTGTAGTGTACAATGAAGCTGTGTAATGACATGTTTATGCTGTGAACTTCAGACCTTCGGACAATAATGTATCATGGAAAAGACTAGGCCCCTAATTCACCAAGACTGCCTTGTTTTAGAAGGGGCAAGACTCACGATAGTACACACAAGTGTGTGCTAGTATGCTTATCAGAAACAATAAATGGAAAGGAATACTATTTTAAAAAGGTCCACTAAAATCCGGGCCCCTCTGGCTGCAGGAATGTGCCCGGAATAGGACCACCTCGTTTCAGCCGCCACCAGCATTTCAGGAAAAAATAAATAAAATAAAATTACATTTACTCACCATTAAGCACGATCCCGCCGGGTCTCCTCTTCCCCATCTCTTTCTGCCCATCAGGCCCTCTCTCCCTTACTTCCACCATGGGCAGCGCTATCTTTATGACTAGCCCTGCCTCGTTGGCCTGACGGTTGTCAGATGCAATGATTGCTGGGCAGGGGAGAATAGGGGCATGGGATCCTCTGATCCCCTGCCTTCCCCCTCCCCTCCAGGGATCACCGCATCTGTCTTGGCGAGGGACAGGAACTGGTGATCAGAGGTGAGTAAAAAAATAAACTTTATTAATAAAGTAATTTTCACTATATGTAGTGTTTCTTTTTTACATTTAACCTTTTAGGAGACCTCTATACCAGTTCACAAGGCTCTGGGTCTGGCAAGTCACCTGCAGTTAGTGGGTGACTTTACATTAACCCCTGAGCCCCCCATTACCTGCCTCTGCAAAGCCCAGGGGCAGAATGGTCTGGGGCCATTAAGCTCTGCGGGCTTGTGGCCTGCAAGCCAGGGACCACCAAGACTGGTCTTCAAGCCCCCATAGCTGGTCCCTGGGCTGGTTATGCTGGGTAGGGAGGACCTCACGTTATTTTCTTTGGAAATTTTAAAAAAAATTAAAAGAGAATTTAAAAAAAATAATAGAAAATAATTTTAAAACAAAATGGTCCCCTGGGTCATTTTTTTAAATAACATTTTTTAAATTATCTGTCACTCAGCAGGTGTTAAAGAAAAAAACAATTCCCTGTGTCTTTTTTTATATTTAACCATTTGTGAACTGGTAAGGGATCTATGAGACCCCTATACCTGTTCACAAGGCTTAGGGGGCTGACAAGTCAGCTGCGGCTAGCAGATGACTTGCCATTAACCCCCAGCCCCCCTTTACCTGCCCCTCCAAAGCCTGAGGGAGCAGAGGGGCCCAGGGGCCATTTAGCCTATGCAGGCTTGTAGTCTGCAGGACGGGGCACCGGGGCTGGCCCCTGTGCCCTGTTCTACAAGCCCCTATTGCTGGTCCCTAGGCTGGTTATGCTGGGTAGAGGGGACCTCACACCATTTTATTTGGAGGATTTATCATGTATTTTAATGTATTCCCCCCCCCCCCCAGGAAAGGGGACCCAACGGCATTTTTTTCATTTAACCCTTCATAATGTGGATAGTATTTGTATTTTATTTGTAAATGTTATAAAGTGCTCTTTTCAGTTTGAGGGATCTCCTGGGCAGGGACGGTGGGCTAACCATACATATGTGGCACCATTGTAATCAGGAGAAATGGGGCTTTGACATTCCATATGGTTTTCTTTACTAAAATACATTTTTTATTTAAAATAAATGAGACAATTTTTTTTTATTAAAAACAGTGGATAAATTACAGACACGACATTTCATGTTAAAACCCAAACTCTGCTACAAAAAACAGAATATGTAATTTTCCTGGAAATTCCTGCAAAAATCACAGTTAAACATACCACAAAACGGTGAAAAATTACCTTATTAAAAGGGTTAAAAGTACTTATGCATGTTGGGTATTGTTTTGCTTGGGGGACCTTGTGCTTTTAAATGTAGGTTGTAGCTATATGTTTGCACATTGATATTTTAGGAAAATGTGTTTTTTATTCTTCCTTTTTATTTTATTTTTTTTAGGTAAACCTTGTGCAACCAAATAATTCTTCAGTCATACTGTTATGCACATGCTTTACTATGGGGTGTTTGGCAACTCTTCCCTTGGCAGTACCTATGCATGTTGCGTATTGTTCTGATTTGGGGACTTGGCTTTTTCAGGATTTAACTTGTTTTTTCTTGTTTGCATATTGTTATTTTTAACAATATGGAAAATGTGGCTTTGATTCTGCGTTTTCATTCTTTTTTTTAGGAAAACCCTGTGCAACCAAATAATTAATTAAGGGATTACTTCCAGAAAAGTGTGCCCACATCAACAAGTCTGTTATGCCTAAAAAGCTTGTGAAATGTAAAGGGTAGTTTTTTTGAAAAACTGCAAGGTGTGCATAGTTGCATTTTATCTAGAAAATCTGTTTTCTGGGCAGGAAAGCGTGTCTACCACTACATATGTGGTACCTTTGTAACTGGGAAACATTGGGCTTTTACATGCAATAAAATTTCAGTGAAAAACTTTTTTTATTACAAGAAAGCAGTACAAATTTTAAAAAACATATTTTTTGCACATATTTCACCCAAAAAACTTGAGAATACACTTAAAAATTGACAAACAAGAAATTATATGTTAAAGTCCAGACTCTTGTTTAAAGTGTGTACCGCAAAATAGTGAAAATAGTTTGGCAACAGAGGGTGACAAAAGCTCTAGGTAGGCTGGCAGTTAAAGGGTTAAGGCTGAAATTTGCCCACGAGTGCGCGCCAATGCAGAAGGTGCAAATTTGGCACCTCAAACTGGTGCCTGCCACTGTTTTATGGGGTGTTTAGAGCGCAGAAAAGCAGCACAATATAATGGTCAATTTCCAGAGTGAATTTCCTCCAGCAAAAAGCTGAAGTAAACTGCAGACTTCATTGACTAATAGGCTTATTTGATTCCTAAAACACATGTAAGCAGCACCCAGCATTGTTTTAGCAATGCAAAGGTCAGCTGCAAGTTTATTTTAGTAGTTTTTCCCTTTTTTGGATTTTTGGTGAGAAAAACTAGGTTAAACGTTTTCAAAGTTGACAAATATCAAAATTTTTAATGATGAAAAGACCACAAAGGTGGAAATTAGTGCCAAAAATTAAGAGTAATTAAAAAAAACATTTTTTTCTGAGTGTATTCCTTGTCACCTGAGTAACCTGACAGAGAATACTCTTCAAAATGGAAAATAGAGATTCACCTAAAACACAGACGCTGTAGAGACAAAATCAAAATTGAGAAACAGTAAAAAAAAGTGGAAAAACATGCAGGCCATTGGGAACAGTTAAGGACTTAGCCAGCCAAATGCGCATGGGACAGGGCCAGTTGGATATAAAACAGGAAGGAAGGCTCCTGAAGAGGAATTTTAACCCTTTTAACTGTTAGCCTACTTGAGATTTTGTCACTTTTGTCACTTTTGTCAATTTCACCATTTTGCACTATATTTAACTGTGTTTTTTGCAGGAATTTCCAGGAAAATTATATATTCTTTGGCAGGGTTTGGGCTTTAACATGAAATGTCTTGTTTGTAATTTTCTAGTGCTATTTAAAATATTTTTGAGTGAAAAATGTAAAAAAAATATTTTTAAAATTTGTCTCTTATTTTAAATAAAAAAAAAATATTTTATTCAAGAAATCCATATTGCACATGAAAGCCCCATTGCTTCTGATTCCAACATTACTACATATGTATCAGTAGCCCCGTCCCTGCCCAGGAGTCACGCCAGACTGAAAAGAGCACATTACAAGATGTAAAAATAAAATACAACTTCTATCCACACTATAAAGGCTTAACCTCCCCGCAGTTTTTTTTAATGAAAGTGGACCAAAACACATGGTGATTGGCCCAGGAATCTATAAGATTCCCAGGCCGATTGATTCCCTTCCCACAGGGCATACAAAATCGGGATGTCATGCTGTGTGACTCCCTCCAGGTCGCCCACTCACTTACCTTCTTCCCGATCCAATGGCGCATGCGCGAGCCGCGGCCACATGCCCGCTATCCATCTAGCAGGGCGTGTGCCCTGGAAACCTCCCTGTTAGAAGGAAGCAGGGGATACGGCCAGCAGGGCGCTTGGAGCCGCTGGCCTTAGATGCAGGCTTAGACGATGTGACATCAGCGGATCCGAGCACGCAGATTGGACGAGTGGCCGCAAAAGCGCCATAGGAACAGGAAGAGGTGAGCTGATTTCATAAATTTTCGGTGGGTATTACACAGCGGGGCACTACCGGGGAAAGAACCAAAACCTAGGAAAGTAAAAATCCTGGGTTTTGGTCCGCTTTAAGGAAAAGAATTTTAAATATTTTTTTTTAAATGTGTGGGTCCCCCCTTTCCAGTAAAACCAACCCAGGCACCAGCTCTGTGGAGCTAGTCAACCAGGGTGCATAGGCCAGCCTTGGTGGCCCCCAGCCAAATAGGCTACAATCTGCCCCCGAGGGCTTAGAGGAAACCACAGGTGACTTGCCCAGGCCCCAAGCCCTGTAAACTGGTAGAGGGGTCTCATTGACCCCTTACCAGTTCACAAAGAGTTAAATGCAAAACACACACACAATGACACAGCCACAGAAAATGTAATTTATTTTTTCTTTTCTTTACTCCCCTCTGATCCTCTGTCCTGCGGCAAACAATCTTTCTCATTGATCACCAATGACACCTGGGGGGAGGGATTGGAGGCCTCTCAGGTGAAACGAAGACCCAGGTGGATTGATCAGGTTAGTTTGTATGTTTTGTACTTTATTTAATGGAGGGGTAAAGTCAGCTACGTGAGACTCATGGTTAAAGTGGACCAAAACCAGGGAATTTTACCATTCTGGGCATTGGTCCTCACCCCTGATCTGTATAACCCCCCCCCAGGTCACCCATAAAAATTCACCTTTCCCGGGTCCTGTGGTGCATGGGCAGCTAACCAGTGCACTCGGCTCCAGTCTTCAATTTTGGCTAAGGATCAGCTAAGGGCATATTGGAGCCGAAAGCAGCCAATGAAAGAGATGATCCTTGTACAGTTAGCTGTGTTCATGAGTTAATGAGTGTGGCAGGGGGGAGGTTGGAAGGACAGAGATATTCTGAAGGGTGAAGGCACTTTTAATCATTTCTACTGTATCTTTAAAGAATGTGGTAAATTGCTCAGCTTTTATCTGGGAGAATGGAGTGGGTGTTGTTGGCCAGAGCAAAGAGTTGAAGGAGTTGAATACTGTTTTCCTTTAAGGGCTAGTGTGGATTTGAGTGATGAGATCATAGAGGAGATGCGGGCATGAAGAGAGACTGGATAAGGAACAGAGATGTGTGAAGAGTAGGTTAAACGTAAGAACATCTTTAGGGGTGGGGGTAGCAAACCATTGTTTGAGGCCAAACAAGGTGGTAAGCAATAATAATCTGGTGGTGGCATTCTTCTTTTTAAGTTTCAGGCTTTCTAAAGATTCAGGCTTTCCAAAGCAAAATCAGTCTCTTGGGCACATTAAATAGCCCACCTCCTGAATATAGATTTGCTTTTGATCATATTGATTTTTGGGTAAATAAATGGGAAGGCTATAAGCCAGAGAATGCTATGGCACATCTTTAAATTCTGAACACAGGTCATCACAAAAGTTGGTACAAATCACGTTTCTAGCATTATCCAATTGCTATATTATCAGTGAGAATATAATAATTTTGCTCTTGACATTAACCATGCAAAGCATGTGCAATTAGACCTATTGTCATGTCTTAATTTCCAATCTAAAATCCCCTGCTTGCCTAATCAGGCTAAAGAAGTATATCATTCTTGTTTCTATAATTACAGCTTATGTATGGCATAAGACCTACTTTGACTTATTTACTCTGGTGGAACAAAAGAAAATGTGTTTCCAAGTTATGCCATCAAAGTTTTCTTTAATCTTTGTGTCCATTTAGAGGTTTTATATTATTTTATAAAAGGATATTTAGAAGGTATAGAATGGAATTACAACCAATGTCTCCTCTATACTAACTAGAGATGTAAAGTTTCTCATTCAAATTATAACAATTCTCAAATAAAGGGATTTGCATGAGAGGGGCATTAGGGGTAATAGTGATGTTAAAGGGTAAGTCCACTTTTGTATTTTAAACATCAACAAGTTAACTTAAAAGGATTGAATATGAGCATCTGATTTTCTTCTTGGTGGGGCATGTTTAAGCAGATTTCATCTGTTAGCTGTTGCAGTTAGTAGCAATACTTTTACCAGTCCTTCTCTGAGTTTTAGAGACATATCTGAGACACTCAATCATATATTCATTTAATAGAATTTATGTATATAAACCCTTGGGAGCAACAGAGGGTGTCAGAAATATGAACATAACATAAGGAATGCTGTTAAAATTTCACGGGCCATTGTAGGAAGTAATAAATATAATTCAGTTTAATCATTTAAATATTCTATATGTAAAGTAAGTAAATAAAGAATGACTTATGTTCACACTATTACGTAATGCATGTAAGGCATTAGCAAGTGATTTATTTTGACAATTTTCATGTTGGGTTTAATTTTAGGAGCCCAGTGAATATACTAGTACTGTTCAGCCAACATTAATTAGAATGGCTAAATATAACTGCAGTAATTACTACTATTCTTTGTAAGTGATGTCTATAGCATTAAAAATGAATTATACTCAACTAAATGAAAAAAATCATACTGTGTGTATGTAATATACACTGCCTGACTCTCTTTCTGCATGCCATATGCATAAGAATAGTTTATGAAATTTTATTTTTTTTCTTAAATTCCAAAATGTATGTACAATATTATGTTTCATTATATTGTGCAAATTTTGTCACAACTGAAACAGGAGACTTAAAGCAAAGACTGGGGAAAATTAATTTTCACTAACTCAAAAGCACTTTGCTAAGTCCATGGCCCAGGAAAAAAGCTATAAAGTAGTTACTATGTACTATAGATGCCAAGTGAACCTTGCCAAAGTAGGAGGTGCTAAAAATATTGGATATGTCTGTTTTGGGAATAATGATGCATATGCTGCCTCACTGGACCACTGTGGGACAAAACATTAAAGGTATATACGTTGATAACTACAGATAGAATCCCTAACCTGCCATGCTACCTCTGTCATCCTCTGCTCACAAAAAAGAGATTTCTGACACACCTTCTAATAACAGGCAGAGCAGTAATTCCTCACTACTGACTCTAAGGAGGCTCTCTTGTCCATCAATTGGTGCTTGAGGTAGGAAACAAGGAAAAAAGTAGCTGCTCTCTGAAGCAATAATAGCTGAGAAACCTTCACTAATATATGGGCCATCTGCTTGCTAAGGATTACCATCTTTGCTAGAGATGAGCGAACTTCTTGAAAGTTCGACTCGGGCGATTCGCCGAATTTCCCCAAGAAATTCGGGTTCGCCCGAATCGAACTTTCACGAATCGCTCATCTGAAAAAAAAAATGCCGGCATGGTGGGAGCGGGCAGGCCGGCTACGCCTGTCAGCGGGCCGCCGCTGGCCCACTGACAGCGCAGCCGGCCTGCCCGCTCCCACCATGCCGGCATTGGTTTAAAAAGCAAACACTTACCTGCATGGTTGGAGCGTGGAGGCCGGCGCCGCTCTCAGTCGCCCTCTGATGACGCGTCCTCTGATGACAGCTGAGAGCGGCGCCGGCATCCACGCTCTGGCGCCGCTCTCAGCTGTCATCAGAGGACGCGTCATCAGAGGGCGCCTGAGAGCCGCGCCGGCCTGCCCGCTCCCACCATGCCGGCATTTTTTTTTTTTTTATTTCAAGGAAAATTCGATCGGCACGAACCCAAAAAAAATTTGGGTTCGTGCCGAATCGAATTTTCCCTGAAATTCAGAGCGAATTCCGGTTCGTCTGAACCGGTTCGCTCATCCCTAATCTTTGCATTTAAATATTTTGGAACCCATTAATCTTACTACCAGGATGAACTCTATGCCTCTGTGTGAGAGGTTAAACCCCTTTTAAGCATGCATTGCAGTTGGCTGGCATTCACTTTTGACATCTGACAAGCCCTCCATCTCAATAAACAATATAAGAGCCCTCCAAAGTTTACTTTTGCAATTTTTAAATCCTGTGCACAGGAATTAGGAGGGATATTTGAAACAAATAAAAAATAAGTTTCCCCATTTAGGGTTTTCATTAAGATGTGGAGAACCCTTTAGTAGTAGTGTTGTCCACTAAGACATATCATATATTGTGATTCTAAAAAAAATATTAACACACTTTAAATGAGTCAGTGACTGTTTTCTAGGCTTATTATCTTATACTTTGACCACAAAAGATAGCAGTAGCAGTCATACCAATTTATAGTGATAACACGGAACAGGGAGTCACAGCCTTCAGTAAACTGATGAGGTAAAGAAACAGGAGACGGGGAGGCCGATTCATTAATAGCGCCAGGTAGCGACAGATGAGCGACTGTAGCAGTATTTTCACAGCGCCCGCTAGTAGTCGCTGTGCTTGGCCGTTGTTCAGTTGTTGACAGCGACTCAGTCGGTGTGCGGTAATGTTGAATATTGGGTGAGGAGTCGCTATTTGACAGGTTCCGCGCTGTATGGGAGCGCATGATAGCGAATGGCCATAGCGCTGTGAAATGCAGGTTTAAACCCCAGAGCGCTGGCGGCGATGGGTTAAAAGTAGTTTTTTAACCCCCAAACAACCATATTTTTTGTAACCAAAAAAAAACAAGTTTATAAAAACATTCTGTAATACGAATACATTAATATCAGACCTGTAATATCAATTCTGCACCAATTTTTTTTTTTTTTTTTTTTCCTTAAAAAAAATATCTAACATGGCAGAAGTAGTAACAGAAATATTCACATAAAAAAAAAAAAAAATTATTAACAATTAATTATGAATAATTAAAGATTGTTCCATTGAAATGCATTGGAGAGCGCCAGGTAGCGAGAGGTCATACCTGTCGCTGTTCAAGGTCGCTCGCTGGCGCTGTGGGGTGAGGCTGGAATAATGATGAATGATTCGCTATCTGGCGCTCTCTCAGTCGCTAAGCAGGATCGGCTTGATAAATGTGTGATTGTGGTGGGGAGCCGGCGTTCTCGTGGCGGTGACCGTCATTACCGTTCGCTCACCACTCGCTACCTGGCGCTATCCCTTGTTAAATAAGGGCCTCAGTGTGTTTTATGGACTAGTGACTATGGACTACAAAATTAACATGTATAAGAAAGAAGAGTTTTGGTGAGCATTATATATGAGGTTACTTAAAAAATAAAAAAATGTCCCCGCCATCAGTCACAATGAGCTGGCACGCCCCCTCCATTCTCTGCAATGCCCCTTTACATTGCAGTGAATGGAGGGGGTTGTGGGAGCCCACTGTGACTGATGATGGGGGCGTCTCTTTGTCGCAGAAGATGGAAGAGATGATCAAGCTTGCTGCCAGTGCAGGCCATGCATCCAGCTAAGTATGAACTCAGGCATGGGACTATTAGTGACAGGCTGCACAGGACATATAGTGAGTGTAACGTTTTTGTTTTCTAGCTATAAATGTTTTTAAAAATATGTTATACTCATTTAGTTTCTTGCAAAAAACTGGTAGCCAACACTTCCTTTACAGATAAAGGGGACAGAATAAATGACCAGGACACTTTATGCAGAATTTCAATGTGAGCTATATTACTTTGGCAATAACTCACCACCCTTAATATTTATAGTCTTATAACTATATTCTGTTTCTTTGGGACCCAATCAATGTCATGAGATGCAATGAAATTCCCAAAGTCCCAACATTTTCAGGTGAATGATCCTCGAGTACCTTACATTACTTCTGGAATGTGAACAATATGACATTGCCAAATGTGAAGAATATGACCATCTGCAGCAGCAGTGGCTGTTAACCATGTACCTTCCATACCCGCAGTCACCTGGATATCAATCAGATGACCAATCAGCAGGTGCTCGAATTAACCTGACTGAAGTGCCTTTCCTTTGAGAAGCTTTAGAGTTGCGGCCATGGTTGGCCCCCGCCACAAGAAAGGGGCATACATTTGGAGGCATGACCAAATTGGTTGGCTGCCTCCAATTTTTTGTGAATGGCTCCTACCAGAGGCTAGGGGCATTTTCAATTCCCACGAGCCATGCCTTGTCCAAATTTCTAGATAGCATGGCTTACTTGCCGGACAAATACATCTATTTTCCTCACATCATGGCAGCCTTGAACATGGTGAGGGTCAGATTTTTTTGAATAGCTAATATGCCAAGGGTCATGGGTGCCATTGAATGTACTCATGTGGCCCTGGTTCTCCCAGCTACTTAAGAGTATATGTTTTGTTATGTTTAGGTGCACATTGCTCCTCCTTGTAACCCACTTCTCCTCCCCCCAAACAGCTCCCATCTGTCCCATTTGGCCCTTGTTTGCCTTTATTTTGGCTGTTCATTTGTTGTTGCCAGGTTAGGGACCTTTTTGCGGCTTCCAATGGGTCATGGGGCCAGATCTTTGCCTTTTCAGTGTTTTGGCTGGCTTCCCTGGCTTGTCCCACATTGCATTTATTCTTAGGAGCTCTAGTTTATGCAGCCCTTTTGAGAGTGGTGAGCTGACAAGTGTTTGGCTTGAGAGTAAGTCTGTTTATTGCTGGAGTGGATCTGCATGTTTATTGTTTATTTTGCATTTGTAATGTATTTTTCATTTCTTTTACTACTATTTTCGAATTTGTTAAAGTTTATTATGAGAGCCAATTGGTCTCCCTGCCCTCTATCACTTCGACTGTGCTTATGCTCCTCATTAAATGTCCCATTCTCTCTGTTACCATTACAAATGCCTAGTCCGAGCACCCTGCTTTACATTTTGCTTGTTTGGTTCTACTCTTCTGTAATGCTTAATGTTTGGTATAGTCTTTTAGGTAATTTTGGTTATCCATTGCTGTCTTGGCTCCTGATGCCCTTCTTAAGGCCCCAGAAATCTGGCCAGGAGGCTTATAATGGGGCCCACAGCCGCACATGGGCTGTAGTTGAATGTGCCTTTGGGCTGTTGAAGGCCAGATTTTGCTGTTTGGACCACACAGGGGGCGCACCTCAATACAAGCCAGGGAAGGTTCTGCAAATTTGTATGGTGCGCATCAGCCGTCATAATTTTGCCTTGAGCGGGAGGGGGGCAGCATATTTGGAGGAGAAAACCCTTGCTTCTGCTCCAGAGATTCCTCGCCATCTGTATGCTGGCACCCAGAGCTGTGCAGCCCAACGCATTTGGCAGCATTTGATGGACAGCTCTTTTTCTTGAATTGTTTATTTTTTGTCCACATATATCATTTTTGAATAATTATATCCCTTGCCTTGTCTGGGTGTGATTAAATAGCATCCAAAGAAAGTTCAGGTTATGTATTATATATTCTTTGTATATCTCATTTAGAATAAAAGAGCATTCTTTATTGGTTATGCTCTGATCTCTTTAAAACAATATAAATAACCTGCATTTATATTATTAGCCCTGCCTTGGGAATAAATTAGTAAAATATTTGGTATCTGGGTGTGTTTTGGCCACCAGCAAAACACCGACACCCCCTGGTAGGTGTTGGGGTGGAGAATCCCCAATATCCTCTCCTCAGCATGGGTAGATGTAGTTTTGGGAAGACCCCCCACCAGTTTGCAGGCTAGATTCAAACAAAGGAAAGGGTGGCTTTAGTGAGTTGTCCAATGTTTCCTGTACAAGCAGCCCTCTGGTTGTTCAGTACTTACCTCACAGCCCGTCTGGTGCTGAGTTTCCACCAAACCGCCACCTTCTGTCGTCCCACTTTTTCTTGGCCTGAGCACCATCCTGTTGTGGGCAATCTCCAATCTTGAGCGGGACTGGGACCCAGACAGTTGAGCATAATCTTTGGCAACACCATCCAGCAAAACCTCCAGCTGGGAATCATTAAATCGGCCCCTCAACTTGCTTCTTGTTAGTTTGCACCCAGTGATGCTGTGGTCTGCTGGGTGGTGTCTTGGCTGAAGGGGGAGTCACTATGCCCACTCACTTGCCCAGAATGGATGGATTCCAGGCTACTGGCCGGGGAAAGAGCAACATTTGGCTACCCCATTTGCCCCACATGGGGCTCCGCTGTGGACTCCACAATGGAGCCAGCACTTGGGTCTGTTCTGGGGTCCGCATAGTGATCTGGTGCCCTGACTGTTGGCCGGTAGGCCAATACCCCAAAAAATACACAGGTTGTGCTGCATGTACGAGCTGCAGAACGATACCCGATCATTACAAAAACAACACATGCCCATAAATAATAACTCAGGTTCTTTCGCTCTACAGACCAATAAAAATATGCGTCAACCAGTTTGGGAAAGTATGTAAAAATGTGCATGTATATGCAGGCACACATGTGGACAAACAAGTGCTAATGTATATCTTTTTCTCTTTGCAGGTGCCATGTTTGTCCCAGAAAAAAAAAGTTTTAATGAAACAAGAGTTTTAAAGTTGCTGCGTAGTGGCTTGTTTTCTATGCAGCTACATAAGGCAGATGGAAACCAAACAGTGGTGTAAAACAGAACATCAAAACAGAAGGTGGCCAAAAGCTGGAGGTGAGTAAAAGTGGGTAGAAGCAGACAACATGGCAACCAAGGTACAAAGGTAAGTATGTGCAAGGGCATACAAATGGGATATATATACATGGGATGCGCTAGATGCCAGCAGAGGGGGGACAAGGTAAGTATGTGCAAGGACATGCAGACTACATGGGATGCCCTACATGCCAGCAGGGGGGAGAAGGAGAAGGTAAGTATGTGCTAGGACATGCAGACTTCAATGAGATGTCCTAGATGCCAGCAGGAGGGACAAAAGTAAGTATATGCAAGGACATACAGACTACCAAGGAGTACACTGGTGGGGGATGGCGGGAAGCGCATTAAAATAGCTAGTTGAAAATACCATAAATGCTTGGCTAAACAGTATGCGTATGCAAAGCAAATATGGCCACCTACACATGAATGAACATTTCTCGGACCACGGCTGTGAATGATACGAGCGTTCGCAATTTCCCGGTTTCCAAGATCAGTTCCCAAAAAAACGAGCATTCGCAGGAAGGCTCTGAATCTTTTCATGTCTCTTCAAGTAAGAGTGATTTTAATCTAGCAAACAGCTGAACAGTCTGTCAATCAAAGTAGGCAGAGTGGGATCATTATCAATAATGATTTAAAGTGTATGTATAGTCATGTATGGCTTTAGACAAGCTTAATTGAGCAAGAGTTAGGTGAAATGATGTATCTGCTGTGAACATTGTTACCCTTCAAACCCCAGGAGTTGGGACAGGGGTTGCAAAAATGTGATTCTTCTTGGACCCTGATGTGTCCTGTTTGACACTTGTAGATGTGGATGCTGTCAAGCCACCATGTACCATTTCAGAAATATAAACATAATCCTAGCCAGGTCTCCTAAGGAATGTTCCTCCTACATAATTAAAGACCAACTCCAACTTTATATCCAGATGTTTCTGCAGTACATGTAGTTCCTATAGCACAGCCACAGTACATTATCCATCTCACAGTCCAAGGTGTTGGTCCCTCCCTCCTTTAGTAACTGCAGCTAACACATCCCAGCCTAACTCATGATGGTAGCTACCTGGGAATTTACCTCCTTGGTGGTTGGTTGCCGCTTAGCCTTGTTCTGTCCTTAGGTCCCCTCTGCTTCTAGTTGCTTACTATTGCACAGGCTTCTTAATGCAAGAATAAATTATTAACCCAGCTCTCAGTGGTTCCTTATTTATTATCCGTGTATGTCTGATCTAGCCAATCATTTTAACATTAACATAGCAAGGGGTATATCTATCATGTGCAAGACATCCCTAGGGAGTCTAGAAACATGTCTAGTTACTTTCTACTCCTAACTCTAATTCTTTAGAGTTTTTAAACACAGCTACCTATGTCACAAAAGTTCCTATGGGGAAGTAGTCCAGGCTAGCTATCCTCCTACAATGGGATAAATAAGTATTTGAGACAGTGATGCAAGTTGCACCACCAACAAAGAATGGAGAGGTCTGTAACTTTTATCTGAGGTACACTTCAGCTGTGACAGAATCTAAAAAAAATCTAAAAATCACATTGTTTGATTTTCAGAAAATTATTTTGCATGTTATTGCATGAGATAAGTATTTGATCACCTACCAACCAGCAGGAATTCTGTTTTTCACAGACCTGCTAATTTTTCTTTAAGAAGCCCTTTTGACTCTGCTTTCATTACCTATGTTAATTGCACCTGTTTGAACTCATTGACTGTATACAAACACATGTCCACATACCTAATCAATCACACTCCAACCTCTCTACCATGTCCAAGATCAAAGAGCTGTCTAATAACAACAGGGACAATATTGCAAACCTGCACAATCCTAGGATGGGCTACAGGGCAATAGGCAAGCAGTTTGGTGAGAAGGCAACAACTGTTGGTGCATTTATTAGAAAATGGTAGCAACCCAAGATGACTGGCAATCTTCCTCAGTCTGGATCTCCTTGCAAGATTAAATATTATTTTGAAAAAGGTCAGGGATCATCCCAGAACTACACAGGAGGACCTGGTCAATGACCAGAAGAGAGCTATGACCACAGTAACAGAGGAGGCATGCGGCCATGAGAGAATAATCAACTATTTTATATCAGCTCCACTCACCATGTTTGGAGGAAGAAGAATGAATGCCCCAAAAACACAGTCCCAATTTTGAAGAATGGGGGTGAAAACTTCATAATTTAGGGGGTGCATTTCTGCAAAGGAGACATGATGACTGCTATGTATTGAAGGGAGGATGGATGGGTCATGTGTCATCAGATTTTGGCCAACAACCTAATTCCTTCAGTTAGAGCTTTTAAGATGGGTCATAGTTGGGTTGGGCATGTTGGGTTGGGCATGACAGTGCCTCAAAACACACAGCCAGGGCGCACACAGAGTGGTACCATAAAAAGCATTTCAAGGTTCTGGAGGGGCCTAGCCAGTCTGCAGACCTGAACCCAATAGAAAATCTTGGAGGTAGCTGAAAATCTATGTTGCCCAGTGTCAGACCCAATACCTGAAATGTCAGGAGAATATCTCTATAGGTGAGTAAGACAAAATCACAAGCAGTGAATGTCCAGCTGCCTGGAGCGGTGGGCTGCCATAATTATGGTGCCCCAGGGAGTTAGAGTTCTCCCTGCTAGCCTTAGCCATCATATGTGCGCTTTTAAAATTAATTATTCATTGGTATGTTTGTTTTGTTTTAACAATCTATTACAGTAAATGTTTCTGCTTTCCACAGCAATATTGAAGGTACATCCCGTGTCCTACTTTCAAATCCCTGAAGACTGCACCATATGTTAATTTGTCTTACCACTGTGCTAAGCAAAAGAAGCCAACCTGAAGGAAGAGACAGTATTAACCACTTTAATATATGTCCAAAGCATTGCATGATGAGGAAAAGCATCTACAGACATGTTTTAGCATTAGAATGGATACAAATTAAAGCGGACTAACCAAACCAAAATGTGGGTTTGGTCCGCTTTAATTTGGTGATATCTGTCTGTAAGGGAGGCAAAGTATGGGTCTAAAGGTAGAGAATCAACTCATGACAACTGATATGTTCCCTCCATCTTTATCCAGAAGCTCTGCCATCATGTTGAATTTCTAACTTATTAAGCAGTGCATACCAAATAGGGATGTCCCAAGGGTACCAAAAACCTGGGTTAGTGACAATCCAAGGTATTGGTCCACTTTATTGAACATTAAAGTGGACCAACACCCAGGGGTGATCGGCCCGGAAATCTATAAGATTCCCGGGCCGATCACCTCCCACCCCGCGGGACATGTCCTGCGGGGTGAAACCCCCCAGAAACCCCAAAAAGATCTTACCTGATCTGCCGCCGCCTCCCGCCGAGAGTGACGCGTGGGAGGCGGCGGCGGCGGAAGAGGCTTGTACGTTCCTGTCCCCCGCCTAGACGTTGGCGGGGATTGGCTGCGGCGTTCACGTGGGAGCGGGGAGAGGTGAGTTTTTTGGGGTTTCTGGGGGGTTTCACACAGCGGGGCACCCCCGATCGGGGTGCCCCACCGAAGTGGACCAAAACCCAGGATAGTCAAAATCCTGGGTGTTGGTCCACTTTAATCATGCTGATAATCCACACAATTAACTTTCTAACTTATTAAGGAAATTGAGGATGAAATTTAGCAGAGCAGGACCAACTCTGAAGAGCAAGGGGAAACTCCCTTTTTGTCAGGTTTTTGGGGCTCTGTCCTATTTTTTCCTCTTCTGGAATGTAAAAGAAACCTGAGTGTTAGGATTGTGCCCACATACCTGTGATTTACTTATCAGAGTCCTGTTTCCAAGTTTCTTATATTCTGGTGGCTTTGTGTTGCTGAAGTAGAAGTGGCTCTTCTGACCTTTAGTAAAGCTCTTAGTATAGCTTCTGACTACAAGTCCCAGAATCCATCCACTGTAACAGGTGAGCTCATAAGCATGTTTGACTAAACCAGAGTTCCTCATATGAGAATGCTGCCAGTAACCCTTTAGCCACTGGAACACAAGATTGTGATCCCCTCTATCTGAGGAGGCTGAATTAACCATTTAAGTGCCAGCCTACCTAAAGTTTTTGTCACCCTCCGTTGCCAGACCGTTTTTTACTATTTTGCACTACATATGTTCAACTTTGATTTTTAAATGGAGTTTCGGGGATTTCCCAGGAAAATTAATTAATTAATATCTTGTTTGTCATTTTTTAAGTGTACTCTCAATATGTTTGGGTGAAATATGTGCCAAAAAATAAAAAAAAAATCTACTTGTTACAATTTCTGGTGTTTTTGTGTAATAAAAATGTAAGTTTGTTAATAAAATCTTATTGCATATAAAAGTCCCATTTCTCCCTGTTACAATGGCACCTCACATGTTTTGTATACTGCCCCAGACTGAAACAGCCCTTTAGGAGATTTTCAGATAAAAAGAAAAACAACCATTTACATTTGAAATACCCCACACAAAATAAATATTCTCTGGAAGTACACACTTCAAGCTTTCTCAATGTACCAGGCTTGTTGACGTGGGCACAGTTTTCTGGAAATAATCTCTCAATGATTTATTTGGTTGCACAGGGTTTCCCTAAAAAAAGAATAAAAAAGCAGAAAGCCACAATTACCTAAAAAAAACAACATGCAAACAAGAAAAAATAATTAAATCTGAAAAAGCAAGGTCCCCCAAACAGAACAATACCCAACATGCATAGGTACTGTCAAGGATAGAGTTGTCAGACACCCCGAAGTAAAGCATGCACGTAAGGGTAATTTTACTTGAGAATTTCAGCTCTGAAGACAAAGTGCGCACCTTGCATTTCATTTGGAATATCCCCAACAAACCATATATTCCCTGAAATTAAACATGTTAAGCTTTCTAAGCATACCCAGCTTGTTGTAATGGGCTCATCTTTCTGGAAGTAATTCCTCGAAGAATTCTTTGGTTGCACAGGGTTTCCCTAAAACAATGTATTAACCCTTTAAACGCCAGCCACGTAAATTTTATATGCCTGAATTTCCCCACTTACAGAATAAAAAGTAACTTACCTGACCCCTCATTCGATCCGGCCGGGTCTCCTCTTCAGCCAGAGGGGCTCCGATCGCCCATTGGGGCTCCTCCGGCTGCAGGGGAGTGCCCAAAATAGGGTGCCCCCCGTTTCACCAAGCGCCGGGATTGCCTGCAAAAAAAAAAAAAAATGACAGTTACTTACCTTCGTGTCCGATGGCTCCCGCCGGCTCTCCTCTTCACGGGGGGGGGCTCTGATCACCCCCCCTGCTCTTCCATCTTCTGGGAGGGGGCATAACAGGCATAACAGCTCTCCTCCCTCCGGAGCTCCGATGGCGGCCGCCATCTTGGATTTTAGCCCCGCCCCTTCGGGGGTGGCTCTCGGGGGTGGCTCTCAGATGCCAGTGATGGCTGGACAGAGAAGGAGGGAGGTAGGCGATCCTCTGATTACCTGCCTCCCCCCTTCTCTGCCCAGCCGTCACTGACATCAAATCGCTGCGGGACACAGGAGATGAAGACTGGAGGTGAGTAAAGTGAAAAAAATGTTTATTTTTTTTTAAAAGTTATTTTCAAAAAGTGTGTGTCTTTTTCACTGTTAACCCTTTGTGAACTGGTAAGGGGTCCATGAGACCCCTTATACCAGTTCACAAGGCTCTGGGGTCTGGCAAGTCACCTGCAGCTAGCGGGTGACTTGCCATTAAACCCTGGCCCCCCAAATTACCTGCCTCCCCAAAGCCCAGAAGAGCCTTGGCCCTAGGCTATGACGGCTTGTAGCCGGCAGGGCCAGGGGCCACTAAAGCTGGCCCCTGCGCCCTGTTCTACAAGCCCCCATAGCTGGTCACAGGCTGGTTACGGTGGGTAGGGGGGACCTCACGCCATTTTTTGGGGGGGATTTTTAAGGATTTTAACCCTTAAAAATCCTCCCCAAAAATGGGGTCCCCCTCCCTGGGATTAACCCTATGTTACCTGTAACCCAGTAGGTATAAAAGGCTTCCAGCAGCAGCAGGAGAGCAGAAGCCTAAGTGATCAGCGTGGGACACAGGGATGGATGGGAGGTAAGTATTAAAAAAAACAATTAAAATACTTTTTTTTTTTAAATAAAGATATTTTTAAATAGTGTGTCTGTGTGTTTTTTTTTACTTTTAACCCTTTGTGAACCATGTCCATGTGACCCTTATACCAGTTCACAAGGCTCGGGGGTCTGGCAGGTCACCTGCGGCTAGCGGGTGACTTGCCATTAACCCCTGGCTCCCCAAATTACCTGCCTCCCCAAAGCCTGGGGGGGGGTAGAAGAGCCGTGGCCCTAGGCTATGACGGCTTGTAGCCTGCAGGGCCAGGGGCCACTAAAGCTGGCCCCTGCGCCCTGTTCTACAAGCCCACATAGCTGGTCACAGGCTGGTTACGCTGGGTAGGGAGGACCTCACACCATTTTTTTTTTTTTAAGGGTTAGGTTAGGTTACGGAGGGGGGACCCTATGTCATTTTTTTTTTAATTAACCCTATGTTACCTGTAACCCAGTAGGTATAAAAGGCTTCCAGCAGCAGGAGGAGAGCAGAAGCCTAAGTGATCAGCGTGGGACACAGGGATGGATGGGAGGTATTAAAAAAAAATAATAATTTTTTTTTTTTAATAAAGTTATTTTTAAAGTGTGTCTCTGTGTGCTTTTTTTTTACTTTTAACCCTTTGTGAACTGGTAAGGGATCTATGAGACCCCTATACCAGTTTACAAAGCTCTGGGTCTGGCAAGTCACCTGCAGCTAGTGGGTGACTTGCCATTAACCCCGAGACCCCCCATTACCTGCCTTCCAAAAAACCCTTAAAATTCCCCCAAGAAATGGTGTCCCCCCCTTTGAAGGGGGACCCCACACCAATTTTTTTTATTTAACCCTTTATTATGTGGATAGTAGTTATATTTTATTTGTAAATGTTATGAAGTGCTCTTTTCAGTTTAGGGGATCACCTGGACAGGAACAGGGGGCTACCGATACATATGTGGTATGAGAAATGGGGCTTTCACATGCAATATTGTTGTCTTTAATAAAATAAACGTTTTAGTTAAAATAAAGGAGACAACTTAAAAAAATATATATTTTTTATTTTTTTAACTTATTTTTTTAAAAATATATAAAAAAAAGTAGAAAAAAATACAAACAAGACATTTCATGTTAAAGCCTAAACTCTGCCACAAAAAGAAAATATGCCATTTTCTTGGAAATTCCTGCAAAAATCACAGTTAAACATCACGCAAAATGGTGAAAAATATCCTGTCAGCAGAGGGTGACAAAATCTCAAGTAGGCTGGCAGTTAAAAGGTTACAGGTACCTATGCATGTTGGGTATTGTTCTGCTCGGGGGACCTTGCGCTTTCAGATTTAGCTTGTTTTTCTTATTTGCATATTGATATTTTAGGAAAAGGTGTTTTTTAATCTGCTTTTTTATACATTTTTTTGTGAAACCCTGTGCAACCTAAGAATTCTTCGAGATATTACTTCCAGAAAGATGAGCCCACTACAACAAGCTGGGTACGCTTAGAAAGCTTAACATGTCTACTTTCAGGAAATATATGGTTTATGGGGGATATTCCAAATGTAAAGGGTTGGTTTGGTAGAAAAAGCACAAGGTGCGCACTTTGTCTGCAGAGCTGAAATTTTGAAGTAAAATTACCGTTATGCGCATGCTTTACTTTGGTGTGTTTGGCAACTCTTTCCTTGACAGAACCTATGCATGTTGGGTATTGCTCTGTTTGGGGGATGTTGCTTTTTCAGATTTTCAGTTTTTTCTGGTTTGCATATAGTTTTTTTAGGAAAATGTGGTTTTGATTCTGCTTTTTTATTCATTTTTAGGGAAACCCTGTGCAACCAAAGAATACATTGAAGGATTACTTCCAGAAAACTGCACCCATGTCAACAAGCCTGGTACGCCTAGAAAGCCTGAGGTATATACTTATAGGGAATATATAGTTTGTTGGGGGGTATTTCAAATGTAAAGGGTTGTTTTTCTTGAAAAACTGCAAGGTGTGCATATTGCATAGCATAGTTGTATTTTATCTGAAAATCTCCTAAAGCTCTGTTTCAGTTTGGGGGAATCTCCTGGGCAGGAAAGGGTGTCTACCTATACATATGTGGTACCGCTGTAACCGGGAGAAATTGGGGTTTCACACACAATAAGATTTTATTGACAAACTTACATTTTTTATTACAAAGAAACACTACAAATTGTAAAAAAAAAATTTATTTTTATTTTTTTGCACAATTTTCACCCAAAAATGTTAAGAATACACTTATAAAATGACAAACAAGACATTTCATGTTAAGCCACAGGCTCTGCTGAAAAAAACAAGATATCACTTTCCTGGGAAATCCCTGGAAATCACTTCAAAAATCACAGTTGAACATGGGGAGCGCAAAATAGTGCAAAATAATCTGGCAACAAAGGGTGACAAAATCTCAAGGTAGGCTGGCAGTTAAAGGGTGAAAAGCAGAATAAAAAACACCTTTCCTAAAGTATCAATATGCATACAAGAAAAAACTTGTATAGGGGCTTGTAGAACAGAGCACAGGGGCCAGCCTTGGTGGCCCCACTGCCCTGCAGGCTACAAGCCCTCACAGCCTAATGTCCATGGGCTCTTCTGCTCCCCCGGCCTTTAGGGAGGCAGGTAACGGGGGGCCGGGGGTTAATGGCAAGTCACCTGCTAGCCACAGGTGACTTACCAGCCCTAAGCCTTGTCAGCCTTGTGAACTGGTATAGTCTCATGGATCCTTTACCGGTTCACGAAGGGTTGCATTTTTTTCTAACACTCACCACCGTCCTCCGATGTCCCGCTGTGATCTGATGAAAGCTGCCAGGGGGGCTGTGGAGGCAAGGGATCACAGTCCCTTGCCCCTCCAACTCTCTCCGGTGAGCACCCTGGCCCCACTGATGATCCTCAGACAGGTGCGGAATTACATCACTAGATAATGTCATCCGCCCCCCCCCACAAAAGGTGGGGCTAGAGGTGCATCAGTGGAAGTGGGCAAGAGGGCCTATTTTGGCCCCTCTCCTCAGTGTGGAAGAGCCTAGGAGGCGAGGTCCTCCATGTGGCTGCAGGTAAATGTCATTATTTTTTTTTTTACTGCTCAGCGGCAGCAGGAGTGGGGTGGGTGTGCTCTTTCGGGCCTTCTCCTCCTTTCCCATATTGAAGTTAAGACCTAGACGGATCAATAGCTGGGTCAGGTGAGTGTTCTTCTTTATTTTTTTGGATGCTAGCAGGGGTTAATGCCAGACCTGGCCTGTGAATTTTATGTGGCTTGTACTTGAGGGTTAGAGAGGCAACCACCTGAAATTTATGGGCTTGGCACTTAAAGGGTTAATGCAGAAGGGGCTAAAACTGTCATCTTTGCCTTAGCCAGTCAGATGATCAGGAAAGTAATATGTAAACCAAAACACACGGTGCACTTTGCTAACATAAACACATTGTTGCTGGGGAAAACTGTTTCATTTTAATAGTTTTTATAGCTGCAAACAAATAGAAAACAGAAAAAAATAACAGGTAATCTCAGCACCTTGAGGGCATAATTTAGCCAGAAGATAATGGAAGCTTCTAAAAACATAATTGAAAGTGGAATTACCCTTTATGTCTAGGGTAATTCCACTTCAGCTTTTAACCTCTTCCTTAACTTACAGTTACTTCATCGGCAGGAGTTACATCATGCCGGTAAATGGTCACCATGTCTAAAGATAATTGTGGAGTCAGTGAGGAGGGTTACCAGGGTGGTGGTGGTTACTATCCTCAAGTCAGCGGTGAAGACCACGGAGGCAGTGGTGGTGGCGATCCTGGAGCTAGTAGCGCTGGAGACCATAGAGGCAGCGGTGGTGGTAATACTGGAGCTGGTGGTGGCAGGGAGTATGGAGGCAGTGGTGGTGGTAATCCCGGATTTTAACCCTTAAAAATCCTCCCCAAAAATGGGGTCCCCCTCCCTGGGATTAACCCTATGTTACCTGTAACCCAGTAGGTATAAAAGGCTTCCAGCAGCAGCAGGAGAGCAGAAGCCTAAGTGATCAGCGTGGGACACAGGGATGGATGGGAGGTAAGTATTAAAAAAAACAATTAAAATACTTTTTTTTTTTAAATAAAGATATTTTTAAATAGTGTGTCTGTGTGTTTTTTTTTACTTTTAACCCTTTGTGAACCATGTCCATGTGACCCTTATACCAGTTCACAAGGCTCGGGGGTCTGGCAGGTCACCTGCGGCTAGCGGGTGACTTGCCATTAACCCCTGGCTCCCCAAATTACCTGCCTCCCCAAAGCCTGGGGGGGGGTAGAAGAGCCGTGGCCCTAGGCTATGACGGCTTGTAGCCTGCAGGGCCAGGGGCCACTAAAGCTGGCCCCTGCGCCCTGTTCTACAAGCCCACATAGCTGGTCACAGGCTGGTTACGCTGGGTAGGGAGGACCTCACACCATTTTTTTTTTTTTAAGGGTTAGGTTAGGTTACGGAGGGGGGACCCTATGTCATTTTTTTTTTAATTAACCCTATGTTACCTGTAACCCAGTAGGTATAAAAGGCTTCCAGCAGCAGGAGGAGAGCAGAAGCCTAAGTGATCAGCGTGGGACACAGGGATGGATGGGAGGTATTAAAAAAAAATAATAATTTTTTTTTTTTAATAAAGTTATTTTTAAAGTGTGTCTCTGTGTGCTTTTTTTTTACTTTTAACCCTTTGTGAACTGGTAAGGGATCTATGAGACCCCTATACCAGTTTACAAAGCTCTGGGTCTGGCAAGTCACCTGCAGCTAGTGGGTGACTTGCCATTAACCCCGAGACCCCCCATTACCTGCCTTCCAAAAAACCCTTAAAATTCCCCCAAGAAATGGTGTCCCCCCCTTTGAAGGGGGACCCCACACCAATTTTTTTTATTTAACCCTTTATTATGTGGATAGTAGTTATATTTTATTTGTAAATGTTATGAAGTGCTCTTTTCAGTTTAGGGGATCACCTGGACAGGAACAGGGGGCTACCGATACATATGTGGTATGAGAAATGGGGCTTTCACATGCAATATTGTTGTCTTTAATAAAATAAACGTTTTAGTTAAAATAAAGGAGACAACTTAAAAAAATATATATTTTTTATTTTTTTAACTTATTTTTTTAAAAATATATAAAAAAAAGTAGAAAAAAATACAAACAAGACATTTCATGTTAAAGCCTAAACTCTGCCACAAAAAGAAAATATGCCATTTTCTTGGAAATTCCTGCAAAAATCACAGTTAAACATCACGCAAAATGGTGAAAAATATCCTGTCAGCAGAGGGTGACAAAATCTCAAGTAGGCTGGCAGTTAAAAGGTTACAGGTACCTATGCATGTTGGGTATTGTTCTGCTCGGGGGACCTTGCGCTTTCAGATTTAGCTTGTTTTTCTTATTTGCATATTGATATTTTAGGAAAAGGTGTTTTTTAATCTGCTTTTTTATACATTTTTTTGTGAAACCCTGTGCAACCTAAGAATTCTTCGAGATATTACTTCCAGAAAGATGAGCCCACTACAACAAGCTGGGTACGCTTAGAAAGCTTAACATGTCTACTTTCAGGAAATATATGGTTTATGGGGGATATTCCAAATGTAAAGGGTTGGTTTGGTAGAAAAAGCACAAGGTGCGCACTTTGTCTGCAGAGCTGAAATTTTGAAGTAAAATTACCGTTATGCGCATGCTTTACTTTGGTGTGTTTGGCAACTCTTTCCTTGACAGAACCTATGCATGTTGGGTATTGCTCTGTTTGGGGGATGTTGCTTTTTCAGATTTTCAGTTTTTTCTGGTTTGCATATAGTTTTTTTAGGAAAATGTGGTTTTGATTCTGCTTTTTTATTCATTTTTAGGGAAACCCTGTGCAACCAAAGAATACATTGAAGGATTACTTCCAGAAAACTGCACCCATGTCAACAAGCCTGGTACGCCTAGAAAGCCTGAGGTATATACTTATAGGGAATATATAGTTTGTTGGGGGGTATTTCAAATGTAAAGGGTTGTTTTTCTTGAAAAACTGCAAGGTGTGCATATTGCATAGCATAGTTGTATTTTATCTGAAAATCTCCTAAAGCTCTGTTTCAGTTTGGGGGAATCTCCTGGGCAGGAAAGGGTGTCTACCTATACATATGTGGTACCGCTGTAACCGGGAGAAATTGGGGTTTCACACACAATAAGATTTTATTGACAAACTTACATTTTTTATTACAAAGAAACACTACAAATTGTAAAAAAAAAATTTATTTTTATTTTTTTGCACAATTTTCACCCAAAAATGTTAAGAATACACTTATAAAATGACAAACAAGACATTTCATGTTAAGCCACAGGCTCTGCTGAAAAAAACAAGATATCACTTTCCTGGGAAATCCCTGGAAATCACTTCAAAAATCACAGTTGAACATGGGGAGCGCAAAATAGTGCAAAATAATCTGGCAACAAAGGGTGACAAAATCTCAAGGTAGGCTGGCAGTTAAAGGGTGAAAAGCAGAATAAAAAACACCTTTCCTAAAGTATCAATATGCATACAAGAAAAAACTTGTATAGGGGCTTGTAGAACAGAGCACAGGGGCCAGCCTTGGTGGCCCCACTGCCCTGCAGGCTACAAGCCCTCACAGCCTAATGTCCATGGGCTCTTCTGCTCCCCCGGCCTTTAGGGAGGCAGGTAACGGGGGGCCGGGGGTTAATGGCAAGTCACCTGCTAGCCACAGGTGACTTACCAGCCCTAAGCCTTGTCAGCCTTGTGAACTGGTATAGTCTCATGGATCCTTTACCGGTTCACGAAGGGTTGCATTTTTTTCTAACACTCACCACCGTCCTCCGATGTCCCGCTGTGATCTGATGAAAGCTGCCAGGGGGGCTGTGGAGGCAAGGGATCACAGTCCCTTGCCCCTCCAACTCTCTCCGGTGAGCACCCTGGCCCCACTGATGATCCTCAGACAGGTGCGGAATTACATCACTAGATAATGTCATCCGCCCCCCCCCACAAAAGGTGGGGCTAGAGGTGCATCAGTGGAAGTGGGCAAGAGGGCCTATTTTGGCCCCTCTCCTCAGTGTGGAAGAGCCTAGGAGGCGAGGTCCTCCATGTGGCTGCAGGTAAATGTCATTATTTTTTTTTTTTTTACTGCTCAGCGGCAGCAGGAGTGGGGTGGGTGTGCTCTTTCGGGCCTTCTCCTCCTTTCCCATATTGAAGTTAAGACCTAGACGGATCAATAGCTGGGTCAGGTGAGTGTTCTTCTTTATTTTTTTGGATGCTAGCAGGGGTTAATGCCAGACCTGGCCTGTGAATTTTATGTGGCTTGTACTTGAGGGTTAGAGAGGCAACCACCTGAAATTTATGGGCTTGGCACTTAAAGGGTTAATGCAGAAGGGGCTAAAACTGTCATCTTTGCCTTAGCCAGTCAGATGATCAGGAAAGTAATATGTAAACCAAAACACACGGTGCACTTTGCTAACATAAACACATTGTTGCTGGGGAAAACTGTTTCATTTTAATAGTTTTTATAGCTGCAAACAAATAGAAAACAGAAAAAAATAACAGGTAATCTCAGCACCTTGAGGGCATAATTTAGCCAGAAGATAATGGAAGCTTCTAAAAACATAATTGAAAGTGGAATTACCCTTTATGTCTAGGGTAATTCCACTTCAGCTTTTAACCTCTTCCTTAACTTACAGTTACTTCATCGGCAGGAGTTACATCATGCCGGTAAATGGTCACCATGTCTAAAGATAATTGTGGAGTCAGTGAGGAGGGTTACCAGGGTGGTGGTGGTTACTATCCTCAAGTCAGCGGTGAAGACCACGGAGGCAGTGGTGGTGGCGATCCTGGAGCTAGTAGCGCTGGAGACCATAGAGGCAGCGGTGGTGGTAATACTGGAGCTGGTGGTGGCAGGGAGTATGGAGGCAGTGGTGGTGGTAATCCCGGAGCTGGCGGCGGTGGAGACCATAAAGGCGGCGGCAATCCTGGAGCTGGTGAAGGGTTAAACCATGAAGTCTGAGGTGTAGGTAAGACTCCAGCCAGCCAATCATATTCAGGAATGAGGTGGTAGGTGCCTGTACAACCTTATCAAATGTCAGCATCTCCCTGCAAATGCCAAGTTAATGGCCACTAGATAACAGGTGTCATCCACAGGGATATTTGGAGGAAAGGTGACAGGGCCACATACAACTCTGGGTCTGGGCCCCCATAACCAATTATGTAATTATCAAGCTGCAAGCATGGGGCCCAGCCATCACATATAGGTTATGACAGTTCCAACATAACCTATACGTGATGGCTGTAAATATATAATAGGCTATGAGAGTCCCAGACCCAGGGTTGTAAAGGGACCCTGCACAATGCTGGTATGAGGTGCTCACCCAGCACAAACTCACCTATCATCATCCGGCCGATGGCCCACAGGCTTCCCTCTTACCCAGCCACTGGCCCCCAAACTCCCCCTTACCCAACTATTGACCCAAATCCTCCCCTTTACCCAGCCAATGACTCACAACCTCTCTCTTACCCACCCATTGACCCGCAACCTCACCTACCCTGCTACTGACATACAACCTCACCTTCCACCTACCCAGTTGATGACCCGCAATATCACCTGCCCAGCCACTGACCCTCAATCTTTCCTCCAACCTACCCGGTTGCTGACCTGTAACCTCACTAACCATCCACCATACCACTAACCTGCACCCTTGCCTGCCCCCAACCAGCTGTTCACCCGCTATCTCATATCCCCCCTACTCAGGTGCTGACCCACATCTTCTCCTTCCCAGCTGCTGACCTACAACCTCACCTACCCTGTCACTGACCCTCTATCTCACCACCCACCTACCATTCCATGGTCCTGCTTACCTGCTGTCTCACCCTCCCTCCTACTCAGGTGCTGACCCACAACCTCCCCCTTACCTAGACATTAGGCTCGATTCAGAGAGCCAAAAAAAGACTTTCGTTTTAGTGCCGATTTCGTATTATTTTCAAATGTTCCCGCTCTCGTATGAGTGTGCGAGCGATTCTATGCATGCATTGCAAACCTTCTGTAAAGTTTCCGTCCGTTCGTATGCCAGAGTACGAGTACGAGGATGTCATTTTCCATCGTGACTTTTCTGTTTCATTTTCTCAGGTTACAACGTAGCCTTTCGTTTGTGTCCTTTTCCCATCGTATCCTCCCACGAATCCTTTACGTTTCCCGATAGATTCTTTTTCCCTTTTTCAATAAATATTCGTCCAGACGGAAATCCAAGACTCAATACAAGACGAAGCAAAATCCACAAAGTATATATGTACCTGTAATTACGCGGTTTATTTTCTTTCTTCCGTGCTGCATCCTTTAGGTCCGATATTTTCCTTTGTATCTGCTCCACATCTTTGAGCTCTTCCCCCGCTGAATTGACCTGTCTGGTGAGCTCCTCCAAAATCTCGGCTTTGCGCTGCTTGCTTGTAGCTTTGGATCTGCGCTCATATAGCTCATCATAATAAAAGGTGAGGCCACTAGCCAATGCCAGAGTTTGGGCCTCACCAAACCTGCCACTCAAGTGGCCTCGGCGCAATGTGCGCCCTGTTGCTTGACGTTCTGGCTCATCAGTGGTTGGCGGCAAATGGGGGGACATTCTGGGCTGGCTGTGTTGGGGAGAAATATAGGACAGGTGGCTGGCTTCTGATTGAACTGGACTTGGATATGGACTTGGGGTTCTTGGCTGGGTGGCCACTGAACTAGCAGGTGTAGCTGTGGCATATTCTGCCTGCATTTCCACCTGTGCCGGTGCCAAATGTGGGCGAGGAGGAGAGGGTGTGGTGGATGATGTTGGGCTTCTGGGCCTGTGCCTCTGTGGCCCCTTCACACTTTCATGGCCCTGGGAGGAAAAAGGCAGAGAAGTGTGAGGAGGCTTCAGCAGGCCCCACCACTCGCTCAAAAAAAAAAGACTTTCGTTTTAGTGCCGATTTCGTATTATTTTCAAATGTTCCCGCTCTCGTATGAGTGTGCGAGCGATTCTATGCATGCATTGCAAACCTTCTGTAAAGTTTCCGTCCGTTCGTATGCCAGAGTACGAGTACGAGGATGTCATTTTCCATCGTGACTTTTCTGTTTCATTTTCTCAGGTTACAACGTAGCCTTTCGTTTGTGTCCTTTTCCCATCGTATCCTCCCACGAATCCTTTACGTTTCCCGATAGATTCTGTTTCCCTTTTTCAATAAATATTCGTCCAGACGGAAATCCTTGCGATCTTGTGCCTGCGCACTACAAATTTAACTCATTAAAGTGCTCTCCTACATATTTGACACACTCACTTCTACTACAATGTTTAGCTAAATCACTTAGCACTATCCTCCATCTTCCCTTTTGGACCCTTAAAGCTCACCCCAACCACTTAGCACTATCCTCCATCTTCCCTTTTGGACCCTTAAAGCTCACCCCAACCACTTAGCATTATCCTCCATCTTCCCTTTTGGACCCTTAAAGCTCACCCAAACCACTTCACGGTTATGTTCTTTTTCCATTTTAGGCCCCTAAAACTTACCCAAACCACTTCGCGGTTATGTTCTTCTTCTATTTTAGGCCCCTATAACTTACCTGAAACACTTCGCGGTTAGGTTCTTCTTCCATTTTAGGCCCCTAAAACGTACCCAAACCACTTCGCGGTTATGTTCTTCTTCCATTTTAGGCCCCTAAAACGTACCCAAACCACTTCGCGGTTAAGTTCTTCTTCCATTTTAGGCCCCTAAAACCTACCCAAACCACCTCCCGGTTAGGTTCTTCTTTCATTTTAGGCCCCTAAAACTTACCCAAACCACTTTGCGGTTAGGTTCTTCTTCCATTTTCGGCCCCTAAAATTTACCCAAACCACTTCACGTTCATCTGAATCTTCATCTCTAAATATTTATTTCACCATTTGTTTTGTGTTAATGTATTTGTGTTTAAAAATGACAATGAAACTTTGTTTTGGTTTTGTTATTTTTACTTCAAGGCCATTTTTGTGGGCCATTCATTTTTTGTTTTTAAAAACATTAGGAAAACAAGTTTAAAAACAAAAACATAAAAAATAAAAAAAATGTAAAATTTTAAAAACTATTTACAAAACTAAAATCAGTAACAGGACCCAGAACACTATTCTTCTTCTGTTCTCCCCAACGAGTCAACCAGCTGCTGCATATCGGCCACCAACTCAAGGACCCTTCGATTCATTTCTTCCACTCTTGCCCGTGTGGTCCCTGTATAAAATTGAGACAAAAACATTATTTGATGACAAATACATGTTTCTCACCTGTGGATGGAATGTTTGTTAGTTGCCAACCTAAATAATCACGACATATGTCAGTCTGCTAAGTAATTACTCTAAGGAAGTGGCCAGAGGTCATTCTGGTAAGTAATTACTCTAAGGAAGTGGGCACAGGTCATTCTGGTAAGTAACTACTCTAAGGAAGTGGGCACAGGTCATTATGGTAAGTAATTACTCTAAGGAAGTGGGCACAGGTCATTCTGGTAAGTAATTACTCTAATGAAGTGGGCACAGGTCATTCTGCTAATGCCATTGACTCTGGATTTATGAATCTGGGTGATCATGTCACATAACACATACTGCAAAGAATGACATTACAACTTACTTGGTTGTTGGCCGACGGATGCCTCGTTGGGGACAACCCTACGTCCTGGGCCCTGCCACTGTTGTGAAGTAGAGCCTGTTGAGACATGGCAAATAGGGTCAGTTATAATGTCTTAGTCAACTGTAATCAAATGTCATTTTCAATGTGTGTGTCACATCACTCACCTTCTCCCTGTGCCTCCTGGGCGAGATCTGCTGCAGCCTGCGCATCTTCACCCGCTCCAGAAGCATCTACAAAAACAGATTAAGGGAATCAGCTTGGGTGGAAATTGCATGTATATGTGTGTGCGGTTACATGAAGAGTCACATACCAGAGGCTCCCGCATGTGTCACTGGGTACGACTCCCTGCCCACGCCGTGCCGCCCCTCCTCTGTGGAAAGGTCCAGGGGCTGGTCGGAGGACCCAACAGAGGAGGGGTAGGACCGTCGCACTGGAGATCCACCACCTTCACTTCCAGCTGCAGATTCATGCAGCACTGGTCGGCCTGTGCGCCTCCGGGTGCGGCGAATGCAGTAATCCATTTCCAACACTACCAAAGAAAAGGCATTATAACTAAAGGCCTACCTTCTGTCTTAGTTACATCTTGCATGCAATCGCTATGTACTTACTTGGGAAATGGATTCCAAAAAACCTCCACACGTGGGGCATGTGCAGTCGTTTCAGGTCTGACCAATGCTGCATGATCTGCGTGTGGGTGAAGATGGTGTCCGTTTGATGTTGGATTTTGGCAATGATCTCCAGTGCGAAGGTGCGCTTCTCAAAAGAGTTGGGCAGGTTGTCGTACCTGCGCTCCAGCATGGTCTACAAGACACCAAAAAAAAACAAAGTTGGAGTTAAAACAGCATACAAATATCTGTCAACAATCGATCATTTGACTAAATGACATTAACAGACACATTTGTAGCCTAATACAATCCTTGAAGCTGGCCTCAGTGCTGGTTCGCACGTGTGGGCCCTCACTTCAGTTTGGCACGGAGTTTGATACACTTTTTAAAACAACCGTTTGTTCACGTGCTTCCTTAAGGGCTAGGCATGCATTTAGATGGCAAATCAAAGGCATTAAAAGACACTTACAAGCATGATGATCTCTTCTAGTTGGTGGGTGAAGATTGTGGGTGCCATCTTGCCTCTTGCCTGCAGCAGATAAGTAATGCCCCTGCTGTTTCCGGGTTCCGCACGGCCGGATGAACGGCCATACGCATGCGTAAGCGAACGTGTAAACGTCAGACCACGGCATTAGTATTTAAAGGGTCCTGGAGCCACAGCTCATTCTCTTTCAGAGTCTCTTCATTATGCCAGCCAAAAAATCCGCAGCAAAGGCCAAAGCAGCCAAGGAAGCCAGCAGGAAAAAGGCAGAGAAGTGTGAGGAGGCTTCAGCAGGCCCCACCACTCGCTCAAAAATGCCTAAGGCGAAGCGGCCGGGAACCCGCAGTGGGCAGGCGAAGGCGACCACAAAGGCACCCACAAGCCCAAAAACCAAGGAGCCAGCGCAAAAAAAGAAGGGCCAGCCCAGCAAACACACAGGTACGGCCCAGAAAAAGCACACCAAGAGGGTGAGAAGCCCCAGCCCCCAAAGGTCACAGCTCACAGGCCAAGAGGCCAAGACACCGGGGCCGAAGCCCCAGCAGCCAGAGCTCAGCATCACCCCAGCCACGTGGGAAAAGCTCTCAGGCCAAGAGGCCAAGACACCGTGCCCGAAGCCCCAGCAGCCAGAGCTCAGCATCTCCCCAGCCACGTGGGAAAAGCTCTCAGGCCAAGACACCGGGCCCAGAGCCCCAGCAGCCAGAGCTCAGCATCACCCCAGCCACGTGCATCAACCTCCCAGGGCCATGAAAGTGTGAAGGGGCCACAGAGGCACAGGCCCAGAAGCCCAACATCATCCACCACACCCTCTCCTCCTCGCCCACATTTGGCACCGGCACAGGTGGAAATGCAGGCAGAATATGCCACAGCTACACCTGCTAGTTCAGTGGCCACCCAGCCAAGAACCCCAAGTCCATATCCAAGTCCAGTTCAATCAGAAGCCAGCCACCTGTCCTATATTTCTCCCCAACACAGCCAGCCCAGAATGTCCCCCCATTTGCCGCCAACCACTGATGAGCCAGAACGTCAAGCAACAGGGCGCACATTGCGCCAAGGCCACTTGAGTGGCAGGTTTGGTGAGGCCCAAACTCTGGCATTGGCTAGTGGCCTCACCTTTTATTATGATGAGCTATATGAGCGCAGATCCAAAGCTACAAGCAAGCAGCGCAAAGCCGAGATTTTGGAGGAGCTCACCAGACAGGTCAATTCAGCGGGGGAAGAGCTCAAAGATGTGGAGCAGATACAAAGGAAAATATCGGACCTAAAGGATGCAGCACGGAAGAAAGAAAATAAACCGCGTAATTACAGGTACATATATACTTTGTGGATTTTGCTTCATCTTGTATTGGAAACATTTATCTAAATGTGTCCAACTCTCTTTTTCAGCTTACAAACTGGCGGCAGATTCCCCACAAAACTGCAATTTACCTGAGCTTAGGAGATGGTGCTGGGACTGCTACATCCTGTGGCCTTAGAGTGACACTCGGCCCGACAGGACACGGACATCCCTAATATTTCTGCCGGTTAGTAATGTTACTGTGTATGTGAAATGTGATCTGCGTGTAAAATTGCGCACAAACCCATATATTAGCACATGCTCCTAGGGTGTGCCTTGTAGTGGAGGTAACAATTTAAACAGGGTGTTTTATGTGTGGCGACCCATTATTTGCTTGTTTACTTCCTCAGGGATTATTTTGGAGAGTCTTGAGGAACACTATTGAGATTAGCAAAGGACTGTCTGTTATGTATTTAGAGAAAATTACATACAACACTTCCATCTTTATCTGTAGCCAATTTTGGTTGCTCAGAAAGACTTGATGTGGGGTGCTTGAACGTTTGACCTAGAAAGAATGTCAAACAGCCTAATCTAATGGCAAATGTTATTTGCAAGCTGAGTGTGGACCCATAATGGCCTTTAAGTGATGTGTGAAGCCTCAGAACACCCAGTACATGCATGTTTGTTTTGGTTAAGGAGACCAATGTGTATGTACTTGTTGACTAATACATCTAACAGATAATGACATTCATAGTCAAGTTTAACTTGGTCCGTTGGGGGAGTTGCCATTCATGCATGGGCCCATGTTTTAGTGAACCATATGTGTTAATACAATGCCTAGTTATGTGTTAACATGCCTCAGCTAGTGGGGGATCCTCTGCCAGTTTTAACATGCCGTCTACTTCCGTGCTGCTTCGGACCCAGGATCCGATATATACGGTAAGTGTCTTTATATGATGTTGCTTATGCATGTGCCTTGCCATGTTTCTTTTTGCGGAATTACATATGTAGTCCCTAAACTGAACCTTTTTTTTTTACATGTCCCAACAGACCCACACACTGATGGAGGAAATCCAGGAGCTGGAGGAAGATGGAGCCTTCACTGAACCTTCAGAACACCTCCCCCTGGGACAGAATCTGCAACTGTCCCAACATGTTTCTACAACAAATGCTCAGCAGCAGAGTGAAGCTGCTGAGCATGGGCAGTGGGCAGCATGCAGAGACTGAGCCGACAGTCCCCAGTGTTAGCTCTGCTGCTGAGGATTTGCCAAGCAGACCTGTGGCTGTTGGTGGACCTAGAGGCACATCATCTGCCCACTTGCCCAGGGGAGGGGCGCGCAGATGATGGAGTCAGCATGGCACCATGAGAGGCGGCAATTTCGCCCTCCAAAATCAACGAAACCACGAACATCTTCATGGCCAATTAGAAACCTTAAACAACACATTAAACTCCATGCTGACTGAATTTAGGTCCAACAACAGCCACATGGCCACCTTATCCAATTATTACAGTGCCATGCTTGAGGAAGTTCGAAATAGCAACAGCCACATGACCACCTTAACTGCCAATCTCAGTGCCATGATGGCTGAATTTCGAACTTCTAATAGAAACATGTTGGAACAGTTGCAGATTCTGAATGCCACACAGGCCCAGGTGAGGGCCCACCTCCAAGGGCCCCAACCTGGGTTTTATGGGCATCCCCCATTTTAAGGACTATTTGGCCTGTATCTGCTCCACATCTTTGATCTACATCCCCACTGTATTGACCTGTCTGGTGAGCCCTACCAATAGACCTTTTTGGTATGGCTTTGCTGGTTTGCTTTGGATTTGCGCCCATATAGCTCATTAGAGTGCTGAGGTAGGCCACTAGACAATGCCGGAGGTGAAGCCTCAATGAACCTGCCACTGAAGCTGTTGCGCTGCATGCTTGTAGCGAATGACATTGGTTCTGGCTCCTCCTGTTTCTAGGCATGATTTGGGGGACATTCTGGGCTGGCAAACTACTCCCTTGACCCCTGGCTGAGATTGAACTGGACTTGGATTGGGACTGGGGGTTCTTGTTTGGGTGTCACACTGAGTAACAGGTGTAGATGTGGCATAGGTTTGACTGCTTTACACCTGTGCCTGTGGCAAATGTGGCCAGCAGGAGAGGGTGTGTCTGTGGGCCTATTTGTTTGCTGCACAATGTGGACATGGCAATGCTTGTCACCTATGTTTGTAAAATTTTCATTTGCCCTTAACTTTGCACAGGAGTGGCTTACTTTAAAACTCCTTCCTCTGGGCAATTGCTATGTGGCTTGATTTAGATAAACTTTAATTTATGTTTTGCCCATGTATTTTATGCAACTATGTGAGTTACCATCAAATCCAATGTTTGCTTCAGAAATAAACTACATAAAATTGTAATTAACCTGTTGTGGACTAAGTTTATGCCTTTAAGTTTTGGGTGAATAAAGATGAGTTAAAGTAGGCAGCAACACATTTGTAACATCCCAAAAAACCCAAATGAAAATTATGTGTGAGGTTGTTTTAAATTATTTCTTTACTGTTTGTAAAAGTAACAAACAAACATACAAACACAAAGGTCCAAAAACAGAATTAGCCAAGAATATAGGGACAAAACAAACAAAGGAACAACAAATTAAGCAAAATGTGTCACAATTAAATTAGACCGCACTGCTTGGGCAGACGCACTCGGTGGACCACGATAGTCCTCGTCTGGGTCATCGGTGGATGGAGAGGGGGCAGATCCACATACCGGGGGACACGCTGCAATATAGCAAAATTATGCAACACTGCACAGGCCATTATAATATCTATGACCTTTTTGGGGTCATACTGAAGTGCTCCCCCGGTATGGTCCAAGCATCGGAAGCGGGTCTTCAACAGGCCAAACGCCCTCGTCACCACAGTCTTCCTGTGCGCCCTATTATATGCCTCCTCGGCTGCATTATGGGGCCAGAGGACGGGCGTCAACAGCCACGGAAGAAGTGGATAGCCGGAATCACCTGCCAAAATGTATGATAAAAAACATAAATTACACATTCCTCAATAAATGGAATCCCCTAAACGGGCCATCAACATTACTAAGAGCCTAGGTCACATTTGCTACACAGCATGAGCATACATAGTGTACAGGCCCTTTAAAAAATTAAAATACATCAAATAGATGTTTGAAAAAATTAAACATCCAAGATGGCGGGTGAGGGCCAATCAGCCAGACTGCTAACAGGTATTGGTTTCGGACTGTGCTGCTCAGCATTCTTGGATGTCTTAACTTTTCAGGACCCTGTAGCTGCTTGGTGTGAGTACAAACCAGCTCTAACCCGCCCCCTGCACTTTATCCCGCTCTCTTCTACTCAGTAAGTGTAATGCATCTACTCAAAGATGGCGCAGACCCTAGGATGAATTCAAGGACATAATTTAAGCAGAGTGTGTGGAAGACTCATTATTACTTTAATCTAAATTACATTTCTGCAGTTTGCTAATGCAGGACTAACATTTGCCAAGGCTTTGTTGCTTGAAATATCTAATGGTTAAGGTCGTGTTTCACGGGTAAACAAGGTGTTCAAAAAGGCATAGTTTCATACATGGAACACAAACTAAATTCCTAGCCATACATATCCAAAAAAAGGACGTTATTGGCGTCAACTTACCAAGGAGCCATCCACCGGAAAATTCCCCAGACTCAAACCGACCGTACAATCCAGATCTGCAAAGAATGTAGGCATCATGGGATGAGCCTGGGAACCCGGCGAGCAGACTAAGGAACCGCATGTCCGGGGCCACCACTGCTTGGACATTCATTGAGTGGCCCATTTTGTGGTTCCTGGGATGAAAAAAAAACAAAGACATTATAAAGGGGACGCAAACTAGGGGAACACTAACTAATCACACCCTAAGCAAATGCTGTGGGCCAATTAAATTAGCAATAAACAAGTACATAAGTATTTTGTCTTGCCAAAAAACAATACGTATGTTAGAAAAAGTAAAGATTAACTTTCCCGGGTCTATTTCAGGTACACATTAAAATTTTTCCTGGGTGAACACATGTGACATTTATATGCAACTAAATACGGTCCATGGTTCCACAGGGACTCTTTAAAAGGAGGGAATACTTAAAAGGAGGGATACATTAAAATGTTGGCAAACTTACAAGGATGGATACATTACAAGGAGGGAATAATTACAAGGAGTGAATAGTTTAAAGTATTAAATAATTCCATGGAGGGATTACTTCCACGGAGGGAATATTTGCAAGTAGGTAAAAATACAAGGAGGGATTAATTGCAAGCAGTGATTATGTAAAAGGAGGGATAAATTAAAAGGAGGGAAAAATTACACGGAGGGAATAAATAAAATAAGGGAAGTATTTGCAACGATGGATAACTTACAAGGAGGGATTAATTACAAGGAAGGACTAATTCGAAGAAGGGACATTTTGCAAGGAGGGTATTTGGAAATTTTTAAGGACATTAAAACCCAAACAAAAAAAGGACTGATTGAACCTGCCTGTAGATATACTCGTCGACTGCCGGAGGGACAAGGGCAACGTGGGTGCAGTCAATGGACGTTGGGCATGTCGGCGATGTTATAAAATGCCAGCTTAATCGCTTTTCTGGCTACCATGTCATCAGGAAAACAAACATATTTGTAAGTAATGGTAGCCATGCCTTCCAAAAACTTGGATAGCGCGCGGCTCAGCGTAGGCTGGGAGATCCCCACGGAGAGGGCACCCAGCCTCTGGAACAAGCCGTTCACCAAAAATTGCAGGCAGCCAAGCATCTTGGTCATACCTGAAATTGCTTGCCCCTTCCTTGTGGTGCGGGCTAACCATGGCTGCAGCTCACTATACGATTTATGGAGGGAAGCGCGATTAAGTCTGGTCAGCTCGAACAACTCAACGTCATGCATGCCATCGATGTGCATGCGTCGCCGCCGGTGCAATCTGGCCTCAGCCCTCCGGACAATTTCAATGCCCATGAGCTGCAGATCCTCATGCTCCTCAAATGCACTAGAGTCGTCCATAGCTGCTAGTCTCGAGGTCAAAATAGTCCCGTAAGGGGATCGCAAAGGAAACGGATTTATAGGGTGGTGGTCCGTCGGCATCCAGCTCTCTGAATGAGACGCAAGCCCATAGCAATAACGTAAGTTATCTGAACGAATGGAAAATATCAGATTTGGTTTTTAAAATGACCCGAACTAACGGAAATGTTCTGATTTGCTTTTGTTCATCGAAAGCGCATATACACATTTGCCCGAACATTCGTACGAATGAAAAATGAACGAAAAAAAACAAAATGACAAGCACCCACTAAAACTTTCACAGACAGCTACGGAAGTCCAGACGAATGTGTCTCTGAATCGAGCCTATTGACCCACAACCTCACCTACCCTGCTGCTGAACCACAACCTCATCTTCCACCTACCTAGCTGATGACCTGCAACCTCACTTACCCTGTAATGACCTGCAATCTCACCACCCAACTACCCTGCCACTGACCTGCAACCTCACCACCCACTTACCCAGCTGCTGACCTACAACCTGACCTCCCCTGCTGCTGACCAGTAACCTCATCTCCCACCTACCCTGCCACTGACCCACAACCTCAGCACCCACCTACCCAGCCGCTCATTCACAGCCTCACTTTCCAGCTACTCTGACACTGACCTGCAAGCTTACCCATCCATTGACCCACACTTTCACCTACCCAGCCACTGACTTTCACCTTTGTGGAAATGACAAATTTGAGATAACATCAACATTTTAGTGGGAAAAAATGCAATTTATTTCCTCGTAATTATTTTTTTTTGCATTAGTTTTTTTGTTTTACAATTAATGCTAAGAGAAAATGGACCCCACAATTTCTTACACAATTTATGCTGATGGTAATACCTCAGATTGGAACTTACTATTTGGGCACATGGGTGGGCTTGGAAATGAAGAACCACCTTTGCTTTTATAGTACAGAGTTATCTGGAAAAAGATGCCATGTCGAATTTGTTGCATTTGCAGTGCTCCATAGACAACCAAACAAGAGAAACCCCTAAAAGTTACATTTTGTAAACTACACCCCTCAAGAAATTCGTCTAGGGGTGGAGTGAGCAACTCAAATTGCGCTACATTTCTAAGCATTATAAAATTGTAACAAAAAAACAACATTTCAAAAATGATGCTGATGTAAAGTAAGTAAAGGGGGTGGGAGTCGCTCCATCACTACTATTTATACAAAATTAATATTCAGGGCCTGGGAACCAATTTACAGCCCAGTTTAACCCTCTCATCACTATATAATATTCAGCAAACAGGCATATAAAACTAGGGGCCTTCGTTTGCATACAATTGCAATTGCATGTGTTAAACCCCACGCCCTGTTAAGGTGCCCCTTTTGGTGAAATCCCTACTCCTATTTTTGAGTCCCCAAAGTTGGGACATGCAATGCAATCAAATATTTCAGAGCTACTCACCTGGGAAGCTGCTAGCCTTCCTGTAGAACACTCCACAGGGAGAGATCCATATTGACAGAATTCCTCCCTGTGTGTGCTCATGGGGCACCTTAACGTGGTGTGGGGTTTAACACATGCAATTGCAATTTTATGCAAACGAAGGCCCCTAGTTTCTGTACAAGATTCGTATGCCTGTTTGCTGAATATTATATAGGCCCTTATTCATTTAGGGATAGCGTCAGGTAGTGCCTTGTAAATGAGAGGTAGCGACAGGTAGCGACAGGTGAATGCCGGACACTGCATGCAATTACACATTTATCAAGCAGAATCTGTTGAGCGACTGGGATAACGCCATGTAGCGTCCGATTCATCATTATCCCAACCTCATCGAACAGCGCCAGCGTTCTGCCTTGCAGAGCGCCAGGTATGACCTCTCGCTACCTGTCGCTCTCCCTTACATTTCAATGGAAGTTCTCTTATTTTTAATTAAACAAGGTTTTTGTTAATTTTTTTTTTTTTTTTTTAATCTCAAATAATGTGACCTCTTCTGGCCTAGAAAAAGCCGTTTTTTCAAGTATTTTTCATGTTTTAGATATTTATGCAGAATTAACATTACAGGTCTGGCATTAATGTGTGCATGTTACAATGTTATTACAATGTAATCCCATATGTTTTCACTTTGTTACTGGTGGATACATTCTAAAAAACAGACTTTATTCAAACAGCCTCCGACGCTCTGGGCTTCAGATAAGCATTTTTGAGCGCCTGAGTTTTGTGAGGATGTTTTTTTAATGAATATTTTGTGAGTCGGTCGCACTGGCCAGTCGCTCCCATACAGCGCTGTACTGGTCAAATAGCGACTGAGTCGCTATGAACTAGCGACCCACGGCCGAGCACAGCGACTACTAGCTGGTGCTCTGAAATGTATGCTACAGATGCTCATCTGTCGCTGCCTGGCGTTAGTGATGAATCAGCCTGCCCGTGAGGAGAGGGTTAAACTGGGCTGTAAATGGTTCCCAGGCCCTGAATAATAATTTTATATAAATTGTAGTGATGAAGCGTCTCCCACCCCCTTTACACACTGATGTAAAGTAGATTTTTGGAGAATGTTATATGTTACCTTTTTTGTGCAGTGTGGCTATCTGTTTTAAAGTCATACAAATGTAAACTTTAAAAACTTGTTTTTTTAGGCAGTTTTGTGAATAAACGCAAAACATATCAACGAAAATTTACCTCTAACACAAAGTACAATGTGTCCCGAAAAAACAGAATTGTAGAGATATGTGGTTGCAAGTTATTAGCACATGAAGAGATACATTTCAGTTTTGCAGGTTGGCCTGGTCAGTCTGTGGCAGGAAGGGGTGAGGGTATTGCTCTAAAGAAAAACACTACACAAAATGGATTAAATTACTTTCATTTTGTGACTTTCAATATCAGGGCTAACAACACATTTTAGCTCAAATTAAGTAATGAGTGAAGGCAAGAACATCTTACATTTGATTATAGTGTCAAGGAAGAAATCGTATACTGTTTTCATAGTTGTTTTCCAAATGTCATAAGGTTAAAAAGAAAAGATCTAAACATAAATGTCAGCAGTTTCTAGTAGAACAAGCACATCATTTTGCGTAATAACTTCACCATAATTAGACAAAATGTCTTTTTTAACCTTTGACTAGCATCATTTTCTGACTTAAGCAGTAGCACAGTTTAATGAAGGACTGCAAGATGAACAATGTTCTGCAGACATTAGTGCTAGTATTGCTCATATTGCCTAATTATTTTTTGCTGCAAAGGAAATTGTAGGTTTCAACATAACTATACAAGAACAACTTTAGTTTGGTTATATTAAGCAAATGTTGTTTTTGTCTTAGAAGATAATATCTAATATCAGCGAAACCTGAAATTACTTTTTTTATGTTTCATATTATAACAATTACATTTGTTAAACCTAAAATGGATTAATATAGTGTACCTGCTGATTCTAAATATTAAGACCACGTTAAAAATAACCAGTAAAGTGTATTCAAAAACAGATATTCTAGCTTTGCATCAAGAGTTTTTAATAAAAGTCTCCACGATGTGCAAAAAAATGCTAAATACACACTTACTTAAAAAAAAGTTATATTAATTAATAGAAGAGCGATTGTGTGTTCAGTCAACTCATCACAATACACACCAAAATATATATTTCCTATATTCCCTACAAGATTTACATTAGGTCAGTATTACGTCATTCAAGGAAGCACTCTACTTTCTTCTTTTAAAGCCTGTCACTAGCCTAGGTTCTGGTCTCTATCCCTGCTGTATGAAAGCCTGTCGGTGGTGCATTATACATATCTCAACAGTGATAACCCATGGCACAGTCGCAGCTCTCTTCTAATAAGCTTTTTGAGCCTCCAAACAAGCTGATTTGGGGCATAGTTACTTTTAACAATTGTCGTTGCCATGCCCAGACATAAAGGAATGCCAGTGAGGTATATATCAACTGTGGGCCGACTGGTATAAAACTGTTTGTTTGTGGTGGTTTCTTGGCTCTCTCGCACCCAGCCAAAGAAAGACAATTCGTGAGTTGTCCCTTACTTTCCTCAGTCCTTTCGTATGACAGTGTATATGTAATCACATTTAGACCATTATTACATTGTACCAAATCATCACTTATCAATATGTACAATAAACAGTTCTATACTTTTCTTAATTGTAGTTGCTCTTTATTCTATTTCTCATCTTCTTTTAGCAAGTGTCTTCCTCAGCTGTAGCAACCATCAGAAAATGTTCTTGCATTTCATTGTAGCAAGCACCAAGTGCATACGCATTTCGCATTAGGTTGCTTCCTCAGTACACAGGATATTTTGCTCACTCGTCAATATATTACATATATTACACAGTTCAGTTCTCTTCATGTTTACATTAATAACATGTGTACCTGTTTATCTGAATGAATGCACTTACTTTCAGGATGCTTCGTGGTTCCTTGACCGGTGAGGAGACAAAGGGTAAGTAGGTCAACCTGTTTGTTAAATGATCATGCTATGTGTATCCTTTCCATTTTTAAGTAATGTGCTCATTATTTTTGGTGATTACCTTGTTGCTGCTTAGGAGAACCATTACCTAGGTCGCACACCACTAGGGAATAAACCAAAATATATATTTGTACCCTATTTTATGTCTTTTGGAGTGTTTATTGTGTGCCAGTACAGAACTGTTTATTTTACATATTAATTGAAGATTTGGTACAATGTAATTTCGGTTTAACATACACTGTCATACAAAAGGACAGGGGAAGGTAAGGCCTATAGGCCGAACAAAGAAATTATTCCTTCTTTCTTCATCTGGGTGCGAGAGAGTCAAGAAACCCCTGCTAACATATTCATACAATAGGGAGTCTAAACCTCATATTAGAATAAAAGAATCGACCAAGATATGGAAGCCTGCATTTATGTAAAGGACATATGGTACATCAACTTCTTTACCCCACCTTTTCTGGTAAAAAACAGGCTGGTACTGGTAGAGTTCTTGTGCAAACACAGAACTTTTATTCTCGGTAACAGTCATCAGTTCCAGTTTATCATTGCATCAAAAGTCCATCAAACAAATAATGCTTTCTTCAGCAAAAAAAGTCAAGCACGGCTGCGCGCATGGAGGAGACGTGCCTGCTGAAGCTCCTGAGCTCCTTTGGGCTTAATACAAAAAATACAGGCGATCTGGTGCTTAAAACTGCCCTGTCATGGCAGGAAAGAAAAGTAAGAGAAGAGAGAAGGAGAGAAACGCTGCTTGAGCGAGCGGTGGCGTGAGCGGAAGCGACCCGCAGAGAGCCGACAGCATACACGGCTCCCTCAGATAAGATGGCGGCTGTCACCGAGGGGGAGTGGACAACCCCCCCTCGCAACATTCACACATTGGGGATCTGTGACCCCACTGCCTCCGATGAGGCGAGAGACCCCTCAGATGCCCACCAACACACAGCAGGGGACAGTGGAGATGAGGCCCCTCGTCCTCCACACAGCACAGAAGCTGGGCCGCGCAGGCCTGATGAGATGGCACCCATGGAAGGGATGTCACCCTAGTGCACTTTCCCTGAAAGCACACTCGTGGCAAGAGACATGAGGTACGAGGGGGGGGGCTTCTAAAGCATGCATAGAGGAGAAGACAGCTTATCCCCAAGATGGCAAGAAGGAGGGGGGCTGCAGGGGAAGAACCCACGCTCAGGCTCCCATAACACAAGCTGCCCAGGGACCAAGTTGGAGGAATGCAGCCCTAGGCAAATTGGGGAAATACACATTTGTCCCTGGAGAGAGAGACCCCAGGGGTTTGAGGTCCCCAAAGGGGACGCAAGGAAAAACCCCACACCAGCCACCCACTCCCAGAAGGCGCTCTCCCACAAAGGCTCCCACAGGCGAGAAGCCACTCTAGGCCAGCGAAGGAGAGGGGGCCACGTGGTGACGCAATGCCCGACACTCCTGCAACACAACCAAGAGGTCTGATGCAGTCCCCCCGCGACCTCTCTATGTCCTGGTCCACCCCGGGAGATACAACCACCCCCAGCCCTCCAACCCTTCTATCCTTCACGCAAGAGGAACTCCCTCACCATGCTGGGACCCTCTCTCCCATAAGCGGGATTGCCCTTCCGTCCCCGGCCACCTCAAACGCACCGTCTTCACCCCAAAATATGATGGAAGATCCGGGAAACGTGGCTCACTAGAGCACTAGAGCAGATTTACATCTCCAACTGCAACATGATGACTTGGAGAATAGACATAGGTGCAACAACCTTCGCCTCAGGGGTATACCAGAGGCCTCAACAGGAGAAGACGTAAAGTAAATCATTACAGCCATTTTTAACACGCTTATGGAGGGAAATATTGATACCCCGATCGAGATTGACAGGGTGCACAGGGCCCTAGGTCCACGCAACCCAGACCCTGCGCGCCCCAGGGACGTGATCTGTAGAATACACTTCTACAAAGCCAAGGAGGAGATCTCTCGTAGGGCCTGGAGACATGGCCCGGTGGATTTTGATGGATCCAGAATCCTAATCCTCCCAGATCTTTCCAGACGCACTTTACAAATGAGAAGAATGATGAGGCCAATACTGGACATCATCAGGAGCGCGGGTGCCACCTACCGTTGGGGTTTCCCCTTCCACCTGATAGTCTCCAAAAATCGCGTCCTCCCTGGGATGTGATCCAGTACCTGTTCCCAAATGGCTTGTCCCGTCAGCAGAACCCGTCCCACGAGGACCCCGTGGAGAGCCCCCCCATAGAGCCAGATCTGCCAGACCAAGAATGAGAAACGAGAGACGCCCCAGACCAACGGACCGCGAACACTGAATGCTTACCTTTTACGCTAAGTTTTGCTTGTTCTCTTAAGATCTAGATTTAAATGTTTTGCTTTTCACTGTTTGTTGTTTGTTACTGGACGCAACCTGGCCGGCCCTGGCTGGCCCTGGCCGGACGTTGATGGGGTGAGCTTTGACTTGGATCACTAGTGGCGGGTGAGGGTCGTGTGACCCACCCAGTCTCGGTGAGTCCCCCCTGGGGACAGCTCTGCCTACAGCCCTGTCGGTGCCTGGAGGGGGCCAGTGATTGGTCGTTGACCCAGGTCGCTGTAATAATTGTGTTTGCCTAGAATTTGTTATCTAAACATGTCAGGTTACGCCGCCGTTGCGAACCAGTAGCCCAAGCCAAGCTCAGGCGGCTACTACTTCCAGATTCGTCGCTTGACACAGTCCCCCACTTAGGCTGGCTTCAGATCCCCCTCGTCTGGAGGTGATCTGAACCGTGGAGCAGTTGATAATTAGTTTTGTTACCCCCCTGATCACAGGCTTGAATACAAGTACTGGTTTAATTCTGTTCCCTGTTATCTCTTCTCTCTCCTCTCTCCCCCCCCCTTTTTTTTTCTCCCCGGGAGAAAACTCCCACTGTTACTGTTTTCCCTTCTGAGTCTCTGCCTCTCATCCCTTCTTACTCTCACCCCCTGGGTGGTGGGCGGGAGATACCCGAAACTGTTCTGGGCTATCTCACTGCCATTCTTGCTACCACTACTCTGCTCTATTTGACACCCTGATTTCCCATCCATAGCTGGCCTGCTTCTGCAGTGATGAGTGAGATTAGTTTGGTCTCTTTCAACGTGAAGGGCTTAAATACTCCTGAAAAAAGATCTCGGGTCTTAAACAACATTAAGTCAACGAAGGTGCAGATAGCTCTTCTTCAAGAGACGCACTTCAAGGCCTCGAACCCACTGTCTCTCAGGAACAGAGCATTCCTAATCTCATACCACAGCTACTGCCCGGACTCTAGATCTAGGGGAGTAAGTGTATTGCTTGCCAGATCTATTCCGTGGGAAGAGGTGGGCACTCTGGGTGGTGGGAGGGTAGATGGCTCTTTATTAAGGATAAGATTGGAATTGAAATGTTTACCTTCGTGAATATTTATGCACCCAACATGGGGCAGGTCTCCTTTCTAGAAGAGGTGTTAGACAAATTGGTTGGCTTCGCTGAGGGTAAGTTGATAGTGGGAGGAGACTTCAACCTCACCTTGGAACCCCAAGGGGCCACTCATATATTTCATACCCCAAGCTCTGGAGAATTAAGAAACTTCTCCACTCCCACCAGCTAATTGATCCGTGGCGGGTCTTTAATCCTAACGCGAGGGACTACTCTTACTACTCAGCCCCACACAACATTTATTCGAGATTAGACTTTTTTCTAGTCCAGCATTACCTTTTGCCGCGAGTGATAGATGCTTCAATAGGTAATATCACTATTTCAGACCACGCCCTGGTTTCGCTCAACTAGCTACACAAGACCAAGTACCACGGCCCTGGTCTTGGAAACTAAATAGTGCCCTTATACAGGACCCATTAATCAAAGAAGACTTAAAGAAAAATCTTCAGGAGTACCTTACGACAAACACCACCCCGACACAAGCCTACCCGTGGTATGGGAAGCCCACAAATGTGTAATTCGAGGGTTAATGATCCAACATGGGCCAGGGCTAAGAGGGAAAGGAATAAACAACTACATGACCTTCTCTGAGAAATCCAGAGGTTGGAGTCCCTTCACAAGCAGTCATTAGCAGCGACACACCTGGCCACCCTGGCCTCCCTCAGAGAATGGCTGAAGGAGATTTACGACAGAAATAAGCTTCGGCTTATAAAAAGCAGGAAAGTCTCCTACGAGTCAGGAGACAAATGTGGTCACCTTCTGGCCTCAGCTCTGAGGGGGGAAAGGGCCAAAACATACATTCCCAGAATCAGAAACTGGGAGGGAAGCATGGTACACAAGGATAAAGATATAGCAAGGGTCTTTAGGGAATGCTACAAATCCTTGTACAATATCCCCCTTACTCACCTGGGACCCGGGCAGGTAGAGATTAGTGAGTATATTCAGCAATTGGGGATGCCCAAATTCTCTCAAGCACTTTTGAAGGACTTAGAGGCCCAAATCAAGCCGGAGGAACTAGCCCTGGCCATTAAGGTGTCAGCCAATGGGAAGACACCAGGTCCGGATGGGCTCCCCCTGCTGTACTACAAAACATTCGCAGATACTCTTTCGACTAAGCTGCTGGGGTTTTCAACTCACTAAAAACAGACAATGCCCTCCCAATGGATAGCCTCCGTACCCACATTTCGGTGATACCGAAAGAAGGGAAGGACCCCACCCTGAGTTCCAGCTTTTGGCCAATTTCCCTCCTTAATGCTGACATTAAGCTCTTCACTAAGGTTATTGCCAACTGTCTCTCCCCCCATCTACACCAGATTATACATCTGGACCAGGTAGGATTTATGCCTCTTAGAGAGGCCCCGGACAACATCGCAAAAACCCTAAACCTCATACATGCTGCCCTGGGTGGAAATCTCCCATCAATCCTCCTAGCAACCGATACCAAAAAGGCATTTGATAGGGTACGGTGGAACTTCATGTTTGGAGTCCTGGATCATATTGGTTTGGGACCCAACATGCGGTCCTGGATTGCAAGCCTTTATCAGCATCCCACTGCATCAGTTAGGGTCAACGGTATGTTGTGGGAACCTTTTGGCATTGGGAACGGGATGAAGCAGGGGTGCCCCCTCTCCCCCTTAATTTTTATTCTGACGTTGGAACCTTTCCTCTGCAGAGTGAGAAGGAACCGTGACATACAGGGGATCTCCCTCCCCTCAGACCACTATAAAACTGCGGCTTTGCCGATGATCTACTCTTTTTTATAACCGGCCCCGAGGTGACACTCCCAAACCTTATAAAAGAACTAGAGTTATATAGAAAGTTGTCCAACTATAAGGTGAACATGCAGAAATCTGAGGTACAAAATCTAAATATAGCGACAGAGAGGGTAGCGAACCTTCGAAGATCCTTCCCCTTTAAGTGGGCTAAAGAATACATCACATACCTCATTACAAGACTGGGTAGGTCCCTGGATAAGATTTACACCCTAAACTTTCCCCCTCTGCTTCAGGCGTTTTCGAAGGACCTTGACGCGTGGTCCCTTAAAAAATTGTTGTGGTTTGGGAGATGCAACGCCCTCGAAATGAATATACTCTCCCGCCTTCTGTACGTAATGCAAGCGCTACCGGTAGTTGTCCCTAGCGTGTTTCTGCAAAAAATGGGTGTCCTCTTTTCTAAATTTATTTGGCAAGGGAAAACCCCAAGGATAAACAGGAAGATTTTGGCTAGATCAAGAGACAATGGAGGGATCGGCCTTCCAGATCCAAGTCTTTAGTATGCAGCCTCACTCCTGACGAGGATAGTGGATTGGTGTAGGCACACGCATCATAAACAGTGGGCCCAAGTAGAGCAGGGAAACTCATTGCTCCCCCTAGTGTTGCTCCCCTGGAACACAAAGCAGACATTAAATGTAGAATAGAAACACCCAACAATTGGGGCAACACTTGGGAAGAGGTGTCACCGGCCTTCTCCCCCTTGTTTACAATCCTGGGAAATCCTGCGTTTCCTCCTGGAACAAGGGGGGGGGGGGGGGGACAGCAGAAAGATGGCTGAAGAAGGGGGTTAGCAGAATTAAACACTTCTGTAATCAGGAGGGCTGGGAGTCTTTAGATGCAATTGCGGATTCAAGGGAGCTACCTAGGTGGGGCAAGTGGCAGCAGCTGCAGCTAAACCACTTCCTATCGACCCTGAAACAGCAGACCAGACAGCTTAGGGAGACCACAATATTTGAGAAGATATGCGAGGAAAGGGGGCCTGTCCAACACGTGCTGTCGCTTACCTATAAAATCAAGGCAAATCCCCAGGACCAGGACCTCTTACCGTCCATCAAAATATGGGAGGAGTAATTGGGAGTCACTTTTTCTAATAAACACAGGAATCGAATCATTCGCCTGGCGCACAAAACTGTCACCTGCACCAGGTACAAAGAATGTAACTATAAAGTTCTCACGAGGTGGTACAGGCTCCCCACACTACTTCACAAATGGTTCCCCACTGTCTCCCCCATCTGCTGGCGATGTAATAGGGCTAGAGGCGACCTCTTGCATGTTTTTGGTCATGCCCTGTGTTGATGGACTTCTGGACAAGGGTCAGAAGCACGATGCAGCATATGACGGACTGGGAGATCCCCGAGGGTCCGGCTTTCTTTCTTCTCCATCACTCGGAGTCGCCCACCAAAAGATACAAAGATCTGCTCTTAGTCAGATGGTGAATGCCGCAAGGGCATGTATCCCTTTGCTCTGGAAAAGCCCAACACCCCCCAGTATGTCTCTGTGGCTGAGTAAGGTGGCAGAGATAGAGAGGTATGAGGGGCTTATTGCTGCACGCAACAAATCCTCTGAGGACCATCACATTAAGTGGACCAGCTGGGTAATCTTTTCATACTCACAGGAATTTAAGACGTTATTAGAGACCGTATAGAGGCGGGTGTGAGACCCAACTTTCCTGCTTCCCCCATCTCTCTTTTCTTTCCCCCTCTGGCTTCTACACCAGCTCCAGCCCCTCCCCCTCTATTCCCCAAACTTTTTATTCCGCGGCAGTGGTGTTGGCACCGGACTTCCCGCTTGGGCGACAATTGGTGGGATTCCTGGCAGTGCCGGGGAGGGGACTCCCCCCGAGGCGGGCCAACCCGACCCCTGGTTCACAGCTGAGCCTTGTGCTGGGCAGGGGAGGCAGCCTCCACCCCGTGCAGAATGAAACAGACTGTCCGGTGTGGGGTCTGGCTGTATTGTAAACAATTTTACTGTAATGGAGTATTGTTTTGTATAAGCTTGACAACACTCTGCACTATCTGTATTTTGGAATGCCCTTTTCCTTATTCTTACCCTCTCTTTGACTGTTTGTAAAATTGTTTCTTTTTCTTTGAAGATGGAAAATAAAGAATATATTAAAAAAAAAGTCAAGCACATAATAGTCAAAAATAATTCCGGAGCTCACCCAGTAACAGGCATTCAGGCAAATGCTATCTCTCTTCAGTTTCCAGTAGAGCAGCAGGGTTAGCTTCCTCCTGCTGCTCAGTTCATATCTCTTTTGTCTCTGTGACATCCAGAAACTTTTCCCTTAATATTAACTCAGGTGCACACCTGAGTGTTCAGCCAGCAGTTTTTGAATCCTGAACTGGAGTATGGGAGTGGCTATCCCACCCATACAGCCATGCCTAAATCCAGAACCCAGAAGTCCAATTTAAACAAACTGCTTGATAACCCAGCTGTTGCTTGCCAGTAGCTTTACCTGGCCATTGAAAGACGGGCAGGCTGATTCATCATTAGGGGCAGGTAGTGACAGATGAGCGTCTGTAGCAGGCATTTTCAGAGCGCCCGCTAGTAGTCACTGTGCTCAGCCGTGGGTCGCTAGTTTATAGCGACTCAGTCGCTGTGCAGTAATGTTAAATACATTGTGAGGAGTCGCTATTTGACCAGTACAACGCTGTATGGGAGCGCATGTTAGCGACTGCTCATAGCGACCGACTCACACCATATTCAGCAAAAAAACAGCCTCACAAATCTCTGGTGCTGAAAAATGCTTGTTTGAAGCCCAGAGCGCAGGAGGCGGTGTGTTTAAAGTCTGTTTTTCAGCATCTATCCACTAGTAACAAAGCGAAAACATATGGAATTACATTGCAGCAACATTGTAACATGAACACTTTAATGGCAGACCTGTAATGTCATTTCTGAAGAAATATATAAAATTTTCAATGCCAGAAGAGGTCACAGTATTATTTGTGATTTTTTGAAAAAAAACAAACAAAAACAAATACCCTGTTTTAAGAGAAGAAAAGGTTCTTCCATTGAAATGTATGGGAGAGCAACAGATAGCGAGAGGTCATACCTGGCACTGTGCAAGGCAGAGCGCAGGCGCTGTTCGCTGAGGCTGTGAAAGTGATGAATCAGACGCTACATGCCGCTATCCCAGTCGCTAAACAGATTCTGCTTGATAAATGTGTAATTGCGTGCCGTGTCCGGCGTTCACCAGTCGCTACCTGTCGCGTACCTCTCATTAAGCAGCCATTACCTGACGCTATCCCTTCTTAAATAAGAGCCCCAGCCTCAGTGGCACATATCTCCTATCCAGGACGAAGCCTGCTGATTGCTTACACAACTGATAAGCAATAACCAAACTTTTGTGACCCCACTTGAGACCTTGCAAAGCCCTGAAGGTGCCATTTTGTTATTACTTACCCAACAATGACAATAAAAAAGTTCTGTGCCAATTAATTCCCCCTGTTTAATAAATAGCACACTGGGGACAACATATATATATATATATATATATATATAAAAACCTAGTTATATTTCCAAACTAGACAGACACACCCAGTTACAATCAAGAGCTGTAAACATAAGCAATAATAAAAATATAAGCCCTTGATACAAAAATAACACCTGAACAAAAAGCACCATCTCAGTGAGCTGCTGCTAAGACCGTTGAACAGTTACTATAAAATAAACTGGAGAACTACAGCAGCATTGAATTCACATAAACTGCACCTGGGAGGTTTATACTTCTCCTGTTGCCTATCCATCACTCCTGCTGTGCAATTTATTAAGCAGGGGGCATTGTAAACACCAGCCAGCTCCCTGTTGTGTATTACATTGTGACAGCCAGGTTGCGGCTCATGTTGCAATTGTAACAAGAGCAACCATGCTGTGATAAACCTAGGCCCTTATTTATCACGGGCTAGCGCCAGGTAGTGTCTGACGAGCGGCAGGTAGCGGCAGCTAACGGCGACTACCGACTCAAGTACGCCCGGCGGCGGTCACAATGACGCATTTATCAAGCAAAATGAGGCTAGCGCCGGCGAGAGCGACGGCTAGCGCGGCATTCATCATGAAGCCGCCTGGACCGAACAGCGCCGCTGCAAATTCCCTCACAGCGCCAGGTATGAGCTGTCGCTCCCTGGCGATGTCCAATGCATTTCAATGGAGCAATCTATAATTAATAATAATTAATTGGTATTAATTTTTTTTTGTTTATTTTTAATGTCAAAAATTCGGAGACCACTTCTGCAATGTTAGGATTTATTTTTAAGTAAAAAAAAATTTAAAAAAAAATTTGTGCAGAATTGATCTAACAGGTCTGAGATTAATGTATTCATATTACAAAATGATTCTAAAAACATGTATAATGTTACATTCAAAAAATATGGTTGTTTAGGGGTTAAAAACTAGTTAATACCCATCGCCGCCAGCGCTCTGGGGTTTAAACAAGGAATGGACAGCGACAGCACATTCGGAGCGTGATTTGTTAATGAATATGAAGCTAGCCGTTCGCTCTGGCCATTCGTTGTCAGGCGCTCACATACAACGCTGAACCTGTGAAACAGCGACCCCCCAGCCCGTATTCAACATTACCGCACACCGACTGAGTCGCTGTCATCAAGCTAACGCCGGCCAAGCACAGCGAATACTGGCTGGCGCTGAAAAAATCACGCTACAGTCGCTCATCTGGCGCTACCTGGCGCTATTAATGAATCGGCCTCCCCGTAGTGCAATGCAAACAGCTCACAGCTGACTCACAGCTTTCTGTGATATGTAAGTGATCTCTTCACTTTGCTGTAATGTAGAAAATCCAATGAAGTATGCTGCATCTGTATTTTTGATTTGTTTCAACACCAAGCTCAAAGACAAAGCATATATATTATTTTAGGTAGGCAGGTGTGTAGGCTTCCTACACTATTATTAAGTTCCCTAACTGGTGCGCTCCTGCACCACCCACCTGTCCCTGTATAACAATCATTTGTATTTTGCCCTTTATTATGCTAAACCATATCAGGGACAACCAACATTGCTTAAAGTATGTTCCAGTCCACAGCCTTTCGATGCATCACTCTAATTCACAGTCCTTCCATGCAGACCTACAGCTTTTAATGTAAACCCTTTTTGTGACACAGACCATTGATGTTTACCAGCACTTTTATGCAACACTACAACCTAAAGCTCTTACATGCTGACCCACAGCCCTTTTGTGTGTCACACAGAATCATTTTCTGGTCCACAACTTTTACATGTGTTTCTCTTAACCAAAGCCTTCCATGTTTCAATGTGATATACAACCCTTCTCTGTTAATCTTATCCATAGCACTTCCAAGCCTAGCCAAAGAAAGGGAAATTTTGAAAGGGAAAAGCCAATCATACTTAGAAGCATGCACTAAATCTGTCTCTTTAAACATGGAGCCACTTGGTAAATGATAACTGCACCACTAAACCTAAAATTATGTTCTACCAAAAAGCATATTCATATCTGCTTAAATAGCTGAAGGGTGGGCCCCAGGAATGATTTCTTTTAGTGGGTAATTGGTACTCTATTTAGAGTAATAATGTATTATTCTAATTTTTAAAGATACGATACCAAATGTACATAAACACCTTCCTATTTTCCCTGAGCTTTTATAAACATATTTTTGCTGGCAATCTCTACAGTGTTTGGCAGCATGTAGGCTGTAGGAGTAATAGATTTTATAACCAATTCCTGTCTTGCTAGTAACCCTTTACTAAATTAGAAGGTGGGGGTGAAGCTTGCACAACTTTGAGATGCAAGTTGGCTGCAAATACCCCTTTCTGATTACTTGCATCCTCATCTGGCCACTGGGGAGTGAAATAATTGTTTTTTTTTTGTTTTAAGAGTCTTCATTTAAGCATTTTCAGGGAAATACAGAAGAGAATATAATCCATTAAAGTGGACCAACACCCAGGATTTTCACTCCCCCGATCGGGGGTGCCCCACTGCGTGGAACCCCTCAGAACTCCAGAAAAAACTCTCCTCACCCCGCTCCCACGGCGCATGCGCGGGCGCTCGTTCAATCAGCGTGCTTGGAGCCACTATATGCGCGTCCAAGGGACATACACCACAGCGGCTCCAAGCACGCTGGCGGCCGCATCTTGCGCTTCCCTCTAACAGGGAGTGCACCGGCCATTCACAAATAGCCGGCGCGGTCAAGTGCCCTGCTAGAGAGAAGCGCGAGATGCGGCCGCGGCCCACACATGTGCCGTTGGGACGGGAGTAAGTTAAGGTGAATGGGGCGTCCTGGGGGGTTTTACACAGCGGGCATCCCGATTTTGGATGCCTCGGGGGGAGGGATCTGATCGGCCTGGGAATCTAATAGATTCCCGGGCCGTTCGGACAGGGTGTTGGTCCACTTTAAGTAAGTAATAAATGACAAACAACAGGATCAGTCTGTTGATGGAGACCCTCTAAGGCCACACCAGTAGTGTTACTGGCAGGTTCACTGACTAGAAAGATCCATCTAGGCCTGGTGCTGGTGTTATTAGGGACATAAGTGCATGATTTAATTGGTCAATTGAGATTTTTAGTATTCCTGATTTGTCGTTGGATTACGTAATTGTGAGAATTCCTCCGTAACTGTATCCCTGTAAACTTAGAGATGAGAGCAGAAAGGTAGAAAAGGAAGAAGAGATACATAGCTGGAAAGGATTACAAGGTAGGAGTTAGGAGCTCAGCATGGTCGTAAGAAAGGGGAGCCAGGGGATGCAGCCAGCGGAAGTAAACCATTGTAAATAACGCATCTATGTTATGCAGAGAGAGTCTTAACTCTTCCATGTCTTTTAGAGAGTTCACCTCTGATAACCAGTATTTAGTGGAGGGGACTTGGTTTGACATCCAGAATTTGAGAATTGTAACCTTTGTGGTGTTGAGGAGATGAGCTAGGAGAGATTTTTTGTATCTGCTTATTGAAATGTCATTGAGGAGGATAAACGCAGGATCTCTTGGAATCTGTGAGCCACAGTAATTACTGGTAAGATTGCATCTTAAAAGGGGATAATCTCCGGGAAGCTCCACAGATATGTATTAATGTGACCTTGCATGAGTTGCATCTCCAGCAGCAGTCGCTGGCAGAGTGAGACATTCTTATATTTATGTCTGGGATATAGTACCAGTGCTCTTTGGTGGACAGGGAAGCCTAATGGGCCAGATACACATTCTCTCCTTCGGTGAAGGCCCCATTTCAGGGCCTACTACCACTTCGAGAAAAATGAGTGGGTGTCTGGGGAGATATCAATGAGCATGGAGTAGAGAATAAATAGTAGGAGGGGAGGGGGCTACCTACCTATGCCCTAAGCAGGTCTCTGCTTAGCTTGTTCCTGGGGCCTAGCACCTTCAGATATTGACAGAAGTGGAGGAGGGTCCAGTGGTCTAAGTTATGGTCGTGACACTTCTCTCTCAAGTGGGACCCAGCCCTCCTCAGTTCCTTACATTCACCTTTGGATGCTTATTAGGAGCATGGAGTTGTTGATGAGGGGGACTAGGGGGGAGGGCCCAGTGAAAACGATGGTCTGGGACTGTATTTTAAAGAAAACCTGTAGTGGGGCATTGATTGTGGGTGGGTTTGGAGAGGGAATGTGGACGATTTTAGCTAGCTAGGGAATAGTGTTTTAGGAAGAACTAAGGCAGGAAGACTCTCCACCCATCTCCTTCGGCCAGCATGGAGGTGCCACTTGCAGATTCACTTCAGGTGGGCTGCTGTCCATTACAGGTTGATGTTAGGGACCGCCAAGCCACAGAGATTAAAATTTGAACCTTGGGGTTTTGCCTTTCCATATGAATCTAGTACACATTGTGTTTAAATATGTAAAGTAGGACATGGGGACCTGGATAGGCAAGGCCTGGAAAAGAAAAAGGAATTTAGTTAAGATTGACATCTTGATGATATTTGTGCGCCCCTCTGCTAGGATCTTACAGGAGGCTCATCTGTTGTTTCGTCTCTGCCCCCACCTAAGGCCCCACTGTGGGAACTATCTAGTTGGGGGCTCAAGTAAGCCAGTTGGGGATGGGTATTGCGTCGGCATCCAAAAATATGAAGAATTCAGGCAGCTGGGCTGGTATCTCCAGGGTGAAGGACTCTCTGTTTCACCTGACACATAGATGAAATGGGTACCCCCACCTAAATGAGCTGCCCTTTTGTTGTATTACATATAGGAGAGGTTTAAGTAGCCTCCTCGTGGCTAGGGTTCTTCAAGAAGGGTCTGGGAGTATTGAGATGTTAGAGCCATAGTGCTGCATGTGTCTTTTTCCCAGGCTTTTTTTCATCAGCTCCTCTTTGACCCTGTAATAATGGATCCAGCAAATAATGCACCTTGGTCGGCCTGGGTCATCCAGTCTGGGGCCAAAAGCGCAGTGGATCTGGTCCAGTTCTTTTGAGTGTTAGGCAGCCAATCACTTGAGAGGGTGTTGGTCCACTTTAAATTGAAAAGTCTCACCAAATTTAAAATCTATTAGAATTATGAATACCCAATAGTTTGAAGTGAACACAGGCTCATTTAACTTCAGTGAATTCTGTGAATCCCATAACACTTTTTTTACACAGACATGTTTTCTATACACTAAAGGCTCGATTCAGAGGCACATTCGTCAGCACTTCCGTAACTGTCTGTGAAAGTTTTTGTATGTGTTTGTCATTTTTTGGGTGTTTTTCGTCCATTTTTCATTCGTACGAACGTTCGGACAAATGCGTATATACACTTTCGATGAACGAAAGCAAATCGGATCATTTGCGTTAGTTCGGGTCATTTTCCCATCAAAATCTGATATTTTTCGTTCGTTCAGATAACTTACGTTATTGCTATGGGCTTGCGTCTCATTCAGAGAGCTGATTGCTGATGGACCACCACCCTATAAACCCGTTTCCTTTGCGATCCCCTTACGAGACCATTTTGACCTCGAGACTAGCAGCTATGGATGACTCTAGTGTATTTGAGAAGCATGAGGATCTGCAGCTCATGGGCATTGAAATTGTCCGGAGGGCTGAGACCAGATTTCACCGGCGGTGACGCATGCACATCGATGGCATGCATGACGTTGATCTGTTCGAGCTCACCAGACTTATTCGCGCTTCCCTCCATAAATTGTATAGTGGTCAGGTATGACCAAGCTTGGCTGCCTGCAATTTTTGGCGAACTGCTCGTTCCAGAGGCTGGGTGCCCTCTCCGTGGGGATGTCCCAGCCTACGCTGAGCCGCGCCTATCCAAGTTTTTGGAAGGTATGGCCACCATTACTCGGAAATATATTTGTTTTCCTGAGGACATGGTAGCCAGAAACACGATTAAGCTTGCATTTTATAACATCGCTGACATGCCCAACGTCATGGGTGCCATTGACTGCACCCACGTTGCCCTGGTGCGTCCGGCAGCCGACGAGCATATCTACAGGCAAGTACAATCTGTCATTTTTACAATTACTTGACCTTATTGTTTTCCAAATTTTTGAGAAGGCCAACTTGTAAAAAGTCCCTCCTTTTACTAATTTCCTCCTTGTAATAATTCCCTCCTTGTACTAATTCCCTCCTTGTAATAATTCCCTCCTTGTAAAAAGTCCCTCCTTGTAATAATTCCCTCCTTGTAATAATTCCCTTCTTGTAATAATTCCCTCCTTGTAAAAAGTCCCTCCTTGTAAAAAGTTCCTCCTTGTAATAATTTCCTCCTTGTAATAATTCCCTTCTTGTAATAATTCCCTCCTTGTAAAAAGTCCCTCCTTGTAAAAAGTCCCTCCTTGTAATTATGCCATCCTTGTAAAGATTTTGTGTAAAACAATGGACCGTATTTAGTTTTTCCAAAAATTAACGTGTTCAAAAGGGAAACATTTTTATGTGTACCTGAATTAGACACTTCAAAGTTAATCTTTACTTTTTCAAACATACATATCCTTTTTTTTGTGTACCAAATACTAATGTACTTGGTTAGTGTTGTTTGCATTGGGCCACAGGTTTTGCTTAGGGTGTGATTAGTTAGTGTTTCACTAGTTTGCCTTGCCTTGATAATGTTTTGTTTTTTATTTTTTCCCAGGAACCGCAAAATGGGTCACTCACTGAATGTCCAAGCAGTGGTGGCCCCGGACATGCGGTTCCTTAGTATGGTCGCCGGGTTTCCAGGCTCATCCCATGATGCCTACATTCTGCGAAGATCTGGATTGTACGGTTGGTTTGAGTCTGGGGAATTTTCCTGTGCATGGCTCCTTGGTAAGTTGACGCCAATAACGTCCTTTTTTTATATGTATGGCTATGAATTTAGTTTGTGTCCCATGTATGAAACTATGCCTATTTGAACACCTTGTTTACATGTGAAACACGACCTTAACCATTACATTTTTCAAACAACAAAGCCTTGCCAAATGTTTGTTCTGCATTTGGCAATTTTAAACTTTGAATGTATAGTAAATTAATCATTACTCTTTCCCACACTCGGCTGAAATTATGTTCTTGACTTTATGATAGGGTCTGTACCATCTTAGCTTAGATGCATTACACTTACTGAGTAGAGGAGAGCGGGGTAAAGTGAAGGGGCCGTGTTCGAGCTGTTTTTGCCTCAGAAAAAGCAGCTATGGGGTCCTGAAAAGTTTACACATCCAAGAATGCTGAGCAGCACAGTCCTAAACCAATACCTGTTAGCAGTCTGGCTGATTGTCCCTCATCCGGCATCTTTGATGTTTAAATTGTTCCCACATCTATTAGATGTTTATAGGCTTTTTTTTTGTCTGTGCAATATGTATACTCATGCTGTTTAGCAAATGTGACCTAGGCTCTTAGTCATGTTGCGGGGCCGTTTTTGGGATTTAATTTAGGGAGTAATGTGTAATTTATGTGTTTTGCTTACAATATTTGCAGGTGATTCTGGCTATCCACTCCTTCCGTGGCTGCTGACGCCCGTCCTCCGGCCCCAGAATGCGGCCCAGGATGCATATAATTGGGCACACCGGAAGACCAGGGCCGTGGTGGAGAGGGCGTTTGGCCTATTAAAGACCCGCTTCAGATGCTTGGACCATACCGAGGGAGCCCTTCAGTATGACCCCAAAAAGGTCATAGATATTATCATGCCGTGTGCAGTGTTGCATAATTTTGCAATATTGCAGCGTGTCCCCCGGTATGTGAATTTGCTCCCCTCTCCACCTACCGATGATCCAGAGGAGGACTACCGTGGGCCACCTAGTGCGTCTGGCCAAGCCGTGCGGTCAAATTTGATATCCAGACATTTTGCCTAATTTGTTGGCCCTTTGCGTTTGTTTGTTTGTTTCTTACTTTTACAAACAGTAATGAATTAATTGCAAACAACATCACACCTGATTTGAGACTCATGGTTTTTTGGGTTCCCAATTTGTTACTGCAAACTTTAACTCATCTTTATTCCCCAAAACCTAAAGGCAGGTTAAGTAAAAATTTATGGGGTTTATTTGAAAAGCAAACATTGGAGTTGATGGTCACTCCCATAGTTCATGAAAATACATAGTCAAACCACAAATGTCATTTTTGGCAAATCATGCCACATAGCAATTGGCCACAGGCAGGAGTTTCAAAGTAAGGCACTCCTGGCAAAAGTTTAATACAAATTTACAATACAAAAACATATGTGACAAGCATTGCCATGTCCAGATTTTTATGAAAACAAATAGGCCCACAGACACACCCTCTCCTGCTTGGCCACATTTGCCACAGGCACAGGTGTAAAGCAGCCAAACCTATGCCACATCTACACCTGTTACTCAGTGGGCCACCCAAACAAGAACCCCCAGTCCCAGTCCAGTTCAATCTCAGCCAGGGGTCAAGGTAGTAGTTTGCCAGGCCAGAATGTCCCCCAATCATGCCTACAAACAGGAGGAGCCAGAACCAATGTAATTCGCCACAAGCCTGCAGCGAAACAGCTTGAGTGGCAGGTTCATTGAGGCTTCACCTCCGGCATTGGCTAGTGGGCTACCTCAGCACTCTAATGAGCTATATGGGCGCAAATCCAAAGCATACAAGCAAAGCCATACCAAAAGGGTATATTGGTAGGGCTCACCAGACAGGTCAATACAGTGTGGATGTAGAGCAAAGATGTGGAGCAGATACAGGCCAAATAGGCCTTAAAATGGGGGATGCCCATAAAACCCAGGTTGGGGCCCTTGGGGGTGGGTCCTCACCTGGGCCTGTGTGGCATTCAGAATCTGCAACTGTTCCAGCATGTTTCTATTGGTAGTTCGAAATTCAGCCATCGTGGCACTGAGATTGTTCGTTAAGGTGGCCATTTGGCTGTTGCTATTTCGAACTTCCTCAAGCATAGCACTGAATAATTGGATAAGGTGGCCATGTGGCTGTTGTTGGACCTAAATTCAGTCAGCGTGGAGTTTAAGGTGTTATTTCATGTCTCTAATTGCCCATGAAGATGCTCGTGGTTTCGTTGATTTTGGAGGCGAAATAGCCGCCTCTCATGGTGCCATGCTGACTCCATCATCGGCGCGCTCCTCCCCTGGGAAACTGGGAGATGTAGTTGACTATGCCTCCCTATTCCCCGGGTTGTGAGGCGTGCAGATGATGTGCCTCTAGGTCCACCAACAGCCACAGGTCTGCTTGGCAAATCCTCAGCAGCTGAGCTAACACTGGGGACTGTCGGCTCAGTATCTGCATGCTGCCCACGATGGGCTGGCAGCATGCAGCCAGCTTCACTCTGCTGCTGAGGATTTGGTGTAGAAACATGTTGGGACAGTTGCAGATTCTGTCCCAGGGGGAGCTGTTCAGAAGGTCCAATGAAGGGTCCATCCTCCTCCAGCTCCTGGATTTCCTCCATCAGTGTGTGGGTCTGTTGGGACATGTAAGTAAAAAAGGTTCAGTTTGGGGAATATATATGTAATCCCACAAAAAGAAACATGGCAAGTCACATGCATAAGCAACATCATAAAAAGACACTTACCGTATATATCGGATCCTGGGTCCGAGGCAGCACGGAAGTTGATGGCATGGTAAAACTGGCTGAGGATTCCCCACTAGCTGAGGGATGATGCTGGGCTGCATTGTGGAAATGAAGGCATGTTAACACACAACTTGGCATTGCTGATGTGTAATAACACATATGGTTCACTAAAACACGGGGCCACACATGAATGGCAACTCCCCCAACGGACCAAGTTGACCTTGACTATGAATGCCATTATCTGTTAGATGTATTAGTCAACAAGTACATACACATTGGTCTCCTTAACCAAAACAAACATGCATGTACTGGCTGTTCTGAGGCTTCACACATCCCTAAAAGCCCATTATGGGACCACACTCAGCTTGCAAATAGCATTTGCCATCAGATTATGCTGGTTGCCATTCTTTCTAGGTCAAACTTTCAAGAACCCCAGATCAAGTCTTTCTGAGCAAAGCACAGCTCAAACCCAAGTGGCCTACAGATAAAGATGGAAGTGTTGGATGTAATTGACTCTAAATACATAACAGGCAGTCCTTTGCTAATCTCAATAGTGTTCCTCAAGACTCTCCAAACTCATGTATGGGCAAGGATGAGCAAATGATGAGTCCACACACATAACACACCCTGTTTAAATTGTTACCTCCACTACAAGGCACACCCTAGGGGCATGTGTTAATATATGGCTTGGAGCATCATTTTACACGTAGCTCACATTTCACATACACACTAACATTACTAACCGGCAGGAATAGTTGGAATGTCCGTGTCCTGTCGTGCCGAGTGTTCCTCTAAGGCCACAGGATGTAGCTGGCCCAGAACCATCTCCTCAGCTCGGGTAAATTGCAGTTTAGTGAGGAATCCTCCGCCAGTTTGTAAGCTGAAAAAGATAGTTGGACACATTTAGCTAAATGGTGCCAATACAAGACGAAGACAAATCCACAAAGTATATATGTACCTGTAATGACGCCGTTTATTTTCTTTGTTCCGTGCTGCATACTTGAGGTCCGATATTTTCCTTTGAATCCACATCTTTGAGCTCTTCCCCTGCTGCATTGACCTGTCTGGTGAGCTCCTCCAAAATTTCGCCTTTGCGCTGCTTGCTTGTAGCTTTGGATCTGTGCCCATGTAGCTCATCATAATACAAGATGAGGCCACTAGCCAATGCCAGAGTTTGGGCCTCACCAAACCTGCCACTCAACTGGCCTCTGCGCAATGTGCGCCCTGTTGGTTGTGCTTCTGGCTCCTCAGTGTTTGGCGGAAAATCAGGGGACATTCTTGGCTGGCTGTGTGGGTGTGAAATTATGGACTGCTGGCTGGCTGCAGATTGAACCGGCCTTGGAAAGGGACTGGGTGAGCGTGGATGGGTGGCCACTGAAGTCGCAGGTGTAGATGTGGCATATTCAGAGTGCCTTGACACCTGTGCCGGTGGAGAATGTGGCCAAGGAGGAGAGGGTGTTGTTGAGGAAGTCGTGCTTGGGGCCCTGTGCCTCTGTGGGCCCTTAGAAGACCCACGCCCCTTGGAGGTAGTCGGCCGGCCCAGGGGTGAGCCAAAGCTTTGGCTTCTGGGCTGGTGCCTTGCCCTCTTGGCCGAGCATTTGGAGACCCATGCGGGTGGAGATGGCGACCTAGGGCTTCTTGGGCGGCGCTTTGCCCTCTTGCCATGAGCCTTGTGGCCATGTGCAGGTGGTGGGGATGCCGAGCTCAGGGGGGCTGGGGCTTCGCACCCTCTTGGTCCCTTTTTTTTCACCCTTGGTTGGTGCCTTGCTTGCCTGTGGCTTCCTCTTGGCTGCTGGATCCTTTTTGGGCCTGGATTTTGGAGGAGGCTTCAGCTGTGCACTGCGGGTTTGCTGCAGCTTGCTTTTTGACACCTTAGAGCGAGTTGTGGGCCCAGCACATTGCTCCTGACGCTTGGATGGCAGATTGCTGCTGCTGGTGTCCTTTGATGCTTTTGGCAATTGTTTTTTTGGTGCCATAATGTTCAGAGTCTGTAAGAGAATGAGCTGTGTGTCCAGGACCCTTTAAATAAGATTGGAGGGGTCTGACGCTTACGCGTACGCGTGCGTACGGACTTTAGTCCGGCCGTGCGGAACCCAGAAACCGCAGGGGCATTACTTATCTGCTGCAGACAAGAGGCAAGATGGCGCTCACAATCTTCACCCGCCAACAAGAAGAGATCATCATGCTTGTAAGTGTCTTTTAAGGAATTTGATTTGCCATCTAAATGCATGCCTAGCCCTTAAGGATGCGCTGGCAGAAACGGTTGGTTTACAAAGTGTCTAAAACTTTGCAAAAAAACTGTGCAAAATCGACGTGAGGGCCCACACGTGCGAACCAACACTGAGGCCAGCTACAAGGCTTGGATTAGGCTAGAAATGTGTCTGTAAATGTCATTTAGTCAAATGATCGATTGTTGACAGATATTTGTATGCAGTTTGAACTAAATCCTATGTTTATTTTATGTTTTGTAGACCATGCTGGAGTGCAGGTACGACTACCTGCCCAACTCTTTTGAGAAGCGCACCGTCGCCCTGGAGATAGTTTCCAGAATACACCATCAAACAGACACCACCTTCACCCACACTCAGATCATGCAGCATTGGTCTGACCTGAAACGGCTGCACATGCCCCGGGTGCGGCAGTTTTTCGGCCTCCATTTCCCTAGTAAGTACATAGCGATTGCATGCCAGATGTAACTCATGCAGAAGGTAGGCATTTATTTATAATTGCTTTTCTTTTCTAGTGTTGGAAATGGAGTACCGAATACGCCGCACCCGGAGGCGCACAGACCGACCAGTGCTGCATGAATCTGCAGCTGGAAGTGAAGGTGGTGGATCTCCGGGGCGACGGTCCTACCCCTCCTCTGTTGGGTCCTCCAACCAGCCCCTGGACCTTTCCACAGAGGAGGGGCGGCACGGCGTGGGCAGGGAGTCATACCCAGTGACGCAGGCAGGAGCCTCTGGTATGTGACTCTCATGTAACCGCACACACATATACATGCTATTTACTTCAAAGCTAAGTCCCTTAATCTGTTTTTCCAGATGCTTCTGGAGCGGGTGAAGATGTGGAGGATGCAGCAGATCTCGCCCAGGAGGCATAGGGAGAAGGTGAGTGATGTGAAACACACATTGAAATTGACATTTGATTACTATTGACTAAGACATTATAAGTGACTCTATTTGCCATGTCTCTACAGCCTCAACTTCACACCAGTGGCAGGGCCCAGGACGTAGGGTTGTCCCCAACGAGGCATCCGTCGGCCACCAACAAAGTAAGTTGTAATGTCATTCTTTGCAGTATGTGGTAATTGACATGATCACCCATATACCTCAAGCCATAGTAAATGGCATTAGCAGAATTACCTCTGCCCACTTCCTTAGATTAATTACTTAGTAGAATGATCTCTGCCCACTTCCTTAGATGAATTACTTAGCAGACTGACATATGTCGTCATGATTTAATTTGACAAATAACAAACATTCCATCCACAGGTGAGAAACATGTATTTGTCTCAAACTAATGTATTTTTTCACATTTTATACAGGGACCACAAGTGCAAGAGTGGAAGCAATGAATCGCAGGGTCCTTGAGTTGGTGGCCGATATGCAGAAGCTGGTTGACTCGTTGGGGACAACAGAAGAAGACTAGTGTCCTGGGTCCTGTCACTGTTTTTTTATAATGTAATTAGTTTATTTGTTTTAAATGTCAAAAATATTTTAATTTTTTCATTAAAAAAAAAGTTTTTATTGTTAAATTTTTTGTACCCCAAAAAAATAAATGGGCTTATAATATAAAAAAAAAACAAAAAAAACAAAACAAAAGTTTCCGTGTCATTTTTTTATAAAAATACATTAAAAACAAACAAAGGCTAAAAAAAAATATTTAGAGCTGAAGCTTCAGATGACCAGGAAGTGTTTGGGTAAGTTTTAGGGGCCGAAAATGGAAGAAGAACCTAACCGTGAAGTGGTTTGGGTAAGTTTTAGGGGCCTAAAATGGAAGAAGAACCTAACCGCGAAGTGGTTTGGGTAAGTTTTAGGGGCTTAAAATGGAAGAAGAACCTAACCGGGAAGTGGTTTAGGTAAGTTTTAGGGACCTAAAATGGAAGAAGAACCTAACCGCAAAGTGGTTTGGGTAAGTTTTAAGGGTCCAAAAGGGAAGATGGAGGATAGTGCTAAGTGGTTTAGCTAAACGTTGTAGTAGAAGTGAGGGTGGCAAATATGTGGGCGAGCACTTTAATGAGTTAAGTTTGTAATGGGCAGGCGCAAGATCGTAAGGATTTACGTCCGGACGATTATTTATTGAATAAGGAAATCCGAATCTATCGGGAAACGTAAAGGATTCATGGAAAGAGACGATGGAAAAGGGCAAAATCGAAAGCCGACGTTGTAACATGAGAAAATGAAACAGAAAAGTCATGCTGGAAAATGACATCCTCGTACTCGTACTCTGCCATACGAACGGACGGAAACTTTACAGAAGGTTAGTAGTGCATGCTTAGAATCGCTCGCACACACATACGAGAGCGGGAAAATTGGAAAATAATACAAAAATGGCACAAAAACGAAAGTCTATTTTTGTCTCTCTGAATCGAGCCTTAAGTGCAACATCCACAGTCTGTCTTTGGATTAATGCTTTATATTACAGTGGCTAGTATTTTTGATTTTTTTTCTAAAAATCAGGAGTTTACAAGTATTTATTGCCACGGTGGATTCGAAAGACAAATTATTAGGAAATATGTTCTATATTTTTTTATTTCAGATTGCAATCAGTCCAGTAGATCTGGTATTCTTTGTGTCACATACTGTACATGTGTTAAGAAATTAACTTCTGAGAAAATTCTAAGCCAGCGCTAAAGGGCATGCCGTAACTTGTGCTGCACAATTTCCTTTAGAAAGATTTTTACTGAGTGTTTAGAATCATACAAGACATAAGTAACAGTAATCTAAAAGCCAGGTACATTGGTAAACAGACTTTAATAAAAGTATCATAGCTATATGAATAGCAGGGTGCTACGGCTACAGGGAAGCCGGGATGCGGCCACCAGCTTACTGACTTACTGGCTCACACAGCAGGGCATCCTAATTTAGGATGCCCCAGGGATAGGCTGCTGGCTTGCTGCAGAGGGTTTTGAGGTGCTTTAAAATGAATGAATCACACAAAAATTGGGGCATTTTTGAACTTGTGAAAATTATGCTTGAGTGAAATATAAACGGTAGCAGATCACACTGGGATAATAACAGTATTTCGCTATGAGAGATTTTTATTTATAAGGTGACAGCCCCCTCGCTGTGGATAGATCAGAATTGGAAGGAAAGCTTGCAGTGGATTTGTAGGTAGAAACTAATGCTGTACTGTTTCCGTATAGTCTTCAGGGAAGGTATCCCAAAGGAATAAGTGTTTGACAATAGATAACAGTTTGTTTCACATGATATTAAAACATTCCTGAGAGACAGAATTATTGTACATAGGAAATCCTTAGTGTATTACCCATAAGCAAAATGAGAGACTGAGAGGGTCAATAGAAGGTTTAAAAAGCACTGCAAGCTTTTACTATGACGTTCTTACATAGCTACAGAGCAACTTCACAAGCATATAACTTATACAGTTCTTCCCTCTGATATCAAAAAGCCAACCTAAAGCCTACCTTGCAACTCTGGGTCAGGAAAAATCCTGGTTCACAGAGGCACTATATTTACCTAACCAACCACTTCATGTCAATCATTCATCCAATAGGGGACAGGAAACAGCTTCAAAAAACAGAATTGTATTAGTGTTTCCTAGAGTCTATTGTATAAAGCTCTGCTAGGAAAAGGTGAGTATCTGCTAAATCCAAAGTTCATGGGCAGGATGAGTATGTGGGTTAGGGGTCGTGGATCCTATCAGAGATGCAAGAAAGGGTTTAGGTTTATATAAAAGCAATCCCATTCTGTTGAGCTACAAATTGCCCAATGCCAATGATCTCAAACCCCAATTTCAACAATGAATTCAAAATATATGCCTGCAATCCTCAACTGCAGTCCCTTTCACCTCCATAAGCTCCATGTTGTACTGTTAGGCCCTGGCACTGCAAAGACAATAATTCACTCCTTTTGGCTTGGCTTATTTCCAATGAAATAGCTAACAAAAATGCAATCACATGCAAGTGCGAGTGCTTGTGATTGCCCAAACAAAGTCACTTCAAGTCAGACAGTTTTGGTTCGCTACTAATTGTTTCAAACACATATGTGCAAATGACTGTAGGGTACCGTGGGCAGCACTTGCACAGCGACTTACTGGTGATCACTGCTATTCCCTCCAAATATGGCAATGTGAGCCAAGACTTGATCATCCAATCAGTGCAGTAGCTAGCCCATCTGCTGCAGTGATCGGATAATAAATGTGTCACAGTCTGAACAGTGCAATACTTATGGATAGGGATGAGCGAATTGATCCGGACGAATCCGAATTCGTTCCGAAATTTCAGGAAAAATTCGATTCTGAACGAATCCGAATTTCCCCGCGATTCAATCGATCTAAGTTTTCCTTTAAACTACATTTATTTCAATTACAGCCATTGTAAAATAGTGGATGGACATGTCCGGAAATGTCCCCTGGGACAAGTTATCATGGGAAGGTCACATGCAGCCTATCAGCAGCCAGGAAGCCCGGTGACGTCACAGTGCTATATAAATGGCGGCCATCTTGCTTGTGCGCATTTCAGCCTTGCATTGTAGACAGAAAGGAATTGGTTTTGTGCGTCCTGTAAAAACACCAGGCCACATGGGCATCCCAAACCAGCACATTTCACCCTGTTTAACTAAATCAGCTTCTAAAGGCTCTGTTTTATTAATATATTGCATTTTGAATTGGTTTTGTGCGTCCTGTAAAAACACCAGGCCGCATGGGCATCCCAAACCAGCACATTTCACCCTATCTGTTATACTAAAGAAGCTTCTACAGGCTCTGTTTTATTAATATATTGCATTTTGAATTGGTTTTGTGCATCCTGTAAAAACAACAGGCCGCATGGGCATCCCAAACCAGCACGTTTCCTCCTATCTGTTATGCTAAATCAGCTTCTAAAGGCTCTGTTTTATAAATAGATTGCATTTTGAATTGGTTTTGTGCGGCCTGTAAAAACACCAGGCCACATGGGCATCCCAAACCAGCACATTTCACCCTATCTGTTTAACTAAATCAGCTTCTAAAGGCTCTGTTTTATTAATATATTGCATTTTGAATTGGTTTTGTGCGTCCTGTAAAAACACCAGGCCGCATGGGCATCCCAAACCAGCACATTTCACCCTGTTATACTAAATCAGCTTCAAAAGGCTCTGTTTTATTAATATATTGCATTTTGAATTGGTTTTGTGCGTCCTGTAAAAACACCAGGCCGCATGGGCATTCCAAACCAGCACATTTCACCCTATCTGTTATACTAAATCAGCTTCTAAAGGCTCTGTTTTACTAATATATTGCATTTTGAATTGGTTTTGTGCGTCCTGTAAAAACACCAGGCCGCATGGGCATCCCAAACCAGCACATTTCACCCTGTTATACTAAATCAGCTTCTAAAGGCTCTGTTTTATTAATATATTGCATTTTGAATTTTTTTTTGCGTCTTGTAAAAACACCAGGCCGCAGGGTATCCCATATTGCCAGTTTTCATAGTATCTGGTGCAGAGAAGCAGTATCTCACTTTATTTAGCTTCTGCTTTTTAAAGTAAACACATTTTTTAAGTGCCTATTGCGCATTTCAAATACATAAAAATGTCAGGCAGACAAGTGCCAGGATGTTCAAAGAGGAGTGGCAGAGGCCAAGATTCTGCAGGCAGAGGTCGCAGCAGACTAGGGGCGAGTGGCAGCAGGAGTAGCGGTGAGAGACCTGATCTGCCAGTATCTGCTAGTGGTCGTGTCGCCACCAGTAATGCATCTGCATTTGGTTAACGTGGTCATCCACATCATCACAAGTTACGTCTGACACCCCCAGTCTAGGGTCGGTAGGTTCCTCTGACACAACCCTGAGTTGGCATGGCCCGAGAGCAGTCCCTGTCCTCCCATTGCCTCTGTCCTACGCCGTTCCCTCCCCCAGCGACATATCCTATGCTTTGGGTTCAGCTCCACTCTTTAGTGAGGAGGACGATCAGATAGAGGACAGTTAGCAGCTACTGCCCAGCCAAGAAATGGAGGTGGCTTCCTTCGCTAGGCAGACAAATAGTGATGTGGAGAGTGTCGTGGGTGTTGTTGCAAGCGTTCCAGCTCCTGCGCCAGACACTGTTGAGGAAACCGAGAACATCAGTGACGTACAGCCACAACTCGGTGATGATGATGATGATGATTATGAAGCCGATCGCACTTGGGAGCCGGGTGCAGAAGGGGCTTCATCCTCATCATCAGGAGAAGAGGGGCGCAGGTTGCTCCGGAGTCAGCAGCTGAGGCAGCAAGGTGTTAGCAGCATGGGGGCAGAATTGTAAAGCCTGGAGCCAAACGGGGCCGGGGTAGAGCACCTGCTGTGCGGCAGGCTACCTTATCGGGAGGTAGTGGAGCAGGGGTTCCTGGAGTTGGCGACAGGGCACAAATGTTGGCTCCACGGCCCTGCATCATCATATGATGCGTCACCATAAAGCAGCCTGGGAGAACAGAGGCTCCGAAGAGGTGGTCCAGGCTGCTTCCTCACCAAGTGGCACGCCGCTCCCAATTTCTGCCAGCCAAGGCTCCAGCACCTCAGCCAAAGGCAGCTGTGCATCATACCCAACCTCTGTCGCTACATATGCTCCTGCTTCTCCTCCTCATCCAAGTCATGCATCCCGCCAACAATCCATCAGCGAAGCCATGTCCAAGAGACAGCAGTATGCGCCCACTCATCCTACGGCGCAGAAGCTGAATGTGCTCCTGTCCAAGTTGCTGGTGCTGCAGTCACTCCCTTTTAAGGTGGTGAACTCTGCATCTTTCAGAGAACTGATGGCTTGTGCCGAGCCGAGGTCAAGAGTCCCAAGCTGTCATTTCTTTGCCAAGAACGCAGTACCAGCGCTGCACACTTTTGTTGAACAGAAGGTGGGCCAGTCCTTGAGCCTGTCGGTGTGTAGCAAAGTGCAGGGCAGCGCCGACGTCTGGAGCTGTAACTACGGTCAGGGACAGAACATGTAATTTACGGCCCACTGGGTGAATGTGGTCCCTTTGCAGCAGCAGCAGCAACTTGGACAGGTCACTCCGCTTCGGCCTCTGTGCTCCCTGGCCGTTGTTCCTGTGACACCGTGCGACTCGGCCTCCTCATCCTCCGCCATCTCCTCACCCTCCACTGTAGGCTCAAGTCTCAGTGCCCCTCCAGCCTACCATGTGTGCAGGGCACGGAGGTGTCACGCTGTGCTTCACATGGTTTGTCTTGGCGAACGGAGTCACACAGGGGAGGAACTGCTTAAATGTATTCATCAAGAAATCCAAACATGGCTTACTCCAAGAAAATTGAAAATGGGAACCATGGTTACCGACAATGGGAAGAACATTTTGTCTGTGCTGTGACAAGGAAGGCTGACCCATGCGCCCTGCATGGCTCACGTCTTCAATCTGGTTTTGAAGTGGTTTCTGAAGTCTTCCCCCCATCTGCAAGACATCCTAACAACTTCAAGGAAACTTTGCATGCACTTCAGCCACTCATACACCGCCAAGCACACCCTTCTTGAGCTACAGCGTCAGAATGGTAGCCCCCAACATAGTCTGATTTGCAATGTTTCCACCCGTTGGAATTCCACCCTGCATATGTTGGATAGACTATACGAACAGAGAAAAGCCATCACGGATTTCTTGATGATCCAAGTGGATAGGGGGACTCCCCTGTGTAACTTCAATGTCAACCAGTGGCAGCTCATACGTGACACCTGCCGTTTGCTCAGGCCCTTTGAGGAAGCCACTTTATTTGTGAGTCGTCAGGATTACGGGATGAACAACGTGATTCCACTGCTTCATGTACTACAGCACATGTTGGAAACCATGGCTGGTCAGGGCACTGGAGACATGGCGTCTACATCTTACGGCCACATGAACCCCGTTGGAGCTGAACTGGAGGAGGAGGAGGAAGAGGAGGAGGAGTGGCACAGTGCACAGTTTAGGCTTGGAGAAATGGCTGGTTTATCTAGTCAGCGGACAGGAGAGGAGGAGCAAGAGCAGCCAGAGGAGCTAGAGGGTTGTGAGGAAGGTGAGACAGAGGACCCAGACACACCATGGCAGTATGCAGTGGAGATGGAGACAGGTAGTCCCTCCGAGTCACTTGTGCAAATGGCAGGAAGCATGCTCACGTGCTTGCGTAGTGACCCCAGAATTGTTTCCATTTGTCAGCGGGATGACTTCTGGCTCTCCACCGTATTGGACCCTCGCTTCCGGCACAAAAATGGGGGCATGGTCCATGCTCTCGCAGGTCTGACTCAGGGGGACCTCTGCGCTCACCTTCCACTGCCATGGCTGCTGGGGGGGTTGGCAGGAGCAGCAGCAGCAGCTCCATCAGCATCAGCCTCAGTCTTCAGTCACTAATGAGTAGCTTTCTACAGCCGCATAGTGAGTCTACTCATGAGCAGCAGGAAGACCTGGTGCAGGACCTGAACCAGCAGGTCATGCCATACCTTGACATGACCATGCCAACACACCTTGAGGATCCGCTGGACATCTGGGCTGCCAAACTTGACTTGTGGCCGCAGCTAGCTGAGTTTGCCCTGGAAAAGCTGTCCTGCCCGGCAAGTAGCGTGCCATCTGAGCGGGTGTTTAGTGCGGCGGGGGCCATAGTTACGGCGAGGAGAACTCGTCTGTCAACTAAAAATGTGGAGAGACTCACCTTTGTGAAAATGAATCAGGGATGGATCAGCCAGGATTTCCACCCACCAATGGCTGATGCATGCGACTGGATTCAGCATGGTGCCACGTTTTACACTTTCCAAATGGTGCAAAACATATTTATGTCTTTAGGCCAAATTTTGGGCTCCTGCTGATGCCAACTTCAGATTGGGCCTTTCAGCCAAATTTTGGCCTCCTGCTGCTGCCAACTGCAGTGTGTCTTTAGGTCAATTTTTGGCTCCTGCTGCCAACTCCAGTGTCTCTTTCAAGCTATGTTTGGGCTCCTGCTGATGCTGCTTGCAACTCCAGGGTGTCATTCAGCCAATTTTTGGGCTAATGCTGTCAACTCCAGTGTCTCTTTCAAGCTATGTTTGGGCTCCTGCTGCTTGCAACTCCAGGGTGTCATTCAGCCATTTTTGGGCTCCTGCTGCCAACTCCAATGTGTCTTTCAAACTAGGTTTGGGCTCCTGCTGCTGCTTGCAACTCCAGGGTATCATTCAGCCAATTTTTGGGCTCCTGCTGCCAACTCCAGTGTCTCTTTCAAGCTATGTTTTGGCTCCTGCTGCTGATGCTTGCAACTCCAGGGTGTCATTCAGCCAATTATTGGGCTCCTGCTGCCAACTCCAGTGTGTCTTTCAAGCTATGTTTGGGCTGCTTCTACTGCTTGCCACTCCAGGGTGTCATTCAGCCAATTTTTGGGCTCCTGCTGCCAACTCCAGTTTCTCTTTCAAGCTATGTTTGGGCTGCTGCTTGCAACTCCAGGGTGTCATTAAGCCAATTGTTGCGCTCCTGCTGCCAACTCCAGTTTCTCTTTCAAGCTATGTTTGGGCTGCTGCTTGCAACTCCAGGGTGTCATTAAGCCAATTGTTGGGCTCCTGCTGCCAACTCCAGTGTTTCTTACGAGCTATGTTTGGGCTCCTGCTGCTGCTGCTTGCAACTCCAGTGTGTCATTCAGACAATTTTGGGCTCCTGCTGCCAACTCCAATGTGTCTTTCAAGCTAGGTTTGGGCTGCTGCTGCTGTTTTCAAATCCAGGGTGTCATTCAGCCAATTTTTGGCTCCTGCTGCCAACTCCAGTGTCTCCTTCAAGCTATGTTTGGGCTCCTGCTGCTGCTGCTTGCAACTACAGGGTGTCATTCAGCCAATTTTTGGGCTCCTGCTGCCAACTCCATTGTGTCTTTCAAGCTAGGTTTGGGCTGCTGCTGCTGCCTGCAACTCCAGGGTGTCATTCAGCCAATTTTTGGGCTCCTGCTGCCAACTTCAGCATCTCTTTCAAGCTATGCTTGGGCTCCTGCTGCTGCTGCTGCTTGCAACTCCAGGGTGTCATTCAGCCAATTTTTGGGCTCCTGCTGCCAACTTCATTCTTTCAAGCTATGTTTGGGCTCCTGCTGCTGCTGCTTGCCACTCCAGGGTGTCATTCAGCCAATTTTTGGGCTCCTGCTGCCAACTCCAGTGTCTCTTTCAAGCTATGTTTGGGCTCCTGCTGCTGCTGCTTGCAACTCCAGGGTGTCATTCAGCCAATTTTTGGGCTCCTGCTGCCAACTCCAGTGTCTCTTTCAAGCTATGTTTGGGCTCCTGCTGCTGCTGCTTGCAACTCCAGGGTGTCATTCAGCCAATTTTTGGGCTCCTGTTGCCAACTCCAGTGTGTCTTTCAAGCTATGTTTGGGCTGCTGCTGCTGCTTGCGACTCCAAGGTGTCATTCAGCAAATTTTTGGGCTCCTGCTACCAACTCCAGTGTGTCTTTCAAGCTAGGTTTGGGCTGCTGCTGCTGCTGCTGCTTGCAACTCCAGGGTGTCATTCAGCCAATTTTTGGGCTCCTGCTGCCAGCTCCATTGTCTCTTTCAAGCTATGTTTCAGCTGCTGCTTGCAACTCCAGGGTGTCATTAAGCCAATCTTTGGGCTCCTGCTGCCAACTCCAGTGTCACTTACAAGCTATGGTTGGGCTCCTACCGCTGCTGCTTGCAACTCCAGGGTGTCATTCAGCCAATTTTTGGGCTCCTGCTGCCAATTCCAATGTGTATTTCAAGCTAGGTTTGGGCTGCTGCTGCTGCTTGCAAATCCAGGGTGTCATTAAGCCATTTTTTTGGCTCCTACTGCCAACTCCAGTATCTCCTTCAAGCTATGTTTGGGCTCCTGCTGCTGCTGCTTGCAACTCCAGGGTGTCATTCAGCCAATTTTTGGGCTCCTGCTGCCAACTCCAGTGTGTCTTTCAAGCTAGGTTTGGGCTGCTGCTGCTTCTTGCAACTCCAGGGTGTCATTCAGCCAAATTTTGGGCTCCTGCTGCCAACTCCAGCGTCTCTTTCAAGCTATGCTTGGGCTCCTGCTGCTGCTGCTTGCAACTCCAGGGTGTGATTCATCCAATTTTTGGGCTCCTGCTGCCAACTCCAGTGTCTCTTTAAAGCTATGTTTGGGCTCCTGCTGCGGCTGCTTGCAATTCCAGGGTGTCATTCAGCCAATTTTTGGGCTCCTGCTGCCAACTCTAGTGTCTCTTTCAAGCTATGTTTGGGCTCCTGCTGCTGCTGCTTGCAACTCCAGGGTGTCATTCAGCCAATTTTTGGGCTCCTGCTGCCAACTCCAGTGTGTCTTTCAAGCTAGGTTTGGGCTGCTGCTGCTGCTGCTGCTTGCAGCTCCAGTGTGCCATTCAGCAAATTTTTGGCCTCCTGCTGCCAACTCCAGTGTCTCTTTCAAGCTATGTTTGGGCTCCTGCTGCTGCGGCTTGCAACTCCAGGGTGTCATTCAGCCAATATTTGGGCTCCTGCTGCCAACTCCAGTGTGTCTTTCAAGCTATGTTTGGGCTGCTGCTGTTAGTAACTCCAGCGTGTCATTCAGCCAATTTTTGGGCTCCTGCTGTCAACTCCAGTGTCTCTTTCAAGCTACGTTTGGGCTGCTGCTGCTGCTGCTTGCATTTCCAGGGTGTCATTCAGCCAATTTTTGGGCTCCTGCTGCCAACTACAGTGTCTCTTTCAAGCTATGTTTGGGCTGGTACTGCTGCTTGCAACTCCAGGGTGTCATTCAGCCAATTTTTGGGCCTCTGCTGCACACTCCAGTGTCTCTTTCACGCTATGTTTGGGCTGCTGCTGCTGCTTGCGGACCCAGGGTGTCATTCAGCCAATTTTTGGGCTCCTGCTGCCAACTCCAGTTTGTACTTCAAGCTAGGTTCGGGCTGCTGCTGCTTGCAACTCCAGGGTGTCATTCATCCAATTTTTGGGCCTCTGCTGCACACTCCAGTGTCTCTTTCATGCTATGTTTGGGCTGCTGCTGCTGCTGCTTGCGGATCCAGGGTGTCATTCAGCCAATTTTTGGGCTCCTGCTGCCAACTCCAGTGTGTACTTCAAGCTAGGTTCGGGCTGCTGCTGCTTGCAACTCCAGGGTGTCATTCAGCCAATTTTGGGCTCCTGCTGCCAACTCCAGTGTCTCTTTCAAGCTATGTTTGGGCTGCTGCTGCTGCTTGCAATTCCAGGGTGTCATTCAGGCAATTTTTGGGCCCCTGCTGCACACTCCAGTGTCTCTTTCATGCTATGTTTGGGCTGCTGCTTGCGGCTCCAGGGTGTCATTCAGCCAATTTTTGGGCTCCTGCTGCCAACTCGAGTGTCTACTTCAAGCTAGGTTCGGGCTGCTGCTGCTGCTGCTGCTGCTTGCAACTCCAGGGTGTCATTCAGCCAATTTTGGGCTCCTGCTGCCAACTCCAGTGTCTCTTTCAAGCTATGTCTGGGCTCCTGCTGCTGCTGCTTGCAACTCCAGGGTGTCATTCAGCCAATTTTTGGGCTCCTGCTGCCAACTCCATTCTTTCAAGCTATGTTTGGGCTCCTGCTGCTGCTTGCAACTCCAGGGTGTCATTCAGACAATTTTTGGGCTCCTGCTGTCAACTCCAGTGTCTCTTTCAAGCTACGTTTGGGCTCCTGCTGCTGCTGCTTGCACCTCCAGGGTGTCATTCAGCCAATTTTTGGGCTCCTGCTGCCAACTCCAGTGTCTCTTTCAAGCTATGTTTGGGCTGCTGATGCTGCTTGCGGCTCCAGGGTGTCATTCAGCCAATGTTTGGGCTCCTGCTGCCAACTCCAGTGTGTCTTTCAAGCTAGGTCTGGGCTGCTGCTGCTGCTGCTGCTGCTTGCAACTCCAGGTTGTCATTCAGCCAATTTTTGGGCTCCTGCTGCCAGCTCCATTGTCTCTTTCAAGCTATGTTTGGGCAGCTGCTTGCAACTCCAGGGTGTCATTCAGCCAATTTTTGGGCTCCTGCTGCCAACTCCAGTGTATCTTTCAAGCTATGTTTGGGCTACTGCTGCTGCTGTTTGCAACTCCAGGGTGTCATTCAGCCAATTTTTGGGCTCCTGCTGCCAACTCCAGTGTCTCTTTCAAGCTATGTTTGGGCTGCTGCTGCTGCTGCTGCTGCTTGCAACTCCAGGGTGTCATTCAGCCAATTTTTGGGCCCCTGCTGCACACTCCAGTGTCTCTTTCAAGCTATGTTTGGGCTGCTGCTGCTGCTTGCGACTCCAGGGTGTCATTCAGCCAATTTTTGGGCTCCTGCTGCCAACTCCAGTATCTCTTTCAAGCTATGTTTGGGCTGCTGCTGCTTGCAAATCCAGTGTGTCATTCAGCCAATTTTTGGGCTCCTGCTGCCAACTCCAGTGTCTCCTTCAAGCTATGTTTGGGCTCCTGCTGCTGCTTGCAACTCCAGGGTGTCATTCAGCCAATTTTTGGGCTCCTGCTGCCAACTCCAGTGTCTCTTTCAAGCTATGTTTGGGCTCCTGCTGCTGCTGCTTGCAACTCCAGGGTGTGATTCATCCACTTTTTGGGCTCCTGCTGCCAACTCCAGTGTCTCTTTTAAGCTATGTTTGGGCTCCTGCTGCTGCTGCTGCTTGCAATTCCAGGGTGTCATTCAGCCAATTTTGGGCTCCTGCTGCCAACTCCAGTGTCTCTTTCAAGCTATGTTTGGGCTCCTGCTGCTCCTGCTGCTCCTGCTTGCAACTCCAGCGTGTCATTCAGCCAATTTTTGGGCTCCTGCTGCCTCCAGTGTCTCTTTAAAGCTATGCTTGGGCTCCTGCTGCTACTGCTTGCAACTCCAGTGTGTCATTCATCCAATTTTTGGGCTCCTGCTGCCAACTCCAGTGTCTTTTTTAAGCTATGTTTGGGCTGCTGCTGCTGCTGCTTGCAACTCCATGGTGTCATTCAGCCAATTTTTGGGCTCCTGCTGCCAACTCCAGTGTCTCTTTCAAGCTATGTTTGGGCTGCTGCTGCTGCTTGCGGCTCCAGGGTGTCATTCAGCCAACTCCAGTGTGTCTTTCAAGCTAGGTCTGGGCTGCTGCTGCTGCTGCTTGCAACTCCAGGTTGTCATTCAGCCAATTTTTGGGCTCCTGCTGCCAGCTCCATTGTCTCTTTCAAGCTATGTTTGGGCAGCTGCTTGCAACTCCAGGGTGTCATTCAGCCAATTTTTGGGCTCCTGCTGCCAACTCCAGTGTATCTTTCAAGCTATGTTTGGGCTACTGCTGCTGCTGCTACTGCTGCTTGCAACTCCAGGGTGTCATTCAGCCAATTTTTGGGCCCCTGCTGCACACTCCAGTGTCTCTTTCAAGCTATGTTTGGGCTCCTGCTGCTGCTGCTTGCAACCCCAGGGTGTCATTCAGCCAATTTTTGGGCCCCTGCTGCTCCTGCTGCCAACTCCAGGATGTCTTTCCGCCAATATTTGGGCTCCTGCTGCTGCCAGCTCCAGAGTGTGTTTTTCAGGCAATATTGGGGCCCCTCATAGTGATGCCACCTCAACTCTCTGCAATTGTGCCGCTCTGCGATTCTAATAGCGATGCCTCTGATCTGCATGTCATAGTTATTTACATTATTATTTCATTAATCCAGCACGCATCCTAAAGGTTTTACAGCAAGGCAGAATGGTTTACAACCCTATTGAGGCTCTAGGAAGCTCAGAAATAGCCGTTTTAATAGCAATTCATCACGAATAAATTCGGACCGAAACAAATTTTGTCGAAAAATTCGGCGAATCAGCTGAAACGAATTTTTCAAAAGTTCGCTCATCCGTACTTATGGAGAAGAGAAGAACACCCAGTGGGGACGAGGCAGGTTTTTTATCTTTTTTTATCTTTTTTTAAAAAGTTGTATTGCAATATGACAATAATAGAGTTTGATTAGGGTTGATTCAGCACAAGTGTTTTCTACATACTTTAAAGTAATTATGAAGCGCAAAATATAGAAGTTTCATAAGATCAAACTCATTTTGGTTTATGTGCCTACAACTTGAGGGGTTCAGCATGTCTGACTAAAAGCTCTAACATCAGTCAGAATCAATGAATTTTCCTCCCTAATAAGGTGAATTGGGAGCCTGCTAGAACCAGATATGTTGTCTCAACATGGATGTAAGCCATAAGTCGCATAGATAGAAATAAGACTAAAAGTGAAAAAGAGAGATAACAGAGAGAGCCAAATGGAATCAGAACCCTGCAGGTATATTTTTTATTTCATTGCGGTAACCAGGGTTAGCTGAGGGAAGAATGGGAAAAGAGGGAAATTTAAAACTGGACATTTTTACTTCTTTCTATTTGATTTCAATAAGGATTCATTGAACAAAATACAGTAGTTCAATTTGCCAGCTTTGCCAAGCTTTCTGTAGGCCATGTCTCACTTCTTCCCAATAGCCTGTTTTACTTCATGATGAAAGGCCTGCAGATAACTCCTTTCCAAATGTTAATTAAGGTCTTAGAATATATTAGAACAAGATGGTCACTAGCTGTTCAGAAATGAGATTATTTGGCAAATTGGCACAGATAATGATCTGAGCATTACAGATGGGCCTGTGTCTTCTCGATAGAGAGCACAGTTCTGAAGATGATCTCAGGCAGTTCATTAAACATTTTTCCATTTGTAAAAACTAAACTTTTCTTTTGTGAAACAATTTGCTCTACTTAACGTAGAGTAACTAAATAGCATCCACAAAGACCATATGAGAAAAAAACACAGAACACAGTACACTGTACAATCAATAGGGACCCAAACTTTGGCGGTAGGCTGGGGGTGCAGAGTGTGCAACATGCTGCTTAAACTAACCTCAGCCTCTATCCTCTTCCTTTTAGTGCACGGTGTAGGCACTGCATTTCAAACTAGCACCCTTGGGGGCTACAGAAAGATGTCTGCCAACTCCTATAAGTGAGGACACTTTTAGTGCACTTCTAGTGCTCTGGTAAGTTACAGCAACTTCCTGCTGCTGCAGCCTTAGGTCAAGGAGGTTGATGGGCTGCGCAGCTTTTCCATGTTCATTCCAGATGCCGAACTCTGCCAAATTCTGGCTAAAGTCTGTGTTCAGGTTTGGGTACATGAACGCTCAAAATTCAGTATGAATTCAAACTTTGTGGTTCGGGTTCGACCATCTCTAGTCACAATTTTTTGTTGGAGAGTTATTAAAATTTATTTTAATGACTTCTTTTGCTTAACATTGTGTAATTTGGACAGCTACAACTATAACACAGCCTAAACACACTGTAAAGTTTGTCCCCTTTGTCTCCAGCAGTAATTTCTTGTAACTGTAATGATGAAACGCTGGTGCTTCGGCGCTCCGGAACTAGTGTTATAGCCACAAAAAGATGCTTAATATAACATAACGAATAAGGCCCTTAGTGTTCAAGTTTAGTATGTCACACTACTTTGGGATACTATGACTGGTATCCCCCACTATGTTTATGTTTAGATGTGATTTCCATAAACCAAAACCATGACAAGATGTTCTCCTCAGCTAATCAAAGTCAAACAACCTTTGACATATTACCAATCAACCAATCATAACAATATATATACTGAACCAATATTTGGTTTGTATTGGCCCTGGTACTATGTTTTACCTTGTCTGTAATTATACTATATGTATGGACACACCTAGCGGCCTGCCTGTTACACCTCACTCCACTGTTAAGGAAGAATTATAACAAATGTCTTAACAGTTCCCTTGTTGGTGGTCACTCGGGACTGCATCTTCACATTGTGGACCAGTACCACCCCCCATCCAAAAACCTCATGGCTTTCCAGAGTTGATGAACTATACCAGGGTTTTCCTACCAGTGGTACTATTACCACTGGTGGTATTCAAGAGCCTCTGTGATAGACTCAAGGCCACTGGAAAATTAAATTAAGTTGACATGAAGCACTGCAGACAAACTGCTGCTCCAATAGGAAGTGCCAGATGGGCAAGGTTTGGAATCCCATCTTGGGATGATTGCATTTCTGGCCAGTATAGGACCTCCACCTTCTTGAGCAGATCTGTGTTAGTGGTGGTAGGGGTACTTAAAGTGGACCAACACCCTGCTGGATTGGCATTTCTGGCCAGTATAGGACCTCCACCTTCTTGAGCAGATCTGTGTTAGTGGTGGTAGAGATACTTAATGTGGACCAACACCCTGCTGGATCCAATCCCTCCCCGCAGGGCATCCAAAATCGGGGTGGAAACCCCCCAGGACATCCACTAACCTTACCTTACTCCCGGTCCAATGGCGTATGTGGGGGCCGAGGCCGTATCCTGCACTTCTCTCTAGTGAATTTGCGAATGGCCGGCACAGGCGCGCTCCATGTTAGAGGGAAGCGCGAGATGCGGCCACCAGCATGCTCGGAGCTGCTGTGGTTTGATGCCGCTTTGACGCGCATACCACAGCGGCTCCGAGTGCGCTGATTGGACGAGCAGCCGGGCATACGCCGTAGGAGCAGGGTGAGGTGAGTTTTATCTGGAAATGCTATGTGAAACCCACATAGCAGGGTGCCCCGGGGAAGTGGACCAAAACCCAGGATAGTCAAAATCCTGGATGTTGGTCCACTTTAAGCTAACTGCAAAATGGCAAGCGGCACTCCATTAAAAAAGGCTGGGAAACTCTGAATTGTACAAAATTGATGACCTTTCATCTTTACTCAAAGATATGAATGACATTCCTGCTAAGTGCCCCCTCCATATCCCTCCGCCCCTCTTCTCCTTGCACTGGAATAAGAGCATTACTAAGGGCCTTATTTATCACGGGCTAGCGCCAGGTAGTGTCTGACGAGCGCCAGGTACCGGCAGCTAACGCGACTACCGACTCAAGTACGCCAGGCGGCGGTCACAATGACGCATTTATCAAGCAAAATGAGGCTAGCGCCGGCGAGAGCGACGGCTAGCGCGGCATTCATCATGAAGCCGCCTGGACTGAACAGCGCCGCTGCAAATTCCTTCACAGCGCCAGGTATGAGCTGTCGCTCCCTGGCGATGTCCAATGCATTTCAATGGAGCAATCTATAATTAATCATAATTAATTGGTATTAATTTTTTTTTTTTTTTTTAATGTCAAAAATTCGGAGACCACTTCTGCAATGTTAGGATTTATTTTTAAGTAAAAAAAAATTTAAAAAAAAATTTGTGCAGAAATGATCTAACAGGTCTGATATTAATGTATTCATATTACAAAATGATTCTAAAAACATGTATAATGTTACAATCAAAAAATATGGTTGTTTAGGGGTTAAAAACTAGTTAACACCCATCGCCGCCAGCGCTCTGGGGTTTAAACAAGGAATGGACAGCGACAGCAAATTCGGAGCGTGATTTGTTAAAGAATATGAAGCTAGCCGTTCGCTCTGGCCATTCGTTGTCAGGCGCTCACATACAACGCTGAACCTGTGAAACAGCGACCCCTAAGCCCGTATTCAACATTACCGCACACCGACTGAGTCGCTGTCATCAAGCTAACGCCGGCCAAGCACAGCGAATACTGGCTGGCGCTGAAAAAATCACGCTACAGTCGCTCATCTGGCGCTACCTGGCGCTATTAATGAATCGGCCTCCCCGTGGCACTGGAATAATCGGACGGCGGGTCCAACAGACGCTGACATAGGTCTGCCATACCAAAGTGCAACAATCAAAACTAATTAGCAGCATTTGGTGCAGCGATTGCTAGCGCCAATGTAGTCCACTGCACAGCGCCAGATAAGATGGGATAAAATGATGCTAAAAGGCGCATATCATAAATAAGGCCCTAAATAGAGAGCCGGACAAGAACTATAAACCCTATGATGACTTAAACATTCTAGCAATGTCAAAGCTTTTCTCTATTTACCTGCTGTGCCAATGAGTACAAGTACAAACAATCATAAAGAAGTGTTAATAATCTACACAAAATCAAGAAATGGCTACTTTGAACCAGTGATAAAGAAAATAAACATAAATATACAAATGTACGTATATATCTTAATAATAAAAAAGCAATCCATGACTAGCAGACAATAATTTCAATGCAGCATGATAATTAACATACTTTTGGAAGTACTTGACTACAACATGTGAATGTTGTTTTTCTTTAAGGTAACAATATTTGGTGGTAATAAATTATTAGTACACTGGGGGGTCCTTACAAAGTTTCTAGAACCCTCACCAGTGTAAATCATATAGCAATGAACAAAATCATTATTATTTATGTTTAAAATGTATGTATAACTTTATTACAGAGACATAACACCAAATTGTTCATACAGTTAAGAATATTAAAAGAATTAAAAAGCATAAATTACATTGCAATTTAGCATACAGGAAATTTAATTGGGAGGGCACCAGTCTTTTAACCTAGAGGCCCAGGGTTTTAGTCCAGGCTTGGGTGATATAATATATTTGTATTTATTTCCCCTCCTATATTTCTTATTTGTTATTTCCAGTTTTACTTTTTATCTTCTAAGTTTGTATTGTCACATCTTCTTTCCTCTTGGGTGTGCTGGGTGTTGCAGTACCATAGCTACGGGACATGCTAATACACCATGGAAACCATAAATAGGTGAGTTGTGTATGTAATTGTGGGGGTTCACACAGTAGTAAGTAAATAGAACTATCACCAGGATAGTGAAAGGTCCACTTTAAATATTCTAAAAAGCTAACATTTTTTTTAGCAAGATGAAACAGAGAATATAGAGGTGTAGTAAAGTAGACTGCAGTAGACCGACCACGAGCTGCTGTGAAGGAGGGAAGGTAAGTGTTTTTTTTTGGTTTACTGGCAAAGCTAAGACTGTATTTACACATAGGTATTTGCCACTGCTAGGTGTATGACTAATTTTCTAGGGGTCAGTGCTGTAAGTACTACTTCTATGCTGATGTAGAGATGTCAGTGTGGTATGTGCATAGTTAATATGAGTTTAGGTAAGCTTTACTACACAGTAGATTCAAACATGTGCTTTAGCTCTCACGAGATAGTAACCAGAGAGGCCAGAAACTTTAATTTAGCAGAAATAGTTAACTTGGACACCTGAGTTACAGTTAGTTCAGTGTAAGTTCATAGGAAGAGCATAGGTTACAATGTAACAATTTAGAAGCTCAGATCCTGGTAAACATTGTTTCATATAGTCCAAGGTGTGCAGAAGTTGTTACAGTGGTCTCACTCACCAGATGGGTTACTCGAGAACTATAACCTTCAGTAAAGTAGTGGAAAACACTATAAAAAGATTTAGAACTCTTGAGTTAGTTAGCATTAGCTCACTTAAAATGTAGTAGTTGGAGTGTATGGATGTCTGGTGCAGGAGGGTGACATCGGCAGGAAGGAGGGATAGATCCAGCCAGGCTGTGCCACCTTATCAGGGTGCTTGGAGAGGTGAGCCACCCATTCTGGTACTTGAGGAGGAAGACAAGGCCCAAGTGACCACTAAAAGGGACCGAAATCTGCTGCAGCTACCTTGCTACTAAATGTGAACCTGTCCAGAGTGCTGTGGAATAAAATATGGATTGCAATGTGGATTACAACTTTGTACCTCTTTGTATAGAGACTATCTCTAGTGAAGTGAGTTTACGCTGCTAGCATCGGAGGGGCTCTCAGTATTGCAACACATTAGAGACCAAGCAACCATAATCTACTCCCCACAAGCCTGAGTGTCAACATAGGCCCTTATTTAAGAAGGGATAGCGTCAGGTAGTGGCTGGTTAATGACAGGTAGCAACTGGTGAACGCCGGACACGGCATGCAATTACACATTTATCAAGAAGAATCTGTTTAGCGACTGGGATAGCACCATGTAGCATCTGATTCATCATTTTCACAGCCTCAGCAAACAGCGCCAGCGCTCAGCCTTGAACAGCGCCAGGTATGACCTCTTGCTACCTGATGCTCTCCCAAACATTTCAATGGACAATCCTTTTCTTCTCTTTAAACGTTTTTTTTTTTTTTTTCCAAAAAATCACAAATAATTCTGTGACCTCTTCTGGCATTGAAATAGCAGTTTTTTCATAATTTTTTCATTTTTTATATATTTCCTCAGAAATGACATTACAGGTCTGGCATTAAAGTGTTCATGTTACAATGTTGTTACAATGTAATTCCATATGTTTTTCGCTTTGTTACTAGTTGATAGATGCTTGAAAACACACTTTAAACACACCGCCTCCTGCGCTCTGGGCTTCAAACAAATATTTTTCAGCGCCAGAGATTTGTGAGGCTGTTTTTTTGCTGAATATGGTGTGAGTCGGTCGCTATGAGCAGTCGCTAACATGCTCTCCCATACAGCGCTGTACTGGTCAAATAGCGACTCCTCACAATGTATTCAACATTACTGAACAGCGACTGAGTCGCTATAAAGTAGCGACTCACGGCCGAGCACAGCGACTACTAGCGGGCGCTCTGAAAATGCCTGCTACAGACGCTCATCTGTCGCTACCTGCCGCTAATGATGAATCAGCCTTCCCAGCTTATGTGTGCTATGTATGCCTTTCCCATGAAAGAGGGTAGAGTTATATGGAGGTGGTGATATCATGGACATTTTCAGGCAATATTACATCCCTATCCCGCGATCGCATGCATCTTTTAATGCGTGATAATATATTGGTAGCCTTGGGAGGGGCTGCTTGACATTGCATACTATCATTTAGCCTGTGGTCAAACTGCAAGTGACCCTCTTAGCTTTCCTCCCCCGATAACATATTTGGCCTACAGATTATTACCCCCCTGGCACATTACTTTACATTTATCCACATTCAACTTAATTTGCCAAGGTGATGCCCAGAATCTCATTGTGTTCAGGTCAGCCTTGTGAGCATCTTCAATGAACTGCATGTGCTACATTTAATGGAGTCATTTGCGAAAATAGAGTCTTAAATGCAATTCTTTATTATTGTTTGCAGTTTATTAAATCATAAATATCAAACAGAAGTGTCTCTCTCTACAAGTCTGTAGACTCATAATGCCAAGGGTGATCTGTGAGGAGCAACCCCATAGGATTAAGTACTGTAACTTGGCCCTGTCACAAAACTGGGAGAAGGCTTGAAGCTAAGGGTAAAATAGACAGCACTACAAAAATAGATGCTACAGAAGGAATGTGCGTTATATATATATATTAATACTGTGAGTATCTAGCCTCACACTTTTCTGCTTGGACTATTACTGTACATCATTTAGACTAGGGATGTGTTTAAGTTAATCATTTAGCATAAGGTAACACTGCAAATGTTTTTGTTTGCCAAGTTGCTACATTTTTTTTTCTTCTTATTTATATGATAAAAAATAGACTTCGAAGTAGCATGACAATTCTTTAATAACTTGCATGTTGTGTTAGTTATACTTTACACTTGGGATGCACAGCAGAACAAATTTTGTTCAATTCAGTAAAAGAGCAGATAAAGCAATAAATCACAATTGTTCTTGCTATAATGAAATATGCTGAGCACGCTGTTCTTGCAATGAAATTTGCCCTTTCTTTTTACAACATTGTCTAGGAAACTGACTGTATAAAATGTGAGTTTCATGTTCTGTTATTCAAACAAAAACACTATAGTCTTATCCTACAGTATAATATACACATACACACACAAACACATACACACACACACATTAAAAAGCTAGTGAGGAGAGTATGTAACAGGCAGGCTGATTCATCACTAACACCAGGTAGCGACATCTATAGCAGGCATTTTCAGAGCGCCCGCTAGTAGTCACTGTGCTCGGCTGTGGGTCGCTAGTTCTTAGAGGCTGATTCATTAATAGCGACAGATAGCGACAGATAGCGACTGTTGAGCGACTGTAGTGGTAGTTTGACAGCGACCGCTAGTAGTCGCTGTGCTTGGCCATTGTTCGGTGGATGATAGCGACTCAGTCGGTGTGCCATAATGTTGAATACAAGATGCTGGGTCGCTATTTGACAGGTTCGCTGTTGTATGGGAGCGCATGATAGCGACTGGACATAGCGACCGGCACCCACCATATTCATTAAAAAATCAGCCTTAAAAATTCCTAGCGCTGTGAAATGCATGTTTAAAAGTAGTTTTTTTAACCCCCTAACCACCCAAAAAAAAAAAATGGAATGATTTTGAAATATTATTCAAACCTGAATAGTTTATAATCAGACCTGTAATATCAATTCTGCAAAAAAAAAAAAAATTTTTTTAAATCCCAAAGGAATTCCAATTTCAAAGGAAAGTGTTCACAGATTTTTTTTTTGAAATTTAAAAAAAAAAAAATATATTAAAAAATAATTATTAATTAAAATACATTCTGCCATTGAAATGCATTGGAGAGCGCCAGGTAGCGAGAGGTCATACCTGTCGCTGTTCAAGGATGTTCGCTGGCGCTGTGGGACGAGGCTGGGATAATGATGAATGAGTTGCTAGGTGACGCTATCTCAGTCGCTAAGCAGTATCGGCTTGATAAATGTGTGATTGTGGAGGGGAGCCGGCGTTCTAGTTGCGGTACCTGCCTTTACTGGCCGGCTCCCCAGTCGCTATCTGTCGCTATCTGTCGCTATTCCTTGATAAATAAGGCCCTTAGTCTCTGTGCAGTAATGATGAATACATTGTGAGGAGTCGCTATTTGACCAGTACAGTGCTGTATGGGAGCACATGTTAGCGACTGGTCAGTGCGACCGACTCACAGCATATTCAGCAAAAAACAGCCTCACAAATCTCTGGCGCTGAAAAATGCTTGTTTGAAGCCCAGAGCGCCGGAGGCTGTGTGTTTAAAGTCTGTTTTTCAGCATGTATCCACAAAGCGAAAACATATGGAATTACATTGTAACATGAGCACATTAATGCCAGACCTGTAATGTCATTTCTGCAGAAATATATAAAAAATGAAAAATTTGTGGAAGGACTGCTTTTTCTAGGCCAGAAGAGGTCACAACATTATTTGAGATTTTTTCCCCCCTAAAAAAAACAACAAACCCCGTTTAAAGAGAAGAAAAGTATCGTCCATTGAAATGTATGGGAGAGCGACAAGTAGCGAGAGGTAATACCTGGCGCTGTGCAAGGCTGAACACCGGCCCTGTTCGCTGAGGCTGTGAAAATGATGAATCGGACACTACATGGCGTTATCCCAGTCACTAAACAGATTCTGCATGATAAATGTGTAATTGCGTGCCGTGTCCGGCGTACACCAGTCGCTACCTGTTGCTACCTCTCATTAACCATGCACTACCTGACGCTATCCCTTCTTAAATAAGGCCCTATGTATCTCTATGTAACTTTGAGCCTAATTTATTAATAGCGCCACTCCGCGCCATTTTTGCCGCTGCTGAGAGATGCAGACAGCTCCCAAGCAGCCAAGCTGCAAACAGGCAAATGGTCTTGATATCGTTTGGTGCTGCAGCCAAAGTGGCACTGAACCCTGGTTGTTTGGGTAATACATGTAATGAGCTATTGCCACTCATGAAGTTAGATCCCTGTTTTCTACTGCATTGTTTGGGATTTCAGCTTTGTTGTTTGTAGTCATGCCACACCAGAGTTATTTAACCAAATTAAAGAAAATACATCACAGACAAATAAGTTCCACTAAATTTATCGTATTTTTAGTTTATTTTAAATAAAATATCTCACTAAAGAAAAAACAAGAAAAAAAAACACCAAAACATAAGGGTTATTCATGAAGGGATAGCGCCAGGTAGTGCCTCGTAGCGGCAGGCAGCGTCTGGTGAACGCCGGGCGCTGTAGGCAAAACCACATTTATGAAAGTGAATCTGGTGGGCGACTCTAATAGCGCCATGCAGAGTCCATCATTATTACTGGTGGCTCAGCAAATAAAGCTGGTGCTCTAGCTTCCAGAGCGCCAGTTATTACTTGTCGCTCTCCCATACATTTCAATGGATGTTCCTTTTCTTCTGTTTAATCAGGTTTTTTTTTTTCTCAAATAATTGCGTGACCTCTCCTTGTCTAGAAAAAGTAATTTTCGAAAACTTTTTAGATTTTTTTGTTTTTTATGCAGAATTGTCATTACAGGTCTGGGACCAAAGTGTTAATGTCACAGTGTTACAACAATGTAATTCCATGTGTTTTCACTTTGTTACTGGGGGATATGAGTTCAAAGTTTTGTTTTGTGCTATAGCGACCAGATTTAGAGCGCCGACGCTGTGTGTGTGTAGTTTTTAGATAAGTTTGGTGTGAGCCGGCGAAAGTCGGTCGCACTAGGCTGGCTCTGCCTTTTACTTCCTGCAGCGCTGTACTGGTGTTAGAGCGCCCAACATACATTTCATTCATCAATGCCAGCCTGGTAACTGCAGCGACCTAGGCACTCTGTTACAGCATCCGATACCTGCTTACAGCATCTACAAACGGTCGCTCTAAGAGCCGCTATACAGACGATTATCTGAAGATACCTGGCGTTAGTAATGATTCATCCTCCACATTACACTAGCAACCAAAAATAATGAAAAAGATGCTCCTAGTATATGCATGGGTGCTATTTGTACGGGGACCCTTTATCTAAGGGCCCAAAGAAACCAAAATTTACAAAAGAGCAGTAACAAATGTAAGTGATTTGTTAGATTTATTTACAGTATAGCATTCAATACACAGAGTTTTGCACAAAAAAGGATACAGTAGTAATACATGTGAGATTCAACCAGCCCACAGAGATAGAGTGGCCTCTATAATGAAGAAAAAACATCAGTCAATATGTAACAATAATATGTATGCTAAGGCAGCTAGGTATGATGGCTGATACATTAAATAATACATGCTGTTGTTTCTCCAGTGGGCTGGGAGAGTATGTGTATATAAATCCAGTTAAAGAAGCACTATCGTGAAAAATGGCACAATATAAATATGGATGGCGGGGGAGGGGTCACTTATACACCCAGCATCAAGAAATATCCAGACAGGCTTGTTTTTTTTATTTTAATGGAAGGAAGAGGATATCATGGGTGACAGGCTCTGACACCCCTGATAGACTAAACCTGTCACCCCTGGATTTTATTCCTCTGAAGAAAACCACTAGCTTGGCGGGAGTTTTATTCAGTTTGGGTGTAAAATTGACCCCTCTTCCTTATTAGCATTTTTAATATTGCACAATTTTGCGATAGTGCTCCTTTGAGGAAGAAACCGTTATGGTCTGATAATGTTCACAAAAAGTACATATGGTCAGATATTCATAATTCACATGTATGCAGGACATGCTAGCAGAAAGCAGAGTAATGCAGTTATAGTAATAACATCACAACGTGTAATTAGATAGATAAAGCATCATGCATAGTGCTGATAATACTCACACATACTGCACAAGATGGTGGGGTGGTCGCCTAACGAATAGTTACCAATGTTTCTGGGCTCGCAGACCTTTCATCAGGGTAGTGATACAGAAAGGAGACATGTAAGGACAATTCTGCATAAAAATATTATAAATAAAAAACGTTTTCAAAAATGTAATTTTCTAGGCCAGGATACATGTCTGAAAGATTTCAGTTAAAAAAAAAATAAATAAAAATTGGGATCAGGAAAGGGATTTAAGGATCGTCCATAGAAATGTATGGGAGAGCGCCAGGTAGCGTGAGGTAAGACTTGGCGCTCTGCAAGGCACCGGCGCTGTATGCTGAGCCTGGGATAATGATGAATCGGATGCTACATGGCTTTGTTCCAGTCGCTCACCAGAATCACCTTCATAAATGTGTAATTGCCTGCCGCTACCTGCCGCTTACAAGGCACTACCTGGCGCTATCCTTTCATGAATAAGGCCTGGAGAGGCCGATTCAGTAATAGCGCCAGGTAGTGACAGATGAGCGCCTGAAGTATGGCGCTATGAGCGCCGCTAGCGTACGCCGCGGTCGGCTGCGATTCGCTATAGCAGGCCTCCTCAGTCGCTACCTGGCGTTGTTGGGAACAATGCCTACATTGGTGAATATGATGTTTCAGATCAGCTTTGTAGGCGCTGTCATTTTGACACACGCTATTCAACACAGCGCCTGCGCGTTGGTTTGCTGTTGGATTGAAATCAATGTTAGGACCTTCAGTAGTAAACACATTGCAACATGTTTCTTTGTTGATTTTTTTTTTTATTTTTTAAATTTTTTTGGTGCAAGTAAAAAATACAAATAAAGTTTTTTTTTTCATCATGGTGCCTAAAAAAGAAGAAAAAGTGTAGTTAGTATTTATAAATAATTTAGCTTTTTAGCAATTATTTACATTGTTTTTTTGTTTTTTGTTTGGGACAGTTTTTGCCAACTTGCACAACACCCCTAATTGTTATGTTGGTCAACTCCCCCCCCCTATAGTGGTTTGGGTCAACTTCCCCCCCCCCCTTATAGTGGTTTTGGTCATCTTACACACCCCTTATAGTGGTTTTGGTCATCTTACACACCCCTTATAGTGGTTTTGGTCATCTTACACACCCCTTATAGTGGTTTTGGTCAACTCCCCCCCCCCCCTTATAGTGGTTTTGGTCATCTTACACACCCCTTATAGTGGTTTTGGTCATCTTACACACCCCTTATAGTGGTTTTGGTCATCTTACACACCCCTTATAGTGGTTTGGGTCAACTCCCCCCTTATAGTGGTTTCGGTCAACTCCCCCCCCCCCTTATAGTGGTTTGGGTCAATTCCCCCCCCCCCTATAGTGGTTTTGGTCATCTTACACACCCCTTATAGTGGTTTTGGTCAACTCCCCCCCCTCCTTATAGTGGTTTTGGTCATCTTACACACCCCTTATAGTGGTTTTGGTCATCTTACACACCCCTTATAGTGGTTTTGGTCAACTCCCCCCCCTCCTTATAGTGGTTTTGGTCATCTTACACACCCCTTACAGTGGTTTTGGTCATCTTACACACCCCTTATAGTGGTTTTGGTCAACTCCCCCCCCTTATAGTGGTTTTGGTCATCTTACACACCCTTATAGTGGTTTTGGTCAACCCCCCCCCCCCTTTATAGTGGTTTGGGTCAACTCCCCCCCCTTATAGTGGTTTTGGTCATCTTGCACACCCCTTACAGTGGTTTTGGTCAGCTCCCCCCCCCCCCTTATAGTGGTTTTGGTCATCTTACACACCCTTATAGTGGTTTTGGTCAACCCCCCCCCCCCTTTATAGTGGTTTGGGTCAACTCCCCCCCCTTATAGTGGTTTTGGTCATCTTACACACCCCTTATAGTGGTTTTGGTCAGCTCCCCCCCCCCCCTTATAGTGGTTTTGGTCATCTTACACACCCTTATAGTGGTTTTGGTCAACTTCCCCCCCTCCTTATAGTGGTTTGGGTCAATCCCCCCCCCCCCATAGTGGTTTTGGTCATCTTACACACCCCTTATAGTGGTTTTGGTCAACTTCCCCCCCCTCCTTATAGTGGTTTTGGTCATCTTACACACCCCTTATAGTGGTATGGGTCATCTTACACACCCCTTATAGTGGTTTTGGTCATCTTACACACCCCTTATAGTGGTTTTGGTCATCTTACACACCCCTTATAGTGGTTTTGGTCAACTCCCCCCCCCCTTATAGTGGTTTGGGTCATCTTACACACCCTTATAGTGGTTTTGGTCAACCCCCCCCCCCCTTATAGTGGTTTTGATCATCTTACACACCCCTTATAGGGGTTTGGGTCAACTCCCCCCCCCTTATAGTGGTTTTGGTCATCTTACCCACCCCTTATAGTGGTTTTGGTCAACTTCCCCCCCCCCCCTATAGTGGTTTTGGTCATCTTACACCCCCCTTATAGTGGTTTTGGTCATCTTACACCCCCCTTATAGTGGTTTAGATCATCTTACACCCCCCTTATAGTGGTTTTGGTCATCTTACTCCCCCCTTATAGTGGTTTTGGTCATCTTACACCCCCCCTTATAGTGGTTTTGGTCATCTTACACCCCCCTTATAGTGGTTTTGGTCATCTTACACCCCCCCCTTATAGTGGTTTGGGTCATCTTACTCCCCCCTTATAGTGGTTTTGGTCATCTTACACCCCCCTTATAGTGGTTTTGGTCATCTTACACCCCCCTTATAGTGGTTTTGGTCATCTTACACCCCCCTTATAGTGGTTTTGGTCATCTTACACCCCCCTTATAGTGGTTTTGGTCAGCTTACACACCCCTTATAGTGGTTTTGGTCATCTTACACACCCCTTATAGTGGTTTGGGTCAACCCCCCCCCCCCTATAGTGGTTTTGGTTATCTTACACACCCCTTATAGTGGTTTTGGTCAACTCCCCCCCCCCCCCCCCCCCCTTATAGTGGTTTTGGTCATCTTACACACCCCTTATAGTGGTTTTGGAAAAATTATGATTGGAGCCAACAAATAGTTCCCCTGTAGTGCAGTATTTGGATTATAGTGAAGGGTAGTTAGCTTACCGCAAAAAACGAAGTGATCATGCTTTCCCTTAGCTCAAAGCCAGTCTGGGTGTCCTCACTAGTTTCTGCGGGCAAGTTGGGGATTTCGGGCACCAGTGCTGTTTCTTCAGGGGGTTGGATTCTGTGGCATATGCAAAGATTGTGTAGCACACAGCATGCGAGGATAATCTTGGAGACCTTTTGTGGACTGTACAACATCTCTCCTCCTGGGCGTGGCAAACACAGAAAGCGCGCTTTCAGCAGTCCAATGGTCGTTCCACAATGCTTCTGGTTTTGCGATGTGCTGCATTATAGCGTTGTTGGGCAGAGGTCTGTGGGTTTCCGGAGCCATGACCGGACCGGAGTCATGACCCACGTTCTCTGCCCATATCCCTTGTCCGCTGTGGAAAAAACACAATGAGAGAGACAGCAATTAGTACTAGTACATGTTATTTTTCGCAATATTTTAAATTTAGCTTACTAGGCCACATATTTTATGGCAAATACTTTGACATGGTTAGTTATTTACCCAGTAGCCAGCCAGCTGGCATTTCGTTGTTCTCGAACTTCCGGCACAGGACTGACTGCTGGAGCACGTAAGAGTCGTGGCATGAGCCAGGGAAGCCAGATCTCACGGCCCGCAGCTTCATGTCATGGTCACAGACCACCATGACATTAATTGAGTGGAACTGTTTTCTGTTCCGATAATGCAGCTCCTGTGCACGGGGAGGGCGGAAAGGGATATGTGTACCATCCACGCACCCTAGCACATTCGGAATCCCTCCCATGCGATAGAATGCATGTTTTATTTGGGCAACCTCATCCTCATCCTCAGGAAACTTGATGTAAACAGGGATCAGGTCACAAATAGCCAGTACTACCTGTATAAATATGCGGCTCATTGTAGCCTGGCTGATCCCGCTGAGGAGGGCAGAGGTTGCCTGGAAGTTCCCTCGTGCCACAATATTAAGTGTGGCACATAGGCGTACTATGCCTGGAATGGATTGGGTGCGTTTGGTGGATGGCTCGATTTTGGTCTTAATCTGATCATATAGGGACTGTAGTGCTGCACTATTCGGACGGAAGAGGCTTCTGATCTGCTCGTCACTTAAATCCCACACTGAAAGACGGATGCCAAAGGATCGGGGTGCCCTAAGCCTCACAGCACCCTCCTCCCTGGCCTCCTGTTCTTCCAGCATTCTCACACATCCCTGCACCCATAACCCATACATCACCCTCTTATCCATCTCACACTCACTGAACAGATATACAAAAGAAGCAAAACAAAAAAAAAACACAAACACACCACACACACAAGCAAGCACACTCCTCACACACTCACTACAATGCAGCTCACCACAAAACCAGAAGTATAGTGGTCTGAACCACCAGACTGCTGAAAGTGTGCTTTCTAAGTTAGGCACAACCAAGAGGGGAGTTGCTGCACAGCCCACAAAAGGCCCCAAAATCAAGCCTCACTTGCTGTATGCTACACAATATTTGCATATGCCAACAAAATCAATCTCCTAAAGAAACAGCACTGATGTCAGAAATCACCCAACAAGCCACAGAGAGTGAGGACCAAACCCAGCCAGACACTAAAATGAGCTAAGGGACCAAAGCACCACACCAGCACACCACAGCCTTTGCCACAGTGTAACAATACCAGAAGGTTGTCAAATCCAGCCATTTATACTTAACTTGGGTAAAGGACAGGTCCCCTTTGCCGCCTTTTGCGTTGCTCTGCTATTTCCTGTCTGCAATTAGCTGACCCAGGTGTGCTTGAAACGGATTGCGCATGTGTACGCTAAAACATACTAGCGTACGTGAGCAGATACTTGCGTGCTTTAACGGACATGACTGAACATTCTGTGGTGGACCAATGAAAGGTAAGCTGCTCTTAATTTAAATAGCCGTTTGTAGAGCCACATTTCACAAGTGTTTAATATACCTGAGTACATTGTTGTCGTTGGTTGTGTGTTGTTTGGTTAATGAGCTCTGTAATTGGCTACCACACATGGTTCACTCAGTGCAGCGGAGCTGTTGCTACAAGCACCTGGCCAGTATGTGTAAAGCAATTAAGTGGACCTGTTTGTGATTGGTTGTTAGAGCACTTAAAACCTGCACACCCCCAAAAGAGGTTGATGCCATTCTGTAGTCTGTATGCGTGCTTGTGTGTTGTATAGTGGTGTGTGTGTGCAGCTACAGGATGGAGCCAAATTCTGGACATCTGCCGGCCACAGCTGGCCCAAGTAGGAGTGTGTTGGGTGCTGTGCGCAGACCTCCCTTAAGGAAAAGGGCCCAGGCCGAAGGTGAGCCTGCACCCAAGGCCAGCCGCCCATTTACCAAGAGGGAGCCAGAATTTAATTTGGCGGATAACAATACTCTTGTGCGTCTTACCCTGGCCAAATGGGAGCTAATATTTGGCTCCCAAAGCCAGTCTATAGGCAAGCAAGAAAGGAGCAAATTGTGGGATGCCATTGGGGAGGAGCTTACTAGCAGTGCTCAATACCCACGTAGTGGCCCATCCTGCAAGAAACGCTTCTACACTTTGAGAAGGGCCCTTATGCAAAAGATGAAGCATGATCTTGAGGTCGAGAGTGGGACCATCCAGGGTCCAAAGAGTACCTACAGGCCATATGAGGAGATGCTGAAGTCCAAAATTCCACTCATTCGGCTGCAGGGTGTTGATGCTGGGGATGACACCACAGGTTGGACTGAAGGTACATATTTTGTGCATATTTTTTTCTGGTAATGTTAATGTATGTGATTTGCTTTGTCTCTTTCTGGGCAACTAACAGTAGGACATGTGAACTAGTACATTATACTTCATAAATGTTTTCCTTTCCTGTCTGTTGCTTTCTGCATAGGTGCACATGGTGATGTCCTGGATTTGGCTGAGGAGGACACCCCAACTCCTGCACTTCAACCAACCTCTAGGCTAACCCAGTCGGCCACTGAAGGTATTTATCACTAATTTATGGGCTGTTTTTTTTAGGACAAAATGGGTGTGGGAGCACCTCAAACAATAACTTGTACCACTTTTGAGGATTAGTAATATGGGCCTGGGGACTAATTTCACGCCCACTTTAACCCTCTCAGCAACTAACAAGGCCCTAACATGTGTAGCTATGTGGGAAGCCAGAGATGTGTGAGCATATATCTGCATATACATGTGGAAGCCACACTGGCCTTGATTAGTGAATATTAGTGATTGAGCTGCTCACACACACCTTTATTCATGGTTAATTTTGTGCCGCACATTACCAATGGCTAAATTTTTTCTTTGCTTTTGCCTAGCTGCACCGCCATTGCCACCAGCATCTCCTCCAGAGCCAAGCTACTCTTTGGATGCCGTTAAGTGCATGTGTCAACCTTGCTTTTTCCACTTTAACACAAGTGCATGTCTTTGATTCCTGTTTTTTCTTTGTAGGCCAAGTCACTGCTTCATCTTTGGACACCACTTCCTATGTTGCAGGTCAACAGGACCCTGTTGGTGTGTATTGCCAAAAACACTGTATCCTTTATGCTGGTTATGTTACACTGGTTCTATTTGGTTAGTCTAATAATCTACATGTTTGCTATGTCAACTTGAAGATGGCTATTTTTAGTGGATTTGCCATCCCCAGGCTCATTAGTAAACTGTTTAGAGTGATTGCAATGCATTTTGTTGGTCTATTAAAAGACAAACATTCACCAGAGTAGTGTTATGAATATTTAGAGACATTCATTGTATATTTTAGTTGGCCGGAATTTAGGAAGTGGCTGTCCGGAAAGGGCCCTTCACCGTGAGGCTGCTAGAGATGAGGGTAAGTTGGTTTTGCTTGATTATCTAGTAAGGATGTTTGCAAACCTTTTTTTGGAATTTATTAGTCCAACTTGTGTTTAAACATGTATTTTCAAGGGCAAAGCTTGAGTGAGGGCCTAACTCAGGACATCTGTGAGATGGCGGGTATGTGTAATTTGAGCAATGTGTCTGTTAGTGTTTGGCCCAATTATTGGCTAATCTTCCTCTTACATACATGTGAGCAATCTGAGTTTACAAGATCCCTTTTGGCTATTGTGTAATCTGCCACTTTGTCGAGGTATGGCCTCGATAGTCTATCCATATTAAATTTGAGTTTTGTCCACTGACCTACTAACATGACTTTCCTGTTTAGCATATGCCAGCTTGCCCCATCTCTCAGATGTGGATTTCCCCCTTTCTGGCAGCCAGACCCCGGAACTACTTCGGGCGGACGACACTGAGGTAACATGGCTTATTTTGGGGAACAATAACCACATTGACCACATTGACATGTTCGTGGGTAGTCCAGGAACCACCATGTAACATGTTATTTCTTTTGTGTTTTGGCAGGAGGCCATACCTGAAACCGAAGCTGTGCCGTCTGCCCAAGTGCCATGTGGCCAAGCTACAGAGGCTCAAGCAAGGGTAAGTTTGATTGTTACACTTTGGGTAAATGATTGGAAGGGGCATACCTGCATTGTTTCAGCTTCACTACAATCTTTTCTTTTGGTTTTTTAGGCCGAACACACAAGAAGAGGAGGTCTGGCACCGACAAGTGCAGAATTTTATGAGCTAGGGGTCCGGATGCTGGAGGACTACAGTCGCCAACAGCCGCGTGATGGAACTAATGAGCGCATTGCGGCGTTGGAAAATCAGGGGCTGGTGGATTGGCAACAAATTGCGGACCTGCAGCGCCAGCTCCATGATGTTCAACATGGGCAGCAAGCGGAAACAAACAGGGTACTGGATCGCATTGCACATGCCATGGAGCAATCGCTACAGCGCCAGGACCAAACTTTGTTGTTGATCCATCAGCTGATAGAACAGCAGTCTATTTTTTTTACTGCACTGTTGTCCCCCAACACCACCCCTAGCAATGAATCACAACCTCCCAGGCCACCAAGCCAAGAATTTTGATGTTTTTTTTTATTTTGGTTAATTTTGGGAGAATAAATGTGAGTACCCCACCTCAAAATCGTGTTTTTTCAAAGACATAGCTAAGAACACAGTCAGGGATGAGTCTCTAGATATAGATATGTACATGTAGCCAGAAATGTATGACACACATTGGTGACCATATCTTACTATGGTTTACACATTAAATGGCTACAAAGGTACAACAACATTTACAAACTAATGGGTTGCTAGACACTTAAACTATGCTTGACAAGGCACAACACACTGTAATTAGAAAAATAAAAAATATTTATTATGCCTCAAGGCGGCCAACAGGGCCAACATTCCGCCGCACAGCGGCAAAAACCATACCCTCCGCCCTAACGACGCCTCTTCTTGCCCAGCAGCATAAGGCGAAGACGCCGGATAGATTGCCACAGTCTGCGATGCTCGGTTTCACAAGCTGTAGAGAGTATAAAAAAACCATATTCAAAAAATAGAATGTGAGCTCAACATACACAGATGTAGCAATGTAATGTAATTGCCTCAAATTAGCTGACCCACACATTCACATTGTTGGCCACTGTGCCCTTATGTGTTACCATTATATGAGTACTGGTGGCTGCCTTAAATGTTGCTACAACATCCCAAGCATACATTTACTCTGAACTCTTGGGAATAAATTAAGGTCTAAGTCCCAGTGTGTACATTTCTTTGGTTAGTTACAGCCAAACATCAGGGCCTAAGTCCTAATGATTAAACTGGTTGGCCCAAGCATATTAGAGGTCACCACCTTAGCAGGCCAATTTAGTTTTGAACAAACCACAATTTTACACTATGTGGCAAAAACAAGAATGGGAGCCCACATTCAAGCATGCAGGCATGCATTTAGGATTGTCGGACAAACACATATAACCTAGATGTGTGCTTAGAAAAGACATAGGTACATTGTAAATGTCTCAAGAATTTACAATAAGACATAGGGGTCCCAAGTCTTTAGGCATATGAAGTGGGATGTACTCACCATCGCAGCTGTGGCTGGGGCCCATGCTGCTGGCCGTCCCGGGAGCTGGGGTGGGGAGGATGGTCACCGGCTCCGTCTGCGTGGCAACATCTGTCAGGAGGAAGCAAAAGAGAAACCAAAATTTAGTTGGCCAATGACACATGACGATTTGAAATCCATCTGTTTAGGGAGTCTGCCAAAACAAATGCTTGCATGGTTACACACATGTTGTCCGACATTAGCATATTTACTGGTCCATGAGTTCATGTAAATTATTTATGTGTGCAACATGGACACATCAAGATAATGTGCCAATAACCTTTACAGTGCAATGCTAAGGCCTAATTTGCAGTTGAGTGTAGAATCGTACTTGTAGAGTGTGCAACATGTGTTAGCCGGAACAACTTACAAAAATAACACATTTGCTAGCTCCCATCATGGTGTGGGCTGAAACATAGGGGTGGTTGGCAGTTGGATTGCACTGTAGTGGGGTTTGTGATGTTAATGTAAATTAGAAAACCATCTTGTACTATGGACCAGGAAACATGTGTATGTTTAAAGTGGACCAACACCCAGGATTTATACTATCCTGGGTTTTGGTCCACTTTGGCTTCCGCCGCCCCCAATGAGGTAAGGAGTTTGCGGGCTTTTGAGGGGGGCCCGTGGTGAGGGAGGTGATTGGCCAGGGAAGCTTATAGATTCCCGGGCCAATCACCAATGGGTGTTGGTCCACTTTAAGGAATGTCATAACATATGGAATGTGAGGGATAACAACAAACATTTACCACGACTATGCCCGTGGAGAAGGCCTTGCGCAAAGCTCCTGGAGGTGCCGGCTATATGATGCGCTGCAAATTATAGAGGAATGGCAAGGGCTAAGTACAAATGGCCATATGGAACCTGTCACAGACTAACACTGACTAAATCTGCACTCACCAGGGGATGAGCTGCCACTTGAAGCACAGGGAGGGCTCTGAGGAGGAGGCGTGGAGCCTCGGCTCCTCACACTCTTATCTGAAGATCCACCACCCAAAGGGCCACCCTCCTCCCTCTCACTTCCTGCTCCTTCAGGGAGTGTGGGAGAGTCCACATCTTCCACCCCACTTGGACTCCCCACTAGAGTGGCCCCTTGGCTGGAGTGACTCCTCAGAGTCAGAGTGTGAGGAGCTGAGGGTAGATCCTGCCAGCCCCCCAGCAGCACACTCCTCTGGGGCGTCATCCCCTTCCTCCCCTGGGTCCTCTAAATAGGAAATGCGAGAGGGACCCTCCCCCGATGACTCCCCTGAGTCCGCCTGTCTCGTGCGGGGGAGGAATCCCTTCCCACGTTTCCCCAGGGGAGGACGCTTATCTGTGTTGAGGGGGTGAATAAAAAAAAAATACAATTACAACCCAAAATGTACACAGTTTAGAATATTATTTCCAAAAAAGTATAAACATAGCATCAACTTCCACTTACCTGAAGCATACGCATCATATAGCCAGTACACGCCTTCAGGGTCCCGGCGCTTGAAGTCCGACCATTTTTGCATTATGGCTCGGACACTGAGCCTGGTGTTGAAGCGCCAGGACACTGTGGCCTTCACCTCCAGGGCAATGCGCTTCTTCCCCCCACGGGCATAGTCATACTGCTTTATGCAGAAATCCTATGAGAAATGACATAAATAAATGTTATCAATACATGACATCAGAACAATGGCCTAAACATTTATACTGAGAACATATTAAACATATAATCCAAGGCAAAAATACTCACTTTAACTACCTGCCCGTTTACACGGCTATCCACCCTCATTCGTTTATTTTTTGCTGGCCCGGGGGGGAGGGGGGTTAGGTGGGGGAGGGGAGGGAGGTGGGGGAGGGGTGGGGGGGCCAGAGTCAGAGGAGGAGCTGGGGAGGCGCAGGATCCGTCTCCTAGGCAGCATGGTGGAAACGCAAAGGAGGAAACCGGAAGTGGATATGACGAAAGCGAACAAAAAAAAAAAAAAACGCTCCGCGCACTAGGAAGAAGCTAATATCCGCTACGTGCAAGCAAAGTTGTGCTAATAGTAGATTTACACATTACAACAAGCTATTGGCCAAGACGCGATTAATTATTAGCTTGATTTAGCTGGGTGTTCAATATCCTGTAATGCATAGGTCAGAGCAAAAACAGATCTGGTTGATTACAAATTAAAATCGGATTGCTAAATAAAATAAGAACACAATATAACTATACAACAACATGATAATGTGGGACACAGGAGAATGCATAACGGGTTGTTATGAGCTGTACGCCTGAAAAAATCCTGCCGAATGTGGACATATGCGCGCTCTGAACTACAGTGTATTCATTAAGAACGACTGGGGTCGCTGCAAGTGAATTCAGGAAAAAATGCAGAAATGCACATGTATGAACAGCACAGCGACGCTAGCGCTGGCACATAGCGAATCACAACAGCGACTGCACAAACACTGACCACCACAGATTCAACAAGGACAGGGCTGCAGAACAGCATGGGAGCTGAAAATTTCAATGAGCGAACGTGAGCGCCAACCATGACTGACTAAAAAATAGCTTTACAAGCCATGGGTGTTGTGAAAGCAAGCTAATTTGAGGCTAATGTGTTTTGTGGGAGGAGATGCATTTTATATTTCACTCACAACATTCCAGTAGAAAAATTACATCTTTTACCAAAAAATAACCAAAAACAACACAGAATCATCAGACATATCCTAAACAACATGTGTTTCATTTTTGGCAAAAAACTAAACCACAAAACCCACGAAAAAAAAAAAAACATTGCAGTGTCTGCCATAGAAATGTATGGGAGAGCGGCAGATAGCGAAAGGTCTGACCTGGCGCTGTGATGGGATTAGCAGCGGCGCTGTTCGCTGAAGTCCGCTACATGATGAATCCGGCGCTAGCCTCATTTAGCGTGATAAATGCGTGATCGCAGCATGGCGTTCTGGAGTCGGTAGCTGCTGATAGCTGCCGATACCTGGCGCTATTGAGACACTGTCTGACGCTATCACTTGATGAATAAGGCCCCTAGTGTATTTAGTGTAGAATAAACAAGGGCATTGATAAAAGTAATACAGAAGAACAAAGAAGGATGTGAAATCCCCATCAGACTTTAGACCAAAATCTCTTGCTAATATAAATATGAAAATATATGCAATGGTATTATGAACCAAGTAATGAAACTAATACCTCTGATGATTTTGGAAGCACAAGCTGGATTCTTGCCGGGACAGGAATACACAACAAAATATAGCTATAGCCTCAACATAAATAAATGAAATTAATAAAAATAAAATCCAAGCCACAGTAGTATCTCTAGACACCGAAAAGGCATATGATAGGGCGGTGTGGTCTTTTATTGAGGAGGATCTAAAAGCAGTCAATATTGGACAAATTACAGTATGTGGAGTAAGATTATGGCACTTTATAATGTTAAATGGGCAGGGCAGAGATGCCCTTTATCTCCTTTCCTGGTCAACTTACATTGTGAACCATTAATTAGACATATCCAAGACGATTCTAAGATTGAAGGGATTATAGTAAGGGGAAGAAAAACAAACAATGCCAATGACCTCCTGTTGACCTTAAGTAATCAGGCAGAATCTCTAGCCATGTGCCTAGCAATAATAAAAGAATTAGGAAAACATGTCTGTAAATCTGGAAAAGTCAGTAATTCTCCAATTTAACATGAATCACATTTACAGTAGGTGATGAAAATAAAAGAAAGATGGCCCTGCAGTTGGGACGACTACGTCATGGGGTGCACTAGATCTGGAAGAATATCACTAGGCAAATCAAATCAAAAGGATATTGGTGTGGGGACAAATGGCCCAACCAGCACATTGGATAGATATAGGAATACCCCCAAGAAAGAAAAAATATATATACACAATGAATTTAATAGGCATACAAAGAAATATGAAACAAACAACCCATCCTTTAATTAGTGCAGTACGTAAAACTTGGTGCAGCAGCCTAGGAAATCAGGAATTAGCACTAGAGATGAGCGAATCGAACCTGACGAACCCAAATTTGTTGAGAATTTCAGGAAAAATTCGATTCGTAACGATTCCGAATATCGCCGCGATTCGATCGCTCAAATCGCTTCCTTAAAACTCCATTTACTACTATCCAGGCCATCTAAAATGGTGGATCCACATGTCAGGACATGTCCCATGGGGCAAGGAATCCTGGGTAGGCGTCACATGCAACCTATCGGCAGCCAGGCTTCCCGATGATGTCACAGACCTATATAAGCGGCGGCCATTTTGCGGAAGCTCATTCTGACACTGTATTGCGGCCAGAGCAGGTCACGCAGAGAGAGTGAGGGACAGATAGGCAGACAGACATATAGATAGATAGATAGATAGATAGATAGATAGATAGATAGATAGATAGAAAGATAGAACAAGGAACAGAAGGAGCCGAGTGAGGGACAGATAGAGAAGGAGAGAGGCTGTGACAGTGACAGAGAAAGACAGGACCAGTTTAAAGTGTTTGCATTAGCTTTCAAGCCTATTTAGTGTTAATACCACACCTGCATATTTAACTTTTCTTTTTCCTGGTGTCATTCTTCAAAAAGCGTGCTAACATTAATATTTGAAGAGTACCTGTCTATTAACATTGTGCATTTTGTAAAGAAGGTCACATTTTCACTGTAAAAGCAGCCAGCCTGTGTCTTTGGACAGGGGGCATCCCAAATACTAGCATAAATATTTGAAGAGTACCTGTCTGCTAACTGGTTGCATTTTGTAAAGAAAGTCACATTTTCACTGCAAAAGCAGCCAGCCTGTGTCTTTGGACAGGGGGGCATTTCAAATACTAGCATAAATATTTGAAGAGTACCTGTCTAATAACATTGTGCATTTTGTAAAGAAAGTCACTTTTTCACTGTAAAAGCAGCCAGCCTGTGTCTTTGAACAGGGGGGCATTCCAAATACTAGCATAAATATTTGAAGAGTATCTGTCTATTAACATTGTGCATTTTGTAAAGAAAGTAACTTTTTCACTGTAAAATCAGCCAGCCTGTGTCTTTGAACAGCAGGGCATCCCAAATACTAGCATACATATTTGAAGAGTACCTGTCTATTAACATTGTGCATTTTGTAAACAAAGTCACTTTTTCACTGTAAAAGCAGCCAGCCTGTGTCTTTGAACAGCGGGGCATCCCAAATACTATCATAAATATTTGAAGAGTACCTGTCAATTAACATTGTACATTTTGTAAAGAAATCCCTTTTTCACTGTAAAATCAGCCAGCCTGTGTCTTTGAACAGGGGGGCATCCCAAATACTAGCATAAATATTTGAAGAGTACCTGTCTATTAACATTGTGCATTTTGTAAAGAAAGTCATTTTTTCACTGTAAAAGCAGCCAGCCTGTGTCTTTGGACAGGGGGGCATCCCAAATACTAGCATAAATATTTGAAGAGTACCTGTCTGCTAACTGGTTGCATTTTGTAAAGAAAGTCACTTTTTCACTGTAAAAGCAGCCAGCCTGTGTCTTTGGACAGGGTGGCATCCCAAATACTAGCATACATATTTGAAGAGTACCTGTCTATTAATATTGTGCATTTTGCAAAGAAAGCCACTTTTTCACTGTAAAAGCAGCCAGCCTGTGTCTTTGGACAGGGGGCATCCGAAATACTAGCATAAATATTTGAAGAGTACCTGTCTGCTAACTGGTTGCATTTTGTAAAGAAAGTCACGTTGTCAAATTGCCAGCAGCCATTGCCTTTCACCAAGGGGGGCATCCTAAATATGCTAGCATGTGTCTTTTAAGAGTACACACATTGGAGTTGGCAGCAGCAGCAAAGGGAGCCCATAAATGGCTTGATGCAGAGCCTCCCCGTTCAGCTCCCCTGTGCGTTTTCCCGTTGGTTTTGTGCTTTGATCGGGTCAGGAAAGGGTGCTACGTTGATTTTAGTGTGCGCTTATGCGCTCAGGTGTGCGCTCAGCCGCCTTTCCGATTGTCGGCTCGCACGAGGCTGTTTCCCGGAAAAACGGACGCCTCGTTCATTGGTCCGTTTTTTTCAGTGATGCAGAGCCTTGATTTCCGATTGAAATCACCCTAATAAAACGGGGCCGCCGAGCCTTCACTTACGGCAAGTCAAAGCAGCCGTATTTGCACTCGGGCAATAATATGCAGCCCTCTGTTGGAGCACATCAGCGGCGCCAGCTCCGCGGTCTTGTCCTGCTGAGTATGGCAGAAACCAGGCTGCACCGCACGCCTTTGGACATCGATGGTATGAGTATTTGATATATTTTAGGGTTTTTTTTGGGGGGTCCTTTTTACAGGGTTTCCCTAATTTTTTTTTTATTGCCTGTGTGCAGGAATTGGAAGATGGGGCATAGCATAAATGTGCAGGCACTGGCTGGCCCTGAATTGGTTTTTGGGACTCGTTTTGCTGGCTTTCCCTGCTCGACGCATGATGCGCACATCTTGAGGAATTCCTGCCTAGATGAGCGATTCAAATCTGGCGATCTTTTTGGTGGCTGGCTACTGGGTATGTGTATGAAAATTGTATTGGTTGCCCACCTTGTCTGACTGTGTTTTTTCCATTAACACATTATTTTGTAACTATTTTCATAGTATATTTTCAGCCTAATTATTGAGCTTTAAATTAAATCGGTTAAGTTATTGTACCCTATTGCGTCCTGTTCTTGCCCTCTTATGTAAGTACCATCCCACAGACATGTTTAAGGAGTGTCCAGGTTGGATGTGCAGGTAGCCTCATTCCAAATGTCTTTTCCTACAACACTAGCCCGCTCACCTATTTGTCCCTCTTTAATAATGTTGCTATGCACCCCTAAACGTTGGGAGTTGTTATAAATTTTTTTTTTTTTTGGCAGGTGACTCTGGCTATCCTTTGCTCCCCTGGATGCTGAATCCCATCCTGCACCCATCTTCCCAGGGAGAGGAGCGCTAGAATACTGCCCATAGGAGGACTCGCTCGGTGGTTGAGCGAGCATTTGTTTTGCTCAAGATGCGTTTTCGCTGTCTAGATCAGACTGGGGGGGGGGGGCATTCCAATATAAGCCGGCCAAGGTCATACAAATTGTATTCGCTTGCGGGATCCTACACAACCTGGCCATTCGTAGCAGGGTTACCAGATATTCTGACCTGCCTGCCGATCATATTTTTCTTGCTGAAGAGCACACCCCTCCTTTATCAGGCAGCCAAAGTGGCACCGCACAAACCATACGTGCGCAACTTGTTGAGAATGTATTTGCATACAACACAAGTGTTTTTTCGGCTTACTTTTTATTGTGCTTAAACAAATTGTTAGTTTTCATTTTTTTTTTTTGAAAAAAGGAAACTTACACGTGGGGACAGATATTGTAACCAAAATCTTTAGTGGTATGTGTGGGAGGATGGTGCAGATGAATGCTGGTGTGGAACAATATTTGCAGCAATGTGTGCCAGGCTTTCCTTAATGTGCTGCCACTGTTGGAATAGGTCAACCATATGGCTGGTAAGGGCAGACACATTTCGGTTTAATACCTGTAATTGGGTACTTATGTTGGTTAATTGTGTGCACACAGTGGCATTGAATTGCTGTGTGCTTGCTGCAAAAGCTATATTTTCCTTGCGCCACGCTTCCTCCATAATTTGCAGTTGCACTCTTTGGCTAATCTGGCGCCTGGTATGGGTTCTAGCAGTGGGCTGGGTGGTTGTTTGGGGTTAGGAAAGAGGTTGTGGATGTGGTGGTTGTGGCTGTGTTGACTGCGTTGCGGCCACTGGCTCAGTAGTGGTTGGTAACAGATGTGGGTTGTCCTCCTTAAAATCTCGGATATCTTCTATTATGGGTGTGCTTACTCTGTGCTGTTAATAAATCTAGTTTCATTTTACTTTTTGGATGGCACACCAATCGTTCCTAGTTCAAAGTTAAAAGTACACACAAAGGACCATTGACTTACCTCCTCCAAATCCTCATTTTGGGTTCGTGCTGTTGAATCCTGGTTTGGCCTTGCCTTCGGGGTTAAGGCAGGGGTTGCTTGGCCTTGTGTGTCCTGTTGCCTTTGGCCTTGGAATTGAGAATGTAAGATTATATTTACCCCAAAGTAGAGTGTGTTGTCTAGCCCAACACTGGCTTTTGCCCCTCATTTTAAAAGCTCATGGAAAATTCAAACTCACCTTGGGACCTTACATTCCGGTCTGTGTCGTGCGCCTCTTGCAGGCCCCTGGACGCTGGCAGGGTGTATGTATGTATAGACATGTTTCTCGGCGGGTGTTAGGATTATTTTTGTGGGTAAGGCACCCCCTGTCTGCTGGCAGGGGAAGATTAAATCACACCTAATAAGTGTTACATCCTCTTATGAATGCAACTATAAAGGCATTTAAAATGGGCTTTACCTCTGCTGCCGGCGCATGTCCCTTTTTTTTTTGGCTATAATATTTAAGGTCCCCAAATTTCCTTTGGATTTGTGGAATATCTCGCCGGACAGATCCCACACTATTTACTTGCCACCAAATATTCGTCAGGATCTCCACCTTAGCCTGCTTAGTGGTTGATTTGGAGGTCCGGCCAAATAGGGCATCATAATGCTCACAAACTGCATTTGCACCAGCCATGCTTTGAGCATCACAAAATCGTGCAGTTAGTGAGCCACGGCGTAGTTGTCGCCCACATGGGTGTGTTGTGTCCCCTGCATCTGTGGAAATTGATGGTTGACTATCTGGGGAGTTGTGTGTGTGTCTTGGGCTTATGGGGGATGGTGATGTGTTGTGTGTGTGCTGCTGTGGGTTAATGTATGGGTTCCTGTTGAGCTCTCACCTGTTGAGCTGGATGATGTTTCTGAGGTACTTGAATTGGGAGAACCAGAGGGTTGAGGTGGAGGGGTGGGTGACCTTGGTGGGGTGGAGGGTTTGGCACTACGCTTACCCTTGCTGATGTGTTTGTTTTTGTGTGTATGCTTGCTGTGTTGCGGTTGAGGATGCTGCAGTGTTTTAATCGATTTGGCACCCTTTGGAGGTCTGTTTTTTTTGGCAGGTGGTGGAGAATGTGTTGTGGTATCTTTGCTCCTGCATTTTTTAGAATGTTCCTGTGGCTGTGGAGTACCCACAGTTTTAGTTGGGGCATGTGTCTTGTGTCTTCTCTTTTGGCTTTTTTTTGATGAGCCATGTGTGCGCCTGCTATGTGGCTCGGGGCTTTGATGGCTTTTTTGTCTCCCTTTATGTCTGGCCAGATTGATATGGTATACAACACTGAGCTGAGGGCCTTGCGCTTTAAATATGTGGCCCGTGTGGGCGTGTTCCTTGGTGCCTGCGTGCGCGTGTGCGCACGCACGCACGTAACCGCGGGGGCTCGTCACTGATAAACCTTGAAAAGAAAACAAAGATGTCGGCCGCCATCTTCACTCAGGAGCAGGACAAAATCATCATGGATGTGAGTAGGCGAGCGTGCGTTTATGTGCGCGCACACATTTCTTGTAATAAAGAAAAAACAAAGCGCAAGAATAGTCTTGAACAACTTAGTTTGTCACGTTAAATACAAGCCCACCTTAGTTTAACACATGTACGCAGCTACAAACTAGGCTAGATGCAGATAGCAGAACTAGGGCAATGTGAGTCAGCAAGAGGTTAATAAAGTGACTTTATTTAGGCCAGGAAACATATTAATGTATTTTGGGGATTAATGGTGGGTATTTTTTAATAACAGATGATGCTGAGGAATCGCTACGACTTCCTGCCGTCAGATTATGCCAAACGGACGTTGGCCCTGGAGGTGGTGGACGCGATAGAACGCCGATCCCAAACCACCTATACCTTCACCCAGATCGCCCAACACTGGTCTGATTTAAAAAGAAGGCATAAGCCCCGGGTGAGGCGGTACTTCGAAAAACATTTCCCATGTAAGTGTTGAAAATGTAAATGCACCTATAACCCTGGCATCGCCTGGGCGTGGTTTAATTATTGTGTTTGTATTTCAGTCCATGAATGGAATCTACGGTTTCGCCCCACCCGGACCAGGACACGCAGCCCAGTGTTGGGCGAAACAGGTGAAGGTGTAGGTGGCCTACCGCCAGGGTCAACGGCCACCCTTTCCTCTGTAAGTGACTCGGAGGAGCCGCTGGACCTCAGCATGCAGGGGAGGGGGGGATCTGACGGCAGGGAGTCGAGCATAACAGAGCCTCAACCTGACTCCGGTAAGGGAAATCTAGTTAGATATGTGGAAATACATGCATTAAATACAGATACTCATGTGCACTATTGTTGTAGATTCAGACGTCGCTGGAACATCCCAAGGGATGAGCGAGGAAGGGGGCGAGGAGGAAGAGGTTGCTGGGGAAGGTGAGTAGATTGATACCTAGAAGCCTAACTTAATATTCTATTCATGAAAGAACAACAGTCTCTAATATCAGTGTGTTTGTCATCCATACAGATTCACAACAGCAACAGAGGGAGGCTGAAGGGAGACTCCACCCCCGACGCAATGTGCGGCCCAAACCTTGTAAGTGGTGTTTATTTAAACTAAAGAAAATGAGCAAACAATTACATTTGAAAAATAAAATTCAGAGACATTTCCAAATTAATTTTTATAAAAAAGCACTTAAAGCGGACCTTAACTCTGAATAAGAGTCTATCTTAAATATTTCCCACACCCTGTACATACAGATTGTCCACCTTACAAATCATCTTACCAACCTTTTCCAGAGCACAGCTCTGCTCTGTGTGAACAAAGCACAGCTATAACCCACCCCCTGTACCTTATCCCACTCTCCTCTCCTCAGTAAGTGTGATGCTTCAGAGTCAAGATGGCGGCGCACGTATCCTAAATTCCTGAACTGGGTTGCAGCCCAGTGGGGGAAATAATAATAATTGATTGACTAAAAACTTACTATATATTATTTTAAGATGCTGCGGAATCTTTTAAAAATAGTTTGTGCTTTTCATGAAATCACGCAGAAGGTCCGGTTGGGAAAGGGCCCCAAAAAAACCACGCCCAACCAAACCAAAAAAAAAATGCTAAACTAATGTTGTTTTTCATTCACAGATCAAAGAAGACATCCCGAAGACCCCGAGGCATAATTTTAAAAAATATTTTAAAAATGTAAATATTGGTTTATGTTTTACCCCCCCCCCCCCCCCAAAAAAAAACCTACAAAAAAAATACAAAAAAAAAACTTTCCTGCAAAAGTACAATCACACAACATCAGCACACATTTCCATGACACCAAAGGTTTACATATGGAACAATAATTCAGAAAAACACACAAACAATTACGGTATGCATTAAGGACAAGGAAGAAGGAACAAGCAAGGAGATTAAGGTATGCATTAAGGACAAGGAAACACCCACAAAAAAAAAAAAAAAAGATGTGTGTCACATTTGCATTTGTGGCCATATGCATATTCCAAGGGAGTTTGAGGGATGTGCGCTTGCGTGTAGCCTGATTGGCAACTGAAGAGCCATGGAGATGTAAGTATACTTGCTAAAACCATCAAAATGGAAGGTCAAATACGACGGAAACCAAGCAGGTACGTTCAAAAAGGCAGGAAAAATCAGGGAAAAACGGGCCGCCCGTGTGAACGTGAACGGGAGCCCCGATCAAATTGAAGTCACCCGAGAGAGCAAAAAAAGCTTTCTGAGTAAAGTGAAATTGAAGGATCAGTTAGGGAGCCATTCCGACGAAGGCTCTGCATCACATTTGAGCCACGATTCAAACGGGAGCCCCGGACAATCGGAAGGTTTTAAGGGCAGTTCAGAGGAGGCTCTGCATCAGGCCCATAGTGCCTGAAAGACACACCCAGGAGTTGGCAGCAGCATTAGGAACCCATATATTGCCTGAAAAACACACCCAGGAGTTGGCAGCAGCAGCAGCATAGGGAGCCCATATATTGCCTGAAAGACACACATTGGAGTTGGCAGCAGCAGCATAGGGAGCCCATATATTGCCTGAAAGACACACAATGAAGTTGGCAGCAGCAGCATAGGGAGCCCATATATTGCCTGAAAGACACACCCTGGAGTTGGCAGCAGCATAAGGAGCTCCCATGTATCAGCTACTACTAGAGATGAGCGAACTTTTGAAAAATTTGATTAGGTCGATTCGCAGAGTTTTCCGGGAAAAATCGTTTCGGTCCGAATTTATTTGCGACAAATCGCTATTAAAAATGGCTATTTCTGGGCGTCCAAGAGCCTTCATAGGGTTGCAGAACGTTTTGCTTGGCTGTAACATGCATAGGATGCATGCTGGGTTAGTGAAATACTATTGTAAAGAAGGATGACATGCCGATCAGAGGCGTCACTATTAGATTCGCTGTCGCAGAGCTGCACAATTACAAAGCCTTGAGGTGGCATCAGCATGATGAGCCCATATACTGCCTGAAAGACACACTCTGGACTTGGCAGCAGCATAGGGAGCCCATATATTGCCTGAAAGACACACCCAGGAGTTGGCAGCAGCATTAGGAGCCCATATATTGCCTGAAAAACACATTGGAGTTGGCAGCAGCATAGAGAGCTCATATATTGCCTGAAAGACACAACCAGGCGTTGGCAGCAGCAGCAGCAGCATTAGGAGACCATATATTGCCTGAAAGACACACTCTGGACTTGGCAGCAGTATTAGGAGCTCATATATTGCCTGAAAAACACATTGGAGTTGGCAGCAGCATAGGGAGCCCATATATTGTCTGAAAGACAAACTGGAGTCGGCAGCAGCATTAGGAGCTCATATATTGCCTGAAAAAACACACCCTGGATTTGGCAGCAGCAGCAGCATTAAGAGCCCATATATTACCTGAAAGACACACTCTGGACTTGGCAGCAGTATTAGGAGATCATATATTGCCTGAAAAACACATTGGAGTAGGCAGCAGCATAGGGAGCTCATATATTGCCTGAAAGCCACACCCAGGAGTTGGCAGCAGCAGCATTGGGAGTCCATATATTGCCTGAAAGACACACCCAGGAGTTGGCAGCAGCATAGGGAGCCTATATATTGCCTGAAAAACACATTGGAGTTGGCAGCATCATAGGGAGCTCATATATTGCCTGAAAGACACACACAGGAGTTGACAGCAGCAGCAGCATTAGGAGTCCATATATTGCCTGAATGACACACCCAGGAGTTGGCAGCAGCATAGGGAGCCCATATATTGCCTGGAAAACACATTGGAGTTGGCAGCAGCATTCGGAGCCCATATGTTGCCTGAAAGACACACTCTGGACTTGGCAGCAGTATTAGGAGCTCATATATAGCCTAAAAAGCGCACCCAGGAGTTGGCAGCAGCATAGGGAGCTCATATATTGCCTGAAAGACACACCCAGGAGTTGGTAGCAGCAGAAGGAGCTACCATGCATCAGCTACTCGCATCAGCTATTGGTGGGTGGAAGTCCTGGCCGGGCAGGACAGCTTTCCCAGGGCAAACTCTGCCAGTTGCGGCCACAAGTCAAGTTTGGCTGCCCAGATGTCTAGCGGATCCTCAAGGTGCGTTTGCTTGGTCATTTCAAGGTATGACATGCCCTGCTCCAGGTCTTCCTGCTGCTCATGAGTAGCCTCACTATGCGGGTGCAGAAAACTACTCAAACAGAAAGGTAGTGGGGCTGGCAGCACAGTCCCAAAAGCCTTTATCAATGTGAGCCGCACTCAGTAGTTTAAAAACTCATATACCATGCCTTTATATACATATACAAGACTGACAAAAGTTTAAAAAACATTAAAAAAGGTGTTGGGAAAGGGGGACTTAATTTTATGGCTCTAATACAACAAATACAAATATCATGATGAATGCAGTCAATTAAAGTGAAAATGAGGACGCACAAAAAAAAAAAAAAATTTCTCTGGTTCTGCAAAAACTGTGCAATGTGCACGGTGAAGTGCAAATAATGCTATCCAAGGTGCAACCAAATAAAGTGTCAAGTGCTATATATGCAATTTTTGGGCGGAAGTGATGTGCCCAGCAGGTGTCTAATTAGAATCCCCCGGTTTGGTTGCACTCATTCCATTGGCATTATACACAGCATAAAAGGGAGTGAGGAGGTAGCCCCTGACACATCCTGACGAAGTGCTGGGTGACCCTGCAGGCAACACGTCGACAGTCTATGAGGCTGTTTGGTGAGGGGACTTGGCTCCATTACCACTGACCTGGTGATACCATTTTCATCTTTATTTTTAGCAGTCATATCACATGTATGTTGTATAGCACTTGGTATCTATATAGCACTTGACACTTTATTTGGTTGCACCTTGGATAGCACTATTTGCACTTTATTGTGCACATTGCACAGTTTTTGCAGAACCAGAGAAAACATTTTTTTAGCAGTCATATCACAATGTATGTTGTATAGCACTTGGTATCTATATAGCATTTGACATTTTAATTGGTTGCACTTTAGCTAGCGCTATTTGCACTTTACCGTGCACATTGCACAGTTTTTGCAGAATTTTTTTTTTTTTTGCGCGTCTTCATTTTCACTTTGATTGACTGCATTCATCATATTTGTATTTGTTGTATTAGAGCCATAAAATTAAGTCCCCCTTTTCCAACACCTTTTTTAATGTTTTTTAAACTTTTGTCAGTCTTGTATATGTATATGTTTTCAATAAAGGCATGGTATATGAATTTTTAAACTACTGAGTGCGGCTCACATTGATAAAGGCTTTTGGGACTGTGCTGGCAGCCCCACCACCTTTCTGTTTGTGTACATTTCGATGTCCCTTTATCAGCCAGCACCAGCATTTACATAGATTAGCATACTTAATTTAGCAATGCGGGACAAAAAATCTTTTTTTTTTTTTTTTATGCGGAAAGCTACTCATTAGCCACTGAGGCTGCTGCTGATGGATCTGCTGCTCCTGCCACCCCCCCCCCCCCCCCGGCAGCCATGGCAGTGTAAGGTGAGAACAGAGGTCCCCCCGAGTCAGACCTGCGAGAGTATGGACCATGGTGCAGATAGGCATCGGCCAACTGACTATGTAGAATGTCTTTGTAGTAGGTAAGTTTGTCCTCCCTCTCAGCGGGTGTAAAAAAATGCCCCCATTTTGTGCCGGTAGCGAGGGTCCAATAAGGTGGAGAGCCAGAAGTCATCCCGCAGAAAAATTGAGACAATTCTGCGGTCACTACGCAAGCACGTGAGCATGCATCGTGCAATTTGTGCAAGTGACTCGGAGGGACTACCTGTCTCCATATCCACTGCACACTGCCACGGCGTGTCTGGGTCCTCTGTCTCGCCTTCCTCACAACCCTCTAGCTCCACTGGCTGCTCCTGCTCCTCCTCTCCTGTCAGATGACTAGATAAACCGCTCATTTCGCCAAAACTAAACTGTGCTTCACTGTGCTGCTCCTCCTCCTCCTTCTCCTTCTCCTCAACTCCCACGGGGTTTATGTGGCCGTGAAATGTATGCGCCATGTCTCCAGTGCCCTGACCAGCCATGGTTTCCAACATGTGTTGCATTACATGAAGCAACGGAATCACGTTGTTCATGCCCTAATCCTGGTGACTGACAAATAAAGTGGCTTCCTCAAAGGGCCTGAGCAAAGGTCAGGTGTCACATATGAACTGCCACTGGTTTACATTAAAGTTACACAGGGGAGTCCCCCTATCTGCTTGGATCATCAAGAAATCAGTGATGGCTTTTCTCTGTTCGTATAGTTGATCTAACATATGTAGGGTGGAATTCCAACGGGTGGGAACATCGCAAATCAGACTATGTTGGGGGATACCGTTCTGACGCTGTAGCTCAAGAACAGTGTGCTTGGCAGTGTAGGAGTGGCTGAAGTGCTTACAAAGTTTTCTTCCCATTGTTAGGATGCTTGCAGATGGGGGGAAGACTTCAGAAAATGCTTGACAACTAGGTTGAACACGTGTGCCATACAGGGCGCATGGCTCAGGCTTCCTTGTGGCAGCGCAGACAAGATGTTACTCCCATTGTCAGTCACCATGGTTCCCATTTCCAATTTTCGCGGAGTAAGCCATGTTTTGATTTCTTGATGAATGAATTTCAGGAGCTCCTCCCCTGTGTGACTCCTTTCGCCAAAACAAAACATGTGAAGCCCAGCGTGACACCGCCGTGCCCTGCACACATGGTAGGCTGAAGGAGCATTGAGAATTGACTGTACAGTGGAGACTGAGGAGAGGGTGGAAGATGAGGAGGCGGAGTCGCACACTGTGACAGGCAAAACAGTCTGGGAGCGTGGAGGCTGAAGCGGTGTGACCTGTCCAAGTTGCTGTGCAGGAACCACATTCACCCAGTGGGCCATAAAGGGCATGTATTGTCCCTGACCGAAGTTACAGCTCCAGATGTCGGCGCTGCCGTGCACTTTGGTGCACACTGACAGGCTCAAGGACTGGCCCACCTTCTGCTCAACAAATTTTTGCAGGGCTGGTACTGCCTTCTTTGTAAAGAAATGACGGCTTGGGACTCTCCACCTCGGCTCGGCACTAGTCATCAGCTCTCTGAAAGGTGCAGAGTCCACCACCGTAAAAGGGAGGGGCTGTAGCACCAACAACTTGGACAGGACCACATTTAGCTTCTGCGCCGTAGGATGAGTGGACGCATACTGTTGTCTCTTGGATATGGCTTTTCTGATGGATAGCTGGTGGGATGAGTGACTTTTAGTAGGAGGAGCAGGAGCATCTGGAGCGGCAGAGGATGGGTATGATGCACAGCTGCCTTCGGCTGAGGTGCTGGAGCCTTGGCTGGGTGAAATTGGAAGCGACGTGGCACTGGCTGATGCAGCAGGCTGGACCCCCACTTCGGAGCCTCGGTTCTCCAAGGCCGCTTTATGGTGACGCTGCATGTGTTGCCGCAGGGCCGTGGTACCAACATTGGGGCCATGACCATGCTTGACCTTCTGTCTGCACATCTTGCATGTGGCCAGGTTACCCTCCTGCAGATGCTTGATGAAAAAAGTGCCACACTGCCGAGTAGCTAATTTTCCCTCCAACAATCCGCACTAATTCACTGCTACTGCTGCCAACTCCAGGAACCCCTGCTCCACTACCTCCCGGGAAGGCAGCCTGCCGCGCAGCAGGTGGTCTACCCTGCCCCCTCCACGTGTGGCTCCAGACATCCCATTTCTGCCACCAATGCTGACTGCCAACCCTACTGCCACCTTGCTGCCTCAGCTGCTGACTCTGGGGCAACCTGGGACCCTCTTCTCCTGATGATGATGAAGCTCCTTCTGCACTGGGCTCCCAAGTGCAATCGGCTTCATCATCATCATTGAGTTGTGTCTGCACGTCACTGATGTCCTCCTCGGTTTCTACAAGAGCGTGTGCTACAGGAGAAGGAACGCCCACCACACCACCTCCCACGCCACTTTCCTCCTCAGTGTTTGTCTGCCTAGCGGAAGAAGTGGCGGATGTCTCCTCCATTTCTTGGCTGGGCAGTAGCTGCTGACTGTCCTCTAACACATCATCCTCACTGAATAGTGGAGCTGAACCCAAAGCATAAGATACGTCAGCTGGAGGGGGGGCGTAGGACAGAGGCAATGGAAGGACAGGGGCTGCTCCCGGGCCATGCCAACTCAGGGTTGTGTCCGAGGAACCTACGGACTGTTGACTGGGGGTGTCAGATGTCACTTGAGATGAGGTCGATGACCGCGTTAACCAATCGATGGCGGCAGATGCTTTGCTGGTCGAGACACGACCGCTAGCAGATACCGGGAGATCAGGCCTCTCACCGCGACTCCTGCTGCCACTCGCCCCTAGTCTGCTACGACCTCTGCCTGATGAATCTTGGCCTCTCCTCGGTGCACAACCTGCCACATCTCTGCCTGACATTTTTACTGCATTTAGGAGGGGAAAACAATATACTACACTACACCTAGAACTGTTTTTTTTTTTTAACAGCAGGTGTGTAGAAAAGTTAGATCAAAAAAGGCAGACGCTGTAGCTAAAAGCTAATGCAAAAAGACACTGTCAGATGGTCTTACACAGGATGCCCCTGGTCAGAGTTAAATGCACAACAGGCAGTTTTAAAACCTGTTTTTTGTTCAAAATGTAAAAAAGGTAAAGATGCAGGTACTATTAAAAGCTAAGTGCTAGTATTCGGGATCCCCCCCGGTGAAAGGCAATGTGTGCTTTAAACTTGTAAACCAGACTTTTTAATACAAAAGGCAAAAGGTTAGGAGGCAGGTGCTCTTAAAAGATAAGTTGCAGCACTGACAATGGCCCCCGGTGAAAGGCAATGGGTGCTTTAAACTTGTAAACCAGACTTTTTTTATACAAAAGGCAAAAGGTTAGTAGGCAGGTACTCTTAAAAGACACGCGCTAGTACTGACAATGGCCCCCAGTGAAAGGCAATTTGTGCTTTAAACTTGTAAACCAGACATTTTTATACAAAAGGCAAAAGGTTAGTAGGCAGGTACTCTTAAAAGATAAGTGGTAGCACTGACAATGGCCCCCGGTGAAAGGTAATGGGTGCTTTAAACTTGAAAAACAGAAGTTTTTATACAAAAGGCAAAAGGTAAGTAGGCAGGTACTCTTAAAAGACACGTGCTAGTGTTTGGTATGCCCCCCCCCGGGCGAAAGGCAAAGTTTGCTTAAAAAGTGACTTTGTTTACAAAATGCAACCAGTTAGCGGACAGGTACTCTTGAAATATTTATGCTAATATTTGGGTTGCCCCCTCCTCACATACAGAGGTTGGCTCCTTTTATAGTGGTAAAGTGACGTTGATTACAAAATGCAACCAGTTAGTAGACGGGTAGTCTTGAAATATTTATGCTAGTGTTTGGGATGCCCCCTCCTCACATACAGAGGTTGGCTCCTTTGATTGTGGAAAGTGACATTGATTACAAAATGCAACCAGTTAATAGACAGGTACTCTTGAAATATTTATGCTAGTGTTTGGGATGCCCCCTCTTCACATACAGAGGTTGGCTGCCCAGCGGGTCCTCAAGGTGCCTTGGCATGGTCAAGGTATGACACGACCTATCTGCTAACTGGTAGCATTTTGTAGAGAAAGTCACTCTTTCACTGTTAAAGCAGCCAGCCTGTGTCTTTGAACAGGGGGGCATCCCAAATACTAGCACAAATATTTGAAGAGTACCTGTCTATTAACATTGTGCATTTTGTAAAGAAAGTCCCTTTTTCACTGTAAAAGCAGCCAGCCTGTGTCTTTGGACAGGGGGGCATCCCAAATACTAGCATAAATATTTGAAGAGTACTTGTCTGCTAACTGGTTGCATTTTGTAAAGAAAGTCACGTTGTCAAATTGCCAGCAGCCTGTGCCTTTCCCCGGGAGGGGCATCCCAAATATGCTAGCATGAGTGCACACATTGGAGTTGGCAGCAGCAGCATAATGAGCCCATATAGTTTGTGAAAGACACACCCTGGGATTGGCAGCAGCATTAGGAGCCCATATGTTGCCTGAAAGACATACCCTGGAGTTGGCAGCAGCAGAATAGGGAGCCCATATATTGCCCGAAAGACACACATTGGAGTTGGCAGCAGCAGCATAGGGAGCCCATATATTGCCTGAAAGACACGCCCTGGAGTTGGCAGCAGCATAAGGAGCTACCATGTATCAGCTACTACCATGGATCAGCCATTGGAGGGTGAAAATCCTGGCTGATCCATGCCTGATTCATCTTCACAAAGGTGAGTCATTACACATTTTTCGTGGACAGACAAGTTCTCCTTGACATTACTATAGCCCCCGCCGCACTAAACACCCGCTCAGATGGCACACTACTGACCGGGCAGTACAGCTTTCCCAGAGTAAACGCTGCCAGTTGCGGCCACAAGTCAAGTTTGGCTGCCCAGAAGTCCAGCGGGTCCTCAAGGTGTGTTGGCATGGTCATGTCAAGGTATGACATGACCTGCTGGTTCAGGGCCTGCTCCAGTTGTTCCTGCTGCTCATGATGAGCCTCACTATGTGGGTGAAGAAAGCTACTCATTAGCGACTGAAGACTGAGGCTGCTGCTGATGGAGCTGCTGCTGCTGCTCCTGCCACCCCCCCAGCAGTCATGGCAGTGGAAGGTGAGCGCAGAGGTCCCCTCCGAGTCAGACCTGCGAGAGTATGGACGATGGCACAGATAGGCATTGGCCAACTGACTACGTAGAATGTCTCTGTAGTAGGTCAGTTTGTCCTTCCTCTCAGTGGGTGTAAAAAAATGCCCCCATTTTGTGCCGGTAGTGAGAGTGGAGAGCCAGAAGTCATCCCGCTGACAAATGGAGACAATTCTGCGGTCACTGCGCAAGCACGTGGGCATGCATCGTGCTATTTGTGCAAGTGACTCGGAGGGACTACCTGTCTCCATCTCCACTGCATACTGCCACGGTGTGTCTGGGCCCTCTGTCTCGCCTTCCTCACAACCCTCTAGCTACTCTGGCTGCTCCTGCTCCTCCTCTCCTGTCAGATGACTAGATAAAATGGCCATTTTGTCAAACCTAAACTGTGCTTTGCTGTGCCCCACCCCTCCTCCTCCTCCACTTCAGCCCCCACAGGCTCCATGTGGCCGTGAAATGTAGGCGCCATGTCTCCAATGCCCTGACCAGCCATGGTTTCCAACATGTGTTGTAGTACATGAAGTAGTGGAATCACATCGTTCATCCCGTAGTCCTGGCGACTGACTAATAAAGTGGCTTCCTCAAAGAGCCTGGGCAAATGGCAGGTGTCACGTATTAGCTGCCAGGGGCGTCCCCCTATCCGCTTGGATCATCAAGAAATCAGTGATGGCTTTTCTCTGTTCGTATAGTCGATCCAACATATGGAGGGTGGAATTCCAACGGGTGGAAAAATGTTTGGCGGTGTAGGAGTCGCTGAAGTGCATGCAAAGTTTCCTTCCCGTTGTTAGGATGTCTTGAAGATGGGGGGAAGACTTCGTAAAACGCTTGACAACTAGGTTGAACACGTGTGCCATACAGGGCACATGGCCCAGGCGCAGACAAGATGTTCTTCCCATTGTCAGTCACCATGGTTCCCATTTGCAGTATTTGTGGAGTAAGCCATGATTTCATTTATTGGTTTATGATTTTTAGCAGTTCCTCCCATGTGTGACTCCGTGGCTCAAGGCAAACCATGTGAGGAACAGCGTGAAACCACTGTGTCCTGTACACATGTTATGCTGGAAGGTCACTGAAAAAATAAATAAATAAATAAAAATTCCGAAAAAAAGTAAAATGTTTAAAAAAACAAAATACAAAAAAAAAAAAAAAAGAAAAAAATTGTAAAAAAAATATTAAAAAAAAATATAAAAAAAATACAAAAAAAATAATTTAAAAAATACAAAATTAACAAAAAAAAAAAAAATTGATAAATGTTATGTTATTTTTATTATGTTATATGTTATTTTTATTATGTTATATGTTATTATAAATGTGTTCAAATAAGATAAATGTTAACAATTAATATGTAATTGGCGATTAGGCACTTTTTTCTGTGACACCATTGCTAAGTGCAAAAAACATGTGCAAATCCATGGACCAAAATAGACAAGTGCACTGTCACAGGCACAACAGCCTAGGAGTGTGGAGGTCACAGTGCCGGGACGTGTCCAAGTTGCTGTTGTGGTTGTGCAAGAACCACAATCACCCAGTGGGCCTTAAAGGATATGTATTGTCCCTGTAGTTACAGCTCCAGACGTAGGCGCTGCTGTGCACTTTGGTATACACTGACAGGCTAAAGGACTGGCCCACCTTCTGTTCAACAAAATTGTACAGGGCTGGTACTGCCTTCTTCACAAAGAAATGACAGCTTGGGACTCTCCACCTCGGCTCCACACGAACCATCAGTTCTCTGAAAGGTCCACCACCTCAAAAGGGAGGGACTGCAGCACCAGCAACTTATACAGGAGCACATTTAGCTTCTGCGCGTTGGATGAGTGGGTGTCACGCTCCAGGTACCGCAATTAACCACTTGGATAACTCCAGCTCTCTTGGTAAGGACCTCAGCCCCCAATCTCCGCAGCCAGCTTCACCTATAGGAGCCCTCGCTTGCCGAGACGCAGAACACGCCTGCTCGGGATCGGTTGCCCCCAGGACTTTATGGCTCAAAGGATGAAGCCTTACTGTACAGAGGACTGGAGAACCCGCGGCTGGAAGTGGAATTGGGTAGCCCGAATTTGAGCATAAGACGGAAGTCCAAGGACAGGCTGGAGGTTGGCAACAGGAGATCTGAGGAGGCGACAGAACAAAAGCAATAGACAGATCGTGGTCTAGGTTCAAGGCAAGGGTCGGCAACAGGAGTGTAGATCGAGGATGATCAAAGGCAGGCAAGGGTCGGCAACAGGAGTGGAGATCGAGGATGGTCAAGGCAGGCAAGGGTCGGCAACAGGAGTGGAGATCGAGGATGGTCAAGGCAGGCAAGGGTCGGCAACAGGAGTGGAGATCGAGGATAGTCAAAGGCAGGCAAGGGTCGGCAACAGGAGTGGAGATCGAGGATGGTCAAAGCAAGCAAAGGTCAGCAACTGGAGTGGAGATCGAGGATGGTCAAAACAAGCAAAGGTCGGCAACTGGAATCAAGATCAATATCAAGGATAAACAACTACCAAGGGTCTAAGCACTATAACAGGCAATGAGCAACTGGCTGAAGAGCGGTTATAAAGGAAACAGGTATGATTGGGCTAGGGGAACAATTCTGATGATTGGTGCAACTAGAATCTTAGATCTGATAGGACAGAACAGGGCGACCACCCAGGAGTCTGAAAAGACTGATTGGATGAAACATATGAGGAGGATAGCGTCCTGATAATCCAGAGGGAGATTGGCCAGTACCTACATGGAGCACTCCCCCACCCACACCTGCTGTTTAATTAACTTTCCTCCGGCGTCCGTGCTGAGAGCAGCGTCGCCGGAGGGTATAACTGTAACGAGAACTGGAGCCGGGGACGCCGGCTGGAGGAGAACGAGGCGCGTGCGCGCCAGGCGGAAGGGAGGCTGCCGAACAGAGAGCCGCGCAGCGGGACGGGGGGCGCCGCAGGAACGGGACACAGGTAAGTGGCTACTGACATTACCCCCCCCCCCCCTCACGAGGGGCCTCCGGACCCTCACCAGGCTTTTCCGGATTGTCACGGTGAAACTTCTCTACCAGAGCCCTGGCGTGAACATCCCTAGAAGAAACCCAGCACCTCTCCTCAGGACCATAACCAACCCAATCAATTAAATACTGTATTGTATTACGCACTCTACGAGAATCCAAAATCTTGTTTACTTCATATTCTTGTACATTATCTACTAAAACCGGAGGAGGACCAACAGGAGAGGAGTTTTTAGCAGGCTTCAATAGTGAAACATGAAATGAGTCGGAGATCTTCATAGTAGGAGGGAGCCGAACTTTATAGGTAACATTATTAAGTTTCCTGATAATAGGGTAAGGACCAATAAATTTAGGACCCAATTTATAAGAAGGCTGACGGAGAGCGATATTCCTAGTGGAAACCCAAACAAGGTCTCCACACTGAAGGATAGGTTCCTGAGACCTGCAATGATCAGCAAATTTTTTATATTTAACGCGCATAGTTTCTAAATTTTCCTTGACGCGTGCCCAAACATCTTTCCGTCTCTGAAGCCACTCTTCTAAGACCGGAAAATCAGAAGGTGCTGCAGAATTAGAAGAAGCTTTAGGATTCTTTCCATAATTACAAAAGAACGGGGATATCTTAGTACTGTCACTCTGCGCATTATTATATGCGAACTCTGCAAAGTCAATACATTCCGACCACTGCTCCTGAGTGTCAGAGATGTAACATCTTAAATATTGTTCTAAGCTTTGATTTGTTCTTTCAGTCTGCCCATTAGACTGGGGATGATATGCGGAGGATAAAGAAACCTGAATCCCCAAACTTGAACAAAAATTTTTCCAAAATCGTGATATAAACTGCACACCCCGATCGGAAACAATATTTACTGGAATACCATGAAGACGAAAAATATGCGAGACGAACAAGCGCGAAAGTTCAGGAGCCGAGGGTAGCTTGGGTAAAGCAATAAAATGAGCCATCTTACTGAATCTATCGACGACTACCCAAATCACAGTGTTCCCATGCGAAAGAGGTAAATCAACAATAAAGTCCATCGAGATGTGAGACCATGGTTCTTTAGGGATCTCAAGCGGGATCAGATACCCACTAGGGTCCTTGTGTACCCCTTTACTTCGTGCACAAACAGGACATGCGTCGATAAGGGTAGTGATATCACGTCTCATAGAAGGCCACCATACATGACGTCGAGCTAAAATAAAAGTTTTACGAATTCCCAGATGCCCAGCAGTTTTGGCGTCGTGGAATTCACGGATTACATCAGAACGCAAATGCGGCGGTACAAAGTGACGTCCTACTGGTACATTTACAGACGATTCATCTTGGAACGGCGCCAACACATTAGAGAGATCAGGGAGCAAGGCCCCGACTACACAACCTGCAGGTAAGATAGGTTCACCAGTATCTCCCCGATCTTTACACTCACCAAACATGCGCGACAGAGCATCGGCTTTAGTATTTTTTACGCCCGGCTTAAAGGTAATAATAAAATTGAAACGCGAAAAAAATAATGCCCAACGGGCCTGTCGAGAGTTCAACCTCTTGGCGAAGCCTAAATACTCGAGATTTTTGTGATCGGTATATACAGTGATAGGATGTAAGGAACCCTCCAACCAATGACGCCATTCATCAAATGCCAGTTTAATAGCTAATAGTTCCCTATTGCCGACATCATAATTTTGTTCTGCGGTATTAAACTTCCGAGAAAAATAGGCACATGGATGCATACGTTCAGGAGATCCAGAGAATTGCGATAAAACAGCTCCAACACCTAATTCAGACGCATCTACTTCAATAACAAAAGGTCTGTTGACATCAGGGTGCACTAAAACTGGCGCCGAAGTAAAAGCCTTTTTTAGGACACAAAAGGCTTCAATAGCTGATGGTGACCAGTTAACAGTGAACGTGGCTTTGCGGGTGAGATTGGTGAGAGGAGCAACGATACTAGAAAAACCCTTGATAAAACGTTGATAAAAATTAGCAAATCCTAAAAAGCGTTGTAATTCCTTTAAGGATTTGGGTTGTACCCAATCCCGTACTGCCAAAACCTTTCCTGCATCCATCTCCAACCCCTGACTAGAAATAATATACCCCAAGAAGGGAACGGAGGTGACCTCAAACATACACTTAGAGATTTTAGCGTATAGATTATTTTCTCTCAATTTCTGAAGGACCAGTTTTACATGTTGCCTGTGTTCGGAAAGGTTCTTGGAGAAAATGAGGATGTCATCCAAATAAACCACTACGAAGTTACCCAAATAGTCACGAAACACGTCATTAACAAAGTCTTGAAAGACCGCAGGAGCATTGCAAAGGCCAAAAGGCATGACTAAATATTCGTAATGACCATCTTTAACATTGAAAGCCGTTTTCCATTCATCCCCTTGCCGTATACAGATCAGGTTGTAGGCCCCCTTTAGATCTAGTTTAGAAAAAATTCGAGCCCCCACTACCTGATTAAATAAATCACCTATTAAGGGAAGAGGATAATGATTTTTAACGGTGATCTTATTCAAGGCTCTATAATCTATGCAAGGCCTTAAACCCCCATCCTTCTTCTCAACAAAAAAGAAGCCGGCACCCGCCGGTGATGTTGACGGCGGATAAAGCCTTTACTCAGATTTTCCGAAATATATTCCTTCATAGCCTGCTCTTCTGCTCGATTCAGATTATAAATTTTCCCTCTAGGAGGAATAGTTCCAGGAAGTAAGTCGATGGGACAGTCATAGGGTCTGTGTGGGGGAAGATTATCAGCGGATCGCTCAGAAAAGACATCTGCCCAATCTGTATAAGGCAGAGGCAGTTCCTGGGGCAGAATCTGAATACTCCTAAGGACAGTGGAGAAGCAATGTGACTTGCAGTAATTACTCCACTTAACCAGATCACCAGACTGCCAGTTAAATATGGGGTTATGGAGCTTTAGCCATGGGTATCCCAAAACTACTGGTGTTTCCGGACAATCAAACACCAGGAATTCTATGTGTTCAGAATGAGATGAGGCAACCACTAATTTGAGAGGAGGGGTCTTGTGACTGACCGGTCCTCCCTGGATAGCCTTCCCATTTATGGCCAAAACCTGGAGAGTCTTTTCAAGGGGTACCAGTGGAACTCCCAGGATGGAGATTATGTTCCGATCCAGGAAGTTACCTGCAGCTCCACTATCGACAAAAGCAGATACTGCCTGTTTAGAGAGACCCCAGAAAAGCTCCGTAGGGATTAACATCTTATCATGATGAGAGTAATGCTTCAACCCACCTAGATCAGTACCCTCTTCCTGATCTAGGCGAGAAAGTTTCCCGCTGGATACCCCTTATTTGGACAAGACCTGGCAAAATGTCCCGGGGACCCACAATAGAGGCAAAGACCCAAAGACCGTCTTCGTTGTTTCTCGTCCTGAGAAAGACGGGCTCTGCCAACCTGCATTGGCTCCTCTTGAGAGGGGGAGGAGGTGTTTACCCCACCAGGAGTTGAAGGGTTGGGAGTTTGTGAAGGTCTAAAGGGAGTGGTAACCCTAACCCTTTCCCTGGCTCTCTCCCTAAGACGTCTATCGATCCTGATGGAGACCTGCATGAGTTGATCCAAATCTTTTGGAGTGGGAAAATTGACCAAGGCATCTTTAATATTCTCAGAAAGCCCCATACGGAATTGGCTACAAAGGGCTGGATCATTCCAAGTAGACTTCACTGCCCAGCGCCGGAACTCAGCGCTGTAGTCCTCGGCGGAATTCCGACCCTGCTTCAGGGCCCGAAGCCTGTTTTCTGCCGTGGACTGACGATCTGGATCCGCATAAAGCACTCCCATAGCTGAGAAAAAGGATGTAACGGAGTGTAAGGCAGGATCTTCAGGAAGCAAGCTGAAAGCCCATGACTGAGGGTCTCCTTGTAACAGAGAAATAATTAAACCCACCCGTTGAGTTTCTGTGCCAGAAGATAAAGGCCGCAGCCTGAAATAGAGTTCACATGAATTCTTGAAGTTCGAAAAACCGGCCCGGTCTCCAAAGAATTTTTCTGGTAAAGGAACCTTAGGTTCAGGAATATGAGGTGGTACAGCGGGTGTAGTAATCTAGCGGGTTTCTTGATTGGCCACTCTCTGGGCCAGTTGATTGATAGCAGTGGCCATCGCCTGAACTTGCTGTACCAGGTCTTCCATATTAACTTTCGGGCCTGTTATAATGTCACGCTCCAGGTACCGCAATTAACCACTTGGATAACTCCAGCTCTCTTGGTAAGGACCTCAACCCCCAATCTCCGCAGCCAGCTTCACCTATAGGAGCCCCCGCTTGCCGAGACGCAGAACACGCCTGCTCGGGATCGGTTGCCCCCAGGACTTTATGGCTCAAAGGATGAAGCCTTACTGTACAGAGGACTGGAGAACCCGCGGCTGGAAGTGGAATTGGGTAGCCCGAATTTGAGCGTAAGACGGAAGTCCAAGGACAGGCTGGAGGTTGGCAACAGGAGATCTGAGGAGGCGACAGAACAATAGCAATAGACAGATCGTGGTCTAGGTTCAAGGCAAGGGTCGGCAACAGGAGTGTAGATCGAGGATGGTCAAAGGCAGGCAAGGGTCGGCAACAGGAGTGGTGATCGAGGATGGTCAAGGCAGGCAAGGGTCGGCAACAGGAGTGGAGATCGAGGATGGTCAAGGCAGGCAAGGGTCGGCAACAGGAGTGGAGATCGAGGATGGTCAAAGGCAGGCAAGGGTCGGCAACAGGAGCGGAGATCGAGGATGGTCAAAGAAAGCAAAGGTCGGCAACTGGAGTGGAGATCGAGGATGGTCAAAACAAGCAAAGGTCGGCAACTGGAATCAAGATCAATATCAAGGATAAACAAGTACCAAGGGTCTAAGCACTATAACAGGCAATGAGCAACTGGCTGAAGAGCGGTTATAAAGGAAACAGGTATGATTGGGCTAGGGGAACAATTCTGATGATTGGTGCAACTAGAATCTTAGATCTGATAGGACAGAACAGGGCGACCGCCCAGGAGTCTGAAAAGACTGATTGGATGAAACATATGAGGAGGATAGCGTCCTAATAATCCAGAGGGAGATTGGCCAGTACCTACATGGAGCACTCCATCACCCACACCTGCTGTTTAATTAACTTTCCTCCGGCGTCCGTGCTGAGAGCAGCGTCGCGCGTGCTCGCGCGCACTGGAGCCGGGGACGCCGGCTGGAGGAGAACGAGGCGCGTGCGCGCCAGGCGGAAGGGAGGCTGCCGCCCGCCGCGGCTGCCGAACAGAGAGCCGCGTGGCGGGACGGGGAGCGCCGCAGGAACGGGACACAGGTAAGTGGCTACTGACAGTGGGCACATACTGTTGTCTCTTGGACATGGCTTAGCCAATGGATTGCTGGTGGAATGACTGACTCGGATTAAGAGGAGGAGGAACACCTGGAGTGGTGGAGCCTTGGCTGGCTGGAACAAGGAGCCACGTGCCACTGGGTAATGCAGCAGGCTGGACCACCACTTTGGAGCCTCTGAACTCTCCCAGGCCGCTTAATGGTGACGCTGCAAATGTTGACTCAGGGCTGTGGGGCCAACATTGGGACCCTGGCCACACTTCGCCTTCTGCCTACACATCTTTCATATAGCCATGTTAACCTCATGCGGATGCTTGATGAAAAACTGCCACATTGCCGAGTAGCTGATTTTCCTACCAACAGTCCGCACAAATTCACTGCTGCTGCCGCCGCCGGCTCTGGGGACCCTTTTACACTACCTCCTGGGAAGGTAGCCTGCCGCGCAGCAAGTGGTCTACCCCGAGCACATTTGCCTCCTGACTTTCCCCTTCTGCCACCATGATGACCGCTAAATTGGTCACTCTCCATCACTCCAAGCCTTTAAAAGTGCCCTCAAAACTCACTGATGTCCTTAGGTTCCTCAACAGTGTCTGCTTAAGAAGCCAAAACGCTTGCAACACCACCTCCCACGCCACTCTCCTCATCACTACTTGCCCGTCTAGTGGAAGAAGCAGCGAGTGTCTCCTCCACTTCTTGGCTGTGCAGTAGCTGCTGATTTTTCTCTTGCAGATCATCCTCACTGATTTGTGGAGCTGAAGCCAAAGCATAAGATATAACCGACAGTTGACTGGGGGTGTCTGATGTCACTTGTGATGAAGTGGATGATCGTTTTAACCAATGGATGACGGCAGATGGGTTGCTGGTCGAGACATGACCGCTAGCTCATACCGGGAGATCAGGCCTCTCACTGAGACTCCTGCTTCCACTCACCCCTAGTCTGCTGCGACCCCTGCTTGATGAATTCAGGCCTCTGCAACTCCTCTGTGCCCATCCTGGCACTTCTCTGCCTGACAGACTTAGTGCATATATGAGGGGAGGACAAAACGCTAGACTACGCATAAAACAGGATTTGTCGATAACAGCAGCAGGTGTGTAACTATCTATGGCCTTTCACTAAGTAGTAACTATGCCCTGAAGACTTTAACAGGAACAAAGTGGGAAAACTCTTAGATGTGCGTATGTGGTGCTCTGATGAGGGCAGTTCAATGTGCTCCAGTACGCTTGAAAAATGTTTTTTTGAGAGACTGGCCTGCGTGAAAATGAATCGGGCATGGATCAGCCAAGATTTTCACCCACCAATGCCTGATGCATCAGAGTAGATTGATCATGGTGCCACACCAACAGAAATATGGATAGTGCAAAACAGATTTAAGGCGCTGCTCTCCAGTTACAGACATTCCTCCGCATCGGACCTCAAGTAATTATTGAGGAAATGCTTTACGTTAATCTTAATTTTTATTAATATTCTTAGGATAAGATATATGTGCACAAAATCTGTATATGTTCTCTTTGTGCTGCTGTTAACTCCAATGTGTTTTTTAGGCAATATATGGGCTCCTTATGCTGCTGCCAACTTCAGGGTGTGTCTTTCAGGCAATATATGGGCTCCCCATGCTGCTGCCAACTTCAATGTGTTTTTCAGGCAAAATATGGGCTCCCCATGCTGCTGCCAACTCCAATGTGTTTTTCAGGCAATATATGGGCTCCTTATGATGCTGCCAACTTCAAGGTGTGTCTTGCAGGCAATATATAGGCTCCCCATGCTGCTGCCAACTCCAATGTGTTTTTCAGGCAATATATGGGCTCCTTATGCTCCTGTCAACTCCAATGTGTTTTCCAGACAATATGTGGGCTCCTTATGCTGCTGCCAAATCCAGGGTGTGTCTTTCAGGCAATATATGGGCTCCTTATGCTGTTGCCAACTCCAATGTGTTTTTCAGCAAAATGTATGGGCTCCTTATGCTGCTGCTGCCAACTCCAATGTGTTTTCAGGCAATATATGGGCCCCTAATGCTGCTGCCAACTCCAATGTGTTTTTCAGGCAATATATGGGCTCCTTATGCTGCTGCTGCCAACTCTGATGTGTTTTTCAGGCATTATATGCACTCCTAATTCTGCTGCTGCCAACTCCAATGTGTTTTTCAGGCAATATATAGGCTCCTTATGCTGCTGCCAATTTCAATGTGTTTTTCAGGCAATATATGGGCTCATTATGCTGCTGCCAACTCCAATGTGTCTTTCGGGCAATGTATAGGCTCCTTATGCTGCTGCTGCCAATTCCAATGTGTTTTTCAGGCAATATATGGGCTCCTTATGCTGCTGCCTACTCCAATGTGTTTTTCAGGCAATATATGGGCTCCTTATGCTGCTGCCAAATCCAGGGTGTGTCTTTCTGGCAAAATATGGGCTCCTTATGCTGCTGCCTACTCCAATGTGTTTTTCAGGCAATTTATGGGCTCCTTATGCTGCTGCTTCCAACTCCAATGTGTTTTTCAGGCAATATATGGGCTGCTTATGCTGCTGCCAACTCCAATGTGTTTTTCAGGCAATATATGGGCTCCTTATGCTGCTGCCAACTCCAATGTGTTTTTCAGGCAATATATGGGCTCTTTATGCTGCTGCTGCCAACTCCAATGTGTTGTTCAGGCAATATATGGGCTCCCCATGCTGCTGCCAACTCCAATGTGTTTTTCAGGTAATATATGGGCTCCTTATGCTGCTGCCAACTCCAGGGTGTGTCTTTCAGGCAATATATGGGCTCCCCATGCTGCTGCCAACTCCAATGTGTTTTTCAGGCAATATATGGGCTCCTTATGCTGCTGCTGCCAACTCCAATGTGTTTTTTAGGCAATATATGGTCTGCTTATGCTGCTGCCAACTCTAATGTGTTTTTTAGGCAATATATGGGCTGCTTATGCTGCTGCCAACTCCAATGTGTTTTTTAGGCAATATATGGGCTCACCATGCAGTTGCCAACTCCAATGTGTTTTTCAGGTAATATATGGACTCCTTATGCTGCTGCCAACTCCAGGGTGTGCTTTAGGGCAATATATGGGCTCCTTATGCTGCTGTCACCTCAAGGCTCTGCGACAGCGATTCTAATAGCGATGCCTCTGATCTGCATGTCATACATCTTTACAGTGTTATTTCACTAACCCAGCACGCATCCTATGCATGTTACAGCAAGGCAAAATGCTCTACAACCCTATTGAGGCTCTCGGAAGGCCAGAAATAGCCGTTTTTAATAGCGAATTGCCGCAAATAAATTCGGGCCGAAGCGCTTTTTTTCTGGAAAATTTGGCAAATCAGCCGAATCAAACTTTTCATAAATTCGCTCATCTCTAATTAGCACCATATCCGGACAGGTTGAGGTCGATAACACTGGGTAATGGGCGAGAGGCTAAATAACAATTTAGCTAGGCTCATAAGAGTAATTGAAAAATGTTTTTTGAGAGACTGGCCTGCGTGAAAATGAATCAGGCATGGATCAGCCAAGATTTCCACCCACCAATGCCTGATGCATCAGAGTAGATTGATCATGGTGCCACACCAACAGAAATATGGATAGTGCAAAACAGATTTAAGGCGCTGCTCTCCAGTTACAGACATTCCTCCGCATCATATCACAAGTAATTAGTGAGGAAATGCTTTACGTTAATCTTAATTTTTATTAATATTCTTAGGATAAGATATATGTGCACAAAATCTGTATATGTTCTCTTCGTGCTGCTGCTAACGCCAATGTGTTTTTTTGGCAATATATGGGCTCCTTATGCTGCTGCCAACTTCAGGGTGTGTCTTTCAGGCAATATATGGGCTCCACATGCTGATGCCAACTCCAATGTGTTTTTCAGGCAATATATGGGCTCCTAATGCTGCTGCCAACTCCAATGTGTTTTCCAGGCAATATGTGGGCTCCTTATGCTGCTGAATAAAAATGTTCTACAACCCTATTGAGGCTCTCGGAAGGCGAGAAATAGCCGTTTTTAATAGCGAATTGCCGCAAATAAATTCGGACCAAAACTTTTTTCCGGAAAATTTGGCGAATCAGCCGAATCGAACTTTTCATAAATGCGCTCATCTCTAATTAGCACCATAGGCTCGATTCAGAGATACAAAAAAAACCTTTCGTTTTAGTGCCGATCTGTTTTTTTTTTTTAATGTTTCCGTTCTCGTATGAGTGTGCGAGCGATTCTATGCATGCATTGCAATCCTTCTGTAAAGTTTCCGCCCGTTCGTACGGCAGATTATGAATATGAGGATGTAATTTTCCAGCATGACTTTTCCGTTTCATTTTCACATGTTACAACGTAGGCTTTCGTTTTTGCCCTTTTCCCATCATATCCTCCCAAGAATCCTTTATGTTTCCCGATAGATTCTGTTTCCCTGTTTCTTTAAATAATCGTCCAGACAGAAATCCTTACGATCTTGCGCCTGCGCACTACAAACTTAACTCACTAAAGTGCTCGCCTACATATTTGCCACCCTCACTTCTACTACAATGTTTAGCTAAATTTTAGCCCCCTAAAACTTACCCAAATCACTTCTCGGTCATGTGAATATTCATCTTTTAAATATTTCTGGGCCCGTTAGTTTTGTGTTAATGTATTTTGTAAATGAAATGACACTGAAATATTTTTTTTATTCCATCATAAAATATAAAAACTTAAAAAATTTAGAAAATTTCAAATTTTTACAACTATAAAAAACAAAATACATGGCAATGGCAGGCCACAGAACATTATTCTTCATCTGTGGTCCCCAACGATTCGCATAGCTCCTGCATCTCTCCCACCAACTGAAGGACCCTGACACTCAGTTGTGCCACTCTGGCACGTGTGGTCCCTGTTAAAAAATGTAAATTAAAATATTGGTATAACCTTGTTGGGGTCATACTGCAGTGCCCCCCCCCCCCCCCTGTATGGTCCAAACACCTAAATCTGGACTTCAAAAGCCAGAGGGCCCTCGCCACCACGGCCCGGGTTTTGCATAGTGCCTGATTAGAGAACCCCTGGCCCGCATTCTGCAGGCAAAGAACGGGCATCAGGAGCAAGGGCAGGAGTGGATATCCAGAATCCCCTGAAAGAATTTAAAAATACTAACATAAAATACACATTCTAAGCTACAATATTGTTTAACATGTCATCAAGGGCTAAAAACAGCCATAGGTTAAGACATGAGTCATCAACTATATTCATTGCCATACAGTGAAAATGGATTGATGGAATGTGAGCAAACTTACCCAGTAGCCATCCACCAGATAATTCTCCTGACTCAAACTGATGAAATAAGCCAGAGCTCTGCAATATATAAGCATCATGGGACGACCCTGGATGCCCTGCAAGAACACTGAGGAATCGCATAGCTGGACCAAACACTGCTTGTATGTTGTGCGAGTGGCACATCTTGCGGTTCCTGCAACCAAACATAAAATAATTACACAAAGAAAAGGTAACCGACTAAGACAAGAACTCCTACAAAAAATTAAGATTCAAGTTCAACAATCCAAATATAATTCACAAACGACATAAGTCTAAAAAAATATAGCAATTATATGGATGTGTGGGAAAATAAAGGTTTACATGCTAAGGACTAATTAAGGTCAGCATTAAAATGCTTCTATAAGGCATACATGAAATGTATTGATTTAGGCATGCATTGCTATACAATTTATGGCCTCGGCCATGCTGATACATGCAATGCCTTGGTGCTAAAGGCGCGCAGACTCCTCCACATAGCCGCAAAACATGTTCAACAATAGCAATCCAAGCCCTCAAAGGTCCCATAAGGGGATCGGAAATTAAACGGATTTATAGGGTGGTGGTCCGTCGGAAATCAGCTCTCTGAATCAGACACAAGCCCATCCCAACAACGTAATTTATCTGAATGAACAAAAAATATCAGATTTTATTTGGAAAATGATTCGAACTAACGGAAATGTTCCGATTTGCTTTCATTCATCGAAAGTGCATATACGCATTTTACCCAACATTCGTACGAATGAAAAATGAACGAAAAAAAGCAAAAAAATGACAAACACCCACTAAAACTTTCACAGACAGCTACGGAAGTGCAGACGAATGTGTCTCTGAATCGAGCCTCATATCCGGACAGGCTGAGGTCGATAGACCTGAGTAATGGGTGAGAGGAAAAATAACAATTTAGCTAGGCTCATAAGAGTAATAGACACCTGGCAGCCAAATTTAGGGAGCCTAGATCATGCCAGTACTTTCTGAAAATGCCCCAACTTAGGAGTACTGAGCAACTATCTCTCCCAGATATGACAGTCCACCTTACAGGTTTTAAAAATAGTAATAAATTCAGAACATGAAAAAAATAGTGTGCAATATATAATGTAATAATTCAGGTTCTATATACAAGTAAGGCAACTTTTCGAAAGAAATGGAAAAACAATCTTCAAGTTGAGCTAACACTGGAAATATGGAAAAAGGCAATCATGAAATAATGATAAAAGCTCCCCTTTTAAAGAAAAACTTCAGAGACCCTGGAGTCTAAAAGACTGATGGATCACCTGAGTTCCTGTCTTTGGGGTTGGGATGCCCCACAATGTCAAACCCCCCAGATGCCCAGATCCACTCACCTTCTACCTCGTCACACCACTAGTCATGCACGCGTCCGCGTCTGGCCCCTCTGAATTATCGGAGCAGGTGCGCCTTGGCTGCAAGGTGAGCACTCCAGTGCTTAGCTTTCCAGGCAGCTTAGCAGAGGGAGCCAATCTGAAAGTGAGCATGCTGATTGGCTGAGCGGGCTGTATGGAGCCCAAATGCTGGCAGCCTACAATAGGCAACAACCCCAGGGCCAGCTGGCCGAAAGAATGGCATTGATGAAAGGACAAATTAGGGACCTTCAAGCCCAACTCACCACAAGGACTGAGCAGGAACAGAAGACAGCACAGGCCCAGGAGCAACACCTGGCCATTATTTTAGCCATACAGGACAGTTGGAGGGAAATGAGGTACTATTTGGAACTGGACCTGTGATTTCAAACAACCTTCCTGCTCTCAGTGGCAAACCACCAGCCTTGCAATATCCAGATATTGGACCAACACCACGATGATGACCCTTCTGCATTAAACCCTGATTCAAAGACATAATTTGGATTTTGAAGGTGGTATGTTTCGTTCTGGCCAATACATTCTTACAACACTAATGTTAAGGAAAAGAGATGCACACAGTCTTGGTGTGAGTACACGCAGGGACATATGGACAATGTAGCCGGGTGTGGGCCCACCAGCAAATGGGGGACAGAGATTTATCTGAAAAACCCAAAATGAGCACATAAAGGAGGCACTGCAACAAGGAACAGTCCCCCACAAACTGACAAAACAAACTCTGTATGACAAAACAGAGTTAGGTGCCCTTATTAAATATAGCTACAAATGTAAACCTGGCTGAAATTATTCTGCGATTATTCTGCCTATTCTGCAGGGACCAATTGGTGCAGCTGCCCCAGCAGTATCTGTGGCAAGGGAAATGTGGAAAAGGTTCCTCAGGTGGGGTGACAAAAAACTAGCTAACTAGTTTTTAGGGCCACCTTTACCTAGTGGGGGCTCCACAATAAATCTGGAAGAGAGGGAAAGGTGTCTCCAGCCTGTGATGTCCTAAAACAATTGGACAAAAACCACACATGAGCACCACATTTGGCATATAGACCCTTGCCAGACAACTATGAAGATAGCTTGGAAACTCACCAGTGGAAAAGCCCCCCAACAACAACATGGAGTGTTGGAGAGTTTACCACCACCTCTTTCAGACTTTCCACCTGAGACTGGCCCCAGTGGTAAGCAGATTCCTCAGACACAGCTGCACCGGAACTGAGCACCACCAGCTCATTCTCCTCCCTGGCCGACTCCTCTGGATCATCCTCCACATCCTCTACTTCAGAACCTGGGTCCTTCAGCTCTGCATGGCCCGAGCCCCCCGCCCCCTACTTAGCTCTCAATGTCAGTGGCTCCAGAAGCAACTATTTTCTATGCTTGCAGGGGGGTACACTTATGTGTGGATACAAAAGCCATTAAACAGACATTAATAAGTTGTAGGCATCATAAAACATCATAAAGAATGCTATGCAGGCAGCAGCAATGTTCACATAAACACTAAGGAATAACTGTGTAAAATGAGTGATCAAAAACACAAGGAAGTGCACAACATGCACACTAAAACAGAAACAACAAAAAAGAAAACATTGTGAAAACACAAATACAGAAACAAGTGTTAGGTTACATGGAGCATATGGCCAGTGTCAGCTGGCTTAAATAAAAAAGGAAAATCATGTAGAAACTAACAGCGCTGACCAAATGACATCGACCACTATACTCACAGCACCACTTTTAACACAGACATAGCGTCCAAGACAACGATACATTGTGGGGTTTGGGAACACAAGATAGCTGGCTCTCCATGCCACATTTAAAATGGAAAACAACAGAATCCATGTTGGTGCTATAAAAACATGACGCTAAGACATTCAGGGCCAGTCATAATACAAATAAAGGCCTTAAAAAATTATGCAAGCTCAGTGACAATGCGACAACACCTGACACTAGTGGCACAGAAATGACCTGGCACAAATGTAGCAAGACTGAAAAGGTTAGACACGACTACCAAAAAGACAATACATAAAAATAAAAAAAATAAAAAAAGAACATTAAGAACTTGCAAGGGATTACAAACCAAAAGTCACCAAAAATAAGGGCCAGAAAGAACCATTGAAGTCCATGGTAGAATGACACTGAGCGCTTGATGCCATGTGGCGCTGCAGGTCTCACAGCACCAGCGCTCAAAATACGCCAGACGCAAGTGCCATTCTGTGAGGCGCTAATATTTTTTGTGTCATTAATATTGCTTTTACGTGGTGCAGCTGAAAAAGACCTGCCACTGTGTGACATTGTGTGGCACTAGCATTTCTAAAATAAGAGCATTAAACCAGACCAACACCCATTTTTTCTTTAAACGAGTGCTGGTCCCAAAGACAACACATAAAACAACCCCTGCTCAAAGCCCCCATCCCCCAGAATGATATGCTTACATTGACCTCAAACCTGCACAGGGAAAGGAGTCCCATGATTGGTCGCCGGAGCACACGTGGCTGGCGCAAAGGAAGCGACCATGGTCTAAGTGACCGCCCTGTGGGCAATTGTGGGACTCCTTTTCTGACGCAAGATAAAGGTAAGCATATTGGGCATTGTGGGGGGTTATGTGCAGGGGGGCTCCAGCATTCTTTAAGAAGCAGGGCTGACAGGTGTACATCAAAATGACTGCTACCATGCAGTTCAGAAATGCAGCATCTGCATTATGTTCCACAATATCTGTATGGGGTTAAGCCCTTTCAAACAACTTAAATGACTGGGGGGGGGGGGGGGGGGGTTAGGGGTAAATTAGCAATTTCATTTTTTTTCAATGGAGGTCCTCTAAATTACTAGTATCACAATCATTTTCTTCTAAAGTTAGTGTGATGTTTCTGCTGCTGACAGGGGGTGTTAGCTGACGGAAACTAAGTGCTTTGTGGGTGAGCCCAACCCACAACCCACACACTGCTACACATGAATGGGTGACAGACCTACCACTCTCCATTCTCCCTAACCCCCCCCCCCCCCTCCATTCTGGGGGAATGGTGCTGGATCCAGGGTGAGGTAAGGCGTTATTTTTTTTTCCTTAGAGACTGATCTTCCACTTTTAAAGCTTTTTGAAACCCTGGGTGGGGGCCAAACACTAAGTGTAACATGCATTCAAGAGATAGTTAGAAGTACATTCTGGATATTCTAAAATATGGCAGCATGGGGATTAAAGATTGTATTATATTTCTTTTATTATGTAAAAGAAAATGTGGTAGCATTCTATAATAAATTGTCCCAATTGCTAATGTAATTAACTTACCTGACTCTGATGGACCTGTAAGCAAAGCAAAATTATTAGTTTGTACAGTTTAAATGTAGTAGCCTAAGAAGTGGCTCTTCACATGGATACAATTGCTAAGTGCTTTAATTAGAGCTTTCCTGATTGCATACCATGGTTTGGCATCTCAGACTTGAACTGAGAGAAAAATTATAGTAAAAAATAGAAAAAGAAATAGGTATTTTTAGTTAAAGTATTTAAACTACTATTTTTGAAAAGTGCTTACCTATTAAAACATGTAATGATCTACATGTGTTCATTGAGCATATAAGAATATAGTAAGTTGCTACTGTAATTTGAAGTTACAATACCTGAAATAACTACCGTATTTGCCGACGTATAAGACGACTTTTTCCCCCTGTAAAACATCCCTCCAAGTGGGGGGGTCGTCTTATACGCCGGGTGCACCTGGGCAGAGCCGTAGCAGCCATGAGGCGAATGAGGCACTGTCCTCGAGCGCAGCCAGGGGCTGATTATGGGCGGGGCTCTAGGGGCGCGCGCAGAGCCAAGGGCCCGGGGGGGGGGGGGGGGCTACTGAGGTAGGGCCCGGCTATGTGAGCGAGAAGTCCGGGTTGCTAGAGGCAGCGTGTCAATGGCAACCACCTTCTCAGTGCCTAGACCAGGTATCCGGACCCCTGCGTTGTGTTCCTCGAGCTGCTTCACAGAACGCAATTGCCGCGCTAGAATGACATTTTTTGTCATGTCCGGGCGCTTCCAGCAGAGTACTCACTTAGTTGAGTGCCCCCCACAGGAACATATGGATAACTTTTTATTTCCTGTCACCTGGCTCCCTGCTACCTCGACCAGCCGCTCCCTGTCTGTCGGCAAGGCCATCGTGCACTGGCAATGGCCGCGGGGGGAGGATGGCTGGAGCGGAGAGAACAGAGCAGAGTGGGGTCGGGAGCCGCGGGAGCAAAGGCTGTCATGCTTTGCTGCACACAGGCTGCAGACAGGCGATGGAGCACGAAAGCAGCCAGTGTGCTGTGATTCATCATTATCATCAGGCAGCGTCAAGGAAGAAGCAGTGCTAGACGACAGGATCGCACAAAGCTGTAAGTTACAAATGCAGTGATTTGATTCTGATCAGGTCATTTATTTAATGCTAAAGCCCCCTCCTAGCGCCCCCCCCCAAGTGCTTCACCTTTAAAGTTAATCTAACGTCTCATAAGTCTCATCTGCCTACTCATTTCCCTCAGGGCCAAAGTAAGGAGGCATAACTAAGACCAAGAGTCTTTTGAAACTTTTGCTCCACTTTGGTTCCAAAAAGAAAAGTCGGCCTCCCAGGAAGGCCTATTTCCCCATCCCAGGGGCATCCCTAATCAAGACCTAGGCCTGTCTTTGAGACTGTGTTCCAAAGGAATCCCTAAGTGATCTCATGGCAGATGTGCAGGCCGCAGCTGCAACACCGGCTGAGGTCAGCCAGCTACTGACCTGCACCCTCACCTACCCTTCCCAGCCACTGACCTGCACCCTCACCTACCCTTCCCAGCCACTGACCCGCACCCGATCTGCACCCTCACCTAATCTCCTTCCCAGCCACTGACTTGCAACCTCACCTAATCCCCTCCAATATCACTGACCTGCACCATCACTTAATCCCCCTCCCAGCCACTGACCTGCACCCTCATGCTTTGCTGCACAAAGTGGATCAAATCCTGATTTTGGATACCCAACTGTGTCAACCCCCCTGGATCAGTGCATAAACTTACCTATCCAGTGATCCAACGGTGCATGCGCGAGCGGGGATGGCTCCATTTGAACTTTAGCCATCGTGTTGTTGCCTGCTCTGCCCATACGCTGGCCACAGCTCCCATGGCAGCTTTAGATTCCCAGGACAGTTAAAGTGTTTAATCCCAAATTGGGATGCCCCATTATCAACACCCACTATTGCCTAGGTGCTGGTCCTGCTGCATCACTATTAAACATCCAGAAAAGAACATTTGGTTTCTGAACACTAGAAAAGAACAGCAGAAAATCACAGACATGATCACTGCAAGGGGCCCACTGTGACACTGTCGCCCAAGGGCCCATCAAAACCCGGAGCCAGCCCTGGCAGGTGTATACAAGGGTTTGATAACATATAGCCTTGTGACAGTTTTCCTGCATGTCATAAGCATTTGAATATAAATTAACATGTTGAAATAAAATGTGATGTTCTTTTACGTTTTATTTGGTGTGCGGAAGAGGGAGTAGTCTTATACGGCGTGTATATAACAAACTCTATATTTTGAGTGGAAATGTTGGGGGGTCGTCTTATACGCCCAGTCGTCTTATACGCCGGCAAATACGGTAGTCAACATGTTTGGACAAATATATGATGCATTTTTTCTGTTTACGCATAATAGTTCTGATAAGCTAATATTCATCAACTATTTAGAGCCTCACTATCAGACTCTCCTTTTACAAAATACCCAGAATGGGCTGTTACTTACAACTGTGTGAAGAATGTCTATACCAGACCTGAGCATTGTAAGGCCCGGGGGCCGTATACAGCCCTTTGATTGGCTCTAAACGGCCCGGGCTGAGCTGGCTGACGGCTCATGATTCGGCTTCCCTCCACTCATGTTGCCTGCAAGGCGCCCACCTATCCCTCTTTGCAGCGGGTTGGCGCCTCCCAAACTGTACACAGGCGATCACGGCGATCGGCCGCCTGGCTCGTCGGGTCTGGTGAGTTCTCCCTTCCTCATGTGAATGCGCCAGTCCCAACTAGCTGAGCAGCCAATCGGCTGCTGCTTAAGTGATCACCTGTGTACAGTTCGGGAGGCGCCAACCCGCTGCGAAGAGGCGCCCGGTCGCCCGACAGTGAAGAAGAGCCCAACCAGGGGAGGAGAAGGAGGTAGGCACTGGCGCCATCTTGCCTGGGTGGAGGGGCGGAACTCATAAGTGCCCTGACTGGAAGGGGACGGAGAGTAAGGGAAGTGGGGCTGCATTTGCTCTGCCCAGTGAGCTGCTGACATCTGTGGGGCGTTAACCCCCCTTTCTGTGGATCCTGCTAACCGGTATTACCCTCCCCTCCAGTTGTCAGCTAAGTTCACATGATCCCTATTACAAGAGGACTTTAGCCCTCAAAATGTCCGCTAAAAAAAGAAAAGTAGATGCTGAATGCAGGGTTTTCCAAAATAATTTACTGCTTTTTATAAAGAAATACAATTAATATTATGCAGAATTGAGTTCAGCCTTTTGGCCTGGCCCTCCACAATATTTTTAGTTTCTCATGTGGCCCCATGGAAAAATAATTGCCCACCCCTGGTCTATACCTTAGAAAACCTGTGTTGCTCACCTGTTGAGATTCTATATCATAATTTCTAGTCAAGTGCAGGGGATTCAAATATTTTTTTGCATGTCATTGTATGTTCAGATTACCCAATCAGTTATCCACTGATCTGAAACATGTGTTAGAATAATCAGCTTGGACCTCTCTTTATGGTATGTTTGGCATATAATAGACTAGATACATGCAGTCTTCTGCAGTAGGGAACATACCTAACTGTCCTGTTGTGTTGCTGTACTTAGGCTGAATGTACCCCAAAATTGCAAATAAAGGTGCTCAAATACTAGTCTCTGAGGGAAAAATCAGGTGGTACATTTAACATTTTTCTGTGTAAATTAAAAATTTCATATGGCCCCCCTCCCTATCTGTCAAACCAGGCATACAGTCTGGTATGACCAAAATCTCAGAGGCTGGGTGGCAGGCCTCTGGTCTTGGCAGCCTACCTTGCCTAATGCTCTTTGAGGGATGCCCCAAAAACGTCTCTTACACTTACTGTTTCTTACACTTTGAACATATATAGGAGCCCTTGGAACCCATTACCAGTTACCTTTACCTTGCGACCCATTATGAGTAGTGTGAAGGTAATAAAAACACATAACTACACCCTCCTGTTAAAACTATTATATAAAAAGAAAAAGATAATTTAACTTATTCTCCACCTTCCTCTGCCAGCCAAACTTGTTGTTTGCAGACTTCTTATGCTTTGCCTATGTCAATTTCTAACTTCCACCTTTTACTGAAACACACCATACAGTATCTTAGCTAATGTATTTAGGTAAGACATACCAGTATATGTAATGGAACGAGCGCCCCTGAATGCAATGGGATCTTCCATACAAGGAAGGAGTTTTTTGAGTTCAGTCAGTGAGCTTTCAAATTAGATTGGATATACAGCAGGAACCAAATAATGGAGCGGAAAAGTCAGGGTTATGCTGAATGTCTGCCTTACACAGTTACAGAGGACTGACCCTTTTAGGCAACAGTGGCTTTAGTAGAAGGATTGGCAGAAATAATTATAGGTCTGTGGTTAGACTGTGGGGCTGGGCTGGTTGGTAAAATCCTGGGTGAATATTGGCCCTAGTCTGCCCTCTGAAAGGGGATGTATAAATGATTGTGGGTGTTTAAGTCTGAATGCTCAGAGAAGAAAGATTTTAAGACTGGACAGAGCGTGTAAGACTGATTGTGGGGAGGAGTTAGAGGGTGTGAGACCTATTATGTGGGGTGAAGAGCTAACTGCTGAGAGGGTTTAAGGCCAATTGCTGGGGGATGTTGGATTTAAGACTGATTGTGGGAGAAGTGAACTTTGTGGGGCTGATTGTGGAGAGAAGGGGGGGGGCTCTTTGAAAGGGTAAAAAAAAGATTGTGGGGGGTAAGAGTGATTTCTCGGGAAATAGTAGGGTAGGCTAAGAGAGGGTAAGGCTAACTGCTGGAGGAGAGAGGGATGTAAGGCATATTGAGGGGCACTGGGTTCTGTAAATCTGGGTGGGGGTGTAAGATTGATTTGACGGAGTGACAGGGCATAAGTCCTGTATATTGCTTGACCATTACATTCCATAAATGGGGCTCAGCAGCCAGTGTGACAGTCCTGCTCACATGATCAGTAGATCTAGGGGCTTAAAGATAACATCAGTGATATCGTTCACTGATTAATACAGTAAATTACAAATAATACAGTCTATTAGAATTCACCCTGCACAGTTAACATTTCCACAGGGATTTCAATCACACAAATATTTTAATGTGGACGCCTTTGCCTTATGTTTCCCCCTTAGATTCCTGGAAACGATCTCTTGGTTTGACTTAGGCTTCTGGATCACTGTTCCTGGTTGCTTCCTCCTACAAGCACAGTTTTTGCTTGTATCCACTAGCAGAACAGTTAAACAGCCTTTAAGCAGAACTCTTTTTATAAGTTCCGATTTCATTCTATTAAAGTGGACCAAAACCCACCCTGGAGTCTATGAGACTCCAGGGTCGGCCTGGGCATCCAGATTCAGGATGTCCCGCTATGTCAAACCTCCCAGGTTGCCCGAAAACCTCTCACCTTCTTTCCCGGTCCAACAGTGCATGCGCGAACAGTGGCTGAATCCCTGCTATCCCTTTAGCAGGGTACATGCCCGCGTCAGGTATTTGTAAATGGTCGGCATGGGCACACTCCCTGTTAAAGAGTAGCGGGGGATGCGTCCGCCAGCGCGCTCAGAGCAGCTCTTGGGCGAAGGGGTGGGAATGGCTCCAAGCACGCTTACTGGATGAGGAGCTGGGCATGCACAGTAGGACTGAGGAAGGGTGAGTGAGATTGGGCGACCTGGGGGGTTTCACACAGCAGGGAATCCCCGATTAGGGTGCCCGGGGGCAAAGACCAAAACCCAGGATAGTCGAAATCCTGGGTTTTGGTCCACTTTAACTAGAGTCTAGTTACAAGTGTACAAGCCTGGGAATTTAACTACTATTGTTTCTAACGGTTTCAAACTACTTTGTAATCTATTTACTTACCACTGGATACCTGATATACTACACTAATGCAGGTTCCCTCTCTAGTAAAGGTTCTTTACTAAACCAATTAGTATGGGGTATATTTCCCTTAGGCTAACTACCCATTTTACATTACCTAAACCAAGGGCCTCCTTCTAAATTCTAACTGCTACATAATATTTAGTGTCTGGAGGCAAAATGACTGATTTCTGGGCTTGAGGTTGATAAAGACACAACTGCAGGAACAGGGCAGTTAGCAATGGCAAGTGATGGCTCATGCCAACTTTCCCTGAAATCCTGACCCACCTGCTCTCTTGTATCTTTTGCATGTCTCGCGCCACTCTGTCACTGTTCTGTGCCAGTCTCTGCAGCATCTAGATGCTCTGCTGGTCTCCCCACATATCTGCTCTCTGCCAAATGCCAAATACTGGAGTGAGCTGTGCATTTAAAGGAAACCTCTAGCCAATATCAAAATTATTACTAAGTAAGTAACAATGTAATTACAATTAAATTATTAAGTAAGTAACAAAGAATATAATTACTAAGTAAGTAACAATGTTTTTACAAGTCATCTTCCAGGACAGCACAAGTGAGAGGATAAAAGGCCAACAGGCTGATTCATTACTAGTGGCAGGTAACGGCAGATGAGCCTCTGTACAGTGACACTAAGAGCAACCGCAAGTGGTCGCTCTGATTGGCCATGAGTCGCTATTTACAGAGCGCCTTAGTCGCTGTAGCAACATTGCCGACATTGATGAATTTGATGTGTGAGTCGCTATAACACCAATTCAGAGCTACATGGGAGAGAACGGTAGCTACTGGTCAGTGTGAGCGACTCAAATCATATTCATCAAAAAAACAGCCTCACACAAAATTGTGTTGCTGTAGCCCAGAGTGCCCCAAGCTGTGTGATTAAAGGCTGTTTTTGAACACATATCCACTAGTAACAAAGCGAAAACATAGAATTACATTGTCATTACATTGTGACATTAACACTTACCAGACCTGTAATGACAATTCTGCAAAAAAAAATTAAAAAATAAAAAATAGGTAAGGAGAGGCCACACAATGATTTGATACAAAACAAAAAAAAAATTAAAGAAAACCCTGTTTAAAGAGAATAAAAGTAATGTCCATTGAAATGTATGGCAGACCAACAGGTAGCATCAGGTAATACCAGGCGCTCTGAAAGCCAGAGCGCTGCCGGGATCCGATGAGCCGTTTGTGATGATGAATCAGTCGCTATGTGACGCTGTAAGAGGCTCTCACCAGAATCGCTTTCATAAATGTGGTATTACGTGCAGCGCCCGGCGTTCACCAGACCCTACCTGCTGCTACCTGTTGCTTACAAGGCACTACCTGTCGCTATCCCTTGATGAATGATGAATAAAGCCCCAACATTTGCTTTAAAGAGGACAGATGCTTGCAAAACCTTTACCCTGAAGGCCTGCCCCTGGACAGGCATTATGTACAAACGACTTAGGAAAGGTTCTTGCAACTGTCAAAGTAGCAGTTTTACTAATTTGGTCTATCAAGGCTCCCACATTCTTTGCCCGAGAATTGCCATTGCCCAGTAGAATGTGTGTTAAAAATATAAGTAAAAATATAAGTGCACCTGGTAAGCTTCTGTAATGAGGTCCTTATCCATTCTACTGTTTAACAAAGTATCAGTTACAGTTAGGGATGAGCGAATCGATCCGGACGAACCCGGATTCGATCCGAATTTCAGGAAAAATTCGATTCGGATCGAATCCGAATTTCCCCGCGATTCGATCACTCGAAGTTTTCCTTTAACATCCATTCATTTACATTACAGGCATTCTAAGATGGCGGGCGGGACATGTCTGGACATGTATCCCGCGCCAGTGCAAGCTGGGGCAGTCACATGCAGCCTATCAGCAGCCAGCAAGCCCGGTGACGTCACACAGCGGTATTTAACGGCGGCCATCTTGCTTTTCCTCATTTCTCTATTGCATTCGTGACAGACAGACAGAACGCTGTGTAGCTGAGGCAGTTAGACAGGCTGGAGACAGGCTGGAGACAGGGACAGACAGGGACAGGCTGGAGACAGGCAGGAGACAGGCAGGAGACAGACAGGAGACAGACAGAAAGCCAGGGAAAGGTAGGAAAAACGGAGCTGGCTGACAGGGAGATTTTTTTTTTTTCATCCAGCCTTTGTTAGCGTTTTCAGGCTGCTTATAGTAACTAACTGTGCATATATACTGAACTGATCTTAAGTCTGCTGTGAGGCATCCCATTCTGTGACTAAAGCAGCCTCTGTTTAAGACCATATAAGCATTTGCTCTAATCATATTTGAAATTAGGCCTGATAAAGACACTTTTGCTGGCCAAAGCACTACTGTACCCTGGCAGCTCGATTCCTGCCCGGGGCATCCCATTCTGTGACTAAAGCAGCCTCTGTTTAAGACCATATAAGCATTTGCTCTAATCATATTTGAAATTAGGCCTGATAAAGACACTTTTGCTGGCCAAAGCACTACTGTACCCTGGCAGCTCGATTCCTGCCCGGGGCATCCCATTCTGTGACTAAAGCAGCCTCTGTTTAAGACCATATAAGCATTTGCTCTAATCATATTTGAAATTAGGCCTGATAAAGACACTTTTGCTGGCCAAAGCACTACTGTACCCTGGCAGCTCGATTCCTGCCCGGGGCATCCCATTCTGTGACTAAAGCAGCCTCTGTTTAAGACCATATAAGCATTTGCTCTAATCATATTTGAAATTAGGCCTGATAAAGACACTTTTGCTGGCCAAAGCACTACTGTACCCTGGCAGCTCGATTCCTGCCCGGGGCATCCCATTCTGTGACTAAAGCAGCCTCTGTTTAAGACCATATAAGCATTTGCTCTAATCATATTTGAAATTAGGCCTGATAAAGACACTTTTGCTGGCCAAAGCACTACTGTACCCTGGCAGCTCGATTCCTGCCCGGGGCATCCCATTCTGTGACTAAAGCAGCCTCTGTTTAAGACCATATAAGCATTTGCTCTAATCATATTTGAAATTAGGCCTGATAAAGACACTTTTGCTGGCCAAAGCACTACTGTACTCTGGCAGCTCGATTCCTGCCCGGGGCATCCCATTCTGTGACTAAAGCAGCCTCTGTTTAAGACCATATAAGCATTTGCTCTAATCGTATTTGAAATTAGGCCTGATAAAGACACTTTTGCTGGCCAAAGCACTACTGTACCCTGGCAGCTCGATTCCTGCCCGGGGCATCCCATTCTGTGACTAAAGCAGCCTCTGTTTAAGACCATATAAGCATTTGCTCTAATCATATTTGAAATTAGGCCTGATAAAGACACTTTTGCTGGCCAAAGCACTACTGTACCCTGGCAGCTCGATTCCTGCCCGGGGCATCCCATTCTGTGACTAAAGCAGCCTCTGTTTAAGACCATATAAGCATTTGCTCTAATCATATTTGAAATTAGGCCTGATAAAGACACTTTTGCTGGCCAAAGCACTACTGTACCCTGGCAGCTCGATTCCTGCCCGGGGCATCCCATTCTGTGACTAAAGCAGCCTCTGTTTAAGACCATATAAGCATTTGCTCTAATCATATTTGAAATTAGGCCTGATAAAGACACTTTTGCTGGCCAAAGCACTACTGTACCCTGGCAGCTCGATTCCTGCCCGGGGCATCCCATTCTGTGACTAAAGCAGCCTCTGTTTAAGACCATATAAGCATTTGCTCTAATCATATTTGAAATTAGGCCTGATAAAGACACTTTTGCTGGCCAAAGCACTACTGTACCCTGGCAGCTTGATTCCTGCCCGGGGCATCCCATTCTGTGACTAAAGCAGCCTCTGTTTAAGACCATATAAGCATTTGCTCTAATCATATTTGAAATTAGGCCTGATAAAGACACTTTTGCTGGCCAAAGCACTACTGTACCCTGGCAGCTCGATTCCTGCCCGGGGCATCCCATTCTGTGACTAAAGCAGCCTCTGTTTAAGACCATATAAGCATTTGCTCTTATCATATTTGAAATTAGGCCTGATAAAGACACTTTTGCTGGCCAAAGCACTACTGTACCCTGGCAGCTCGATTCCTGCCCGGGGCATCCCATTCTGTGACTAAAGCAGCCTCTGTTTAAGACCATATAAGCATTTGCTCTAATCATATTTGAAATTAGGCCTGATAAAGACACTTTTGCTGGCCAAAGCACTACTGTACCCTGGCAGCTCGATTCCTGCCCGGGGCATCCCATTCTGTGACTAAAGCAGCCTCTGTTTAAGACCATATAAGCATTTGCTCTAATCATATTTGAAATTAGGCCTGATAAAGACACTTTTGCTGGCCAAAGCACTACTGTACCCTGGCAGCTCGATTCCTGCCCGGGGCATCCCATTCTGTGACTAAAGCAGCCTCTGTTTAAGACCATATAAGCATTTGCTCTAATCATATTTGAAATTAGGCCTGATAAAGACACTTTTGCTGGCCAAAGCACTACTGTACCCTGGCAGCTCGATTCCTGCCCGGGGCATCCCATTCTGTGACTAAAGCAGCCTCTGTTTAAGACCATATAAGCATTTGCTCTAATCATATTTGAAATTAGGCCTGATAAAGACACTTTTGCTGGCCAAAGCACTACTGTACCCTGGCAGCTCGATTCCTGCCCGGGGCATCCCATTCTGTGACTAAAGCAGCCTCTGTTTAAGACCATATAAGCATTTGCTCTAATCATATTTGAAATTAGGCCTGATAAAGACACTTTTGCTGGCCAAAGCACTACTGTACCCTGGCAGCTCGATTCCTGCCCGGGGCATCCCATTCTGTGACTAAAGCAGCCTCTGTTTAAGACCATATAAGCATTTGCTCTAATCATATTTGAAATTAGGCCTGATAAAGACACTTTTGCTGGCCAAAGCACTACTGTACCCTGGCAGCTCGATTCCTGCCCGGGGCATCCCATTCTGTGACTAAAGCAGCCTCTGTTTAAGACCATATAAGCATTTGCTCTAATCATATTTGAAATTAGGCCTGATAAAGACACTTTTGCTGGCCAAAGCACTACTGTACCCTGGCAGCTCGATTCCTGCCCGGGGCATCCCATTCTGTGACTAAAGCAGCCTCTGTTTAAGACCATATAAGCATTTGCTCTAATCATATTTGAAATTAGGCCTGATAAAGACACTTTTGCTGGCCAAAGCACTACTGTACCCTGGCAGCTCGATTCCTGCCCGGGGCATCCCATTCTGTGACTAAAGCAGCCTCTGTTTAAGACCATATAAGCATTTGCTCTAATCATATTTGAAATTAGGCCTGATAAAGACACTTTTGCTGGCCAAAGCACTTTTGTACCCTGGCAGCTCGATTCCTGCCCGGGGCATCCCATTCTGTGACTAAAGCAGCCTCTGTTTAAGACCATATAAGCATTTGCTCTAATCATATTTGAAATTAGGCCTGATAAAGACACTTTTGCTGGCCAAAGCACTACTGTACCCTGGCAGCTCGATTCCTGCCCGGGGCATCCCATTCTGTGACTAAAGCAGCCTCTGTTTAAGACCATATAAGCATTTGCTCTAATCATATTTGAAATTAGGCCTGATAAAGACACTTTTGCTGGCCAAAGCACTACTGTACCCTGGCAGCTCGATTCCTGCCCGGGGCATCCCATTCTGTGACTAAAGCAGCCTCTGTTTAAGACCATATAAGCATTTGCTCTAATCATATTTGAAATTAGGCCTGATAAAGACACTTTTGCTGGCCAAAGCACTACTGTACCCTGGCAGCTCGATTCCTGCCCGGGGCATCCCATTCTGTGACTAAAGCAGCCTCTGTTTAAGACCATATAAGCATTTGCTCTAATCATATTTGAAATTAGGCCTGATAAAGACACTTTTGCTGGCCAAAGCACTACTGTACCCTGGCAGCTCGATTCCTGCCCGGGGCATCCCATTCTGTGACTAAAGCAGCCTCTGTTTAAGACCATATAAGCATTTGCTCTAATCATATTTGAAATTAGGCCTGATAAAGACACTTTTGCTGGCCAAAGCACTACTGTACCCTGGCAGCTCGATTCCTGCCCGGGGCATCCCATTCTGTGACTAAAGCAGCCTCTGTTTAAGACCATATAAGCATTTGCTCTAATCATATTTGAAATTAGGCCTGATAAAGACACTTTTGCTGGCCAAAGCACTACTGTACCCTGGCAGCTCGATTCCTGCCCGGGGCATCCCATTCTGTGACTAAAGCAGCCTCTGTTTAAGACCATATAAGCATTTGCTCTAATCATATTTGAAATTAGGCCTGATAAAGACACTTTTGCTGGCCAAAGCACTACTGTACCCTGGCAGCTCGATTCCTGCCCGGGGCATCCCATTCTGTGACTAAAGCAGCCTCTGTTTAAGACCATATAAGCATTTGCTCTTATTATATTTATATTATAAGACACTTTTGCTGGGCATAGGCTTACTGCTGCCTGCCAGGTGCACTTCTGTTGAGGCATCCCATTCTGTAACATAGCATACCCCTCTTTATTTACACTAAGCAGCTCTCTTATTTACACTAAGCAGGCCTGTTGGAGGCTGAGTGTTACTGCTCACTTTTGGTGTGCATTATATTCTGTTTCATATAGACCCACCGCTGCCCGGGGTTTTTTTAAATATCACCTACTACCACGCCAGTTAGACTATGTCGGGCAGACAAGTGCCTGGAAGTGAAAAGAGGAGTGGCAGAGGCCAAGATTCCGCAGGAAGAGCTCGCATCAGACTGGGGGCCAGTAGCAGCAGGAGTCACGCTGAGAGACCTAATCTGCCAGTATCTGCTAGCGGTCGGGTCTCCACCAGTAACGCATCTGCCGTGGTAGATTGGTTGACGCGCTCATCAACAACATCATCACAACTTACGTCTGAGACCCCCAGTCTAGGGTCGGTAGGTTCCTCTGACACAACCCTGAGTTGGCATGCCCCGAGAGCAGTCCCTGTCCTCCCATTGCCTCTGGCCTACGCCGTTCCCTCCCCCAGCGACGTATCCTATGCTTTGGGTTCAGCTCCACTCTTTAGTGAGGAGGACCATCAGATAGAGGACAGTCAGCAGCTACTGCCCAGCCAAGAAATGGAGGTGGCTTCTTTAGCTAGGCAGACAAATAGTGATGTGGACAGTGTCGTGGGTGCTGCGAGCGTTCCAGCTCCTGCGCCAGACACTGTTGACGAATCCACGAACATCAGTGACGTACAGCCACAACCCGGTGATGATGATGATGATGACGATGAAGCCGATCGCACTTGGGAGCCGGGTGATGAAGGGGCTTCATCGTCATCATCAGGAGAAGAGGGGTGCAGGTTGCCCCGGAGTCAGCAGCTGAGGCAGCAAAGTGGTAGCAGTCAGCATGGGGGCACAATTCCAAAGGCTGGAGCCGGCCGGGGCCGGGGCCGGGGTAGAGCACCTGCTGTGCGGCAGTCTACCTTATCGGGAGGTAGTGGAGCAGGGGTTCCTGGAGTTGGCAACAGCAGCAGTGAATCAGTGAGGCCAGGGGGTGGGAAAAGTAGCTACTCGGCAGTGTGGCAGTTTTTCCTGAGGCATCCGCAGGAGGGTAACATGGCCACATGCAAGATATGTAGGCAAAAGGTGAAGCGTGGCCAGGGTCCAAATGTTGGCACCACGGCCCTGCGTCAACATATGATGCGTCACCATAAAACGACCTGGGAGAACCGAGGCTCCCAAGGGGTGGTCCAGTCTGCTTCCTCACCAAGTGAGCTCCCAATTTCTGCCAGCCAAGGCTCCAGCACCTCAGCCGAAGGCAGCTGTGCGTCATACCCATCCTCTGTCGCTCCTGCTCCTCCTCCTCCTCCTTCAAGTCATGCATCCCGCCAGCAATCCATCAGCGAAGCCATGTCCAAGAGACAGCAGTATGCGCCCACTCATCCTACGGCGCAGAAGCTGAATGTGCTCCTGTCCAAGTTGCTGGTGCTGCAGTCGCTCCCTTTTCAGGTGGTGGAATCTGCACCTTTCAGAGAACTGATGGCTTGTGCCGAGCCGAGGTGGAGAGTCCCAAGCCGTCATTTCTTTGCCAAGAAGGCAGTACCAGCGCTGCACACTTTTGTTGAACAGAAGGTGGGCCAGTCCTTGAGCCTGTCGGTGTGTAGCAAAATACATGGCAGCGCCGACATCTGGAGCTGTAACTACGGTCAGGGGCAGTACATGTCGTTTACGGCCCACTGGGTGAATGTGGTCCCTTTGCAGCAGCAACTTGGACAGGTCACGCCGCTTCGGCCTCCGCGCTCTCTGCCCATTGGGCCTGTGACACCGTGCGACTCGGCCTCCTCATCCTCCGCCATCTCCTCACCCTCCACTGTAGGCTCAAGTCTCAGTGCCCCTCCAGTCTACCATGTGTGCAGGGCACGGAGGTGTCACGCAGTGCTTCACATGGTTTGTCTTGGCGAACGGAGTCACACAGGGGAGGAACTGCTTAAATGTATTCATCAGGAAATCCAAACATGGCTTACTCCGAGAAAACTTAAAATGGGAATCATGGTTACCGACAATGGGAAGAACATTTTGTCTGCGCTGCGCCAAGGAAGCCTGACCCATGCCCCCTGCATGGCTCACGTCTTCAATCTGGTTGTCAAGCGGTTTCTGAAGTGTTCCCCCCATCTGCAGGACATCCTAACAACTTCACAGAAACTTTGCATGCACTTCAGCCACTCCTACACTGCCAAACACACCCTTCTTGAGCTACAGCGTCAGAATGGTATCCCCCAACATAGTCTGATTTGCGATGTTTCCACCCGTTGGAATTCCACCCTTCACATGTTGGACCGATTATATGAACAGAGAAAAGCCATCACGGATTTCCTGATGATCCAAGCAGATAGGGGGACTCCCCTGTGTAACTTCAATGTCAACCAGTGGCAGCTCATACGTGACACCTGCCGTTTGCTCAGGCCCTTTGAGGAAGCCACTTTATTTGTCAGTCGGCAGGATTACGGGATGAACGACGTGATTCCACTGCTTCATGTACTGCAGCACATGTTGGAAACCATGGCTGGTCAGGGCACTGGAGACATGGCGTTTACATCTTACGGCCACATGAACCCCCTTGGAGCTGAACTGGAGGAGGAGGAGGAGGAAGAGGAGGAGGAGGAGTTGCCCAGCGAAACACAGTTTAGGCTTGGCGAAATGGCTGGTTTATCTAGTCAGCGGACAGGAGAGGAGGAGCAGGAGCAGCCAGAGGAGCTAGAGGTTTTTGAGGAAGGAGAGACAGAGGACCCGGGCACACCGTGGCAGTATGCAGTGGAGATGGAGACAGGTAGTCCATCCGAGTCACTTGCGCAAATGGCACGAAGCATGCTCACGTGCTTGCGTAGTGACCCCAGAATTGTTTCCATCTGTCGGCGGGATGACTTCTGGCTGTCCACCTTATTGGACCCTCGCTTCCGGCACAAAATGGGGGCATTTTTTAAACCCACCGAGAGGGAGGACAAACTCAACTACTACAAAGACATTCTACGTAGGCAGTTGGCCGATGCCTATCTGCGCCATGGTCCATACTCTCGCAGGTCTGACTCGAGGGGACCTCTGCGCTCACCTTCCACTGCCATGGCCGCTGGGGGGGTTGGCAGCAGCAGCAGCAGAAGCTCCATCAGCAGCAGCAGCCTCAGTCTTCAGTCGCTAATGAGTAGCTTTCTACACCCGCATAGTGAGGCTACTCATGAGCAGCAGGAAGACCTGGAGCAGGACCTGAACCAGCAGGTCATGTCATACTTTGACATGACCATGCCAACACACCTTGAGGATCCGCTGGACTTCTGGGCAGCCAAACTTGATTTGTGGCCGCAACTAGCAGAGTTTGCCCTGGAAAAGCTGTCCTGCCCGGCAAGTAGCGTGCCATCTGAGCGGGTGTTTAGTGCGGCGGGGGCCATAGTTACGGCGAGGAGAACTCGTCTGTCAACTAAAAATGTGGAGAGACTCACCTTTGTCAAAATGAATCAGGGATGGATCAGCCAGGATTTCCACCCACCAATGCCTGATGCATGCGACTAGATTCAGCATGGTGCCACGTTTTACACTTTCCAAATGGTGCAAAACATATTTATGTCTTTAGGCCATTTTTTGGGCTCCTGCTGCTGCTACTGTCAACTCCTGCCAACTCCAGGGTGTGATTCATCCAATTTTTGGGCTCCTGAAGCCAACTCCAGTGTATATTTGGGCTCCTGCTGCTGCTGCTGCCAACTTCTGCCAACTCCAGGGTGTGATTCATCCAATTTTTGGGCTCCTGAAGCCAACTCCAGTGTATATTTGGGCTCCTGCTGCTGCTACTGTCAACTCCTGCCAACTCCAGGGTGTGATTCATCCAATTTTTGGGCTCCTGAAGCCAACTCCAGTGTATATTTGGGCTCCTGCTGCTGCTGCTGCCAACTTCTGCCAACTCCAGGGTGTGATTCATCCAATTTTTGGGCTCCTGAAGCCAACTCCAGTGTATATTTGGGCTCCTGCTGCTGCTGCTGCCAACTTCTGCCAACTCCAGGGTGTGATTCATCCAATTTTTGGGCTCCTGAAGCCAACTCCAGTGTATATTTGGGCTCCTGCTGCTGCTACTGTCAACTCCTGCCAACTCCAGGGTGTGATTCATCCAATTTTTGGGCTCCTGAAGCCAACTCCAGTGTATATTTGGGCTCCTGCTGCTGCTGCTGCCAACTTCTGCCAACTCCAGGGTGTGATTCATCCAATTTTTGGGCTCCTGAAGCCAACTCCAGTGTATATTTGGGCTCCTGCTGCTGCTGCTGTCAACTCCTGCCAACTCCAGGGTGTGATTCATCCAATTTTTGGGCTCCTGAAGCCAACTCCAGTGTATATTTGGGCTCCTGCTGCTGCTGCTGCCAACTTCTGCCAACTCCAGGGTGTGATTCATCCAATTTTTGGGCTCCTGAAGCCAACTCCAGAATATATTTGGGCTCCTGCTGCTGCTGCTGCCAACTTCTGCCAACTCCAGGGTGTGATTCATCCAATTTTTGGGCTCCTGAAGCCAACTCCAGTGTATATTTGGGCTCCTGCTGCTGCTGCTGCCAACTTCTGCCAACTCCAGGGTGTGATTCATCCAATTTTTGGGCTCCTGAAGCCAACTCCAGTGTATATTTGGGCTCCTGCTGCTGCTGCTGTCAACTCCTGCCAACTCCAGGGTGTGATTCATCCAATTTTTGGGCTCCTGAAGCCAACTCCAGTGTATATTTGGGCTCCTGCTGCTGCTGCTGTCAACTCCTGCCAACTCCAGGGTGTGATTCATCCAATTTTTGGGCTCCTGAAGCCAACTCCAGTGTATATTTGGGCTCCTGCTGCTGCTGCTGCCAACTTCTGCCAACTCCAGGGTGTGATTCATCCAATTTTTGGGCTCCTGAAGCCAACTCCAGTGTATATTTGGGCTCCTGCTGCTGCTACTGTCAACTCCTGCCAACTCCAGGGTGTGATTCATCCAATTTTTGGGCTCCTGAAGCCAACTCCAGTGTATATTTGGGCTCCTGCTGCTGCTGCTGCCAACTTCTGCCAACTCCAGGGTGTGATTCATCCAATTTTTGGGCTCCTGAAGCCAACTCCAGTGTATATTTGGGCTCCTGCTGCTGCTGCTGTCAACTCCTGCCAACTCCAGGGTGTGATTCATCCAATTTTTGGGCTCCTGAAGCCAACTCCAGTGTATATTTGGGCTCCTGCTGCTGCTGCTGTCAACTCCTGCCAACTCCAGGGTGTGATTCATCCAATTTTTGGGCTCCTGAAGCCAACTCCAGTGTATATTTGGGCTCCTGCTGCTGCTGCTGTCAACTCCTGCCAACTCCAGGGTGTGATTCATCCAATTTTTGGGCTCCTGAAGCCAACTCCAGTGTATATTTGGGCTCCTGCTGCTGCTGCTGCCAACTTCTGCCAACTCCAGGGTGTGATTCATCCAATTTTTGGGCTCCTGAAGCCAACTCCAGTGTATATTTGGGCTCCTGCTGCTGCTACTGTCAACTTCTGCCAACTCCAGGGTGTGATTCATCCAATTTTTGGGCTCCTGAAGCCAACTCCAGTGTATATTTGGGCTCCTGCTGCTGCTGCTGCCAACTTCTGCCAACTCCAGGGTGTGATTCATCCAATTTTTGGGCTCCTGAAGCCAACTCCAGTGTATATTTGGGCTCCTGCTGCTGCTGCTGTCAACTCCTGCCAACTCCAGGGTGTGATTCATCCAATTTTTGGGCTCCTGAAGCCAACTCCAGTGTATATTTGGGCTCCTGCTGCTGCTACTGTCAACTCCTGCCAACTCCAGGGTGTGATTCATCCAATTTTTGGGCTCCTGAAGCCAACTCCAGTGTATATTTGGGCTCCTGCTGCTGCTGCTGCCAACTTCTGCCAACTCCAGGGTGTGATTCATCCAATTTTTGGGCTCCTGAAGCCAACTCCAGTGTATATTTGGGCTCCTGCTGCTGCTGCTGTCAACTCCTGCCAACTCCAGGGTGTGATTCATCCAATTTTTGGGCTCCTGAAGCCAACTCCAGTGTATATTTGGGCTCCTGCTGCTGCTGCTGCCAACTTCTGCCAACTCCAGGGTGTGATTCATCCAATTTTTGGGCTCCTGAAGCCAACTCCAGTGTATATTTGGGCTCCTGCTGCTGCTGCTGCCAACTTCTGCCAACTCCAGGGTGTGATTCATCCAATTTTTGGGCTCCTGAAGCCAACTCCAGTGTATATTTGGGCTCCTGCTGCTGCTGCTGTCAACTCCTGCCAACTCCAGGGTGTGATTCATCCAATTTTTGGGCTCCTGAAGCCAACTCCAGTGTATATTTGGGCTCCTGCTGCTGCTGCTGTCAACTCCTGCCAACTCCAGGGTGTGATTCATCCAATTTTTGGGCTCCTGAAGCCAACTCCAGTGTATATTTGGGCTCCTGCTGCTGCTGCTGCCAACTTCTGCCAACTCCAGGGTGTGATTCATCCAATTTTTGGGCTCCTGAAGCCAACTCCAGTGTATATTTGGGCTCCTGCTGCTGCTACTGTCAACTCCTGCCAACTCCAGGGTGTGATTCATCCAATTTTTGGGCTCCTGAAGCCAACTCCAGTGTATATTTGGGCTCCTGCTGCTGCTGCTGCCAACTTCTGCCAACTCCAGGGTGTGATTCATCCAATTTTTGGGCTCCTGAAGCCAACTCCAGTGTATATTTGGGCTCCTGCTGCTGCTGCTGTCAACTCCTGCCAACTCCAGGGTGTCATTCATCCAATTTTTGGGCTCCTGAAGCCAACTCCAGTGTATATTTGGGCTCCTGCTGCTGCTGCTGCCAACTTCTGCCAACTCCAGGGTGTGATTCATCCAATTTTTGGGCTCCTGAAGCCAACTCCAGTGTATATTTGGGCTCCTGCTGCTGCTGCTGCCAACTTCTGCCAACTCCAGGGTGTGATTCATCCAATTTTTGGGCTCCTGAAGCCAACTCCAGTGTATATTTGGGCTCCTGCTGCTGCTGCTGCCAACTTCTGCCAACTCCAGGGTGTGATTCATCCAATTTTTGGGCTCCTGAAGCCAACTCCAGTGTATATTTGGGCTCCTGCTGCTGCTGCTGTCAACTCCTGCCAACTCCAGGGTGTGATTCATCCAATTTTTGGGCTCCTGAAGCCAACTCCAGTGTATATTTGGGCTCCTGCTGCTGCTGCTGTCAACTCCTGCCAACTCCAGGGTGTGATTCATCCAATTTTTGGGCTCCTGAAGCCAACTCCAGTGTATATTTGGGCTCCTGCTGCTGCTGCTGCCAACTTCTGCCAACTCCAGGGTGTGATTCATCCAATTTTTGGGCTCCTGAAGCCAACTCCAGTGTATATTTGGGCTCCTGCTGCTGCTACTGTCAACTCCTGCCAACTCCAGGGTGTGATTCATCCAATTTTTGGGCTCCTGAAGCCAACTCCAGTGTATATTTGGGCTCCTGCTGCTGCTGCTGCCAACTTCTGCCAACTCCAGGGTGTGATTCATCCAATTTTTGGGCTCCTGAAGCCAACTCCAGTGTATATTTGGGCTCCTGCTGCTGCTGCTGTCAACTCCTGCCAACTCCAGGGTGTGATTCATCCAATTTTTGGGCTCCTGAAGCCAACTCCAGTGTATATTTGGGCTCCTGCTGCTGCTGCTGCCAACTTCTGCCAACTCCAGGGTGTGATTCATCCAATTTTTGGGCTCCTGAAGCCAACTCCAGTGTATATTTGGGCTCCTGCTGCTGCTGCTGCCAACTTCTGCCAACTCCAGGGTGTGATTCATCCAATTTTTGGGCTCCTGAAGCCAACTCCAGTGTATATTTGGGCTCCTGCTGCTGCTGCTGTCAACTCCTGCCAACTCCAGGGTGTGATTCATCCAATTTTTGGGCTCCTGAAGCCAACTCCAGTGTATATTTGGGCTCCTGCTGCTGCTGCTGTCAACTCCTGCCAACTCCAGGGTGTGATTCATCCAATTTTTGGGCTCCTGAAGCCAACTCCAGTGTATATTTGGGCTCCTGCTGCTGCTGCTGTCAACTCCTGCCAACTCCAGGGTGTGATTCATCCAATTTTTGGGCTCCTGAAGCCAACTCCAGTGTATATTTGGGCTCCTGCTGCTGCTGCTGCCAACTTCTGCCAACTCCAGGGTGTGATTCATCCAATTTTTGGGCTCCTGAAGCCAACTCCAGTGTATATTTGGGCTCCTTCTGCCCCTCATAGTGATGCCACTTCAACTCTCTGCAATTGTGCCGCTCTGCGATTCTATTAGCGATGCCTCTGATCTGCATGTGATATTTCTTAAAAGTATTATTTAACTAACCCAGCACGCATCCTGTGCGTGTTACAGCAAGGCTGAATGGTTTACAACCCTATTGAGGCTGTAGGAGGCTCAGAAATAGCCGTTTTTAATAGCGATTCGTCGCGAATTTATTCGGGTCGAAACGATTTTTGTCGGAAAATTCGGCGAATCAGTCGAATCGAATTTTTCAAAAGTTCGCTCATCTCTAGTTACAGTACTTTTTCAAAGATTCCTGAATTGTCTCATTGAAGGCTGAAAGAACCAACTGCTAAGGATTTCCTCACGTTCAGAAAAAGACTTTACTGACTTCTGTTTTGACTGCCATCATCTGGTTGTGCACTTTCCAGCCCCAGGAGCTTCCATCCATAGTTATTGTTTGTTGCTGTGGATACATATACAATACTTCGACATGATAAGGACTGGCAGATTTTGTAAGATAGTTTTATCTAGCTGTCCTGAAAATTAAAGAAACAAATCCAGACATCACAGAAAGTGACCCAGATTGTGAGCAGTTTACATTTTAATTGCAGACTATAATGTATCACGGCATGTGTAGCTTTTGTTACAGTTGTAACCTTCGCCCTTAGATGGTCGTTTCAATGTGTTACAGAGCAGGGAAATAACACATTTACAATGTAAGATGATGACTCATCTTTGCTTTTTACATTCACAACATGAGAGAAAGGTGCTGGAGCATGAGGTATAAACCTCTCAGCCTAATATTCAGTGCAGCTAGTAATCCTACCTCTGTACATTGTTTCTACATTCTGTATTTTAGCCAAGTATTTAATGATTTAGAACCAAACCTCTATCTCGTTGGAGGGAAATAATCTTCATAAAAGACAGAAAAGCTTATAATCTATTAGGGGGTAGTAGTCCTGTAGGGCAGTGGTCCTCAACCCTGTCCTCAAGGCCCACCAACATGTTTTTTGGATCTCCAAATAGCCAGCTCTATTGCTCTGCAGCTGCGCTGATTACTCCACCTGTGCATCTATGTGGAGATCTGCAAAACCTGGCCTGTTGGTGGGCCTTGAGGACAGGGTTGGGGACCACTGCTGTAGGGGATGGGTTTTTAAAAAAATTATTTTGTGTAATATTGTTCTTTTTTTCCTTGTTTTGCCTTTTACAAGGATAATTTTGGGCCATCCAATATAATCTCAGGTATGGTGCTTCAAGGAAAAAGTATTGGCTGCAACCAAAAATCAATAAATAGATTTAACTAAAATAGAGCTAATTACATTACAGAAAAATAATAATCTGAGCGGTGTAAAGATTGATATGAAGTTGCAATGTCCAAAATTTAAGCAGAGTCCACACAAAGAAACTGCAATTCTTTCTCTCTCAAGCTAATTCAACTAGGCCTTTTGTCTTCCCCGCCCAACCCCCGCTGGGGTTGGCTGCACTGTCGGCTTCATGTCGGCTCTGAAAGCCAGCAGAAATGAGAGTGAGCCATTCTCTTTTTGTGCTTAAAATGTTATCCTTCTGATCAAACCTTTTCCCCTCCCTCAGGCAGGGGGGGGGGGGGCAGGCATGTAACACTATGGCCCTTATTTAACCCTTTAAGTGCCAGCCTACCTAGATTTTTTTGTTACACTCTGTTGCCAGACTACTTTTCACGTTTTTGCACTACACATGTTCAACCTTGATTTTCGAAGGGATTTCCAGGGATTTTCCAGGAAAATTATATATTGTTTTTTTCAGCAGAGTCTGGGCTTCAACATGAAATGTCTTGTTTGGCCTTTGTTTAGTGTATTCTCAATACTTTTGGGTGAAATATGTGCAAAAAAATTAAAAAAATCTATTTTTTACAATTTGTAGTGTTTTTTTGTGATAAAAAATGTGTGTGAAAGCCCTATTTCTCCCGGTTACAACGGTACCACGTATGTATTGGTATACACCCTTTCCTGCCCAGGAAACTCCCCCAAACTGAAACAGCAGTTTAGGAGATATCAGATAGGATACAACTATGCAATATGATTGCATAGTTGTAAGGGGTTAACTTAAAAAAAAATGACATAGGGTCCCCCCTCCCAGGGTTAAAAACCCTTAAAATCCCCCCCCAAAAATGACGTAGGGTCCCCCTTACCCAGCATTACCAACCTGGACCAGCTATGGGGGCTTGTAGAACAGGGTGCAGCCCTGCAGGCTACTAGCCCACATAGCCACTAAGTGGCCCAGGCCCTTCTGCCCCCCCTGGCCGTTGGGGAGGCAGGTAATAGGGGGCTGGGGGTTTTGGCAAGTCACTCGCTAGCCGCAGGTGATTGCCAGCCCCAGAGCCTTGTGAACTGGTATAAGGGGTCTCAAGGACCCCTTACCAGTTCACAAAGGGTTAAGTAAAAAGACACAGACACAAAATTCTTTATTTATTCTTTTTTCACTTATACTTACCTCTGATCCCGTGTCCCTAGCCGCTGCAGATGACACTTCTTGGTAGTGATCGGAGCAGGGAGGGTGGGAGGCAGGGAGATCAGAGCCTCCCTGCCTCCCACCCTCCCTGCTCCGATCGCTACCGACAAGTGACAGATCGGAGCCGGGTGCCGGTATAGAGGAGCGGGATGATGTCATCCCGCTCCTCCCACAAGTGGGTGGGGCTAGGGGCAGGGCCTCACCCAAAGCGTGGTAAGTCCAGGGGGGGACCGGAGCCCCCCCTGGTGAAGAGAAGACCCGGGCAGAGCGATCGGGCTGTCAGGTGAGTTTGTGTCATTTTTAATTTTTTTCTTTCAGATGGCGCGGGGGGGGGGCCTATTCCGGGCCCCCTCCTGAAGATCAAAGGCCCAGGGGTGGAAATCAAACAGGTGATGATTGAAGAGAATCGCTGGCACGAAGGGGTCAGGTAAGTCTGTATCTTTTTTACTTTTTTTTATGGGGCTCTAAAGTCAACTGCGTGAGTCTCACGTAGCTGGCACTTAACGGTTGGAGAGGCAGCTACATGAGACTCACGTAGCTGGCACTAGAAGGGTTAAGAAGGGATAGCGTCAGGTAGTGGCTGGTCAATGAGAGGTAGTAACAGGTAGTGACTGGTGAACGCCGGACACGGCACGCAATTACACATTTATCAAGCAGAATCTGTTCAGCGACTGGGATAGCACCATGTAGCGTCTGATTCATCATTTTCACAGCCTCAGTGAACAGCACCGGCGTTCAGCCTTGCACAGAGCCAGGTATGACCTCTCGCTACCTGTCGCTCTCCCATACATTTCAATGGACGAACCATTTCTTCTCTTTAAACGGGGTATTTGTTTTTTTATCAAAAAATCACAATCAAAATTTTGTGACCTCTTCTGGCATTGAAAAAGCAGTTTTTTCACATTTTTTTCTTTTTTATATATTTCATAAAAATTGCATTACAGGTCTGGCATTAAAGTGTTCATGTTAAAATGTTGCTACAATGTAATTCCATATGTTTTCGCTTTGTTACTAGTTGATAGATGCTGAAAAACAGACTTTAAACACACCGCCTCCTGCGCTCTGGGCTTCAGATAAGCATTTTTCCGCGTCAGAGTTGTGTGAGGTTTTTTTTTTCTTGAATGTGTTGTGAGTCGGTCGCTATGAGCAGTTGCTACCATGCGCTCCCATACAGCGCTGTACTGGTCAAATAGCGACTCGTCACAATGTATTCAACATTACTGCACAGCGACTATATATGTGCAAAGAAGCAAAGAAGCATCTGATGAAGTGGCAGTAGGTGGTTGCCACACAACGTGTCAGTGGTGCTGGCCTGCGGAGGTTGGGGTGGCCTTGGACTGTTGTATACGGTAATGTACATTGTTTTGACTTTACTTAATTTATTTTGAGAATTGTGGTTATTATCTTGGAGTTACCTATGCCCTGGAGCCTGTCACCTCTTCTTTGCTTCTTTGCACATATATACGCACATCGCACTTAGCACTTTCACTTGTGCACTTATATAATAATTTTTAGCTATACTTCTTATAGGGACATTTCAGTCCCTCTTCTTTCTTGCATCTACCACTATCATTCCATTTCATTCATTGAATGATTTTGGCTTTCTCTCTGCACATTGCACGGGCACTTTCAGAGGGGGAGACTCCTGGGCAGATTTGGTACACTAATGTAATAATTAATAATCGATTATACAATGTTATATTTCATGAATTTTCTTATGCCCTTATTCATCAAGCGATAGCGCCAGGTAGTGTCTGACGAGCGCCAGGTAGCGGCAGCTAACGGCGACTACCGACTCAAGTACGCCCGCGGCGGTCACAATGACGCATTTATCAAGCAAAATGAGGCTAGCGCCGGCGAGAGCGACGGCTAGCGCGGCATTCATCATGAAGCCGCCTGGACCGAACAGCGCCGCTGCAAATTCCCTCACAGCGCCAGGTATGAGCTGTCGCTCCCTGGCGATGTCCAATGCATTTCAATGGAGCAAGCTATAATTATTCATAATTAATTGGTATTATTTTTTTTATTTTTTTTTTTAATGTCAAAAAATCGGAGAACACTTCTGCAATGTTAGGATTTATTTTTAAGTCAAAAAAATAAAATAAAAAAATATGTGCAGAATTGATCTAACTGGTCTGAGATTAATGTATTCATATAACAAAATGATTCTAAAAACATGTATAATGTTACATTCAAAAAATATGGTTGTTTAGGGGTTAAAAACTAGTTAATACAGATCGCCGCCAGCGCTCTGGGGTTTAAACAAGGAATGGACAGCGACAGCACATTCGGAGCGTGATTTTTTGATGAATATGAAGCTAGCCGTTCGCTCTGGCCATTCGTTGTCAGGCGCTCACATACAACGCTGGACCTGTGAAACAGCGACCCCCCAGCCCGTATTTAACATTACCGCACACCGACTGAGTCGCTGTCATCAAGCTAATGCCGGCCAAGCACAGCGAATACTGGCTGGCGCTGAAAAAATCACGCTACAGTCGCTCATCTGTCGCTACCTGGCGCTATTGATGAATCGGCCTCCCCGTAAATATATCTATTGCTATTAGTCCGTTATGTCCCCCATCTCATGCATAGTGTTTTAATTGTTTTTAGATGTATGTCTTCTTGGCTTATAGTAATAAAAATTAATTTTTTGATTACATTATCTGTAGAGCGGCTGATCTGTATAGATATTTGGGGGGCTCGGGGGGGCTGTACTGGCAGTCCACCATTTTGCATACATAAATATATACCCTGTTCGCTCAGGGTTGTGGCTCACCTTCAGCCAGCATCCAGTTTATATTGGCATAAGACATTTCAGGTTGTGCGGGAAATTCCATTTTTTATACATACATATAACACACATATATACATACATATATATCTATACACACACACACACAAAAAAGTATTCTAAGCCAAATGTTGTGCTAAAGCACCCAATTACAGACAGTGTGGCATTCCCTCATCCCATTCCCATAGGCAGTGTGGGATGCCCCCATCCCATTCCCATACGCAGTGTGGCATTCCCCCTTCCTATTCCCATATAGGCATTGTGGCATCCCATTCCCAAAATAGGCAGTGTGGCATCCTATTCCCATATAGGCATTGTGGCATCCCATTCAGGTAGTGTGGCATCCCATTCCCCATTCCCATATAGGTATTGTGGCATCCCATTCAGGTAGTGTGGTATCCCATTCCCCATTCCCATATAGGTAGTGTGGCATCCCATTCAGGTAGTGTGGTATCCCATTCCCATATAGGTAGTGTGGCATCCCATTCAGGTAGTGTGGTATCCCATTCCCATATAGGTAGTGTGGCATCCCATTCAGGTAGTGTGGTATCCCATTCCCCATTCCCATATAGGTAGTGTGGCATCCCATTCAGGTAGTGTGGTATCCCATTCCCCATTCCCATATAGGTAGTGTGGTATCCCATTTCCCATTCCCATATAGGTAGTGTGGCATCCCATTCAGGTAGTGTGGTATCCCATTCCCCATCCCCATATAGGTAGTATGGCATTCCATTCAGGTAGTGTGGTATCCCATTCCCCATTCCCATATAGGTAGTGTGGCATCCCATTCAGGTAGTGTGGTATCCCATTCCCCATCCCCATATAGGTAGTGTGGCATCCGATTCAGGTAGTGTGATATCCCATTCCCCATTCCCATATAGGTAGTGTGGCATCCCATTCAGGTAGTGTGGTATCCCATTCCCCATCCCCATATAGGTAGTGTGGCATCCCATTCAGGTAGTGTGGTATCCCATTCCCCATTCCCATATAGGTAGTGTGGCATCCCATTCAGGTAGTGTGATATCCCATTCCCCATTCCCATATAGGTAGTGTGGTATCCCATTCCCCATTTCCATATAGGTAGTGCGGCATCCCATTCAGGTAGTGTGGTATCCCATTCCCCATCCCCATATAGGTAGTATGGCATCCCATTCAGGTAGTGTGGTATCCCATTCCCCATTCCCATATAGGTAGTGTGGCATCCCATTCAGGTAGTGTGGTATCCCATTCCCCATTCCCATATAGGTAGTGTGGCATCCCATTCAGGTACTGTGATATCCCATTCCCCATTCCCATATAGGTAGTGTGGCATCCCATTCAGGTAGTGTGGTATCCCATTCCCCATTCCCATATAGGTAGTGTGGCATCCCATTCAGGTAGTGTGGTATCCCATTCCCCATCCCCATATAGGTAGTGTGGCATCCCATTCAGGTAGTGTGGTATCCCATTCCCATATAGGTAGTGTGGCATCCCATTCAGCTAGTGTGGTATCCCAATCCCCATTGCCATATAGGTAGTGTGGCATCCCATTCAGGTAGTGTGGTATCCCATTCCCCATTCCCATATAAGTAGTGTGGCATCCCATTCAGGTAGTGGGGCATCCCATTCCCCATTCCCATATAGGTAGTGTGGCATCCCATTCAGGTAGTGTGGTATCCCATTCCCCATAGGTAAAAAAAAAATGTAAATTCACCTTTTAATCCTCCCCGCTGTCCTCGCCGTCTTCACCCAGACACACTCGGCTTGGTATAGCGGTGGGCGTGGCCCACACTCGATCGACGCCCACGCCCACCGCTGTTTATGTCCGGTGTCTCTGTCTGCTGTCACAGTAGAGAAGTGGCAGGGACAGTGCGAGCTGCGGGGGAAGCTGCCTCTGCAGCTCTCACTGTCCCTGCCTCTTCTCCAAGGTGCCAGCAGACAGAGACAAACGGACTTAAACAGCGGTGCTGTTTAAGCCTGTTACCACTGTAACAGGCTGGGTGTCTGGCTCTGCGGAGAAGGCTTTCTCTGGGACAGCGCGAACGATGGAGAGGTGAGTTAACTTTTTGCTTCATATTTATTTTTTTGACCACCTTCGCCCGATAAGATGCACGGACATTTTCCCACCACTTTTTGGGAAAAATAAGTGTGTCTTACAGGGCGAAAAATACGGTATATATATATAATGAATATTGATGCAATTCACCAAAATAAACCTTATGTTATATTATATGTGTATGATTTCCCCTATCAGCCAGCCCCGAATCAGAATCATAACAAACAGCAGGCAACATCCACAAATTCTACATTCATCCAAGTTACCTATATACATATTAGTGATTTAATAATAATTCATTAATATTTGAGATCATAAACATTTTATTCCTCTGAAACCTTCTTACATTTTGTCACTAAAGCTAGGTTATTAAACAAATTGTAATGCAAACACAATGCAAATGCAAGCAAGATACAATCCAAGCCCAAAAATGAAGCACAGAATAGCACATTAATATCTGTCCTATTGTAATCTCTAAGATTAAAAGAAACGGTATAATATAACATAATCTATATATTAATAGATAGATAGACACATGCAATGTTGTTTAATTTCTTGTTTTGGGCTGTATTGATTTATACACAGTAATCTTTAATTAAGTGTTACTGCTTTAAAATGAAAACATTTCACACAAAAATTCTGCTGAATCAGACGAGGGGGAAAAATTGAGAACGGAATTTTTCACGAAAATAAATGGCAAGAAAGGGGCTCTGAATCAACCCTATTGTGCATCTTGCTGTTCTATTAGACGTGTTAACTGGTCTAATTACTATTTTTTGTTGTATTTTAGCCTGGTGCTATTTGGAACCAAGATGCAGAACATTTGCCTGTGAAACCTATTTAAAACTATTGCCTTGTGGTTAGTATGGATTTACAAAACAATCCTCGCACTCCGCCTTGAGAAAAAGACTATCAGGGTGATTCATCACTAACGCCAGGTAGCGACAGATGAGCGTCTGTATTGCGGCGCTATTTGCGACCGCTAGTGGCTGCCACGATCAGCTGTCAGTCGCTATTCCAGGGCTCCTCAGTCGCTACCTGCCGTTATTGGGAATCATGCTGCCAATATTGAATATGATGTTTCAGATGTGCTTTAGAGGCGCTGTTGAGTTGTTACATCGTATTCAATACAGCGCCTGAGCGTTTCTTTGCTGTTGTATAAAAATCAATCTGTAAAATTAGGAAATGTAATCTAACATTATGCAAATAACTAGAGATGAGTGAATCGGTTCGGACGAACCCGAAATCGTTCAGAATTTCAGGAAAAATTCGATTCAGAACAAATCCGAATTTCCCCGCGATTCGATCGATCGAAGTTTTCCTTTAAACTCCATTTATTTCAATTACAGCCATTGTAAAATGGTGGATGGACATGTCCGGACATGTCCCCTGGGGCAAGTTATCATGGGAAGGTCACATGCAGCCTATCAGTAGCCGGGAAGCCCGGTGACGTCACAGTGCTATATAAACGGCGGCCATCTTGCTTGTGCGCATTTCAGCCTTGCATTGCAGACAGAACGGAGGTTGCTGCAGACAGGGAGAGACTTACAGACAGGCAGGAAGAGTCAGGGAGACCCACAGAGACCCACACATTGCCAGGGAGAGCCAGGGAAAGATAGGGAAAAATCGGGAACGATCCAGGCAGGGACAGCAGAGAAAGTGACAGGGAAACTATTTTTTTATTTTCAATTCACTAAATTTGCCAGATCAGTTTTAAATTGTTTTCTTTTGTGCTGTAAATATTCCTGGCCACTGTGCATCTCATCTTGGCAGTGGCATATTTTAACCCTATCTGTTACACACAAGCATTTCTTATAACTCGATATGTTTTAATTTTCACCCTATCTGTTATACTAAATCAGCTTATAAAGGCTCTGTTTTATTAATATATTGCATTTTGAATTGGTTTTGTGCGTCCTGTAAAAACACCAGGCCACATGGGCATCCCAAACCAGCACATTTCACCCTATCTGTTATACTAAATCAGCTTCTAAAGGCTCTGTTTTATTAATATATTGCATTTGGAATTGGTTTTGTGTGTCCTGTAAAAACACCAGCCCACATGGGCATACTATTTCAGCACATTTGACCCTATCTGTTATACTAAAGCAGCTTCTAAAGGCTCTGTTTTATTAATATATTGCATTTTGAATAGTTTTTTTGCGTCCTGTAAAAACACCAGACCGCAGGGTATCCCAAACCAGCACATTTCACCCTATCTGTTATTTTAAAGCAGCTTCTACAGGCTCTGTTTTATTAATATATTGCATTTTGAATTGGTTTTGAGCGTCCTGCAAAAACACCAGGCCGCAGGGTATCCCAAACCGGCACATTTCACCCTATCTGTTATACTAAAGCAGCTTCTAAAGGCTCTGTTTTATTAATATATTGCATTTTGAATTGTTTTTTTGCGTCCTGTAAAAACACCAGGCTGCAGGGTATCCCAAACCAGCACATTTCACCCTATCTGTTATACTATAGCAGCTTCTAAAGGCTCTGTTTTATTAATATATTGCATTTTGAATTGTTTTTTGCGTCCTGTAAAAACACCAGGCCGCAGGGTATCCCAAACCGATAAATTTCACCCTATCTGTTATACTAAAGCAGCTTCTACAGGCTCTGTTTTATTAAAATATTGCATTTTGAATTTTTTTTTGCGTCTTGTAAAAACACCAGCTCGCAGGGTATCCCATATTGCCAATTTTCATAGTATCTGGTGCAGAGAAGCAGTATCTCACTTTATTTAGCTTCTGCTTTTTAAAGTAAACACATTTTTTAAGTGCCTATTGCGCATTTCAAATACATAAAAATGTCAGGCAGACAAGTTCCAGGATGTTCAAAGAGGAGTGGCAGAGGCCAAGATTCTGCAGGCAGAGGTCGCAGCAGACTAGGGGCGAGTGGCAGCAGGAGTCACGGTGAGAGACCTGATCTGCCAGTATCTGCTAGCGGTCGTGTCTCCACCAGTAACGCATCTTCCGTGGTAGATTGGTTAACGCGGTCATCCACATCATCACAATTTACATCTGACACCCTCCCTGAGTTGGCATGGCCCGAGAGCAGTCCCTGTCCTCCCATTGAAGCTGTCCTATGCCGTTCCCTCATCATCAGCAGAAGAGGGGCACAGGTTGCTCCGGAGTCAGCAGCTGAGGCAGGAAGGTGTTAGCAGCATGGTTGGCAGTCAGCATGGGGGCAGAATTGGAAAGCCTGGAGCCAAATGGGGCCGGGGCCGGAGAAGAGCACCTGCTGCACGGCAGGCTACCTTATCGGGAGGTAGTGGAGCAGGGGTTCCTGGAGTTGGTGACAGTAGCAGTGAATCAGTGCGGGCTGTTGGTGGGGAAAGTAGCTACTCGGCAGTGTGGCAGTTTTTTCCTCAAGCATCTGCAGGAGGGTAACATGGCCACATGCAAGATATGTAGGCAGAAGGTCACTTGCGCAAATGGCAGGAAGCATGCTCACGTGCTTGCATAGTGACCCCAGAATTGTTTCCATTTGTCAGCGGGATGACTTCTGGCTCTCCACCTTATTGGACCCTCAATTCCGGCACAAAATGGGGGCATTTTTTAAACCCGCTAAAGGGAGGACAAACTGACCTACTTCAAAGACATTCTACATAGTCAGTTGGCCGATGCCTATCTGCGCCATGGTCCATACTCTCGCAGGTCTGACTCGGGGGGACCTCTGCGCTCACCTTCCACTGCCATGGCTGCTGGGGGGGTTGGCAGGAGCAGCAGCAGCAGCTCCATCAGCAGCAGCCTCAGTCTTCAGTCGCTAATGAGTAGCTTTCTACACCCGCATAGTGAGTCTACTCATGAGCAGCAGGAAGACCTGGAGCAGGACCTGAACCAGCAGGTCATGTCATACCTTGACATGACCATGCCAACACACCTTGAGGATCCGCTGGACTTCTGGGTAGCCAAACTTGACTTGTGGCCGCAGCTATCTGAGTATGCCCTGGAAAAGCTGTCTTGCCCGGCAAGTAGCATGCCATCTGAGTGGGTTTTTAGTGCGGCGGGGGCCATAGTTACGGCGAGGAGAACTCGTCTGTCAAATAAAAATGTGGAGAGACTCACCTTTGTGAAAATTAATCAGGGATGGATCGGCCAGGATTTCCACCCACCAATGGCTGATGCATGCGACTAGATTCAGCATGGTGCCACGTTTTACACTTTCCAAATGGTGCAAAACATATTTATTTCTTTAGGCCAATTTTTGGGCTCCTGCTGATGCCAACTTCAGGGTGTGACTTTCAGCCAAATTTTGGCCTTCTGCTGCTGCCAACTCCAGTGTCTCTTTCAAGATATGTTTGAGCTCCTGCTGCTGCTTGCAACTCCAGGGTGTCATTCATCCAATTTTTGGGCTCCTGCTGATGCCAACTTCAGGGTGTGCCTTTCAGCCAAATGTTGGCCTCCTGCTGCTGCTGTCAACTGCAGTGTGTCTTTAGGCCAATTTTTGGGTTCCTGCTGCCAACTCCAGTGTCTCTTTCATGCTATGTTTGGGCTCCTGCTGCTGCTGCTATTAACTCCAGGGTGTCATTCAGCCGATTTTTGGGCTCCTGCTGCCAACTCCAGGATGTCTTTCAGCCAATATTTGGGCTCCTGCTGCTGCCAGCTCCAGGGTGTGTTTTTCAGGCAATATAGGGGCCCCTCATAGTGATGCCACCTCAACTCTCTGCAATTGTGCCGCTCTGCGATTCTAATAGCGATGCCTCTGATCTGCATGTCATAATTATTTACAGTATTATTTCACTAACCCATCCTATGCATGTTACAGCAAGGCAGAATGGTTTACAACCCTATTGAGGCTCTAGGAAGCTCAGAAATAGCTGTTTTTAATAGCGATTCGTCGCGAATAAATTCGGACCAAAACAAATTTTGTCTGAAAATTCGGCGTATCAGCCGAGTCTAATTTTTCAAAAGTTCGCTCATCCCTACAAATAACGCGTGGAAACATTTTTTGGGGGGGGATTTTTTAAAGCAGATATTTGGTTTAATAAAAATAAAAAAAAACTGATTTTGCCATGTTCATGATGCCTAAAATGAGAAAAAAAAGTTAGTAATGTTGTTGCTTCAAAATAAATTTTACTAAATCCCCTTTGTTGTGGTTGAATTTAATTACATAACAAACACCTTTAAACTTGTGAGACTGAAAGCAAGCTACTTTTGCTTTATCCATATCAACTACCACCCCCATATTTTGTTTTTTAATTACTTTAAGCTACACATTTTTCTGGGTAATAATTAGAGACCAACCACATATTTGTCAAGCAGTGTTTTGAAGGGCCCTGTAGTACAGTAGTTGTAGTATAGTTAAGGTGACCTAGCTTACTGAAAAAAAAGAGGTAATCATGCTTTCCCGTCGCTCAAACCCAGTCTGGGTGTCCTCGTGACTGTCTGCGGCCATGTTCTGGCACCAGTGCTGCTGCCTCGGGGGGTTCTATTCGGTGACATATGCAAATATTGTGTAGGACACAGCATGCGAGGATGATTTTGGAGACCTTTTGTGGACTGTACAACATCTCTCCTCCTGGGCGTGCCAAACAGAGAAGGCGTGCTTTCAGCAGGCCGATGGTTCTTTACACAATGCATCTGGTTTTGCGATGTGCTGCATTGTATCGTACTTGGGCAGTGGTGTGTGGTGTTCTGATTGGAGTCATTAGCCACGTTTTCTGCCCATATCCCTTGTCCGCTGTAGAATAATAAAATTGAGAGAGAGCAATTTGTCAAGTACCATGAACAAAATGTACACATTAAAGCTTTTAATTATGTCAAGGATTATTAATTACCCAGTAGCCAGCCAGGTGGCATTTCATTGTTCTCAAACTTCCGGCACAGGACTGATTGCTGGAGCACGTAAGAATCATGGCATGAGCCAGGGAAGCCAGATCTTACGGCCCGCAGCTTCATGTCATGGTCACACATTACCATGATGTTCATTAAATGGAACTGTTTATGATTTCTATAATGCAGCTCCTGTGCACAGGGAGGGCGGAAAGGGATATGTGTACCATTAGGGATCCCTCCCATGCGGTAGAACGCACATTTTATATTGGCAACCTCCTCCTCATCCTCAGGAAATTTGATATAAACAGGTATAAGGTCGCAAATAGCCAGGACTACCTGATAAAATATGCGGCTCATTGTAGCCTGGCTGATCCCGCTGAGGAGGGCAGAGGTTGCCTGGAAATTCCCCCATGCCACAATATTTAGCATGGCACATAGGCGAACTATGCAGGGAGGGAATGGGTGCGTCTGGTGGATGGATCGATTTTGGTCTTAATCTGATCATATAGGGACTGTAGTGCTGCAAAATTCAGACGGAAACGACTTCTGATCTGCTCGTCACTGCAAAAGCCTCGGGGTGCCCTAAGCCTCACAGCACCCTCCTCCCTTGACTCCTGACCTTCCTGTATGCTGCCACAACAATACATCCATAACCAAAACATCACCCTCTCATCCATCTCGCAATCACTGGCTATAGCTCAGGCACTACACAAAAAACAAAAAACAATATCAACACACACACAACCACTCCACATACACAATCACAAAATCACAATCCTCAAACAATCACACAAATGCAGCTCACCACAAAACCAGATGTATAGTGGTTAGAACCATCAGGCTGCTGAAAGTATGCTTTCAAAGTGTGGCACAACCAAGAGGGGAGTTGCTGCACAACCCACAAAAGGTCCACAAAACAATCCACACTTGCAGTATGCTACACAATATTTGCAGATGCCACCAAAAAAAATCTCACAAAGCAACAGCACTGATGCCAGAAAAGCTCAACAAAGCCACAGACAGTACTCAATAAACACAGCCAGACACTTTGTACAAGCTAGGGCTTAGTAACTAAAACACCACAGCCTTTTCCACAGTGTATCATGAATAGAATGCTTAAAGTATTCTGAATTTATACTTAACTTATCCAAAGGACTGGTCCACTTAGCAGCCTCTTGCATTTCTTAGCAGTTTCCGGTCTGTAATTAGCTTACCACAGGTGTGGCGGAAACACCTAGCGCTTGCATAATAGCGTACTTTAGCGGATCTGGTTGCACATCTTTTGTCCAATCAAAGGTACGCTGTTCAAAATTCAAATAGCCATTTTTGGGACACCATTTCCAATGTTGTTAAGAGCCATGGATCCCATTACTTCATAATGTCTATGTGGGTTGTTAATTAGCTAATTAATGACTGCAACACATGTTTTCCACAAACATCATTCGTTGGAGTCAAGATGTATCTCCAAACACCTGTACAGTATGTGTCAATTAATTAACTGGGCCTGTTTGTGATTGGTTCCTAAAGCATATAAATTTGGGCATACACATTCAGCATTTGTTGCCATTCTGTAGGTTTCAGGCGTCCTTGTGTGTGTGTTGTTTGGTGGTGTGTGCAGCTACAGGATGGAGCCAGATTCTGGGCATCTGCCAGCCACTGCTGTGTCTTCTGCTGGGCTCAGTACCAGTGGTGTGCGTCGTGGCCACAGACCTTCCTTAAGGAAAAGGGCACAGGCTGAAGGTGAAGCCCCACCCAAGGCCAAGCGTCCATTTGCCAAGAGGGAGCCAGAATTTAATTTGGCGGATAATAATACTGTTGTGCATCTGACACTGGCTAAATGGGAGTTATTATTTGGTTCCCAAAGTCAGTGTTTAGGCAAACAAGAAAGGAGCAAATTGTGGGATGCCATTGGTGAGCAGCTTACTAGCACTGCTCAATACCCACGTAGTGGCACAGCCTGCAAGAAATGCTTCTACACTTTGCAAAGGGTCCTTATGAGAAAGTTGAAGAATGATCTACTTATAGACAGTGGGACAAAGCAGGGTCCAAAGAGTAAACACAGGCCATATGAGGAGATGCTGAAGTGCAAGATTCCACTCTGTCGGCTGCAGGGGGTGGATGACACCACAGGTTGGGGTAAAGGTACATTCATTTAATCTTGAAAGTGATTGTTGATAATCATGTTGTTACATTTCTCATAACCAAATAGTTCTCATAATAAAAGTAGGTCACGGTAAGTATTAGATTTTAGCTATGTCGTTTTTTATAAACATTTTTCTGGCTTGATGCATAGTGGCACATGAGGACGCCCAGGAGTCACCCGATGAGGTGACCCAGAATCCTGCCCTTTCCCCAGCCTCAACCTTAACGCAGTCTGCTGTTGAAGGTAAACAGTCTGTATATTTTTTTTGTTTTCTTTTTGTACATTTTCTGGACATATTAACAATGCATAATTATTTACTTTTGATTATCATAGATGCCCTCAGAATTGCACCAGAATCTCCTCATGAGGCTACCTACTCTTTGGATGCCAGTAAGTGCATGTACCAACCTGGCTTGGGTTTAGGTAATATAAATGTGTGAATGTCTCTCAATCATGGTTTGTAATTGTAGGGCAAGTCCCTGCTTCATCTTTGGACCCCACTTCCTGTGTTGCAGGCCTTCAGGACACTGTTGGTATGTATTGCAAAGCACACTGTATCCTTTGTGGTTTTTGGGTAACAATGTTTATCTTTTCATATGTTAAAATTCCAAACCCTGATACCTTACTTTCCCAAATGGATAGTTGTTTAGGTGTGTGCAACAACCAGATCCTCTTTTGGCATTTACAAATGATGGAAATGCATTATACATGTTTTTGCGTTAAGCTGCTATTGTGAAAAAATGTCGTTAACAATACTATGGGACTTGCTAATTATATCCATTCTGCTTTATTTTAGCCAGAAGTGCTGGTCCTGAAAGGGCCCTTCACCGCGAGGCTGCTAGGGATGAGGGTAAGAATGTGTTTGTTTTTTTTCAAGTAAGGATGTTGTTTGACCAGAAATGTTGTGTGGCTCTTGACATTTATTCTGAACAATGTTTTTGTAGGGCAAAGCTCTAGTGATGGCCTAAGTCTGGACATCTCAGATGTGGTGGGTATGTGTGTTCTTAGATATGTGATTATGCTATTTGTTGACACAATGACTTTATCGTGTTGATTAAACAAACAGCTTTCTTCCTAATATCTCAAAATTGACAAGGGTGTGTGTATTGGCCAATGGGTTACTTTGGACAGGTATTGCCTCTATACTGGTTTGACAAAATGGACACACATTATGAACCTACCAAATAGCAGGACTTTTCTAATTAACATATGCTATGTTGCCACTCTCAGATGACGATTTGCCTCTTTCTGGCAGCCAGACACCTGTACTATTTGAGGAGGAGCACACTCAGGTACCATTGATGAACTGGTTATAGTTGTCTAATGGTTACATGTTTTTGTGACAATCAGGTTCCCCCATGTAACATACAACATACTTTGATCGTAGCAGGAATTGTTTGCGGCAACCCAGGATGTGCCCTCCTCACAAGTCCCCTGTGGCCAGGCTACAGAGGCAGAACCTACGGTACATGATAATGTAACCATAGATGTATGCGGTTTTGATTTATCTGCTAAATCCAATCTGGAAAATAATATTTGGTTTTATGTTTTAGCCTGCGCAACAACCAACTGCCCGAGGTGCCCCCACAAGTGGCGACCTGTATGAGCTAGGGGCAGGATGCTGGAGGCCTACAGTCACCAACAGCCACTTTGTGGTGGTGGACCAACAACGAATTCGGGACCTGAGACAAGAAGTTAGAGATTTGAGAAACCACCAACAGTCTGAAATGATGTAAGCCATCCAACAAATGATGCATGGCATCCAACAATCTCTAGAGCGCCAGGACCAAACTTTGTTGTTATATCAGCTAATACAGCAGCAGTCTATTTTTTTTTACTGTACTGTTGTCCCCCAACACCGCCCCTAACAATGAATCGGCACCACCAAGGCCACCAAGGGACTAATTATTATTTTTCTGTGTCAAATCCAATGCTGTTACAATGTGGTTTTACTTTTTGTGATGTAATCAATCTTTGAAAAAATACACTAATTTGTGTTTGGCAACTAATTACATAGCTAATAACTCGCACATTAAGACCTCTCTATATCTAGATATGTGAATGGTTGGCAAAAATTCCTAATGTAAATATTTAGGAAACATTACAATGCTTTCTAAATTTAAGGCCTTACAATGTTTTACAGAATGATCCAAATAATGGGTTGTTGTACACTTTAACTATGGTGTAAATATCAAGACACACTTCAAGTTTGAAATGGATAACAATGTTTAATAATGTTAAAAAGGCCAACATGGCCAATATAAAAATCCGCACAGCGGATCAACCCATACCCCCCACCCTACGGCTGTTTCTTCTTCCCCAGCAGCAGATATCGGGTCCGCCGGACGTACAGCCACAGTCTGCGATGCTCATTAATACAAGATGTAGTGCGAAAAACCCTCATTAGTGTGGTGAAATGGATCCAAACGTAAGCATATTAATTACAATATATTAGTAGTGACTCATTATGTGGCCATATGATGCACATTAGACTAAACTATGGAATTATCAGGTTACATGACCTTCATTTTTGGGGCTTACATGTGCATTTTTCGGCACTACCCTATATATTGACATCCCCTCTTAAAAAAATTTTATACCTACTTAAGATTGTGGACATTGTTTTTGCGGTACTCATGTCCATAGTACTAAATAAACAAATCCTTATGTGATTCATATGATAGTTCATAAAATTAAGATTGAATGAGTTTGTTAGTGAACAAACACACTCACCGGTGAAATGTATTATGTGTTTACGTTTAAACAAAGGGGAGGCAACAATCTAGCATGCATACATGCATTTCTGATTGTGGGTGGCAAATTACATCTACATGTTTGCTAATTAACCACATAATGACCTTTCACCTTAGGCGTGGTTATTTGTAAAGACATAAGTTTGAAAAGTATGTCTTGCAAAGAAGTCATTGTACTCACCATCGCAGCTGTGGCTAGGGATTATGCTGCTGTTTCATAAGGTCAGCTCATTACCAGTGCAATGCAAATTCAAGATTTTGTATTGACATCAACATATTTATATTTAAGTCTGGCAATTGTGTTAGCAAAAAAAGAAAACATTGGCTAACACATTTGCAATGCAGCATCATGCTGTAATGACTAAAATGTTAAATGTGTTGGCCTTGCATTTGTCTTGAACTGGAGTTGTGTTAATGAAGTTTATGAAATTTGCACTACAATATAATGCTATGTAGCATCAAACATGTCTATGTAGTTTATAATATCATTACGTACACCATGTGAGTGATAACAAAAAACACTTACCACGACTATGCCCGAGTGCAACGTCTGGCGCATAGCTGCTAGAGGTGCCGGCTCTATGATGCCCTGAAAAACAGATAATGATGACACAGGATATTTAACAAAGCACATATTCAACCTGGAACAGACAAACAACAATTAGAAATGCACTCACCAGGGGATAAACTGCCGCTGGTAGCCCAGGGGAGGAGGCGTGGAGCCTCTACTCCTCACATTCGGAGGCCAAAACCCATGGGCCACCCTCCTCCCTCTCACTTCCTGATCCTTGCGGGAGTGTGGGCGAGTCCATGTCCTCCTCCCCACTTGGACTCCCCACTTGAGAGTGGCCACTAGGGTTTAGAGACTCAACTGAGTCCGAATGTGAGGAGCTGCGGCTCCATACTGCCCCCCCCCCACTGGCACGCTCCTCTGGGGCATCATCCCCTTCCTCCCTGGGTCCTCCAGATAGGACTGGCGAGAGGAACCCTCCCCCACAGACTCATCCGAGCCCACCACACTTGTGCGGGGGAGGACACCCTTCCCACGTTTGCCCAGGGGAGGACGCTTATCTGTGTTGAGGGGAGAAAAAAAAAGGACACCTCAAAAATGTTTCCAAAAAGCTACTACATTATATAACGACATTATTGTTAGGATTAACATGTTGTCAGGTCACACTTACCTGAAGCATAGGCATCATAGAGTCTATATACGCCCTCATTGTCCCGCTTCTGGATGATAGAACGCGCAGTCAGATGCATCTTGAAGCGCCGGGACACAGTGGCTTTCACCTCCAATGCTATGCGCCTTTTTGCACCACGGGCATAGTCGTACTCAAACACACAAAAATCCTACAAAAAAAAACAAAAAACATCAATACATGTATATATCCGTGCAAAAACATATATACAAAGCTAGATTATTGCATCTGACAAATAGAACCTATACTCACTTTCACTAACTGCCCGTTAACCCTTTTCCGCGTGGCCTTTCTGCTTGCGGGGGGTGCACAGGTTGTTGATGGGCCAGGGGAGACAGGGGTGGGAGGGGGGCTGAATCAGAGGAGTAGCTGGGGAGACGACGTGCAGGGCGTCTAGGCCGCATGACGGATCCTCGTAGGTGTAAACCGGAAGTCCAAAAAAAGAAAGTGAAAGCAAAAAATATGACACTCCTCGCATTAATAATACGCTAATATACGCTTAGGAAATCGCAAGTATACGATAAGATCTCATCCGCTACATGCTCACACGCTAAAATGTATTTGACATATTTTGATTAATGCTGTGTAATTATTTTTAACAGCGTAAGAGCATCTATATATACATGTGTGAATGTGTACAAAATTAGACTCCAGATATAGCTTTAGATACATTGGAATGCTTCAATAATGGAAGGTGTCAAAATGTGTGGCACAATGTGATGCCTAATGGGTTCATATTTGCTTGAACTATGGTTTCCAGGTCATGCTAGTGCAGTCAGATGCGCACAAATGTCTGCTGCGTATTCTACAACAGCGACTCTGGGCGTTACAAGGTATTTCTGCACAAAAACAACAAATGCACATGTATGAACAGCACAGCGCCGCAGCCAGCAACACGTAGCGACTCTGCATAGCGACTGGCCCACGCCGCAATAACCCCGATTCAAAAAGGAAATTTCTAGGAAACAGCGTGGGCGCTGTATTTGGCTGACTGCGGCATAGAGCGACAGACACGGTTAGCAAAAAGTGATTATTTGTGTTGTTGTAAAAAATAAAAAATGCAAAAATAACGGGAATAACATTGGGGTAGGGGTGTGAGTTTAACATTTCATTGACACATTACAAATTAACTAAAAAAAAAGATGGAAACATTACATACACTATAACACATTTGCATTTTAACCAGAGAAAAAAAACAAAAAAACCCCCAAAAAAGCCATTCGAGTGTTTGCCATAGAAATGTATAGGAGAGTGCCAGGTAGCGAGAGGCAATACCTGGTGTTCAGCAAGGCTGAACGCAGGAGCTGTTCGCTGTGGCTGGGAACATGTTGAATCTTACGCTACATGGCGTTCTCCCAGTCGCTAAACAGGATCGCCTTCATAAATGTGTGATTGCGCATTTGAGCCGGCGTTCTCGTGGCGATACCTCTCATTACCTGTCGCTAAAGAGTCACTACCTGACGCTATCCCTTCATGAATAAGGGCCTATATGTCTCGGAACACGTGGGCTTTCTCAGAGGAGTTCGGCTGGCTGGGACACATGTATAATTTATAAGATAAGTAGCACAACCTTTTTTTCTATGATTTGGTTTCTTACTAGCACTGTTATTGCATAATATTGAGGTTTCTCTACCTATTGAAGCACTTAGGTTTGAGGCACGTAACACTTTATATTATAAACATGATTGATTTTTTAATGTAAGTTTGGGAGCATTATACTTTATTTAATGCATATTTATTATTAGTCCTATTGGCAGCCCGGTACAACAGATTATGATATTGCATGTCCTGTATGTATTTTAAAATTGTCCTTTTTGTAAATTTTTTATTGTGTCAATACTTCAATAAATATTCTTTATATTTTTTCTGGGTGTGTGCAATAATAAGTCTCTGGAACTGGCTTTTTGGGGAGTTCGGGCTTCCCCAATATCCTTTATATACTCAAGCTACATCCAGAGTACTGCACCACATATACCTTTTATGAGTTGGTGCCATCCAAGCTTAAGTAACATAATTTCCCGTCTGAACTTGAAAATGTTTTAAGAAGGTGAATGTCATGATTTACATATGTGTCTACATTAACCTTACCACAGATTTGGGGTAAAGGTAAAGATTTGTTAAAGACTCCAATTTCCCATGATATGCACTTAACCCCATATCAGGATGCTGTAAGCTAACATTAGGCTGTGGTTGGGTTAAAGCAGACTTTAGTTCCACTTGAAATACTTTGCTGAGAAAATGGCGAAATTCAGGTTGTGTGTCAATTACATAAAAACTATAGGTGTCACCAGAAGCATCAGGCCGTTCCTGGCAAATAGAAGTCTTGTCGATCACTGGGCATCACTGTAAGCATAGAGGGTGTGACTGGCACAAAAAAAATCATGAGTGCCCCAGGGGCAGAGGGGCCTCACTGGCTGCAACCAGTAACAGAGAGGTGTCATCAGAAGCAGAATGATGCTTTTGGTACAGGGAATCAAAGTGTGTCACCAAGATGAGAGAGACATTACAAGGAGCAGTTGAGTCTCATTGGCACAGAAAATGAGGGTCTCTGGGAACAGGGTGTCACCACAGCATATGGGTTCCACTGACACAAAAAGGTTATTTATGTTACCAGGAGCAAATAAGGAAAACACAAGCCATAGCTGCCACTGTAAGCAGTGACTGGAGGGACTCCCTCCTGCTGGGACTGCAGCGACTCCCTCCTGCTGTGACTGTAACATATAAGATGAGTCATTCTGCAAAGCTTTCCAGCTCCCTGCTGAGAGATTCATTGTGTTACATTATGTAAGCCAAATAGCAATTCATTTATCTTAATTGTTTCCATTGTAATCAGATTTGATAATTTCTAAAGCAGCCATGAGCCTTTAATTAGAATTCATATATCTTGCAGTGCAGTCATAGTGTGGGTTGGAAAGGGGCTTCTCATGCACTTTCGCATGTATCTGTGTATTTATTTTGAATGTTTGCCTTGTTTTTTGGTTTTTACGTTACTTTTTTCATGCATATGTTCGCATATACATTCGCGTATATGCGCTTTCGATGGACGGATCTAAATCTGATAATTTGCGTTAGTTCAGATAAGTTACGGATCACATAGTCATACAAAAATGAGGGCCCTAGACTGGCCCCACAACCCCTTTTCGGTCTGTCGCACACAAAAAATTATTCTTTAGATATCAAAAATTCATTTATTGAATCAATCTTAAAAAATCACAAAACAACACATAAGACTCATCAAAAACATATATACATATAAGACACTGGGGAGGTGTTTCCTGTCAATGGCTCTAACCAAATCTCAGTATCAAATACCATAAAAATACAATATAGTCTGCTGAGAGTATAAAGTGCATAAGTGCAATATACTACTATTCAAAAAATTATCAAAACATTATTACAAGTGTTTAGCATGGAGAAAAGTGTATGAGAGATACCAATAGTGTACCAGCCATTATATACTCATGTCATGCAGACCAATAATCGGAGCCCATATCCTCCTACAGCAACCTACAGTGGTACACTTTTCTCCATGCTAAACACTTGTAATAATGTTTTGATAATTTTTTGAACAGTAGTATATTGCACTTATGCACTTTTTTTAAAATGTTTACTTCAGATACTTAGGCACTTTTATAGATATATCTATAGTCTTTTGGATATCTTTTTATTGTCTTTTGCACATTTTTCCAGCGATATATATACTCTCAGCAGGCTATATTGTATTTTTATGGTATTCGATACTGAGATTTGGTTAGAGCCATTGACAGGAAACACCTCCCCAGCGTCTTATATGTGTATATGTTTTTTATGAGTCTTATGTTTTGTTTTGTGATTTTTTAAGATTGATTCAATAAATGAATTTTTGATTTAGGGTTTGTGCCTCCCCAAACCTCGCCACAAGGTTCGGCTTACTGGTTGTTCTTCTGGCTCTTCTCTGGTTGGTGGCAATTCAGGAGACATTCTTGGCTGGGTGTGTGGTGAAGAATAGGCCGTCACGTCGCTGGAAAAAGAATGGACTGGGCTGGCATTAGGACTGGGGGTCACTGGCTGGGTGGCCACAGAACTAGCAGGCATGGATGTGACATAGGTCTCGCTGGTTTCAACGTGTGGCCGAGCAGGAGAGGGTGTGCTTGGTGGGCTCGGGCTTCTTGCCTTCTGCTTAATTTTCCCCTTTGAACTTGTGCTCCCTTTCTCTTTGGATGTGGTAGGCCGGGGAGCAGAAGAGTGTGCTTTGGGGGCTCGGGCTTCTCGCCCTCTTCTTCTTTTGCCCCTTGGACATTGTGTTCCCTTTCTCTTTGGATGTGGTTGCGCGGGGAGCAGGAGAGGGTGTTCTTTGGGGGCTCGGACTTCTCGCCCTCTGCTTAGTTTTCCCCTTGGATGTTGTGCTACCTTGCTGTTTGGATGTGGTTGCGTGGGGAGCCTTCTTCTTGGAGTATCCCTCCTTGCGGTTGCTTGATGTTATGATGGGCCTGGAGTTGTGGCCAATGTAGCCTTGTGGTGGCCACTTTTGCTCCGCGTTTCAGGCACCTTTGGAGTAGATTTGTGCGACCGAGGGCTCGGTTTGGAGGATGAAGTGTCCTTATGCCGCTCTGGCCTTTTGGTCTTGGCCTCCTTTGCTGCTGGTTGCTTTGCGCTAGCTTTTTTGGGTGCCATGATGACAATCTCAAAGAGAATGAGCTGTGTGTCCATTACACTTTAAATACTAATGACTGGGTATGACGCCTATGCGTTCGCGTGCGTCTGGTCGTGCGTCCGGCCATGCGGATCCCTGGGGCACTACTTGTCTCAGCACTTCTCTGCTGAGACAAGAAGAAAGATGGCGCCCACGATCTTCACCCACCAGCAACAAGATCTGATTATGCTCGTAAGTGTATAGTAAGGACGTTGATCGTCGATCTAAATGCATGAATAAGCCTTAAGGAAGCGCAGGAAGAAACAGTTGTTTTTAAAAGCAATTTAAACTCCGTGCCAAACAGAAGTTAGTGCGCACATGTGCGAACCAACTCACTTGCATCTAGAAGGATAGGTTAAGGCTAGAAATGTGTTGTGAAATGTCATTTAGTCAGCTGATCTAATTGTGAATGATATTTGTATGGTGTTTGATCTAACAACTATTTTGTTTTTTGTATTTGTTAGAATATGCTTGAGCGCAGGTACGACTACGACTGCCCAAGGAAGAGGAATTTGGCCCTGGAGATCGTGGCCAGGATCCACCAGGAAACGAACACCACCTTCACTTATACGCAGATCATGCAGCACTGGTCGGACCTGAAGCCACTGCACATGCCCCGGGTGCGGCGATTTTTTGCAAACCATTTCCCAAGTAAGTGCATACCGATTGCATGCTAGATGTAACAAACACAGAAGGTAGGCCTTTAATTAGAAATGCTTTTCATTTCTAGTGTCTGAAATAGAGTATCGCATTCGACCCACCTGGAGGCGCACAGTCCGGCCAGTGCGGCATGAATCTGCACCACCAAGTGAAGGTGGTGGATCTCCAGGGCCAAGTTTCTACCCCTCCTCTGTAGCAGCGTCAGAGCAGCCCCTGGACCTATCCACATAGGAGGGGCGTCACGGCGTGGGCAGGCAGTCGTATGAAACAACTCAGCCATTAGCCTCCGGTATGTGACTCCCACACACATACATGCTATTTAAACAAAAGCTGATTCCCTTAATCTCTTTTTATAGATGAATATGTAGCGGGTGAAGGATCTGGAGCTGAGACTGCAGCAGATCATGCCCAGGAGGAACATGGAGTTGTCAGTTGGTTACTGTTCAATTAGACATTAGAAGTGAGCCTATTTTAAATGTCTCTACAGCCTCACATTCCCAGCCGTGGCAGGCCCCAGACCGTAGGGTGGTCCCCGAAGCAGAGGTCGCCCACCACCAAAGTAAGTTGTAATGGAAATAGTTTGAGTATGTGGAAAATTACATCATCACCAATCAACCTAAATTAATTGTCAGTGTCATGAGCATAATGGCATATGGCCTCTTCCTTTAAGAAATTCCTTAGCATAATGACATATGGCCTCATGAGTTAAATTTAAACCTAATAATAATTCCATCCACAGCTGTTAAACATGTATTTGCAGAACAATAATTTTCTTCTCATTTTTTTACAGACACCGCACAGGCGAGATTAGACCAACTCACTGCAACGGTGTTTCGGCTGGTGGACGATATACAGGAGCTCAGAGCGTTGATGGGAACCACAGATGAAGATTAATTATCTGGGGCCTGCCATGGCTTTGTATATAGTTTTATGCATTTTAAAATTGTTACAATTTTAAACATTTTAAAAATATTTTTGCCCTTTGTAAATTAAAAAAAGGTTGAAAACTAAAAATTTTGTTCTACAAACCAAAAAAAAGGCAAAAGAATTTGCCAGTTATTAATAAAAAAAAAAAATAAAACTGGTTTCTGTGTCATTTAATGTAAACTACAAATTCAAAGGGTTAGTTCCAGGAAAACGTAGAAATAACTAAAAAAAAAGGCAGCAAAATGAAGAATCTAGAAACCGTGATGAAATTGAGGTAAACATTAAGGGCGCAACATGAAGAAGAATGAAACCACGATGGAATAGAGGTAAGCATTAAGGGCGCAAAATGAAGAAAAATGAAACCGCAAGGGAATTGAGGTAAACATTAGGTGCGCAAAATGAAGAATATACAGGCCGCGAGGGAATTGAGGTAAACATTAAGGGCGCAAAAGGAAGAATATAGAAACTGCGAGGGAATTGAGGTAAGCATTAGGTGCGCAAAATGAAGAATATACAGACTGCGAGGGAATTGAGGTAAGCATTAGGTGCGCAAAATGAAGAATATACAGACCGCGAGGGAATTGAGGTAAGCATTAGGTACGCAAAATGGAGAATATACAGACCGCGAGGGAATTGAGGTAAGCATTAGGTGCGCAAAATGGAGAATATACAGACTGCGAGGGAATTGAGGTAAGCATTAGGTGCGCAAAATTGAGAATATACAGACCACGAGGGAATTGAGGTAAGCATTAGGTGCGCAAAATGGAGAATATACAGACCGCGAGGGAATTGAGTTAAGCATTAAGGACGCAAAGGGAATAATATATTAACCGCGAGGGAATTTAGGTAAGCATTAGGTGCGCAAAATGAAGAATATACAGACCGCGAGTGAATTGAGGTAAACATTAAGGGCGCAAAGGGAAGAATATAGAAACCATGAGGGAATTGAGGTAAGCATTAAGGGCGCAAAGGGAAGAATATAGAAACCGTGAGGGAATTGAGGTAAGCATTAGGTGCGCAAAATGAAGAATATACAGACCGTGAGGGAATTGAGGTAAGCATCAGGTGAGCAAAATGAAGAATATACAGACCGCGAGGGAATTGAGGTAAGCATTAGGTGCCCAAAATGAAGAATGTACAGACCGCGAGGGAATTTTGGTAAGCATTAAGGGCACAAAGGGAAGAATATAGAAACCGTGAGGGAATTTAGGTAAGCATTAGGTGTGCAAAATTAAGAATATACAGACCGCAAGGGAATTTAGGTAAGCATTAGGTGCGCAAAATGAAGAATATACAGACCACGAGGGAATTTAGGTAAGCATTAAGGGCGCAAAGGGAAGAATATAGAAACCGCGAGGGAATTGAGGTAAGCATTGTAGCAGAAGTGAGTGATCAAAATATTGAGACGCGCACATGAATGAGTTAATTTGGTTTTGCACATGCGTAAGGTCGGAAAGATTTCCATCTGGACGTTTATTTATAGAAAAAGGAATTCAGAATCTAACGGGAAACGTAAATCATTCGTTCGAGGCGACGTTGGAAAAAGCAAAAAAAACGAAGCCTACGTTGTTTCCTAAGTAATGTAAACGAAAAACGAAAGCTGAAAAATGGCGTACGAACGGACAAACAGTTTACAGAAGGCTTGCGATGCATGCTTAGAATCACTCATACACTCATACGCAAGCGGAACAAAGACGAAAAAAAAGACAGATCGACTCAAAAACTAAATTACTTGTATGTCTCTCTGAATCAACTCTTATATCCTTTGTACCAGGGCATCAGTCTCTTAAGTGTTTGTGAAAGTTCTGTGTGTGATGCTGTATATAAATTAGACCTTGAATATGTTTACATGCAGAGGATAATTATTATTATTATTTATTTAGAAATCTCTCTAAGGCTGTCTAAGGCTGCTAAGAATTGTCTCCTCTGTAAAAGGACATTGGTTTCTTCAGTGTTTGTGAAATCCTGTGAGTACTGTGTGTGATGATGTGCATTTTTAAGACCTTAAATATGCTAAGGCAACAATGCCACACTAGCTAAAACAAATGTACACTAAGAAAATTCTTTAAAAAATCCTAAAAAGTTCTCAATCTGGCGCTCGGCGTGCAAACTCCTCAATCCAAAGAGTGTCAAGTAGAACATAATATATTGGCGTAGAGCTCCCCAAATGTGAAGAGATAGTGATCAGCCGAACACCGCAATCCCAAAGCGCATGCACATTAACCGGGCATACACCAGTTTATCCTTCACCAAGAACTTTGGACTCTTACCAGACTTCAGCAATTCTTAAGCCCATCTTTCAACCGATGAGTTTCCTTATAATTGCTCTAATCAGCAATTCCATATAGGCACAATAGCCTCGATTCAGAGAGACACAAAAAAACTTCCGTTTTCGTGACGATCTGTTTTTTTTGTGAAATGTTTCCGTTCTCGTATGAGCGTTCGAGTGATTCAATGCATGCATTGAAAACCTTCTGTAAAGTTTCCGTCCGTTCGTACGGCAGATTACGAATTACGAGGATGTAATTTTCCATCCAGACTTTTCCGTTTCATTTTCACATGTTACAACGTAGGCTTTAGTTTTTGCCCTTTTCCCATCGTATCCTCCAACGAATCCTTTACGTTTCCCGTTCGATTCTGTTTCTCATTTTCAATAAATATTCGTCCAGACGGAAATCCTTACCATCTTGCGCCTGCACACTACAAACTTAACTCATTAAAGTGCTTGCCTACATATCTGCCACCCTCACTTCTACTACAATGTTTAGCTAAATCACTTAGCACTCTCCTCCATCTTCCCTTTTGGAACCTTAAAGCTCACCCAAACCACTTAGCACTATCCTCCATCTTCCCTTTTGGACCCTTAAAGCTCACCCAAACCACTTCTCGGTTAGGTTCTTCTTCCATTTTAGCCCCCTAAAACTTACCCAAATCACTTCTTGGTCATGTGAATATTCATCTTTAAATATTTCTGGGCCCATTAGTTTTGTGTTAATGTATTTTGTAAATGAAATGACAATGTAACATTTTTTTTTATACCATCATAAAATATAAAATGTAAAAACATTTTGAAAATGTAAAATTTTTACTACTATAAAAAACAAAATACATAGCAATGGCAGGCCAATGAACATTATTCTTCATCTGTGGTCACCAACGGGTTGCGCAGCTCCTGCATCTCGCCCACCAACTGAAGGACCCTGACACTCAGTTGTGCCACTCTGGCACGTGTGGTCCCTGTTAAAAAATGTAAATTAAAATTTTGGTATAACCCTGTTGGGGTCATACTGCAGTGCCCCCCCCCCGGTATGGTCCAAACACCTAAATCTGGACTTCCAAAGCCAGAGGGCCCTTGCCACCACGGCACGGGTTTTGCATAGTGACCCGATTATAGAACCCCTGGCCCGCATTCTGCAGGCAAAGAACGGGCATCAGGAGCAAGGGCGAGTGGCACATCTTGCGGTTCCTGCAACCAAATATAAAATAATTACACAAAGCAAAGGTAACCAACTAAAACAATAACTCCTACAACAAATTAAGATTCAAGTTCAACAATCCTAATATAATTCACAAAGGACATAAGTCTAAAAAAATATAGCAATTATATGGATGTGTGGGAAAATAAATGTTTACAGGACTAATTTAGGTCAGCATTAAAATGCATCTATACGGCATACATGAAATGTATTGATTCAGGTATGCATTGCTATACAATTTATGGCCTCGGCCATGCTGATACATGCAATGCCTTGGTGCTAAAGGCGCGCAGACTCCTCCACATAGCCACAAAACATGTTCAACAATAGCAATCCGAGCCCTCAAAGGTCTCGTAAGTGGATCGGAAATGAAACGGATTTATAGGGTGGAGATCCGTCGGAAATCAGCTCTCTGAATCAGACAGAAACCATCCCAACAACGGAAGTTATCTGAACGAACGGAAAATTTACGATTTTGTTTGGAAATGTTCCAATTTGCTTCCGTTCATCGAAAGCGCATATACACATTTTCCAGAACGTTCGTGCTAGTAGAAAATGGACAAAAAAAAGCAAAAAAAAAATGACTAACACCCACCAAAACTTTCACAGACAGCTACGGAAGTCCGGACGAATGTGTCTCTGAATCAAGGCTAATATCACTTTCGTGTGTGTTAACGAAATGTTCAAAGGCAGTATAAGCATATAGGGGAAGAAAAGAAATAATGCACCTAGCGTAATACTGTAAATATAACTGTAGCTTTAATCCTGTTTAAAATGCAAAGATTATGTTTATTTACAGCTTTAAAAAGTGTGGGCGGCTCTCACCAACCTAAATGTTAGACCTGGCCAGATACAAATATGTCCATATAGTTCAAGAAGGAGAAGATAGCCGCCTGCAGCCGCCGATGCGTTTTGTTGCTTGCAGCAACTTTCACGAGGATAACATTTGAACATTTGGATAACACATGAAAGTGATATCGTCCCTATATGGAATTGCTGATTGGAGTAATTATGAAGAAACTCATCGGTTGAATTATGGGCTTAAGAATTGCTGAAGTCTGATAATAGTCCAAACTTCTTGGTGAAGGATACACTGGTGTATGTCCGGTTAATGTGCATGCGATTCGGCTGACCATTATCTATACACATTTGGGGAGCTCTGTGCCTATATATTACAAGACCTAAAATATGTTTACATGCAGAGGATTACTATTATTATTTTTTATAGTGCCATATTTATTATTTAAACCGGATCAACACCTGTTTTTACATTAACGGGTGTTGGTCCCGCTGTGTGGCCATTGTAAGAAGTGAGGGGGAGCATTCAGAATGCTGGAGCCCCCCTCGCAGCAAACCATATAAATAGCTTGTTTTACTCACCTTCCTAACGAGTCAGCGGCGAGAACGGAGTCCCGTGATTGGTCGCCGGGCAGTCACGTGGGCAGGTCCCGCCGGTGGCCGGCACAGAGGACGCGACTGCGCCCAGGTGACCGCCCGGCAGCCAATCGCGGGACTCCGTTCTCGCCACTGGCTCGTTATGAGGGTGAGTAAAACAAGCTATTTATATGGTTTACTGCGAAGGGGGGCTCCAGCATTCTGGCTGCCCCCCCTCACTTCTTACAATGAACACACAGCGGGACCAACACCCGTTAAGTTAAAAATGGGTGTTGGTCCAGTTTAAGTGCCATCATTTTCTATAGCACTGTACAAAGTAATAATTAAACACAGAGTAGAAACATATCATACACAGACTATTACAAATGCGGTCCACAATGAATATTCTGAATACAAGATACAATAGGAACAATAGGAGAGACAGCCCTGCCCTTGTGAGCTTACAGTCTAATGGATAAGGGGTGCAGACAAAGTGGAAGTGTCACAGTCAGTAATGAGCTTTATGTCATGTGCCCTTTAGAGACTTGCTTAAAGCGGTCCTTCACTCTGAAAAAGAGTCTATCTTATATGTTTCCCACACCCTTCACATACAGATTTAAAAATCCAAGATGGCGGCTCAATGAACATGGAACAGGAAGCCTGCAAACAGGAAGTGCCTTATGACTGTGCTGCTCTGCATTCTGGGACTGCTGACCTTTTCCTGACCCCAGCTCTGCTCTGTCTCAGCAAAGCACAGATTTAACCTGCCCCCTGTATTTTATCCCACTTTCTTCTCCTCAGTAAGTGTGATGCTTCTGAGTCAAGATGGCGGCGCCCATATCCTAAAGTCCTTAACAGATTTGCAGCCCAGTGGGGGAAAGAATAATAAGTAAGTGCCTAAAAAATATATTAATTTTAGATGCTGGGGAATAGTTTTTTAAGGGTTTGGGCTTTTCAATAAAGGTGAAGGTCCGGTTTAAGCCAGGTTGTATGCTTTTCTGAAAAAATGGGTTTTCAGAGCATTTTGAAAGTATGGGGGGTTGGGGAGTGGTGGATTGAGTGTGGGAGGGCATTCCAGAAGATTGTAGTGGCATGTGAGAAGTCCTGGAGGCATTTGTGAGAGGAGTTGACCAGGGTGGAGGACAGTAGAAGGTTGGAGGCAGAGCAGAAGCTGCATCTTGGTTGATTGCATTGAATTAGAGATGAAATGTAGGGAGGAGCTTGACTAGAGAGGGTTTTGTAGGTAAGTGTTAGAGTTTTAAACAGGATTTGCTGTGGGACTGGCAGCCAGTGAAGGGCCTGACAGAGGGGAGCTGAATGAATGAGATGTATGGATGAGGCAGGCAGCAGAGTTCAAAATAGATTGGAGTTGGTAAACGAAGACGAAGGAGTAGTCCAATCAGGATATGACCAGGGCATTTACTAGCATTTTAGTGATTTTAGGCAAGAGGAAGGGGTGGATGTTTTTAAGTTGGAGAAAGCAGGAGGAGGTTAGGGAGTGAATATGAGGTTTAGATGAAAGGGCAGAGTCTAAAATGACTCCTAGACGCCAAGTTTGGGGAGTTACAGATGTTGAATAATTGTTAACTGAGATAGATGAATTAGAGAAGGGAAGGGAGTTAGATGGCGGGAAAATAGCCAGTTTTGTTTAGCTTGAGAAAGTGAGTTGACATGAATGAAGATATAGATGTAAGACAGTTAGGGGGATGGGATAGGATGGAGGAGAGATTGGAGCCAGTACAGATGCAGCAATCAGTAACTGACACATCACAGCTCAACTAATTGGATTATCTCAGCACAGATGCCATTGAAAAGCATTGAAGATTTCAAGATGCACCAGTGCACAAAGTTGTATTTTAAAACTTTTAACTGCCAGTCTACCTGGAGATTTTGTCACCTTCTGTTGCCAGACCATTTTTCAATATTTTGCGCTGTACATGTTCAACTGTGATTTTTGAAGGGATTTCCCAGGAAAACTATATATTGTTTTTTTTTCTGGGCAGAGTCTGGACTTTAGCAAGAAATGTCTTGTTTGGCATTGTTTTAGTGTATTCTCATTATTTTTGGGTAAAATATGTGCAAGACAAATTTTTAAAAATCTATTTTTTTACAATTTGTAGTGTTTTTTGTAAAAGGTTTTTCAATAAAATTATATTGCATGCAAAAGCATAATTTCTTCTGATTACAATGTTATCACATATATATTAGTAGACACCCTTTCCTGCCCAGGAGACTCCCCCAAACTGAGACAGCGCTTTAGGAGATTTTTAGATAAAATACAACTGCTAGGCACACCTAGAAAAACGACTCTTTACATTTCAAATACCCCCCACAGACAATGCATTCTCTGGAAGTACATACCTCAAGTTTTTTAGGCATACCAGGCTTGTTGATGTAAGTGCAGTTTTCTGGGAGTAATCCTCAATTAAGTCTTTGGTTGCACAGGGTTTCCCTAAAAAAAGCATGAAAAAGCAGAATCAAAGCCACGCTTTCCTTAAAAAAACAACAAAAACAAGAAAAAACATGTTAAATCTGAAAAAGCTAAGTCCTACAAACAGAACAATACACAATCCAACATCCCTACTGTCAAGGGAAGAGTTGCCAAACACCCCAAAGTAAAGCATGCACCTAACAGTAATTTTACTTGAAAATGTCAGCTCTGCAGACAAAGTGCGCCCCTTGCAATTTTTCAACCAAAACAACCCTTTACATTTAGAAAATCCCACACAAACCATATATTCCCTGAAAGTACACATGTTAAACTTTCTAAGAGTACCCAGCTTGTTGTAATGGGCTTGTCTTTATGGGAGCAATCCCTTGAAGAATTCTTAGGTTGCACAAGGTTTCCCTAAAGAAATGTGTAAAAATGCAAAATAAAAAACACATTTTCCTAAAATATCAATATGAAAACAAGAAAAAACAAGCTAAATATGAAAACCCGAGGTTCCCAGAGCCGAACAATACCAAACATGCATAGGTACTTTTAAAACTTTTAACTGACAGCCTACTTGAGATTTTGTCACCCTTTGTTGACAGGTCATTTTTTTACCATTTTACTTGCAGGAAAATTACATATTTTTTGTGGAAGAGTTAGAATATTTTTTAGTTGGCTTCCCTCTGATCAGATATTTGATGCTCAGGGTGGTGCTTAAAGTGCCTAATGAGATCTCCTGTGTTATATTAGGAGTTTGGAATTGCTAGTGTAGTAGGGATTTTGAGCAGCTGCTCTGCCCAGGAACTTATGTGGGCTGATGCCCATAATTTAAACAAAAACACCCAAACCCAAAAGCATAACACCAATATTTAAAAGAACAATAACTTAATAGGTATATTAGAAGTCAAGCACTTCATTGAGTGCTAGAGACCAACTGACAATCCCAGGACAAATACAAAGAGAAAGTGCATTAAACTGATGCTAATAGTTAATCATATATACAGGAAAGCATCATAAATCAAATAATAAATCCAACAACCATTCAACTTAAATACCATACATATAATAATTTGAAAAGATGATCAATAAGCTTATCTGCATGTAGCACAAACCTATGTGCTCGCATTGTATGGCACTGCTTCCATGGGATTCTCTGGCACCCAGGTAGGAGAAGAATGTTTTCTCTTTTCTTAACAACATTAATTTAAGCTCAGCGTATCTATTTCAAATTAATAACTGATCGAATCCCTAACTAATTTTTCATATCATGTTGGAGTCCAATTTGCTCAAGATAATCATGGAATCAGCCTAACTAAATTAAAATATAAATAGTTGTTATCTCGAATGGTTACATTTATAGTGGACCCCAAATTAGTAAAATGTAATAGATAAACTAAAAAAACAATCAGACCCTAAATGAATGATAATTGCCTGGTATATGATAATTTGGCTATTCAATGTATATATTTGTTAAATAGCATTGTTACAAAAGTATATTAGTGTTACTAACTGGGAACCTTTTGTCACACAGAGGAGCTTGGATGCTTCATTCCCCAGTAAACAATTTAATAATAACAAAGGAGTTACTTTGATTGATCAATATATGGGACTGTACAGATATCACCAGTATCGAGAAGTTTTTGTCATCTAACTGATTATACGCAGGGCAATGTGCAAGCTAAAAAAGTGTTCCATTGTAAAATAAAAAATATAAGGATAAATATATATATATATATATATATATATAAGGTTTTTGTTTTATTTTTCACTTATCATTTATGTGTGTTTTATAGCAAAACCAAAGGGTACATAATAATTACAGCTGGGGATAATGTTACCTTGGAAATGACCATAAACCTCAGTGGTCTTTTGATAGGAGGTAGTCCAAAGAAAGCTAGGCTAAACAACGGAGATCAGAAGCTCAGGATCCCTGAGGTAGCTTTTCTTAAATAGAGCCCTTAGAATATGACCAAATGAGATGGTTAGCTTTCCACACTAGAAGGTGAGGTCTGTACATAAGGAACCAAGATCTCCCACTGAAGGAAGCTAGTCACAATTTAGTAAATGACCCCTTAATTTCTCTAAGTTAATTTGGACCATCTTAAAAATAGGTCATTGCTACAAACAGATTTAATTTGCTTGTACGGGAGAGATCTGATTCAATGAAGACAAAAAATGCTGCAATTTGGCTGAAGTGACTTTCTGAGCCTTTGCCAATCCAGTTGGAGGGCAGTGCTGTGCACTTTGCCTCATTCATTTGCATCAATCAAAACACTTATTTGGGCTGCTGCTCAGCCACATATTCCATTTAGTGCAATGCAAATCTTGAACAAGCTAGTTTTGTATTTCTGAGTGCTTGTGAAGTAAGTATAATAAAAAATCTAGTAACTTGCTGATGACATTCAATAGATTATTGTTAGAATGTTAAATTTGTAACAGTGCACCCAACCAACAAAATCAGTAAAAAAGTGATATGCATTTTACACAAGCATCCTATCTAGCCTTGATTTTGTTTCCTACCTTCCTCCCATCTAAAAACCAGGCTCAAAACCAATAACCAGGAATAGGATTATGTAAGCATGACAAACAGGTTATTTTCAGAGTAATTATCAACAAAATGAAAATCAGACCAGTTGCAATAATTTATCTTTAGCTTCACAAAGCATAACAAGATGAAACTGAGTGATTCTAAAAATCCCTTATGTCATTTACCATACAAAGGTTTGGTATCGTTGGATCTCTCATTCTCACAAGTCATGATCAAAGCTGCTTTGAAGGCTTGTATTACTACTGTGCAGCTCAATGAACTAAATCTAACTTAAGCAAAAGAAAAAAATAATAATACCCTTACAATACTGATTTATTGTAAAACAAATTTGATCTGCAAACACCAATATGAATAATAATAATATGAAAACATGAAAAACTGGAACAACAGGTTTTTCAATCCTTGGTATTTCAGCAGTAGATTTGGAGGCAGCCTGCCACTGTTGCTGGTATTATTACTCTTATTGCTAATTGAATAAAAATCATGAACATTGTTGTACTATGCCCAGAGGTTATTGACTAATTGTATTAAAACAATCCTAAAAAACTAAAAACAGCTGGCATGCAAATGTTGTCAAACGTGTCTACTACAATGCTCCTCTGCCTCAAGAATCACTACGATTTCCTGCTCCACCATTTGAAGTTTACAGGTTATCCATTTGAGAGCAATTTGTTTTCTTACAGATTCACTTCAAGACATGTTTGATTTTATTTATACATATTTGTTAATCATCCTGTTAATCATGGAAGCTGGAAAACACCATTTTGGAGCACCTACATTTTTCTGTTAAAACAGCTTGTTGGAAAATACCTCTTAACTGCTCAGAGCCTTTGGTATCTCAGTGTACAGCTAATTTATTATGCATTTGACAAAAAAGGAGGGGTAAAGAATAGTGTAATGACCATTATCGGTTCCATGAGTCAATGTTTCCCCTTGTGCTTGGTGGAGTAATAATTCACAGGGGCCACAATGGATTGTGTCCCTTGTGGCTCGTGGACCATTTCTGTGTTGCTCACAGGTAATCAGCTAGATCAGAACACTTGAGGAGAATAGCACATTAGGGTTGATTCAAAGCCTTTCTTTAACCCTTTCGCTGCCAGCCTACCTGCAGCTTTTGTGACCCTCTGTTGCCAGACCACGTTTCACTATTTTGCGCTACACATGTTCAACTGTGATTTTTGAAAGGATTTCTAGGTATTTCCCAGGAAAATTATATATTGTTTCATTCAACAGTATGGGCTTCAACATGAAACGTCTTGTTTGGCCTTTTTTTTAGTGTATTCTCAATCCTTTTTGGTGAAATATGTGCAAAAAATAAAAATTAAAAAAATCTATTTTTTGCAATTTGTAGTGTTTTTTTGTAATAAAAAATGTAAGTTTTTCAATAAAATTTTATTGCGTACGTAACCCCAATTTCTCCCGGTCACAGCGGTACGACATATGTATAGGTAGACACCCTTTCCTGCCCAGGAGACTCCCCCAAAATGAAACAGAGCTTTAGGAGATTTTCAGATAAAATACAACTGCGCTACTGTGCTATGCGCACCTTGCAGTTTTTCCAGAAAAACAACCCTTTACATTTAAAATACCCACAAACTATATATTCTCTGGAAGTACACGCCTCAAGCCTTCTAGGAGTACCAAGCTTGTTTATGTGGGCTTAGTTTTTTGGAAGTAATCCCTCAATGTATTCTTTGGTTGCACAAAGTTTTCCTAAAAAAGAATAAAAATGAAGAATCAAGCCACATTTTCCTAAAAAAAACTATATGCAAACAAGAAATAACAAGTAAAATCTCAAAAAGCAACATCCCCCGAACAGAACGATATCCAACATGCATAGGTACTGTCAAGGGAAGAGTTGGCAAACACCACAAAGTAAGGCGTGCGCGTAACTGTAATTTTATTTGAAATTTTCAGCTATTCAGACAAAGTGCACACCTTGCAATTTTTCAACCAAAACAACCCTTTTTACATTTGGAATATCCCCCATAAACTATATATTCCCTGAAAGTACACATGTTAAGCTTTCTAAGAGTACCCAGCTTGTTGTAGTAGGCTCACCTTTATGGAAGTAATCCCTCGAAAAATTCTTAGGTTGCACAGGGTTCCTAAAAAAACTGAATAAATAACATGTTTTCCTAAAATTTAAATATGCAAACAAGAAAAAACAAGCTAAATATGAAAGAGCAAGGTCCTCCGAGCAGAACAATACCCAACATGCATAGGTACTATTAACTCTTTTAATTGCCAGCCTTCTTGAAGTTTTGTCACCCTCTGTTGACAGGTCATTTTTCCCCATTCTGCGCCATGTTTAACCATGATTTTTGCTGGAATTTCCAGGAAAATTATAGATATATATTTTGCAGCAGAGTTTAGGCTTTAACATGAAATGTCTTGTTTGTAATTTTTCGACTGTTTTTTATATATTTTTAAACAAAAAAATTAATAAATATATATTTTTTAGACAATTGTCTCCTTTATTTTAAATAAAACATTTACTTTATTAGAGAAAACCATATTGCATGTGAAAGCCCAATTTCTCCCGATTACAACGGTACCACTTATGTATTGGTAGCCCCCCCATTCTTGCCCAGGAGACCCCCTAAACTGAAAATAGCACTTTATAACATTTACTAATAAAATATTACTACCATCCACACTATAAACATAAGAGGTTAATTAAAAAAAAATGACATAGGGTCCCCCCTCCTGGGGGGGGGGGCATTTTTGGGGGAATTTTAAGGGTTAAAAACCCTTAAAACTCCCCCCAAATAAGATATGGGGTCCCCCTTACCCATCATAACCAGCCCTGGACCAGCTATGGGGGCTTGTAGAACAGGGTGCAAGGGGGCCAGCTTTGGTAGCCCCCCACCCTGCAGGCTACAATCCCACATAGCCATGGCCCGGGCTCTTCTGCCCCCCCTGGGCTTTGGGGAGGCAGGTAATTGGGGTGCCGGGGGTTAACGGCAAGTCACCCGCTAGCCGCAGGTGACTTGCCAGCCACAAGGGGTTAAGTGTAAAAAAAACACAGAAACAAGCAGAAAAAAAAATTTAGTTATTTTTTTTTAATACTTTTAATACTTACCTCCCATCCATCCCTGTGTCCCACGCTGATCAATCTGGCTTCTGCTCTCCTGCTGCAGCTGGAAGCCTTTTTTAGCTGCTGGGCGACAGAACATAAATGCTTAATTTAAAAAAAAGGACATAGGGTCCCCCCTCCTGGGGGGGGGGAGGCACGTTTTTTTTTTAATTTTAAGGGTTAAAACCTATGTGGGCCCGGGTTCTTCTGCCCCCCCGGGCTTTGGGGAGGCAGGTAATAGGGGTGCCAGGGGTTTATGGCTACCGCAGGTGACTTGCCAGCCCCCAGCCTTGTGAACTGGTATAAGGGGTCTCATGGACCCCTTACCAGTTCACAAGGAGTTAAATGTAAAAATAAACACATTGACACATAAGAAAAAAAAATGACATTTTTTTTTTTTTTTTCTACTTTACTCACCTCCGATCCTCTGTCCCCCGGCAATCTCCGATGACAGCTGACAGTCTGTTTGGGTATTTGGAGGAGAGAGCCTGGGGAGGGGGGCTAGCAGTGACGATGCAGGAAGTGGGGGGGAGGGCGATTTCTGCCCTCTCCTCACCACGGAAGAGCCTAGGGGGCGATCGTAGCCCCCCCCCCCAGTGAAGAGGAGACCTGTCAGGAGGCAGCGCGACCACAGGTAAGTAAATGTCATTTTTATTTTTTTTTTCTTTACAGTTAGCAGCTGCTGCTGCTGAAGCTGGGTGGGTCTATTCCGGGGGCTCTCCTGGAGCCATCCGAGCCCCCATGGGGGGATCGGATGGCACCAAATTAAATAGGAGACCCGGCCGGATCCAACAAGGGGTCAGGTGAGTATTTTTATTTTTTTATTTTTTAACTACCGGGGGGGGGGGGAAGTCAAGCACGTAACACCTACGTGCTTGGCACTTAAGGCATGGACATGCGAGCACGTAGGTGTTACGTGCTTGCCATTTAGAGGGTTAATGCACTTAAGCATCAAAAAGTACACAAATGTGTATTATGTCTGAATTTCTTGGCGTATTTTCGATATTCTGGTGTGTTATTTAGGACATATTTGTGTTGGCGTGTTAGCCTTTTATTGTCAGAAGTCTACTGCGTGTTGTTCGTGCGTAGTTTTCAAATTTTAGCATATAATACATGATACGTATGGGCTTGCGCATGGTTCACAGCCCCAATTAGCCCTGATTCAGCCTGTCAATAAAACAGCCTGATTTACACTCCACTTATGGACATTGTCCTGGCAGGAGTGCAGTGGCGTGGTGCACAAGATCGTTTGGTGATGGAGCCCTCTGATAAAGTCCTGGCACAGTATGTGTGCCTGCAGCATTGCAGCCTGCTGTGCATGTGCCTGACGGAGCTTTGATTGCATAGGCCACATGTGGATGTCGATTGCATGCATGACATTGAGCTATTCGAGCTGACCCGACTTTCCCTAGAGAAACTGTATTGTGAGTTCCTGCAAATTTTAGCATTTTTAGTAACACCTACGTGCTTGGCACTTAAGGCATGGACATGCGAGCACGTAGGTGTTACGTGCTTGCCATTTAAAGGGTTAACGCACTTAAGCATCAAAAAGTACACAAATGTGTATTATGTCTGAATTTCTTGGTGTATTTTCGATATTCTGGTGTGTTATTTAGGACATATTTGTGTTGGCGTGTTAGCCTTTTATTGCCAGAAGTCTACTGCGTGTTGTTCGTGCATAGTTTTCAAATTTTAGCATATAATACATGATACGTATGGGCTTGCGCATGGTTCACAGCCCCAATTAGCCCTGATTCAGCCTGTCAATAAAACAGCCTGATTTACACTCCACTTATGGGCCCATTGTCCTGGCAGGAGTGCAGTGGCGTGGTGCACAAGATCGTTTGGTGATGGAGCCCTCTGATAAAGTCCTGGCACAGTATGTGTGCCTGCAGCATTGCAGCCTGCTGTGCATGTGCCTGACGGAGCTTTGATTGCATAGGCCACATGTGGATGTCGATTGCATGCATGACATTGAGCTATTCGAGCTGACCCGACTTTCCCTAGAGAAACTGTATTGTGAGTTCCTGCTATGGTTGGCTTTCGTCACAAGCAAGGGGCATGCAATCGCGGGCATGACCAAAATTGTTGGCTGCCTTCAATTTTTGGAGAACGCCTCGTTCCAGAGGCTGGGTGCCCTCTCTAGGGCCGAACTCTCAATAAATTTCTTAATACAATGGCTACCGTGGTGGACACGTATATATGTTTTCCTGGCACCATGGTGGCCCGGAATGTGCTTAACCTGGGATTTTACAAGCTGGCCGATATGCCCAATGTTATGGGTGTGATCAACTGTACGCTCGTAGCGCTGGTGCCACCGATTGCTGCTGAATATCTTTTTAGGTATGTGTTTGGTTTCCCTTTGCATCCTTAATTCCATGCTATGTAGTGACATCTATTTTTAGTCTAGCTCCCCCATATTTAGTGTGTGTTGGCCCTTGTATTGTATTGGCTACTGTAAAGTGTACCTCAATCTCCCCTTTCAAATTGTTCCCTGTAGCTGCTTCAATCTAAAGTAAGCCAGTGTTATGAGCAGCTCATTTTCCTTTTGTTCACACAAGTTATGGCCTCCCACCTAACATAATCTGCTAAGTCCCTTTTTCTTACTCACCCAAAGAAGGCAGTCTTACCAGTGTTTGTCCATTTCTGCTCAGCACCTGTTCTGTGAGTGTAGGTGTGCTTGAATGCTGCTCTGATCTTGACCTGTGTGCAGGAACCGTAAAAGGGTCCATTCTATCAATGTGCAGTGTGTGGGGGGTCTTGCATGTTATGGTTGGGTTTTCAGGCTCCACCCATGATGCCTACATACCCAGGAATTCGAGCCTGTATGCTTGATTTGAGTCTGAAAAGCGGTCTGGCGGCTGGCTACTTCGTAAGGATTGTCATTATTACTCATTTTCTTCTGATTTTTTTTCATGCCTCCCCCCTTCTATTTTTAAATAGTTAAATGTTTTTAATATGATACAATTTGTTTATGATGCATGTGACTAATACTTCTCTTATATTTTAGGTGATTCTGGCTACCTTCTGCTACCATGGTTGATGACCCCCATTCTGTGGCCTCACACTCAGTCACATGTGGTCTATAACTGGGCTCATCGCAAGACAAGGGCAGGTGGCCTTTGGCTTGCTTAAGACCCAGTTTCTGGGCCTAGATTATACTGGGGGTGCCCTCCAGCATAAGCCCCAGAAGGTGATCAAAATCATTGTGGCCAGCATTGTGCTCCACAACTTTGCCCTCCTGGAGAAGGTTCCTCAATATCGTGTCCCCTTCTGCAACCATGATGGCACTTCCTGCACTTCCTTTATCGGGGCCCACAGAGTGCTTCTGGCCAGTTTGCCTGGAACTGCCTTGTCTCATTTCATTTTAGTTAAATTTTGTTCATTTTATTTTTCCCCAGTGTTATGTTTGTGGTGTGTCTATGTAAATATGTCTATATGCAAATTTGGATTTGAGGCGAGCCTTGCCCTTTAAGTTTTTTTTTCCTGTAAGCTACACCCCCTATTTTCATGTATTCAGTAAGATTAAACTGAATTACAAAATCACGTATGCTTGTTTTGTTTTTTGCTGTCACAAAACTCTGACATATTACTTTAAATGTAACAATGAGGGCCTGTATTCTCAGGCTACAAAGATTTCCAAACAAAAGCAACAAAATTCTACAAAATGTGTTTTTCCTTATTGCTAGGGTGGCTAGCCTGCCACCTGGTGGGTCTGGTGGGTCTCTGGCTTCTCCACCAGGCGTGCCAGGTTGTCATTTAGCAGCAGAAACAGTGCTCTCAGTGTCCCAATGTGCTGGTTGCTGTTCTGTTGCTCTCCTACCATTGCTTGGAGGTCATTGTGGAGCAGCATTATGTGTCTTCCCATTGTTTGGCGGAACCGGGCACTGTTTTGCCTGAAGGCGTTGATATCTGCTCGCCAATCCGCCTCCGTCAACTGCACCTGCCTCACCAGGGGAAGATGGCAATGTGTCTGAGGCAATCATCCTCTTGCCCGGGTAGGGACACTTGCAGCTGGAGCTGTACTTGACCTTTCCACATGTGTTGTGCTTTGATGTGGGTGATGGTAAATCCTCAGCAGCACAGCTGGCCCATGTAGGTGATGGCTGCAACTGCAAGTAATGGCTAACCCATCTGGTTCCTCGATGTACAAGTAAGCAAGGTGTGGCACATACACATGCATTTATAGGTCAGTACTTGGCTTCAAGGTGGCATGTGGCACTATTCCATGATTCGGCTGGTTACCAAAACTCTATATCATGGGCCAGGCACAACATTTAGGCCACGCTGGCGTCTTGAACTTGGGCAAAAAATGAGGCAGACATCAAACTTGACACAACCCAAACAAGGCCACAACTTACCAATTCCAGCAGTAGCATGCATGTCAGAGTCAATGATCCCCGGGAAGCCCTGGAGTGTTGCTGGGTTCAACAGGCCATAAACCATTTCTCCTGCAAGTTTAAATTCCAGATTGTGGAGTATTTCACCTCCGGTTTACAAGTTGAAAAACAGACACAAAGGACGCAAACATGCAAAGGTCAGGGCACACATCAATATCACTAATAGCATATAGTCCCTTACCCTTGTTGCCTTGTTTTGTGAAATAATTCCTCACAGAATATTTCATGTCTGCAAACTTCTTTTGCACTTGATTCACATCCTTTAGCTCTTAACTATTAACCTGCCTGGTGCTGGCTTCCCAAAGGTCAGACTTGACCTCTTTGGGTGTTGTTCTAGACCTGCGTTTAAAGAGCTGATCAAAATGGTCCAACACCCCAATCACTGCAGCCAAACATCCTGAGGGTGTTTATTGCTGACTGGCTGGTAACTGGACAAGCAGCTGAAGAGAGGAGAATGAAAATGGCCCCCTCGCTGTTCACCCATGACCAACAGGACACTATCATGCTTGTGAGTATGCATGCCTGCACTTGCAGGCTAATAGGAATTCAGGGACTAGGCAATCAGGGTGCTAGTGGATAGCATTTCAGGGGCACAAGTGGATAGGAAAAGCCACCATCCACAGACTAACACAGGTGAAAGCTGTGCAAATGGGCAGCTGGCTGGGACAGTTCTATGTGTGCACATGGGCAGCATGCCGAGACAGTTTTGTGCAAGGTGGTTCAATTGGGGCCTAGCTGGGTGTGGCAGCCAGATACCAGGGGGCAGGCCAGATGGTACTAACCTGCTTAGCTTGACATGTCTATGGCTTTTCTCCACACTTTAGATGATTATGACCCGCAGATATGACTTTCTGCCCAACATCTATGTGAATAGGACATCGGCACTCCAAGTGGTGGCAAAGCTGGAGGAGGATACGGAAACCACCTACACGTTCACGCAGGTCATCCAGCATTGGTCAGACCTGAAAAGGAGAAATAAGCCCCAGGTGAGTAGATTTTTTCCGCCTGCACTTCCCATGTAAGTTACATTTATTTGCTAAGCACTCACACCTACAAACACATTAGGCAGGGCTGTGTGTAAAATAATGCACTTCTCTTCTAGTGTCAAAGTTCAGGCAGAGGATCAGGCCCATCCGGAGGCGAAGAGTCCGGCCCATGCTGGCAGGACCTGGTGGACGTGTAGGTGGGCGCCCAGGAGTGTCAAAATCCTCACCCACCTCTGCAGGTGAGCCCCAAGCTGACCTGGACCAACCTGCAGAGGAGGAGGCACAGATGTTGGGCAGGGAGGAAGAAGAATCTGTCTATGAGCATCACACAGAACTACACACAGGAAGACATGCACTAAACATTCACTCATATGTGTTAACTTGTGGATTGTTGTATTGTCTGTATCTAGATGGTCAGGAAGTCCCAGTGGGTGAACAGCAAGGGGAAGGAGCAGTACCACATCATCAGCCCCAACAAGCAGCCCCTGTCATCCATTGTGTAAGCTGTGAGAGCTGTATGCGCAACACTCTCGCAGGCATACTCAACAACGAAGAAGTAACGAAGTGGCCCAGTCATGTGAATCATGTAAGCACTAAAACAAAATCTAAGCTGCAACATTCATGGGTTTACTGCAGAGTTGGGCAGGAGGAAAAACATGATTGCTTACCAGTCTCATCAGTTTCTGAGACTGTACTTGGTTTCCCAGCCTTGAATTCGCTACTATTAGGGGCCTTCCTGGGTACGGGAGATACAAGCACCTCTAAACTCCTGAGTTACAAAAATGTATACCTTGATTAGAAAATCACAAAAGCACACACAGATTAAAAACAAATAGAAGCAAAGGGTGCTGCTAACTAGTAGTTCAAGAGCACAAAAATTCCCCTGCAATGAATGAACACCCATATACAAAGCCAAAGGAGGGGAGGGTGTGTGCTGCATAGCCCTGTGTATAAATGACAATGGTAGGCTGGACAACATCAGTGCCTGCTACAACAGTATTGCACCCAAACCCGTACAGAAATATTAAAAGAAATGTTTACTAAATCAAGGCCATTCCGAACAAATAAATGCCCCAAATTTGTGGTTTGCTAATAAGCTTAACATGCTGAATGCACATATAGTAGCTATGCTAGCTACTAGGGATGAGCAAATCGATCCGGACGAACCCGGATTCGTTCCGAATTTCATGGAAAATTAGATTCTGAACGAATCCGAGTTTCCCCGCGATTCGATCGATCGAAGTTTTCCTTTAAACTCCATTTATTTCAATTACGGGCATTCTAAAATGGTGGATGAACATGTCCAGACATACCCCCTGGGACAAGGTATCATGGGTAAGTCACATGCAGCCTATCAGCAGCCAGGAAGCCCGGTGACGTCACCGTGCTATATAAAGCAGCGGCCATCTTGCTTGTGCGCATTTCAGCCTTGCATTGTGGCCAGAGCACAGCTAGTTAGAGACAGGGAAAGAGAGTTAGAAATAGGTAGGGAGAGTCAGAGAGGCAGACAGAGAGGTAGACATAGCTAGGAAAAGATAGGGAAAAAACTGAACCATCCAGCCAGGGACAGCTTAGAAGTGACAGTGAATTTTTTTTTTTTTTCATTAGCCAGATCAGTTTTCAATTCAATTTCAGTTCTTTGTGCTGTAAATCTGCCTTGCCACTGTTCATGCCATCTATGCAGTGGCCTATTTAACCCTATCTGTTACACACAAGCATTTATCATAATATATAACTGGATTAGTTAAAATATTTTTTGGTCTGCCTTTAACCAAAAAAACACCAGCCCACCTGGGTATCCCAAACCTGCATTAGGCAGCCTATCTGTTATACTAAATATGCTTGTTGATCCTTCCTCAGCTGAATCAAAGTTTTGCATTTTGAATTGGTTTTTGGCCTGCCTTTAACAAAAAAAACACCAGGCCGCAGGGCATCCCAAACCTGCATTAGGCAGCCTATCTGTTATACTAAAAACGCTTGTTGATCCTTCCTCAGCTGAATCAAAGTATTGCATTTTGAATTGGTTTTTGGCCTGCCTTTAACCAAAAAAACACCAGGCCGCAGGGCATCCCAAACCTGCATTAGGCAGCCTATCTGTTATACTAAATATGCTTGTTGATCCTTCCTAAACTGAATCAAAGTATTGCATTTTGAATTGGTTTTTGGTCTGCTGCCAAAACACTAGGCTGCAGGGTATCTCATGTTGCCAATTTTCATAGTGTCTGGTGCAGAGAAGCAGTCCCTCACTTTATTTAGCTTCTTCTTTTTAAAGTAAACACATTTTTTATCGTACCTATTGCGCATTTCAAATACATAAAAATATCAGGCAGACAAGTGCAAGGATGTTCAAAGAGGATTGGCAGAGGCAAAGATTCAGCAGGCAGAGGTCGCAGCAGACTAGGAGTGAGTGGCAGCAGGAGTCATGGTGAGAGACCTGAACTGCCAGTATCTGCTAGCGGTCGTGTCTCCACCAGTAACGCATCTGCTGTGGTTAACGCCCTCATCAAAATCATCACAAGTTACATCTGACACCCCCAGTCTAGGGTCGGTAGGTTCCTCTGACACAACCCTGAGTTGGTATGCCCCGAGAGCAGTCCCTGTCCTCCCATTGCCTCTGTCCTACGCCGTTCCCTCCCCCAGCGACGTATCCTATGCTTTGGGTTCAGCTCCACTCTTTAGTGAGGAGGACGATCAGATAGAGGAGAATCAGCAGCTACTGCCCAACCAAGAAATGGAGGTGGTTTCTTTGGCTAGGCAGACAAATAGTGATGTGGACAGTGTTGTGCATGTTGCGAGCATTCCAGCACCTGCGCAAGACACTGTTGAGGAAACCGAGAACATCAGTGACATGCAGCCACAACTGGGTGATGATGATGAAGCCAATCGCACTTGGGAGCCGGATGATGAAGGGACTTCATCATCATCATAAGGAGAAGAGGGACGCAAGTTGCCCCGGAGTCAGCAGCTGAGGCAGCAAGGTGTTAGCAGCATGGTTGGCAGTCAGCATGGGGGCACAATTGTAAAGCCTGGAGCCAAACGGGGCCAGGGTAGAGCACCTGCTGTGCGGCAGGCTACCTTATCGGGAGGTAGTGGAGCAGGGGTTCCTGGAGTTGGCGACAGTAGCAGTGAATCAGTGCGGCCTGTTGGTGGGAAAAGTAGCTACTCGGCAGTGTGGCAGTTTTTCCTGAAACATCCGCAGGAGGGTAACATGGCCACATGCTAGATATGTAGGCAGAAGGTGAAGCGTGCCCAGGGCCCAAATGTTGGCACCACGGCCCTGCGTCAACATATGATGCGTCAACATATGATGCGTCACCATAAAGCGGCCTGGAAGAACCGAGGCTCCGAAGAGTGAATGTGAATGGGTGAATGTGGTCCCTTTGCAGCAGCAGCAGCAGCAGCAACTTTGACAGGTCATGCCGTTTCGGCCTCCGCGCTCCCTGCCCGTTGGGCCTGTGACACCGTGCGACTCGGCCTCCTCATCCATCTCCTCACCCTCCACTGTAGGCTCAAGTCTCAGTGCCCCTCCAGTCTACCATGTGTGCAGGGCACGGAGGTGTCACGCTGTGCTTCACATGGTTTGTCTTGGCGAACGGAGTCACACAGGGGAGGAACTGCTTAAATGTATTCATCAGGAAATCCAAACATGGCTTACTCCAAGAAAACTTAAAATGGGAATCATGGTTACCGACAATGGGAAGAACATTTTTTCTGCGCTGCGCCAAGGAAGCCTGACCCATGCCCCCTGCATGGCTCACGTTCTTAATCTGGTTGTCAAGCGGTTTCTGAAGTGTTCCCCCCATCTGCAAGACATCCTAACAACTTCAAGGAAACTTTGCATGCACTTCAGCCACTCATACACCGCCAAACACACCCTTCTTGAGCTACCCGCATAGTGAGGCTACTCATGAGCAGCAGGAAGACCTGGAGCAGGACCTCAACCAGCAGGTCATGTCATACCTTGACATGACCATGCCAACACACCTTGAGGATCCGCTGGACTTCTGGGCAGCCAAACTTGGCTTGTGGCCGCAACTAGCAGAGTTTGCCATGAAAAAGCTGTCCTGCCCGGCCAGTAGCATGCCATCTGAGCGGGTGTTTAGTGCGGCGGGGGCCATAGTTACGGCGAGGAGAACTCGTCTGTCAACTAAAAATGTGGAGAGACTCAACTTTGTCAAAATGAATCAGGGATGGATCAGCCAGGATTTCCACCCACCAATGGCTCATGCATGCGACTAGATTCAGCATGGTACCACGTTTTACACTTTCCAAATGGTGCAAAACATATTTATGTCTTTAGGCCCATTTTTGGGCTCCTACTGATGCCAACTTCAGGGTGTGCCTTTCAGCCAATTTTTGGCCTCCTCCTGCTGCTGCTGCCAACTCCAGGGTGTCTTTCAAGCAATGTTTGGGCTCCTGCTTATACTGCTGCCAACTCCAGGGTGTGCCTTCCAGCTAATGTTTGTGCTCCTGCTGCTGCCAACTTCAGGGTGCCTTCCAGCCAATTTCTGCTGCTGCTGCCAACTCCAATGTGTGTCAGTCAATTTTTGGACTCCTGCTGCGGCTACTGCTAACTCCAATGTATATTTAAAGCAATGTTTGGGCTCCTGCAGCTGCTGCTGCTGCTTGCAACTCCAGGGTGAGATTCATCCAATTTTTGGGCTCCTGCTGCCAACTCCAGTGTCTCTTTAAAGTAATGTTTGGGCTCCTTCTGCTGCTTGCAACTCCAGGGTGTGATTCATTCAATTTTTGGGCTCCTGAAGCCAACACCAGTGTGTCTTTCAAGCTATGTTTGGGCTGCTGCTGCTGCTTGCAACTCCAGGGTGTGATTCATCCAATTTTGGGGCTCCTGCTGCCAACTCCAGTGTCTCTTTCAATCTATGTTTGGGCTCCTGCTGCTACTGCTGCTTGCAACTCCAGGGTGTGATTCATCCAATTTTTGGGCTCCTGAAGCCAACTCTAGTGTCTCTTTAAAGTAATGTTTGGGCTCCTGCTGCTACTGCTGCTTGCAACTCCAGGGTGTGATTCAGCCAATTTTTGGGCTCCTGCTGCCAACCCCAGTGTCTCTTTCAAGCTATGTTTGGGCTGCTGCTTGCAACTCCAGGGTGTGATTCACCCAATTTTTGGGCTCCTGCTGCCAGCTCCAGTGTATCTTTCAAGCTATGTTTGAGCAGCAGCTGCTGCTGCTTGCAACTCCAGGGTGTGATTCATTCAATTTGGGCTCCTGATGCCAACTCCAGTGTCTCTTTCAAGCAATGTTTGGGCTGCTGCTGCTTGCAACTCCAGGGTCTTATTCATCCAATTTTTTGGGCTCCTGCTGGCAACTCCAGTGTCTCTTTAAAGCAATGTTTATGCTCCTGCTGCTGCTTGCAACTCCAGGGTGTGATTCATCAAATTTTTGGGCTCCTGCTGCCAACTCCAGTGTCTCTTTCAAGTTATGATTGGGCTGCTGCTTGAAACTCCAGGGTTTGATTCATCCAATTTTTTGGGCTCCTGCTGCCAACTCCAGTGTCTCTTTCAAGCTATGTTTGGGCTGCTGCTGCTGCTGCTTGCAACTCCAGGGTGTGATTCATCCAATTTTTGGGCTCCTGCTGCCAACTCCAGTGTCTCTTAAAAGCAATGTCTGGGCTCCTGCTGCTGCTTGCAACTCCAGGGTGTGATTCATCCAATTTTTGGGCTCCTGCTGCCAACTCCAGTGTCTCTTTCAAGCTACGTTTGGGCTGCTGCTGCTGCTGCTTGCAACTCCAGGGTGTGATTCAGCCAATTTTTGGGCTCCTGCTGCCAACTCCAGTGTCTCTTTAAAGCAATGTTTGGGCTCCTGCTGCTGCTTGCAACTCCAGGGTGTGATTCATCCAATTTTTGGGCTCCTGCTGCCAACTCCAGTGTGTCTTTCAAGCTATGTTTGGGTTCCTGCTGCTGCTTGCTACTCCAGGGTGTGGATCATCCAATTTTTGGGCTCCTGCTGCCAACTCCAGTGTCTCCTCCAAGTATGTTTCGGCTCCTGCTGCTGCTGCTGCTGCTTGCAACTCCAGGGTGTGATTCATCCAATTTTTGTGCTCCTGCAGCCAACTCCAGTGTCTCTTTCAACCAATGTTTGTGCTCCTGCAGCTGCTTGCAACTCCAGGGTGTGATTCATCCAATTTTTGGGCTCCTGCTGCTGCCAGCTCCAGGGTGAGTTTTTCAGGCAATATAGGGGCCCCTCATAGTGATGCCACTTCAACTCTCTGCAATTGTGCCGCTCTGCAATTCTATTAATGATGCCTCTGATCTGCATGTGATAATTATTTACAGTATTATTTCAATAACCCAGCACGCGTCCTATGCGTGTTACAGCAAGGCAGAAAGGTTTACATCCCTATTGAGGTTCCAGGGGGCTCAGAAATAGCCGTTTTTAATAGCAATTCATCGCAAATAAATTCGGGTCGAACCGATTTTTGTCGGAAAATTCGGCGAATCAGTCGAATCGAATTTTTCAAAAGTTCGCTCATGTCTAATGGCTTTAATGACACCAATGGTTATTTTTTCTTATTTTACAAACTCCGCCGTGTATGCTGGCCTATTAACCAAACAATTAATATTACAATATGATGTCCACTGCCTTTCTGCGCAAGTTCACTGTTACAGCATAAAAAGCAAACACGCCACAATGTATAATAGTGCCCAGTCATAGCTCTGGCCACAGCCATAACACACAGACGCAAACAACTAATATTGAAGGTTCCACAGCCTACTATAGCGCTCCTTAGACTTCAGCCAAGTTATTTTTAAGAATTTGGGCTGGTAATAGCATGGTGCCTAGCACAAGGAAAGTATTTTGATACCATTGGGAGTGGGTAAGTTACACATGACTAGAGGGATGCATTAACCCCTGAAATGCATCATGTCTCATTTTTTATAGTGGGCTCTTTATTTTATGTTTAAGTAACAGTTATGTTTTAGATGCTTGGGACCCATTCACAGGGAGCTGGATCCTTTCCTAAAGCTGCTGATGGTTCTTGCTGATGTGACAGAGCTCATTCAAGCTTAGTCATGCCCAGCAGCAGTCACATATGTGTACAGGATCACTTATCTCTTCTTGTAGATCTTGGTGTACTACTAGAGACAACTCAACACCTTGAAAATATCATTTTGGCACACAAAAATTCTATTGAAAGCTGACTTTTTCTTTAACCCTTTCAGTGCCAAGCACGTAGATTCTATGTGCCTGACTTTCCCCCCTGCTAGTTAAAAAAATAAAAAATACTCACCTGGCCCCTCGTTGGATCCGGCCGGGTCTCCTCTTTAATTTGGTGCCATCTGATCCCCCATGGGGGCTCCCGACGGGTCTCCTCCTCACTGGGGGGACCTCCGATCACCCCCCAGCCTCTTCTGTGGTGAGGAGAGGGCAGAAATCGCCCTCCCCCAACTTCCTGGGCCACCCCTGGGGGCGGGGCCAGGTGACATCATTGTGATGTCAACAGCAGCCGGCTTCTTAATACTGGCGCCCGAGACTGAGAATCAGTCTGCTCGGGTGCTTGGAGGAGAGAGGTGGGGAGGGGGAGAGGTTTGTGATTGCCCCCCAGGCTCTCTCCTCCAAACACCCGAGCAGACTGTCAGCTGTCATCGCAGATCGCCGGGGGACAGAGGATCGGAGGTGAGTAAAGTGAAAAAATAAATAAATGTCATTTTTTTCTTATGTGTCAGTGTGTTTATTTTTACATTTAACCCCTTGTGAACTGGTAAAGGGTCCATGAGACCCCTATACCAGTTCACAAGGCTGGGGGCTGGCAAGTCACCTGCGGCTAGCGGGTGACTTGCCATTAACCCCCGGCCCCCCTATTACCTGCCTTCCTAAAGCCCAAGGGGGGGCAGAAGAGCCCGGGCCCACACAGGGTATGTGGGCTTGTAGGTTGCAGGGTGGAAGCCACAAAAGCTGGCCCCTCCACTCTGTTCCTACAAGCCCCCATAGCTGGTCCCCGGGCTGGTAATGCTGGGTAAGGGGGACCCCATTTCAATTTTTTGGATTTTTAAGTGTTTTTAACCCATTCTAGGTGTACCAAGCTTGTTTATGTAGGCTCTTCCCTGAACAGTAGCTATGCATGTTGGGTATCGTTCTGTTCTGGGATGTTGATTTTTGAGATTTTACTTGTTTTTTCTTGTTTGCATATTTTTTTTTTTTTTTAAATGTGGCTTGATTCTTCCTTTTTATTCTTTTTTAGGGAAACTTTGTGCAACCAAAGAATACATTGAGGAATTACTTCCAGAAAACTATGGGCACATCAACATGCTTGGTACACCTAGAAAGCTTGAGGCGTGTACTTCCAGAGAATATATAGATTGTGGGGGGTATTTCAAATGTAAAGGGTTGTTTTTCTGGAAAATTTGCAAGGTGCGCATTGCGCATAGCGCAGTTGTATTTTATCTGAAAATCTCTTTTTGAGTTTGGGGGAGTCTCCTGGGCAAGAAAGGGTGTCTACCAATACATTTGTGGTTCTGTGACTGGGAGAAATTCGCAAGCAATACAATTTTTCTGACAAACTTACATTTTTTATTGCAAAAAAACACTACAAATTGCAAACAATTTATTTATTTTTTTTATTTTCTTTGCACATATTTCACCAAAAAGTATTGAGAATACACTAAAAAGAGGGCAAACAAGACATTTCATGTTGAAGCCCAGCAAAAAGCAATATATAATTTTCCTGGGAAATCCTTTCAAAAATCACAGTTGAACATGTGTAGCGCAAAATAGTGAAACATGGTCTGGCAACAGAGGATGACAAAAGCTGGCACTTAAAGGGTTATGTTACAAACCAAAAGGGATTTTACCTAACATCTACATAGGAAGCATATAGAAACAGAAATCAGCAAGTTTGGAAACTACCCCAAAGTGTACATTTAAAACTTTAGGGATACGTCAGACTGGGGAACCTAACCCTTAAATTCGTTGCTGAAGCTCTTTCTTTGCTCAGCCTTTACATCCTGGGCACATTGCCCGTGTTTTTAACATTTGGAGTAAAGCTAAGTTTTGAATGGAAACTTTGTGGGCAGTTTTCAAACTTGGTGATTCTTGTTTCCATTTAGAAAAAATGGGGTGGGGACCCTAGACCCGCCCCCAAAGAAAAACCCTATATGACTGCCGCACACTAATGAATTTACCAGTATATATCAAATCAATGTTAGAAAAAATATTTCATAAATTTATTTGATCAGGAAAAAATTTACACCAACAATACATAAAAGACCCATTAAAATACATATAAACACACAAAAAAACGGAGGTTGGACCCCTCAAGCGGCTCTAAATTGTTCAATAGATAATAAATAGGAAAAATGCAATGATAATCCTGAACCCACAATAAAAAGGGCACAAAAGGGGGAATGATAGAAAAGGGTAAGGGACTAGTGAAAAAAGTGCTGAAAGTGCTTACTATTAATAAAAAACTACAATTCTATAAATCTATTGTGCTAACTTGATCTTGAAAATATTGCTGAAACACAATTATCAAAGTGAAGAACAAAACCATTATTGTATGGCATAATTAACTAAAGTGCAAAAAAGTGCATTGTGTAAACGGGTAATACCAAAAAATTCTATTGTATTTGCCCAGTTGGTTCAGAGATCCTGTAGCCAATAAAGTTTGAATAAGACAAAAAGAGATATCTTTACATCACCATATTACAAGGCCTCCGGGGTCCCCTCCAACGGCTAGCCACCAACGCGTTGCGTGGCTCTACGCCACTTCGCCAGGGTGTATGAACCGCCACATGCCCTGTGCCCCTATATAAATGCACCTGTTAGAGTGGCTGCTCCAATGACCGAGCGCGCCGCCATCCCCCCACACGTGTGCCCCGCCCGGCAGGAAATGCTCCCGTAAGGGCAACACAGGGAGGGTGCGTCACATCCGCCCATACTCGCGCCACAACTGGAAGCGCGTCACGGGGCACCCGGCTCCGGCGCGCGACCGCCCGGGCACACTCCCCTGCAGTAGGAGGTCCCGGGCGGCCGCGCGCCCAAGCGCGAGTGCGCCGCCACGCTGCCCTCCAGCCCACCCTGCCAATCAGGAATGTCCTGTCAGCGGATCGTGGAAGGTGCGTATCTAGATAGAGGAAGAGAGCATATTTCCCTGATGTTATAAATATACTTAAATTACTCTAATGTGTATTTTATACACATACGCCTGAGATCATACTATAACAATGGCACAAACATCATGTTACATATACTAACCATATATAAAAAATTTATATTTTGGGCTGGTACAGATTCATATATCCTCCTATTGTGGCAGGGACCCCCGGAGTTATGTGATAGATTTATATCGGATCTGAATGACAATTCCTACAATATCCATTTGACCTATACACGCTCCCAGGACAAAATTTAATTTTTGGATTTGACCTTGCATCTCAATGATAATGGCACGATCTCCACCTGTCTGTTTAGGAAACCTACAGCGACAAATGGAATCCTTCATTATAGTAGCTTTCATCCGAAAAAATTGAAGGAGGGCATACCGATCGGCCAATTCCTAAGGATTAGACGTAATTGTTCAGAAAAAGAGGGATATATAGAAGAAGCATCAAACATGATAAGACATTTCCAACAGAGAGAATATCCACGCAAGGTGATATGAAGGGCAGAACAACGAGCCAAGCGTACACCAAGGGAAAAGTTACTTAGATACCAAACCAAAAAGAGGGATCAAAAGGAGTTATGATTCATATCTACCTTCAACAATGATTGGGGTAATGTGAGGACCATCTTATGTAAACATTGGCCAATACTACAATCAGACCCTACGCTAGCAAGATATATCACGAAAGGGCCATCGATGGTAGCAAGGCGAGCCCCGAACCTGAAGGACCGCCTGTGTAGGAGCCATTATACTAGACCCTCAAGTTGGATGACCATGAATAAGGAGCTTATGGGCAGTAGACCGTGCGGTAGGTGTAGCATATGTCCTTTTGTTGTGAAAACCGCCGTAATTAAACATCTCATTAGCGGAAGAGAGTTCAAGATAAATAGTCACTTGAACTGTAGATCTGAGGGGTCATTTATGCCCTCCGCTGCACATGCCCACAGTATTATGTGGGGGAAACCGGCAAAGATGCCAGGACGAGGATTCAGAAACACCTCTCCACTATCAGGCTGGCAGCAAGAAATGCCAGTGATAATAAAACGCTGACGCCAGTAGCAGCACATTTTTTACATTACCATGGTGGAAGTCATAAGGACCTGTGGGTCCTATTTATAGATCAGGTCATCTTGGGATCCAGAGGAGGAAACCGAAAGAGAAAACTGTTGCAGACGGAAACTCAATGGATTTATACATTACAAACTAGATTCCCCATGGGTATGAATGAGGACTTCTCCTTCCAGGCATTTTTAGGTCGGGAGTAGCCCAGCAGTATATTTCCTTAGTTTGATATTGGCCCACAATCCCACTGTTATAGTGGGGGGCCTTTGACCACATAGGGACTATACACATAATTAGTTGAGGACGGATAGAGCCTTTAGAGTGGAATAGGGAGGAAGGTCTCGTAGTCTGTAATGGATATAAAGCAAGTATATCCTGTATGTATCTTATATATATAGACCTGCATGTATTGCTTGAAAATATATTTATTCTCTGCACCATTTGTCTTTTGAGGCGTTTTTTAGGGAGATCGTCCGTCTGGAATTTTTGCACCGCTGGGGCTCGTGCAAAGGAGAGGGGACGAGTTGTGATGTATATCCCCATCCATCTATGGGGAGACCAACTACGCTGGATCAGATTTCTGTTGGTGTTGGATCGGTGTGTGGATGACAGGAGGATTCCACTACTGGATAGGAGTCCCAATGGAGTTCAGGATACTGCCTTATATTGCCTTACATTGTTTCCTGTGGCATGTAAAACGAGGAGGAGAGTTATTATGTCCCAGATTTGGAGAGAGGACTATTGGCTGAATTCCAGATGTCACCTACGTTGGCGATAGGAGTGGATGCCTACTTGGGATATGATCTGTATGAACCCCATAGTGGGACCACTATGTGGGAATCACAGTGGAGCTTCAAACATTATCTTCCTGCTTCTTGGGACCTATTTGAGGACATTTTGATACATATTTCCACATATGGCCCCTAGATACGCCTTTTATAAATGGGGTGCCATGTTGATGTTGCTAGATGGCAACAGTAGGATGGACCCCTCTCACATGGCCCCATTACCATCAGAGATTTGGGGCTGAAAGTATTTGGGGCACTTACTGTGTTTGTATGTAGTACATGTATATATCTCTTAATATACAATTATGGTGATCGGCTTACATATATGTATACAAATTATGTGTACATATATGTATAAACCCTAGGATGATGAATATTCATTAAGCACATATAGGTGCTAGAATAATATGACATATGTAGATGTAGGTCCCCACTAATACAACTTGGGCCAGATGATGAAGATGACAATAATGAATAACAAGTTTTTTGTATATGGTTAGTATATGTAATATGATGTTTGTACCATTGTTATAATATGATCTCAGGCGTATGTGTATAAAAGACACATTAGAGTAATTTAAGTATGTTTATAACATCAGGGAAATATGCTCTCTTCCTCTATCTAGATACGCACCTTCCACGATCCGCTGACAGGACATTTCTGATTGGCAGGGTGGGCTGGAGGGCAGCGTGGCGGCGCGGGACCTCCTACTGCAGGGGAGTGTGCCCGGGCGGTCGCGCGCCGAAGCCGGGTGCCCCGTGACGCGCTTCCGGTTGTGGCGCGAGTATGGGCGGATGTGACGCACCCTCCCTGTGTTGCCCTTACGGGAGCATTTCCTGCCGGGCGGGGCACACGTGTGGGGGGATGGCGGCGCGCTCGGTCATTGGAGCAGCCACTCTAACAGGTGCATTTATATAGGGGCACAGGGCATGTGGCGGTTCATACACCCTGGCGAAGTGGCGTAGAGCCACGCAACGCGTCGGTGGCGAGCCGTTGGAGGGGACCCCGGAGGCCTTGTAATATGGTGATGTAAAGATATCTCTTTTTGTCTTATTCAAACTTTATTGGCTACAGGATCTCTGAACCAACTGGGCAAATACAATAGAATTTTTTGGTGTTACCTGTTTACACAATGCACTTTTTTGCACTTTAGTTAATTATGCCATACAATAATGGTTTTGTTCTTCACTTTGATAATTGTGTTTCAGCAATATTTTCAAGATCAAGTTAGCACAATAGATTTATAGAATTGTAGTTTTTTATTAATAGTAAGCACTTTCAGCACTTTTTTCACTAGTCCCTTACCCTTTTCTATCATTCCCCCTTTTGTGCCCTTTTTATTGTGGGTTCAGGATTATCATTGCATTTTTCCTATTTATTATCTATTGAACAATTTAGAGCCGCTTGAGGGGTCCAACCTCCGTTTTTGTCTGTTTATATGTATTTTAATGGGTCTTTTATGTATTGTTGGTGTAAATTTTGTGAGTCCTGATCAAATAAATTTATGAAATATTTTTTCTAACATTGATTTGATATATACTGGTAAATTCATTAGTGTGCGGCAGTCATATAGGGTTTTTCTTTGGGGGCAGGTCTAGGGTCCCCACCCCATTTTTTCTATAGTTGTTGTCCCTATTTTTGCCAGCACCTTGAATAGATTATCACACTTGGTGGTGCACACCCACAAAACTTCTCTCTTGTTTCCATTTAAGCTATTAGAACATATTTAATTTACTTAATATGTTTTTAAAAATATGTCCTTAAAAAACAAACTGGGTCCAATTAGTATGAAATATATTTGTATTTTTGGAAGCTGGTAATAATATGGTAGCCTTTGGTGCCGTTGGTATCCTTTCACATGCCCATCTCAGGGTGCGGATTTAGTAAATCATTTTCTTTTTTAATTAAACATTTCAATAATCCATAACAGTCAATTGTTTGCTATGGCTGCTTATTGCTAAACAAAAAACATTTGATTGTGATACAGATGAAGCAGACTTAAAAATTCCTTTCACAGAGTGAAATCTCAGGACTTTTAAATCTGTTCCATCTGTATTGTATCATAATCCAAACATATAGAATTAACATTTTTGAAACACTGTACTGTTCCTACTGAATTTTTATGGCTGGACAAAGACAGTGCATTTAATATCTTTGTTTTAATTATACGTTAGAATGAATTTGTACTTAAAGAAATTTTATGTAAGTAAAGATTTTTTTAACTTGGAAGGTAATGTTTACGAATACACAGTAATAATTTGGAGGAAATCTTGAATCTCAAAGTGCACTTCATTGGTTAAATGCACTGCGCAAATAATAAACACTCGCCAGCGTTCCATTAGTTGCTAGGCGACATGTTTATATGTTTGGTACAAAGACAGTTTTAGTAAAATACCCTAAAGAATACAATCTTATTTTAACCCTTGCTTAGCTGAAGAAAATTAAAGTAACAGCTCCTTTTTGTTATAACCATAGCCCAACTCATGTATTTAAAATGGACCAAATGAATCCCCAAAATGTTAAGGTCATTATGTTTTACATATAATTTACAATAGAGGACTATGTCATATGGAACAGCAAGTAAAGCAGATCAATATTTATGCTCTGTTTCCTTAAATTTGATATTTAAACCATATTGCTTTTTCTTTTATTATCACATTTCACAAAATTTCAAAGCCAATCTTCAGACAGAAATGTTAGTTTAGTTTTGCATTAAAAAAATGTTGCTGTGAGGTTTGTGACAGATTTACTGTAGTAGAGATTTTTGGACAAATTGGGGAAATTTTTTTTGAGTTGGAATATCTTTTTTAGTTCAGCAGACCTTAATGCTCTCAAAAGTTTCTTGGCAACAGCACATCCAAAAAGTTACATTCGAATAGCAAGCTAATTTTTCAGCAACTAAATTGATCTGTCCAGGGAACTGTTGTTTTTCTTTTTTTAAAGAGGAAGACCTGTGAATTTCAATCTCCTTATTTGTGATGCCCGTTATGTGTATCACCCCCCAAAAAAGTCACCTTCCTGACATGGCTCATGCGATGCTTTGCTCAGCTCCCTTCGGCTATGATTTTGGAACCAGCTTTTACTTTTCTTCAGTGATCCTTCATACCCTAGTCATTCTTTCAGACATAGAATTGCCATGATGCAGATCATAGTTAATAGGGTTGAAAAGCTATGCTCATCAAGTTCAACCAAATAACATTACATACATTTACAGATAACAGTTTTTGGTATTAAAAAAAAAAATCTAATCGTTGAAGCCGTCAGTTGTTGCTGGTGTGTCCAGCTCTTGTGGGAGGCTCTCACACAGATTTATAGTTATTATGGAATAAGAGCTTCTAGGTTATAAAATCGTTTCTATTGTCTGACCAACTAACTTCTACATAAGTAACTAGTAACTAGTAACTATTGCTAGTGTGTATAGTAATATTATTATTTAGATTAAAAGTTCCCAAATGTAGAGCCCTCTTCCTGTATCCCTGTATCAATGTGTTTTTGTTACATTTCTGTCACTTTTGACGCATAATACTGCGTGTTGTCTAAGTGTATTAGTTGTCTTTATAAATAAATAAATAATTATTATTAATTATAATAAATAACAAAATACAGTAATATATGGTAATATATATTAATATAATGTTGTGTGTACTGTAAAACAGTAAACAGTGAAAATATTACATTACATATGGCAGTGCAAGGACAAACTGTTTATTCAAGGCAACTGGCAGGTTGATTCATCACTAAGGCCAGATAGCGACAGATGAGCATATGTAGTGCGGATTTCAGAGCGACTGCTAGTAGTCGCTGTGCTCGGCCATGGTTCTTTGTATCAGAACGCCTCAGTCGCTGGTCGGCATCGATGAATATGATATGTGAGTCGCAGTACTACGCTCTATGGTAGCGAACGGTAGCGCAAAATCATGTAGTTGTAGCCCATAGCACCAGAGGCTGTGTGATTAAAGTCTGTTTTTGAACATGTATACACTAGTAACAAAGTGAAGACATATGGAATTACATAGTTATTACATTGTAACATGAACACTTTAATACCAGACATGTAAGGACAATTCTGCATAAAAATATTATTAATCCAAAAAGTTTTCTAAAATGTAATTTTCTTGCCCAGAATACACGTCAGAAAGTTTTGAGTTTAAAAAAAGAAAAAAAAAATTGAGATCAGGAAAGGGATTTTAGGATCGTCCATAGAAATGTATGGGAGAGCGCCAGGTAGCGAGAGGTAAGATGTGGCGCTCTGCAAGACTGAACACTGGCGCTGTACGCTGAGCCTGGGATAATGATAAATCGTACGCTACATGGCGTTGTTCTAGTCGCTCACCAGATTCGGCTTCATAAATGTGTAATTGCGTGCCGTGTCCGGCGTTCACCTGCCGCTACCTGCCGCTACCTGACACTTACAAGGCACTACCTGGCGCTAGAGCTTCATGAATAAGGCCCTTAGTTGACTGACTGATGCAAACAGGTAACATGTAAATGATTACAGAGCACAAAAAGGTGCAAATTATTTTTAGAATACATTTTGTACCCCAATGAAAAGTCAGCCCAATGCTCTAGGAACCCAAATCCTTCTACCCTGCCCCAGGACTTGAGCCACGTGTTAAATCTCTAAGCTCCCACTATCATTCATGTGCAGCTCATGGCACAGGCAGTATTCCAGAGAATACAACCTTGAAGGTCCTTCTCTTTAACTTGGTGCCTAATTCCTTAAATGTATTCTTAAGGATACTCCATCTCCCCTTTAATTCTGTCATCCCAGTCCCTCCCAGTAATGTATCTACCCTTTCCACCACAGGCCGAACCCTGGCACCAGGGATAAAGCAAACCATTCGGTTGAGGTGGTCTTAATGACAAATTATTCTATCAGTCCGCCTGATAATAGAATCCCCTATTACCACTAACTGTCTAGCCCTACCTGCATTCCCAACCACCCACTCACTAGCTGAGCTGTGGCCCCAGTTGTTAGGGAGAGCAGTATCCACTAGGGCTGCCTTTTCTGAGACTAACACTCTTGCATCATTACCCAATTTTTTCTAGGGTGCACAGACACAGGTATGGCCTTCCTTTTCTGTGCTCATTTTCTACTCTAACATTTACCCAGCTCTTATCTGATTCTCCTGACCCATTACCCCACCCTGCCTTTCCATATTGTCACTCTCCCTCAGTGTTACTTTTTGCACCTGTGGATCTCTAAGGGGGAATGCAGTACCAACCAGCCCAAGGCCCCACTGCGCATTCCGCAGGCACTCCCCTGTTGTCAGCCACACTACCCATTTTGAGCGGGTCACCCACAGCAGTGTGCCCCTCCAGCAGTGGGAGAGCCACATCAAGGGCTCATAGGACACCCCACTAGGTTCCTGCTACCAGTCAGGACATGGGAGCCCAGTGCGGACCCCAAATGAAATCCCCAGTGTTGGCCCCACAGCCACAGGCCCTGAAGCAGGATTCGAAGAAATGGTATGATATTAAAACGGTGGTCCAGGGAAAATCAGTGCAAGACAGGCTGCTGGGTAAGCGGTGAGGGACAAGGGCTGCTTCAGGGTCACACATTGGACCACTCAGAACCTCACACATTTGTGTTAGTTTTTACACAAACACAAACTAATTGCAAACTACCCAAAGCCTTGGAGTTTTGCCATGCAGAGGAGCATGTGGTGGGTATTCTGCACCCCAACACCCACCAGTGGTAAGAGTTGCAGGTACAATACAGATTTGCCTGAGTGGAAGGAGGTGAACCACAAACAGCAACAGAGAGTGCTTGCCTGGGACACACATGTTGGTAAATCTAGAACCCAGATGGGGGTTAACTACATTTGTAATGGCAACCTGCTGCTTTATTATCTAGCAAAGCTGTTGGGGGCACACATTGCTGTGATGCTCAGTGTGTAACCCAAGTGGAGTAACTGAAAGGGTGCTGCTAAGGATCTGTTTTGCTTAAATAGCATTTTTCCTTGCCTTGCAGCAATCATCCAGCCAGCAGCTCTGCCTCCACCTGGGGCAACCACTTTGCCTCAAGCAGCCCCGTCTCCTGTGCATCCCCCAGAACCCCCGGTAAGACATGTCCCATCCACTAGCCACACCCACAGTGATGGGACCTAAGCCTCAGATGAGGCAAATGTTTGGCTACAATGAGCAGATGGAAATGGACAGGGGGTATGTGTCGGGTGAGGCTAATAAAATGAATGAATATCTTTGCTGTGCAGGACTGTGGCCCAAAACAAACACTAATATTTACCCTTTCTTTACATAGACCCCCCTCTACTGGAAGAAAGGCAGGTGATGAAACAAACCCAGGAGAGTGTGCAGCTGTCCCCAAATCTTCTCTTGACATCCCCACCCACTGCAAGCACACTTTATCCCTGGCCGCTTACATGCTCACACACTCACCAGCACCACCTCCATCAAGTGCCTCGGAGCCAGCCAGCCATGCCCTGCAGCCAGGCACCACCTGTTATGGCATGGCGTTGCCAAATCATGGAGGCAAGCCGGTGGGCCAATAGCACTACTTTTTGCTGAAATTCCCCACAATATTGGTGCGTCAGACCACCAGCTTGATCCATGAGGACCTGGCTGTAGGGGTGGTGGAGCAGCACTGCCTCAATGCAAATTTGGAGTTACTGAATAGGAACTTTGAGGTTCTGCTAGGTCAAATTGTGGTGCAAAATGAGAACACCTCTAGAATGGTGGTCCTCTTGGAGGCCAGACTAACACTAACCAGGGAAGACCACACAACCTCCTCATAATCAACCCTAGTGGATATTTTAGTTTAACTAACCTGCCGGTTGGCAACAATTTTGTTTTTGTTCAACAATTGACCTGTGTTGGATGTTGTAAGCCCAATTTGTGGGGCATAGTGTGTTTTGTCCCACAATAAATTACACTTCTAAGAAAAGTCCTTGGTACGTTGATTTACTCCCCATCAAAACAAAACAAAGGGGGTCCTGCATCAAAACACAACTAAGAAAATAATGAGTAAACCAAATGTTGATGGACTGACTATCCTGCCCAGCTCTGTGTACTGGAATGATAGTGTCAAGGAAATTCCGGAGCTGCGGTGGGGTTTGTCTCTTCCACATATATACGGGCACCCTCTCCATCAGCGCAAAGTTGTGAAGCGCAATGCATTCCACAATTATCTTCCCAACCTTAGCAGGTTTGTATTGCAGCATGACCTGAGAGTGATCCAGACACCTGAATCTACTTTTCATGAGATGTAAAGCCTGCTCAACTACTTCCCGGGTGCGGTGGTGAGCCCTGGACTTGCATCTCTGCATGCAAAAAGTATGTCTGGAAACAATGCAGGGGTGGGAAGCCAGAATCACCTTAAAGGACAAAACGAAAACAGCAGGAATTAACATCAACCCAAAAACAAAACAAAAAAGCACACAGAGAGCTACTAGTAAGGGGAACCTCAAGGGCAAATGGCCTCAAACAACCACCCCAACCCATAAAAGGAAAGATGATGAGATAGGGGCCACAGTTGCAAAGAGGACCAGATTTACCTGGACATTAGACAGACAGTTGCCATTAAAAAATAAGGTAAGGCACACTACAAGGACCAAGGAGTTCATCTAGTAACAGGTTAAATGGGGATTGAAACTAGGCACATGAGCACACAATAAAAGAGGCAGGACAGGGAACCAAATAGGCCCCAATAATAATTAGCAGCAAAAAAAGTACGGGGACCAGCTGATAACATCATACAACATTGCAAATGCAAGGCTAACAATAGAAATGTAGAACAAGAATACACACATTTACCCAGAAGCCAACCACCACTCAGATCACCACTCTCAAACCGACTCTACAAACTGGAGCTCCACAAGATGAATGCATCGTGGGATGATAGAGGAAATCCAGCCAAGACACTGAAGAAGTGTGAAGTGAGAGTGTCCCATGTTGGAAGGAAAGGACAAAATACACTGGCACTAATACAGCAGCAGGCAAAGAGGAAGCAAATACATGAGCAACTTGGACATGGGGATCTGGAAACACAATGAGCAACAAGGATTAGCAAAGTCAGAGATACAAGAAAAGCCTAGTATAAACACAAGAGACTTGGCAAGAAGGAGGACCAATGAGCAACTAAACATAGTGAAACATATACTCCTGAGCCACAGGAGACACGAGCGCAACATGCGTTCATTCAATGGAATCCATGACATTCAGCAATTTCACTGTATGAGCCAGGAAAGGGCTCCCTTTAATGTTCACACCAGGGGCCAGGCACATTTAGTTAAACCATTGTACACTATATAAAACTGGCCAGAACGGCAGCTTCTAAGCAGTAGTGAATATCAACTGAATAGCAGTAGTGAGTTTAAATTGTATGTTTCTGCCAGCTATTCTGAAGAGGTAATTCTCTCTTCAAGTGCAAACGAAAAGGATATCGATATTGTGAGAGGTAGACAGTGCTGCACAATAAATATGAATAATATGATGTCATCGCCACCAAGGTTTTCATTTACTGAAGTGCAGTTTTTTCAGCCTCCGGAAAATAGCTATATAACATATTGTATATAATAACTTTTTTTTTACACAGGATTGATTGTTCTACTAGTCCTAGAAAGAAATCATTTTGCTAGCCAACCCATTGCATCTTTTAAAGATTTCACAGATTCCTGAAGTAAAGCAACCCAATAAACTTGCTAAAATGTATGTTATATGTTTTTATCGTTTAAAAAGAATCGCACAGCTAATTATATAGCCAGGGTGTGAGTCCCTTTTAAACGATGCCAAAAAATAGTTAGCACTGCCCACCAACATAGGGAATAGCAAACCAACGAAAGTAATGAAAATGTATGATTTATTTTATCCCACGTATAACCACCAAAAGGGAAGCTAAAAAAAACTAACAGTATATATAACAAGAACACACAAATAAAATATCGGAGGGCTGGCATGCCTTCCAAGTGTATGTGGGCAATTAAGGAAATATTGTGCTGTGTTTAAGCAGGCTATAAAATTGCAAGGGCAAATAAATGAAGCCCAGGAGGGGAAAATTTAGAAAATAAATAATACACAATAGGCTCGATTCAGAGGCACATTCGTCTGGACTTCCTTAGCTGTCTGTGAAAGTTTTTGTGTGTGTTTGTCATTTTTTAGTTTTTTTTCGCTTATTTTCCATTCGTACGACTGTTCGGGCTAATGCGTATATGCGCTTTCGATGAACGAAAGCAAATCGGATCATTTGCGTTAGTTCGGATCATTTTCCCATCATAATCTATTATTTTTGTTCGTTCAGATAACTTACGTTATTGGTACAAGACCTGCACAAAGTGCACCTAGTTCAGCACCATCTAAATCAAATACATATATACATATGAGTGGGAGTGTGCCAAAATTGAGTGTCCCAACTACACAGCATACAAAACAAAAACACCTTGTGGGCCAGTGTACCACAAGAACAGGCACCAAACAAAAGGCACCACTCCTACTCAGTTAATAAACCAATGCCATCACTAATTAATATCAATAGTTTAATTCATCAGAAAATCTCATTAAAAGCACAAAATACATCAACCATCACAAACATCTAAAAAAGACATGACAATACACAGTCCAACCCAGCAAGAGGAACCCAATTAATCCAAACACTCTGTGCTTGACTCATAATTATAGCATCACATGGATGCATCTATCCATATAATCTAAAGTGCCCATGTGCAATACTAAAGTGCTAAATATAATGTGCAATGAATGCAGAACTAACAAAAAATATATATAGTCACCTCAGTGAAAAAGAGAAAATAACCTCCTGCTGAGTGGGACAATCAATCACCCACACGTTCCGTGACAGATTGTCACGTCCTCAAGATGCTACCTTGGTATGGGCTTGCGTCTCATTCAGAGAGCTGATTGTCGAGGGACCACCACCCTATAAACCCGTTTCCTTTGCGATCCCCTTACGGGACCATTTTGACCTCGAATAGCCTTATTATAAACCAGTCTAGTGCCTTTGTGGAGCATGAGGAACTCCAGCTAATGGGCAAAGAAATTGTCCAGAGGGTCGAGACCAGATTGCACCGGCGATGCGTGCACATTGATGGCATGCATGACGTTGAACTGTTCAAGCTCACCAGACTTCTCGCTTCCCTCCATAAATTGTATAGTGAGCTGCGGCCATGGTTAGCCCGCACCACAAGGAAGGGGCAAGCAATTTCAGGTATGACCAAGATGCTTGGCTGCCTGCAATTTTTGTCGAACGGCTCGTTCCAAAGGCTGGGTGCCCTCTCCGTGGGGATCTCCCAGCCTACGCTGAGCCGCGCGCTATTCAAGTTTTTGGAAAGCATGGCTACCATTAGTCAGAAATATATATTTTTTCCTGATGACATGGTAGCCTGGAACGCGCTTAAGCTTGAATTTTATAATATCGCCAACATGCCCAACGTCATGGGTGCCATTGATTGCACCCACGTTGCCTTGGTGCCTCCAGCAGCAGACGAGTACATCTATAGGCAAGTTCTATATATTTTTTTGGGATATAGTTGTCATAAATGGTATTTTAAACTTATCTTAATCCCTCCTTGTAAAATCCCTCCTTTTAACTATTCCCTGTGAAATAGCTGACTCTGTATATCTCTTAATCCCTCCTTGTAAAATCCCAGAAAAGGGACAGCTTTGCTCTCTGAAGTATGTCAGGCACCTGGAAATACAGCAGGGGAGGAGAGCAAGATTCTTCCAGTGTTGTAGCTGCAGCTTCACCCTTGTGCCCACCTGCTCCTGGGGGGGGGCTATTGTACCTCCATATTGGATCTGAGTTGGCCTCCTCTACACTCCAGAGATACTGGTGTGGCATTGCTCTCTCCATCCTCCACTAGAGTCTACTGCTTAAGCTCTGCTGGTGTTACTCGATTTCCTGGCTTCCTGAGGTGTAGTGAGTTGCATCACCTCTCCAAGGCCACAAGTCTGCTGTCTGGGCTCTCTGTGTAGGTGAGTCCAGGCTCCTGCACTTTCTCATCCACCACCGCCATCTTGGACACTTCCCCAGCTCTACTGATATTTGCTCCTTGCTGTTTGTCCTGTCTGGGCATCAGGTTTAAATGCAGTGTGGCTGGCTATGATGCCATTATGGGGCTTTTCATTGCTCAATCTCACCAGAGCTTCTGAGCTTCTTCACGGCCCCAAAAGCAAGCTACCGCCCTGTAGATTTTTTTTTAACAGAAAACTAAATTTTTATCATTGTTTTGTATTCTACCCTATTATTTTCCTTCTCTGTAATGTAAAATAAATATGTGTTAGGATACATAGTGTTAGTAATTTGTTGTACCATGTCAGCAATCAATGTAAGCAAGAAATACAAGCTTATGGTAATACCATTTATTGGCTAACACAACAGATTGAAAATGCAAGCTTTCAAGGCACTTTAAGCTTTTTATTATGCCTGAAGATGAATCCTAAAGTGCTTTGAAAACTTTCATTTTTAATCTATTGAGTTAGCCAATAAATAGTATTACCATAACTTCGGATTTCTTGCAACATATCTGTAATTTACTTGTCCACTTGTTACTTGTCCAAGTCCAAGTTTTTTAAATTCCTAGTCCTGGGTAAAGACCTTAGTATAGTTCTGGCTACAAAATCCAGAATCCTTCACTGTAACAGGTGAGTTCACCTGTGAATTTGGAAAAATAAAATATATCAGGAGGGATTAAGCCTGTGAGCTCATTAATGCGGAGTGTCGAAGCAGCAGGAGCAGCAACATAGAACATATGCTTGACAGAAAGCAGATTCCTATCAATGCATGGACAGTCACATCAGCAGTAGCATTATATAATAAAAGATAGTGGAAAGGCAGATTAGCTATGTTTAAATATACTCACTGTTGAATTTCCAACCACATCTGTTGGAAGTTTGTTTTGAGAATAAACTACTCTTTGAGTGAAATAAGATTGCTCCTGATCTTCCCGGGAAGCAATTTTTACTACCTGCAATCTGTTGATATTATCAGCCGTAGTCTGAACACCAAGATCTACAAGGAGAGAGTCATTAAGTAATAAGAAATAATAAAATAAAATAAATTGTGTATATTTGCCTATTTGCTCTCATATCTCTGCAGTGAGTACAAACACAAACCCACCAGTTAATCACACCAGTGAACAAGTACCGGACCCTGGGAGCAGTTGGGGGGTTGGGTGCTTTTCTCAAGAGCACTTCAGTCATGTCCCAGCCAGATTCCATTCAGTCACAATGCTGCTTCCTTAACCACTAGGCCACAAGGGTTCCCTAAAGACCAGAACACTGCTGCTGGGCATGTGTAAACTTGAGGGAACTCCGTTTGTTCTTTGTGCAGAGATCATTTATTTTTTCTTGTAGATCTTGGTGTATGGTTACTACTAGCAACTGATTGCAGGAAGGATTACTGCTTCTATAAAACACATGTGTTAATGTAAGAACTAACACATGTGGTAATGTAAGAGCTGTTACTATGTTAACTCCATTTTCCCCTCTTTCTCTTGCTACTCCTGAAGTGCTCACCTTCCTCCACTCATTCATGGTCCCGAACAGCCCCAGGATGCCAAGCAATATTTGGAAGCTATTCTTCTTCCTCCATATAAATCTGTGCGAAAAATTGCTTAAAAACCAATATCAGGAGCTTGACATTATGAGTGCCACAGTAGTCCTTACACACAAACCTGGTGGCCTCTTCAAACAGCCCGAGTAGGCCACACATGCCCTTAAAAATATGACACTGTTTGACCTCAAAATCACACCTGATTCCTGTGGTGTGGTGCATGATGGGGTCATCAATTGCTTTATGCTGCTGTACAGATGGTCCAGCATGTACAAAATACATTTCCGTGAGTTTGAACATGCAGATCCATTTCTGCTGACTTGAGTTGCAAATCAACTGAATTTGGAGATGACCATTGGCTGCAGCAAGCCAGCTAGGTTTGATCAAGATAATCTTAGGCTAGGCTACCCTTTCTAGACCCTACCCTTCCAGACAAGCAGTGTGGTCCATAAAGAGGGCTGCTTTGTCTCTCAGGCCACTGTCGGTTTACAGCATCAGCTCCAGATTGGCACCAGATGAACGATGGAAGTGAGGTGGCATCCCTCACACTGTGTGTGGCACTACCTACCATTTATATGAATGATTGGGCAGGAGCATGCTCAAAGTGTGGGAGATGCCACACTGTGAAGCCTATGGGCTGCTGCTGTTCATGTGGGGTTTACCATATGATTAGACATCCCTTTTAAGAATATGCAAAGATATATAAGCACTGTTCTTCTTATCACTCTATCTAGTTTGTCTTCCAAACCAAATTAATTCAAATCTCTAATTGTTACAATAGGCAATTTCATCAATTTGCTTTTTCCTCCTTTTTTTCCAGACTGTAAAGATTAGGGTCATTTAGTCATGTACCTCAGGCTGTGGTGATAAAAACATGGTGTCTGGAGCCTGGAGCTGGCACAAGAGCAGCCTGGGTTGTGCCATTCAACAATTGCCATCTGAATCCAAGGACCCCCAAATGGTGTCAAAGGTAAGGCTAGGGGATCAACCTGGGATGGTGGTCAACACTGATGGTGCAGATGATCCAAATGTGGAAGCTAACCTGGTCGGATGTGAGAGGATCAGCAACAAGGTTTGACAACAGACGTGGTCAGGCATGGAAGGGTCAGCAACAGGACTTGGAAACAAGTGTTATCAAACGTGGCAGGGTTCACAACGGGGCTTGGCAGTAGATGTAGTTAGACAAGGCAGGGTTGGCAACAGTGCTTTCCAGGAAGGTCCAAAACCAAAGAGCAATGCCAGGCATTGGAGGCCAAGCAGGGCTGAGACCGACATGGGAGGTCGGTTATTCAACATGATACAGGCTAAGTGTTCATTTCTATCCCTGCAATTTCTCCCACTTTTCTCTGTTTCAGTTCCTGCCCGCTGCTATGAATTTTTGCTACAAGAGAGTAGCATCTATATGCATCTTTTAGCAGGAGATTTGCCCTGCAGCCAGGTGTGCTCAGTCTGAGTAAAAGACAAGACTTGATGATCTGTATATTTTCTTGCCTGAATTTTTCAGCCGAGGTTGTGATGCACACACCAGGGGGAGAGGTGGACACCATGCTGTGATTTGTTGGGGTTTGTTTGTTGTAAGTTTAAGGGATCGCTCACACAAACTTTGAGCTTGGGGGGGCATTGGCCACCAATGCAACACAATTATTATGGTGCCAGACACATGTAAAAATTGGGAGAATGACCAGCAACAGAGAACAGATAGGCCTCACAGGAACTGACGTATTAATATGGGGTTTTTAAGGGATTGTAAACCCACAAGCATCAATAATGCAGCAATCAGCTCATCTGATGCCTGACCCATGTGCCTCTTGTCTACTTCCTGCAGTGGTGGGTAGAAGTTGTAGCAGGACTCCAAGTTAGTCCTATTTTCAATTTTATTTCTCCAGGGCCACACAAATAATGTGTACTAGCACTCTGCTCCTTGGTGCTCTATGTGAGTGTGCAGGTGTCTCTGACAACAATAGAGAATGTTCAGAACTGATAAAACTGCGCTATGACATACTCTTCCAAAGCTCAGCCAAGACCCACAAATTGAAGTGAACAAACCACTTTCACTTAGAATTAGAAATTAGTAAACCAGAATCTGATTCAGAATTTTCTGAATATCAGGGAAATATCGGGTTGGCACTAATCACAGGAAAATTTGGGTTCATGCTGACCTAATTTTTCCCTGAAATCCTTAAATAAAAAAGGCAAAAACTTCCCAGCTCCCTTGATGTCCGCCACTCTGCCCCCCTCCTTTCCCACGCCACTATCTGCTGAAGGCAGTGGGACATAGGCCATAGAAACTGCACTTCCTCCACCTCCCTCCTCATCGGCAGAGGGGTTATTTATAGGCTGGGAGTCTGGCTGGCATCACTGTGACAGGGGTCATGAATGGCTTTTCCAACCGCCTTGCTCCTTGCCTATAAATAGTCTTTCCCTGCTGTGGGGAGTAATGTAGTGGGTGTCCAGTGTGCTGCGTAGGATCTATGTCCTTTGTCCCTCTGTCTTCAGTGGAGAGAGGCACAGAAGATAGGAGGACGCCACCCGATGATGAATAGGAAATGAGAGTATTGGTGTAAAATTAAAGTATATTTGAGGACCTTTTTTTTTACATAACCCTCCCTGGGTCCTTGAGACTCCTATACCATTTCAAAGAACAGAAAGGACCAGCAAAGCATTAGCCACTAACAAGAAGTTTGTTCATCTCTACTTAGAATATATAAGGTTCTCCTTATACTTGGAGATTTTCAGTTGCTTTAAAATTGTTTAATATATACTGTCCCCAATTGAGGATAAGGGAAAGAAGTTAGTATGTGTCTGGACAGGTACTTTAAGAATTTGTCCTTTGAAAAATTACATTACATTAGATTTAATTTGTTACCACTGGCTACTATAAATGTTGTCATAAGTAAAAGCATAGTATGGGCTTCATTTTTAGGTGTGTTATAATAAGGTTCAGGGGTGCAGGGATTCATACGAATCCTATGTAAGAATTTTTTTTTCAACAGACTTAAGAGTTGCGGAATAAAGTGCCAGTTAATTCATTAAAACATTATTTTTGAACTATATTCTGCTGTATCAGTTTTTTTGGCACAAACTGAACCCACTAGTCATTGGGAACCCATCCAAATGCTATTCTGATAACAGTCTCACTTTCTGAGGCTGGAGAAAGTATTGTTTGTAGTGTTTTATCAGTCACTGCTTTATTGTAAAAGCTAATAGTTACTAAAATCACACAATAAATTGCATATAGAGGGCAAGTTGCATACTCAAACAACATCTCAAAACGATGAATGATCTGATGAGACCAAGATGTTGCTTTTTGACTATTTAGACTAAACAGCATTTTTGCCAGACACTGCACATAATTGTAAAAGCACTATTTCTATAAATCTTGGTGGTGGCAGTAAAGATGTTTCCCTGGAAGTCTTATGGTCAGGTTCCTGGAGTGGCCAAGTTAATGGGACTGACCAGGTTATCACAATAATAAGGCAACAAGGAGCTCATCTGAAGCCTATCCCATGTGCCTTTCCTCCATATGCTGCACTGTGCTGTAGATTACATCCCTACATGACCACACACAAATGTGTTCATGAGGTCACCCTTGTCTCCCAACATGAGTGAGCCTGGTAAGTCAAACTGGTCACACTACATCTCAGAGGATGTGGAGAACTGAGCGTATCTAGGTCACTGATGTACATTAAAATAAAAGGAGGTAATTTAATCAAAATAAAGTGATGTGTAAAATACCGTAATACAAGTGTTCTCCTGTAGAACTAATACTGAGAGTCGAAGGTAATTACCTGAAGCCTTTGCCATGTGCCTCTTCTCCATTTTCTGCAGTGCACTCCAGAGCTCGTCCCCTTCTTTCCTTTCTATTTTCCATTACTAAGCTGCGGACCAGGTGAAGGGTCCTTGCTGCTCTCTTATTGCCATTGCCTGGACTGTCCCTTTAAAAATTCTTAGCTGTTGAGCAAGGAGCAAACTAACTATAAATCATCTATTACACATACAAAACATAATACATTTACTTAGTGGTTATTTTTCTCTGTTTAGCAATTACTTAAATATTATTTGTCTATTTTTCTAGTTTTATTTTTAGAGTTTTGTGTATTACCTAAGCAGCTTATTTTGATGCCTTATGCCATTTGTTGACGTGTAGATGTGGAGGAGCATCATCTGCATCGTAACATCAGATGTTTTAAATAAACCATCTACTGGTGACAATGAGGGACAAACGTTTACAGTGTGATTGTTTCTCTCTAAAATGAGCTATGGTGGTTACAGTAAATAACTTATAGAAAAAGGCCTCTCATCTGCTGCTAGCTTTTGCTACTGCGGATACTGGCCCCCTGAAGGGCATTGAAGTGGAAAAAAAACTAGGATTTTGACCATCCTGGTTTTATTTCATGGCCCAGGAGCATCTAAAATTGGGATGTGCAACTGGGTGAAGCCCCCCTGATCGCAAGGAAACATTTCCTGGTCCTACGGCACATGCACAGGCTTTTGTCCAATCAGAGCCATTTGCCATAGCTAGGTACTGGAGCGCACACACAGCTCAAAGATGCAAGGATGTGGCTGCTTTCCTGATCTGGGGTGAACTTGGAGAAGGCCAATGGTTGGCTCTGGAGCCTTTTAGATTCCAGCACCATGCCACTATGGCTCCATTCCTCTTTAAATACAGGTCATGGGAAGAATGTTCTCCCAACAAGTATGAGCATGGATTGCATCTTAAAAAGACAATTATGTCAGAATCCGCTAACAAATGAAGGGAAGATGATTAATTATGACAGTCTAGTTATCAGATTATATTTCCAATCATTATTGGCCATAAATAAACATTTTGACTGCTGTCAAACACCCTTCTTTTGTTTGATTTCTGAAAAAAAATTTGCTGTAATGTACTGGGATTAGTTTTATAGGGATTAAACATATACCACAATACAATACAACAATACAAATAAACAGAAAAGAATAATTTGCACACTTGAAGTAGGTCATATTTTATATGCTACTATGGCTTATCACTTGATTATTTTAATAAAATCTGCAGGGAAGACTTGACAGAAAACCAATATACACTTTTTGTTAAAGGCAAAAAAGCTGCCCTAAATGCATCTACAGCAATGATGATTTTAAGAATAGACTAAAAGGTTATTAGTTTAAATCCCAGTCCCTGCAGGTGAAGATAAGAACTAATTTCATGTTGCAGGGATCTCAGTGATGTAGGAACAAAATAGTTTTACTTTTTGTGCAAACACAGTATTGTGCTAAGGGAGCAGGAGGCAATTATTCTTCTACAATATAAGCACTACATATTCTCAACATTACAACATTAATTTACCCCTTTCACTGCCAGCCTACCTGCAGCTTTTGTCGACCTCTGTTGCCAGACCACGTTTCACTATTTTGCGCTACACATGTTCAACTGTGATTTTTGAAATGATTTCCAGGATCTCTTGTTTGGCCTTTTTTTAGTGTATTCTCAATACTTTTTGGTGAAATATGTGCAAAAAAATAAGAAAAAATCTATTTTTTGCAATTAGTAGTGTTTTTTTGTAATAAAAAAGTTTGTCAATAAAATTTTATTGCGCGCGAAACCCCAATTTCTCCCAGTCACAGCGGTACCACATATGTATTGATTGACACCCTTTCCTGCCCAGGAGACTCCCCCAAACTGAAACAGAGCTTTAGGAGATTTTTCAGATAAAATACAACTGCGCTATGCGCACCTTGCAGTTTTTCTGGAAAAACAACCATTTACATTTAAAATACCCCCCACAAACTATATATTCTCTGGAAGAAGACACCTCAAGCTTTCTAGGCGTACCAAGCTTGTTTATGTGGGCTTAGTTTTCTGGAAATAATCCCTCAATGTATTCTTTGGTTGCACAAAGTTTCCCTAAAAAAGGATAAAAAGGAAGAATCAAGCCACATTTTCCTAAAAAAAACTATATGCAAACAAGAAAAAACAAGTAAAATCTCAAAAAACAACATGCCCCGAACAGAACGATACCCAACATGCATAGGTACTATCAAGGGAAGAGTTGGCAAACACCCCAAAGTAAAGCATGCGCTTAACAGTAATTTTACTTGAAAATTTCAGCTCTGCTGACAAAATGCGCACCTTGCAATTTTTCAACCAAAACAACCCTTTTCATTTGGAATATCCCCTATAAACCATATATTCCCTGAAAATACACATGTTAAGCTTTCTAAGAGTACCCAGCTTGTTGTAGTAGGCTCACCTTTCTGAAAGTAATCCCTCAAAGAATTCTTCCTGAATAAGAATTCCTGAATAAATAACATGTTTTCCTAAAATATAAATATGCAAACATGAAAAAACAAGCTAAATCTGAAAGACCAAGGTCCCCCAAGCAGAACAATACCCAACATGCATAGGTACTATTAACCCTTTTAATTGCCAACCTACTTGAAGTTTTGTCACCCTCTGTTGACAGGTCATTTTTCCCCATTCTGTGCCATGTTTAACCGTGATTTTTACCGGAATTTTCAGGAAAATTATAGATATATATTTTGCAGCAGAGTTTAGGCTTGAACATGAAATGTCTTGTTTGTAATTTTTCTACTGTTTTTTTAATATTTTTGTGTAAAAATAAATAAATATTTTTTAGACAGTTGTCTCCTTTATTTTAAATAAAACATTTACTTTATTAGAGAAAAACATATTGCGCGTGAAAGCCCAATTTCTCCCGATTACAATGGTACCACATATGTATCGGTAGCCCCCCCATTCTTGCCCAGGAGACCCCCCCAAACTAAAATAGCACTTTATAACATTTACAAATAAAATACGACTACTATCCACACTATAAACATAAGTGGTTAATTTAAAAAAAAAATGACATAAGGTCCCCCCTCCGGGGGGGGGGACCCCATTTTTTGGGGAATTTTAAGGGTTAAAAACCCTTAAAAATCCCCAAAAAATTGAGGGGCCAGCTTTTGTGGCTTCCCACCCTGCAGCCTACAAGCCCACATAGCCTATGTGGGCCAGGGCTCTTCTGACCCCCCCTGGGCTTTGGAGAGGCAGATAATTGGGGGTGCGGGGGTTAACGGCAAGTCACCTGCTAGCGGCAGGTGACTTCCCAGACTCCAGCCTTGTGAACTGGTATAAGGGTCTCATGGACCCCTTACCAGTTCACAAGGGGTTAAGTGTAAAAAAAAGACACTGACACATAAGAAAAAATATTTTATTATTATTTTTTTTTTAACTTTTTAATACTTACCTCTCATCCATCCCTGTGTCCCACGCTGGCTTCCTGCTCTCCTGCTGCAGCTGGAAGCCTTTTATAGCTGCTAGGCGACAGAACATAAGGGGTTAATAAAAAAAAAATGACATAGGGCCCATTTTTTTGGTAATTTTAATGGTTAAAAACCCTTAAAAATCCCCCCCAAAAAATGAAATGGGGTCCCCCTTACCCAGCATTACCAGCCCGGGACCAGCTATGGGGGCTTGTAGGAACAGAGGGGGGGCACCCTGCAGCCCCCCACCCTGCAGCCTACGAGCCCACATAGCCTGTGTGGGCCTGGGCTCTTCTGCCCCCCCCCCCTGGGCTTTGGGGAGGCAGGTAATGAGGTTGCCGGGTTAATGGCAAGTCACCCGCTGTGGCAAGCAGGTGACTTGCCATCCCCCAGCCTTGTGAACTGGTATAAGGGGTCTCATGGACCCCTTACCAGTTCACAAGGGGTTAAATGTTAAATAAAAAGACACAGACACATAAGAAAAAAAAATTATCTTAATTTTTTTTTTTTAACTTTACTCACCTCCGATCCTGTGTCCCCCGGCGATCTGTGATGACAGCTGTCAATCTGCTCGTGTGGTCCATGACCCCTATACCAGTTCACAAGGCTGGGGGAGGTGGCAAGTCACCTGTGACTAGCGGGTGACTTGCCATTAACCCCTCTCACCCCCATTACCTGTCTCCCCAAAGCCCGGGGGGGGGCAGAAGAGCCTGGGCCCACGGACTATGCGGGCTTGTAGCCTGCAGGGCCAGGGACCACAGGAGCCCTGCATAGGTGGTCCCGGGCTGGTTACTTTGGGTAAGGGGGACCCCATGTCAATTTTTTTTTTATTTTTAAGGGTTTAACCCCCCGGGAGGGGGGACCCTATGTCATTTTTTTTTCTCGATTTAACCCTTTGTAGTGTGGATGGTAGTTGTATTTTATTTGTAAATGTCATAAAATGTTATAAAGTACTTGTTTTAGTTAGGGGGGTCTCCTGGGCAGGAAGACCCCTGCCCAGGAGACCCCTTATTTACTTAATAATATTGTAAAAAACAAAATAAAATTTACAAACAAGACATTTCATGTTAAAGCCTAAACTCTGCTGCAAAAAAATATAAATATATTTTTCCTGAAAATTACAGCAAAAATGGCGCAAAACATGGTGCAAAATGGGGGAAAATGACCTGTCAACAGAGGGTGACAAAATCTCATGTAGGCTTGCAATTAAAAGGGTTAAAAGTAGCTATGCATGTTGGGTATTGTTCTGTTCGGGGGACCTTGCGCTTTCAGACTTAGCTTGTTTTTTCTGGTTTGCATATTTATGTTTTAGGAAAAGGTGTTTTTTATTCAGCTTTTTTATACATTTTTTAGGGAAACCCTGCGCAACCAAATAATTCTTTGACGGATTAATTCCAGAAAGATGAGCCCACTACAACAAGCTGGGTACGCTTAGAAAGCTTAACGCGTGTACTTTCAGGGAATATATAGTTTATGGGGGATATTCCAAATGTAAAGGGTTGTTTTGGTTGAAAAATTGCAAGGTGCGCACTTTGTCTGCAGAGCTGAAATTTTCAAGTAAAATTACCGTTACGCACATGGCCCTTCCTCAGACCTCTGAGGAAGGGCCACGTGGGCCCGAAACGGCCGTCAGGTTGAGCGCGATAGATTGGGAGGACTTCCATTCAGGTTTTTGATGTTATTGTATGTATATATGTGCGTTCATTGTCCCTAAGGGTATGTGCAATAGGCTATTAAGGGGTATGTGCAATAGTATCCAGCATGGTGACTGTGGCCTTCTATATATGCAATAATGTTTATATAATCTGTATCAAGCACTTAGCACTTTAGCCTGTTGTTACTATATCCCTGTATGTGGATACATTGAGACAGAGATAAACAGCTGAATATCTCTTTAGATGTGATATAAGTAAGAAGAGACCATTGGGTACAATGGATGCGTGTTTTTTGTATATATATATATATGTTGGGATCTTTTAGATAATAATGAAAACTTGTAGATATCTGAATTTTGTTGATGTAATAAAGTATTTTCATGATTGACTTTTAATGATGGTGTGCGCTCTTTAATTAAGATATAATGCTTGATTTATCAGGGTTAAATTTATGGATACCCTGATTTTAAAGTAGCAGCACCCCCAATTTAGCTATGGTTATAAAAAGTATATATTTTTTTTTTTGATCGTTTGGATATTGGAGTGCTTGACCACCATATACTAAATTGCAAGGGAAATTCATTGTAACGTCCAAATCAAATTTATTGTTCGTATTGAACTTTGCAAGTTCAGGTTTCACAACCCAAGCACAGACTTCAGCCAGATGTTTGTGTTTGAGTTCAGCATCTGGCTCAATAATGGAAAAGCTGGTTTATGAACTGCTAAGCAGCCCATCAACCCGCTTCACCTAAGGGGTACAGCAGACGCAGCTGCTATAAAACTCGCCTGAGCCCCACATGATCCCATTCCTGTCAGCAGCAGCACTCCTAGTGCCAGTCCTGGAGAGCTGCAGCCATTTTTCTGTGGTCCTGACTGTGGACAATTTCAAGTGCCCACCGTGCTGACAGTAAGAGGATTGAGGAGGGTTCAGGTGAGCTTTACAGCAGCGCGCTTCCTGCTACTCAGCCCCTCAAAATAGTCCCCGCTAAAGTTCAGGCCCACATTTTTTTCGGTTTTGGGTCCCCAAACCCGAACTTTTAATCAGTTTGGCCGAACTTGCCGGACCCGAATTTTCGGGGTACACTCGTCCCTATTGTCATACTGTAAACAATGATGTGGGACAATAATGCACATGGTCTGCATACCCCAAGCTCCAAGTATGATATTCAAAGGTATTTAAAGGTAGTCAAATCTCGCTTTGGTTTAAGCCAGCCAGTACCTAGAGATGGTGTCAATTGCCTAGCAATTTTTTGGCATTTTGCACTATTTTTGTTTAACTGTGATCTTTACAGGGATTTCCAGAAAAAAATGTATGTTGTTATTTTCAGCACATTTTGGGCTTTACCATAAACTATCTTGTTTGCAATTTTTTTAGTGCTTTCTTAATATTATTCTTTATTAAAAAAAACAACCCCCCCATAACCGTATAACAGGCTGTGAATCAGAATCCTCCATCACCCCATAGCAAAGTGTGTGACAGATCCTCTCATTGCCCCCGTAGCAGACTGTGTGACAGAGCCCCTCATTACCCCAATAACAGACTGTGCGACAGAGCCCCCTTTACCCCATAACAGACTGTGTGACAGAATCCCCACCATCGTCCCAATTGAATACTGTGTAAGAGTATTCCCCCCCCATCATCCCCATAACACACCGTGTGTCAGAATCCCACCCATCGTCCCCATAAAAGACTGTGTGGTAGAAAACCCCCATCATCCCATAGCAGACTGTGTGACACAATCCACCCACCACTCCATAGCAGACTGTGTGATAGAATCCCCTCCATCGTCCGCATAGCACACTGTGTGACAGAAACCCCCCATCATCCTCATAGCAGGTTGTGTGACAGAATCCCCTCCATCATCCCAATAGCAGATTGTGTGACAGAGCCCCTCATGAACCCCATAGCAGACAGAGTGCCCATAATACAAATTGCACACTCTGTGACAGAACCCCCATCAACCAGCTTTACTGCTGGGCCAAATGTCGAACTCGGACACAGACTTCTGGCTGAAGTCCATGTTCAGGTTCAGGAATCTGAACTCGCAAAGTTCGGCTAAGAACTTTGTGGTTCAAGTTTGCCCAACACTACCTCTTCCCAGATCACAAAGTGTTAAATGAAAAAAAGTACACAACAGTTCTTAATATTTTTTTACATTACTACTTACTCCCTTCCATCACCAGGTGTTGTCCCACTCCCGATCTCAGCTGCATGTCATCTGCCCCGCTCCAGTCTTCCACCGCTCATTTTCAGCTTCTGCCACTTACTCCCACTGCATGGGGGTGAGCTGATGTCAGCTTACTTCGCTGGTAAAAAAGCCTCTCCCTGCAGGAGGGAATGAGATGCCAAGAGCTCAGCACAGGACAGAGAATCCTGCCAGGGTATGAGGACATCCTCCCACACTGGAACCTGGACGGAGGCAAACTTAATGGTTGTCCATGCGACCACATACATTTAATGTGGCTGGCATTTTCAGTGCAGCAACACCAGTTGCCTTATAATACAATAAGAGCGGAGATGGAATCCGTAAATGTGCCTGATCTGAATGTTTTGTTCCTGTCCTTTTTTGTTCAATCAGCCAATCCCTCAGTTGGTCTGACTCGGTTCCAGATTTCAGTGTGATGGGGTGAGCCAAGCACTGTGTTGAGAGACCTTCATGTCTAAGGACCACATGATGCAGTGAAACTTGAAAATAGAAATACTGTGACTTTCTGACTTTTCCTGAATGCTGTATGGGCGTAGCTGTAGGAACTGCAGAGACCGCACCAGCACTGTGGCCCATAAGTTCACAGGTGCCCACATCATTAAGACTCTTCCACCTTATTCATAAGATTTGTGCTCTCATAGCATGATGTACAGAAGAATTAACTCGAAGTTATGCTTGAAGTTAAGGATTCAGTTTGGTGATATTTTCCAGCATTTTTTTTAACTTTATAGAGGACGTTTGTATGCTGTTTTTTCAGTGACAAAAGGGCATTAATTGAAATGAACATTGGTTCAGCTAAAAGCAGTCAGGTCATTCTATCATAGTAGTGCAGTAAGCTTACTTTTTACCAGCACCTGGTTTCCAAGATTTTTGTAATTTTATATGACTTTCAACATGGTGGTTTGTTGTGCTATGAACATATTTTTAAACAGTGATCCTTGCTAAAAAAAGGTAGTTCAACTAATTGGACAAAACAAAGATAGCTACTGTATTCAGTGTAGTTAAAGGACTCAGATATGCTTACTTTGTTACAGTGTCTTAGTGTGTGATTGTATTGCGGGTCACGTGACAATAGGCATTCTAGGTAGTTTCTGAGTGGTCAGAGACCATTTGGATTTGCAAGTTTTTATAAGATAAGTTTCAGCTACGTTTGTTGTAAACCTACACATTGTATTGTATAAATTTCCTCCTATTGTCTTTTGAAACCAAACTTTTACCTATTTTACCGGAGTCTTCTAATTTATTTATTTGGTCTTAGTAGGGTATAGTTAAGTGTATTTTGGTATTTCCTTGGAATTACTGCTATAGGAACATATGACCAAAGAAGGTGCACTTTTGCTTAGAAATTTGGGAGAGAGCTGGGATATTTGGGCCTGACAAGACATTTGTGCCACAGATCTGGGATAAAATATTTGGGGGTGCAATTTTGCTTGAGACTAGATCACAGGGCAGGAGGAATTGGCAAGTCACCTGCTGGCAAGCAGGTGGCTTGCCATAACCCCCCCCCCCCCGCATTACACCTCATAAACTGTGGAAATAAGGGTTGACCACTTGGCCTCCGTGCCCTGGTCTCCCAGCCCCCATAGCTGGTCTTACGAGGCAGAGGGGACCCTCCACACTGTTTTTTATTTTTACCGAAAAATCACAGTTAAACATATACTATATAGTGCAATGTGCTTAAATTTGGCTTAGCAATATTTGGTGACAAATCTCCAGGTAGGCTGGCAGTGAAAGGTTTAAAATGCATAAAATGCGTATGAAGTCAACTGAACAAAATCAGGCTTAGGTAAAGTATAGCTCGCAACAGACAAGGTCAGGGTAAAAATCAGTCTGTAGCCTCTCTGCCTAACATATAATAACAAATTCCCTACCATAGATTTTATTTGTATATGGATTACCGGTAAACAAATATTGACAAGCAGAGGAACAGAGGAACTCTAGTCTAAACTAAAATTTGTGAGAATGATTTATATACCCAGGTTTGGTATCATTCACCAATGTAGAAAATGAGGTTATAAACATACAGCAACATTAAGAAATTGCATTTCAGTCAAAAGCAAGTGTGTAGTCTTTGCACCCAGTGCTGTATTGTAAGTACTGTTTCTTAAAATATTTATTTAAATAAAAATAATAATAAATTCATTTAAATAATAAAATACCTACTATCAGCAATTGCCAGTAGAAGAATAATGATCATCATATCAATCTCCGTACATCTATTAGGGTAGTACAACAAAGATTTTTTAGCAGACTGTATGCTATAAAATATTCTAAAATAATTAAAGAACTTTATGTAAAACACAGTAACAGTATTTCATTATTTATCCCCTCCATAAATACATAATAGGATGGCAGCCGACATTGGACCTTTGCAATTCTTATGATATTTTCCGGTATGCATAAATGGAATTTAGAAGCGCAAGGCAAGCAAAATATCATAATATGAAAGCATGGCAAGTGAGGACACCATAAATCACCATTGTGAGAGAAGGTAAGGCAATAAAATAATTGCTTCTTCTGTTTCAGTGATGAGCCTAATAGCAATCTATTACACAAAATACGTGTGTCTATTTCAAAACCGACAACATATACAAAAACACATATATATTTGTGTGCCATGACATTTTAAACAGGCTGTGGCATATATGTAATTCATATTTACAATATATGCTATTGATGCATTTATAGTTTTAAAATTAAAAATGTAACTTCCATGCCTAACATGCATGCTTGACTGCACCCCCCCCCCCCCTCCAGCACCATCCCTAGCTCACCAGTATAGATAGTAGCTGGTCATAGGAGCTTTGGATCTAGGTCAAGGGGAGGCTTGGACCAAAAAATTAGCCTAGGGTTAAACCACCACCTGCCATTGATTACATTTTTGGACTTTGGTTTAGTCTCCCTGACCAATATCGTTGATAGCACCCAGGTTTTTTACTGGGCTTGAGAGGGCAGAAAAAAAAAGACATATCTGATCTTAACTTGTGAGGATGCCCCAAGTTAGTCAGTGTGGCACAGTTGAAGTTGAATGCACATGTTATTGTCAGACAGACTGACAGGCATGAGCCCCCTGCACTTTTGTGTACTTTACTGTGGCTATGTTAGTTGCATCACTGCAGGGGTGTCCCCATAGGCTTACCAGTAGCAACCATGTCATACAGTGTGGAAGTGCAGGGCAAATGTGGCAGCCAAAGGTGGTGCTGGGGCAAGACCCACCAGAGTACAGAGGTGACAGAGCTCACAGAGCCATATATTAGGACAAGTGTAAAATATTGTGATGGACTATCTCTCCCTCCTACTGTGACTAAAACAAACAAGATGCATCATTCTGGAATGTCTGCCAGCTCCTTGCTGAGGCCTATATTGTTACATTGTAACAATCAGCTGTAATACATTCTAAGGCAGCCATGAGCCTACAGTTACATAGTAACATAGTTAATACAGTTGAAAAAAGACATATGTCCATCAAGTTCAACCGAGGGTTTGGGGTAGGGGAAGTTATTTTTTATTTTATTTTATAGGGGAAGCTATTTATTTTATTTTTTGTTATTTACTGATAACCGCTAATAGTAACTGTTAATGTTATTTTTCATCTAAATAAGCATCTAATCCTTTTTTGAAGCTGTCAGCGGTTGATGCTGTAACAAGCTTCTGTGGGAGGCTATTCAATAGATTTATAGTTCTTATGGTAAAAAACGATTGTCACCTCCAGAGACATAAATTTCTTTTTTCTCCAATTGAAGGCAGTGCCCCCTTGTCTTTAGATAGGATTTTACCTGAAATAGTGTTGTCCCATATTTTTTGTATGGGCCATTTATATATTTTTACAAGGTAATCATGTCCCCCCTCAGCCGTCTCCTCTCAAGACTAAACAGATTTAATTCTTGTAATCTTTCCTCACAACTAAGATCTTTCATTCTGCTTATTAGTTTGGTGGCTCTCCTTTGCACCCTTTCCAAAGTCAAAGCGTCCTTTCTATGAATGGGTGCCCAGAACTGGACAGCATATTCCAGGTCAGGGCGCACCAGTGCCTTGTAAAGAGGCAAAATTACATCTCTATCCCGTGATTCCATGCCTCTTTTAATGCATGATAGTATCTTGGTGGCCTTGAAAGCATCTGCTTGGCATTGCATGCTGTTATCTACCAGTACCTGTGATCTACCAGTACCCCCAGATCCTTCCCAACAAGTGACTCTCCCAGTTTTACTTCCCCGAGGATATATGTGGCCTTCAGGTTGTTAGACCCCAAGTGCATGACTTTACATTTTTCCACATTGAATTTCATTTGCCAAGTGGATGCCCAGACACTCAATAGGCTCGATTCAGAGAGACAAAAAAAAACTTCAGTTTTAGTGCCGATCTGTTTTTTCTTTTAAAATGTTTCCGCTCTTGTATGAGTGTACGAGCGATTCTATGCATGCATTGCAATCCTTCTGTAAAGTTTCCGTCTGTTCGTACGGCAGATTACGAATACGAGTATGTCATTTTCCAGCGTGACTTTTCCATTTCATTTTCACATGTTACAACGTAGGCTTTAGTTTTTGCCCTTTTCCCATCGTATCCTTCAATTAATCATTTATGTTTCCCGTTAGATTCTGTTTCCCTTTTTCAATAAATATTCGCCCAGACAGAAATCCTTACGATCTTGCGCCTGCGCACTACAAACTTAACTCATTAAAGTGCTCGCCTACATATATGCCACCCTACTACAATGTTTAGCTAAAACACTTAGCACTATCCTCCATCTTCCCTTTTGGACCCTTAAAGCTCACCCAGACCACTTAGCACTATCCTCCATCTTCCCTTTTGGACCCTTAAAGCTCACCCAAACCACTTCGTGGTTAGGTTCTTCTTCCATTTTAGCCCCCTAAAACTTACCCAAATCACTTCTTGGACATGCGAATATTCATCTTTAAATATTTCTGGGCCCAATAGTTTTGTGTTAATGTATCTTGTAAATGAAATGACACTAACATTTTTTTTTTATTCCATCATAAAAGATAACATTTTTAAAAATTTAGAAAATTTCAAATTTTTACAACTATAAAAAACAAAATACATAGCAATGGCAGGCCACATAACATTATTCTTCATCTGTGGTCCCCAACGAGTTGCGCAGCTCCTGCCTCTTTCCCACCAACTGAAGGACCCTGACACTCAGTTGTGCCACTCTGACACGTGTGGTCCCTGTTAAAAAATGTAAATTAAAATATTGGTATAACCTTGTTGGGGTCATACTGCAGTGCCCCCCTGTATGGTCCAAACACCTAAATCTGGACTTCAAAAGCCAGAGGGCCCTCGCCACCATGACCCGGGTTTTGCATAGTGCCCGATTAGAGAACCCTGCATTCTGCAGGCAAAGAACGGGCATCAGGAGCAAGGGCAGGAGCGGATATCCAGAATCCCCTGAAAGAATTAAAAAATACTAACATAAAATACACATTCTAAGCTACAATATTGTTTAACATGTCATCAAGGGCTAAAAACAGCCATAGGTTAAGACATGAGTCATCAACTATATTCATTGCCATACAGTGAAAATGGATTGATGGAATGTGAGCAAACTTACCCTGGAGCCATCCACCAGATAATTCTCCTGACTCAAACTGACGAAATAAGCCGGAGCTCTGCAATATATAAGCATCATGGGACGACCCTGGATGCCCTGCAAGAACACTGAGGAATCGCATAGCTGGACCAAACACTGCTTGTATGTTGTGTGAGTGGCACATCTTGCGGTTCCTGCAACCAAATATAAAATAATTACACAAAGCAAAGGTAACCGACTAAAACAATAACTCCTACAACATATTAAGATTCAAGTTCAACAATCCAAATATGATTCACAAAGGACATAAGTCTAAAAAAATATAGCAATTATATGGATGTGTGGGAAAATAAATGTTTACATGCTAAGGACTAATTAAAGTCAGCATTAAAATGCATCTATAAGGCATACATGAAATGTATTGATTCAGGTATGCATTGCTATACAATTTATGGCCTCGGCCATGCTGATACATGCAATGCCTTGGTGCTAAAGGCGCGCAGACTCCTCCACATAGCCGCAAAACATGTTCAACAATAGCAATCCGAGTCCTCAAAGGTCCCGTAAGTGGATCGGCAATGAAACGGATTTATAGGGTTGTGGTCCGTCGGAAATCAGCTCTCTGAATCAGACGTAAGCCCATCCCTACAACGTAAGTTATCTGAACGAACGAAAAATATCAGATTTTGTTTGGAAAATGATCCGAACTAATGGAAATGATCCGATTTGCTTCCGTTCATCGAAAGCGCATATACACATTTTCCCGAACGTTCGTACGAATGAAAAATGAATGAAAAAAAAGCAAAAAAACACCCACTAAAACTTTCACAGAGAGCTACGGAAGTCCAGACGAATGTGTCTCTGAATCGAGCCTAATGTGTCCAAGTCAGCCTGAAGCTTGTGAACATCTTCAATAGACTGCACTGTGCTACATATCTTTGTGTCCTCTGCAAAAATAGAGACAGTGCTTTTAATGCCATCTTCCATGTCTTCTATAAACAAATGTTTATATTTATTAATGTGTAGCTAGAGTACAGTGCAATGTGATGTGTAGATTGCACTGTAGGAATAAAAAGACTCTGTAAAGATTGTCTCCTCTGTAAAAATGGGTGCAGAACCTGGTAGAGAGGAAGGTAGCCACAGGGCCCAGCAGAGGAAGAAGGTAGCAACATTGAATGCCAAAATAAAGACCATGAGGTGCTGGTGAGGATGGTGGGCACAGTGGTCAAATTAGATGAGAATCTAACTGAGACACAAGGAAAAGCATAATACATGTGCTTGACATGCACTACATATCTTATTATTATTGTTAATTTATATAGCGCCTTCCGTAGCACTGTATAAGATATAATTACAGACACTGTACAGGGATCATTATAAACGAAATGTTACACAGTTCAAACCAAATGTGATAACAAGAGACAATAGGAAGGCGAGCACTGCATTTGCAGTCGAGAAGATTGGGGTGGAGACAAAAAGGGGCGGGATCACAAGTTGTAGAACTTGGCATGTGCTTTTAAGGGCTTGGAGTGTTTGAGAGTGACATACTGAGCGGGTGAGTGCATTCCAGAGAAGTGAAGAGCCACAAGAGAAGTCTTAAAGGCCAACATGCTAGGAGGTGACCAAGGAGAAGGACGAGAATGCCCAAGGCAGAGCGGAGGTTGCACCTGGGTTGGTAACGCTCGATTATAGATGAGTTGTAGGAAGGGGCCTGGTTGGAGAGTGCTTTGTAGGTTAGTGTTAGTGTTAAGAGTTTGAACTGAACTCTCAGAGCGACATATAACTAGTGGAGGGATTGACAGAGGGGGGCAGCCCTGGAGAAGAGTAAGGAGAGATTGATGAGGTTAGCAGCAGAGTTCAGAATAGTTTGGAGGGGTTCAAGTTGTGGTTGTTGGTAAACCATAAAGGAGGGTGTTGCAGTAGCCAAGTCGGGATATGACCAGAAGGTGCACTAACAATTTAGTGGTATCATATGAAAGGAAGGGACTGATGCCAGATATGTTTTTAAGTTGGAGATGGCAAGAGGTGGCTATGGAGTGAATGTGAGGTGTGATTGAAATAGAGGAGTCCAGAATGACACCCAGGCATCAAGCTTGATGAGTTGCTGTTATTGTTACATTATTTAAAGAGATTGTGGTGTTATAGAGGGGAGTGAGATTGTGGGAAGATGACCAGTTCAGTTTTGTCCATGTTCTTAAGGGAGCGAGATGTCATGTTGGAATACATGGCTGTTAGACAGTCAGGAAGGCCAGAGAGGAGGGAAGAGAGATTTGGGCCAGAGAGAAATATCTGAGTGTCATCTGTTAAAAGTGATATTGGAAGTCCAGTGAGTTTATTAGTTAGAATTTGCAGATTATGTTGGTCAGGACTGAACAACACTTTGGTTTAATGTGACCCTACCACCTTATATGTGGGGCTGGTTCAAACTCAAGGCTCCTCATATTTTACATGTAGAAAAAATTGTTGGGCATAGGCATGTCCCAACCATAGTGTGTCTGCCTTTGGGTTTGACCGCGCCACAGTCAAAAGAAAAATTGATGCCTTATAATCATTAAAAAGTTTCATACATTTATTAATATAAGTAAAAAAGGGAGAAACCAGAACTAAAAACAATCATATACACTATACAGATCGGACTTCATATATCATATCATATATATACACTAAAGTTGGTTGCTGTAAATAAGAAGTTTCATTGCAATTTTAATTTGGTTGGTTTTGGACAGAAACCCAAAGCCAAAAACCAACCAAATTGAAATTGGAATTAAACCATTTTTTAGTGCTCAATCAGTGCACATCTAAAGGTTTTCAAAGCTCTGTTGTAATATTTTGGAGAAACAGAGAATATTACAGTAGTTTACGCATGCATGAAAGTTCTCATATGTTGGCAATTAACAAGTAAATCTTAAAGGAAAACAGGGTGTGTAACATTTTTTTTCATTTCAAAAGGGAATGAAGTACAGTAAGTTGTTTTATTTCTATAGTGAAAGTTTTAGGTGCAAATACTCCTTTAGCTTCATCTTTGTTCTGAATCAAGCCCATTTATCTAATAGGTTATTGAATTGAAGCCTTAAATGGTCCTTAAAGGAGCAGTATCGCAAATTTTTCTTGGTGACTTATATTTAAATGGTACTTTGAATATAAGTAAGTGTTGGAGTAAGAATTACAAATGTAGAAAAAAATGATGTGTGTGTGTGGAGCAGCTGGAGACTAATAGCTCATGTTTATGTCTTCTGAGTGTCGGGACCCGACACTCTGGCCTGTTCCATGCTGAGGAGAGGGGTGAAACAATGTATCAGCTGTTCAGTGCTGGCAGCCGTCCAGCATAAGATAACAACATTGCAACATTGCCTGGCCAGAACTTATATATCTAAAACAGAGAGAAAAGCTCTAGAAGCCATTTAGCTGATTTTGACAATTTTCCCTTCATGTTGGCTCTGCTGCAGAATCTTTCAGTTTACCATTTTCTCTTTCATATTCTTATTTTTCATTTTTCCATATGATCTTTCTTTCAGCTTTGTGTGTTTTGAGCAAAGCCCAACCCAGGATTTTCACTATCTGGAGTTTTGTGTTGTGACCCTAGGGGCATCCCGACTTGGGATGCCCTGATATGTGAAATCCCCAAGTTCGCTTGTGAAAACGTACCTTTCCCTGTCCCACAGCGCATGCGTGGGCTCTCATCCAATCAGCTCTGTTTGCACACAGATGGGGAGCCTGAGCAGTAACCTTCCTGGCCGCCCGGCCTGTCTAAATGACTATCTGCATGAGTGCGCCAGAAAAATGGGGGGATCTGTGGTTATCCATGGGTCATTTCACACAGTGGGCATCCTGATTTAGAATGCCCAAGGGGGAAGGTCAATGGCCGGGTCTTATAGACTTCAGGGACGCCACTCAGGGTTTTGTTCCACTTTAATACCTTTAGATTTTCCTGCACAGTTATTCAAAGAAGAATTTCAGTCGTTTTCAGTCAGTTTAGTTTATTTTGTATAGATTTTACACATTTGAGTCACCTGGTCTCATAACAAAAGCAGCACCTAACACACACACAGCCGTTACCACTGATTACAGTGTCAGCCTCTGAGGTAAAGTGTTGCTAGGAGACCAGTGGGCTAAATGAAGCAGCTCACTAAATACAAGCCAGCAAATCCCCCTATTCAGCAAATGGACTGAGCCATTGTCATTATACAATTTAAATGAAAGGCATATATTTTTTTCTTTTTTCTTTTTCTATCGCCAGATTATTTATACACATGTTATAAGCTATTGTGTGGCTATTTAATTATTTATCTTTTTTTTATGCAAATTTCGCGATACTGCTCCTTTAATTTTAGGGAACGCTTTTTAAAGACCATGGTTTGGTTATGCATGACAACAATATATACAATAGCCACAACTTTCCCGTTTAGTTGTAAGTAACTGATTCAGCAAAATGTATCTTTAACCTTGAATGAAACAGAAACAATATTTAAAACTAAAAGCTAAATAGTAGTGAGAAATTTATTTTTTATTTTAAAAGTTTTTATTAACAAACACTTGATTTAAACCTCACTGTCAAATGCATTTCAGTTGCTTTGTTAGGTATTGTTCAAAAGATGCCCCACACAAGTTAACTGTCAATAGTCTTTGTAAATTTGACAGTATCAGATATCTACTGGACACCTTGTGGCCCTTTACATATCCTGGTATTCTATTTCTTGGCCTAATATTACAAAGCAAAAGATGTTTCATAACTATCCAAACTGACAATGTCATTCTCTTTAAAAAAATGAAAGGTTGGTGATATATTCTTTCTGATTACTTGGAGAATGCCTATCCATCTTCAAGGACCAGAAGAACAGGTCAAGGACTTAAGGGAAATATTATACTTTTAAAATATTACTGCAAATCAAGAGCCGGTCAATTGATCATGAGAGATATGTTTGATGTGATATATTAAGCAGGCTGCTTTAGATGTTTACAACTGACACATTTTTAGATAAACCCCATAAATCACTGTGATATAAACAGGAGCCGCACATTTTCAAATAATCTTCAGCGAAAAATATCAGTGTATAGCTTAGGCCTGAGGTTTAATGTCTTTCATAGAAAGGATTACGTTTACAGTTATAACATATTGGGATAGTAAACTGAATGTTGTTCAGATTATGTTTCGTATTTGTTTCAAAGTTTCCAAAAATATCAATAATACACATCACTTAAGTGGAATAAATTGCTTAAATATTGTGTTGTCTACTATAGAATGATAGGGCACTATATAGCTCTAGTGATTACCTGAATATCCCCTTTTGCTGCAGTTTTGCAAAATACTTCGCAGTATTCTGTCCTGCATCACACAAATACAAATGCTGTTGAAGATGAAGGAGGGAAATTGTGATGTGTATCCTGGTATCTGGAAACCAACCAGGACTAATTGCAAATTGCATGGAAGGGCACTAAACAGCTGGAGTACATTCTAACGGTCTATTTTTAAAAAACAAGATGCTCCTTTTAACCCTTTAACTAGGGATGAGCGAATCGATCGGGACGAACACAAATTCGTTCCGAATTTCAGGAAAAATTCTATTCTGAACGAATCCGAATTTCCCCGCGATTCGATCGATCGAAGTTTTCCTTTAAACTCCATTTATTTCAATTACAGCCATTCTAAAATGGTGGATGAACATGTCCAGACATATCCCCTGGGGCAAGGTATCATGGGAAAGTCACATGCAGCCTATCAGCAGCCAGGAAGCCCGGTGACATCACCGTGCTATATAAACCGGCAGCCATTTTCCTTGTGCACAGTTCAGCGTTGCATTGCGGCCAGAGCAGAGCTGGTTACAGACAGGGACAGAGTTAGAGATAGGTAGGGAGAGTCAGAGAAACCGACAGAGAGGCAGAAAGAGAGGTAGACAGAGCCAGGGAAAGATAGTGAAAGATAGGGAAAAACCGGAACGATCCAGGCAGGGACAGCATTGAAGTGACAGGGAATTATTATTTTTATTTTCATTAGCCAGATCAATTTTCAATTCAATTCAATTTCAGTTCTTTGTGCTGTAAATCTGCCTTGCCACTGTGCATCCCATCTATGCAGTGGCATATTTAACCCTATCTGTCACACACAAGCATTTCTCATAACTGGATTAGATTTAATATTTTTTTGTCTGGTTTAAATACACCAGCCCACATGGGCATCCCAAACCAGCACATGTCACCCTATCTGTTATACTAAATAAGCGTTGTTCAGCCTCATTTTAATTAAGCTATTGCATTTTGAATTGGTTTTTATCTGGTTTAAATACACCAGCCCACATGGGCATCCCAAACCAGCACATGTCACCCTATCTGTTATACTAAATAAACGTTGTTCAGCCTCATTTTAATTAAGCTATTACATTTTGAATTGGGTTTTGTCTGCTTTAAATACACCAGCCCACATGGGCATCCCAAACCAGCACATGTCACCCTATCTGTTATACCAAATAGGCGTTGTTCAGCCTCATTTTAATTAAGCTATTGCATTTTGAATTGTTTTTGTCTGCTTTAAATACACCAGCCCACATGGGCATCCCAAACTAGCACATGTCACCCTATCTGTTATACTAAATAAGCATTGTTCAGCCTCATTTTAATTAAGCTATTGCATTTTGAATTGGTTTTTGTCTGGTTTAAATACACCAGCCCACATGGGCATCCCAAACCAGCACATGTCACCCTATCTGTTATACTAAATAAGCGTTGTTCAGCCTCATTTTAATTAAGCTATTGCATTTTGAATTGGTTTTTGGTCTGCTGCCAAAACACTAGGCCGCAGGGTATCCCAAACCTGCACGTAGCACCCTATCTGTTATACTAAATAAGCGTTGTTCAGCCTCATTTTAATTAAGTTATTGCATTTTGAATTGGGTTTCTTCTGCTTTAAATACACCAGCCCACATGGGCATCCCAAATCAGCACATGTCACCCTATCATATTAAATAAGCGTTGTTCAGCCTCATTTTTGGTCTGCTGCCAAAACACTAGGCCGCAGGGTATCCCAAACCTGCACGTAGCACCCTATCTGTTATACTAAATACGCTTGTTCATCCTCAGCTTAATCAAGCTATTGCATTTTGAATTGGTTTTTGTCCTGCTGTCAAAAAAACACCAGGCTGCAGGGTATCCCAGACCACCACGTTGCACCCTATTTTTAATACTAAATCAGCTTGTTCATCCTCAGCTATATTAAGCTATTGCATTTTGAATTGGTTTTTGTCCTGCTGTCAAAACACCAGGCCGCAGGGTATCCCAAACCACCACGTTGCACCCTATCTGTTATACTAAATAAGCTTGTTCATCCTCAGCTTTATTAAGCTATTGCATTTTGAATTGTTTTTTGTCCTGCTGTAAAAACACCAGGCCGCAGGGTATCCCAAACCTGCACATTTGACCCTATCTGTTAAACAAAAGCAGCTTTTAAAGGCTATTTCTCATAAATATATTGCAGTTTGAATTGTTTTTGTGTGTGCTGTAAAAACACCAGGCCTCAGGGTATCCCAAACCAGCACATTTGACCCTATCTGTTACACTAAAGCAGCTTTTAAAGGCTATTTCTCATAAATATATTGCAGTTTCTGTGTCTGCTGTAAAAACCCCAGCCCACACGGGCATCCCAAACACTAGCATAAATATCTCAAGACTACCTGTCTAATAACTGCTTGGATTTTATAATTAACGTCACTTTTCCACAATCAAGGGAGGCCTCCTCTGTATGTGAGGAGGGGGCATCCCAAACACTAGCAGTAATATTTCAAGATTACCTGTCTATTAACTGGTTGCATTTTGTAAAGAAAGTCACTTTGTCAAATTGCCAGCAGCCATTGCCTTTAACCGGGGGGCTTCCCAAATATGCTAGCATGCGTCTTTTAAGAGTACTCACATTGGAGTTGGCAGCAGCAGCATTAGGGGCCCATATATTGCCCGAAAGACACACATATGAGCTGGCAGCAGCAGCATAGGGAGCCTATATATTGCCTGAAAGACACATCCAGGAGTTGGCAGCAGCATAGGGAGCCCATATATTGTCTGAAAGACACACCCAGGAGTTGGCAGCAGCATAGGGAGCCCAAATATTGCCTGAAAGACACACCCTGGAGTTGACAGCAGCATAAGGAGCTACCATGCATCAGCTACTACCATGGATCAGCCATTGTTGGCTGGAAATCCTGGTTGAACCATGCCTGATTTATCTTCACAAAGGTGAGTCTCTCCACATTATTCGTGGACAGACAAGTTCTCCTTGGCATGACTATGGCCCCCGCCGCACTAAACACCCGCTCAGATGGCACACTACTGGCCGGGCAGGACAGCTTTTCCAGGGCAAACTCTGCTAGTTGCGGCCACAAGTCAAGTTTGGCCGCCCAGAAGTCCAGCGGATACTCAAGGTGTGTTGGCATGGTCATGTCAAGGTATGACATGACTTGCTGGTTCAGGTCCTGCTCCAGGTCTTCATGCTGCTCATGAGTAGACTCACTATGTGGGTTTAGAAAGCTACTCATTAGTGACCGAAGACTGAGGCTGCTGCTGATGGAGCTGCTGCTGCTTCTCCTTCCACCCGCCCAGCAGCCATGGCAGTGGAAGGTGATCGCAGAGGTCCCCCCGAGTCAGAACTGCGAGAGTATGGACCATGGTGCAGATTGGCATCGGCCAACTGACTACGTAGAATGTCTTTGTAGTAGGTCAGTTTGTCCTCCCTCTCGGCGGGTTTAAAAAATGCCTCCATTTTGTGCTGGCTCAGTTCCAACACGGCTTGATCGACCATTCCTGTCTGCTGCCTGTACTGACCTCTGCTTTGTCTGACCACGAAGCTGCCTGCCCCTCCTGATACCCCACGATCTCTGACCTCCTGGCTTGACTCTTTGGCTACTCCTGACTACGCACCTGTCTCATCCCTGTACTCTGACGCACCCTCCGGATTGACTACCTGTGAACGAGCTCGGCTTTGGGATACCCTTGTGGTTCATCGGCCTTCACCGTAAGCAGCCATCCTTTGCGCATATTAAGACCTGGGGGCAACCGTGTCCGGTGAGGCGTACCTAGCACCCCGGCAAATGGGGGCTTGACTATAGGCAGAAGCGGCGGTGGAGATTGGGGGTTGCCTGCTTACAGAAGGCTGATGTCCCGCTGGGCATCACAGTATGGACCATGGCGCAGATAGGCATCGCCCAACTGACTACATAGGATGTCTCTGTAGTAGGTCAGTTTGTCCTCCCTCTCAGTGGGTGTAAAAAATGCCCCAATTTTGTGCCAGAAGCGAGGGTCCAATAAGGTGGAGAGCCAGAAGTCATCCCGCTGACAAATGGAGACAATTCCGCTGTGCCCCTTCTCCTCCTCCACTTCAGCCCCCACAGGCTTCATGTGGCTGTGAAAAGTATGCGCCATGTCTCCAGTGCCCTGATCAGCCATGGTTTCCAACATGAAGCAGTGCTTCATGAAGCAGTGGAATCACATCGTTCATCTCATAGTCCTGGCGACTGACTAATAAAGTAGCTTCCTCAAGGGGCCTGAGCAAACGGCAGGTGTCATGTATGAGCTGCCATTGGTTTACATTGAAGTTAAACAGGGGAGTCCCCCTATCCGTTTGGATCATCAAGAAATCCGTGATGGCTTTTCTCTGTTCCTATAGTCGATCCTGCATATGGAGGGTGGAATTCCAACGGGTGGAAACATCGCAAATCAGACTATGTTGGGGGATACCGTTCTGACGCTGAAGCTCAAGAAGGGTGTGCTTGGCGGTGTAGGAGTGGCTGAAGTGCATGCAAAGTTTCCTTCCCATTGTTAGGATGTCTTGCAGATGGGGGGAAGACTTCAGAAAACGCTTTACAGCTAGATTGAACACGTGTGCCATGGCAGGATGCATGGCTCAGGCTTCCTTGTCGCAGTGCAGACAAGATGTTCTTCCCAGTGTCAGTCACCATGGGTCCCATTTGCAGTTTTTCGTGGAGTAAGCCATGATTTAATTTATTGAGTTCTCATTTTTAGCAGTTCCTTCCATGTGTGGCTCTGTGGCTCAAGGCAAATCATGTGAAGAACAGCGTGAAACCGTCGTGTCCTGCACACATGGTAGGCTGGAAGGGCACTGGGAAAAAAAAAAAATATATTTAGAAAAAACAAAATGCAAAAAAAAATATAAAATGAAAAAAAAAATTGGTACAAAAATTCACAAAATATTAAAAAAGACAATGGAAAAAATATTAAAAAAATGTAAAAAAAAAAGAAATATATATATATATATATATATATATATATATATATATATATATATTTTTTTTTTTTTTTTTTTTTTTTAAATACAAAATATGAAAAAAAATGAAAAAAAAAATATTCAAAAAAAAATACATTTGATACATTTTATATGTTACTGTTATTATGTTAGATGTTATTGTTGCTATGTTATATGTTATTATATGTTGTTATTATTATAAATATGTTCAAATAAGATAAATGTTAACTATTAATATGTAATTGACAATTAGCCACTTTTTTCTGTGACATCATTGCTAAGTGCAAGTGCACTGTCACAGGCACAAAGGCCTAGGAGCGTGGAGGCCACAGCGGAGGGACCTGTCCAAGTTGCTGTTGTGGTTGTGCAGGAACCACAATCACCCAGTGGGCCTTAAAGGATATGTATTGTCCCTGACCGTAGTTACAGCTCCAGACGTAGGCACTGCTGTGCATTTTGGTACACACTGACAGGCTAAAGGACTGGCCCACCTTCTGTTCAACAAAATAGTACAGGGCTGGTACTGCCTTCTTCGCAAAGAAATGACAGCATGGGGCTCTCCACCTCTGCTCGGCACAAGCCATTAGTTCTCTGAAAGGTCCACCAACTCAAAAGGGAGGGCCTGCAGCACCTGCAACTTAGTGCCACTGGGTAATGCAGCAGGCTGGACCACCACTTTGGAGCCAACTTTCCCAGGCCGCTTGATGGTGACGCTGCAAATGTTGATGCAGGGCTGTGGATCCAACATTGGGACCCTGGCCACACTTCACCTTCTGCCTACACATCTTTCATATAGCCATGTTAACCTCCTGCGGATGCTTGATGAAAAACTGCCACATGGCCTTGTAGCTGATTTTTCCTACCAACAGTCCGCACTAATTCACTGCTGCTGCCGCCGCCGCCAACTCCAGGGACCCTCTTCCACTACCTCCTGGGAAGATAGCCTGCCACGCAAGTGGTCTACCCCGAGCACATTTGCCTCCATACTTTCCCCTTCTGCCACCATGCTGGCCGCTAAATCTGTCACTCTCCATCACTCCAAGCCTTTAAAAGTGCCCTCAAAACTCACTGATGTCCTCCTCAGGTTCCTCAACAGTGTCTGCTTAAGAAGCCAAAACGCTTGTAACACCACCTCCCTCGCCACTCTCCTCATCACTACTTGCCCGCCTAGTGGAAGAAGCGGCGAGTGTCTCCTCCTCTTCTTGGCTGGGCAGTAGATGCTGATTTTTCTGATTATCAGACCGTCCTCACTGAATAGTGGAGCTGAACCCTAAGCATAAGACATAACCGACAGTTGACTAGGGGTGTCAGATGTCAATTGTGATGCAGTGGATGATCGTGTTAACCAATGGATGATGGCAGATGGGTTGCTGGTCAAGACACGACCGCTAGCTGATCCCGGGAGATCAGTCCTCTCATTGAGACTCCTGCTGCCACTCACCCCTAGTCTGCTGCAACCTCTGCTTGATGAATTTAGGCCTCTGCAACTTCTCTGTGCCCATCCTGCCACTTCTCTGCCTGACATACTTAGTGCGTATATGAGGGGAGGACAAAACGCTACACTACACTTAAAACAGGATTTGTCGATAAGAGCAGCAGGTGTGTAACTATCTATGGTCTTTCACTAAGTAGTAACTAGGCCCTGAAGACTTTAACACGAACAAAGTGATGAAACTCTTAGATGTGCGTAAGTGATGCTCTGATGAGAGCAATTCAATGTGATCCAGTATGCTTCAAAAAAATTTTTTTTTCAGAGACTGGCCTGCGTGGAATGGAATCGGGCATGGATCAGCCAAGATTTCCACCCACCAATGCCTGATGCATTATAGTAGATTGATCATGGGGTCAGACCAACACTAAAGAAATATGGATCGTGCAAAACAGATTTAAGGCGCTGCTCTCCAGTTACAGACATTCCTCTGCATCAGACCTCAAGTAATTATTGAGAAAATGCTTTACGTTACTCTGACTTTTTATTAATATTCTTCGGATAAGATATCTGTGGCGAAAATCTGTATATGTTCTCTTAATGCTGCTACTAACTCCAGGGTGTGTCTTTCTGGCAATTCTGGGCTCCTGCTGCTGCTGCTGCCAACTCCAGTGTGTCTTTCAAGCAATGTTTGGGCTCCTGCTGCCAACTCCAGTGTGTCTTTCAAGCAATGTTTAAGCTCCTGCTGCTCCTGCTGCCAACTCCAGTGTGTCTTTCAAGCAATGTTTGGGCTCCTGCTGCTGCTGCTGCCAACTCCAGTGTGTCTTTCAAGCAATTTGGGCTCCTGCTGCAGCTGCTTGAAACTCCAGGGTATCATTCAGCGAATTTTTGGCCTCCTGCTGCTGCTGCCGCCAACTCCAGTGTCTCTTTCAAGCAATGTTTGGGCTCCTGCTGCTCCTGCTGCCAACTCCAGTGTGTATTTCAAGCAATGTTTGGGCTCCTGCTGCTCCTGCTGCCAACTCCAGTGTCTCTTTCAAGCAATGTTAGGCCTCCTGCTGCTGCCAACTCCAGTGTGTCTTTCAAGCAATGTTTGGGCTCCTGCTGCTCCTGCTGCCAACACCAGTGTGTCTTTCAAGCAATGTTTGGGGTCCTGCTGCTCCTGCTGCCAACTCCAGTGTCTCTTTAAAGCAATGTTTGGGCTCCTGCTGCTGCCAACCCCAGTGTGTCTTTCAAGCTATTTTGGCCTCCTGCTGCTCCTGCTGCCAACTCCAGTGTCTCTTTCAAGCAATGTTTGGGCTCCTGCTGCTCCTGCTGCCAACTCCAGTGTCTCTTTCAAGCAATGTTTGGCCTCCTGCTGCTGCCAACTCCAGTGTGTCTTTCAAGCAATGTTCGGGCTCCTGCTGCTCCTGCTGCCAACAGCAGTGTGTCTTTCAAGCAATGTTTGGGGTCCTGTTGTTCCTGCTGCCAACTCCAGTGTCTTTTTCAAGCAATGTTTGGGCTCCTGCTGCTGCTGCCAACTCCAGTGTGTCTTTCAAGCAATTTTGGCCTCCTGCTGCTCCTGCTGCCAACTCCAGTGTCTCTTTCAAGCAATGTTTTGCCTCCTGCTGCTGCCAACTCCAGTGTGTCTTTCAAGCAATGTTTGGGCTCATGCTGCTCCTGCTTCCAACACCAGTGTGTCTTTCAAGCAATGTTTGGGGTCCTGCTGCTCCTGCTGCCAACTCCAGTGTCTCTTTAAAGCAATGTTTGGGCTCCTGCTGCTGCTGCTGCCAACTCCAGTATGTCTTTCAAGCAATTTTGGCCTCCTGCTGCTCCTGCTGCCAACTCCAGTGTCTCTTTCAAGCAACGTTTGGGCTCCTGCTGCTTGCAACTCCAGGGTGTCATTCAGCCAATTTTTGGGCTCCTGCTGCTCCTGCTGCCAACTCCAGTGTCTCTTTCAAGCAATTTTTGGGCTCCTGCTGCTCCTGCTGCCAACTCCAGTGTCTCTTTCAAGCAATGTTTGGGCTCCTGCTGCTGCTGCAAACTCCACTGTGTCTTTCAAGCAATTTTGGCCTCCTGCTGCTCCTGCTGCCAACTCCAGTGTGTCTTTCAAGCAATGTTTGGGCTCCTGCTGCTGCTGCCAACTCCAGTGTGTCTTTCACGCAATTTTGGCCTCCTGCTGCTCCTGCTGCCAACTCCAGTGTCTCTTTCAAGAAATGTTTGGGCTCCTGCTGTTTGCAACTCCAGGGTGTCATTCAGCCAATTTTTGGGCTCCTGCAGCTCCTGCTGCCAACTCCAGTGTGTCTTTCAAGCAATGTTTGGGCTCCTGCTGCTCCTGCTGCCAACTCCAGTGTCTCTTTCAAGCAATGTTTGGGCTCCTGCTGCCAACTCCAGTGTGTCTTTCAAGCAATGTTTGGGCTCCTGCTGCTCCTGCTGCCAACACCAGTGTGTCTTTCACGCAATGTTTGGGGTCCTGCTGCTCCTGCTGCCAACTCCAGTGTCTCTTTAAAGCAATGTTTGGGCTCCTGCTGCTGCTGCTGCCAACTCCAGTGTGTCTTTCAAGCTATTTTGGCCTCCTGCTGCTCCTGCTGCCAACTCCAGTGTCTCTTTCAAGCAATGTTTGGGCTCCTGCTGCTCCTGCTGCCAACTCCAGTGTCTCTTTCAAGCAATGTTTGGCCTCCTGCTGCTGCCAACTCCAGTGTGTCTTTCAAGCAATGTTCGGGCTCCTGCTGCTCCTGCTGCCAACAGCAGTGTGTCTTTCAAGCAATGTTTGGGGTCCTGTTGCTCCTGCTGCCAACTCCAGTGTCTCTTTCAAGCAATGTTTGGGCTCCTGCTGCTGCTGCCAACTCCAGTGTGTCTTTCAAGAAATTTTGGCCTCCTGCTGCGCCTGCTGCCAACTCCAGTGTCTCTTTCAAGCAATGTTTTGCCTCCTGCTGCTGCCAACTCCAGTGTGTCTTTCAAGCAATGTTTGGGCTCATGCTGCTCCTGCTGCCAACACCAGTGTGTCTTTCAAGCAATGTTTGGGGTCCTGCTGCTCCTGCTGTCAACTCCAGTGTCTCTTTAAAGCAATGTTTGGGCTCCTGCTGCTGCTGCTGCCAACTCCAGTGTGTCTTTCAAGCTATTTTGGCATCCTGCTGCTCCTGCTGCCAACTCCAGTGTCTCTTTCAAGCAACGTTTGGGCTCCTGCTCCTGCTGCTTGCAACTCCAGGGTGTCATTCAGCCAATTTTTGGGCTCCTGTTGCTCCTGCTGCCAACTCCAGTGTGTCTTTCAAGCAATGTTTGGGCTCCTGCTGCCAACTCCAGTGTCTCTTTCAAGCAATTTTTGGGCTCCTGCTGCTCCTGCTGCCAACTCCAGTGTCTCTTTCAAGCAATGTTTGGGCTCCTGCTGCTGCTGCAAACTCCATTGTGTCTTTCAAGCAATTTTGGCCTCCTGCTGCTCCTGCTGCCAACTCCAGTGTGTCTTTCAAGCAATGTTTGGGCTCCTGCTGCTGCTGCCAACTCCAGTGTGTCTTTCACGCAATTTTGGCCTCCTGCTGCTCCTGCTGCCAACTCCAGTGTCTCTCTCAAGAAATGTTTGGGCTCCTGCTGTTTGCAACTCCAGGGTGTCATTCAGCCAATTTTTGGGCTCCTGCAGCTCCTGCTGCCAACTCCAGTGTCTCTTTCAAGCAATGTGTGGGCTCCTGCTGCTGCTGCTGCCAACTCCAGTGTGTCTTTCAAGCAATTTTGGCCTCCTGCTGCTCCTGCTGCCAACTCCAGTGTGTCTTTCAAGCAATGTTTGGGCTCCTGCTGCTGCCAACTCCAGTGTGTCTTTCAAGCAATTTTGGGCTCCTGCTGCTGCTGCTGCTTGAATCTCCAGGTTGTCATTCAGCCAATTTTTGGCCTCCTGCTGCTGCTGCTGCCAACTCCAGTGTCTCTTTCAAGCAATGTTTTGGCTCCTGCTGCTCCTGCTGCCAACTCCAGTGTGTCTTTCAAGCAATGTTTGGGCTCCTGCTGCTCCTGCTGCCAATTCCAGTGTCTCTTTCAAGCAATGTTTGGCCTCCTGCTGCTGCCAACTCCAGTGTGTTTTTCAAGCAATGTTTGGGCTCCTGCTGCTCCTGCTGCCAACACCAGTGTGTCTTTCAAGCAATGTTTGGGGTCCTGCTGCTCCTGCTGCCAACTCCAGTGTCTATTTCAAGCAATGTTTGGGCTCCTGCTGCTGCCAACTCCAGTGTGTCTTTCAAGCAATTTTGGCCTCCTGCTGCTCCTGCTGCCAACTCCAGTGTCTCTTTCAAGCAATGTTTGAGCTCCTGCTGCTGCTGCTTGCAACTCCAGGGTGTCATTTAGCCAATTTTTGGGCTCCTGCTGCTCCTGCTGCCAACTCCAGTGTGTCTTTCAAGCAATGTTTGGGCTCCTGCTGCTCCTGCTGCCAACTCCAGTGTCTCTTTCAAGCAATGTTTGGGCTCCTGCTGCTGCTGCCAACTCCAGTGTGTCTTTCATGCAATTTCGGCCTCCTGCTGCTCCTGCTGCCAACTCCAGTGTCTCTTTAAAGAAATGTTTGGGCTCCTGCTGCTTGCAACTCCAGGGTGTCATTCAGCCAATTTTTGGGCTCCTGCTGCCAACTCCAGTGTGTCTTTCAAGCAATGTTTGGGCTCCTACTGCTCCTGCTGCCAACTCCAGTGTCTCTTTCAAGCAATGTTTGGGCTCCTGCTGCTGCTGCTGCCAACTCCAGTGTGTCTTTCAAGCAATTTTGGCCTCCTGCTGCTCCTGCTGCCAACTCCAGTGTGTCTTTCAAGCAATGTTTGGGCTCCTGCTGCTGCTGCTGCCAACTCCAGTGTGTCTTTCAAGCATTTTTAGGCTGCTCCTGCTGCTCCTGCTTGCAACTCCAGGGTGTCATTCAGCCAATTTTTGGCCTCCTGCTGCTGCTGCCGCCAACTCCAGTGTCCCTTTCAAGCAATGTTTGGGCTCCTGCTGCTCCTGCTGCGAACTCCAGTGTCTCTTTCAAGCAATGTTTGGGCTCCTGCTGCTCCTGCTGCCAACTCCAGTGTGTCTTTCAAGCAATGTTCGGGCTCTTGCTGCTCCTGCTGCCAACAGCAGTGTGTCTTTCAAGCAATGTTTGGGGTCCTGTTGCTCCTGCTGCCAACTCCAGTGTCTCTTTCAAGCAATGTTTGGGCTCCTGCTGCTGCTGCCAACTCCAGTGTGTCTTTCAAGCAATTTTGGCCTCCTGCTGCTCCTGCTGCCAACTCCAGTGTCTCTTTCAAGCAATGTTTGGGCTCCTGCTGCTTGCAACTCCAGGGTGTCATTCAGCCAATTTTTGGGCTCCTGCTGCTCCTGCTGCCAACTCCAGTGTGCCTTTCAAGCAATGTTTGGGCTTCTGCTGCCAACTCCAGTGTCTCTTTCAAGCAATGTTTGGGCTCCTGCTGTTCCTGCTGCCAACTCCAGTGTCTCTTTCAAACAATGTTTGGGCTTCTTCTGCTGCTGCTGCTGCTGCTGCAAACTCCAGTGTGTCTTTCAAGCAATTTTGGCCTCCTGCTGCTCCTGCTGCCAACTCCAGTGTGTCATTCAAGCAATGTTTGGGCTCCTGCCGCTCCTGCTGCCAACTCCAGTGTCTCTTTCAAGCAATGTTTGGGCTCCTGCTGCTGCTGCCAACTCCAGTGTGTCTTTCACGCAATTTTGGCCTCCTGCTGCTCCTGCTTCCAACTCCAGTGTCTCTTTCAAGCAATGTTTGGGCTCCTGCTGCTTGCAACCCCAGGGTGTCATTCAGCCAATTTTCGGGCTTATGCTGCCAACTCCAGTGTGTCTTTCAAGCAATGTTTGGGCTCCTGCTGCCAACTCCAGTGTCTCTTTCAAGCAATGTTTGGGCTCCTGCTGCTGCTGCTGCCAACTCCAGTGTGTCTTTTAAGCAATTTTGGGATCCTGCTGCTGCTGCTTGCAACTCCAGGGTGTCATTCGGCCAATTTTTGGCTCCTGCTGCCGCTGCCACCAACTCCAGTGTCTCTTTCAAGCAATGTTTGGGCTCCTGCTGCCAACTCCAGTGTGTCTTTCAAGCAATGTTTGGGCTCCTGCTGCTCCTGCTGCCAACTCCAGTGTGTCTTTCAAGCAATGTTTGGCCTCCTGCTGCTGCCAACTCCAGTGTGTCTTTCAAGCAATGTCTGGGCTCCTACTGCTCCTGCTGCCAACACCAGTGTGTCTTTCAAGCAATGTTTGGGCTCCTGCTGCTGCTGCTGCCAACTCCAGTGTGTCTTTCAAGCAATTTTGGCCTCCTGCAGCTCCTGCTGCCAACTCCAGTGTGTCTTCCAAGCAATGTTTGGGCTCTTGCTGCTGCTGCTGCCAACTCCAGTGTGTCTTTCAAGCAATTTTGGGCTCCTGCTGCTGCTGCTTGCAACTCCAGGGTGTCATTCAGCCAATTTTTGGCCTCCTGCTGCCGTTGCTGCCAACTCCAGTGTCTCTTTCAAGCAATGTTTGGGCTCCTGCTGCCAACTCCAGTGTGTCTTTCAAGCAATGTTTGGGCTCCTGCTGCTCCTGCTGCCAACTCCAGTGTCTCTTTCAAGCAATGTTTGGCCTCCTGCTGCTGCCAACTCCAGTGTGTCTTTCAAGCAATGTCTGGGCTCCTACTGCTCCTGCTGCCAACACCAGTGTGTCTTTCAGGCAATGTTTGGGGTCCTGCTGCTCCTGCTGCCAACTCCAGTGTCTCTTTCAAGCAATGTTTGGGCTCCTGCTGCTGCCATCTCCAGTGTGTCTTTCAAGCAATTTTGGCCTCCTGCTGCTCCTGCTGCCAACTCCAGTGTGTCTTTCAAGCATTTTTAGGCTGCTCCTGCTGCTGCTGCTTGCAACTCCAGGGTGTCATTCAGCCAATTTTTGGGCTCCTGCTGCTCCTGCTGCCAACCCCAGTGTGTCTTTCAAGCAATGTTTGGGCTCCTGCTGCCAACTCCAGTGTCTCTTTCAAGCAATGTTGGGGCTCCTGCTGCTCCTGCTGCCAACTCCAGTGTCTCTTTGAGCCAATGTTTGGGCTCCTGCTTCTGCTGCTGCCAACTCCAGTGTGTCTTTCAAGCACTGTTTGGGCTCCTGCTGCTGCTGCTTGCAACTCCAGGGTGTCATTTAGCCAATTTTTGGGCTCCTGCTGCTCCTGCTGCCAACTCCAGTGTGTCTTTCAAGCAATGTTTGGGCTCCTGCTGCTCCTGCTGCCAACTCCAGTGTGTCTTTCATGCAATTTCGGCCTCCTGCTGCTCCTGCGGCCAACTCCAGTGTCTCTTTCAAGAAATGTTTGGGCTCCTGCTGCTTGCAACTCCAGGGTGTCATTCAGCCAATTTTTGGGCTCCTGCTGCTCCTGCTGCCAACTCCAGTGTGTCTTTCAAGCAATGTTTGGGCTCCTACTGCTCCTGCTGCCAACTCCAGTGTCTCTTTCAAGCAATGTTTGGGCTCCTGCTGCTGCCAACTCCAGTGTGTCTTTCAAGCAATTTTGGCCTCCTGCTGCTTCTGCTGCCAACTCCAGTGTGTCTTTCAAGCAATTTTGGCCTCCTGCTGCTCCTGCTGCCAACTCCAGTGTGTCTTTCAAGCAATGTTTGGGCTCCTGCTGCTGCTGCTGCCAACTCCAGTGTGTCTTTCAAGCATTTTTAGGCTGCTCCTGCTGCTCCTGCTTGCAACTCCAGGGTGTCATTCAGCCAATTTTTGGCCTCCTGCTGCTGCTGCCGCCAACTCCAGTGTCTCTTTCAAGCAATGTTTGGGCTCCTGCTGCTCCTGCTGCGAACTCCAGTGTCTCTTTCAAGCAATGTTTGGGCTCCTGCTGCTCCTGCTGCCAACTCCAGTGTGTCTTTCAAGCAATGTTCGGGCTCTTGCTGCTCCTGCTGCCAACAGCAGTGTGTCTTTCAAGCAATGTTTGGGGTCCTGTTGCTCCTGCTGCCAACTCCAGTGTCTCTTTCAAGCAATGTTTGGGCTCCTGCTGCTGCTGCCAACTCCAGTGTGTCTTTCAAGCAATTTTGGCCTCCTGCTGCTCCTGCTGCCAACTCCAGTGTCTCTTTCAAGCAATGTTTGGGCTCCTGCTGCTTGCAACTCCAGGGTGTCATTCAGCCAATTTTTGGGCTCCTGCTGCTCCTGCTGCCAACTCCAGTGTGTCTTTCAAGCAATGTTTGGGCTTCTGCTGCCAACTCCAGTGTCTCTTTCAAGCAATGTTTGGGCTCCTGCTGTTCCTGCTGCCAACTCCAGTGTCTCTTTCAAACAATGTTTGGGCTTCTTCTGCTGCTGCTGCTGCTGCTGCAAACTCCAGTGTGTCTTTCAAGCAATTTTGGCCTCCTGCTGCTCCTGCTGCCAACTCCAGTGTGTCATTCAAGCAATGTTTGGGCTCCTGCCGCTCCTGCTGCCAACTCCAGTGTCTCTTTCAAGCAATGTTTGGGCTCCTGCTGCTGCTGCCAACTCCAGTGTGTCTTTCACGCAATTTTGGCCTCCTGCTGCTCCTGCTTCCAACTCCAGTGTCTCTTTCAAGCAATGTTTGGGCTCCTGCTGCTTGCAACCCCAGGGTGTCATTCAGCCAATTTTCGGGCTTATGCTGCCAACTCCAGTGTGTCTTTCAAGCAATGTTTGGGCTCCTGCTGCCAACTCCAGTGTCTCTTTCAAGCAATGTTTGGGCTCCTGCTGCTGCTGCTGCCAACTCCAGTGTGTCTTTTAAGCAATTTTGGGATCCTGCTGCTGCTGCTTGCAACTCCAGGGTGTCATTCGGCCAATTTTTGGCTCCTGCTGCCGCTGCCACCAACTCCAGTGTCTCTTTCAAGCAATGTTTGGGCTCCTGCTGCTCCTGCTGCCAACTCCAGTGTGTCTTTCAAGCAATGTTTGGGCTCCTGCTGCTCCTGCTGCCAACTCCAGTGTGTCTTTCAAGCAATGTTTGGCCTCCTGCTGCTGCCAACTCCAGTGTGTCTTTCAAGCAATGTCTGGGCTCCTACTGCTCCTGCTGCCAACACCAGTGTGTCTTTCAAGCAATGTTTGGGCTCCTGCTGCTGCTGCTGCCAACTCCAGTGTGTCTTTCAAGCAATTTTGGCCTCCTGCAGCTCCTGCTGCCAACTCCAGTGTGTCTTTCAAGCAATTTTGGGCTCCTGCTGCTGCTGCTTGCAACTCCAGGGTGTCATTCAGCCAATTTTTGGCCTCCTGCTGCCGTTGCTGCCAACTCCAGTGTCTCTTTCAAGCAATGTTTGGGCTCCTGCTGCCAACTCCAGTGTGTCTTTCAAGCAATGTTTGGGCTCCTGCTGCTCCTGCTGCCAACTCCAGTGTCTCTTTCAAGCAATGTTTGGCCTCCTGCTGCTGCCAACTCCAGTGTGTCTTTCAAGCAATGTCTGGGCTCCTACTGCTCCTGCTGCCAACACCAGTGTGTCTTTCAGGCAATGTTTGGGGTCCTGCTGCTCCTGCTGCCAACTCCAGTGTCTCTTTCAAGCAATGTTTGGGCTCCTGCTGCTGCCATCTCCAGTGTGTCTTTCAAGCAATTTTGGCCTCCTGCTGCTCCTGCTGCCAACTCCAGTGTGTCTTTCAAGCATTTTTAGGCTGCTCCTGCTGCTGCTGCTTGCAACTCCAGGGTGTCATTCAGCCAATTTTTGGGCTCCTGCTGCTCCTGCTGCCAACCCCAGTGTGTCTTTCAAGCAATGTTTGGGCTCCTGCTGCCAACTCCAGTGTCTCTTTCAAGCAATGTTGGGGCTCCTGCTGCTCCTGCTGCCAACTCCAGTGTCTCTTTGAGCCAATGTTTGGGCTCCTGCTTCTGCTGCTGCCAACTCCAGTGTGTCTTTCAAGCACTGTTTGGGCTCCTGCTGCTGCTGCTTGCAACTCCAGGGTGTCATTTAGCCAATTTTTGGGCTCCTGCTGCTCCTGCTGCCAACTCCAGTGTGTCTTTCAAGCAATGTTTGGGCTCCTGCTGCTCCTGCTGCCAACTCCAGTGTGTCTTTCATGCAATTTCGGCCTCCTGCTGCTCCTGCGGCCAACTCCAGTGTCTCTTTCAAGAAATGTTTGGGCTCCTGCTGCTTGCAACTCCAGGGTGTCATTCAGCCAATTTTTGGGCTCCTGCTGCTCCTGCTGCCAACTCCAGTGTGTCTTTCAAGCAATGTTTGGGCTCCTACTGCTCCTGCTGCCAACTCCAGTGTCTCTTTCAAGCAATGTTTGGGCTCCTGCTGCTGCCAACTCCAGTGTGTCTTTCAAGCAATTTTGGCCTCCTGCTGCTTCTGCTGCCAACTCCAGTGTGTCTTTCAAGCAATGTTTGGGCTCCTGCTGCTGCTGCTGCCAACTCCAGTGTGTCTTTCAAGCATTTTTAGGCTGCTCCTGCTGCTGCTGCTTGCAACTCCAGGGTGTCATTCAGCCAATTTTTGGCCTCCTGCTGCTGCTGCCGCCAACTCCAGTGTCTCTTTCAAGCAATGTTTGGGCTCCTGCTGCTCCTGCTGCCAACTCCAGTGTCTCTTTCAAGCAATGTTTGGGCTCCTGCTGCTCCTGCTGCCAACTCCAGTGTCTCTTTCAAGCAATGTTTGGCCTCCTGCTGCTGCCAACTCCAGTGTGTCTTTCAAGCAATGTTCGGGCTCCTGCTGCTCCTGCTGCCAACAGCAGTGTGTCTTTCAAGCAATGTTTGGGGTCCTGTTGCTCCTGCTGCCAACTCCAGTGTCTCATTCAAGCAATGTTTGGGCTCCTGCTGCTGCTGCCAACTCCAGTGTGACTTTCAAGCAATTTTGGCCTCCTGCTGCTCCTGCTGCCAACTCCAGTGTCTCTTTCAAGCAATGTTTGGGCTCCTGCTGCTGCTGCTTGCAACTCCAGGGTGTCATTCAGCCAATTTTTGGGCTCCTGCTGCTCCTGCTGCCAACTCCAGTGTGTCTTTCAAGCAATGTTTGGGCTTCTGCTGCCAACTCCAGTGTCTCTTTCAAGCAATGTTTGGGCTCCTTCTGCTGCTGCTGCTGCTGCAAACTCCAGTGTGTCTTTCAAGCAATTTTGGCCTCCTGCTGCTCCTGCTGCCAACTCCAGTGTGTCATTCAAGCAATGTTTGGGCTCCTGCCGCTCCTGCTGCCAACTCCAGTGTCTCTTTCAAGCAATGTTTGGGCTCCTGCTGCTGCTGCCAACTCCAGTGTGTCTTTCACGCAATTTTGGCCTCCTGCTGCTCCTGCTGCCAACTCCAGTGTCTCTTTCAAGCAATGTTTGGGCTCCTGCTGCTTGCAACTCCAGGGTGTCATTCAGCCAATTTTTGGGCTCATGCTGCCAACTCCAATGTGTCTTTCAAGCAATGTTTGGGCTCCTGCTGCCAACTTCAGTGTCTCTTTCAAGCAATGTTTGGGCTCCTGCTGCTGCTGCCAACTCCAGTGTGTCTTTCAAGCAATGTTTGGGCTCCTGCTGCTGCTGCTGCCAACTGCAGTTTGTCTTTTAAGCAATTTTGGGCTCCTGCTGCTGCTGCTTGCAACTCCAGGGTGTCATTCGGCCAATTTTTGGCCTCCTGCTGCCGCTGCCGCCAGCTCCAGTGTCTCTTTCAAGCAATGTTTGGGCTCCTGCTGCTCCTGCTGCCAACTCCAGTGTGTCTTTCAAGCAATGTTTGGGCTCCTGCTGCTCCTGCTGCCAACTCCAGTGTGTCTTTCAAGCAATGTTTGGCCTCCTGCTGCTGCCAACTCCAGTGTGTCTTTCAAGCAATGTCTGGGCTCCTACTGCTCCTGCTGCCAACACCAATGTGTCTTTCAAGCAATGTTTGGGCTCCTGCTGCTGCTGCTGCCAACTCCAGTGTGGCTTTCAAGCAATTTTGGCCTCCTGCTGCTCCTGCTGCCAACTCCAGTGTGTCTTTCAAGCAATGTTTGGGCTCCTGCTGCTGCTGCTGCCAACTCCAGTGTGTCTTTCAAGCAATTTTGGGCTCCTGCTGCTGCTGCTTGCAACTCCAGGGTGTCATTCAGCCAATTTTTGGCCTCCTGCTGCCGCTGCCGCCAGCTCCAGTGTCTCTTTGAAGCAATGTTCGGGCTCCTGCTGCTCCTGCTGCCAACTCCAGTGTGTCTTTCAAGCAATGTTTGGGCTCCTGCTGCTCCTGCTGCCAACTCCAGTGTCTCTTTCAAGCAATGTTTGGCCTCCTGCTGCTGCCAACTCCAGTGTGTCTTTCAAGCAATGTCTGGGCTCCTACTGCTCCTGCTGCCAACACCAGTGTGTCTTTCAGGCAATGTTTGGGGTCCTGCTGCTCCTGCTGCCAACTCCAGTGTCTCTTTCAAGCAATGTTTGGGTTCCTGCTGCTGCCATCTCCAGTGTGTCTTTCAAGCAATTTTGGCCTCCGGCTGCTCCTGCTGCCAACTCCAGTGTCTCATTCAAGCAATGTTTGGGCTCCTGCTGCTGCTGCTTGCAACTCCAGGGTGTCATTCAGCTAATTTTTGGGCTCCTGCTGCTCCTGCTGCCAACCCCAGTGTGTCTTTCAAGCAATGTTTGGGCTCCTGCTGCCAACTCCAGTGTGTCTTTCAAGCAATGTTTGGGCTCCTGCTGCTCCTGCTGCCAACTCCAGTGTCTCTTTGAGCCAATGTTTGGGCTCCTGCTTCTGCTGCTGCCAACTCCAGTGTGTCTTTCAAGCAATGTTTGGGCTCCTGCCAGCTCCTGCTGCCAACTCCAGTGTGTCTTTCAAGCAATGTTTGGGCTCCTGCTGCTCCTGCTGCCAACTCCAGTGTCTCTTTCAAGCAATGTTTGCTCTCCTGCTGCTCCTGCTGCCAACTCCAGTGTCTCTTTCAAGCAATGTTTGGGCTCTTGCTGCTCCTGCTGCCAACTCCAGTGTCTCTTTCAAGCAATGTTTGGGCTCCTGCTGCTGTTGCTGCTGCCAACTCCAGTGTGTCTTTCAAGCAATGTTGGCCTCCTGCTGCTCCTGCTGCCAACTCCAGTGTGTCTTTCAAGCAATGTTTGGGCTCCTATTGCTGCCAACTCCAGTGTGTCTTTCAAGCAATGTTTGGGCTCCTTGTGCTCCTGCTGCCAACGCCAGTGTGTCTTTCAAGCAATGTTTGGGCTCCTGCTGCTCCTGCTGCCAACTCCAGTGTGTCTTTCAAGCAATGTGTGGGCTCCTGCTGCCAACTTCAGTGTCTCTTTCAAGCAATGTTTGGGCTCCTGCTGCTGCTGCTGCCAACGCCAGTGTGTCTTTCAAGCAATGTTTGTGCTCCTGCTGCTCCTGCTGCCAACTCCAGTGTCTCTTTCAAGCAATGTGTGGGCTCCTGCTGCCAACTCCAGTGTGTCTTTCAAGCAATGTTTGGGCTCCTGCTGCTCCTCCTGCCAACTCCAGTGTCTCTTTGAGCCAATGTTTTGGCTCCTGCTGCTGCTGCCAACTCCAGTGTGTCTTTCAAGTAATGTTTGGGCTCCTGCCAGCTCCTGCTGCCAACTCCAGCGTGTCTTTCAAGCAATGTTGGGGCTCCTGCTGCTCCTGCTGCCCACTCCAGTGTCTCTTTCATGCAATGTTTGGGCTCCTGCTGCTCCTGCTGCCAACTCCAGTGTCTCTTTCAAGCAATGTTTGGGCTCTTGCTGCTCCTGCTGCCAACTCCAGTGTCTCTTTCAAGCAATGTTTGGGCTCCTGCTGTTGCTGCTGCCAACTCCAGTGTGTCTTTCAAGCAATTTTGGCCTCCTGCTGCTCCTGCTGCCAACTCCAGTGTGTCTTTCAAGCAATGTTTGGGCTCCTGCTGCTGCCAACTCCAGTGTGTCTTTCAAGCAATGTTTGGGCTCCTGCTGCTCCTGCTGCCAACTCCAGTGTGTCTTTCAAGCAATGTTTGGGCTCCTGCTGCTCCTGCTGCCAACTCCAGTGTGTCTTTCAAGCAATGTTTGGGCTCCTGCTGCCAACTCCAGTGTCTCTCTCAAGCAATGTTTGGACTCCTGCCGCTGCTGCTGCTTGCAACTCCAGGGTGTGTCTCTCAGTCATTTTTGGGCTTCTGCTGTTGCTGCCAACTCCAGTGTCTCTTTCAGCCAATGTTTGGGCTCCTGCTGCTGCCAACTCCAGTGTGTCTTTAGGCCAATTTTTGGGCTCCTGCTGCCAACTCCAGTGTCTCTTTCAGCCAATGTTTGGGCTCCTGCTGCTGCTGGCAACTCCACAGTCTCTTTCGGTCAATTTTTGGGCTCCTGCTGCCAACTCCAGGATGTCTTTCAGCCAATATTCCTGCTGCTGCCAGCTCCAGGGTGTGTTTTTCCGGCAATATAGGTGCCCCTCACAACCCCATTACAACCCTATTGAGGCTCTAGGAAGCTCAGAAATAGCAGTTTTTAATAGCGAATAAATTCGGACCGAAAAAAATTTTGTCGGATAATTCGGCAAATCAGCCGAATCAAATTTTTCAAAAGTTCGCTCATCTCTACCTTTAACTGTCAGTCTACCTAGTTTTTGTCACCCTCTTTTGGCAGGCCATTTTTTACTATTTTGAAATACGCATGTTCAACTGTGATTTTTGAAGGGGTTTCTCTGAAAAATGATATACTGTTTTTATCAGCAGAGTCTGGGCTTTAACGTGATTTAAAAAAAAAAAAAAAAAACACCCTTTAGATTTTAAATAACCCCTACAACCTATATATTGTCTGGAAGCACACATTACTTTTCTGGAAATAATCCCTCATCTAATTCTTTGGTTGCACAGGGTTTCCCTAAAAAATGTATACAAAAGCAGAATAAAAAACACATTTTCCTAAAATATCAATATGCAAATAAGAATAAACAAGCTTTCTCATTGTCTGTGTGTTTTTTTATATTTAACGCTTTGTGAACTGATAAGGGATCTATGAGACCCCTATACCAGTTCACAAGGCTTAGGGGGCTGGCAAGCTACCTGTGTCTAGTGGGTGACTTGCCATTAACCCCCAGCCCCCCCATTACCTGCCTCTCCAAAGCCCAATGGAGGCAGAAAGGCCCAGGGGCCGTTAAGTCTTGTAGCCTGCAGGGAGGGGACCATAGAAGCTGTCCCCTGCATTCTGTTCTAAAAGCCCCCATAGCTGATCCCTGGGCTGTTTATGCTGGGTTCCCCCTCCTTTTTTGGGCAATATTAAAGTGTTTGGCCCCATGCCAATTTTTTAACCCTTTATGGAATGGATAGTAGTTGTATTTTATTTGTAAATGTTATAAAGTGCTCTTTTCAGTTTGGGGGGCTCTTGGGCAGGAACGGGGGGGGGGGTTACCGATACATAAGTGGTATCATTGTGGTACCATTGGTTGCTTTCACATGCAATATGGTTTACTTTGATCAATTACTATTAAAATACTAAAAATAATTTCAGTATTTTACATAAAAAATATTTTTTAAAAAGGGGAAAAATTACAACCAGACATTTCATGCTAAAGACTAATCTCTGCGACAGAAATGACATTTTCCTGGAAAATTCTTCAAAAATCACAGTTAAACGTAGCACAAAATGATGAAAAATGACCTGTCAACAGAGGGAGAAAAAATATCAATAGGCTGGCAGTTAAAAGGGTTAAAAGTACCTATGCATGTTGGATATTGTTCTGGTCGGGGGACCTTCTGCTTTCAGATATAGCTTGTTTTTTCTTGTTCGCATATTGATATTTTCGGAAAATGTGTTTTTTATTCTTCTTTTTGATACATTTTTTTAGCTTAACTCTGTGCAACCAAAGAATTCTTCGAGGGATCACTTCCAGAAAGATGAGCTCAATACAATTAGCTGGGTATGCCTAGAAAGCCTAACGTGTGTACTTTCAGGGAATATGTGGTTTGTGGGGGGTATTCTAAATGTAAGGGGTTGTTCTGGTTGAAAAAGTGCAATGTGCGCACTTGTCTGCAGAGCTGAAATTTTCAAGTAAAATTACCGCAACGCGCATGCTTTACTTTGTCTGTGTGTTTTTTTATATTTAACACTTTGTGAACAGATAAGGGATCTATGAGACCCCTATACCAGTTCACAAGGCTTAGGGGGCTGGCAAGCTACCTGTGTCTAGTGGGTGACTTGCCATTAACCCCCAGCCCCCCCATTACCTGCCTCTCCAAAGCCCAATGGAGGCAGAAAGGCCCAGGGGCCGTTAAGTCTTGTAGCCTGCAGGGAGGGGACCATAGAAGCTGTCCCCTGCATTCTGTTCTAAAAGCCCCCATAGCTGATCCCTGGGCTGTTTATGCTGGGTTCCCCCTCCTTTTTTGGGCAATATTAAAGTGTTTGGCCCCATGTCAATTTTTTAACCCTTTATGGAATGGATAGTAGTTGTATTTTATTTGTAAATGTTATAAAGTGCTCTTTTCAGTTTGGGGGGCTCTTGGGCAGGAACCGGGGGGGGGGGGGGGGGTTACTGATACATAAGTGGTATCATTGTGGTACCATTGGTTGCTTTCACATGCAATATGGTTTACTTTGATCAATTACTATTAAAATAATAAAAAAAAATTCAGTATTTTACATAAAAAATATTTTTTAAAAAGGGGAAAAATTACAACCAGACATTTCATGCTAAAGACTAATCTCTGCGACAGAAATGACATTTTCCTGGAAAATTCTTCAAAATCACAGTTAAACGTAGCACAAAATGATGAAAAATGACCTGTCAACAGAGGGAGAAAAAATATCAATAGGCTGGCAGTTAAAAGGGTTAAAAGTACCTATGCATGTTGGATATTGTTCTGGTCGGGGGACCTTCTGCTTTCAGATATAGCTTGTTTTTTCTTGTTCGCATATTGATATTTTAGGAAAATGTGTTTTTTATTTTTATTTTTGATACATTTTTAGCTTAACTCTGTGCAACCAAAGAATTCTTCGAGGGATCACTTCCAGAAAGATGAGCTCAATACAATTAGCTGGGTATGCCAAGAAAGCCTAACGTTTGTACTTTCAGGGAATATGTGGTTTGTGTGGGGTATTCTAAATGTAAGGGGTTGTTCTGGTTGAAAAAGTGCAATGTGCGCACTTGTCTGCAGAGCTGAAATTTTCAAGTAAAATTACCGCAACGCGCATGCTTTACTTTCAGTGTTTGGAAACTCTTCCCTTGATAGTACCTATGCATTTTGGGTATCGTTCTGTTCGGGAGACCATGCTTTTTCAGATTTAACTTGTTTTTTCCTGTTTTTTATTCTTTTTATGGGGAAACCCTTTGCAACAAAATAATTGATTGAGGGATTGTAAAGGGTTGTTTTTCTTGAAAAACAAAAAAAAAAGTGCGTATAGTAGTTGTATTTTATCTGAAAATCTCCTGAAGCGCTGTTTCAGTTTGGGGGAGTCTCCTGGGCAGGAAAGGGTGTCCACTAATAAATATGTTGTACCATTGTAACCAGGAGAAAAACTTACATTTTGTATTACCAAAAGGCACTGTAAATTGTAAAAAACAGATTTTAAAAAAAAATGTTTGCACATATTTCACCCCAAAATAGTGAGAACACACTTAACAAATAACAAACGGGACATTTCATGTTTAGACCCAGACTCTGCTCAGAAAAACAATATATCATTTTCCTGAGAAAGCCCTGAAAATCCCTTCAAAAATCACATGTGTTGAACATGTGTTGCACCAAATAGTGAAAATAGTGAAAAATGGTCTGGCAACAGCGAGTGACAAAACCCATAGGGAGGCTGGCAGGGTTAAACAGATTTTTTTTTATCTTGAGTGTAAGAAGAATCCTCCTGTAAGTTCATTATAACATCTATGTGTAAAGCTATAGGTCGAAGAGTCCATTTCTATTATACAAAATCATTTATATAGCATAAAAGGTTATAGCTCCCTTTAGTAAAAAAAAAAATCAAAATTCAATTATTATTATTATTGCTGTTTATTTATATAGCACCATCAATGCTAAAGTTACCTAGCATTTGTAGCTTGAAATTTTGTTTAAACTCAGTAACCTTCACCGTTTTCAAGCACCAGAGTCTTTTTATCTTCATTGATACAGTTCTAAAATATTTAACCAATAGCTTACCACTATCTACAGAGAAATGACTGCAGTTAAAGCTGTTTTGGCCAAATAAAACTTAATAGACAAAGTTTATCTTAACTTTGTATCTGAAGCTCAACACTATGTATTAATATGGAGAGCTCTTTAAAGTGGACCAACACCCAGGATTTTGACTATCCTGGGTATTGGTCCACTTCCCCGGGGCACCCTGATCGGGAGTGCCCCGCTGCCTGAAACCCCCCCAAACACCCCGAAAACTCACCTCTCCACGCTCCCACGTGACTGCGCTGTCCAATGCCCACCGACGGACAAGTGACGTCCGTCGACGGACAAGGGATCGCGCCCGCCGCCGCCTACCGCGCGTCACTTTTGACGTGTGCGCGCCCGCGCCGGCCATTCAGAGACGGCCGGCGCGGGCGCGCGCACGTCTAGAGGAGCGCGAGTGAGGCGGCGGAAGCAGCGGCTGGAGAGGTAAGGTTTTTCGGGGGTTTTGGGGGGGTTACACCCCGTGGGACATCCCAATCTCGGATGTCCCGCGGTGTGTGAGGTGATCGGCCCGGGAATCTTATAGATTCCCGGGCCGATCACCCCTGGGTGTTGGCCCACTTTAATAGCTTTCTCTTTGGGAACTTTTTCACAATCAGTTGGATATGAGGGATTTGAATAAAAAAAGCTCTCAGTATGTGGAAAAGTTTCTCTTCATGTTTAGGTAGATAACCATGGTTGACAGCATCAGAACTTAAAATAGACTCTATATCAAATTAGGTCTAAAATTTAGGTCTGCTGCATGCCTTGTCATTGGAATGCCCTATTTAGCAAGAAGCCTTACTTGCTCACTCAGTCTTTGATTCTGTACACTGCCTTACACTTCCGATTAGCACTATAGGCCAATATGGTTTGCCAGGCATGTGTGCAAAGCTACTAGAGATGAGCAAACATTTGAAAAATTCGATTCGTCCGATTCGCCAAATTTTCCAGGAAAAATCGCTTCGGTCAGAATTTATTTGTGAATAATCGCTATTAAAAATGGCTATTTCTGGGCAGGGTTGCAGAACGTTTTGCTTGCTGTAACATGCATAGGATGCATGCTGGCTTAGTGAAATACTATTGTAAAGAAGTATGACATGCAGATCAGAGTCGTCGCTATTAGATTCGCTGTTGCAGAGCGGCACAATTACAAAGCCTTGAGGTGGCAGCAGCATGATGAGCCCATATATTGCCTGAAAGACACACTCTGGAGTTGGCAGCAGCATAGGGAGCCCATATATTACCTGAAAGACACACCCAGGAGTTGGCAGCAGCATTAGGAGCCCAAAAATTGCCTGAAAGATACACTCTGGACTTGGCAGCAGCATAGGGAGCCCATATATTGCCTGAAAAATACATTGTATTGGCAGCAGCATAGGGAGCTCATATATTGCCTGAAAGACACACCCAGGAGTTGGCGGCAGCAGCGGCAGCATTAGGAGCCCATATATTGCCTGAAAAACACATTGGAGTTGGCAGCAGCATAGGGAGCTCATATATTGCCTGAAAGACACACCCAGGAGTTGGCGGCAGCAGCGGCAGCATTAGGAGCCCATATATTGCCTGAAAAACACATTGGAGTTGGCAGCAGCATAGGGAGCTCATATATTGCCTGAAAGACACACCCAGGAGTTGGCAGCAGCATTAGGAGCCCATATATTGCCTGAAAGACACACCAGGACTTGGCAGCAGCAGAATGAGGAGCTCATATATTGCCTGAAAGACACACCCAGGAGTTGGCAGCAGCATTAGGAGCCCATATATTGCCTGAAAGACACATCCAGGAGTTGGCAGCAGCATTAGGAGCCCATGTATTGCCTGAAAAACACATTGGAGTTGGCAGCAGCATTAGGAGCCCATATTGCCAGAAAAACACATTGGACTTGGCAGCAGGATAGGGAGCTCATATATTGCCTGAAAGACACGCCCAGGATCAGCAGCATAGGGAGCCCATATATTGCCTTAAAATACACATTGGAGTTGGCAGCAGCATTAGGAGCCCATATATTGCCTGAAAGACACACCCAGGAGTTGGCAGCAGCAGCATTAGGAACCCATATATTGCCTGAAAGACACAGTCTGGACTTGGCAGCAGCATAGGGAGCACATATATTACCTGAAAAACACATTGGAGTTGGCAGCAGCATAGGGAGCTCATATATTGCCTGAATGACACACACAGGAGTTGGCAGCAGCATAGGGAGCTCATATATTGCCTGAAAGACACGCCCCGGACTTGGCAGCAGCATAGGGAGCCCATTCATTGCCTGATAAACACATTGGAGTTGGCAGCAGCATAGGGAGCTCATATATTGCCTGAAAAACACATTGGAGTTGGCAGCAGCATTATGAGCCCATATATTGCCTGAAAGACACACTCTGGACCTGACAGCGGTATTAGGAGCCCATATATTGCCTGAAAAACACATTGGAGTTGGCAGCAGCATAGAGAGCTCATATATTGCCTGAAAGACACACCCAGGAGTTGGCAGCAGCATTAGGAGCCCATATATTGCCTGCAAGACGCACCCAGGAGTTGGCAGCAGCATTTGGAGCTCATATATTGCCTGAAAGACACACCCAGGAGTTGGCAGCAGTATAGGGAGCCCATATATTGCCTGAAAAACACATTGGAGTTGGCGGCAGTAGCAGCAGCATTAGGAGCCCATATATTGCCTGAAAAACACATTGGAGTTGGCAGCAGTATAGGGAGCCCATATATTGCCTGAAAAACACATTGGAGTTGGCGGCAGTAGCAGCAGCATTAGGAGCCCATATATTGCCTGAAAAACACATTGGAGTTGGCAGCAGCATAGGGAGCCCATATATTGCCTGAAAGACACACCCAGGAGTTGGCAGCAGCAGCAGCATTAGGAGCCCATATATTGCCTGAAAGACACACCCAGGAGTTGGCAGCAGCATTAGGACCCCATATATTGCCTGAAAGACACACTCTGGACTTGGCAGCAGCATAGGGAGCTCATATATTGCCTGAAAAACACATTGGAGTTGGAAGCAGCATAGGGAGCTCATATATTGCCTGAAAAACACATTGGAGTTGGCATCAGCATAGGGAGTCCATATATTGCCTGAAAGACACACCCAGGAGTTGGCAGCAGCATTAGAAGCTCACACATTGCCTGAAAGACACACCCATGAGTTGGTAGCAGCAGCATTAGGAGCCCGTATGTTGCCTGAAAGACACACCCAGGAGTTGACAGCAGCATTAGGAGCTCATATACTGCCTGAAAGACACACCCAGGAGTTGGCAGCAGCATTAGAAGCCCATATATTGCCTGACAGACACACTCTGGAGTTGGCAGCAGCATAGGGAGCTCATATATTGCCTGAAAAGCACATTGGAGTTGGAAGACGCATAGGGAGCTCATATATTGCCTGAAAGACACACCCAGGAGTTGGCTGCAGCATTAGGAGCTCATATATTGCCTGAAATACACACCCAGGAGTTGGCAGCAGCATTAGGAGCTCATATATTGCCTGAAAGACACACCCAGGAGTTGGCAGCAGCATTAGGGGACCATATATTTCCTGAAAAACACACTCTGGACATGGCAGTAGCATATGGAGCCCATATATTGCCTGAAAAACACATTCTGGACTTAGCAGCAGCATAGGGAGCTCATATATTGCCTGAAAACACATTGGAGTTGGCAGCAGCATTAGGAGCCCATATATTGCCTGAAAGAGACACTGGAGTTGGCAGCAGCATTAGGAGCTCATATATTGCCTGGCAGACACACCCAGGAGTTGGCAGCAGCATTAGGAGCCAATGTATTGCCTGAAAGACACACTCTGGACTTGGCAGCAGCATAGGGAGCCCATATATTGCCTGAAAGACACGCTCTGGACTTGGCAGCAGCATAGGGAGCTCATATATTGCCTGAAAAACACATTGAAGTTGGCAGCAGCATAGGGAGCTCATATATTGCCTGAAAAACACATTGGAGTTGGCAGCAGCATAGAGAGCTCATATATTGCCTGAAAGACACACCCAGGAGTTGGCAGCAGCAGTAGGAGCTACCGTGCATCAGCTAATCGCATGCATCAGCTATTGGTGGGTGGAAATCTTGGCTGATCCATGGCTGATTCATCTACACAAAGGTGAGTCTCTCCACATTTTTCGTGGACAGACAAGTTCTCCTTGGCATTACTATGGCCCCCACAGCACTAATGGACCATGGCGCAGATAGGCATCGGCCAACGGACTACGTAGAATGTCTTTGTAGTAGGTCAGTTTGTCCTCCCGCTCAGCGCGTCTAAAAAATGCCCCCATTTTGTGCCGGTAGCGAGGGTCCAATAAGGTGGAGAGCCAGTAGTCATCCCGCGGAAAAATGGAGACATTTCTGCGGTCACTACGCAAGCATGTGAGCATGCATCGTGCCATTTGTGCAAGTGACTCGGAGGGACTACCTGTCTCCATCTCCACTGCATACTGCCACGGTGTGTCTGGGTCCTCTAGCTCCACTGGCTGCTCCTGCTCCTCCTCTCCTGTCAGATGACTAGATAAACCGCCCATTTCGCCAAAACTAAACCGTGCTTCACTGTGCTCCTCCTCCTCCTCCTCCTCAGCTCCCACGGGGTTTATGTAGCCGTGAAATGTATGCGCCATGTCTCAAGTGCCCTGACCACACCATACATGTGTTGTATTACATGAAGCAGTGGAATCACATCGTTCATGCCGTAATCCTGGCGACTGCCTGAAAGACACACCCATGAGTTGGTAGCAGCAGCATTAGGAGCCCGTATGTTGCCTGAAAGACACACCCAGGAGTTGACAGCAGCATTAGGAGCTCATATACTGCCTGAAAGACACACCCAGGAGTTGGCAGCAGCATTAGAAGCCCATATATTGCCTGACAGACACACTCTGGAGTTGGCAGCAGCATAGGGAGCTCATATATTGCCTGAAAAGCACATTGGAGTTGGAAGACGCATAGGGAGCTCATATATTGCCTGAAAGACACACCCAGGAGTTGGCTGCAGCATTAGGAGCTCATATATTGCCTGAAATACACACCCAGGAGTTGGCAGCAGCATTAGGAGTTCATATATTGCCTGAAAGACACACCCAAGAGTTGGCAGCAGCATTAGGAGACCATATATTTCCTGAAAAACACACTCTGGACATGGCAGTAGCATATGGAGCCCATATATTGCCTGAAAAACACATTCTGGACTTGGCAGCAGCATAGGGAGCTCATATATTGCCTGAAAACACATTGGAGTTGGCAGCAGCATTAGGAGCCCATATATTGCCTGAAAGAGACACTGGAGTTGGCAGCAGCATTAGGAGCTCATATATTGCCTGACAGACACACCCAGGAGTTGGCAGCAGCATTAGGAGCCCATGTATTGCCTGAAAGACACACTCTGGACTTGGCAGCAGCATAGGGAGCCCATATATTGCCTGAAAGACACACTCTGGACTTGGCAGAAGCATAGGGAGCTCATATATTGCCTGAAAAACACATTGAAGTTGGCAGCAGCATAGGGAGCTCATATATTGCCTGAAAAACACATTGGAGTTGGCAGCAGCATAGAGAGCTCATATATTGCCTGAAAGACACACCCAGGAGTTGGCAGCAGCAGTAGGAGCTACCGTGCATCAGCTAATCGCATGCATCAGCTATTGGTGGGTGGAAATCTTGGCTGATCCATGGCTGATTCATCTTCACAAAGGTTAGTCTCTCCACATTTTTCGTGGACAGACAAGTTCTCCTTGGCATTACTATGGCCCCCACAGCACTAATGGACCATGGCGCAGATAGGCATCGGCCAACGGACTACGTAGAATGTCTTTGTAGTAGGTCAGTTTGTCCTCCCGCTCAGCGCATCTAAAAAATGCCCCCATTTTGTGCCGGTAGCGAGGGTCCAATAAGGTGGAGAGCCAGTAGTCATCCCGCGGAAAAATGGAGACAATTCTGCGGTCACTACGCAAGCATGTGAGCATGCATCGTGCCATTTGTGCAAGTGACTCGGAGGGACTACCTGTCTCCATCTCCACTGCTTACTGCCACGGTGTGTCTGGGTCCTCTAGCTCCACTGACTGCTCCTGCTCCTCCTCTCCTGTCAGATGACTAGATAAACCGCCCATTTCACCAAAACTAAACCGTGCTTCACTGTGCTCCTCCTCCTCCTCCTCCTCAGCTCCCACGGGGTTTATGTAGCCGTGAAATGTATGCGCCATGTCTCAAGTGCCCTGACCACACCATACATGTGTTGTATTACATGAAGCAGTGGAATCACATCGTTCATGCCGTAATCCTGGCGACTGACAAATAAAGTGGCTTCCTCAAAGGGCCTGAGCAAACGGCAGGTGTCACGTATGGGCTGCCATTGGTTCACATTAAAGTTACACAGGGGAGTACCCCTATCTGCTTGGATCATCAAAGACAGAGAGAAAATTATTTACCTGCACAGCAATGAATATCCCTCAATAATGTGAATGTAAACTGGATGCTGGCTGAAGAAGACCCAAGTGCCCAGAAACTGGGCAATTATCACTATGCCAAAAAGTGGGGGCTGCCAGCACAGACCCCAGGGCCTCCAAAATCAGCCGCTCTACAGATATACAAATCTATTAATATTTCAAAACTTTTATTGGTAATAGCCGAAACACATACTTTTAAAATCAATTAAAAACATATATGCATGGGCTGCAATACATGACGGACTAGTATAAGTATTCATAAATGCATAATAAAATTATCAGATAAATAATGTGCAAAACCTGCAAAATCTGCAAAAATGCCCTTGAGTCTCGCCCTCAGACTGTGCTAGTGATATGTACAATAAAGAATAGGAATGTATACAGTTATTAAAGAATAATAGATAAATACAGCATTTAAAAGCTGAGTGAGAAAGAGCTAATATCGCTATGCCATATATAAGTGTATAGAGTGAAAGTGCTAAGTGCAAAGAAAAGTGCAAAGAAACAAGGGAGAGGTGAGAGGCTCCGGGGCATAAATGACAGAAGTACCATCACAATAATCATTGATTCAACATAATTTTGGATAATATCAAAAAGCAATCTACATTACCGCATAACAGAGTCCTAATCCACCACAATGCCCAGCATACCAGCACCACTGACGCATTGCGTGGCAACCTCCTACTGCCACTTCATCAGAGTGTGGCTGACTATGCTCTGTCCTGTTTAAATAGTCTATAAGGGGTGTATCAACACTTCCCACCCTCCCCTATGTCACAAAGGTCCCTCCTTCCCGCCAAAACCCAATAAGGGGGAGAATGAAAACACCCGGATAGAATTGCTGAATGTGTATGTTGCAGAGTTGGAACCAATGTTCTAACTAATTATAATAGAGTACTCACGTGATCCCCTATGGTGTAGTGCTGGGCTCAGAAGGCGGCCGCGAGCATCCAGTCCCCGTCTGCACACATCCAAATCATGTATCCCCATGCAGCGCGCCACAACCGCGCCCATCGCATATGCGTGCGCTTGCTTCGTCAGCTGTAGTGTTGACAGAATAGGCGTGCGCATGCGCCGCATCAAGGACGCGTCTCTGCCAAGGCGCACCACGCATGCGCGCTGCACGGGGCACAGCCGCAGTAACCCCTGCACGCGCATGCGCGATAAGCCCGGCAGAGGCTTCAAGATGTTAGTACTAACTGGGACCTCAGGTACGCTGCAGCGTACCGGTATACATAAAAGGCAATCATACAGACCTGCTATCCGGGGGATGGTGTTTGGAAGGGGAGACTTAGGACAGGCTATATTGAACAATTACTTAACACATAATACACATTACACACAAAACACTATGAACCATATTGGGCTAATAGTCAATCAAATGTATACCTATTAAAAGTGTTACACTAGAGGCAGTATACTGATCAATACATTAGATTAACAATAAAGAAAGAAAGGGAGACATTTAGCTTAGAATGAATACACTTTTAGTGTCCGATTAACAGCACAAGTGATCCTCCTCTATCAGATCCAAGCCTGGTGTCAGGCATCCATCCTCTATTGAGGTAAGAAGTGTGGGTCCCCATGTTCCAGTGTTTTCCATAATTGTACCAACACCGGTCACATATGTGGGTAGAGTATAATATCCCAACGTTCCAAATTTTAGACACCATCAACTAGTTGGAGGGAAATATACCAATTCTAGATGGATTATTGCACATGCCCAATCAGGCAGTAGTGTCCGGTGAGGGCACATATCCAAGGGAGTAAGACCTGAGTGGGGTTCAGGGGATTGCTTATTCCTTCTAAGCTTTGCCCCAGGAATGCAAGTTCCTTCTTTCTTTCAAATATCTGTACACTTTAAAGAAACTTCTTGTCCAAACCGACCAAATCAAACTTCAGCTACTGCTTAGCCAGGGATCCTACAACCGTTCGACAAGGGGGAGAGGAGTCCATGGTACTGATGTTATCCGGGAGAATGTTATCTATAACAAAACCACATAAAATTGTGAACGACCGTGTATATCACACCAAAAACTAATTAATTCAATATCCAAAACAAAACAAAACTGCACAGCTTTATGGGCTAATCCCATGTGTCAACCCTTATTTTTATCATTATGCAAAAAACTATGTGAAAACGTGTTGTGCTCATACATCCTATCAACGCCCTAAAAAAGAAATAAATGAAAAATCCTCATTTATCCCCAATGGTGCCCGAGTACCCAAATTAAAGATCCACTCCAGTTTTTTAGTTGGAGTATCTATGGGAACTCCACCTCCAAAAAGTCATAGAGTGTACGTGTAATGACGCCCTCCTCCAATGCACGTTGTAGAAGGTTATCAAATTCCAATTTGTACCCCTTAATGGGATTATGTGTCAATTTTTCATCAAGTATGATGATCTTGTAGTTGACGCTGTACCTCTTTACAATAATAATCCCTAGATAATATAACAACATTCCCCCCTTTGTCAGCTTCCTTAATAATTATCCCTTCTTCATTTTCAAGGGCGTGAAGCGCATCTAGTTCTTCCTTACTAAGATTACTACCTTGTTTTCTCAGAATAATCTTTTTAATATCTTCACTTACCAAATTAAAGAAGATCTGGATCGCTGGGCTGTTATTCCAAGGGGGGACAAAGGTCGATGGTTTCTTCAGGATAGGCTTCTTTAGTGAATCTCCAGTGGGGTCCTGTTCTGATAATAAATCCATTAGATTTGGATCATCATCAAAAAATCAGTGATGGCTTTTCTCTGTTCGCATAGGCGATCTAACATATGTAGGGTGGAACTCCAATGGGTGGGAACATCGCAAATCAGACTATGTTGGGGGATACCGTTCTGACGCTGTAGCTCAAGAAGGGTGTGCTTGGAGTGGCTGAAGTGCATACAAAGTTTCCATCTTGCTGTTAGGATGTCTTGCAGATGGGGGGAAGACTTCAGAAAACGCTTGACAACTAGGTTGAACGCGTGTGCCATACAGGGCGCATGGCTCAGCTTTCCTTGTCGCAGTGCAGAAAAGATGTTACTCCCATTGTCAGTCACCATGGTACCCATTTCCAATTTTTGCGGAGTAAGCCATGTTTTGATTTCTTGATGAATGAATTTCAGGAGCTCTTCCCCTGTGTGACTCATTTTGCCAAGGCAAACCATGTGAAGCAAAGCGTGACACCGTCGTGCCCTGCACACATGGTAGGCTGAAGGGGCATTGAGAATTGACCGTACAGTGGAGGCTGAGGAGACGGCGGAGGATGAGGAGGGGGAGTCGCACACTGTGACAGGCAAAATGGCCTGGAAGAGTGGAGACCAAAGCGGTGTGAGCTGTCCAAGTTGCTGTGCAGGAACTACATTCACGCAGTGGGCCGTAAAGGACATGTATTGTCCCTGTCCGTAGTTACAGCTCCAGATGTCGGCGCTGCCGTGCACTTTGGTGCACACCGACAGGCTCATGGACTGGCCCACCTTCTGCTCAACAAATTTGTGCAGGGCTGGTACTGCCTTCTAAAAGGTTACTACTAAAAGGTTAGTAGGCAGGCACTCTTAAAAGATAAGCGCTGGCACTGACAATGGCCCCGGGTGAAAGGCAATGGGTGCTTTAAACTTGTAAACCAGACTTTTTTATACAAAGGCAAAAGGTTAGTAGGCAGGTACTCTTAAAAGATAAGTGGTAGCACAGCCAATGGCCTCCGATGAAAGGCAATGGGTGCTTTATAATTGAAAACCAGACTTTTTTATACAAAAGGCAAAAGGTTAGTAGGCAGGTACTCTTAAAAGTCACGTGCTAGTATTTTGGATGCCCCCTGGCTAAAGGCAAAGTTTGCTTAAAAAGTGACTTTGCTTACAAAATGCAACCAGTTATTAGACAGGTAGTCTTGAAATATTAATGCTAGTGTTTGGGATGCCCCCTCCTCACATACAGAGGTGGGCTCATTTGATTGGGGAAAAGTGACTTTGCTTAAAAAATGCAACCAGTTAGTTCACAGGTAGTCTTGAAATATTAATGCTAGTGTTTGGGATACCCCCTGCTCACATACAGAGGTGGCCTCCTTTGATTGTGGAAAAGTGACGTTGATTACAAAATGCAACCAGTTATTTGACGGGTAGTCTTGAAATAGTAATGCTAGTGTTTAGGATGCCCCCCTCCTCACATACAGAGGTTGGCTCCTTTGATTGTGGAAAAGTGATGTTGATTACAAAATGCAAGCAGTTGTTAGACAGGTAGTCTTGAAATATTAATGCTAGAGTTTGGGATGCCCCCTGCTCACAGAGGTGGCCTCCTTTGATTGCGGAAAAGTGACGTTGATTATAAAATGCAAGCAGTTATTAGACAGGTAGTCTTGAATTATTAATGCTAGTTTTTGAGATGCCCCCTGCTCACATACAGAGGTGGCCTCCTTTGATTGTGGAAAAGGGACTTTGCTTACAAAATGCAACCAGTTAGTACACAGGTAGCATTGAAATATTAATGCTAGTGTTTGGGATGCCCCCTGCTCACATACAGAGGTGGCCTCTTTTGATTGTGGAAAAGTGAATTTGCTTAAAAAATGCAACCAGTTAGTACACAGGTAGTCTTGAAATATTAATGCTAGTGTTTGGGATGTCCCCTGCTCACATACAGAGGTGGCCTCCTTTGATTGTGGAAAAGTGACTTTGCTTACAAAATGCAACCAGTTAGTACACAGGTAGTCTTGAAATAATAATGCTAGTGTTTGGGATGCCCCCTGCTCACATACAGAGGTGGCCTCCTTTGATTGTGGAAAAGGGACTTTGCTTACAAAATGCAACCAGTTAGTACACAGGTAGTCTTGAAATAGTAATGCTAGTGTTTGGGATGCCCCCTGCTCACATACAGAGGTGGCCTCCTTTGATTGTGGAAAAGTGACGTTGATTACAAAATGCAAGCAGTTATTACATAGGTAGTCTTGAAATATTAATGCTAGTGTTTAGGGTGCCTCCTCCTCACATACAGAGGTGGCCTCCTTTGATTGTGGAAAAGTGACGTTGATTATAAAATGCAAGCAGTTATTAGACAGGTAGTCTTGAAATATTAATGCTAGCATGCTTTTTAAAGAATGGCACCAGATAAAGGAAAAGCTAAATAGGCAGGTGTGGTATTAACACTAAATAGGCTTGGAAGCTAATGCAAACACTTGAAACTGTCCCTGTCTTTATCTGTCACTGTCACAGGCTCTCTCCTTCTCTATCTGTCCCTCGCTCTGCTTCTTCTGTTCTTTGTTCTATTATCTATCTATCTATCTATCTATCTATCTATCTATCTATCTATCTCTCGCTCTCTCCCTGCCTGATCTGCTCTGGCCGCAATACAGTGTCAGAATGATCTTCCACAAGATGGCTGCCATTTATATGGGGCTGTGACATCATCGGTAAGCCTGTCTGCTGATAGGTAGCATGTGACACCTACCCAGGATTCCTTGCCCCATGGGACATGTCCTGACATGTGGATCCACCATTTTAGATGGGCTATATAACAGGAAATTGAGTTTTAAGGAAGGGATTCGAGCGATCGAATCGCGGCGATATTCGGAATCGTAACGAATCAAATATTTCATGAAATTCGTAACGAATTTGTGTTCGTCAGAATCGATTCGCTCATCTCTATAAGCTACCTGGCGAACCAAATTGTTCACCAGTGGAAAAGGCCATCATTGGTACTATGAAGATTCCAGAAGGGGGAATACTAAAATGTCATGCTTCCTAGGGGCGTAGGGAATCTAAAACTGTTTAACAATAATTATATTTTTGTAACCTACTCTTGATTCATTTATTTTTTAAGGTAAAGTAAGGAGTACACTTTGATGTTCGAAAGTGTATGGCCCATTATTTCCTCCAAAAGTAAGTACAGTGTATGCTAATTTAGGTAATATTAATTGATAATGTACTGTAAAGTTAAATGTATTTATTTACAGTTATTATTTCAATACAGCCATTCCAGATGGGGAGGCTGATTCATTACTAGCACCAGGTATCGGCAGATGAGCTTCTGTATAGCAGCGCTTAGAGCTAGTATATGCTGTGAACGGCTATCGTAACAGAGCTCCTCAGTTGCTGTTGTAACCTGGCCAGCATTGATGAATGAGATGGATGTTGAGCGTTCTAACACCAGTACAGCGTTGCAGCGAGCGAAAGGTAGTGCCAGCTCAGTGCGAGTGACTCTCAGCAACTCACATCATATTCAACAAAAAAACTTGCAGAGCGTAGGCGCTCTGGATCTGGTCGCTATAGCATAGAACGACAGACGCTGTGATTAAGTCTGTTTTTAAACACATATCCACCAGTAACAAAGTGAAAACACATGGAATTACATTGTTGTAACATTGTGACTTTAATACTTTAATGCCAGACTGGTAATGGCAATTCTGCATAAAATTATAAAAAATCCAAAAAGTTTTTAAAAATGACTTTTTCTAGGCCAGGAGAGGTGACACAATTATTTGAAAGAAAACAAAATAAAAATAAGAACAAAATACCCTGTTTTAACCTAAGAAAAGGAACGTCCATTGAAATGTATGGGAGAGCGACAGGTAATACCCAGTTCTCTGGAAGTTAGAGCTCCGGCGCTATACGCTGAGCTGCCTGTAGTGATGAAACGTATGCTACATGACGCTGTTAAAGTTGCTCACCAGAACCTCCTTCATAAATGTGGTATTGCGTACATCTTCCAGCATTCACCAGACGCTGCCTGCTGCTACGAGGCACTACCTGCCACTATCCCATGATGAATAAACCTTTTAGTGTACGTTTTGTGCTGTTCCTTTACTCATCCCGCAGTCTTGCTAAATAGGTAATGAAACCAACTGGCCACAACCTTTTGTGTACACCAATTTACAAAGCTTTTGGGTTTGTACATAGAGTACAAACATTAAATGGGTCCAATTCATGGCTCATACAGTAAAATTATTTCTGGTCTTTTAACTTAATTGGATGCAGCTAGAGAACTAAAAACTGAAACAGAAGCGAGAAATTGTGCTTCCTCTCTCTAAATGATTTCAAGTGAGTAGAAATATGGTAAGTTAGGTGAACGAGACACAGCGATGGGGCCCCCTGACATTCTGGGACTTGGTCACACCCTCTGAATCCCCTTAAATTACACCTCTGACTGCCATGTTTGTTGAGGTCCCTAATACCTATATATCTATATAATTAAATATAATTTCTCAAATATTGTGAGAAAATATTTCACATTCTTGCTTAATTTGATTATCCGCAAATGTTTTACTTTGCTTGCATGAATGAAAGTTTAGAGGGTAGTGATGGACTGGTGCTGTCTTTGCCAAGAAGAGTTATAATATATGGCCGTCATTGGAGAAAGTAGTATTGGTTGCCTGCCTAGCTTGTGGGACGTGGCATGGCTGGCCTGCTGTCAGTCTGGTGAGTGGGTGTAAAATTGTGTTTTTATCAAATCAAATTCATTTGTATTTGACAACAATAAACAGACAACATCTTGTTAGTAATCAGTAAATATTGATGATATGCACTAAAGAAATATATTAGTGTTCTCTGTATAGTAAAATAACTGCGCTTAAATGTATGATGGGAAGCTGAAATATGCTCTTTAAAACTCTCACCTAACTTATGTTCTGTGCTCATTGCATGAATTAATATTCACGCCAATATGCCTGCTTAATACTACCAATAATTATATTCATTAAGTACCATTTAGATGGATTACATTGAAAATGCATTCTGACTGCGTATTTTATCTTAAAATTAAAGTAAACTACAAAGCACAACTGAATTTCCATTATGAAGCTTTGTAAGGGATAAAAAAACAACAAATTAGTTATTTAAGAAGAACTGTGATCCAAAAACTGACAATAAATTTGAGAATTATACTTGAGCATATTTTATTTTGGAGTCTTCTGTGGTGTTATCAATTTATATTTAACTCCTTGGCAATAGTCGTTCCGGTCTGCTTCTATATAAGTGATTTGCAACCAACAGAAGGTGAATGTCCTGTTCATTGCAATAATATTGGGTTTATAATTGCACCTTAGCTCAAGCACTTCTTACCTTGAAAACCTAATCATCCAATCAGGATAAATGGTGAGTGAGCATGTGGAAGTTCGTGTTCGACAAGTGCAGCCATGCTTGCTGCTAAAGTCTCCAAACTCGACCCGAACCCAAACCACATTGAAGTCAATGGGGACCCTAACTTGGGGCACAAAAATGGCTGTAAAATGGGGGTAGCAAGGGTTAGAGGGCTGCAAATTGGGGGGAACACCAGGACGCTTGCCCGCCTCAAAATGGGCTAGGTAAAGTACTCAAAATGATTATAGAAAACATAAAAAAATACACCAGTAAAGAAAAAAAAAATATTTTATATTTTTTTACGGGTGTGGGAGGCCTAATTTGGGAGTAACACCTGGACGATTGCCCTGCACAAAATGGGGTAGGAAAAATATGCTGAATAATCACAGAATGCAAGAAAAATAATTAAATACATACATAAATAATAAAAAGGTTTTCCATGTTTAATTCATTCCCACTGCTGTCTGGGTAATTTTTTTTACCATTTTTGGTTACATACAACTGTTTTACTAAATGTGGCTTTTTAAAGCATCCCAGCTAACATGGAAATTGCCTGTGGGTTTATTGTTTTGTTGTATGTACAGAAAAATATCTGCACTAAAATGTACGTTGAGGGGAGCTGTCTTCCTTTGGTCCAGCGGGTCCTCTTTGTCCCTCACCTTCTCCTCTTCCTTTTTCGGGCTAGGTTCTCACTTCTTTCATCGTCACTATGCAGCGAGAGACTGAAATGAGAGCCAGGGGAGCAGGCTTTTATACTTGGAGGCTGGCTTCCTTGGAATCTCCATGACATCATTGCTGATGTTGCAGAAGAAGAGGGGCCTAGAGGGAATTTTTCCTGCTTTATGCCTCTAGGCCCCTCCTCTTTTGTGATATAAGCAACGTCGGGGAGATTCCATAGAGTCCCCACCAGCGGCTCATCATGGAGTCCCCGGCCAGGAACCGGGATGAACGGAGGGTAACTGGTGTTCCCCTTCTTGCTAAATGCCACTAGAGCATCCTTAGACACCCTGGCAGCATACATTAAAAGGAGAGCAGGTGGGACCCCAAAGGGAGAAGGTAAGTATATATTTTTTTCATTTTTGGCGAGAAAATTATTTGAAATTGAACCCCGTTGCCAATATCTTTAAACATGTTTTTAAATGCATAGGGACCCCCCATCTAAGCATTACCAACCCGGTCAACCAAAGCATAGGGGCTTGTAATTCCAGGGTTCAGGAGCCAAATTGGGGGGGTAACACCTGGACTATATGGGGTAAGTGCTCAAAATAATTCCACAAAACAAAAACATTAACTAAATAAACAAATAAAAAGAAATGGAGGAAAAATGGGGGCTTAACACCAAAGTGATTGCTCTACAGAAAATGAGAAAGGGGCAGTACTCAAAATTGGTGGTGCAGCTTCAGCAAGGTCACAGCTGTGATGGTGAGTAATGTGATTTATGATAATAAGCTTGTAGAAATGCACATGTATGTGTCCATGACCATGTACCCATGTTAGTGGCAGTCTAGAGTTGACACTCATACATGTAGAACCTCTTTTCTGAATAATCAATCAGAATTGACTCAAAACATGCACATTTTCTGCCCCTTCTAATGTAACTTGACGCTACCTGATAAAGGCAGCAGTTACTTTATGTGCTACTTTTACATTCCTGCTACATTTTTAATTCTGCATTCCCTATTGTTTTAAGATGTTAGACTATGGTGGTTATGTTGAATGGCCACAGGTTAATTTACTTTGCCATCACAATTTATAAAAGGTTGGCCTGTTGTGTATGTTTAAAAGTTGTAGTTTCTTTATGGTAAACATCAATCTTTAACAAAGATCATAGGGATATACTGTAGTTGTAGAGCTGTAGCACTTAATTGTGTCTTTTCTTTCCCACAGCATTGAAGAGCATCACAGACCGTGGCAATATGTGAGGGAATCACGCCAAATGCTGCTGGTGATGCAAAATCAAAGACAGGGTGGGGGGGAATAAGTTTGCCGCTGTGCAGAATTGACGTAACGTTGCCATGTTGCCATTTTTTTTTTTTATTACAAAAAATTATATTTTTAAACATACATTTGTGTTTTGTTTTTATTTATCATAGTATTATCTGACTCCAGACACACACAAAAAAAAGAACAAAGAAAAAAATTGCAGAAAAAAGAAACCAAGAAAAAAGAACAAAGAAAAAAGAAATAAAAAGAACATAATATGTAAAAACTGAGGCAAAAAAATAAAAAAAACTTTGTATATAGTCACATTTAAAAAGAATTTTAAAAAATTAATTAAAACTCAGGGGACATGAAAGCTATTTCTGTAATGTGGGTGGAAAATAACATTGCTGCTGATTTTAAAAACAGTGGTGGTTTAGAGCAGCATTGAAACGCTGCAGTGAATGAGGGACAGCGCCTCTACAGCGCCACGTCAGCGACCGAGACGCTCTGTTACAGCGCCCAATACCTGTTAACAGCGTCTACTACAACTAGCGGTCGCTCTAAGCGCTGCTATACAGACGCTCATCTGGCAATACCTGGCGTTAGTAGTGAATCAGCCTCTTAGTCTATATACAGCACTGGCTGATCTGATGAATTAGAACATGAACAGTTATTGTGTTGTATACAGGATTATTTTTGATCCATTTGTCAACATGAAGTATGTATTTGTGTAATTTTTACTTGTCATTGTTACCTAATAAAATGTATTGAAGGAAAGCATGGCGTGGAAATAAATACTGGGACAGGGCGATCTACTGGACTCGTCCATTCAGGACTAAGGATTTTGGCTCCAAGAGGCAAACGCCGGCCCTATATGCCAGCCATTTAATGCAGAACAAAACCCCGGAAGGTGTGCCTACAAGTAACTAGTTTAATCAAAGCCCAAAAGGGTCTAATACGAGGTGTACCCACAAGTAACTCATTTTATCAAAGCCCAAGAGGGTCTAATACGAGGTGTGCCCACAAGTAACTTGTTTTATCCAAGACCAAAAGGGTCTAATGCAGGTGGTGCACACAGATAAGCTGTCTTACATGTGTTTTACATGTGCCCCAGCAACTGCCCGTCCTTAATCTGCAATTAGAATATGCAGATGTCCTCTTCCTATCTGTCCCTCACTGATGCCATCTGCTCTCCCGAGCTATGTGTCCTGATAAGGACAGTTTAAAGTGGACCAACATCCAGGATTTTGACTATCCTGGGTCTTGGTCCACTTCGGTGGGGCACCCTCGATCGGGGTGCCCCGCTGTGTGAAACCCCCCCGAACCCCCCGAAAAACTCACCTCTCCCCGCTCCCAGCGCCGACGGACAAGCCATTTGACAGGAGCGGACAAGCAGCTCCTCCACCGCCGCCTCCCGCGCGTCACTCTTGACGCGCGCGCCCGCGCCGGCCATTCACAGATGGCCGGCGCGGGCGCGTGCACGTCTAGAGGGGCGCGAGGGAGACAAGGTAAGGTGATTTGGGGTGTTTGGGGGGGTTTCACCCCGCGGGACATCCCGATCTCGGATGTCCCGCGCGGGGGGGGGGGGGGTGATGATCTATAAGATTCCCGGGCCGATCACGGGAGGGTGACGGTCCACTTTAAGATGCAGCTAGCCTCCTCTCCCCTCCAATGTGTCCTCAATTTGTGCTTCTGTCTGTACAGTTCATTGAATTGCAATAAATTACAAACTTGGTAAAATAAAAAAAAAACATGATAAAAGAGCATTATGTTTCAGAGGTGACAGAAATGCACACGTACATAGTCATACAGAAATATATTAGGAGAGGAGGGGAAGTAAATAGGCAATTAACTAATTCCACAGTGAGCATGAAGAGACTGCTTGTCTGGTTAAAGCGTGTAAGATAAAAGTAAAGTCCAGCTCATATGTGATTATAAACCATAGTTTGAAATCCAAAGTTATCCAGGATTCAGAATGTAAAAGTCAATGTTACTTAGGCCCTTATTTAAGAAAGTATAGCGTCAGGTAGTGGCTGGTTAATGAGAGGTAGCGACAGGTAGCGACTGGTGAACGCCAGACACGGCACGCAATTACACATTTATCAAGCAGAATCTGTTAAGCGACTGGGATAACGCCATGTAGCGTGCGATTCACCATTTTCACAGCCTCAGCGTACAGCGCAGGCGTTCAGCCTTGCACAGCACCAGATATGACCTCTGGCTACCTGTCGCTCTCCCATACATTTCAATGGACGAATCAAAAATCACAAATAATGCTGTGACCTCTTCTGGCATAGAAGCATGTTTCTGTGCCAGAGTTTGTGAGGCTGTTTTTTTGCAGAATATGGTGTGAGTCGGTCGCTATGACCAGTCGCTAACATACGCTCCCATATAGCGCTGTACTGGTCAAATTGCGGCTCCTCACAATGTATTCAACATTACTGCAGTAGTAAGTAGCGACCCACGGCCGAGCACTGCGACTACTAGCGGGCGCTCTGAAAATGCCTGCTACAGACGCTCATCTGTCACTGCCTGCCGCTAATGATGAATCAGCCTGTTAGTCAACATTCCAGTGGTTCAACTGTTCTTAATGATGTGTAAAGCACTATGCTTATCATTACATATGAATATGTACCATGGAGAAGATGCCCCCCAACATGTTTTTCCTGAAAAACCCCACTAAACTAATAAAACTCAAAGATATAGTATACATGTCCATACTGCAGGCTTTAGGCTGAAATGTATGAGGTACATAGTGATACATCAGGAATTTAGACCCCCAATATAGCCTGGATCTCAAAACTAATATCAACATGGATTCTCATGAAAGTAAGCATCTTGAATTTGTAGGATACTGGAATGGGAGGAGTCCAATAAATGAGTTATTTGACTTGCCACTAAGAGGCTTCTGGTAATACACTCTATACCTGTAGTCGGCCACCAATGGGAGCTGGGTGTGCCCTGTTGGCCACTCAATCCATTTCAGCAATCCAGTAAGTCTGTCTGTAGGCTCTCTAAAAAGGCTGCCAAGTCTGAGGACAGGGGGTGGGCCACTGAGGAGCATGTGCTGTTCAAGAGGATTGCAGCTTGAATATGCATGTGTCTATGGGTGACAAGATGGATGGATGTCAGGGAGCATAAAAGGCCCCAAGACAACTGCTTTACAGGGAGTCACAAGACAGGTCCTCAACAGTAAGGAGTACCAAGATGAGGCGGCCCTGTACTTGGTTGGAACCTGGTGACTTTTGTAAACTGTGAGTACACCTGAGGGATGAAGCAAGTGTAATTGTTGTCCTGTCATGCATTGCTGATGAAATCATGCTGAAGAAAGTATTTATGTTTATTTGTTAGGGAAATAAACCATTAAATTGAGTTGAATATCCACTTGTGTTTAGTGCCCCAAAGATCCTGTAGTCTTACAATATGTAGATTAAAATTTTTCCTTGGATTCTGCTTTAAATGCTGTAAGAATATTGAGTATTTAAATATTTTTCATTTTAAATTTAGTGTATACTACTAAGAAATGTGGCTTTGTTGGACAATAAAAAATAACCCTGGAAAGGCAGAAGCACATTACACAGCTCATTCAGAAGATAAGAGGCTTGGCTGCAGTTCAATAGATTAATTTTGGGCTTTACTTCGTTGGCCCAGTCCTGGCATCATTTTCATTTTGCTAAAATAATGCATGCACACATATCTAGAGAAACAAACTGGCTATTGTGTGATGTCATCAATATTTTTGTGACTTCTCTATCAATTTATTTTTCACACTTTTAAGGCTACTGAATTGATCATTTACTAATGAAAGATGTTAATTAACAAAAACATTGCAGCAGCTTGTGTGGTGCACTGCTAATCAATACATATTTAAAAGGCAACTTGTTAGGAAACCTTAATTATAATTATTGAAAATTCTTAATCAAGTAGAACAACAGACGCCATGAATGTTTTGTGCATTTGTTGAATTACTAAAATACATTTTAGAGTGCAAGATTGTATTCTCTTGTTATTTTAAAAGCCGGGGTTACTCTGAATAGATTAATTTGGAAAATCAACAGTGTGATTTAGTTAGAGTAGAACTAAATGTCTATGTATATATTTAGCAGTGACATAGGCTACCTTTTCTGTAGTGCTACCTTTCAGGCTAATTGAACATACTTATATAAGCCTTAAACAGAAATAACACCAATTTTTAGCAAAATGCTATAACACCAGGTAAAACTCAAAATCTACCTACCAAAATAAACTCTCGTGACTAACGTCCGAGGAGAGGAAAGACCTGCAGGCCGCATTACCACAACAGTCATTTGCTGGGCTTACTTTCATCAGGGGAGAGATTTAAAGGTCAGATTTGTCAGTGTTTTACCTTTAAAGTGCAGGGAGGCATCAGCAATTGTTAACAAATGGTTGTTGCAGTTTAAATATACTCAGTTAACCTACAATCTATTGCCTTACTTCAGCAGCCAGTGATAATCATACAAGTCTGTCGTTCACCTTTCAGTCGACAGGTGAACACCTACTGTAAATAACCAGCTATTTGACCACATGCAAAAGAAAAATAGATCTGGATTGGCCACAGACTTATTCTGCTGTTGGCCTCTTAGCTAAATAGATCAGTATGTGCTTACAGAGTCAGTTAAATAGGAGGATTGAGAAATTACTGTAATCTATGCACTTCCAGGACATTGAAAGAACGAAAGAAACATTCATTCAAGAGTGCAGAAAGATGCAATGCTGCATTTCAATGGCTGGTAAGATCCAGAGAAGCAGTCCAAGGGTGATCCAGAAAACAAACTCTAAAGGGTCAAAACAAGGAATCCAGTAAGGGTAAGCAGTCTAAGAAAACAGGAATTCAAAGACAATATAGCAATTTCCTGGTGCAAGCCACTTCCTTATAAAAGCAGGAGGGAGCCAATCAGGAGGCATGCATGCATCATGTGTTCACACTAAACATGTGACTGCTCTAATCACATGACAGCACTAAATCACATGACTGCTCTAATCACATGACAGCACTCATCATGTGATTGCTCTAATCACATGACAGCACTACACACCGAGCATATGGGAAAACCCGTAAGCGAACACCAAGTCTCTTTACATTTAACCTGTTTTGCTGGTGATTCAATGTGCAGATCTATGAGCTGGGAAAGACCTGACATCTCAGTCCAATCCTTCTACCCAGCAGCAGTGGCGGCAGCGGCAGAGCTGTGTTTTAATTTGACCCCAGTCAGGACTACAAAAAGGTGGCTGCCGGCTGCCACTAGAAGTGTTCTCACTCATGGCAGCTGGCGGCCATCTTTTTGTAGCACTGGCTGGGTTCAGATTAAGACACCACTCCGCTGCCGCTGCTGGGGTAGAGGATCGGGCTGAGGTAAGTTACAGCTGCTTCCTCCTGCGGCACCCTTAGATAAATCAGGTTCATGGGCTGCCCAGCAGATCATCACCCAGCTTTTCCATGTTCGAGCTGGACACCAAACTCAAACATGTACTTCTGGCCAAAGGAACCTGAACATGCAAATTTCAGTATGAACCCGAACTTTGCAGTTGGGGTTCTCCCATCTCTATACACTGCCACGTGTTGCTACACTGCAAGAAACACATTACCTAAAACATTAGTGGTACAGCAACATACTGAAGAAATTCTAAAATATATTATGCACTACTCTAATTTTCACTAATATGGTGTAGTCAGACAGTGATCAATTAGGCTCTTAATTCACTGCACTTGCAGAAAGCGTACGTGGCCAATGTCATGTTTTGTTGCAGCCTGGTCTGTGTTTTAAAAATCAAAAGTTTCAATTCACTGCAATTGCTGAAGTTACATTCAAACTAGCAGATATGTATGCCGTCATGTAGTTCAGTTTATGCACAGGATCAGAAAAAAAGCCTTCCAATGAATCCTCTATAGTCACAACTTTGCTTTGTGGTAGAACAAACACAAATACAAAAAAGTCCTGCATATTGCGCCCCATCTGCAAAGGCAGGCCACAGTGGCATCTGGAGGATGCATACTGCACACCAGCCTTTGTTTAAATGATCCTATTTGCCTTTCTCAAATTACAGGAAGTTATGAGGAGCATCCAGTCAATTTGAATTACAGGCAGCATGCCTCCCTGTGGGTGTGGCTATCTGTGGGTACATGTCCTATATAAAAGGGGGCTCTTCAAGGCACTAGAAGTTGCTGCTTCAGTTAGTTCCTTGTTATTGCTGCACTCGTTCATGCCAATAATTGACGTTGAAGAAAAGAGCCGATATCTAATATGCAGCTCCATCAATGCTGACATGACTCCAAATCCCAAGAGTTTAAAAACAAGAACTCTAGGTGGAAAGCTTGTGAAGAAGTGGCCTGCTCCACCTGGTCTACCTGGAAAGATTTTAATAAGCAGGAAAGTTGTAATTAAAGTAAAAAAAATTAAAAATAACTTCCCCTACCCCAACACCCTTGGTTGAACTTTATGGATGTATGTCTTTGTAACCCACACACCACTACCAGGGCCGGATGACGTGGGGCGAGCTGTCACGAGTTCTTGGAATTCTGAGGGATATTGGGTTTGGGCCTGTGGAGTTACCACACACTGCAGAAGTCTCTTCCCAACGTTTATTAAAGCAACCACAACTTCCACTTCAGCGACAGCAATTCAGCAACAGTAAACAGTCTCTCAGGATCCTGGGGTCACTCTAGGGGCTGGACTATACTATTTCTGTACCTTATGTGCAGTGTACTCCTCACTGCTCCTCCTAGGCCCACATGGATGTCTCTGTCAGAGGCATTCTGTCTTGCTCTGGCTGGCTCAGCAAACTGGATCTTGCTCCACTTCTGCGTGTAAGTGCTATCCACAGTATTCTCTCTCCACTCTCTGAGGCTCAAATGTGCTGCAGGTTCCCTCAGTTGCTGCTCTGCACACTACATGGCTCTGGAACTCTCTGCACTGCACTGGAACACTCTATGGACACTGGTCAGACTCGAGACAACTGACTATTCTAGGAAGTCATAGCACTTATGTCACCTCTGTTTGTGATGTCACTCTCTACACAGTAGTCTCTGTCACTGCTGTTATTTATTATATCAGCTAGGCTGTTTCTGTACAGGGATTTCTATGAGAGATTAGGTACCCCAGTTTTTACCTGGGCCACATCTTTTTTTCCCTACACCTGAAATCTGTGCAGTTGTTAGCTCGTCACTGTTCTCTAGACAACATTTACAGTTACTATGTCCATATGCCTATATAAATCTGCTGATTTTTGCTGATCTTATGACACATACCTGATCTGACGTTCCAGTAAATAGGCAGGTGCCAGACAACCACCAATCAGTTACTTGGCTGGACTATATTTTAAAGAAAAAAACACTTGATCCAGCTTTGATTGTAACACTAAGCTCTTGCCACCATCCACTACTAAGCTGGTGGATGGTGGAAATTTACTAAGGCAAATTGCTTGCATAACTCAAAGTACCCTTCAGAGATGCTTCAGATAATTGTCATTTCCATCTGAAAACTAGTGAATCGCTGTCAGCAAGTTATAAAAATTAATATACGATATTATGGCACAGAGCAAAACATTTCTTATATTGAAGGTTAATCAATCAGTAGATTATAAATCTCAAAAGATTTCTAAATCTTAAGCGTCCCAAAACACATGCACAGCTTCTGAAAAGGGATATGTTCAGGTGAAATGGGGTGGTCGGATGGAAGATTGTTTCCAAAGAAAAGCCAAAAGAGATGTCCCAAGTTGCGTGCACGCTCACACAGAACAACACATGCTCAATCAGGTGTATGCTTACCAGAGGAACTTATAGTTAATGCCTTGAATACTCAGGTTAAACTCAAATGCATTTCCTTTCAAAACGCAGGAATTTACCAAATATTCCAAAGGTCATAAAGTTCCTCAGTATATTGTCAGCATAAAAGCATAGGGAGAGAACACAGAAAAAGAAATCTAGTGCAACCCCATATGTATAAAAAACACAAGTTTAATACAATAAAATTGCACTCACAATAACTTCAAAGATACATGGGCAAAGCAGTGAAAAATCTTGTGCAGTCCCCTTTCCTCTCCTCCACCACAGCCGTTGGCAGATATGGGTAAAGTTCAGAACTGAGATAATTCATACAGTTGCCTTCCCCTTTAAAATACAAATGCCGCTGCATAAACATTTTCATTAATATAAACCATACAGGTTACCAACCCTTTTGCCATTCAGTATGGGTTTGGGGCTCTTTTGGGGGTGCTGTAGTCACCAATGTGTACCAGGCTTTTTTCCACACCCCGTGTCCAAAATGGGGTTGCAGGTAAGTGGACAGGTTACTGACATGTCCCACGCATGTCCATGGGACTCCTACACAGTTCAAAGGTAAAGTGAAATGGACACAGAAAAGAAATAGGTTTTAAAAAGTATTTTATTATTTTAATTATCTTATACTTACCTTTCGTGTCCAGTCTCCAGCACTGCATGAGGACCCCAAGACCAGCTCACCGGGTAGGGAGCCAGCATGTTGCCTACTAGTATCGGATGGTGACATGCAGGAAACCAGCCCAATTACCCGTACCAGGGGTGTGGGAGAGCCCCAAACCCATACCAATGGGCATAAGGGCTGGTAACTAGCAGGGTCAGTGACTCTGAGTCCTGAGTTACCAGCCCTTATGACTGGTGCCCTGGCTAGTTGGCTTTTTTTTGGGGGGGGACAGTTTTAAAAAAATAAACTAAATAAAAACTGCCAGCTGTCAATTTTTTTATAGCGGCATGAAAGTAAACATATCAGCTAGTGAAGCCAGCATTTCTTGCCAGCTTTCAGTTGGCAATTGTGAAAACCCTGGTCTCACCTATAAACCCCTTAAAAATACAATCTAAAAAAATGGTAAAAAAATGGTCCGCTGAATCATAAGAGGGGGAAATTAGTGAGAATGGGGTTTTCTCCAGAGATTGTAATCGGACAGGCTGATTCATCATTAGCGGCAGGTAGCGACAGATGAGCGTCTGTAGTAGGCATTTTCAGAGAGCCCGCTAGTAGTCATTGTGCTCAGCCTTGGGTCGCTACTTTATAGCGACTCAGTCGCTGTTCAGTAATGTTGAATACATTGTGAGGAGTCGCTATTTGACCAGTACAGCACTGTATGGGAGCGCATGTTATCGACTGCTCATAGCGACCGTTTCATACCATATTCAGCAAAAAAACAGCCTCACAAATCTCTGGCGCTGAAAAATACTTGTTTGTAGCCCATAGCACAGGAGGCGGTGTGTTTAAAGTCTTTTGTCAAGCATCTATCAACTAGTAACAATGCAAAAACATAGGGAATTACATTGTAGCAACATTGTAACATGAACACTTTAATGCCAGACCAGTAATGTCATTTCTGAAGAAATATTTAAAAAATGTAAAAAATTTGAAAAAACAGCTTTTTCAATGCCAGAAGAGGTCACAGAATTATTTGTGATTTTTGGGGGAAAAAAAAAACCTGTTTAAAGTGAAGAAAAGGATCGTCCATTGAAATGTATGGGGGAGCGACAGGTAGCGAGAGGTCATACCTGGAGCTGTGCAAGGCTGAACGCTGGCTCTGTTCGCAGAGGCTTTGAAAATGATGAATCAGACGCTACATGCCGCTATCCCAGTCGCTAAACAGATTCTGCTTGATAAATGTGGAATTGCGTGCCGTGTCTGGCGTTCACCAGTCGCTATCTGTCACTACCTCTCATTAACCAGGCGCTACCTGACGCTATCCTTTCTTGAATAACCCCCTCAGTCAGCTCTGAATCAAAGCTCTGAATGTAAGTGGAGTACCTAGTATTTTGTGATTCACATTGAGAATATGCACTGTAATGTAAAGCAGCATCTGAAGTACCTGTTGGTTTGGGGGAAGTAATACAGGTGCGGTGAAAGAGGAGCATCACAGAGGTGTTAATAAAAAAATGGAGGTGTGGCAAACACGGGTGGGGAGAGGTCAGTTTCTGTGTGCACTGTGCTATGCAAAAACAAGTGCACATAAAGTACACTACGTGACCAACTGTGGGCTCACTGGGGCATTGTTGTGGGAAACACGTGGGGGGGAGATAAGTTTGCATGTAAAGGTAATCACAAGTGCAAATACAAACTGACCTGACGTCACAGAAGGCAGAGGAAAACATTTGCTGGCATTTACAGGAGCATTGCAACAAGTTTTCTCAGTGTTGTGATGACTAGAGGTGGATGAACCCTAACCTGCAAAGTTAAAGAAGCACTATCACAAAATTGTGTAATATTAAAAATCCATATAAACCCATTGGCTAATGAGAGGAGGGGTCACTTATAAACCCGAACTGAATAAAACTCCCACCAAACTTGTGGTTTTCTTCTCCAGATAGGAATAAAATCCAGGGGTGACAGAACCTGTCACCCGATTACCTCTTCCTTTCATTAATAAAAACAAAAAACAAGCCTGGCTGGATATTTCTTGATGCCGGGTGTATAAGTGAGCCCTCCTTCCGCCATCCAGCATATTTATATGGATTATCGGCCCATTTTTTCGTGATAGTGCTCCTTTAAGGTTCATTCCAAGCTTTTTGAGTTTGGGTTCCCAAACCCAAACACAGACTTCAGTCAGAAGTCCATATTAAAGTTTGACATCAGTCCCAGCACAGAAAAGATGGGCTGCTGCTTCAGCTTCTGTAACTCAGTTCTGCCCTATCCTCATCTGTCAGACAGCGGAGCGGCAGCAGCAATTGAAACTGGCCCCAGCCGGAGCCCCAAAACTGAACATTTATTCTAAGTTTGTCAGGACTTGCTGGACCCAAACTTTGGAGGGGTTTGCCCATTCCTAATAATGATCATCCAGTGTCCACTCACTTCAGATCTTCAGATCTTCAGACACACGTCTGAGATGCTCATCAAAGTTGAGGAGGAAATTAAGGAGGAAATAGCACAGGCTCCACTGGAGACCCTCTGGAGACATAGCATTTGACTAGCCTGGGAATGTTAATTCTTCCTACAAACCTTTCAGGATACAGGCACAGCTCTTTATATAGCTCAAAGGGTAAATCCACTTTTGATGGCCTTTTCAAAAGTTTCCATTATTTTGTGCCAGTCTGCTGAATGTATCTTTGCGTGAGGATTGTGCCACCAAACCTGTGATTTTCTTATCAGCATGCTGCTTCCATGGTTCTCATATTCCTGACACTCTGTTTTCCTACAGCGGGAGTGGTTTTCATGACGTCGAGGAAAAAACTTGGACTACAAGTCCCACAATTATTCCAGTGTAACAGGTGAACTCTTTAGCAGCTTTGGCTAAGTCTAAGCAGCCTAATGACCTATGCAGCTGAGAACCTGGCCATTAACCCTTGCTACTGGAACACAGGACTGTGATCAATACAGTACATTTGCAGTACATCATACTATACATCAACCCGGTATACACCTAACCTGGGGACATCATTTGAATGCCTGGAACACTGGATGCTGTTTTTTGGCACTTGATAAAGATCTGCTTCTCGCATATAGGCTTCCAGCAGGATATTTTAGCCTTAAACTGCCTTCACCATAATTTATTGAAAAGACCAAACCCTTAAAAAATATTCCCCAGCATCTAAAATTAATATATTTTAAGTTTTTAGTCTTTCCCCCACTGGGCTTCAACTCTGTTCAGGACTTTAGGATATGGGCGCCGCCATCTTGCCTCAGAAGCATCACACTGGTGTTATGATGGAAAAGATCTACGGTGAAATGCAGATTTTTTTCACTAAGGTAAAGAAAAGCAAATTACCACATGAATGAAGCAATTCCATTAGCTCCATTGCCTTTCTTTAAAAATAAAGAAAACTTTTTCTTGCCCTAGTAAGTAGGTCTTTCTTTTGGATTCCTCCCTAATATAGCATCAAGGGTCTGAGCTGAGTGACATTTAGGGGGTGATTTACTATGTACTATACTATGTATGTACCGTTCCCTGCTTCACAAAAACGTATGTTCGCTGGACATACGACGCAAGCGTCTTTTGGAGCCGGCAAACAGTGACAAATGCGTGAAAGAGCGCTTGAAATGTCTTGCAGCGAGGGTATTGCAAATACATGGTGTACCCCAGGAAGACTGCATGTTGATTTACTAATCCATGTATTTGTTGTAGCCAGAATACAGAGAAAAAGATTCCATCAGAATGAAAATGTACCAATGCCAAAAATAGTAAATGTTAAGGCAGAAAAGAAGTGGAAAAGGTAAAAAAGCGGAAGAAGGAAAGAAGAGATGGACAAGTGTAAAATTTGTAAAAAAGTTATAAGTCTAGAAAATGAAGGGCACAAAGGCAAAAGTTAAAGGCCGATAAGAAGAGGTACAAAAGGGTTGGAAGCAAAGAAGGGAATGCAAATAGCTAAGTAATTATTAAACTCATTTTTTTTTATTTTGCGTGGTTGCAGAAACATGATTTCACATTACTGTTGTTGGTTTTCTTCACTGTAATGGAATAAAAAATGTAATTAGAAATTATGTAAAGAGCCATGCATACTACTTTGGACATTAATATACCGCATTTGCCAGCATATAAGACGACTGGACGTATAAGACGACCCCCCAACATTTCCACTCAAAATATAGAGTTTGTTATATACTCACCGTATAAGACTACTCCCTCTTCCGCACACTTTCCACACACCAAATAAACAACAAACCAAATAAACAACAACCAAAAAAACAACCTGAGCATGTTAGCAGGGCTTACCTGAGTAAAGTGTCATGGCGACATCCATTCCTCTCCTCTGTGCTGGAAGCAGAAAGCCATTTAGCTGTCCCTGGGTCACCTCCACTCAAATCCCATCTACCAATAGGAAGAGGCAACAGCCCGGCCGCGCTGTCTGCTGGGATAGGGAGTGGGGGCGGCGAGAGCAACCCCTGTGGAGGATGCATAGCTGCATCGTTCTTTGTGCAGAGCACCACCTGCAAACAACCCCCTGACCAGTGGTCTACAGCATCATGGAGGACACTTCCCTCTGGCCATGCCAGAGCCGAGCCACAAGAAAATGGCCGCCACTCATTAATAATAAACAGGCACAGGAAGAGGCGGCCACGCCCTCAACCCACAAACCATACCCACATGTTGCTACATCGTCACATCCTCACTACCGACGGCAACAATGCGCGGACGGCAGGCGCAGGTGCGCGCCCGCGCACCTTAGAGGGAACAGTGCCGTGCACCATACCTCCCAACTTTTGAAAGTCGTAAAGAGGGACACAAGAAGCCACGCCCAACCACGCCCCCAGCTACACCCTTAACCCTTTCAGTGCCAAGCACGTAGTTTCTACGTGCTGGCTTCCACTCCACTTAAGTGCCAAGCACGTAGAATCTACGTGCTTGACTTTCCCCCCTGCTAGCAAAAAAAATAAAAATAAAAAATACTCACCTGACCCCTCATTGGATCCGGCCGGGTCTCCTCTTTAATTTGGTGCCATCCGATCCCCCGTGGGGGGGTCGGATGGCTCCAGGAGAGCCCCCGGAATAGCCCCCCCGTTTGGCAGCAGCAGCTGCTAACTGTAAAAAATAAAAAAAATAAAAATGACATTTACTTACCTGCAGTCGTGCTGCCTCCCTCCGGGTCTCCTCTTCACTGGGGGGGCCTCCGATCGCCCCCCCCCCCAGCCTCTTCAGCTTCAGGGGAGAGCCTGAAAGGGCTCTCCCCCTCCTCTCCCGACGGGCGCTGCAATTTTGCTGTTAAGCCCCGCCTCCGATCGCCCCCCCCAGCCTCTTCAGCTTCAGGGGAGAGCCTGAAAGGGCTCTCCCCCTCCTCTCCCGACGGGCGCTGCCATTTTGCTGTTAAGCCCCGCCTCTTTGGGGGCAGGGCTTATGACGTCACTCCCGGGCGTCTTGCTGCCTCTCCTCGGCTCAGCTGTCAGATGCCCTGGTGATCGCTGGGCAGAGCAGTGGAGGGGCAGGGGATGCTCTGATCCCCTGCCCCCCCTTCTCTGGCCAGCGATCACCAGGGCATCTGACAGCTGATAAACACAGGAGCTGACAATCGGGTGAGGTGAGTAAAGTGTTTTTTTTTTTTTTTTTTTTACTGTTAACCCTTTGTGAACTGGTAAGGGGTCCATGAGACCCCTTATACCAGTTCACAAGGCTAGGGGCTGGCAAGTCACCTGCAACTAGCGGGTGGCTTGCCATTAACCCCCGCACCCCCAATTACCTGCCTCCCCAAAGCCCAGGGGGGGGCAGAAGAGCCCGGGCCCACACAGGGTATGTGGGCTCGTAGGCTGCAGGGTGGGGGGCCACAAAACCTGCCCCCTCCACTCAGTTCCTACAAGCCCCCATAGCTGGTCCCGGGCTGGTTATGACGGGTAAGGGGGACCCTACGTAATTTTTTTTTTAATTTTAAGGGTTAGGGTTAGGGTTAGCCTAACCCTAAGCCTTAAAATTAAAAAAAAATGGGTCCCCCCCCCCTGGGAGGGGGACCTTACGTCATTTTTATTTTATTTTTAAGGGTTAGGGTTAGCTTAACCCTAACCCTTAAAATTAAAAAAAAAAATGGGTTCCCCTCTACGTCCTTTTTCTTATTTTTAAGGGTTAGCCTAACCCTAACCCTTAAAATTTTTTTAAAAAAGTATTTTTTTTTTATTTTTACGGGTTAGGGTTAGCCTAACCCTTAAAATTAAAAAAAAAATGCAAAATTTTTTTTTTAAGGGTGAGGGTTAGGGCTAACCCTAAGCCGAACCTTAAAAAAAAAAAAAAAAAAATCACGTAAAATTCCCCAAAAAATGCCCCCCCCCCCCCCCGGAGGGGGGACCCTGCGTCATTTTTTTTTTAGGCTAACCCTAACCCTTAAAAATAAAAATGATGTACGGTCCCCCTCCCGGGGCGGGGGACCCATTTTTTTGGGGATAACCCTAACCCTTAAAATTCCCAAAAAAATGGGTCTCCCAACCCCCCCCCCCCCCCCCCCCCCCCGGGAGTTGGGACCCTACGTCATTTTTTTTTTATTTTTAAGGGTTAGGGTTAGCCTAACCCTAACCCTTAAAATACCCCAAAAAAACATAGGGCCCCCCTCCCTAACCCTTAAAATTCCCCCCAAAAAGGGGTCCCCCCCCCTTGGGAGGGGGGACCCTATGTCATTTTTTGGGGGATTTTTGAGGGTTAGGGTTAAAAAAAGGTTTTATTTAAAATAAAGGAGACAATTGTCTAATATATATATATATATATATATATATATATATATATATTTTTTTTTTTTTTTTTTTTATTTATTTATTTTTTTTTTTAAGCAGAAATATTCAAAAAACAGTAGAAAAATGACAAACAAGACATTTCATGTTAAAGCCTGAACCTCTGCTGCAAAAAATGTATATGTAATGTATATAATTTTTCTGGAAATTCCAGCTAAAATCACGGTTAATCATGCCGCAGAATGGGGAAAAATGACCTGTCAACAGAGGGTGACAAAACTTCAAATAGGCTGACAATTAAAAGGGTTAATAGTAACTATGCATGTTGGGTATTGTTCTGCTCGGGGTACCTTGCGATTTCAGATTTAGCTTGTTTTTTCTTGTTTGCATATTGATATTTTAGGAAAACATGGTCTTTATTCTGCTTTTTTTATAATTGTTTTTAGGGAAACCCTGTGCAACCTAATAATTATTCAATGGATTACGTCCAGAAAGATGAGTCCACTACAACAAGCTCAGTACTCTTAGAAAGCTTAACAAGTGTACTTTCAGGGAATATATGGTTTATGGGGATATTCTAATTTTAAAGGGTTGTTTTGGTTGAAAAATCGCAAGGTGCGCACTTTGTCTGCAGAGCTGAAATTTTTAAGTAAAATTACCGTTATGCGCATGCTTTACTTTGGGGTGCTTGGCAACTCTTCCCTTGACAATACCTATGCATGTTGGGTATTGTTCTGTACGGGGGATGTTGCTTTTTCAGATTTTACTTGTTTTTTCTTTTTGCACATAGTTTTTTTTAGGAAAATGTGGCTTTGATTCTTCTTTTTTATTCTTTTTTAGGGAAAGTGCAACCAAAGAATTGATTGAGGGATTACTTCCAGAAAATTGCGCCCATGTCAACAAACCTGGTACGCCTAGAAAGCCTGAGGTGTATACTTCCAGAGAATATATAGTTTGTGGGGGTATTTCAAATTTAAAGGGTTCTTTTTCTGGAAAGAAGACAGCAAGGTGCGCTTAGCGCGGTGCATAGTTGTATTTTATCTGAAAATCTTCTAAAGTGCTTTTTCAGTTTGGGGGAGTCTCCTGGGCAGGAAAGGGTGTCTACCAATACATATGTGGTAACGCTGTGACCGGGATTAATTGGGGTTTCACATGCAATAAGATTTTATTGACAAACTTACATTTTTTATTACAAAAAAAAACACTACAAATTGCAAAAAATAGATTTTTTTTTTATTTTTTTGCACATATTTCACCCAAAAGTATTGAGAATACACCTAAAAAATTACAAACAAGACATTTCATGTTAAAGCCCAGACTCTGCTGAAAAAAACAATATATCATTTTCCTGGGAAATCCCTTCAAAAATCACATTTGAACATGGGGAGCGCAAAATAGTGCAAAATGGTCTGGCACCAAGGGTGACAAAAACTCCAGGTAGGCTGGCAGCGAAAGGGTTAAAGGGAAACACCACCTAAGAACATACCTCTCGATTTTTCAAGGTGAAAAAGAGGGACATTTGTTAAATTAGGCCATGCCCCCTCATTGGGGGATGGATAGGTTAACACTTAAAACAATAGAAACACTTTGAATAGACAAATTAATCATTTATTGCTGCAGATCTGCATGTTACACCTCAAAGAGGGACAAATAAGAACGAGGGAAAGGGGGACACACACTCCAAAGAGGGACAGTCCCTCCAAGTCAGGGACCCTTGGCAGGTATGTGATTAGTGTGTCCAGAACATGATGTAGGGGGAGGGGGCAGCAAGATCAACAGGAAGTCACAATGGCAAGTGAATGACAGCATCTGGGGAGGGCTGGAGTTTGCTGTACTCACACAATGTGAGCTCTGTGCCTCCTCATGTCACTGCACCTCACACTGATGTAGGGAGGGGAGAGAGGTGAGAACCTGTCACGCTGTGTGCTCTCTATACCGGCACCAGCAGCATTCATTATAGTAGCTTCGTGGCTGAAGTAAACACACAAACACTCACCACGCCGATGATTGAACTTCCGTGCTCATCTATTCCCCTCCCTGTCACATGACTAGATTGTCACAACATGGGGGCGACTGAGAGGGAGAGCTGATATACAGAAGCAGGAACTGCTCTTAATTCATGCTGCTTATATGACGGCTTCATCTTGCACACCACATCGGCTGTGCATTCCACACCTGGTGCTGTCCCAAAGGCCGGCCACAAAGTTTACATTTTTTTTTTTTTAATGAAAGCTTTTACCCAGCTCAGTTAGCTCCCCCCTGAGGCATGGCACCCGGGGCAAGTGCCCCCGTAGCTACGCCCCTGCACACACCAATCCCGGTGGTGGCCACGCCCACCCGCCTCCCCGTCCAATCCCAGCTGTGGCCACGCCACACTGGAGAGCTGAAGCCGATTGGCTAACAAGCTCTTATTGCAGGCATCACTAGCGGAGAAGTCTGTCTGCACTGAGAAGGGAAGGGTGGGGGTAGAGAACACAGCGCCTTGCTGGGGATGAAGGCTCCATGCCTGACATAAGCCCTGAACGTCCCGCGGTAAGAGGGCAACCGGGCGGGACGCGGGAATCATAATGCGATCCCGGGACAGTCTCGCCCAATCCGTGACGGTTGGGGGGTATGCGTGCACCCGGCGTATAAGACGACCCCCCCGCTTGGAAGCATGTTCTTCAGGGGCAGAAAGTAATGTTATACGCCAGCAAATACGGTACACCACATTACTCACCTGAAATACATATCTGCCAGCTATTGCCTGGTTTGTACACCACTAAGTTTGCCCTCTGATTGCCCTGCTCTGCGCCAAACCATCAGGCTCTATGTCCACTTTCTTTTGAGGGGCCACGGGTTGTGCATTGCAGCATGCTATGATGATGTTTGATACTTTTTCAGGGCTATAAAGAAGTTGTCCTCCAGGTTTAGCCAAACATAAGAACCTTGCTTTCAGAAGTTCAGTAGCCTTCTTAATAATTCTACTGGTTTTTATATGTGCCTGGTTGTATTTCTTCTGTCCTTATGATACTGAGCGTCCAAATGGTGTCATTAGCCAGGGCAATTGCCCATATCCGGCATCAGCTACAATTTAGACAATATATGCAAACATTAGTCTCAATGTGAAGCTGTTAGCATACTTCTGCAGATGTGTGTGACCGAGCCTCTGTTTTTACCAGATTTAGAGACAGATTATAGGTTGGTCTGCAAGCTAACAGGGTTGAGTGCTGCGGCTCCTTTAAGTCATTAGTCTCAATGTATTTGCTACACAGAGAAAGCATACTTGCTAATCTATGTACGTTTGATTTTTTTGGATTACTTAGAGTAGCTAGTTGGTATGTATGACAAGAGTGTGCTTGGTGGAAACAGTTTAACACATGTGACTGTATAGTAATTTTATTTCCCCTTTTAAAACACAGAAAAGTATAATTTAGGTGTATTTGAAGAGGAAGAAGAATTACAGTAAACTCTGTCACAGGTAAATGTGTCTTGTACCTCCATGCTAACTTGTACTCATGTGCCACAAAAATATATTTTTGGTCCCATCTTTGCCCATATGCACATGATTCTCATGTTTGTTATTTTTTGCTTTTATTTATTCCACATCCTTTGTGTATTTACCTGCTGTTCCATTATTTATATTTGTGCTTGCTTGCAGCTTTCTGCCCAAAGAGACACCACTTTGTCTCAGGTATGTTTGTTCTGTATTACCCACCTTTTAACAGGATCGTGTGCCTCACTTAATAGTTTGTATGTGCACTTGCATCTTCAGGCCCCAAGACAAACCACTTTGCCATTAGGTAAATTCAAGGGTGTTTGTGCTATTTACCCTTTTCTATGTAATGCAAACATTAAAGGCTGACTGCTTTTGGTGCCCTTTCAGCTCAAGCCAGAAAGTCAACCCACTCTAGCTGAGGTATGTCCTTGTCTGTTGTCTAGCATTCACCTATGTCAAGTCTGAAAAATGTAAGCGAGTAGTAGTAGTTTTGCCTAGCAGGTTCAAATTAGTTGTCATGCAATGTTTGGCCAGTAAAAAGCAAGTTTTTCTTTTACATTGAAATTGGAAAACTGACCATCTTCTTGTCTGAAGTTTTTGGGCTGTTTTACTAGGAAGTTGACAAAGGCAATTCAGTTCTGTGCCCCAATCAAGAAACACCTGTTGAACAACAGCAGGTTGGTTTATTTCTTTCTTCTTCAAAATAACATTAGGGTTAAGATTCCAGTAATGCCTAGTTTAGAACACACAAATAGTTTGATATACCGTACTATGCTACATATTGAAAATGCTATCTAGCTAATGTCCAATTATTTATATTATACATGTTGTTAACAAGTTGTTGTGTTTCAGGCACAAACCCAGCTTCAAATTCCTCAAAGTGCATCTCAGTCATTGGAATGTCGAACTTGATGAGAGAATGTTTGCCAGCTATCTCACAGTACACCAACTGTCAAGTTATTCAACCCATGTTCCAGCTAGTTATGGTGATGAAAGGGAACGTGTGTCCTTCTTCAAAGAATCTAAACATACCATTGCCAATGCAGAAGATTCTATTGCCATATGCTCAAGAGGACTCCTTGCAATTCTCAAAAGAAGAAAAGGATAATCACTTTCTATGTTTATTACAGTCTTGTAAGAAAAGTACTACAACATTGGACAATAGTCATTACACACAGCAGCAGAATGATTTGCCTAATATATATATTTAATTAGTGTAAAACAAAGGCTGAATTTCATAGTCTACCAAGCCAACCCTCAACACATTGTTGCATGTTGCAGACTATAGACTTGGATGTCCTTGGTTACCACAGGTAAAACAATATTTGCTGATTTTTTAGCATCTGAGAAACATCAAGCCAGACAATCTTGCTTTAGCAGCTGGGCAAAAAAATTAAAAGTTGACCATCAAACTATAAAGCTATAACACAAGGGCCATTTAAATTGGACCATAACCCACCCTGAAGTTGATGAGACTCCAAGGCAGGCTTACACCCTCCCCGGGGGCATCTGCAATTGGGATGCCCTGCTGTGGGAAACCACCCAGAGCACGCAGTAAACTAACCTTTCTCCTGAGCTGGGGTGCCCCAGGGGGACAGACCAAAACCAGAGATAGTGCCCACTTTAAGCAGGGAGCTGCTTGGGTGAATGGCTTTGGACATTTTTAGACAAGCATTCTGATGGATATTTATAATAATCCCAAAAAGTATAATGAATAACAATTTAAAACTAGGCATTAGGTCCCCTGTTTCTCAGGAAGACAGTACAGTTTCACCTATATACATAATATCAATGCTATTTACTTTAGTGCTAGTTGGCTTAGGTGACATATTGTTTTTTTTATCATTGCAAAAGAAGTTACTTAGCAGGTGGACATGACAAGTCAATATAGATGTTTACTGCTTGACAAGTTCAAATGCACAGAAAGCCAACATGATTGACCTTGGCAACATCTTAAAGTGCAATGACCATAACTCAGTATTACTAGTTAACAACAGGGCTGGATGACCTGGGGTTGCCCACTGCAAATCTCCACAATTAAACCAATTAACTGGGAGCCTGGATAATCACTGCTACCTTGCCTTTTCTGTGTCCACAGTGGTACTATCAGTCTCCTGGGCCAGCACTGATAGGATTGGCCCCTGGCCCCTCTGATTGGCTGCTCGCAGTCCATTGTATTGGAAGCTGTCACTGTAATGACCTTCTTTGCAATGAAAAACCCAGGCCACCACCATCCCCTGAAGTTGGCCTAGTTAAGATAAGCTAGTACGTAATCTACAGTGCAGCAATTCAAATAAAACATACCCTGATCACCATCTTCCTAACAGGATCAGAAAACTGGCATTTTGGCATCTTGTGCTGTAACTAAGGATGTGGATGCCCACGAATGCGGATACCTACACGCATGCCGGTTTCCGTGCCCACTTTTGCCTTCACACAGCGGATTCCAGGTGATCAGCAGAAGTGCGCAGATGCCAGAGTCTGCCACAATTATGAAAGCAGCATTGAAGTATGAAAACTTCACTCGCCGGGACACTTTGCCAGTGTATTCAGTCTGAAAACACTGACATTTACGTTGGTTTACAGTCAAAAACCTGCTGGCGAAGCTCACCCACTTGCTGACACCGCACTTAAGTAATGTGAAAAAATGAACAAATAAAGGCTCACAGCCGATGTCTCGGCATTCTTAACATGCGTTAACAATTGACACATAACAAGTATGGAGAGGTTCTAATTCTTGTCATTTAAAAAAAATAGGTTTATGGAGTTTTTCAAAGTTCCCCATCACCTTTTACATGTCTGATAGGTGTAACAGAAGTTGTGTGTACAACACTGTGCTTAACATGCATAAGCTTTTCAGTGGCGAACAAGTACTGCATTCGCAAGAGGTTCACTACTCCCCAAATATTCTTGGTAAATAGCCGGCAAGGGGGCGGAATGTGTTTCCTTACTTTCATAAGTAGTGCGTATGCACAAATAGGTGGTGAAATGACAAAAAATGCAGGGGAAAGCTTTTAAAAATTACCCCTTTAAGCGGACCAACAGTTAAAAATGAATTAAATCAGAGCAACACAACGCACAGTGCTCATATGCATCCCTTTCCAGGGCAATTTAGATTGCCGCACATACAAAAATAATTTACCTTTTTTCTAACGCCTGCTGGGGTAAATTTTAAAAACAAGATGGCCGTTCATGGGCTTGCAGGCCACCTGCAAACAGGAAGTCATCTGGGCTCCCTTTCTTTTCCAACTGTGCCAGGCTGTTGGTCTGGTTTAATATATATACATTATTTTGATAGTTGAGGTTTCTATTTAAGTTTTTAGCTGTATGTGAGCAAATGTTAAGCCAAATTCTTATTTTTACTTTGTGCTAAAGTTTAATTAACTGGCTTAAAACTCTTCTTACTAGTATGGTTTTTAATATTTTTTCAGTAATCTTCCATGACATATTCTAAAAGTGGAAAAAATGAACTGCATACATTAGCTGTTTGTGTTTTGAAGGTTTTTGCTTGTTCAGCTCAACATAAAAATATGCATCTCTTAGCATCTTCTGCGGTATTTTAATACCCATCTACAAACCTCAGCAGCTGTTAATATTTTTAATTTTAAATATATGTTTTCCAAAATCAGTTGACGCATTTAGGTGCTTTGTAGTAACCTGCAATTTTGAGATTTAGTAAAAGTGTATGAGACATCATTTTCAAACTTATTATGGAAATCATTAGCTTCATAATTTGTACTGTTGATAATAGGGTATTTAGTCGACACAAATTCAACATGGATTTTGCAGATTCATTACAAATTCAAACAAATAAAAAAAGAAAAATTCTAGCATTTCTAGCATAATTATAAAAACATTGGTAATTCATAGGGAGGGGTGAACACTCAAAGTCCGGGTTCGGCAAGTTGCGAACTTTAAATAAATGTTTGGGTTCAGAGAACCGAACCTGGTCCCCAGTGAAATCGATGGGGGACCAGAAATTTGGTGAGTGGCTTTGGCAGCCGGGGGGGGGGGGGAGAGGTTTGCAGAGTGCACAGAAGAAGCTTCCTGCTTAAACTCACCTCTGCCCAATACTTTTCTGTTAGTGCAGTAGAGTGGCGGCAGTGGCAGCAGTGTTCGAAACTGGCCCCAGCCAGGGCTACAGAAAGAGTGAAACATTTTCTAGTTACAGCAGCTTCCTGCTGCTGCAACCTTAGGTGAAGCTGATTGATGGGTAACATTATTGCTTAGGAGGCTAAGGTTGATTATTGGAGATCATCTATAGTGATGAGCCACACCCACCCCTATTTGGTTCAACTGCCTTGGTGAACATCTGGACCCTGATCTCAATATAGTCTGAGGGCCATCCTGATGTGTATCCTGGTTACTGGAGGGCACAAAATGTGTCCAGAACACTGCCAGGTATTGTGAAAGTTTTAATGAACTCCTCTGTTACGTATATTAGACACCACACAAAACACCAAACCAGAGCCAGATTACAAAGAGGAGGACCCTTACAGGGCACACACAGCCCAAAACTGAACCACCGACCTGCCAACAAAGGATTCATACATTATACATAACAGGATGAATATGCAGAGGAGCCTAGAAGGGCAATCCCAGTCCACCTTCTAACCAGGTCCAATCAGAGGAACACTGTATCCAGCAGATTTCCCACAGTAGGTTTCACAAATATTTTGATGACAAAAGTGTGTAGGCTCCAAAATATAAACACAGACAACTAGTGTCAGCAGTTGCTAGTCAGTTGCTAGTCAGACTGGCTTTTCACCTGAAGTCATGTGGTTGCTAGGTTATCTTGAATATCTACCTGAGCAGTAAAGGTGTCAACAAATGTTCTCTCACCCAATTTAAGGTGTCTGTATGTTGCACATGTGCAAATATATGCTCCATATAAACCCACCACTGTTTTCCCCTATATTTACCTACATACATTGAACCTTTGTTAGTGTACCCCAGGACTTCATAAGGCAGCATTTGCACTGTAAATGTGCAAAATGCCATCAAGGGTGTGTGCAAAATCCTACTTTCAGTGCTCACTGGTACCCATTCACAGCAGGAACTCGCGGGTTAGCCATCTGCCACAGGATCTAATAGGTGGCACACCTACTACTGAGCATATGTGGACTATTCAACCTGATGTACAGAGTATGACATAAGTCTTAAGTCTTTGACCTCTGCCCTTGGCTTTGGATGCCCTCTGTCTGTTTCCATGCATTGACTCAAATTGTGTTTTAGACTTTTATTATTACATTTCCTCAGCTTGCAACCTTCCAAGCATGAAACCTATCTTCTCTTGTGGAGGGGTTCTAGAAAAGATCAGGGAGGTTCTTAGACTCTGGAACTGCAGGATCAAGTCTTGGGAGCTGGGCAGTATGTCTCAGGGTGCTCCATTCCAGGTGGTGGAATCCTGGTCTCTTCACATTGTCCATTGTCACAAAATACCTGTGGATGACTGGACATGAAGAGAGGTGAAAGGTGCAGCACCACCCCCTAGAACCTGTTTCCTCAATTGGTAAAAAAGATGGAAGATGATGCTAGGATGATCCTGGAAGTTGATGCTGGGTTGCACTAAGGTGATGGTTGCTGTAGTCAAGGATGACTGGGCACCAGTAAGACGCATCAAGCAGGAAAGTCCCAAACCCAGAATTGCAGGAGGTCCCTGATCTTCACAGGCAGAGAAAAACAGAATTTAAACCCTGATCTTTACAGCTACAATTTCTAGGATAGAAATCAGACTTCATGGGCAGGAATTAACAGAATGCAGTGGGTCTCTGATATTCCCTACCACAGACTTAAAGATGGGAGGCTGACTTTACCGGCAGGGGAACCCAGATGATAGCTCTGCATGAAGAAGATAGCTGGATAGGGATAGTCCAGAGATGATTCACGCTGGTAATAAGCAAGGGGGTTCAAAGTCCAAGTCCAGATTTTCTATACCCACAGTTGTAAGATGGATAGAGGGTAGCTAAATGTTTCTTAAGAATCCTATTGATTTTATAAATGCCAAACTATATGCCATTAAAAAAAACATCTCTGGAGTAAACACTTGATATATCCTTCAAATGTACACTGCTCAGAACAGATTCTGTGGGCTTAAAAAAAAGCTGAAACTGTATAGGCTGTATTTCAACTCTAAATAGACTGTTTCACACAGTCTGCTGGGCTTGGAATCCTAGCTATGTCAAATTCGCCTTCAGCATGAAGGAAGGCCCCACAGCCCCTTGTGAGACTCAGATAAATGTAAGTAATTATGTGGGGGAAAAAAAAGGGGAGTAGCTAAGGGGGAGCAGGGAGGGCAAGTCCCCCAGGTGCAGCAGGTCAGGGGGGCACCAAAGGGGGCCTGAGGACAGATGGGGCACCAATTTGAAATTTTGGCCCAGGTGCCAGAAAGCCTAGCTACTACTCTGGGGAAACACATTTGTGGGCAAGAAAAAAGGTTGGTGTATGTGCTGAGAGAAACCAGCAATTGGAATGCCGCATATGATTGCAACAACACCCAATTTGTGTGACTGCCGAAGCTTTTAGACTATTCTATACACACCTAGCTGCCCCACATGGTGAACCTTACTCCATACACAATTGTGTGTTAAATGTGGTAAAAGTAGAAATCAGGTAGGGCCCTTCCTTCTGCTGTCCTAGATTTTTGCAAAGCAGTAAGTCTCACCCTCTCCCCCCACTCAAGGGCCCCAGATGAAGGGGTAATATTGGCTGTTAAAGGGTTACTAAACCCAAACAAAAAAAAAAACAGCACTTATATTCTCTCCCATGCAACACACGCTGTAGGTCGTGACCCCACCACTCCCACCAGTCACTGTGCACAGTCCATTCATAGCCATGGAGGGGTGTGCCAACGCAACACCTGGCACGCCACTTCATTGCAATAAATAAATGGTAGTGTGATTGACTTGACGGTTGGGCAGCTTGCAAGGCACCAGAAGGTTTCCGAGTTGCAAACTGTCCGCGATCTGCTACATGGAAGAGAAGACAAGTTCGGGGGGTGTGGCTTGGCAGCCGAGAGTAATGGCTGCTTGCTGACACAGCTCTGATAGATTGGGAGGCCCTGAGCCATAAATAGCACAGCTGCAGCTCCACAAACTCACCCAGAACCTCAGCAGACATCCAGGAAGTGACAGGACCCCTCACAGACCATGCTCCCAGCCAGCAGCAGGAAGAAGGGCCCCAGGGAGACTCGCAGATCAGCAGCCCCTGGATCCAAGATGGTGGCTGCAGAGGGGAGGACATGCAAGGAGGCTTCCTCAGGCAACACACTGCCACAGCAAGACACAGAAGTGGTGAGTGCAGAGGACCTCTCCCTAGACTCTGCTGATAGCTGGCCACCCCCTTCCCCAACCTCCCAGCCTAAGCCTCAGATCCCTCATGTCAGCAGTGACATCCTGTCACACCTCAGATCTATTGTTAGAGAAGAGATCACTGCTGTAACAGTAAAACACACTGAGACAGTGTTGAAGGAAATCAGGGACCTGGGAGGGAGGACAGAAGCCCTGGAATCCCGTATGGATGACACTACTACAGTCCTAGAGAGCCAGGGAGCCATGCTGGAACAGCTTCAGGATGAAATATCTCTCTTAAAGGGCCAGAACGAAGAATTAGAAAACCGTAACCGCAGGTCCAATTTGAGATTCCGGGGGCTCCCAGAAGCAATGGAGGACTCTGTGGGCACAATCACAGCACTCCTACAAGAGCTGGTCCCAGAAGTACCAGTCGACAGGCTGGAGCTCGATAGAGCACACAGAGCCCTGACCAAAAGACCAGCAGACGGCCCTCCACGGGACATTATAGTTAAATTTCATTACTATCAAACCAAGGAAGCAGTGCTAAAAGCATCTAGGGAAAAGGCACCCCTGACGTTCCAAAACCATAACTACCAAGTTTACACCGACCTCTCGCAAACCACCATCATGAAGAGACGGTCCTTCAGACCCTATCTCCAAGCATTACAAGCCCAAGGAGTGCGTTACAGGTGGGGCTTTCCTTTTAAGCTCTCCTTTTCCTTCCAGGGAAAACAGGTGCAAGCCTCCTCTTTACCAGAAATCATAGAAAAATTCAAAAGCCTGGACATCAGACTGCCGGAGGCAGACAGAGCAGCCCTGTCTCTCCCCTCGACGCCCAGAACACCAAGACCCATTCATAGCTGCAACAACCAAGTCACCCCATCCCCCAAGCAGTATACCCAACCACAGAAATCCTCAGCAATGAAAAGATTACTCTCCCAGAAGTTTCACCCTGTTTAATAGGACTGAGACTTAAATATGCGATATGCACAATTGCTGGAAAATAGCCTGAGAGACCCCAAGTAGCCAGCCGCCTGGGGCCGGGTCCTCTGGAAAATCCGGCAGTCCGGCTACTGTTGTCGGACATTGTCCACCCTTACAAGCGGCAGGCGCCTTGAACTCCCCTTGGGGGACACGTGGGCTGCCCTTGAGGACTTGTACCTCAGGGGTCCGTGGGATCTACTCCTTCAGCGTTACATATATTTTTCTATCTTAACCAACAGTTGCTTATTATTAGTTTTGGTAATCTCTTACTGATCCTATATCTACAAAATGTTAGTCCGGTCGGCTCCCGCCGCTGGGCCACGGCTCACTGGTGGGCATGAACCTTGGCGGGGCATCCCATAGATGCGGGTCGCTGGCCTAGTGGTGGGACAAAATGTGAAATTGGGCTGTGGGGCGGGACTCTGCCTGGCCTGGTGTCCGCCTCGGTGGGTCTCTCCTGCTGGTGGCGGGGCCGGACCCGGCGGAGGACCACTCTGAGGTTCATATACTCATAACTTGAAAATGTTATAGTTGTATTTTTATGTAATGTTACAGAATAGCCTCCCGATCTTAAAGGAGCTCACCCCACTTTCCAGTGCACGGAAATACCTTGTTATTTTCTTTCCGAGCATCTGGAATAGGCGCACACAGAGGTGTGCAAAGATCACTTGTTCATAATGTTTTCTGTTGCATATATATATGTTTTGTTTCTCTTTCTGCATCCCCCCACCTACCCATCCCCCTCTCCTCCTCCTCCCTCCCTCCTACATATATATCCAACCCCAGGGATAGTATATCCTCAGCACATAGACGCCCCCAAAACACACCATGGTGACTAACATTGTATCACTAAATGTCCAGGGCCTTAATTCGCCCAATAAACGCTCCAGAGCCTTTAAGTACCTCAACTCAATCCATGCAGACGTAGTCTGCCTCCAAGAAACACACTTTTCATCTAACTCCTCCCCAAAACACTTAAACCACAAGTTCTCCTTATTCTTTCAGGCTAACAGTCAAAAGAAGAAAAAAGGAGTCCTAATAGCTTTCCGCAATGGCACACAATTTATATGTCATAAACAGATTGCGGATCCTGATGGGAGATACCTTCTCTTGCAGGGTACTCTCCAGGACTCCGAGGTAACCTTCCTTACATATTACGCCCCTAACACAAAGCAAATCCCCTTCTTAGAGCATATGTGCTCTTTAGTACAGAAACATAGAAAAGGTGCAGTATTTTTATGCGGAGACTCTAATTTGACCCTTCACCCCTGCATGGACAGGTCCCTGCCCCCAAATGCCCAAGTGACCCAAGACAGTAAGCGGTTCACAGACCTGTTAGGAAACTACGGGCTGTCAGACCCGTGGAGAGACCTACACCCCCACAGGAAAGACTATACACATTATTCTGCCCCACATAAACTTTCCACAAGAATTGACCATATCCTTATCCCCTCCTCCTTCTTACCACGAGTTGAGCAAGCCAAGATACACCCAATCCCCTGGTCAGATCACGACCTGGTGGCCATCTCATGCAATTCTCTAATGATAAAGCCCAAACCCTCCTCCTGGACTTTAAATGACTCCCTCCTATCCTCAACACACCTAGTGGAGGAGGCAAGCCAGGCTGCTATGAATTACTTTACTTCCAACGAAAATCAAGAAACTCCCCCAACGATGCTGTGGGGAGCTTTTAAAGCAGTCATGAGAGGGTACTTCTTGGGCCTGGCTTCCAGGAAGAAGAAAGAAAGAATAGCCCTTGCAAACAAATTACAGGTACAATATTTGAGAGATGTAGAGAACTTTAAAACTAACCCCTCCCCAGAGCACCAGAATAAAATGGAGCGCTCTAGAACCAAGCTCAACCTCCTACAAACAGAGGAAGCAGAGGGAAGATACAGGAGGGCCAAACAAAGGTACTACATCTCCGCAAATAAACCTGGGACACTTTTAGCTTCCCAGCTCAAATGCCAAGACCAAGTAAAAAAGCCTGTAAAGCTCAAAACCCGCTCGGGGCTAATCACTAGTAACCCCGAGAAAGTCCTAGAAGAATTCTCCTTGGGCCTCTCTGAACTATATGACGCCCCCTCTCAACTGGACATCCCTAAAGCTCAGGCCTTTTTTGAAGACCTCAAAGTACCCTCTCTCACCACAACCCAAGAGGAAATGGTGGATGATAATATTAAAGTTGAAGAGGTACTAAAAGCAATTAAAACATTAAAAACCAATAAAAGGCCTGGGCCTGACGGATTCTCAGCTCTCTTCTATAAAAAACTGGCCCCCATCATAGCCCCACGTTTGGCTAAAGTGTACAATTATATAAAACAAGGCCATCACATGGACCCAGATATGCTGAGAGCAGCAATAGTCATGATACCCAAACCGGGCAAGGACCATCAAAATTGGACAAACTTTAGGCCAATATCACTACTGAATATAGATTTAAAAATACTAACTAAAATATTAGCTAATAGAATTAATGAGTTTCTTGGGGACATAATACACAGGGACCAAGTAGGCTTTGTGCCCAGGAGACAAGCTGGAGACGGAGTCAGAAGAATATTACAACTAATAGAAGGTGTAAAGGGTCATAACCTTGAAGCCATGCTACTCTCTCTTGACGTAGAAAAAGCCTTTGACTCCCTCTCCTGGCAATACCTCCACTTCACTTTGGAAAAATGGGGGTTTGGCCCCGGCTTCCTCTCCTGGATCTCAGCCATCTACACCCAACCATCCGCCCACATTAAATATGCTGGCTTTAACTCCTCAAATTTTCCCATACAGCGAGGCACCAGGCAGGGCTGCCCCCTATCTCCCATATTATTTATTTTAGCCTTGGAGCCTCTAGCAATGAAAATGAGGCAAAACCCCTCCATTAAAGGAATCCCACTAGCTAATCAAGACCATAAGATATCTCTATTTGCAGATGACATGCTCCTCATGTTGACATCCCCCCACATCTCAGCCCCCAATGCCATTAAACTCCTCTCAGACTTCGGACACATCTCAGGCCTAAAACTAAATGCTTCAAAATCAACAGCCTTAGATATCTCCTTAACAAGCAATACCAGACAAACATTAACTAATAACTTTGCCTGGACCTGGACCCAGAAACTACCCTATTTAGGAATCAAACTTACAAACAGCTATGATAAGCTCTACAATGCAAACTACCCAGAACTTTTCAAAACTCTTGATAAATTACTAACATCATGGCAAATGGCGAGGCTATCCTGGCTAGGACGAATAGCGGCGTTGAAAATGGTATTCCTTCCTAAGATCTTGTACTTATTCAGGGTCCTCCCAATACTAGTCCCGAAAAAGGCGCTAGATATAGCACAACGGAAAATTCTAGCATACACCTGGAACAAAGCTAAACATAGGGTTAAAAAAGCCACACTGTTCTGCAAAAAGGAACACGGTGGCCTTGCCTTCCCATCCCTACATAAGTATTTCCTTGCTGCCCAAATAGCTCCACTAGTTCTACTGCACACCTCTAACTATGCTCCCACGTGGGTCTCCATTGACAGAATGCAATGTGGTACGATGTCGCCAGCTGCTCTATTATGGACACCCAAAGCACGCAGGCCCAAACTTCTCCCCTCCATACTCTCATTCTCTTTATCAATGTGGGACAAAATTAAACACCAGTTCACTTCGCCCCACACACCAGCTGCTCCGTTGTTAGGCAACCCTATGTTTCCTCCGGGAATCACACATCCAACCAGCTTTAACTGGTGGACACAGAAAAATCTTATGATAGTGGACAATTTATGTATACCGACAAGAATGAAAACTATGCAAGAGCTGTCACCCAGAGATCCATTCCCGCCACATGAGATGTTCAGACTATTTCAAATACAACACTTTATTAAATGCTTACTAAAACAATCCTCCCCTCCTTATAGGAGAACAGACTTTGAACTTAGATGCATACGTGATCACTTCAGTGGCGGACTCATCTCTGGTATATACTCAGTTCTGGCCACCCCACCAAACCCGATCAGGCACGCCTATATGGCAAGATGGGAGTCAGAATTGGGAGATACAAAGCCCCCAGAAGCTTGGCAAAGCATTTGGGGCCAAACTAAGAAAGTATCCAGTAACGCTCTAGTGCTGGAAAACGCATACAAAGTGATGTTCAGATGGTACTACACCCCTGATCGAATCAATAAATTCTCCCCTTCAGAATCCCCTTGCTGCTTCAGAGGCTGTAACGTCAGAGGTGACATGATGCATGTCTGGTGGGACTGCCCGGTAACTAGAGACATATGGGATAGGGCCTATAAAGTTATATCAGAAGTCCTCCATACACCATTGAACAAAGACCCCTGGGAAGCCCTTCTGTCTCTGAAAATGGGCACATTCTCCAAAGCAGGATGGCATTTAGCCCTCCATATTTTCGCAGCAGTGAAAGCCACGATAGCCAGGTGTTGGAAAACACCCTCCATCCCTTGGTCAGAGATACAAAATAGAATATCTGACACCCTTTGCAATGAAAAAATAACGGCAATAGTAAATGATTCCTATGATATGTTCAGGAAAGTGTGGGACCCATGGGTGGAATATATAGGCCTGCAGAACTCCCGGGTTGACCCGGTCTTCCCAGTGTAATTAATTCCCCCCCTCTGGACTATCCTGAAGAACACCAATACACCATCCCTGGTAATCTTACTCAAGCCACTTCCCCGCCTGACCCCCCCCCCCCCCACCCGCTCCAAACCTATTTCTTCCAACTCTAATTTGTTTGTGTTATTCTTAAAATCTATGTCTATAATGTTTGATATCAGCAAAGACAGCACTTTGGACCAAAGCAAAGATTAAGATCAAGGTTTACCTTAGTAGGTTTAATTAGCAACCAGTTCAACTAAATTTCAGTTAAATATTCTTTTATATCCTTTTATCCGTCAAATCCAGGACACTAGCGCACGAAATCAGACAACGAGATCCATAATAGTCAGCAGAGAGACTATAAGCTTTATTTCAGTTGACAACAGTTTAAGACACATCTGTTAGACAATGCCATAGCATGTGATTTTTGATATGCTGTCTTTTGTACTTGAAAACCTTAATAAAACCTTTGTAAAAGAGAAGACAAGTTCTGTTTTTTTTTTTGGTGGTGGGGGAGGATCAGTAACCCTCCAAGTCTTTGACCCTTCCACCCCATGGCTTGCACTTGAGAGGTTTAGGGCAACCTCAGGTAAGCCTGCTCCCAATTTATCTATTGCACTGTATGTCCCAGATGGGCTCTCAGAGATTAGAGTTAGGACTGCACCCCACAGAGGCACTTTGGCGTAGTGGTGCAGCTTAAGCATACTTCTGCAGATGTGTGTGACCGAGTCCTCTGTTTTTAACCAAGTTTAGAGACAGATTATAGGCTGGCCTGCAAGCTAACAGGGTTGAGTGCTGTGGCTCCTTTAAGACTTGTGTGTAACCCTCCAAGTCCCTTAAAAAAAGTATTTTCGAATTGGGGATAAAGCATACCTCAATACATAATGAAAATTGGGCAGGGAGCACATATGGCAGACCAGTGCTACTGTTACCTGTATGTTATCTTTGCATTTAGCCTGAACTTGTATCTCTTATACTTTATTGTATTGTCTTTGAAAACTAAATAAAGAATTAAATAAAATTGGGCAAGACTTTAATATAATTTTAACTTTCTGCCACTTCTTAAACTTCTGCTTAAAGCAGACGCACACCCAACAGGTGGCCACAGGCACCACCACTAAAATGACAGTCTGGGGGGGCATACAGAATGCTACAGCCCCACGCACATAACTCCCCCATGCACATAACTCCCCTACCTGATTTAGAGACAGTTTATAGGTTGTTCTGCAAGCTAACAGGGTTGAGTGCTGCGGCTCCTTTAAGTCTTTAGAAACCTAATTGCCCTGCTGACTTGCACCTCCCAGGTTAGTTATAAAATGGTCTGAGCAGCTGCCACTCCCCTTTTGTCCACTTTGAATTTGTGCAAGCACACGGGGTGTGGGGTCTAGGTTGTATTGCAAGGTCTTGACCCTTCCACCCCATGGCTTGCACATGAGGTTTAGGGCAACCTCAGGTAAGCTGCTCCCTTTTTATCTCTTGCATTGTATGTCCCAAATGGGGCTCTCATAGATTAGAGTTAGGACTGCACCCATAGAGGCACCTTGGCGTGGTGGTGCAGCTTAGCATACTTCTGCAAATGTGTGTGACTGTTTTTACCAGATTTAGAGACAGATTATAGGTTGGTCTGCAAGCTAACAGGGTTGAGTGCTGCGGCTCCTTTAAGTCTTTAGTAACCTAATTGCCCTGCTGACTTGCACCTCCCAGGTTAGTAATAAAATGGTCTGAGCAGCTGCCACTCCCCTTTTGTCCACATCTTAAACTCACTTTATTAATAGTTTTACTATGCTATGCACGCCTTTATTTCCATAGAGTTTCATTAGCAATGTGACCAGATAAATATTTATGATGTTTAAAAGTCATAAGTCAATTTCACTTTTCAAGTGCTTAAATATTTAACAATCTCGGTTTTGAAAATTAATGAAAATGACTAAAGCTAATTAACTTTTCACAGATAATAATGCAGGAAACAAAAAAAAACTTCAGAACTGCTATTTTAGTTGATTCTTAGCAAACAAAAACATAAAATATCTAATGTAACAGAAGCTCAAACTAAAGAAGGTTTCTTTAGTTTCAATATGAAGCTTATTCATTTAAAAAAATGTCCTAAAGTTAAACAAAAACATTAGACACTTTTAAAATGGTTATTGGCTTGAACAGTATGTACAGCAGCAGTACATATTTTTGTTCTTAAAACCTGCAATAGGACATGGGTGGGCATTAGGGGTCAAGATTTCCATGGCTTCTTGCTCTAGAATGGCTCACTGACCCTTCAAACGTTTCCTTACCAGCAAGACCTTTCTGAATTGATATGACTAGGGATGGGTGAACCCCCCAAACCTGACCCTGAACCATGTCCCCATTGAATCAATGGGAATCCAAACTTTGGGGTGTGGCTGTGGTGGAAGGGTGCAGAATGTACAGCAGTAAGCATGCTGCTGTAAGCCCTATCCTCTTCCTCAGCAACGGTGGCTCCCATGAGTAAGGACACTTCTAGTGGCAGCTGTAGTGCTGGCATTAGAAATGTGCTCCCTCATGGGAGCAGGCAGCCATCTTTTTATAGCCCCAGCTGGGGCCAAATTGAGACGCTGCTCCACTGCCCGCTGCTGCTGGGAAGAAGATCTGGCTGAAGTAAGTTATAGCAGCTTCCTGCTGCTGCACCCCTAGGTGAAGCAGGTTGATGGGCTGCTTAGCATTGCTTTCCATGCTTGGGCCCGGTGGGCACGGACTTCTGGCTTAGGTGTGGGTTCGGGTTTTGGAACACCCCAGTGCTTAGAGCAAGTTGTGAGATAACATAATAAACACATCCCAGTGCTTAAAGGAAGTTGTTGGATAACAGGTCACAACCCAGTGCTTAGAACAAGTTGTATTATAAGAGGGTCACTCACCCCAGTGCTTAGAGTAAGTTGTGGGATCACATGTTACACATAGTACACACCTCAGGGGTTAGAGCAAGTTGTAGTGTAACGAGGTACACTCATCCCAGTGGTTAGGGTGCATTGAATTATAGCAGGCATTGAATTATAGCAGGGTACACACCAGGGCTTAAAACAAGTTGTAGTGTAACAGGGTACACACTAGTGCTTAAACAAGTTGTAGTATAACTGGGTACAAACCAGTGCTTCAAACAAGTTGTAATATAACAGGGTACACCCACTCCAGTGCTAAGAGAAAGTTGAAGTATAACAGGGTGTGCCTCAGTGCTTAGAGCAAAATATGAGATAACAGGATACATCCCAGTGTTTAGAGCAAGATGTGGGATAGAACAGTACACACATCCCAGTGATTAGAGCAAGTTGTGGGATCACACAGTACACACACATCAGTGTTTAGAGCAAGTTGTGGGATAGCACGGTATACACATCCTAGTGCTTCGAGCAAATTGTGGGATAGCACGGTATACACACCCCAGTGATTAGAGCAAGTTGTGGGATAACAGGTTACACCTCAGTGCTTATAGCAAGCTGTAGGACACCTGGATACACCCCAGTGCTTAAAGCAAGTTGTGGGATAACATGGTACACACATCCCAGTGCTTAGAGGAAGTTGTAGTAGAACAGGGTACACACAAGTGCTTAGAAAAAGTTGTAGCATAACATGGCACACACCAGTGCTTAGTGCAACCTGTGGAGTAACAGGTTACACCCTAGTGCTTAGAGCAAGATATGGGATAACAGGATACATCCCAGTTACAGATGAGCGAATCAATTCTGACGAACCCGAATTTGTTACGAATTTCAGGAAAAATGCGTTTCGTAACGATTTTGAATATCACCGTGATTCGATCGCTCAAATCACTTCCTTAAAACTCCATTTGCTACTATCCAGCTCATCTAAAAAGGTGGATCCACATGTCAGGACATGTCCCATGGGGCAAGGAATCCTGGGTAGGCGTCACATGCTACCTATCGGCAGCCAGGCTTCCCGATGATGTCACAGACCTATATAAGCGGCGGCCAATTTGCGGAAGCTCATTCTGACACTGTATTGCGGCCGGAGCAGATCATGCAGGGAGAGAGAGAGATAGATAGATAGATAGATAGATAGATAGATAGATAGAGCGAGGGAGAGATAGATAGAACAAGAAGAAGAGCTGAGCGAGGGACAAATAGAGAAGGAGAGAGGCTGTGACAGTGACAGAGAAAGACAGGGAAAGTTTAAAGTGTTTGCATTAGCTTTCAAGCCTATTTAGTGTTAATACCACACATGCCTATTTAGCTTTTCCTTTTCCTGGTGTCATTCTTTAAAAAGCGTGCTAGCATTAATATTTGAAGAGTACCTGTCTATTAACATTATGCATTTTGTAAAGAAAGTCACTTTTTCACTGTAAAAGCAGCCAGACTGTGTCTTTGAACAGCAGGGCATTCCAAATACTAGCATAAATATTTGAAGAGTATCTGTCTATTAACATTGTGCATTTTGTAAAGAAAGTAACTTTTTCACTTTTAAAGCAGCCAGCCTGTGTCTTTGAACAGTGGGGCATCCCAAATACTAGCATAAATATTTGAAGAGTACCTGTCTATTAACAATGTGCATTTTGTAAAGGAAGTCACTTTTTCACTGTTAAAGCAGTCAGCCTGTGTCTTTGGACAGGGGGACATCCCAAATACTAGCATACAAATTTGAAGAGTAGCTGTCTATTAACATTGTGCATTTTGTAAAGAAAGTCAATTTTTCACTGTAATAGCAGCTAGCCTGTGTCTTTGAACAGGCAGGCATCCCAAATACTAGCATAAATATTTGAAGAGTACCTGTCTGCTAACTGGTGCAATTTGTAAAGAAAGTCACTTTTTCACTGTGAAAAGCAGCCAGCCTGTGTCTTTGGACGGGGGGGCATCCCAAATACTAGCATAAATATTTGAAGAGTACCTGTCTATTAACATTGTGCATTTTGTAAAGAAAGACACTTTTTCAGTGTCAAAGCAGCTAGCCTGTGTCTTTGAAAAGCGGGGCATCTCAAATACTAGCATAAGTATTTGAAGAGCACCTGTCTATTAACATTGTACATTTTGTAAAGAAAGTCACCTTTTTACTTTAAAATCTAGGGATGAGCGAACTTTTGAAAAATTTATTCGCGATGAATCGCTATTAAAAACGGCTATTTCTGAACTTCCTAGAGCCTCAATAGGGTTGTAAACCATTCTGCCTTGCTGCAACACGCATAGGATGCGTGCTGGGTTAGTGAAATAATACTGTAAATAAATAAATAACATTTACTAAATTACACACTGGAGTTGCAAGCAGCAGCAGCAGGAGCCCAAACATAGCTTGAAAGAGACACTGGAGTTGGCAGCAGGAGCCCAAAAATTCACTGAATGACATCCTGGAGTTGCAAGCAGCAGCAGGAGCCCAAACATAGCTTAAAAGAGACACTGGAGTTGCAAGCAGCAGCCCAAACCTAGCTTGAAAGACACACTGGAGTTGGCAGCAGGAGCCCAAAAATTGGCTGAATGACACCATGGAGTTGCAAGCAGCAGCAGCAGGAGCCCAAACATAGCTTGAAAGAGACACTGGAGTTGGCAGCAGGAGCCCAAAAATTTGATGAATCATGACCTGGAGTTGCAGGCAGCAGCAGGAGCCCAAACATAGCTTGAAAGAGAGACTGGAGTTGGCAGCAGGAGCCCATGAATTGGCCGAATGACACCCTGGAGGTGCAAGCAGCAGCAGCCCAAACGTAGCTTGAAAGACACACTGGAGTTGGCAGCAGGAGCCAAAAATTGGCTGAATGACACCCTGGAGTCGCAAGCAGCAGCAGCCCAAATATAGCTTGAAAGAGACATTGGAGTTCGCAGCAGCAGCACAAAAATTGGCTGAATGACACCCTGGAGTTGCAAGCAGCAGCAGCCCAAACATAGCTTGAAAGACACACTGAAGTTGGCAGCAGGAGCACAAAAGTTGGCTGAAGGCCACCCTGGAGTTGCAAGCAGAAGCAGCGGGAGCTCAAACATAGTTTGAAAGAGACACTGGAGTTGGCAGCAGGAGCCCAAAAATTGGCTGAATGACACCCTGGAGTTGCAAGCAGCAGTAGCAGGAGCCCAAACATAGCTTGAAAGAGACACTGGAGTTGGCAGCAGGAGCCCAAAAATTGGCTGAATGACACCCTGGAGTTGCAAGCAGCGGCAGCGGGAGCCCAAACATAGCTTAAAAGAGACACTGGAGTTGGCAGCAGGAGCCCAAAAATTGGCTGAATGACACCCTGGAGTTGCAAGCAGCAGCAGCAGCCTAAACCTAGCTTGAAAGAGACACTGGAGTTGGCAGCAGGAGCCCAAAAATTGTCTAAATGACACCCTGGAGTCGCAAGCAGCAGCAGCAGCAGCCCAGACATAGCTTGAAAGAGACATTGGAGTTCGCAGCAGCAGCAGCACAAAAATTGGCTGAATGACACCCTGGAGTTGCAAGCAGCGGCAGCGGGAGCCCAAACATAGCTTAAAAGAGACACTGGAGTTGGCAGCAGGAGCCCAAAAATTGGCTGCATGACACCCTGGAGTTGCAAGCAGCAGCAGCACAAACCTAGCTTGAAAGACACACTGGAGTTGGCAGCAGGAGCCCAATTATTGGCTGAATGACACCCTGGAGTTGCAAGCAGCAGCAGCCCAAACATAGCTTGAAAGAGACGCTGGAGTTGGCAGCAGGAGCCAAAAAATTGGCTGAATGACACCCTGGAGTTGCAAGCAAGAGCAGCAGGAGCCCAACTATTGCTTGAAAGAGACACTGGAGTTGGCAGTAGGAGCCCAAAATTGGCTGAATGACACCCTGGAGCTGCAAGCAGCAGCAGCCCAAACATAGCTTGAAAGACACACTGAAGTTGGCAGCAGGAGCACAAAAGTTGACTGAAGGCCACCCTGGAGTTGCAAGCAGAAGCAGCGGGAGCTCAAACATAGCTTGAAAGAGACACTGGAGTTGGCAGCAGGAGCCCAAAAATTGGCTGAATGACACCCTGGAGTTGCAAGCAGCAGCAGCCCAAAGCTAGCTTGAAAGACACACTGGAGTTGGCAGCAGGAGCCCAATTATTGGCTGAATGACACCCTGGAGTTGCAAGCAGCAGCAGCAGGAGCCCAAAAACTGCTTGAAAGAGACACTGGAGTTGGCAGTAGGAGCCCAAAAATTGGCTGAATGACACCCTGGAGCTGCAAGCAGCAGCAGGAGCCCAAGCAAAGTTTGAAAGAGACACTGGATTTGGCAGCAGGAGCCCAAAAATTGGCTGAATGACACCCTGGAGTTGCAAGCAGCAGCAGCGGGAGCCCAAACATAGCTTGAAAGAGACACTGGAGTTGGCAGCAGGAGCCCAAAAATTGGCTGAATGACACCCTGGAGTTGCAAGCAGCAGCAGCAGCAGCCCAAACCTAGCTTGAAAGAGACACTGGAGTTGGCAGCAGGAACCCAAAAATTGGCTGAATGACACCCTGGAGTTGCAAGCAGCAGCAGCAGGAGCCCAAACATAGCTTGAAAGAGACACTGGAGTTGGCAGCAGGAGCCCAAAAATTGACTGAATGACACCCTGGAGTTGCAAGCAGCGGCAGCGGGAGCCCAAACATAGCTTAAAAGAGACACTGGAGTTGGCAGCAGGAGCCCAAAAATTGGCTGAAAGACACCCTGGATTTGCAAGCAGCAGCAGCAGCCTAAACCTAGCTTGAAAGAGACACTGGAGTTGGCAGCAGGAGCCCAAAAATTGGCTGAATGACACCATGAAGTTGCAAGCAGCAGCAGCCCAAACATAGCTTGAAAGACACACTGGAGTTGGCAGCAGGAGCCCCAAAAATTGGCTGAATGACACCCTGGAGTCGCAAGCAGCAGCAGCAGCCCAAAAATAGCTTGAAAGAGACACTGGAGTTCACAGCAGCAGCACAAAAATTGGCTGAATGACACCCTGGAGTTGCAAGCAGCAGCAGGAGCCCAAACATAGCTTGAAAGAGACACTGGAGTTGGCAGCAGGAGCCCAAAAATTGGCTGAATGACACCCTGGAGTTGCAAGCAGCAGCAGCAGCAGCAGCAACAGCCCAAATATAGCTTGAAAGAGACACTGGAGTTGGCAGCAGGAGCCCAAAAATTGGCTAAATGACACCCTGGAGTCGCAAGCAGCAGCAGCAGCAGCAGGCCATACATAGCTTGAAAGAGACACTGGAGTTGGCAGCAGGAGCCCAATAATTGGCTGAATGACATCCTGGAGTTGCAAGCAGCAGCAGCCCAAGCATAGCTTGAAAGAGACACTGGAGTTGGCAGCAGGAGCCCAAAAATTGGCTGAATGACACCCTGGAGTCGCAAGCAGCAGCAGCAGTAGCCTAAACCTAGCTTGAAAGAGACACTGGAGTTGGCAGTAGGAGCCCAAAAATTGGCTGAATGACACCCTGGAGCTGCAAGCAGCAGCAGCAGGAGCCCAAACATAGCTTGAAAGAGACACTGGAGTTGGCAGCAGGAGCCCAAGAATTGGCTGAATGACACCGTGGAGTTGCAAGCAGCAGCAGGAGCCCAAACATAGCTTGAAAGGCACACTGGAGTTGGCAGCAGAAGCCCACAAATTGGCTAAATGACACCCTGCAGTCGCAAGCAGCAGCAGCAGTAGCAGCCCGAACATAGCTTGAAAGAGACACTGGAGTTGCCAGCAGGAGCCCAAAAATTGGCTGAATGACACCCTGGAGTTGCAAGCAGCAGCAGCAGCAGCCCAAACATAGCTTGAAGAGACCCTGGAGTTGGCAGCAGGAGCCCAAAAATTGGCTGAATGACACCCTGGAGTTGCAAGCAGCAGCAGCAGCCCGAACCTAGCTTGAAAGAGACACTGGAGTTGGCAGCAGGAGCCCAAAGACTGGCTGAATGACACCCTGGAGTTGCAAGCAGCAGCAGCAGCCTAAACCATAGCTTGAAAGACACCCTGGAGTTGGCAGCAGGAGACCAAAACTTGGCTGAATGACACCCTGGAGTAGCAAGCAGCAGAAGCAGCAGCCCAAACATAGCTTGAAAGAGACACTGGAGTTGGCAGCAGGAACCCAAAAATTGGATGAATGACACCCTGGAATTGCAAGCAGCAGCAGCCCAAACCTAGCTTGAAAGACACACTGGAGTTGGCAGCAGGAGCCCAAAAATTGGCTGAATGACACCCTGGAGTCGCGAGCAGCAGCAGCAGCAGCCCAAAAATAGCTTGAAAGAGACACTGGAGTTCGCAGCAGCAGCACAAACATTGGCTGAATGACACCCTGGGGTTGCAAGCAGCAGCAGGAGCCCAAACATAGCTTGAAAGAGACACTGGAGTTGGCAGCAGGAGCCTTAAAATTGGCTGAATGACACCCTGGAGTTGCTAGCAGCAGCAGCAGCAGCAGCCTAAATATAGCTTTAAAGACACACTGGAGTTGGCAGCAGAAGCCCAAAAATTGGCGAAATGACACCCTGGAGTCGCAAGCAGCAGTAGCACCAGCAGCAGCAGCAGCCCAAACAAAGCTTGAAAGAGACACTGGAGTTGGCAGCAGGAACCAAAAAATTGGCTGAATGACACCCTGGAGTTGCAAGCAGCAGCAGCCCAAACCTAGCTTGAAAGACACACTGGAGTTGGCAGCAGGAGCCCAATAATTGGCTGAATGACATCCTGGAGTTGCAAGCAGCAACAGCAGCAGCAGCGGCAGCAGCCCAAACATAGCTTGAAAGAGACACTGGAGTAGGCAGCAGGAGCCCAAAAATTGGCTGAATGACACCCTGCAGTTGCAAGCAGCAGCAGCCCAAACCTAGCTTGAAAGCCACACTTGAGTTGGCAGCAGGAGCCCAAAAATTGGCTGAATTACAGCCTGGAGTCGCAAGCAGCAGCAGTAGCCCAGACATAGCTTGAAAGAGACACTAGATTTGGTAGCAGGAGCCCAAAAATTGGCTGAATGACACCCTGGAGCTGCAAGCAGCAGCAGCAGCCCAAACATGGCTTGAAAGAAACACCGGAGTTGGCAGCAGGAGCCCAAAAATTGGCTGAATGACACCATGGAGTTGCAAGCAGCAGCAGCAGCAGGAGCCCAAACATAGCTTGAAAGAGACACTGGAGTTGGCAGGAGGAGCCCAAAAATTGGCTGAATGACACCCTGGAGTTGCAAACAGCAGCAGCAGGAGCCCAAACATAGCTTGAACGAGACACTGGAGTTGGCAGCAGGAGCCCAAAAATTGGCTGAATGACACCCTGAAGTCGCAAGCAGCAGCAGCAGGAGCCCAACTATTGCTTGAAAGAGACACTGAAGTTGGCAGTAGGAGCCCAAAAATTGGCTGAATGACACCCTGGAGCTACAAGCAGCAGCAGCAGCAACCCAAACATAGCTTGAAAGACACACTGGAGTTGGCAGCAGGAGCCCAAAAATTGGCTTAATGACACCCTGGAGCTGCAAGCAGCAGCAGCAGCCCGAACCTACCTTGAAAGAGACACTGGATTTGACAGCAGGAGTCCAAAAATTGGCTGAATGACACCCTGGAGTTGCAAGCAGCAGCAGCAGCCCAAACCTAGCTTGAAAGACACCCTGGAGTTGGCAGCAGGAGCCCAAAACTTGGCTAAATGTCACCCTGGAGTTGTAAGCAGCAGCAGCAGCAGCCCAAACCTAGCTTGAAAGCGACACTGGAGTTGGCAGCAGGAACCCAAAAATTGGCTGAATGACACCATGAAGCTGCAAGCAGCAGCAGCCCAAACATAGCTTGAAAGACACACTGGAGTTGGCAGCAGGAGCCCAAAAATTGGCTGAATGACACCCTGGAGTCGCAAGCAGCAGGAGCAGCAGCCCAAACATAGCTTGAAAGAGACACTGGAGTTCACAGCAGCAGCACAAAAATTGGCTGAATGACACCCTGGAGTTGCAAGCAGCAGCAGGAGCCCAAACATAGCTTGAAAGAGACACTGGAGTTGGCAGCAGGAGCCCAAAAATTGGCTAAATGACACCCTGGAGTCGCAAGCAGCAGCGGCAGCAGCAGCAGGCCATACATAGCTTGAAAGAGACACTGGAGTTGGCAGCAGGAGCCCAAAAATTGACTGAATGACACCCTTGAGTTGCAAGCAGCAACAGTCCAAACCTAGCTTGAAAGACACACTGGAGTTGGCAGCAGGAGCCCAAAAATTGGCTGAATGACACCCTGGAGTCGCAAGCAGCAGGAGCAGCAGCCCAAACATAGCTTGAAAGAGACACTGGAGTTCACAGCAGCAGCACAAAAATTGGCTGAATGACACCCTGGAGTTGCAAGCAGCAGCAGGAGCCCAAACATAGCTTGAAAGAGACACTGGAGTTGGCAGCAGGAGCCCAAAAATTGGCTGAATGACACCCTGGAGTTGCAAGCAGCAGCAGCAGCAGCAACAGCCCAAATATAGCTTGAAAGAGACACTGGAGTTGGCAGCAGGAGCCCAAAAATTGGCTAAATGACACCCTGGAGTCGCAAGCAGCAGCGGCAGCAGCAGCAGGCCATACATAGCTTGAAAGAGACACTGGAGTTGGCAGCAGGAGCCCAAAAATTGGCTGAATGACACCCTTGAGTTGCAAGCAGCAACAGTCCAAACCTAGCTTGAAAGACACACTGGAGTTGGCAGCAGGAGCCCAATAATTGGCTGAATGACATCCTGGAGTTGCAAGCAGCAGCAGCCCAAGCATAGCTTGAAAGAGACACTGGAGTTGGCAGCAGGAGCCCAAAAATTGGCTGAATGACACCCTGGAGTCGCAAGCAGCAGCAGCAGGAGCCCAAACATAGCTTGAAAGAGACACTGGAGTTGGCAGTAGGAGCCCAAAAATTGGCTGAATGACACCCTGGAGCTGCAAGCAGCAGCAGGAGCCCAAACATAGCTTGAAAGAGACACTGGAGTTGTCAGCAGGAGCCCAAAAATTGGCTGAATGACACCCTGGAGTTGCAAGCAGCAGCAGGAGCCCAAGCATAGCTTGAAAGACACACTGGAGTTGGCAGCAGAAGCCCACAAATTGGCTAAATGACACCCTGCTGTCGCAAGCAGCAGCAGTAGCAGACCGAACATAGCTTGAAAGAGACACTGGAGTTGGCAGCAGGAGCCCAAAAATTGGCTGAATGACCCCCTGGAGTTGCAAGCAGCAGCAGCAGCAGCCCAAACATAGCTTGAAAGAGACACTGGAGATGGCAGCAGGAGCCCAAAAATTGGCTGAATGACACTCTGGAGTTGCAAGCAGCAGCAGCAGCCCGAACCTAGCTTGAAAGAGACACTGGAGTTGGCAACAGGAGCCCAAAAATTGGCTGAATGACACCCTGGAGTTGCAAGCAGCAGCCCAAACCATAGCTTGAAAGACACCCTGGAGTTGGCAGCAGGAGACCAAAAATTGGCTGAATGACACCCTGGAGTAGCAAGCAGCAGAAGCAGCAGCCCAAACATAGCTTGAAAGAGACACTGGAGTTGGCAGCAGGAACCCAAAAATTGGATGAATGACACCCAGGAGTTGCAAGCAGCAGCAGCCCAAACCTAGCTTGAGAGACACGCTGGAGTTGGCAGCAGGAGCCCAAAAATTGGCTGAATGACACCCTGGAGTCGCGAGCAGCAGCAGCCCAAACATAGCTTGAACGAGACACTGGAGTTCGCAGCAGCAGCACAAACATTGGCTGAATGACACCCTGGAGTTGAAAGCAGCAGCAGGAGCCCAAACATAGCTTGAAAGAGACACTGGAGTTGGCAGCAGGAGCCCAAAAATTGGCTGAATGACACCCTGGAGTTGCAAGCAGCAGCAGCAGCAGCAGCCTAAATATAGCTTTAAAGACACACTGGAATTGGCAGCAGAAGCCCAAAAATTGGCTCAATGACACCCTGTAATCGCAAGCAGCAGCAGCAGCAGCAGCCCAAACAAAGCTTGTAAGAGACACTGGAGTTGGCAGCAGGAACCAAAAAATTGGCTGAATGACACCCTGGAGTTGCAAGCAGCAGCAGCCCAAACCTAGCTTGAAAGACACACTGGAGTTGGCAGCAGGAGCCCAATAATTGGCTGAATGACACCCTGGAGTTGCAAGCAGCAGCAGCCCAAACATAGCTTGAAAGAGACACTGAAGTTGGCAGCAGGAGCCTAAAAATTGGCTGAATGACACCGTGGAGTTGCAAGCAGTAACAGCAGCAGCAGCGGCAGCAGCCCAAACATATCTTGAAAGAGACACTGGAGTAGGCAGCAGGAGCCCAAAAATTGGCTGAATGACACCCTGCAGTTGCAAGCAGCAGCAGCCCAAACCTAGCTTGAAAGCCACACTTGAGTTGGCAGCAGGAGCCCAAAAATTGGCTGAATTACAGCCTGGAGTCACCTGAGTTGGCAGCAGGAGCCCAAAAAATGGCTGAATGACACCATGGAGTTGCAAGCAGCAGCAGCAGGAGCCCAAAAAATAGCTTGAAATAGACACTGGAGTTGGCAGGAGGAGCCCAAAAATTGGCTGAATGACACCCTGGAGTTGCAAACAGCAGCAGCAGGAGCCCAAACATAGCTTGAACAGACACTGGAGTTGGCAGCAGGAGCCCAAAAATTGGCTGAATGACACCCTGAAGTCACAAGCAGCAGCAGCAGGAGCCCAAATATTGCTTGAAAGAGACAATGGAGTTGGCAGTAGGAGCCCAAAAATTGGCTGAATGACACCCTGGAGCTACAAGCAGCAGCAGCAGCCCAAACATAGCTTGAAAGACACACTGGAGTTGGCAGCAGGAGCCCAAAAATTGGCTGAATGACACCCTGGAGTTGCAAGCAGCAGCAGGAGCCCAAACATATTTTGAAAGAGACACTGGAGTTGGCAGCAGGAGCCCAAAAATTGGCTGAATGACACACTGGAGTTGCAAACAGCAGCAGCAGGAGCCCAAGCATAGCTTGAAAGAGACACTGGAGTTGGCAGCAGGAGCCCAAAAATTGGCTGAATGACACCCTGGAGTTGCAAGCAGCAGCAGGAGCCCAAACATATTTTGAAAGAGACACTGGGGTTGGCAGCAGGAGCCCAAAAATTGGCTGAATGACACACTGGAGTTGCAAGCAGCAGCAGCAGGAGCCCAAACATAGCTTGAACGAGGCACTGGAGTTGGCAGCAGGAGCCCAAAAATTGGCTGAATGACACCCTGGAGTTGCAAGCTGCAGCAGCAGGAGCCCAAACATAGCTTGAAAGAGACACTGGAGTTGGCAGCAGGAGCCCAAAAATTGGCTGAATGACACCCTAGAGTTGCAAGCAGCAGCAACAGCAGTAGCAGCCCAAACCTAGCTTGAAAGACACCCTGGACTTGGCAGCAGGAGCCCAAGAATTTGCAGAATGACACACTGGAGTTGCAAGCAGCAGCAGCAGGAGCCCATATATAGCTTGAAAGAGACACTGGAGTTGGCAGCAGGAGCCCAAAAATTGGCTGAATGACACCCTGGAGTTGCAAGCAGCAGCAGCAGCAGCCTAAATATAGCTTTAAAGACACACTGGAGTTGGCAGCAGAAGCCCAAAAATTGGCTAAATGACACCCTGGTGTCGCAAGCAGCAGCAGCAGCAGCAGCCCAAACAAAGCTTGAAAGAGACACTGGAGTTGGCAGCAGGAACCAAAAAATTGGCTGAATGACACCCTGGAGTTGCAAGCAGCAGCAGCCCAAACCTAGCTTGAAAGACACACTGGAGTTGGCAGCAGGAGCCCAATAATTGGCTGAATGACAACCTGGAGTTGCAAGCAGCAGCAGACCAAACATAGCTTGAAAGAGGCACTGGAGTTGGCAGCAGGAGCCTAAAAATTGGCTGAATGACACCCTGGAGTTGCAAGCAGCAGCGGCAGCAGCCCAAACATGTCTTGAAAGAGAAACTGGAGTAGGCAGCAGGAGCCTAAAAATTGGCTGAATGACACCCTGCAGTTGCAAGCAGCAGCAGCAGCAGCCCAAAACTAGCTTGAAAGCCACACTTGAGTTGGCAGCAGGAGCACAAAGAATTGGCTGAATTACAGCCTGGAGTCGCAAGCAGCAGCAGCAACAGCCCAGACATAGCTTGAAAGAGACACTGGAGTTGGCAGCAAGAGCCCAAAAATTGGCTAAATGACACCCTGGAGTCGCAAGCAGCAGCAGCAGGAGCCTAAATATTGCTTGAAAGAGACACTGGAGTTGGCAGCAGGAGCCCAAAAATTGGCTGAATGACACTCTGGAGTTGCGAACAGCAGCAGCAGGAGCCCAAGCATAGCTTGAAAGAGACTCTGGAGTTGGCAGCAGGAGCCCAAAAATTGGCTGAATGACACCCTGGAGTTGCAAGCAGCAGTAGCAGGAGCCCAAACATAGCTTGAACGAGACACTGGAGTTGGCAGCAGGAGCCCAAACATAGCTAGAAAGAGACACTGGAGTCGGCAGCAGGAGCCCAAAAATTGGCTGAATGACACCCTGGAGTTGCAAGCAGCAGCAGCAGCAGCCCAAACCTAGCTTGAAAGACACACTTGAGTTGGCAGCAGGATCCCAAAAATTGGCTGAATTACAGCCTGGAGTCGCAAGCAGCAGCAGCAGCCCAGACATAGCTTGAAAGAGACACCGGAGTTGGCAGCAGGAGCCCAAAAATTGGCTGAATGACACACTGGAGTCGCAAGCAGCAGCAGCAGGAGCCCAAATATTGCTTGAAAGAGACACTGGAGTTGGCAGTAGGAGCCAAAAAATTGGCTGAATGACACCCTGGAGTCGCAAGCAGCAGCAGCAGGAGCCTAAATATTGCTTGAAAGAGACACTGGAGTTGGCAGCAGGAGCCCAAAAATTGGCTGAATGACACTCTGGAGTTGCGAACAGCAGCAGCAGGAGCCCAAGCATAGCTTGAAAGAGACTCTGGAGTTGGCAGCAGGAGCCCAAAAATTGGCTGAATGACACCCTGGAGTTGCAAGCAGCAGTAGCAGGAGCCCAAACATAGCTTGAAAGACACACTTGAGTTGGCAGCAGGATCCCAAAAATTGGCTGAATTACAGCCTGGAGTCGCAAGCAGCAGCAGCAGCCCAGACATAGCTTGAAAGAGACACCGGAGTTGGCAGCAGGAGCCCAAAAATTGGCTGAATGACACACTGGAGTCGCAAGCAGCAGCAGCAGGAGCCCAAATATTGCTTGAAAGAGACACTGGAGTTGGCAGTAGGAGCCAAAAAATTGGCTGAATGACACCCTGGAGTCGCAAGCAGCAGCAGCAGGAGCCTAAATATTGCTTGAAAGAGACACTGGAGTTGGCAGCAGGAGCCCAAAAATTGGCTGAATGACACTCTGGAGTTGCGAACAGCAGCAGCAGGAGCCCAAGCATAGCTTGAAAGAGACTCTGGAGTTGGCAGCAGGAGCCCAAAAATTGGCTGAATGACACCCTGGAGTTGCAAGCAGCAGTAGCAGGAGCCCAAACATAGCTTGAACGAGACACTGGAGTTGGCAGCAGGAGCCCAAACATAGCTAGAAAGAGACACTGGAGTCGGCAGCAGGAGCCCAAAAATTGGCTGAATGACACCCTGGAGTTGCAAGCAGCAGCAGCAGCAGCCCAAACCTAGCTTGAAAGCCACACTTGAGTTGGCAGCAGGAGCACAAAGAATTGGCTGAATTACAGCCTGGAGTCGCAAGCAGCAGCAGCAGCAACAGCCCAGACATAGCTTGAAAGAGACACTGGAGTTGGCAGCAGGAGCCCAAAAATTGGCTAAATGACACCCTGGAGTCGCAAGCAGCAGCAGCAGGAGCCTGAATATTGCTTGAATGAGACACTGGAGTTGGCAGCAGCAGCCCAAAAATTGGCTGAATGACACTCTGGAGTTGCGAACAGCAGCAGCAGGAGCCCAAGCATAGCTTGAAAGAGACTCTGGAGTTGGCAGCAGGAGCCCAAAAATTGGCTGAATGACACCCTGGAGTTGCAAGCAGCAGTAGCAGGAGCCCAAACATAGCTTGAACGAGACACTGGAGTTGACAGCAGGAGCCCAAACATAGCTAGAAAGAGACACTGGAGTCGGCAGCAGGAGCCCAAATATTGGCTGAATGACACCCTGAAGTTGCAAGCAGCAGCAGCAGCAGCCCAAACCTAGCTTGAAAGACACACTTGAGTTGGCAGCAGGATCCCAAAAATTGGCTGAATTACAGCCTGGAGTCGCAAGCAGCAGCAGCAGCCCAGACATAGCTTGAAAGAGACACCGGAGTTGGCAGCAGGAGCCCAAAAATTGGCTGAATGACACACTGGAGTCGCAAGCAGCAGCAGCAGGAGCCCAAATATTGCTTGAAAGAGACACTGGAGTTGGCAGTAGGAGCCAAAAAATTGGCTGAATGACACCCTGGAGCTACAAGCAGCAGCAGCAGCCCAAACATAGCTTGAAAGACACACTGGAGTTGGCAGCAGGAGCCCAAAAATTAGGTGAATGACACCCTGGAGTTTCAAGCAGCAGCAGGAGCCCAAACATATTTTGAAAGAGACACTGGAGTTGGCAGCAGGAGCCCAAAAATTGGCTGAACGGCACCCTGGAGTTGCAAACAGCAGCAGCAGGAGCCCAAGCATAGCTTGAAAGAGACACTGGAGTTGGCAGCAGGAGCCCACAAATTGGCTGAATGACACCCTGGAGTTGCAAGCAGCAGTAGCAGGAGCCCAAACATAGCTTGAATGAGACACTGGAGTTGGCAGCAGGAGCCCAAAAATTGGCTGAATGACACCCTGGAGTTGCAAGCAGCAGCAGCAGCAGGAGCCCAAACATAGCTTGAAAGAGACACTGGAGTTGTCAGCAGGAGCCCAAAAATTGGCTGAATGACACCCTGGAGTTGCAAGCAGCAGCAACAGCAGCAGCAGCCCAAACCTAGCTTGAAAGACACCCTGGAGTTGGCAGCAGGAGCCCAAGAATTTGCTGAATGACACCCTGGAGTTGCAAGCAGCAGCAGCAGGAGCCCAAACATAGCTTGAAAGAGACACTGGAGTTGGCAGGAGGAGCCCAAAAATTGGCTGAATGACACCCTGGAGTTGCAAACAGCAGCAGAAGGAGCCCAAGCATAGCTTGAAAGAGGCACTGGAGTCTGCAGCAGGAGCCCAAAAAGTGGCTGAATGACACCCTGGAGTTGCAAGCAGCAGCAGCAGGAGCCCAAACGTAGCTTGAAAGAGATACTGGAGTTGGCAACAGGAGCCCAAAAATTGGCTGAATGACACCCTGGAGTTGCAAGCAGCAGCAGCAGGAGCCCAAACATAGCTTGAAAGAGATACTGGAGTTGGCAGCAGGAGCCCAAAAATTGGCTGAATGACACCCTGGAGTTGCAAGCAGCAGCATCAGGAGCCCAAACCTAGCTTGAAAGAGACACTGGAGTTGGCAGCAGGAGCCCAAAAATTGGCTGAATGACACCCTGGTGTTGCAAGCAGCAGCAGCAGCACGAACCTAGCTTGAAAGACACCCTTGAGTTGGCAGCAGGAGCCCACAAATTGGCTGAATGACACCCTGGAGTTGCAAGCAGCAGCAGCAGGAGCCCAATCATAGCTTGAAAGAGACACTGGAGTTGGCAGCAGGAACCCAAAAATTGGTCTAAAGACACACTGCAGTTGGCAGCAGCAGAAGGCCAAAATTTGGCTGAAAGACACACCCTGAAGTTGGCATCATCAGGAGCCCAAAAATTGGCCTAAAGACATAAATATGTTTTGCACCATTTGGAAAGTGTAAAACGTGGCACCATGCTGAATCTAGGCCCATGCATCAGCCATTGGTGGGTGGAAATCCTGCCTGATCCATCCCTGATTAATTTTCACAAAGGTGAGTCTTTCCACATTTTTAGTTGACAGACGAGTTCTCCTCGCCGTAACTATGGCTCCCGCCGCACTAAACACCCACTCAGATGGCACGCTACTTTCCGGGCAGGACAGCTTTTGTAGGGCAAACTCAGCTAGCTGCAGCCACAAGTCAAGTTTGGCTGTCCAGAAGTCCAGCGGATCCTCAAGGTGTGTTGGCATGGTCATGTCAAGATATGACATGACCTGCTGGTTCAGGTCCTGCTCCAAGTCTTCCTGCTGCTCATGAGTAGACTTACTATGCGGGTGTAGAAAGCTACTCATTAGCAACTGTAGACTGAGGCTGCTGCTGATGGAGCTGCTCCTGCCAACCCCCCCAGCAGCCATGGCAGTGGAAAGTGAGCGCAGAGGTCCCCCCGAGTCAGACCTGTGAGATTATGGACCATGGCGCAGATAGGCATCGGCCAACTGACTACGTAGAGTGTCTTTGTAGTAGTTCAGTTTGTCCTCCCTCTCGGTGGGTTTAAAAAATGCCCCCATTTTGTGCCGGAAGCGAGGGTCCAAAAAGGTGAAGAGCCAGAAGTCATCCCGCTAACAAGTGGAAACAATTCTGGGGTCACTACGCAAGCACGTGAGCATGTTTTCTGCCATTTGCGCAAGTGGCTTGGAGGGAGTACCTGTCTCCATCTCCACTGCATACTGCCACGGTGTGTCTGGGTACTCTGTCTCGCCTTCCTCACAACCCTCTGGCTCCTCTGGCTGCTCCTGCTCCTCCTTTCCTGTCAGCTGACTAGATAAACCAGCCATTTTGCCAAGCCTAAACTGTGCACTGTGCCACTCCTCCTCCTCTTCCTCCTCCTCCTCCTCCAGTTCAGCTCCAATGGGGTTCATGTGGCCGTAAGATGTAGACGCCATGTCTCCAGTGCCCTGACCAGCCGTGGTTTCCAACATGTGCTGTAGTACATAAAGCAGTGGAATCACGTTGTTCATCCCGTAATCCTGGCAACTCACAAATAAAGTGGCTTCCTCAAAGGGCCTGAGCAAACGGCAGGTGTCACGTATGAGCTGCCATTGGTTGACATTGAAGTTACACAGGGGAGTCCCCCTATCCGCTTGCATCATCAAGAAATCCGTGATGTCTTTTCTCTGTTCGTACAGTCTGTCCAACATATGCAGGGTGGAATTACAACGGGTGGAAACATCGCAAATCAGACTATGTTGGGGGCTACCGTTCTGAAGCTGTAGCTCAAGACGGGTGTGCTTGGCGGTGTATGAGAGGCTGAAGTGCATGCAAAGTTTCCTTGAAGTTGTTAGGATGTCTTGCAGATGGGGGGAAGACTTCAGAAACCGCTTCACAACCAGATTGAAGACGTGAGCCATGCAGGGCGCATGGGTCAGCCTTCCTTGTCGCAGTGCAGACAAAATGTTCTTCCCATTGTCGGTAACCATGGTTCCCATTTTCAGTTTTCTTGGAGTAAGCCATGTTTGGATTTCTTGATTAATAAATTTAAGCAGTTCTTCCCCTGTGTGACTCCGTTCACCAAGACAAACCATGTGAAGCACAGCGTGACACCTCCGTGCCCTGCACACATGGTAGGCTGGAGGGGCACTGAGACTTGAGCCTACAGTGGAGGGTGAGGAGATGGCGGAGGATGAGGAGACCGAGTCGCACTGTGTCACAGGCACAATGGCCAGGGAGCGCGGAGGCCGAAGCGGCGTGACCTGTCCAAGTTGTTGCTGCTGCAAAGGGACCACATTCACCCAGTGGGCCATAAACGACATGTACTGTCCCTGACCGTAGTTACAGCTCCAGACATTGGCGCTGCCCTGCAGTTTGCTACACACCGACAGGCTCAAGGACTGGCCCACCTTCTGTTCAACAAAAGTGTGCAGCGCTGGCACTGTCTTCTTGGCAAAGAAATGACGGGACTCTCCACCTCGGCTCGGCACAAGCCATCAGTTCTCTGAAAGGTGCAGAGTTCACCACCTGAAAAGGGAGCGACTGCAGCACCAGCAACTTGAACAGGAGCACATTCAGCTTCTGCGCTGTAGGATGAGTGGGTGCATACTGCTGTTTTTTGGACATGGCTTCGCTGATGGATTGCTGGGGGGATGCATGACTTGGAGCAGGAGGAGCAGGAGCATCAGGAGGAGCGACAGAGGATGGGTATGACGCACAGCTGCCTTCGGCTGAGGTGCTGGAGCCTTGGCTGGCAGAAATTGGGAGTGGCGTGCCACTTGGTGAGGAAGCAGGTTGGACCACCTCTTCGGAGCCTCCTTTCTCCCAGGCCGCTTTATGGTGACGCATCATATGTTGACGCAGGGCCGTGGTGCCAGGAAAAACTGCCACACTGCCGAGTAGCTACTTTTCCCACCAACAGCCGCACTGATTCACTGCTACTGTCGCCAACCCCAGGAACCCCTGCTCCACTACCTCCCGATAAGGTAGCCTGCCGCGCAGCAGGTGCTCTACCTCGGCCCCGTTTGGTCCAGGCTTTACAATTCTGCCCCCATGATGACTGCCAACCATGCTGCTAACACCTTGCTGCCTCCGCTGCTGACTCCGGGGCGACCTGCGCCCCTCTTCTCCTGATGATGAGGATAAAGCCCCTTCTGCACCCGGCTCCCAAGTGCGATCGGCTTCATCATCATCATCATCATCACCGAGTTGTGGCTGCACGTCACTGATGTTCTCGGATTCCTCAACAGTGTCTGGCGCAGGAGCTGGAATGCTCGCAACTACACCCACGCCACTCTCCACATCACTATTTGTCTGCCTAGCGAAGGAAGCCACCTCCATTTCTTGGCTGGGCAGTAGCTGCTGACTGTCCTCTATCTGATCGTCCCCCTCACTAAAGAATGGAGCTGAACCCAAAGCATAGGATATGTCGCTGGGGGAGGGAACGGCGTAGGACAGAGGCAATGGGAGGAAAGGGACTGCTCTCGGGCCATGCCAACTCAGGGTTGTGTCAGAGGAACCTACCGACCCTAGACTGGGGGTGTCAGATGTAACTTGTGATGATGTGGATGACCGCGTTAACCAATCTACCACGGCAGATGCGTTACTGGTGGAGACACGACCGCTAGCAGATACTGGCAGATCAGGTCTCTCCTGCTGCCACTCACCCCTAGTCTGCTGCAACCTCTGCCTGCTGAATCTTGGCCTCTGCCACTCCTCTTTGAACATCCTGGCACTTGTCTGCCTGACATTTTTATGTATTTGAAATGCGCAATAGGCACTTAAAAAAAAGCAGAAGCTAAATAAAGTGAGATACTGCTTCTCTGCACGAGAAACTATGAAAATTGGCAATATGGGATACCCTGCGGGCTGGTGTTTTTACAAGACACAAAAAAACAATTCAAAATGCAATATATTAATAAAACAGAGCCTGTAGAAGCTGCTTTAGTATAACAGATAGGGTGAAATGTGCCGGTTTGGGATACCCTGCGGCCTGGTGTTTTTAAAGGACGCAAAAAAACAATTCAAAATGCAATATATTAATAAAACAGAGCCTATAGTAGCTGCTTTAGTATAACAGATAGGGTGTAATGTGCCGGTTTGGGAAACCCTGCGGCCTGGTGTTTTTACAGGACGCAAAAAAAAATTCAAAATGCAATATATTAATAAAACAGAGCCTGTAGAAGCTGCTTTAGTATAACAGATAGGGTGAAATGTGCCGGTTTGGGATACCCTGCGGCCTGGTGTTTTTACAGGACGCACAAAACCAATTCAAAATGCAATATATTAATAAAACAGAGCCTGTAGAAGCTGTTTTAGTATAACAGATAGGGTGAAATGTGCCGGTTTGGGATACCCTGCGGCCTGGTGTTTTTACAGGACGCAAAAAAACAATTCAAAATGCAATATATTAATAAAACAGAGCCTGTAGAAGCTGCTTTAGTATAACAGATAGGGTGAAATGTGCCGGTTTGGGATACCCTGCGGCCTGGTGTTTTTAAAGGACGCAAAAAAACAATTCAAAATGCAATATATTAATAAAACAGAGCCTGTAGTAGCTGCTTTAGTATAACAGATAGGGTGTAATGTGCCGGTTTGGGAAACCCTGCGGCCTGGTGTTTTTACAGGACGCAAAAAAAATTCAAAATGCAATATATTAATAAAACAGAGCCTGTAGAAGCTGCTTTAGTATAACAGATAGGGTGAAATGTTCCGGTTTGGGATATCCTGCGGCCTGGTGTTTTTACAGGACGCACAAAACCAATTCAAAATGCAATATATTAATAAAACAGAGCCTGTAGAAGCTGTTTTAGTATAACAGATAGGGTGAAATGTGCCGGTTTGGGATACCCTGCGGCCTGGTGTTTTTACAGAATGCAAAAAACCAATTCAAAATGCAATATATTAATAAAACAGAGCCTGTAAAAGCTGCTTTAGTATAACAGATAGGGTGAAATGTGCCGGTTTGGGATACCCTGCGGCCTGGTGTTTTTAAAGAACGCACAAAACCGATTCAAAATGCAATATATTAATAACACAGGGCCTTTAGAAGCTGCTTTAGTATAACAGATAGTGTGTAATGTGCCGGTTTGGGATACCCTGCGGCCTGGTGTTTTTACAGGACGCACAAAGCCAATTCAAAATGCAATATATTAATAAAACAGAGCCTGTAGAAGCTGTTTTAGTATAACAGATAGGGTGAAATGTGCCGGTTTGGGATACCCTGCGGCCTGGTGTTTTTACAGGACGCAAAAAAACAATTCAAAATGCAATATATTAATAAAACAGAGCCTGTAGAAGCTGCTTTAGTATAACAGATAGGGTGAAATGTGCCGGTTTGGGATACCCTGCGGCCTGGTGTTTTTAAAGGACGCAAAAAAACAATTCAAAATGCAATATATTAATAAAACAGAGCCTGTAGTAGCTGCTTTAGTATAACAGATAGGGTGTAATGTGCCGGTTTGGGAAACCCTGCGGCCTGGTGTTTTTACAGGACGCAAAAAAAATTCAAAATGCAATATATTAATAAAACAGAGCCTGTAGAAGCTGCTTTAGTATAACAGATAGGGTGAAATGTTCCGGTTTGGGATATCCTGCGGCCTGGTGTTTTTACAGGACGCACAAAACCAATTCAAAATGCAATATATTAATAAAACAGAGCCTGTAGAAGCTGTTTTAGTATAACAGATAGGGTGAAATGTGCCGGTTTGGGATACCCTGCGGCCTGGTGTTTTTACAGAATGCAAAAAACCAATTCAAAATGCAATATATTAATAAAACAGAGCCTGTAAAAGCTGCTTTAGTATAACAGATAGGGTGAAATGTGCCGGTTTGGGATACCCTGCGGCCTGGTGTTTTTAAAGAACGCACAAAACCGATTCAAAATGCAATATATTAATAACACAGGGCCTTTAGAAGCTGCTTTAGTATAACAGATAGTGTGTAATGTGCCGGTTTGGGATACCCTGCGGCCTGGTGTTTTTACAGGACGCACAAAGCCAATTCAAAATGCAATATATTAATAAAACAGAGCCTGTAGAAGCTGCTTTAGTATAACAGATAGGGTGAAATGTGCCGGTTTGGGAAACCCTGCGGCCTGGTGTTTTTACAGGACGCAAAAAAAAATTCAAAATGCAATATATTAATAAAACAGAGCCTGTAGAAGCTGCTTTAGTATAACAGATAGGGTGAAATGTGCCGGTTTGGGATACCCTGCGGCCTGGTGTTTTTACAGGACGCACAAAACCAATTCAAAATGCAATATATTAATAAAACAGAGCCTGTAGAAGCTGTTTTAGTATAACAGATAGGGTGAAATGTGCCGGTTTGGGATACCCTGCGGCCTGGTGTTTTTACAGGACGCAAAAAAAAATTCAAAATGCAATATATTAATAAAACAGAGCCTGTAGAAGCTGCTTTAGTATAACAGATAGGGTGAAATGTGCCGGTTTGGGATACCCTGCGGCCTGGTGTTTTTAAAGGACGCAAAAAAACAATTCAAAATGCAATATATTAATAAAACAGAGCCTGTAGTAGCTGCTTTAGTATAACAGATAGGGTGTAATGTGCCGGTTTGGGAAAACCTGCGGCCTGGTGTTTTTACAGGACGCAAAAAAAATTCAAAATGCAATATATTAATAAAACAGAGCCTGTAGAAGCTGCTTTAGTATAACAGATAGGGTGAAATGTGCCGGTTTGGGATACCCTGCGGCCTGGTGTTTTTACAGGACGCACAAAACCGATTCAAAATGCAATATATTAATAACACAGAGCCTTTAGAAGCTGCTTTAGTATAACAGATAGTGTGTAATGTGCCGGTTTGGGATACCCTGCGGCCTGGTGTTTTTACAGGACGCACAAAACCAATTAAAAATGCAATATATTAATAAAACAGAGCCTTTAGAAGCTGATTTAGTATAACAGATAGGATGAAATGTGCTGGTTTGGGATACCCATGTGGCCTGGTGATTTTACAGGACGCACAAAACCAATTCAAAATGCGATATATTAATTAAACAGAGCCTGTAGAAGCTGATTTAGTATAACAGATAGGGTGAAATGTGCTGAAATAGTATGCCCATGTGGGCTGGGGTTTTTACAGCATACATAAAAAATTTAAACTAATCGAGTTATAAAAAATACTTGTATGTAACAGATAGGGTTAAATATGCCACTGCCAAGATGAGATGCACAGTGGCCAGGAATATTTACAAAAAAAAGCAATTTAAAACTGATCTGGCAAATGAAGTGAAAAAAAAAAAAAAGTTTCCCTGTCACTTTCTCTGCTGTCCCTGCCTGGATCGTTCCTGATTTTTCCCTATCTTTCCCTTATCATTCCCTGACTTTCCCTGGCACTGTGTGGGTCTCTGTGGGTCTCCCTGACTCTCCCAGCCTGTCTGTAAGTCTCTCCCTGTCTGCAGCATCTCCGTTCGGTCTGCAATGTAACGCTGAAATGTGCACAAGCCAGATGGCCACCTTTTATATAGCACTGTGAAGTCACCGGGCTTCCTGGCTGCTGATAGGCTGCATGTGACCTTCCCATGATAACTTGCCCCAAGGGACATGTCCGGACATGTCCATCCACCATTTTACAATGGCTGTAATTGAAATAAATGGAGTTTAAAGGAAAACTTCAATAGATCAAATCGCGGGGAAATTCGGATTCGTTCAGAATCGAATTTTTCCTGAAATTCGGAACGAATTCGGGTTCGTCCGAATCGATTCGCTCATCTCTAGTAAAATCAGCCAGCCTGTGTCTTTGGACAGGGGGGCATCCCAAATACTAGCATAAATATTTGAAGAGTACCTGTCTATTAACATTGTGCATTTTGTAAAGAAAGTCACTTTTTCACTGTAAAATCAGCCAGCCTGTGTCTTTGAACAGGGGGGCATCCCAAATACTAGCATAAATATTTGAAGAGTACCTGTCTATTAACATTGTGCATTTTGTAAAAAAAAGCCACTTTTTCACTGTAAAAGCAGCCAGCCTGTGTCTTTGAACAGCAGGGCATCCCAAATACTAGCATAAATATTTGAAGAGTACCTGTCTATTAACATTGTGCATTTTGTAAAGAAAGTCACTTTTTCACTGTTAAAGCAGCCAGCCTGTGTCTTTGAACAGTGGGGCATCCCAAATACTAGCATAAATATTTGAAGAGTACCTGTCTATTAACAATGTGCATTTCATAAAGAAAGTCACCATTTCACTTTAAAAGCAGCCAGCCTGTGTCTTTGAACAGGGGGGCATCCCAAATACTAGCATAAATATTTGAAGAGTACCTGTCTATTAACATTGTGCATTTTGTAAAAAAAGCCACTTTTTCACTGTAAAAGCAGCCAGCCTGTGTCTTTGAACAGCAGGGCATTCCAAATACTAGCATAAATATTTGAAGAGTATCTGTCTATTAACATTGTGCATTTTGTAAAGAAAGTCACTTTTTCACTGTAAAAGCAGCCAGCCTGTGTCTTTGAACAGTGGGGCATCCCAAATACTAGCATAAATATTTGAAGAGGAGCTGTCTATTAACATTGGGCATTTTGTAAAGAAAGTCACTTTTTCACTATTAAAGCAGCCAGTCTGTGTCTTTGAACAGGGGGACATCCCAAATACTAGCATAAATATTTGAAGAGTACCTGTCTATTAACATTGTGCATTTTGTAAACAAAGTCACTTTTTCACTGTAAAAGCAACCAGCCTGTGTCTTTGAACAGGGGGGCATCCCAAATACTAGCAAAAATATTTGAAGTATATTTGAAGAGCACCTGTCTATTAACATTGTGCATTTTGTAAAGAAAGTCACCTTTTCACTGTAAAAGCAGCCGGCCTGTGTCTTTGGACAGGGGGGCATCCCAAATACTAGCATAAATATTTGAAGAGTACTTGTCTATTAACATTGTGCATTTTGTAAAGAAAGTCACTTTTTCACAGTAAAAGCAGCCAGCCTGTGTCTTTGAACAGGGGGGTATCCCAGATACTAGCATAAATATTTGAAGAACACCTGTATATTAACATTGTGCAATTTGTAAAGAAAGTCACCTTTTCACTGTAAAAACAGCCAGCCTGTGTCTTTGGACCGGGGGACATCCCAAATACTAGCATAAATATTTGAAGAGTACCTGTCTATTAACATTGTGCGTTTTGTAAATAAAGTCACTTTTTCACTGTAAAAGCAACCAGCCTGTGTCTTTGAACAGGGGGGCATCCCAAATACTAGCATAAATATTTGAAGAGTACCTGTCTGCTAACTGGTTGCATTCTGTAAAGAAAGTCACTTTTTCACTGTAAAAGCAGCCAGCCTGTGTCTTTGGACAGGGGGGCATACCAAATACTAGCATAAATATTTGAAGAGTACCTGTCTATTAACATTGTGCATTTTGTAAAGAAAGTCACCTTTTCACTGTAGAAGCAGCCAGCCTGTGTCTTTGGACAGGGGGCATCCCAAATACTACCATAACTATTTGAAGAGTACCTGTCTATTAACATTGTGCATTTTGTAAAAAAGTCACTTTTTCACTGTAAAAGCAGTCAGCCTGTCTCTTTGAACGGGGGGGGGGGGGGGGCATCCCAAATACTAGCATAAATATTTGAAGAGTACCTGTCTGCTAACTGGTTGCATTTTGTAAAGAAAGTTACCTTTTCACTGTAAAAGCAGCCAGCCTGTGTCTTTGGACAGGGGGCATCCCAAATACTACCATAACTATTTGAAGAGTACCTGTCTATTAACATTGTGCATTTTGTAAAAAAGTCACTTTTTCACTGTAAAAGCAGTCAGCCTGTCTCTTTGAACGGGGGGGGGGGGGCATCCCAAATACTAGCATAAATATTTGAAGAGTACCTGTCTGCTAACTGGTTGCATTTTGTAAAGAAAGTCACTTTTTCACTGTAAAATCAGCCAGCCTGTGTCTTTGAACAGGGGGGCATCCCAAATACTAGCATAAATATTTGAAGAGTACCTGTCTATTAACATTGTGCATTTTGTAAAAAAAAGCCACTTTTTCACTGTAAAAGCAGCCAGCCTGTGTCTTTGAACAGCAGGGCATCCCAAATACTAGCATAAATATTTGAAGAGTACCTGTCTATTAACATTGTGCATTTTGTAAAGAAAGTCACTTTTTCACTGTTAAAGCAGCCAGCCTGTGTCTTTGAACAGTGGGGCATCCCAAATACTAGCATAAATATTTGAAGAGTACCTGTCTATTAACAATGTGCATTTCATAAAGAAAGTCACCATTTCACTTTAAAAGCAGCCAGCCTGTGTCTTTGAACAGGGGGGCATCCCAAATACTAGCATAAATATTTGAAGAGTACCTGTCTATTAACATTGTGCATTTTGTAAAAAAAGCCACTTTTTCACTGTAAAAGCAGCCAGCCTGTGTCTTTGAACAGCAGGGCATTCCAAATACTAGCATAAATATTTGAAGAGTATCTGTCTATTAACATTGTGCATTTTGTAAAGAAAGTCACTTTTTCACTGTAAAAGCAGCCAGCCTGTGTCTTTGAACAGTGGGGCATCCCAAATACTAGCATAAATATTTGAAGAGGAGCTGTCTATTAACATTGGGCATTTTGTAAAGAAAGTCACTTTTTCACTATTAAAGCAGCCAGTCTGTGTCTTTGAACAGGGGGACATCCCAAATACTAGCATAAATATTTGAAGAGTACCTGTCTATTAACATTGTGCATTTTGTAAACAAAGTCACTTTTTCACTGTAAAAGCAGCCGGCCTGTGTCTTTGGACAGGGGGGCATCCCAAATACTAGCATAAATATTTGAAGAGTACTTGTCTATTAACATTGTGCATTTTGTAAAGAAAGTCACTTTTTCACAGTAAAAGCAGCCAGCCTGTGTCTTTGAACAGGGGGGTATCCCAGATACTAGCATAAATATTTGAAGAACACCTGTATATTAACATTGTGCAATTTGTAAAGAAAGTCACCTTTTCACTGTAAAAACAGCCAGCCTGTGTCTTTGGACAGGGGGACATCCCAAATACTAGCATAAATATTTGAAGAGTACCTGTCTATTAACATTGTGCGTTTTGTAAATAAAGTCACTTTTTCACTGTAAAAGCAACCAGCCTGTGTCTTTGAACAGGGGGGCATCCCAAATACTAGCATAAATATTTGAAGAGTACCTGTCTGCTAACTGGTTGCATTCTGTAAAGAAAGTCACTTTTTCACTGTAAAAGCAGCCAGCCTGTGTCTTTGGACAGGGGGGCATACCAAATACTAGCATAAATATTTGAAGAGTACCTGTCTATTAACATTGTGCATTTTGTAAAGAAAGTCACCTTTTCACTGTAGAAGCAGCCAGCCTGTGTCTTTGGACAGGGGGCATCCCAAATACTACCATAACTATTTGAAGAGTACCTGTCTATTAACATTGTGCATTTTGTAAAAAAGTCACTTTTTCACTGTAAAAGCAGTCAGCCTGTCTCTTTGAACGGGGGGGGGGGGCATCCCAAATACTAGCATAAATATTTGAAGAGTACCTGTCTGCTAACTGGTTGCATTTTGTAAAGAAAGTCACTTTTTCACTGTAAAATCAGCCAGCCTGTGTCTTTGAACAGGGGGGCATCCCAAATACTAGCATAAATATTTGAAGAGTACCTGTCTATTAACATTGTGCATTTTGTAAAAAAAAGCCACTTTTTCACTGTAAAAGCAGCCAGCCTGTGTCTTTGAACAGCAGGGCATCCCAAATACTAGCATAAATATTTGAAGAGTACCTGTCTATTAACATTGTGCATTTTGTAAAGAAAGTCACTTTTTCACTGTTAAAGCAGCCAGCCTGTGTCTTTGAACAGTGGGGCATCCCAAATACTAGCATAAATATTTGAAGAGTACCTGTCTATTAACAATGTGCATTTCATAAAGAAAGTCACCATTTCACTTTAAAAGCAGCCAGCCTGTGTCTTTGAACAGGGGGGCATCCCAAATACTAGCATAAATATTTGAAGAGTACCTGTCTATTAACATTGTGCATTTTGTAAAAAAAGCCACTTTTTCACTGTAAAAGCAGCCAGCCTGTGTCTTTGAACAGCAGGGCATTCCAAATACTAGCATAAATATTTGAAGAGTATCTGTCTATTAACATTGTGCATTTTGTAAAGAAAGTCACCTTTTCACTGTAAAAGCAGCCAGCCTGTGTCTTTGAACAGTGGGGCATCCCAAATACTAGCATAAATATTTGAAGAGGAGCTGTCTATTAACATTGGGCATTTTGTAAAGAAAGTCACTTTTTCACTATTAAAGCAGCCAGTCTGTGTCTTTGAACAGGGGGACATCCCAAATACTAGCATAAATATTTGAAGAGTACCTGTCTATTAACATTGTGCATTTTGTAAACAAAGTCACTTTTTCACTGTAAAAGCAACCAGCCTGTGTCTTTGAACAGGGGGGCATCCCAAATACTAGCAAAAATATTTGAAGTATATTTGAAGAGCACCTGTCTATTAACATTGTGCATTTTGTAAAGAAAGTCACCTTTTCACTGTAAAAGCAGCCGGCCTGTGTCTTTGGACAGGGGGGCATCCCAAATACTAGCATAAATATTTGAAGAGTACTTGTCTATTAACATTGTGCATTTTGTAAAGAAAGTCACTTTTTCACAGTAAAAGCAGCCAGCCTGTGTCTTTGAACAGGGGGGTATCCCAGATACTAGCATAAATATTTGAAGAACACCTGTATATTAACATTGTGCAATTTGTAAAGAAAGTCACCTTTTCACTGTAAAAACAGCCAGCCTGTGTCTTTGGACAGGGGGACATCCCAAATACTAGCATAAATATTTGAAGAGTACCTGTCTATTAACATTGTGCGTTTTGTAAATAAAGTCACTTTTTCACTGTAAAAGCAACCAGCCTGTGTCTTTGAACAGGGGGGGCATCCCAAATACTAGCATAAATATTTGAAGAGTACCTGTCTGCTAACTGGTTGCATTCTGTAAAGAAAGGCACTTTTTCACTGTAAAAGCAGCCAGCCTGTGTCTTTGGACAGGGGGGCATACCAAATACTAGCATAAATATTTGAAGAGTACCTGTCTATTAACATTGTGCATTTTGTAAAGAAAGTCACCTTTTCACTGTAGAAGCAGCCAGCCTGTGTCTTTGGACAGGGGGCATCCCAAATACTACCATAACTATTTGAAGAGTACCTGTCTATTAACATTGTGCATTTTGTAAAGAAAGTTACCTTTTCACTGTAAAAGCAGCCAGCCTGTGTCTTTGGACAGGGGGCATCCCAAATACTACCATAACTATTTGAAGAGTACCTGTCTATTAACATTGTGCATTTTGTAAAAAAGTCACTTTTTCACTGTAAAAGCAGTCAGCCTGTCTCTTTGAACGGGGGGGGGGGCATCCCAAATACTAGCATAAATATTTGAAGAGTACCTGTCTGCTAACTGGTTGCATTTTGTAAAGAAAGTTACCTTTTCACTGTAAAAGCAGCCAGCCTGTGTCTTTGAACAGGGGGGCATCCTAAATACTAGCATAAATATTTGAAAAGTACCTGTCTGCTAACTGGTTTCATTTTGTAAAGAAGGTCACTTTTTCACAGTAAAAGCAGCCAGCCTGTGTCTTTGGACAGGGGACATCCCAAATACTAGCATAAATATTTGAAGATTACCTGTCTGCTAACTGGTTGCATTTTGTAAAGAATGTCACTTTTTCATTGTTAAAACAGCCAGTCTGTGTCTTTGAACAGCGGGGCATACCAAATACTAGCATGAATATTTGATGAGTACCTGTCTATTAACATTGTGAATTTTGTAAAGAAAGTCACTTTTTCACTGTTAACCCTTCTAGTGCCAGCTACGTGACTCTCACGTAGCTGCCTCTCCAACCGTTAAGTGCCAGCTACGTGAGAGTCACATAGCTGACTTTAGAGGCCCATAAACCAAAAAGTGAAAAACATACAGACTTACCTTACCCCTCATTTGAACGGGACAGCAATTCTGTACAAGTATCCGCTGTTAGATTTCCGCCACCAGGCCTCTGATCTTCAGGAGGGGGCCCGGAATAGCCCCCCCCTCCGCCGGTGCCGACATCTGTAAAAAAAAAAAAAACAGTAAATGACATTTACTCACCTCGCAGCTCAATGGCTCTCCCCGGGTCTTCTCTTCACCAGGGGGGGGCTCCGATCCCCCCCCTGGGCTTTCCACGCTGCTTGTGAGGGCCCAGAAACGGGCCCTCACCATCCTCTTCGGCCGGCGCTGGCCGCGCCCCTAGCCCCACCCCTAACCCTGCCCCTAGTCCCACCCACTTGATGACGTCATCCTGCTCCTCGGGTTACCGGCACCCGGGCAGCGATCTGACAGTTGTCGGTAGTGATCGGAGCAGGGAGGGTGGCAGGCAGGGTGGCTCTGATCTCCCTGCCTCCCTCCCTCCCTGCTCCGATCACTACCGACAACTGTCATCTGCAGCAGCGTGGGACACTGGATGGGAGGTAAGTATAAGTCAAAAAAAGAATAATAAAATATTTGTCTGGTGTCTTTTTTTTTAACTTAACCCTTTGTGAACTGGTAAGGGGTCCATGAGACCCCTTATACCAGTTCACAAGGCTCTGGGTATGGCAAGTCACCTACGGCAAGCGGGTGGCTTGCCAAAACCCCTAGCCCAACATTACCTGCCTCCCCAACGGCCAGGGGGGGCAGAAGGGCCCGGGCCACGTGGCTATGTGGGCTAGTAGCCTGCAGGGCCAGAGGCCACCAACGCTGGCCCCTGCGCCCTGTTCTACAAGCCCCCATAGCTGGTCCGGGTCGGTAATGCTGGGTAAGGGGGACCCTATGTCATTTTTTGGGGGGGATTTCAAGGGTTTTTAACCTTTAGAATTCCAAAAAAGAAATGAGGTCCCCCCCCCCTAGGAGGGGGGGACCCTATGTCATTTTTTTTTTATTAACCCCTTACAACTATGCAATCATATTGCATAGTTGTATCCTATCTGGAATCTCCTAAACTGATGTTTCAGGAAAGGGGGTATACCTATACATATGTGGTACCATTGTAACCGGGAGAAATAGGGCTTTCACACACAATAATATTTTATTAACAAACTTACATTTTTTATTACAAAAAAAAACCTACAAATTGTAAACAATACGTTTTTTTAATTTTTTTGCACAAATTTCACCCAAAAGTATTGAGAATACACTAAAAAAAGGCCAAACAAGACATTTCATGTTGAAGCCTAGACTCTGCTGAAAAAAAACAATGTATAATTTTCATGGAAATCCCTGGAAATCCCTTCAAAAATCAATGTTGCACACCTGTAGAGCAAAAACGTGATAAGTCGTCGGGCAACAGAGTGTGACAAAAAATCTCGGTAGGCTGGCACTCAAAGGGTTAAAGCAGCCAGCCTATGTCTTCGGACAAGGGGGCATCCCAAATACTAGCATAAATATTGAAGAGTACCTGTCTATTAACATTGTGCATTTTGTAAAGAAAGTCACCTTTTTACTGTAAAATCAGCCAGCTTGTGTCTTCGGACAGGGGGGCATCCCAAATACTAGCATAAATATTTGAAGAGTACCTGTCTATTAACATTGTTCATTTTGTAAAGAATGTCACTTTTTCATTGTTAAAGCAGCCAGCCTGTGTCTTTGAACAGCGGGGCATGCCAAATACTAGCATAAATATTTGAAGAGTACCTGTCTATTAACATTGTGCATTTTGAAAAGAAAGTCACTTTTTCACTGTTAAATGCATTAAAAATGTCAGGCAGAGATGTGCCAGGATGTGCACCGAGGAGAGGCCCAGATGTCGCAGCAGACTAGGGGCGAGTAGCAGCAGGAGTTGCGGTGAGAGGCCTGATCTCTCGCTATCTGCTAGTGGTCGTGTCTCGACCAGCAACGCACCTGCCATCATTGATTGGTTAACGCGGTCATCCACCTCATCACAAGTGACATCTGACACCCGAAATCAACAGTCGTTAGGTTCCTCGGACACAACCCTGAGTTGGCATGGCCCGGGAGCAGCCCCTGTCCTTCCATTGCCTCTGTCCTACACTCCTTCCCTCCAGCCGACGTATCTTATGCTTTGGGTTCAGCTCCACTATTCAGTGAAGACGATGTGTTAAAGGACAGTCAGCAGCTACTGCCCAGCCAAGAAATGGAGGAGACATCCGCTGCTACTTTTGCTAGGCAGACAAAAACTGAGGAGCAGAGTGGCGTGGGAGGTGGTGTGGTGAGCATTCCAGCTCCTGCAGCAGACGCTGTTGAGGAAACCGAGGAGGACATCAGTGGCGTGCAAACACAACTCGATGATGATGATGATGAAGCTGATCGTACTTGGGAGCACGGTTCAGAAGGGGCTTCATCATCTTCAGGAGAAGGTGGTCCCAGGTTGCCCCGGAGTCAGCAGCTGAGGCAGCAAGGTGGTAGTGTGGTTGGCAGTCAGCATGGTGGCAGAAATGGGATGTCTGGAGCCAAACGTGGACGGGGGCGGGGTAGACCACCTGCTGCATGGCAGGCTACCTTCCTGGGAGGTAGTGGAGCAGGGGTTCATGGAGTTGGCGGCAGTAGCAGTGAAGTAGTGCGGACTGTTGGTGGAAAAATTAGCTACTCGGCAGTTTGGCAGTTTTTCATCAAGCATCCGCAGGAGGGTAACCTGGCCACATGCAAGATGTGTAGACAGTGTGGCCAGGGCCCCAATGTTCGTACCACGTCTCTGCGGCAACATATGCAGCATCACCATAAAGCAGCCTGGGAGAACCGAGGCTCTATAGTGGGGGTCCAGGCTGCTCTGTCAGCCAGTGCCATGCTGCTCCCAATTTCAGCCAGTCAAGGCTCCAGCACCTCAGCCGAAGGTAGCTGTGCGTCATACCCATCTTCTGTTGCTCCAGATGCTCTTGCTCCTCCTACTACAGGCCATTCATCCCGCCAGCAAACCAACAGCAAAGCCATGTCCAAACCCAACAGTATGCGCCCACTCATTCTACGGCGCAGAAGCTAAATGTGCTCCTGTCCAAGTTGCTGGTGCTGCAGTCCTTCCCTTTTCAGGTGGTGGACTCTGCACCTTTCAGAGAACTGATGGCTTGTGCCAAGCCGAGGTGGAGAGTCCCAAGCCGTTATATCTTTGCAAAGAAGGCAGTACCAGCCCTGCACAAATTTGTTGAGCAGAAGGTGGGCCAGCCCTTGAGCCTGTCGGTGTGCACCAAAGTGCACGGCTGCGCCGACATCTGGAGCTGTAACTATGGTCAGGGGCAATACATGTCTTTTACGGCCCACTGGGTGAATGCAGTTCCTGCACAGCCACAACAGCAACTTGGACAGGTTGCACCACTTCGGCCTCCACGCTCCAAGGCCGTTGTCCCTTAGACAGTGTTCGACTCCACCTCCTCATCCTACACTCCTCTGCTTCCATTGTCCGGTCAAGTCTTGCTGGCCCTCCAGCCTTCCATGTGTGCAGGACACGGCGGTGTCACGCTGTGCTTCACTTTGTTTGCCTTGGCAAACGAAGTCTTACAGGGGAGGAGCTGCTAAAATATATTCATCAAGAAATCAGAACATGGCTTACTCCGCGAAAATTGGAAATGGGAACCATGGTGACTGACAATGGGAAGAAAATCTTGTCTGCTCTGCAACAAGGAAGCCTGAGCCATGAGCCCTGTATGGCACAAGTGTTTAACCTAGTTGTCAAGCGTTTTCTGACGCTAACAATGGGAAGGAAACTTTGTATGCAAATTAGCCACTCCTACAATGCCAAGCAAACCCTTCTTGAGTTACAGCGTCAGAACGGTATCTCCCAACATAGTCTGATTTCCACCCGTTGGAATTCCACCCTACAAATGTTAGATCGACTATACGAACAGAGAAAAGTCATCAATGATTTCTTGATGATCCAAGCAGATAGGGGGGCTCCTCTGTGCAACTTTAATGTAAACCAGTGACAGTTCATACGTGACACCTGCCACTTGCTCAGGCCCTTTGAGGAGGCCACTCTATTTGTCAGGATTACGGGATGAACGACATGATTCCACTGCTTCATGTAATACAACACATGTTGGAAACCATGGCTGGTCAGGGCACTGGAGACATGGCGCATACATTTCACGGCCACATAAACCCCGTGGGAGCTGAGGAGGAGGAGGAGCACAGTGAAGCACAGTTTAGTTTTGGTGAAATGGGCAGTATATCTAGTCATCTGACAGGAGAGGAGGAGCAGGAGCAGCCAGAGGAGCTAGAGGGTTGTGAGGAAGGCGAGACAGAGGACCCAGACACACCGTGGCAGTATGCAGTGGAGATAGAGACAGGTAGTCCCTCCGAGTCACTTGCACAAATGGCACGATGCATGCTCACGTGCCTGCGTAGTGACCCCAGAATTGTTTCCCTTTTTTAGCGGGATGACTTCTGGCTGTCCACCTTATTGGACCCTCGCTACAAAATGGGGGCATTTTTTACACCCACTGAGAGGGGAGGACAAACTGACCTACTACAAAGACATTCTACGTAGTCAGTTGGCCGATGCCTATCTGCGCCATGGTCCATACTCTCGCAGGTCTGACTCGGGGGGACCTCTGCGCTCACCTTCCACTGCCATGGCTGCTGGAGGGGTGGCAGGAGCAGCAGCAGCTCCATCAGCAGCAGCCTCAGTCTTCAGTTGCTAATAAGTAGCTTTCTTCACCCGCATTGTGAGGCTACTCATGAGCAGCAGGAAGACCTGGAGCAGGGCCTGAACCAGCAGGTCATGTCATATCTTGAAATGACCATGCCAACGCAACTTGAGGATCTGCTGGACTTCTGGGCAGCCAAACTTGACTTGGCAACTGGCAGAGTTTGCCCTGGGAAAGCTGTCCTGCCCGGCCAGTAGTGTGCCATATAAGCGAGTGTTTAGTGCGGCAAGGGCCATAGTCACGCCTAGGAGAACTCGTCTGTCCATGAAAAATGTGGAGAGGCTCACCTTGAAGATGAGTCAGGCATGGATCAGCCAGGATTTCTACCCACCAATAGCTGATCCATGGTAGTAACTGATTCATGGTTGCTCCTAATGCTCTTGCCATTTCCAATGTGTTTTTCAGGCAATATATGGGATCCTAATGCTGCTGCTGCTGCCAACTCCTGGGTATGTCTTTCAGAGAATATATGGGCTCCTAACGCTGCTGCCATTTCCAATGTGTTTTTCAGGCAATATATGGGCTCCCAATGCTGCTGCTGCTACTGCTGCTGATGCTGCCAACTCCAGGGTGTGTCTTTCAGGCAAAGTATGGGCTCCTAATGCTGCTGCCAACTCCAATGTGTATTTTCAGGCAATATATGGGCTGCTAATGCTACTGCTGCTGCTGACAATTACAATGTGTCTTTCAGGCAATATATGGGCTCCTAATGCTGCTGTCAACTCCTGGGTGTGTCTTTCAGGCAACATATGGGCTCCTAATGCTTCTGCCAACTCCAATGTGTTTTCAGGCAACATATGGGGTCCGAATGCTGCTGCTGCCAACTCCATTGTGTCTTTCAGGCAATATATGGGCTCCTAATGCTGCTGCGACCTCAAGGCTCTGTTATTTAGCTGCTCTGCAACAGCTATTCTAATAGCAATGCCTCTGATCTGCATGTCATACTTCTTTACAGTGTTATTTTACTAACCCAGCACGCATCCTATGCATGTTACAGCAAGGCAAAATGTTCTACAACCCTATTGAGGTCTCGGAAGAAATAGCCGTTTTTAATAGAGATTCACCACAAATTAATTCGGACCGAAACAATTTTTTTCCGGAAAATTCGGCGAATCGGCCGAATTGAACTTTTCATAAATTTGCTCATCTCTGATCCCAGTGTTTAGAGCAAGATGTGGGATAGAACAGTACACACACCCCGGTGATTAGAGCAAGTTGTGGGATCACACTGTACACTCACATCAGTGTTTAGAGCAAGTTGTGGGATAGCAAGGTGTACACACCCTAATGCTTCGGGAAAGTTGTGGGATATCAAGATACACTGCAGTGCTTACAGCAAGTTGTGGGATAGCACAGTAAATGCACCTCATTGCTTAGAGCAAGTTGTGGGATACCACGGTACACACACCTCAGTGCTTATAAAAAGTTGTGGGATAACAGGTTTCGCCTTAGTGCTTAGAGCAAGGGGTGAGATAACATAGTACACACACCTCAGTGCTTAGAGCAAGTTGTGGGATAACAGGATACACTCCAGTGCTTAGAGCAAGTTGTGGGATAACAGGGTACACAAAACCCTGTTGTGTCAAGAAGTGGTTTTTAATGGTAGCGCTGACACCCCACCTATCTAGCCTTCATTCCGGCCACTATCCCTGGCTAAATGTTGCCCTGTAAATGGTAGTATTTTAGGCAAACAGACCCATCTGTCCCTCAGCAGCAGCCAGCATTCAGTCCCTATCTAGTGAAGAGCGCAGAGGAAGAGTTAGATCTTGTTGGCTTACTATTCCATCTATCCTAACCTTTCAATAAGATCTAGCCATGTGGACTTGATAGACTTTCCTGTTTGTTTTTACTGTCGCACAGATATATCTTCAGCATAGAAATTTAAGCGCTATATTTTTACAGTCCAAATTGGTATGTGCATACATACTATGCTCCAGATAGATAAGGAACTTCAAAGACATCTGGTACATAAAATTAACATGGACGCTGTGTGCTTTCAAAAAGAGGATTCCAGGCATACAACACCTTTTGCAATCCCCTTTTTTTTATTTTTTTATTGGGGGGGGGGGGTGGTAGCAATTACATTTTAAAACACCAGAAATTGCATTGGGGACACTTGAAAGTTATGACACAGGTTTTGCATGACCCAAATAACAATTTTGCAGCACAACACAAAAGTGTCAAAAATGCATACAAAAACAATTTAAAACAGCCCAGGAATCCTGTGGCACATATACCAGCCCCCCCAAAAAATAGGCAAAAAAATGATAACCAACCTAGCCCACTGAAATATATAGGATAAGGCCACACAGTGAAGGATGAGCGTCTGGTGAATCTCTGGCGTTCTCAACCTTGTCTGTAGTGAATGTCTTGTTAAGCCATTCTCATTCAAATATGTGTCAAACCTAGAAAGACTGTCTACACCGTGTTCCTAAATAAATGGCAAATCATCTATATACACATACCTTTTATAGAGCACAGTGCTTTCTCTGAAGGGATCCAAGAGAGAGGGTAAACGCACACTGGTAGATGGGTGCAGGACCTGGAACCGTCCCGGCCCCAAAAACGTCCAGAAATATAGAAGAGGTCCGCACTCCTAAAATTCTTCAAGCTTTATTGATCCAATCGGTAAAACAACATCCCCATACAAAAAGTGTAGCCTAAAAGCAATATAGGACCCTGGCAGATCAAAGTATGCCACGCATTTCAAACGCGTTTCGGACGCAAAGAACGGGTCCTTAATCATAGATAGTACAATGGCAACTTTAAAACCTTTATATTGAAAGAATTAATTGTAGAGGCAAATTTATCACCTCTATTGACAAATTTGCACAGGCCACACGGGTGGCACCACATGGAAAAAATCCTGTGGTCAACAGCCATGTGAAATTATCGGGGCTAGACATCTGGAAAAAGCTTGGTGACAGAGGATTAGCAAGACTAGGGGACTTACGGCTAACTACCCGAACCCCTTTATCTAATACTTCTTTGAGAAGGGGATCAGCCTTCAAAATGGGTAAATTTTTTTTTATATTTTTTTTTTTGATAATCCTGCTGATTTGTCTGAACTCTAGAGTATAAGGGGTACTAAAAGTTCCACATGAATTTTTATTATTATATCCTAAGATAGTGGCCCTCGACTTGGTTAGGGCTATATCCTTAGCCCTGGATAGCATCCAGGGGGGATAACCTCTATCGGTCAGCCTAGATTGTACCTGGGCGGATTCTTCAAGGAAAGAATCCATAGGGGAACAATTCCGCCTACTACGGACCATTTCCCCAACCGGAATAGATCTGATGGTGTGTGGGGGATGGCAACTAGATGCCCGTAGTATACTGTTACCCGCGGTGGGTTTGCCGCAGTCGCAGTCTGGAGAACATGATTATGCTCATCCGCCATCAATTTAAGATCCAGAAATTCAATTTCGGCAGGATGCGTATGAGCCGTAAATTCTAAGTTAAGGTCACTGCAGTTACAGTACTTAATAAATGTCGTCAAATCATCTTCAGTGCCCTTCCAAATTAAGAATAGATCATCGATATATCTATAAAAAGCAGCAATCAAGGATCTCCATTGGTTATTATCCCTATATATGGAGTGATGTTCCCACCACCCCATATATAGATTCGCTAAAGAAGGTGAAAATGGGGCCCCCATAGAGGCTCCCCTCATTTGTAAGTAAAATATTCTATCAAAAACAAAATAGTTGTGCTGTAACAGAAACTCTGTAGTCATGACTATGAATGTGCATAAATCAAAATTGTAGTCTGAGTAATGTTGAAGGTGAAATTCAAGGGCCTTAATAGCGAGGTCATGTGGGATTGAGGAATAGAGGGACGTAACGTCCATAGGACAAAGGAGTTATCCGGCTCCCACGATATCTTTGACGAGATGTATGAGATGACGCGTGTCTTGTAGGAAACCTGGGAGTCTGCGCACCAACGGTTGCAGCATGGTATCCAACCACTTACCCAGAGGCTCATGGAGCCCCCCTATACCTGCCACAATAGGTTTTCCTTTAGGAGGGGTATCTTGTTTGTGGATCTTGGGTAAGTGGTGGAACAATGGGACAACCGGATTGAGTACTTTGAGTTGATCAGCCAGTTTAGGTGACAAGACTCCCAGGGACAGCACTTCATCCATTAACTTGAAAAGGAAATCCCGAAACTTCTTAGTAGGGTCGCCAGAAAGCTTTCTATAGGTGGTAGCATCACTAAGTTGTCGGATCGCCTCATCGCGGTAGGTTACCTTATTGAGGACAACCACTTTTCCGCCCTTATCAGCCTGTCTAATGATAATTTATCATTCTTTTTAAGATCTAAAAGGGCCTTAGCTTCCTGGGATGACAGGTTATTTCTGTGGCCCGGAGAATTCTCCGGTTTGAGATCAAGAAGGTCTCGTTCCACAAAATCCTGGAACAGGGTTAAGATCTCCCCTTGAATTCACAGGATAAAAGTCGGGATTACCAAATTGTGGTTCCGGAGGGGCACTTACACATGAGAGGGCAGATCTCTGGCCCAGTTCAAATTGTAATTGTTCAATATCGGTATTCCTGCATAGAACAGAAAATTTAGGTGTAGAGAATGTATGAGTAGTAACCTCTGGAACATGAGTGTCGTCTGGTGTTTGGTCAGGACCTTGGGTATTATAGGCCATATTATCTGTAACTACTTTATACTCAATATTAGAAAAATGTTGTTTAAGAGTTAATGACCTTATGAATTTATTGAGATCCAAAAGAGTATGAAAGGGGTTAAAATGAATATCGGGAACAAAAGACAGCCCCTTGGATAGCAAGGAGATTTCTGCAGATGACAGCACATAATCTGATAAATTCAAAACATTATCTGACGCTAATACCGGGTCCTTTGCGGGCCCTGTCTTAGCACTGCGTTTGTGTCTGTGACCTGCCCTCCTGCACGGTCTCTTTGTCTGGAACTCGTTATCATGCGGGTAGGCTGTCCGTGATCGCGATCTTCTAAAAAATCATCACCAATGTTGTTCTGAATTTTGTTAGATCCATGGGGGATAGACCGGTGGCTCATATCTCTGGATTTTCGCCTGGTATTGGAAGAGACCACCTGATCATAATCATACTGATCCGAGTCAGAGTCGGATGTAAGAAAAGTCACCCGTTTGGGTCTTGGTCTAGTTGCCCGTTTCAAAATTGGTTTGGGCCCCTGCGTTCTAGGGCCATAAACGTTCCAATTAAAGATTTTATTGTTCAGGTAATCGTTGGTGTCCCTTTGGTATTTACGTTTTTTCAGGCTTTCTTCGGTTTTATATATCTTGCCAAAAGTACACAAGGATCCGCTGAACCCACCGGGTCGTCCGATTGTTGCTGGTATGGAATCTATATTCCAGAATGCCGCCACCTTCCTAGACAAGATACTGCAACCCAAGGTACATACCACATTATCATACATCTTAGACACTGGAGATTTTCTTAACAAGATTAATAACCTTGGAACACTACCAGGGAACTTATTTCTATGTAGTATGGATGTGAGTTCTCTGTACACATCCATTCCACACAATCTTGGAATATTATAAGTAGAAGAGACGCTGAGTACGATGGAAAAATCCTCAGAGTTTAACATTTTTTGTATTGATCTACTTACAGTGGTTCTAACCAAAAATGACTTCCTATATAATGACAAATACTACTTACAACTTCAGGGCACTGCCATGGGTTCGAACGTGGCCCCGTCCTATGCAAATCTGTTCATGGATAGGTTCGAGAGACTTTTCGTGTACACGGATCAATCATTTCAATCTCAAGTGATATTGTGGCTTCGATATATTGACGATATATTCTTTTTATGGCAGGGAACGGAAAGTGACCTCCTGACATTCGCTGACAGACTTAACCATCAACTTCCAACTATGGAATACAGTCAAAAAGAGGTACATTTTCTGGACGTGACAGTATCCATATTTTACAATAACCTGATTACTGATTTGTACACCAAACCCACTGACAGAACAACGTTTCTTCATCATGATAGTTTTCATACTCCCTCTTTGAAAAAAAGCTTGCCGTGTAGTCAATTTATTAGATTGCGACGAATCATCTCGAATGATGATCTGTTCTTATCTCGCTCTGACGAACTCATGAATGAGTTTTTGACCAGAGGCTATCCTAAAGAGGATTTACAACTAGCCCGGGAGAAGGCCATGTCCAAAGATATACAACAGTTACTCAAACATAGCCCGAGGGATAAACCAAATCGTATCCCAGCAATCCTGACTTTTTCCACACTGTCACCTAAGGTTGAACAGACGATCAAAAAACACTGGCATGTACTTAATAGCGAATCTAATTTGGAAGGGGTTTTCTCTGACCTCCCACTTTTTGTTAGAAAAAGACCACAGAACTTTAGAAATAGTCTCATCAGAGCCGACACACACATACCCATAAAACAGGAAACATGTCATCAGTCATGGATACCATCTAGCAACACGATCAAGGGCATGTACAGATGTGGTAGCTGTGTACCATGTAATTCGGTTATCAAAGGAGATACATTCAATCATCCCCGTTCAGGCAAACAGTATGCCATTAAACATTTCTTTAATTGTAACTCCTCATTTGTAATATACATTTTGAAATGCCCGTGTGGCGTGACTTATGTGGGTAAAACCATGAGACCACTAAAGACCAGAATTAGTGAGCACAGGAGTGCAATACGACGAGGAGACGTCGACTCGCCCATTGCACGACATTTTCTACAACATAATCATCAAGTGTCACAACTTAGATTCATGGCCATTGATTACCAGCCACCATTACGTAGGGGTGGTGACAGGAATAAATTATTATTAAGACGCGAACTTGACTGGATCTTCAGATTAGACACCATGACTCCTAGAGGTCTCAATGAGGAACTTGATTATACCCCATTCATATAAATTATTAATTGAACCATCCCGTCTGCTGCACAAGTAGTATAATACATACAGTATTTCTTCTGACATTAATAAATTCAGTAAATGATATAGGATCACATATTGGGCATACAACAACATCTTACTTAATGATTATCATATTTTTCCTAATTTAGAAGATTTGAGAGACTCTAGGGATACCTTTTTGAGAGTTTGAGTTGGAGGTCTCCCTTAACGTGAAAATATTAGATGCACCAGCATTGTAATGTGTGATATTGCTCCTCATTATATATCTCTTGTGTCGGTGCTCCACCTTATACACCTCTTGCCACCCCTATATATTATAAGGCGACTTAGATATAGAGTTCCCCTTTAAATATAATTAAGTTCCCCTTTCAATACTCACAGTGTGAGTTTGACACTGGTGTTGCATATATAATCTTGTTCATGTAACTCTCATTGAGATGTGGTACATTGTGAGATGAAAGATATTTTCAGTATAATTAATAAGATCACTTTAATCATTTTTTGATTTTAATTGATTTTATATTTTTTAACTTTCTCTAACAGACCGGAAGAAAATACTTTCAGCAAAAGACTTCACCTTCAATATATAATATACTTGATGTATCCTCTTTATGACAGTAGCAGCGCTTTTGCGCCGCCATTTTGGTGGAGTCCGGAGGACCGACGCCCCGTGCGTCAGTGTCCATCTCCTGTAGAAAGCGGGACGTCATTTCCGGCCCCTAGGGGCAGACGTCAGCCAGATCAGGGGCTGTAACACTGTCCGGGACGCGGACTCCGGAAGTGACGTAACGGGCGGCCATCGGAAGTGGCCCCTCGTTGCGCTCACACTCTGGCCGGCCAGGGGGAAAGTTAACAGTATAAAGGCGTGCTTGGTACAGGTAGGAGGTATCGCTACCCTGATGAAACGGCCGTGTGCCGTGAAACGTTGGTAATAGTTTATAAGGCGATCGTGTATGTCATATATGTTCCGTTTGTTCTATGCTGCTGCCATTTCATGTACACAATGGTCATTTGCTTAACATGATTATGACTGGGCGTCATGATTAGATTTTCCCTAAGCACTAATGTTGTTACAATATGGGTCTGTAATATGATGACAATATTACTCACTGATACAGATGCATACTGAGATGTATTGATAATAGGTGTATATATATATATATATCTGTGTTATGATCTTAACCACTGTGGAAACTCAGATATTTAACCTTGTATGTGATTTCACTGGGGACTACTGCAGTGGCACCAGACTAGTATATACTGAGGTAACATTTTTACCATTATTATAGTCTACTGAAATACTAGTTACTGTTAAGGCTAATATACTATACTCTTTAGTTCTCTGGTGCATACAGCCTCCCCAGGACAACATATGTCGCAGTGTTTGGATACTGTATTCTTTCCTTGAGAGATATATATACTAGAGATGAGCGAACCGGTTCGGACGAACCGGAATTCGCTCCGAATTTCAGGAAATATTCGATTCGGCACGAACCCGAATATTTTGTGGTTCGTGCCGATCGAATTTTTCCTGAAATAAAAAAAAAAAAAAATGCCGGCATGGTGGGAGCGGGCCGGCCGGTTCCGCTGACAGCGGAGCCGGCCGGCGGGCCGGTAAAGCCGGCAGGCCCACTCCCACCATGCCGACATTTAAAAAACAAACAAAAAAAAAAAAAAAAGCATTTTTGCCGGCATGGTGGGAGCGGGCCGGCCGGCTCCGCTGTCAGCGGAACCGGCCGGCCCGCTCCCACCATGCCGGCATTTCAAAAAAAAGCAAACACTTACCTGCAGGTCCGGAGCGTGGAGGCCGGCGCCGCTCTCAGCTGTCATCTGAGGGCGCGTCATCACCGCTCCCACCATGCCGCCAAAAATGCTTTTTTTTTTTTTTTTTTTTGTTTTTTAAATGCCGGCATGGTGGGAGCGGGCCGGCCGGCTTTACCGGCCCGCTCCCACCATGCCGGCATTTATGATGGGGAACTTCGTAAAAGTTCGATTCGGCCGAACCCGAATTTCTTTGTGAAATTCGGCGAATTGGCCGAATCGAACTTTTCAAAAGTTCGCTCATCTCTAATATATACCTAAAGCATTTCTTCTCTTTTTTTGACCACTGTTTGTACTTAAATGTTGTCACCATTGATTTTGTATATAGAAGTGTAACTATCTGCTCTATTCTTATAAATATATTAAATTCTTTTTCATATAAGTAAATTTGGTGTGCTTTACTTCCTTAAAGCTTATATTTGTACAATAGATTAGGATAGGGACCCTATGGGAATTGGTCCCCAAGGAAGTAGCACCCTTACTAAGCATTCAACTACATTCATTGTTTTTCAATTTTTGGAGTGCCAACCTATCTAGTAACTCGTTTCTTCAGGCTAACAATACTAGCCTCTAATTATTCCTGGGTATCCAACATTCTCCTATAAAGAGAGTTAAAGCCTGGTGACGATTTCTTGCTTTCCAGATCAGATGTGGATTTTTCAAGGGATGCTTGAAGGTCATCAAGCCTCTGACCTTGGTATTCCACCAAAATAGACATCAAAGAAAGAGACGCTTCCGTGAGCACATTGTCCCATCTCGTTTTGAATGCTTCAGGAAGTTCAAATGTGGGAAACTTTTTTATCCTGAGACCACGAGGAATCATCCGGTCATCTATATACCCCCCTCTATACTGCCCCAACTAAAAGGACAATTAGAATCTATGGATTTCAAACCCATATACTGCCCCTTAATCCAGCCCAACTCCCTACTGCCTCTATACCTCTCCAACTCCCAATACCACTGGACCATTGTACACCCAATCCTGCCCCAATAACCCCCCCCCCCCCATTTGTTATTCCCTTTTGCTTTGGCAATGCTAAATGTTTTTTTGGACCTGCCAATAAAGCTCTTTTGAATTGAATTGAATTGAATATTTTGACAGGGTAGACATGTCCCACCAGATTCTTGTCTCTTTATTCAAGAGGTCTCTGTGGAATTTGAATGATGATTGTATATCCACATCAGACCCCGTAGATTCCATGGATTATTGTGCTTTTTGTGAAAAGGTATCAAGTTGGGCCAATCATTTGCGTTTATCAGTAAATAGAAAATCCATATCCAAAGGAGACTGTCAGGGTTATCCCGAAAGGCTACCAATGCCATGGTACAGGGTACTTCGTCTGGAGGAACCAGGTGCTGTTTACAGGGACACTTACAGTCAGATCCAAGAGAGAGGGTAAACGCACACCGGTAGATGGGTGCAGGACCTGGGACCATCCCTTTCTCTGAAGGGGCATCAATCTCCAAAGATGTGGGATTCCTCCCACCAACCAGTTTTTCCTTTTCCTCCAACCCCTCTGTTGGGAAGATGGCTCCTAGCTGATGGAGCGGAAGGGAAGTTGCATTTGATTGGTTGCACACAATACAGTTATTCAACCTGTACCAATTGTCATTCAATGCTGCCTTGATTTGTGCCTGAGAAGCTTGTATACATGGCCACACTGGAGTTCTAATAAAACTTTGGATTTGATATACTTTCCTGTTCGTTTTTACTGTCGCACAGTTACATACTCAGCATAGAAATGTAAGCACTATATTTTTACAGTCCAAATGTCTTGTGCATACATACTATGCCCCGGATAGATAAGGAACTTCAAAGACATCTGGTACATAAAATTATATAAGCAAAATATTTGTTTTAAGAAAAGGGAGTAACAGATAAGTAAGTCATTAAAAGCTTCATAAAGGTGTCTAGGGTCTGGGTCCTCAGATCCCCACAAGTGCATCAATCAAGTTTAAGAAATGTATTCCAAATTCTAGAGTGCAACACACTAGCATCCCTATCTGCTTATGAGACTTTTTACCTTTAAATCAAAACATTTTTTTTTAAATTAATACATCACTATAACTCCATCAACAACATTCCTTTTTAGATCTTCTTTAAAACACAGAAAGTACTATGACTTTAAAAAAACTGAGCTTTCAAGAGTACCTTATCCTACACAATGTATGCCCACAGAAAAATGGGTAAATTCTCACAGGGCCACCCTGCTTTAAAGTAAAAGTGTATATTATTGTTTGCCAAAGGATGTCCTCAAGCGCTGAGTTTATCTAGCATATATTTTTTATATTATATCTTAGGATAGCAGATGTGTGTTTTATGAAAACACTGCCTGCAATCTGCTGCTTTCAGACCATGGAATGTAACAGTGTAATCAATGTACTCATTCGTTAGCATCATGTACAGTGTTTTTCTTTTTATAACATAGCATCTCGTACAGTATTTTCTTTTTATAACATAGACAAATTAATAAACATCTCTGAAACATCGTGAGATCATACAGGATCTCTTACCCAGGCATTAACATATCATGGAAGCTATATAGACGCTGTGCCCACTCACTCTCTCCTGCCCAAGAAAAAGATGGGGAAAAGAGTAACAACATGGCACTTTCCCTGTGAGTACTTACCCCTTCAGCTTCGAACAACAGCACACTCCACATAGTGCCCAGGCTTCTGTACTTTCTGTGAGACTATTTTAATATGTTTCTTACATTAGCAAGATCTAAAATGTACTGTAGGTCAGTCCAAGTCTTTTATATCTCATGGTCCACGGTTCGGACATACAGGCAGCCGACAGATTTGCTGCTCACATCTAGCAAATACTGCAAGCACCTACTTTTCCATGTGTGTCACACACTGGCAGCAAATATATTTGAAAAAACAGCAACATTTGGGGATTAGCAAATGACCACAATTAGAATGGCAGTACTATTTATAACAGAAAAAAAAAACATTTCTTCCCCATAAACAAACAATACAAAGTCAATCATTTGTACAACTGAATTCTTGCACATTAGGCAGTTGACAATTCCACAAGACAGTAGGGACATGCACACCTTTACAAATGCAATTTACCAAACATTAAAAGATTATATACAACAAAGACAGGGCCGCCAGTTCAGCCCAATATGGTCCTTCTCAATAAAGGCTGCACAACCGAAATGGTTTATCAAATAATCTGAATACCTTTAATCAAAAAATCAATCAAATACATGAAATAACATCACACAAAAACAGTTTAAAAACAATTAAAAAACATATAAAGGCTCACAGAGATAATGGGACCGAATTAGCTCCTATCAACAGGTTAATATCATTGCACACTGCTCTCCTAATATATAACAAATCTTATTGCACCTATATACCATATGCTTCAAAGAGGTGAATATGAACAAAGACTAATACAAAAAATGTATACATAAAAATGTAATGATTTAATCCTAGTGCCAATAGGCACTGATGAAGTGGGACGCCCTGGGCCCATGCAACGCATCAATGTGAGTGTGGCGAACCTCAAGTGGAACCTTCTTAATATGGTGATATAATTACATATTCATTTATTTATGCTGCCCACAACAGATTGTACTGTTATAGCCCTAACCATATGGGTTCACATAGCACTTTAAAAATATTCACATGTCACTTTGGCTATTGTCTAACTCTGAGCACATAGCACTTTATATATAATATTGGCAATATTTGATTCTTGGTAGATTGTAGTCTTTTTTTGTACTTATTGGCACTAGGATTAAATCATTGTATACATATTTGTATTAGTCTAATAGGAGTAACACTTTGTTTATATTCACCTCTTTGAAGCATTTTTTGATTAAAGGTATTCAGATTATTTGATAAACCATTTTGGTTGTGCGGCCTTTATTGAGAAGGACCATATTGGGCTGATCTGGCGGCCCTATCTTTGTTGTATAGTACATGGCTGACACAATAGGGTCTTGGTCCTCTGTAGGCTTGCACCCGTTCTAATATTCATTACTGAATATTAGCTGTGCTGAGACCCAATTCTTTTGTGCTTAATTAAAAGATTATAGTTGAAGAGGGTTTAATGTGAATCTAAATACAAAACCTTGAGGAATCCCACTGATAAAAGCTTGCATGTGTTGTGCATAATACTTAAAATGTAACAAAGCCTGTGATTTTAACTATCCAGGGTTTTGATCCATGCACCTGGGACATACTGATTTGGTATTCCCCTTTAAGAGCCTGATTTATTTATTTTTTGTTGTGGGTGCTAGATGAGAATCACTTGCAAGGCAATCTCAGCCCCCACACTGCTGAGCTGTCTGGACACAGCTGGCGCTCAGTGTCCTGACAGGGTGGCGTCTGCTACGCAGGTCTTGTAGAAATGTTAAGCGTAGTAGTAAAGTATGCGCTAGCGTACCGCTAGCACTGTCTGGGAGTGCCACAAATCATCAAAATTTATGAATGAAAGCACATAGCGCCCGCAAAGGGGATTCAAGGCATACAGCCCTGTTGCAATCCCCATTTTTTATTTTTTGGGGGAGTGGCATCACAATAACATTTTAAAAACACCAGAAATTGCATTTGGGGACACCTGAAAGATATGCCACAGGTTTTGCATGGCCCAAATAACAAGTTTGCAGAACAACACAAAAGTGTCAATAATGCATACAAAAACTATTTAAAATAGCCCAGGAATCCAGTAGCACATACACCAGCCCCCCCCCCCCCCCCCCAAAAAAAAAAATAGGCAAAAAAATTATAAGCAACCTAGCACACTGAAATATATGGGATAAGGCCACACAGTGAAGGATGAGCGCCCGGTCTTATCTGCCACTGTAGGGAACTTATCCCATCACTGGTGCTGATGATGTATGGGACACTACCTGACACTATCAAAGGCGCTCTGGATTTTTGACTTGATAACTAACTACACCAGGGGTGATGAGATGACTGAGCTGAGTTCTTAAGAACTCCTGGGTGAAGTCCATCTGGTCCTGCAGTCTTATTCACATTTAAATTATTTAGTCTTTCTTGGATGATATCCATGGTTAACTTTTAGGTATTATATTTGTGCTATTGCTATCAGTGGCATCTCCTGTGTTGGCTCCTTGCTCCTCTCTCGTGTACACAGAGCTAAAGAATCCATTTAACAGCTCCACCTTCTCTTCATCCCCAGTGACCATTTCACCTTTATCATTAATTAATTTCTTTGAATTTATCTTTTTCGTACATGGATTTTTAAAATTAATTATTTACTAATTTATACATTTCAAGGGTTACAGCTGAGAGCTAAGCTTTGTAATTTTTAAAATGCTCATTTCTTGTTCTTTTAATCACAGTGTTAGCCATGAGGGGTTTCATTTTAGTTGCTTACCCATAGGTATACATTTGCTCCCAGTCTATGTCCTGGAGTGCAGCTCTGATCCTGGTGAAGTTGGCCTTCGTAAAATTCAGTGTTGTTGCCCTCCCAGCCAGAAAATCTTACAGTTTATGTTGTATATTATGGTCACTGTTATCAAGATTTTCACGGACTTTTACTGTTCCTATTAGGTAATCATCATTTGATATTACCAGATCAAAAGAGCATCACCCCTGATAGGTGCTTCCATGAACTTATTCATATACTCATCTTGTAGCAAGCTGAGGAATGCTCTCCCCCCTGTAGTAGAAGCAGAACCATGTGTCCAATACCTGGGTAGTTGAAGTCCCCCATCACCGCCACTATATCAACCTGTGATGCCCGCTGTTTATACAGCTGAGCCTCTACTTCATCTTTTATATTTGGGGGTCTGCAGATTACACCAAATTGTATTTTAACATTGTTTAATTTGCCCCGCACTTCTACCTAAAAGGATTTTACATCCTCACAATCTTTGGCTGCTATCGCCTCATTAATATATGCTTTGAATTCTTGCTTTACATAGAGACACCGTCTGCACCTTTTCCAATTTGCTCTGTCTTTCTGAAAGAGAGCAAAACCTTGAAGATTGACAGTACAGTCATGTGTGGAATGCCTCAGCCACACCAATAACATCATTATCTTCTCCCAGTACCAGCGCCTCAAGCTCCCCCACTTTACTTGCCAGACTTCTGGCAATTGTGAACATAAGCTTTAAGTTTCTTTCTAGTTTGACACTTTGAGCTTTAGTATTAGCTACTGCAGTAATGAATCGGCCTACATTTCCACAGCTGATTTGCAACACATTGATCCATCATAGCAGTCCTCCCCCTTTCCAATTCTCCACCAACCGTCAAATGCTGTTCCCTAAGTAATCTGTCTTTCCCTTTGTTCTCTTTCTCTCCTCCATCCCTTCTAGTATCCTCTTACCCAGCATACAAGCTCCCCTTCCATTCAGGTGCAAATCTATATTCTACAGATTGTAGTCCAATGAAAAGTCAGCCCAATGCTCTAGGAACCCAAATCCTTCTACCTTGCAGAAGGGCGCGGCACAGGCTGTATTCCAGAGAATACAGAGAGTTCCTCGCTCTCCCTTTTTAGCTTAATCCCTTACTTCATGTTTTTATCTTTTTGATGTAATAGGCCTGTCATCAAATTTTGATTCCTGAAATCAAGGAGTATATAAAACTAATTATAAAACATAGCAACAGTTTCTGCTTTTATTTTAATGTATTCAATTAAATGTAATCCAATTACATTTGTGTAAATATTTAATGATTTTATAGAAACAGTAATGCCAGTTTATTGCTTCCAATAGCTACCTTCCACATGCACAGAAGCAACTAATTCTGCCATGTACTACTGAGTGTGTGATGTTATTTTATGGAATTATGGGCCAAAAAGTGCCTAGGGCAGCACAAATTCTAAATACAGCCCTGCCTGTTCCAATAATTGTTTTGCTGCCATTAATTTTTAAATGAGTAAAGGTTTTTCAGCTGAAATAGAAAAATGCCTAACTTTCAACTTATGGTATGTTGTTTAATGTTCCATTGTGAGTAACATACAGTATGGTTTTATCAGATTTCTAACTAATATTCTTGTTTTCTTTACATTTTACACAACGTCCCACAATCTAAGGCTCTCTTCACACCTCTCTTTTGGGTTAAGAGCAAGCATTTGGAAATATGCCAGAGGGGTATTTTATAAAAACAAACACTGCACTTTTGATGCTCTAGAAATGCGTTTGCATTGTGTTTTTTTAAAAAAAACATTTTTTGCATAATAAGTCAATGGTAAAGTCTATGGCAATGCAAATGCAACACAAACATTGGCATAGACTTATTCTGACCTGCGCTGTTACAATTTTGCACTGATGGGTTGTTTTATGCGCTGCACAATGCAGCACAGATATGTGAATTACCCCATCTAAAATAATGTACAATATTTCCTCTGCATCGTAACAGTTGCAGAGCGCAGGGGAGTGAACAGAGCATAAACATTTTTTTTACATATTAAGTAATAGCCATGTTCAAAATATCTGATTAAATCCATCTTCGTTTACATTTAAACTGTTGCCAGCCACAATTCATTCATGTTAAATCAGAGAGAGCATGTATGCCCCAGACTGATGCTGCTGCACCCACCAATCTCATTTTGTACAGGGGGTAACTTTTAAGAAGTAAAAAGTAAATGTTTTATTTAGAATTAAAAGGGGGGGCTCAATTCCTAACCTCCAGAATGTTCCTTATACAGAATAAAAAAAACACAGCATGTATTTTTTCAGCCGTGTGGTAATGTTAGAAAGGATTTGGGGGGTGATCACTTTTTTTTTTTTTGCATTTTCAATTCACCAAGTTTGACAAGTTGAATGAACTGTTCATAGCAGTTAGAAAACAAGCAGTTGGAATTGGAAACTGGAAATTAGACTTCTAAATGGTGATGTAAATGTGCATCTGCAGGCAATTCACAGCAAGTTATGAAGACAAATGTGTAAAAAAAAGTACAGAAATGTGTTGAAATGTACCATATGTTATAAAAAAAATATGTCTATTAAAAAGTTGAGCACCAGTGTCTTACGTTTCCTAGAGTGAATATATGGCTTGTGTAAAACATGATGAAATTGCATAGTTGCCAGATATACATGTAATAAATAATGGAAGTGTCTAGAATTGAGTTACGTTAAAACAGAGAGTCTAAAATAGGAATTTGGGAGTGCCCATCTTGGTTCATACATGAGTTCAGTTATGAAAAACCCAACCCCACAGTCAAAACTGCCTCACATATCAGAGCAATGCTCCTTTATTTCCAGTAGAAAGCTATCAGCTGCAATGATTCATTGATTTGAAAGAATTGTAACATTTTAGAAGAGACATATGTTTACACTGACTGAATGGTGTGCCGTAAATCCAGATTCAGATCTGCAGTGAACAGTGATAAAGAAACATTGATGCAGGTTTTCCCTCACACACACAAACCCTCTAGCAGCTAGTTATTCAGTGTGTTAGCATAATACACAAGCTGCCTGTGTTTCTGATGCATTTATCTCTCTCAGTTCAGTGTGGCCTGCTGCTGGCACAGATCTCCCCTCATGCTTATATGTGTGACAAGATGGCCGCTCCCATGCTGTTCTGCAGCAAAGAATCAGCCTATTTTTCCAGAACATCTGCATGAAGTTAAGCCCTCTCAATTAGTTTTTGCCAGACTTTGACAGACTTTGACTTTTGGTCCGCTTTGAAGGGCATTTGTAGGCATATGAAAGAAAAGATAAGTTGCTCTGGGAAATGTGTAGTTGTTGTGGGAGGAACTTAGTAGAACCGCCCATCAGTCCCATCTGAGTATTAAGCAAAAAAACTGTCTAAGAGGTATAAAAACAGAGGTGAATATACCTGTAGAAACACTTGGTGGTCCCTACTCTAACTAAGTTTAAAGCAGCAGAAAACCCATAGGGGTCTAACCCTCAACCTCCCCTTGCCTAGTTTTTTTTAAAAAGGGTTATCCGCCGTCTAGGCCACACCCACCAGGCATTTTTGAGATGGCGGATTGGCAGGTTTTTCAGTTGAATTCAAGCTTGGAAGAGCTTTTCAGACCAAGTACGCCTGCTTTTGCAATAAAGTGAAGTAGAGATTTGTTTTACAAATTAGTAAAGACACTAACAACCACCTGTCACGCTCTGGGTACTGCAACAATCCACTTAGGTAACTCCAGCCCTCTCGGTAAGACCTCAACCCCCAATCTCCGCAGCCAGCTTCACCTATAGGAGCCCCCGCTTGCCAGGACGCAGAACACGCCTGCCCGGGATCGGTTGCCCCCAGGACTTCAATGGCTCAAAGATTGGAGTCTTACTGTTCAGAGGTCTGGAGAACCCTTGGCTGGAAGTGATATTGAGTAGCCCAATAGCTGAGCGATTGACGGAAGTCCAAGAACAGACTGGAGGTTGGCAACGGGAGGTCCGAGATGGCAGCAGTGCAAAGGAGTAGGCAGTTCGTGGTCTAGGTTCGGGGCGATGGTCGGCAACAGGAACACAGATCGGGGATGGTCAGAAACAGGCGAAGGTCGGCAACAGGAACACAGATCGAGGATGGTCAAAAACAGGCGAAAGTCGGCAACAGGAACACAGATCGGGTATGGTCAAACACAGGCAAAGGTCGGCAACAGGAACACAGATCGGGGATGGTCAAACACAGGCGAAGGTCGGCAAGAGGAACACAGATCGGGGATGGTCAAACACAGGCGAAGGTCGGCAACAGGAACAACAATGATTCACAGGAGGCTAGCAAAAAACTAGGATCAAGGTGCTATAACAGGCACTGGGTAAATGCCGGACAGATCCTTTTATAGGGACAGACAATAATCAGTGTGATAGGTGCATCCTGGGAACCCTGCTAGGATTGGCCAGAGGGAAGCGGCTCATCCCACTAGGGCTGAGCTACCATGTCCCACTGGGCTCATTGGCCCAAAATACGAGTACCAGGGCACCAGGCCCAATGACAGTAGAGAGGGAGGAATTCCCCTCCTACTCAGCGTCAGAAAGTTACAACAACTACCTCCGGCGGGCGCGCTGACAGCCGGAGGGCATATAAAGAACGTGCTCGCGCGTGTGCGCGGGCACGAGAGCTGGAGCGAGGAGGAAGGACGGCCGTGCCCGAGGACGGAACTGGCGTGCCCGCCGCCGCCCGGCGCGGCCGCCGAGAGGAAGCTGTCAGCGTGGCCAGACGCCCGGGGACAGCGCTGGCACGGGACCCAGGTAAGTGATTACTGACACCACCCATGAGCAGGAAAATTAGGTGATGCTTATTTTAAATGTTTTTGAAAACTTTATATGTGCTGTTATGTACATATTGGTAAAAAAAATGGTTACTCCTTTGCAAAATTCAATAGGCTTTTTTTTCAAATTAAAGCTTCTAATATGCTCTAACTTAAAATAGTGAGAACCATATTTACGAGGGCCTTTTTCTGTTTTAACAAGACCCCTGTGCTAAATGCCTGCAGAGAACTGAACCCTATCAAATACTTTTTGCAAGAAGTTAATTACTGACTGTCTTTCAGGTCCCATTGTCAACAATGCCTGTCCTTGTGTCAGAAAGCAATTACATTTCAGCCTCCATATCCCTAAAATATAATAAAATGGAACTGATAACACTGCATTGGAACTGCCTCAACTGCCTGGCCTCACAACTCTGACAGCAGTATTGGAGTCTACAAAAATGCATTCCAAACCCTGGTGTAGCTAGAATAAAACATGTTCTCCAATTGCAGCACCAGCTCCATTACCAGCAACAGCACCAAGGCCACGTACCTGTCCCTTATTTTCTACTTTCTGCATTGTTAGACACCTGCAGTTACTGCATCCCGGAATGGACAATTAAAAAACAAAATTTGCAGCAAAATGTCCCTTAAGTGCTCTGAACCAGTGCATACTAAACTAACAATTGGTTTAAAAGGGCACTAACACAGGGGTGCCTTAAACTATTTGTATACATGAGCACTAACACACTGGTGCCCTGAACTACTGGTAAAAAAGGGCACTAACACAAAGATGCATTGGACTATTGGTATATGAGCACTAACACAGAAAAATATGAGTTACTCCTGCATGTGGCATGTGTAGTTTAATATGGGGGGGTTGGGGTGGCTAGGCTAGACTATATAGTATTATATCTGCATAAGTTGCAGCCATCAGGCTTATTCTCAGAATATGTACTGGCATTTACAATGCTGATCAACGCATCTCATTACCTTTCCGCAGCCATTTGACCGGTCACCTTCCAGACATGTCAGATGGGGCAGTGTGAGAGATGCACATCCCATGCCAGCATCAGCCACTGCGAGGGAAGATTCTTCAAGGCTGCAAACTCTACAATATGGTTAGGAGTAATGCACACCACACACAAGGTTTGTCTCTGATTATAAAGATATATATTTTAGGAGATGATGTTGTATGTGTATATACCAACAACCGCATATATATTACAGACTGAGTACAAATTTTCATCAATTAGTTAACTGTCTGATCACAACAAAGTGTCAAAATTAGAACAATGAATCTCAAATGATGAACCACGTATTGGGAGACATCAGGTTTAAAGTAAATATATGTACAAGTGGAAAGCAAAGGATAATAATATATGGGAAATCACAAGGCCCACAGCTGAACATGCCAGCCGGAGCCTGTCTGTCAGTCAACCATTGTGAACCCTGGGGTGTATGTCTTTGACTCTGTGTCTCTTGTGAAGAAACATCCGCTCTAATCAGATGATTTCGTAAATTAGCCATTTTTTTGCGGACAAACAATGGTCTATTTCTAAATAGAGGATCTAGCTGAGTATCCGATTCAAGTATGTGCCAGTGCTTCAGAATAATCCTTTCGATGTGCGGAGATTGAGTGGAAAAAGTGATTGGGATAGGGAGTCTCTGCTGTGGATTCCTAGGTTTGTGACGGAGAAGAGTTGAACGCTCTTGGGAAAGGGACCTATTGAGTGCCTCTTCAACCATGTTTGGATCAAAACCTCTCTGTTGGAAGTCAATGGCCATTTCTCGAGCCCAAAGATGTAATTCTCCTCACCCTAATGAATTGACTATAGGGGAGCCCTTCTTTAAGGCATCTGTGATGGAAACTATCTGCCCTTAGGTGCGAATTACGGTCCGTGACTATATATCAGTCAGGATATTGCCTTCACAGTTGTATATTAAAACGTCAAGAAAGTGTACCTGTTCAACACTATACTCTAATGTAAAGGAGATAGTGGGTAGGTGCGTGTCCAGTCTGGTCTTAAATGATAGTAAGTCGGACTCCGTGCCCTGCCAGATGAAGAAAACATCATCAATGTACCTTAACCATATTAGCACATGATCAGTAAAATAAGGGTCAGAATACACAAATTTGTCCTCAAAACTAGCCATAAAAAGGTTGACATAAGCCGGGGCCATGTTTGACCCCATGGCAGTCCCTTGAAGCTGCAAATAAAAATCATCTCTGTACCGGAAATAGTTCCTCAAAAGAACAAGCTCAGCTAGGTGAGAGCAAAACAGATTAAATTCATTAGATCCATTCATGGTTTCAAGGGTCTCCCTAAGTACATCCATCCCAGAATTGTGTGGTATGGACGTATATAGAGCAGTTACATCCATAGTACATAGAATAATGTTAGCCGGTAAATCTCTAAGGGTGCCAATTTTAGATAAAAAATCCCCTGTGTCAAGAAGGTAAGAACGGGTCTGTAATACCTTATTTTGTAGTACTCTATCTAGGAAAGTTGCAACTGGTTGAAATACCGAACCAGTTCCAGCAACTATAGGTCGTCCCGGAGGATTCACAGGGTCCTTATGCACTTTGGGAAGAATGTAGAATACAGGCGTTATGGGGCGTGGAGAAGATAAAAACCTATGAAGTTTAGTATTAATGATACCTGTCTCTAGTGCTGTTTGTAAAATACCATCCAATTCCATTTTAATTTCTTGGAGGGGATCACCCTTCAACTTTTTGTATATCCGTGTATCACTAAGTTGACTCATAATAGTCTGGTGATAGAAAGAACTATCCATCACTACTGTAGCCCCACCCTTGTCTGCCGGCTTCAAGACTATGGAAGTATCCCGTTTTAATGACCGTAGAGCAGACCATTCTGCTCTAGTAAAATTCTGATTCACTCTTCTTGAATGGTCACCCCATTTAATTACCTGTAAATCTCGCTCGACAAGACGCATGAAAGTTTCAACACTGTGGGAGGTCTGAGGTGGAAGCCAAGTACTTTTGGGTTTACACCCAGAAATGTCGACACCTTCAGGAAAGTGATGAAGGGGAGGAGATGGCAGATGATGATCTGTATGAGAAGAAAAAAAGAATATAATCCTTAATGATCTAGCTAAATGCTGCATCTCAATTTCAGTTTGAAAAAAATCACCTTGGTGAGTGGGCACAAAGCCCAATCCCTTCTCTAGTACCTTTACCTCTGTGTCGGTCAACTGTCGTGCAGATAGGTTGATTACTAGGGTAGTAGACGTGTCTGGCTCCTTGTCTGAATTAGTAAATTTGCTCTTCCTCCTGCCTCGTCTCGTCTTCTTGAAGAACGTCCTGGTTTGGGTGGATTGTCTAAAAAACGTCCACGTCGCGAGTCAGAGGAGGAACTAGAGTCAGAATCTGGATTCTGTCTGCATTGATCTCTATTTGCTCTGCCTTGTCTACGGAAGGTGGGCCATGTATACACCCTCTCCTCTAAATAGTCAAGGGTGTCCCTCCTGTATTTATTATGTTTTAAGTTCAATGTTTCTGTCTTATACTCATCCAACCTCACCTTGGTTTCCTCAATAAATTTCTGAAAATCTACTGGTGAAAATGTTTTCTCCAATTGGACTTTTAAATCCTGAATATTATGAGAAATGGTGGATATTTGATTTTGGATGCCCTGTACAGTAAGCGTCATCAAATCGAGACTACATTTGTTTAAGATCTTAAACCATTTGTCACAGAATTCGTGGTCCTCCCTGCAGAAGGTGGGTCTAATACTGAAGCGTAAGCCTCGTGGTATGTGTTTCACTTTTAAGTACTCAATCAAAGTTGAACTATGTAGTTCATACTGTATGAGTTTCTGCCTCAAATTGTCTTTTAATACCAATGTTGTCTGTTGAGAAAGGGTTTATCACATTATCATACTGTGCTATAACAGAAACTCCGACGGTGGCAGGCGGAAGTGACGTCACGGTACGCATCCAATCGGATGCGTGCAGTACGTCACTAATCTGGCCGGCCGGGGGGAAGACACTGATTCAAAAGGGCGCTGCGGCGCGAGATACATATCGCTCAGCTGAGGAAGGGACGGTGTCCCGAAATGTTCCCGTGAGCGATTCTCTACCTGGTAATCATAGTGTGTTATATATGTCAGTTCATATGCCGCATTGCTTGTCTTTGTGTGATCTCCTTTTACCGTTTCACTGTATTGTGCTGTAATTACATTGGATTCTTGGTTAATGCCATAGTGTTGCATAAAGTTAGTTGTACCTAAGTGCACTTATGTATATATGCAAATATGGTCATAGATTAACGACCAGTTTAGGTCTGTGCAGCAATATGATTTAATATCTGCCTGCCATATTATTTCTATGATACTTGAAGGTCTGATCGAGTGACATGTTGTTAGACATATGCACGGCCAGAGGGCGATATAACACCTTGTTTTGTTAGAACTACGCTTGGGAAACCACAGGGGTTTCAGACTGTATAGTACTTTCATACAGCAAGGAGAAATTATCCTTTGCTTTACACTTGTACATATATTTACTTTAAACCTGATGTCTCCCAATACGTGGTTCATCATTTGAGATTCATTGTTCTAATTTTGACACCTTGTTGTGATCAGACAGTTAGCTAATTGATGAAAATTTGTACCCAGTCTGTAATATATATGCGGTTGTTGGTATATACACATACAACATCATCTCCTAAAATATATATCTTTATAATCAGAGACAAACCTTGTGTGTGGTGTGCATTACTCCTAACCTTGTTATTTTTTCCATATGACTAGTTGACCAAAAGGGTATACTGGTCGGAGTGAATTGCACCCTTTTAAATTATGGTATTATTTAGTGTGATCGATTATCTCATGGAGTGCTAGACCAACTTGTATGTAATATAATGCAAACTCTACAATAAATGATTCACTGCTAAAAACCCACCCACCCTCTTTGCTACTTCAGAATACTGTCCACATTTTTAAAAGTGGTTTCACAGCCATCTCCTAAGCCTGTGCCTCTGTTATTCTCTTTTTTCTTGTCTATATTTGCCTTCACCTTACACTGTTTTACATGATTCATCAATCTTTCTCCCTTTCTTTATCTCTTTTCCACTTTTTTGCTTATGTCGTAAGAAACATTTTCGGTGTTTCATACTGTGTATGACTGTGTATGTGACCAATAAACATGACTTACCAAATATGCAATAACCCAAATTATCAGCGGTTCCAGTATACCGCAAAAGGAAAAGGAAAAGGACGGCACCAATTCTCCCTCAAAAACCCTTCATTGAAAACATGATAGAGTAAATGTATTCATCTTTAATTCATGGATGCATTAAAAACCAAACACATACATAATCACATTACACCCACAGACAATGAAAAAACATATATATATATATATATATATATATATATATATACACATATATATGCCAAACCACAGCAGGGAATTCAAAAATCCATAACCTATATATATAAATTGATACTCCCCAAACAAATTCCATAACTCCACATAAAGAGCTAGTACAGTGCTAAATAAAGTGCTAATGCTAATACAAAAAAAGAACATATAATATTGCAGAGTATAAAGTGCTTAGGTGCCAAATGTGCAACCTGCAATGTATGGATGAACAAAGAGGAACTATCTGAGACAAGAAAACTACCCCAGTGAAAAAGATTCACCCCTGCTGGATCAGACCATCAGTATTACCACCCACGCGTTCCGTTGCTCTCCTTGCCACTTTCTAAAGGTGTTGTGCCCATTTTGTCCCCTACTCACCATTTATATAAATCCAGGAAGAACGACGCTGTGGCGTATCCAAGCTCTCCTGCACTGCATGGCCCGGGCCGGCAGTCGCACAAGCGCCGGAAGTGACGCAGAAGCGTACGCAGGTCTTCTCTCCCATAGTCATCACCGATGATGCTGAGCCAATTATCCGCCTCTCCCCACCCCCCAAACCACCCATAGCAACCCCCCCCCACGTGGCAACGCTGCAATGCGGCTTGCTGTCAGGGAGACGGGTGCTTGAGCGGAGGGGGCGGAGAGAGCCGAGGCTGGCTCCAGAGCACCAGGGCGACAATAAGGCATTCAATATGCAGCAGTAACTACATGGCAAGCGGCGGACAGAATGGGAAACATACACCCCCCCCCATCACTTATGGTGACTGACAAACAAGATTAAAAACATGACTATAATTACCAAAATTACATAGAGAAGAATATAAATATGCCCATAACTACTAACTATCATGCAACAGTAATACATTGATCCATACTTCATAGTATAACATGCCCAAATAAATTAAATCTATATGCCTATTAGATTTCACACATTTCATGAGAGGGACACATAGAGATTTAAGATTGGTTGATGGAAACTCATGGGCTATAGTTCACTTAATTCTCACAAGGCCATATAACAATTAGAAAGACTCTAATTACTATTTACATATATACATACATCATCAAAAACCATAAGAGGGATAGACAGTTATTTAACAAGCGATTTGAAAATAATTTAACAATTTCATAAAGGTGCCTGAAGCTCAAAAACTAAATAAAATCCCCCCCCCCCCCCCACAAACTACAAAAATTAAATACTCAAACCTCCAAAGTAAAAATACCAAATAAAGTGATTGTGCAACCAAAACCAAACAATGCAAAGTGTGAGAAAAAAAAATTAAGAATTATTTTACTAATAATTTTAAGTGAAAAAAATAAATATATATATATATATATATACAAAATGAATAATAAAGCACAGTGTATGATAAATACATGAATAAATAAATAAGTGAAATATGAGGGAAAGAATCATGTTTTTTCTTTAATTCCAACGGTACGTATGTCCAAATCAACTTCCAGATATCTCCTCATGACCCTTCCCGATGGTTTCCATCCTAGCCGAAGGTAAATCCAAAATGTCAGCCAGGTGAAGTTCCTCCATCTTCAAAACCAAAAACACTAAAAATAAAACCAACAAAATAGTGCACGTGAAACAAAAATAATAATAAATAAATGAGAACTGTGATAAACATAAAATAATAAAATTAATGGAAAAAATGGAAAATATAACTATATGGGGGATGAAAAGGAGCAGGGGAAACCCTCCTTAGCCACAGCAGGCATAGTTCACATAAAGTAAGCAATGAGGGGAGTCATCTGCCTAGAAAGGGCTCAAAGGAGACGTCTTCATTCAGACCGAAAGGGGATATCGTTTTCAAATTATGCATCCATTTAAGTTCACTCTGAAGCAGTCTCCTCTTCCCGTTCCCACCCCTAATGCCTAGCCGTATTCTCTCTTATAGGGCAACTCTCAAGGTGGTAACCTGTCCCCCATGTTTCCGTAAGAAATGATAAGCTATTGGGGATATAATCTTGTTGAGCTTTTTGTCCCTTACCAAATAAGTTCTTAACCTCAACTTATCCATCTAGTATTCAAATTATTTAAATCAAATTTAAAAGTACAGGTCAATTTTCACCAGCAAAACTCAAAATATATACATACACTTGGTTCAAAGCCTATCCATTGTAAAACAATACAATGACCTCTCTTGCAGCCATCAAGTAGAGGGAAACACGGACTGACCCAATATTCAGATGAAAATAACAGCGGCCCTTAGCAGCGTTGACACATTTCGTATTAAAACTTTCGCCAGACTGGAGAAAGTCACACATTACTTAAATGTAAGCATTTTGTAATAATTAAAGACAAAATGATTGGAAAGTATATAGATTATCATAGACACACAACATATTCAGTTTAATACTTTAATACTTCTTTAAGAACCCATGTACACCAACATAGTGTTGCAATTTCACATCTATTATATAGATAATAGATATAGATAATAGATTGTGACAGTAAAGAGGCGGATGGCGTGTACATTTCACCAAAATTGATGTGGAAGTTAAACAGCAGAGAAAGTGTTTTTCTCTCTGCCCCGGTATTAGGACTTTGTGTGCTGAAGTTGGTTTTGATCAAGGTGGGCGTCCAACTCCTCACATCTCTGGAAGCCTCGAAAAGGTCTGTAGCTTAGAGAAGCAGGGCTTTGAGCCTGGGAATACAGCTATTGAAAACTGTTCTGAACTGAATGTAACTGCTTTATCAGGTTTTACCCTTTGCTGCTGTTTTTGGGGTGGCTGGAACCAGGCCTACACCCAGTCAGTCAGGAACTGCATATGCCAGCGCAGTCAGTTAAACCATGTTTTGCAGCGTGGAGTTGCCTTTTGTGCCTGCTTTGCAGTTCCAATCCTTTGACAAGATAGACAATAATATTACAAAGATGCTGTATATTGCCAGTCGTCACTATGATAAATGGACAAATAAACACATGTAAAATGTACATTGTTTTCTTTTTCATATCTACAAAAGCCTTCCAGGAAAGTCATGTCTTTTTTGTTTTCACAAAACCATGCAACGCAGTTCCCTTGACAACCCCATTGCCTAGCAAACGAAGACTCCTGCAGATTCAGCGTTTTAGCTGATTCTAGATTGCTTTCATCTGAATTGTTTGCTCTTGACATGCCATGTCTGAGTACCTGTCCTTATTGATGACCCTGCCACATCGGACCACACCTGTGTATACCTTACCTTGCTACCCACTTTGCCACAACTGAGCTAGACTAAGTACATATAGGCATTTTCAACTCCCTCTTCCTGAAACATCTCATTACACGAGTTGAGGGTGCTTATTGGTGGTTTGTACGGCCTCAATGCTCACATTGTGGGGGGGGGGGGGGAAGAAAATTGATCTTGCATTTTATTAATTATTATAGTTTTAATTGATTCAGAGCCTGACTTGAGAAGAGTCTGCACCATTTAGCACCTATGGTTTGACCACTGCCTCCCTCAATGCCTTTTTTAAAACACATGTTACATATAAAGCCTTATGCTGCCTTATATGAATGTATGACTTTTACCTTTTACACAGCAAATTGTGACACAGTTCACCCAAATAACAATAGAGCACAATGAAAATATAAGTAAAAAAAGACACTAAAAATGGTAATAGTTGTCATTCGATCTGAATAAAAAATCACTTTCCTTCTGATTTTCACACCAATGCATACATCTAACTTCAATAACTAAAAATGGTATCCAACACACTACAAAGTTTGCCACATTTTTATCCCAATCGGACCCTGTGAATGTTAAAAATGAGCAAATATAACACACATCATTAAGAAATTGGTGGAACAGAGTAGAGTACACAGTACCGTTAAATCAATTAAATAAGGACCCAAAGGTACACAAACAGGCACTGAAACCATCTGATCTATAGAGATAAACTTAGTGAGCCAATGAAAGCTGCAGTGCCATCCATTTCACACTTGTGGTAAGATTGTCAAAAACATCACCAAAAAAGAAAAGGAGGGGCAAAAGGCAGAACTAATGTGAGCAAAATGGCCTACTTTATAAATCGAGCTATAAATGTTCTTTTGCTTCCATACTTATATTTTACTTCCAGTGATTCAGATATATGAGATACTAAATCTATTCCCAAATATTAGTGTGCTGGCATTCCCACACCTTCCATTTTCCACTCTGAGACACTTTGGGGCATCCCCATTGATGTATTGATTAGGTAAATTATTTTCCTTGACTATGCAACCTAGGGGGAGAACCTAGAGAGAAAGCGGGGATTTGAAAATAGACAAATAGGAATTAAAGAAAAAAAAGGTGGAGGGAAGTAAGAGAATGATGGAGGAAATTGATAAATTAAGAAAAACGGAAAGAAAGTAAAGAAAGAAGAAAGAAAAAAGAAGAACTGCAAGTGAAAAGAGAGGAGGGAAGTAAGTGGACGAGAAAATAAGATAGGAGGAATGTGAAAAGAGGGGAAGATCATGCAAATGCGGATAAGAAAAAAATTGGAAAGAAAAATTGAGAAAGTGTGGAAAAAAGAGAAAAATGGAGGGAATTTAGAAAAAAGAAAAATATAGAGGGAATATGGGAAAGAGAGAGGGATGGGGTGGGTTTAAAAAAGAGAGAAAGATGGAGGGAATGTGGAAAAGAGAGAAAGATGGTAGGAATGTGGGAAAAAAGAAAGGTGGAGGGAATGTGAAAAAGATAAAAAGATGGAGTTAATAGGGGGAAAACGAATAATGGAGAGAATGTGGGAAAGAGAGAAAGATTGAGAGAAAGCACGATAGAGAGAAAGATGGAGGGATAGTAGAAAAAAGCTAGGAGGTAAGGAACATGAAAAACAGGGGAATGTGAGAAAGAAAAGGGTGGTGAAACATGGAGGAACAGAGGAAAAGTGGAAAACAAAGAGGACAGAATGAAATGTGCTCCCTACAGCGAAAGAGGCTCTAAACAGACCTGCAGTTCTCCCAGACCCCCACCCCCCCAGGTCAGGATGCTGGGATTCCAGCCAGACTTTACCTTGGATCGATGTGTGCACAACTCCCAGAGAAAGATCTTTCAGTAGAATGAAGGTCCTTGAGCAGGAAACAGAGTAAGCTGACCCCTGTGATTCTGTCCCCTCCTTACTGTGTTTTATGGAAGCTGGGATGAAATAGACAGCAGAATGCTGTGGAATGCATACAGAGCTGAGCTTTTAAATTGCTTTGCGTGTATCCTCCTGGCCGTCATATAGAGTGCTGGGGGGCCTGCTTTCTTTCCCCTAAAGTGTAAAGCTGCAGCAGCCACACCTTTTTTTACTTTGCGAGTGGAAGGAAAAAATGGAAGTGGTGGAACATTTTGGTTTTGTCTTTTTATGCCTTATTAACCAAACTGAATTATTCCAAACATTGTTGGGGCAACTCCTACCACCTCCTTTACCCCCGAACCTATTGATGTCTAAAAGAAATTAATGCTGCACTTAAGAATTACGCTTCTTTTTTCAAGTGCAAAGGATATACTCTTGGATCAAACACTTATTTGTCCCCCCCATCCTAAGCTGGTGTCCAGTTAAATGAACAGGGTTGCATCTCCTGTTTATGCTCTGTGGTTTTGTATAATTAAAGATATAGGGTGCCGGCCCAACTTTTTTTAGATGGAGATGGGGAGGCTGATTCAATACTAGCGGCAGGTAGCGACAGATGAGCATCTGGGGTGCGGCGCTATGAGCGACCGCTATTGTCCGCCCCGATCGGCTGTCAGTTGCTTTTGCAGGGCTCCTCAGTCGCTATCTGCCGTTCTTGGGAATCATGCTGACATTGGTGAATGTGATGTTAAAGATCTGCTTTATAGGCGCTGTTGAGTTTTTACACCGTGTTCAATACAGCGCCTGAGCTTTTTTTGCTGTTGGCTAGAAATCAATCTGTTAGAACATTCTGTAGAAAACACATTGAACCATGTATGTTTTGATAACTTTTATTTATATAAAATTGTCTTTTGTTATATTTACAGAAGTCAAAATCTGAGTTTTCAATCTTCATGGTGCCTAAAAAAGAAACAAAAGTGTAGTTAGTTATTTTTTTTTTATATACTTCCCTATTTGGTTTGTTGTTGCATTTAATTACATACCAAACCCCTTTTTTTTATAATTTGAATGAATTTTTGTCATTTCCCATATAAGTAGACCCCTAATTTTCTTTTTATTTGGAGTTTTGGGGCCCATTTTTATTTTTTGGGGTGGAACTTGATGACCAACCACATTTGTTGGTTTAGTTTTTTTGAAGGGCCCTCTAGTACAGTAGGTGTTTTAGAGTTAAGGTGACCTAGCTTACCGAATAAAAAGAGGTAATCATGCTTTCCCGTCGCTCAAATCCCGTCTGGGTGTCTTCAGTACTGTCTGCGGCCATGTTGGGGACTTCTGGCACCAGTGCTGTATCTTCAGGGGGTTCAATTCGGTGAAATATGCAAATATTGTGTAGGACACAGCATGCGAGTATTATTTTGGAGACCTTTTGTGGACTGTACAACATCTCTCCTCCTGGGCATGCCAAACAGAGAAAGCGTGCTTTCAGCAGGCCGATGGTTCTTTCCACAATGCATCTGGTTTTGCGATGTGCTGCATTGTAGCGTCCTTGGGCGGAGGTCTCTGGATTTCTGACCGGAGTCATTAGCCACGTTTTCTGCCCATATCCCTTGTCCGCTGTTAAATAAACAGATTGAGAGAGCGAGCAATTAGTAAATTTCAAACAACATAATGTAAAAATTATAGGTTAGGTTAAATATTTGGTTCAGTTAATAGTCCACAGATTAAACTTGTATTAATTACCCAGTAGCCAGCCAAGTGGCATTTCATTGTTCTCAAACTTCCGGCACATGACTGATTGCTGGAGCACGTAAGAATCATGGCATGAGCCGGGGAAGCCATGTCTCATGGCCCACAGCTTCATGTCATGGTCACATACTTCCATGACATTCATGGAATGGAACTGTTTCCGATTCCGGTAATGCAGCTCCTGTGCACGGGGAAAGGGATATGTGTACCATCCACGCACCCTAGCACATTAGGGATCCCTCCCATGCGGTAGAACGCACATTTTATTTTGGCAACCTCCTCCTTATATAAACAGAAATAAGGTCACAAATAGCCAGGACTACCTGGTAAAATATGCGGCTCATTGTAGCCTGGCTTATCCCGCTGAGGAGGGCAGAGGTTGCCTGGAAATTCCCCCGTGCGACAATATTAAGCATGGCACATAGGCAAACTATGACAGGGATGGATTGGGTGCGTCTGCTGGATGGATCGATTTTGGTCTTAATCTGATCATATAGGGACTGTAGTGCTGCACGATTCAGACGAAATCTGCTTCTGATCTGCTCGTCACTTAAATCCCAGACAGAGAGGTGGATGGCAAAGGATCGGGGTGCCCTAAGCCTCACAGCACCCTCCTCCCTTGCCTCCTGACCTTCCTGTATGCTGCCACAACAATACATCCAAAACCCAAACATCACCCTCTCATCTATCTCACAATCACTGGCTAGAGCTCAGGCACTGCCCCAAAAACCAAAAACAATATCAACACACAGACCAACCACCCCACATACACAATCACAATCCACACACAATCACACAAATGCAGCTCACCACAAAACCAGATGTATAGTGGTTAGAACCATCAGCCTGCTGCAAGTATGCTTTCAAAGTTTGGCACAGCCAAGAGGGCAGTTGCTGCACAACCCACAAACGGTCCCCAAAACAATCCTCACTTGCTGTATTACACACAATATTTGCATATGCCACCAAAAATAAACTCCCAAAGAAACAGCACTGATGCCAGAAAACCTCAACAACAGCCACAGACAGTAAGCCAGAAACACAGCCAGACACTTATTGCAAGCTAGGGCTAAGTAAATCAAAACACCACAGCCTTTGCCACAGTGTATCAATAAAAGAATGCTTAAGAAAAGAGGTATTTATACTTATCCAATCACCACCCAAGGCCAAGCGTCCATTTGCCAAGAGGGAGCCAGAATTTAATTTGGCGGATAACAATACTCTTGTGCGTCTGACACTGGCTAAATGGGACTTATTATTTGGCTACCAAAGTCAGTGTTTAGGCAAACAATAAAGGAGCAAATTGTGGGATGCCATTGGTGAGCAGCTTACTAGCACTGCTCAATACCCACGTAGTGGCACATCCTGCAAGAAACGCTACTACACTTTGAAAAGGGTCCTTATGCAAAAGATGAAGAATGATCTACTTGTAGGGGCCATATGAGGAGATGCTGAAGTGCAAGATTCCTCTCAGTCGCCTGCAGGGTGTGGATGCTGGGGATGACACCACAGGTTGGGATGAAGGTACATTGTTCTCACATTGCAAATTATGGTTGGTTTAAGGTAACTTCTTATTTGTTAACCAATTCTTTGGCATACTAACAGTAGGACATGTTAAGTAGCAGATTAAACCTCTGTAATATTTTAACTTCCTGTCTCTTGCTTTATGCATAGTGGCACATGATGACTCACATGATTCGCCTGATGAGGTCACCCTGAATCCTGCCCTTCCCCCACCCTCAAGCTTAACCCAGTCTGATATTGAAGGTCTGTATTTTTGGGTTGTTTTCTTAACTTTTTTGTTTGTTTGTCACACATTAACAATGCATAATTCATTACTTTGCTTTATCATAGTTGCCCTCAGAATTGCACCAGCATCTCCTCATGAGGCTACCTACTCTTTGGATGCCAGTAAGTGCATGTGTCAACCTTGATTTTGGCAATGTCATATAAGTGTGCATGGCTTTCAGTCATATTATTTCATTGTAGGCCAAGTCCCTGCTTCATCTTTGGACCCCACTTCCTGTGTTGCAGGTTGACAGGACCCTGTTGGTGTGTATTGCAAAGCACACTGTATCCTTTCTGTTGTTTGAGTTCAAATGTGTATATTTTCTCACTCCAAGCTGGATAGTTAAAGGGGATTGGGCAGCAACCGGATCCTACATGATAATATTGTAATGATATCCATGCTAAGTAATTGTGCTTAAATAAGTCATTTTTTTTATGAAATGCAAACATTAACAATACTATGATTGTTAATATTGATGTCCATTGTGGGTTGTTTCAGACCCGAATACAGGAAGTGCGCGTCCGGAAAGGGTCCTACACCGTGCGGCTGCTAGGGATGAAAGTAAGACTGATTTTTGTTTGGTTCTAGTAAGGATGCTGTTTTCAATGAAATGTTGTTTGTGTCTTGACATTTGTTTGGAAACATGTGATTTTAGGGCAAAGCTCGAGTGAGGCCCTAGGTCTGGACATCTTTGAGGTGGCGGGTATATGTAATTTAACCTATGTGTGTATGTTCTAGTTTGGCACACTGATTAACTCATCTTGCACTTCCATACATCTTCAGAATATGTTAGAAACTAAAAGCTTTTGTGTCTTGCACAATCAGTCACTTGGGAGAGGTATGAGCTCGATAATGTTTGTAAGAACTAGTCACACAATATCAAATGACACACTAACACGACTTTCCTGTTTAGCATATGCGAGCTTGCCACATCTCTCAGATGATGATTTACCCCTGTCTGGCAGCCAGACAACGGAATGATTTGTGGAGGAGCACACTCAGGTACCATGGATGAATGTTTTTGAGATTAACCATGATTACCTGTTTTGGGGTCAATAAGGTCCCACCATGTAACATACAACATACTTTGTTGTTAGCAGGAATCCTTCACTGAAACACAGGATGTGCCGTCCGCACAAGTGCCATGTGCGCAGGCTGCAGAGGCTGGACCAATGGTAAATTCTAATGGAGCCATACATTTATTTTTGTTGTTCTTACCTTCATTATTCAAGCTTGACTACAATATTGTGTTTTTTGTTTTAGGCTGCTCAACCACCAACTGGGCGAAGTGCACAGACAAGTGCTGACCTTTATGAGCTAGGGTCCCGGATGCTGGAGGCCTACAGTCGCCAACAGCCACGTGATGGAACTCTGGAGCGCATTGCAGCGTTGTAAAATCAGTCGCTGGTGGACCAACAACAAATTCATGAACTGCGCAAACAACTTAGTGAAATGTGGACTCAACAGCAGTCTGGAGTGATGCATGCCATGCAAGAAATGATGCATGGCATCCAACAATCTTTACAGCGGCAGGACGAAACTTTGTTGTTGTTACAGCAGCTAATACAGCAGCAGTCAATTTTTTTTACTGCACTGTTGTCCCCCAACACCGCCCCTAGCCATGAGTCCCAACCTCCCCGCCCACCCAGGGACTAATTGGTCCAGTTGGTAGACATTTGAAATGCTTGAATTTGTATTGACTTGAGTGACTTAAATAAATGTATTTGTAAACGCTAGAATTTGTGTGGGTTACCAAAATATGTTAATGTTGACTGAAAATTACTACAGTCATTGTTTGCCATACATTACTATGTTTACAAAATGAAATGCATAACAATGTGTTTAAGAATCCAAAAAAAATGGGTTGCTATACACTTAAAATATGGTTTAAAAGACACGACACACTGAAAGTAGAAACCTAAAAAACATTTATTTTTTATAAAAGGGGCCAACACGGCCAAAATGACTCCGCACAGCGGATCAAACCATACCCCCCACCCTACCGCTGTTTCTTCTTTCCCAGCAGCATAAGTCGCATCCGCCGGACGCACTGCCACAGTCTGCGATGCTCATTAATACAAGCTGTATGGAGACCAAAAAATGGATTAGTCAATAGAACGTGATACAAACGTACACAGATGATTCACATTATATGGTTTGGTCTCATAATGTGACCAACTACATTAACATTTGTGCAAACTGGGCCCTTATGTGGGTCCATTATATGAGTACTAGTGCCTTACATGTGCATTTATCAGCAATACCCTACATATTGAAGTAACTGTTTGTACTAAATGAAGGGCGAGGTAAGATTGTGGACATTGATTGGGTTATTTTGCTCAAAACATCATGTCCAAAGTAATAAAGATTCTAACCCTTCTGCTATTCCTATTCTAGTTCTCAACCTTATTTTGAAATTAGTTTAATTTGGACACCAAAACTTTTTAACCAAAATGTATTATGGGTTTGAAAGGAAACAAAGGGGATGCAACAATCTAGCATGCAGACATTCATTTATGATCGTGGGTCACGCAAATGTCAGCTAAATGTGTGCTAATTAACCACATAGGGACATTGCCAATTATGATAGCTTTTAGGGTTACACATAGGTGGGCAAAGTATGTTTGGATATGAAGTTAGTGTACTCACCATCGCAGCTGTTGCTCGGACCCATGCTGCTGGGTGTCCCTGGAGCTTGGGTTGGGAGTATGGTCACAGAGTCCATCTGTGTGGAAACATCTGTTTGGAAAAAACGAACAAAAAACAATCATAAGGTTTGCGCTTACAAATTTAGATTATACATCCACCTGTTTAGGGAGTCTGGTAAATCATGCTATCATGTTTACACACGTTTGCTATACATTAGCATATTTACTGGTCCGTGAGGTCAGGTGAATAATTTAGGTGTGCAACATGGACACATCAATATAATGTGCCTCAAACATTTACAGTGCAATGCTAATGCAGTAATTTAAGTTGAGCTGATCAGATTCATAGTAGAGTGTGCAACATGTGTTTGCATGAAAAACAAAAAAAAAAATTAAAAATTTGTTAGGCAGCATCATGGTGTACGCAGTAACTTTGGGGTTGGTTGCATTTGGATTGAACTGGACTGGGGTTCCAGAATTTTCTTAAAATTACTAAAAAATATTATGCTATGAAATTGATGAATCATCCGCTACATGTCGCTATTCCAGTCGCTAAACAGATTCAGGTTGATAAATGTGTAATTGCGTGCTGTGTCCAGCGTTGACCAGTCACTATCTGTCGCTACCTCTCATTAACCAGGCGACACCTGATGCTATCCTTTCTTAAATAACCCCCTAAGTTAATTACTTCTGACAACACAGACTTTGTCACAATAATTCATAACTCCTCAGCAACTTGGGACACCCATAAAGTCTGGAAGTTGGAAACATACAAATTGCTAGTCACCTCAATAAGCAGACACAAAGGAAAGTTCAAATTAAACATTTACAGCTAGATGTGCTTACAATATAAATGTAATCCTTTGAATACACTAAAGGTCTGATTCAGAAATGGCGTAAAAATCTGTCTGTTAATGTTTGTTTTTTTTAGTACAAAGTTCAGATCATTTTTTTACAGGTTCATGCAATTCAGCAAAAGATTTGTTTCAGTTATATTGCAAAGTATTTATTTCAGTTGTATTGCATAATTGAAAAATGTTGTAATGCTCAGCTCATTCCTGTGTGTTTCTTTTGTCAATAAAAAGGACCTGAAGGAGTTTATATTTTTTTATAGTTTTAATTTTAATTTTCAAAAAAGCTTTCTCCCCTCCCCTGAACATTACCAGTCCGGTACATCAGGCATAGAATCTGATAGCCCAGGGCTCAGGGGCCAAATGGCTGGCTCCTGGCCTTTTAAGTTATAAATCCATTGCCCTTCTCTTCTCATGGCAAATGGCTGCTCATCTGAGGCACCTGATACCCCCTGAAGAGCACCAGACCTGTGCTCATAAAGAAAATACTGGCATAAAAGTGTTTGCATTTACCCATTTTGCACACCCATAAATACATGTATTTTGCTGAATCTCACAACTGTCCTTTGCTGAATCCGGTACAATGATTTGAAACTGATAGTCTTAGAACTGATCGGTTTAAGAAGGATTTAACAAAAATAAATAAACTAGAAATATAATTGATAACAAATCAATCTACATCCCAGAGCTTATAATGAATGGAACAGTGCATTCTCACAATATCATGAAAAGAAACCTTATGTGGATGAAGGCACCCATTTCTCTCAATGGCAGCCCACCCACTAACCAGGTTTCTCATACTGGTGCAGCAAGTGAAGGATATGTGGTGCCAGAGAGGGAGAAGGTGGCAGTATTTGATCTGAGGTCTAGAGGAAATTCTACAAAAGTTGAGTTTTCCATTAAAAAGAATGTGCACATAAGATGAATGTCCCTACCAACTTGCGGCAGATCCAACAGCATCTATTGCATTCTTGATGTATAGCTGTTTCATGTGAGGCATAATGGGTACCAACATTTGACATGTACTCTGTACATTTTCCATGGAGGCCCAAAGCCATATCTGATCTTTGGTCGGTGGGGATCTGGGGACCAAGGTGGATTTTTCCTTTAAATAGTGAAATGCCTACTAACCAATATTTGCTGTTTTTGTACATAGATCTGCTTGCTGTTTATGTACATACATCTTAGTAACTTAAAAATCTCTGTACATATTGTAAAGAAAAGCTTATTCTTCTAGATCAATGCACAAATGTGCAAATCTGTGTGCAGTAAGTAGATAACCAGTTAAAATGGATGCATTTACATTCCCACTCCAATCTCTCCTTTTGTGAACGGAAGCCCCCTTTGAGCACTGTGAGTTTGAGGTCACATAAATGGACTTCAGAACAGGCTGCAACAGGCACATCAGTATTTTTATTTTCGTTTGTGAACCTGTGCAGATTTAGTCGCTTTTGTGGTGCTTGCCCTGTCTGCCCGATGTAAAATGCTGAGGGGCACTGCACACACATGAGCAAGTATACTATATTAGGGGATTTGTATGTGAAACTACCCTGCATTTTGTAATCATGTTGCATATCTGGTGTCTTTATTCTGTCAGTAGTGTAGATGTGTGTGCAGGTTTCACACTTTTTCTGCAGGCAGGGCCATGTCCCATTTTGTGCTACATCACTTAGGGGGTTTCCTCACAATGAGTTTTCCGAGTTTAGGAGACGTGAATTGTATGTGACAACCAGTGGAATACCGTCCTTCTTTTGGGATTCTTTATATTGCAGGAGTCTGCCTCCGGGGATGTGGAGTGCTTTTTGTAACTGGGCCTCTGTTGAAGATGATTTATATCATCAGTAAAATTTCTGTATCTGATCCCCTGGCTGAATACGATGGACCTCTTGATGTGGTTTGGAAGTTGTTATGGTTATGGTTAAGGTTAGAAATGAGCGAACTTTTGAAAAATTCGATTCAGCTGATTCGCCGAATTTTCCGGGAAAATTCGCTTCGGTCCAAATTTATTCGCGACCAATCGCTATTAAAAATGGCTATTCCTGGGCGTCCGAGAGCCTCCATAGGGTTGCAGAACATTTTGCTTGGCTGTAATATGCATAGGATGCATGCTGTGTTAGTGAAATACTATTGTAAAGAAGTATGACATGCAGATCAGAGGCGTCGCTATTAGATTCGCTGATGCAGGGTGGCACAATTACAGAGCCTTGAGGTGGCATCAGCATGATGAGCTCATATATTGCCTGAAAGACACACAGTGGAGTTGGCAGCAGCATAGGGAGCCCATATATTGCCTAAAAAACACACCATGAATTTGGCAGCAGCATAGGGAGCCCAAATATTGCCTGAAAGACACACTCTGGACTTGGCAGCAGCATAGGGAGCCCAAATATTGCCTGAAAGACACACTCTGGACTTGGCAGCAGCATAGGGAGCACATATATTGCATGAAAAACACAACCAGGAGTTGGCAGCAGCATTAGGAGCCCATATATTGCCTGAAAGACACACCCAGGAGTTGGCATCAGCATAGGAAGCTCATATATTGGCCTCGATTCAATAAAGGTAGAAAAAAATTCTCATGGTAGTAAAAGATTCAATTCATGAGAAAAAAGCCTGAGAATTTCACTGTTACTGAATCACCAGATAAGAAAACAATGAAAGTCAATGATACTTTTTTACTCCTAAGAAAAGTAGAGAACTGTTTACTCCTTTCTACACTGTAGTAAAAGCTGCTATTGACTTGCATTGTCTTTTTATCTGGTGATTCAGTAACAGTGCCATTCTCAGGCTTTTTTCTCATGAATTGAATTTTTTACTACCATGAGAATTTTTTTCTACCTTTATTGAATCAAGGCCATTGCCTGAAAAACACATTGGAGTTGGCAGCAGCATTAGGAGCCATATATTGCCTGAAAGACACACCCTGGAGTTGGCAGCAGCAGCAGCAGGAACCCAAACATTGCTTGAAAGAGACACTGGACTTTGAAGCATGAGCCCAAAAATTGGCCTAAAGACACACCCTGGAGTTGGCAGCAGCATCAGCAGGAGCCCAAACATTGCTTGAAAGAGACACTGGAGTTGGCAGCAGCAGCCCAAAAATTGGCCTAAAGACACAATGGAGTTGGCAGCAGCGGCAGCAGGAGCCCAAACAATGCTTGAAAGAGACACTGGACTTGGAAGCAGGAGCCCAAAAATTGGCCTAAAGACACACCCTGGAGTTGGCAGCAGCAGGAGCCCAAACATTGCTTGAAAGAGACATTGGAGTTGGCAGCAGCAGCCCAAAAATTGGCATAAAGACACACCCTGGAGTTGGCAGCAGCAGCAGCAGGAGCCCAAACATTGCTTGAAAGAGACACTGGAGCTGGCAGCAGCAGCAGAAGCCAAAACATTGCTTGAAAGAGACACTGGAGTTGGCAGCAGGAGCCAAAAAATTGTCCTAAAGACACACTGGAGTTGACAGCAGCAGGAGCCCAAACATTGCTAGAAAGAGACACCTTGGAGTTGGCAGCAGCAGCAGGAGCCCAAACATTAACTGAATGACACCCTGGAGTTGACAGCAGCAGCCCAAAAATTGGCCTAAAGACACACTGGAGTTGGCAGCAGGAGGCCAAAAATTGGCCTAAAGACACACATTGGAGTTGGCAGCAGCAGCAGAAGCCCAGCATTGCTTGAAAGAGACACTGTAGTTGGCAACAGGAGCCCAAACATTGGCCTAAAGACACAATGGAGTTCCCAGCAGCAGCAGCAGGAGCCCAAACAATGGCTGAAAGAGACACTGGAGTTGGCAGCAGCAGCAGCAGGAGCCCAAACATTGGCTGAAAGAGACACTGGAGTTGCCAGCAGGAGCCCAAAAATTGGCCTAAAGACACAGCCTGGAGTTGGCAGCAGCAGCTGCAGCAGCAGCAGCAGCAGGAGATCAAAAATTGGCCTAAAGACACACTGGAGTTGGCAGCAGCAGGAGCCCAAAAATTGGCCTAAAGACACACTGGAGTTGGCAGCAGCAGCAGGAGCCCAAACATTGGCTGAAAGAGACACTGGAGTTGGCAGCAGGAGCACATAAATTGGCCTAAAGACACACACTGGAGTTGGCAGCAGCAGCAGGAGCCCAAACATTGCTTGAAAGAGACACTGGAGTTTGCAGCAGGAGCCCAAAAATTGGCCTAAAGACACACTAGAGTTGGCAGCAGCAGCAGCAGGAGCCCAAGCATTGGCCTAAAGACACACTGGGCTTGCCAGCAGCAGCAGCAGGAACCCAAACATTGGCTGAAAGAGACACTGGAGTTGGCAGCAGGAGCCCAAAAATTGGCCTAAAGACACACCCTGGAGTTGGCAGCAGCAGGAGCCTAAACATTGGCCTAAAGACACACTGGGGTTGCCAGCAGGAGCCCAAACATTGGCTGAAAGAGACACTGGAGTTGGCAGCAGGAGCCCAAAAATTGGCCTAAGTACACACTGGAGTTGTCAGCAGCAGGAGCAGGAGCCCAAACATTGGCCTAAAGACACACTGGGGCTGCCAGCAGCAGCAGCAGGAGCCCAAACATTGCTTGAAAGAGACATCTTGGAGTTGGCAGCAGCAGCAGGAGCCCAAACATTAGCCTCGATTCAGAGAGACAAAAAAAACTTCCATTTTACTTCCGATCTGTTTTTTTTGTGAAATGTTTCCGTTCTCGTATGAGCGTACGAGCGATTCTATGCATGCATTGAAAACCTTCTGTAAAGTTTCCGTCCGTTCGTACGGCAGATTACGAATACGAGGATGTCATTTTCCATCCAGACTTTTCCGTTTCATTTTCACGTTACAAGCCCTTTTCCCATCGTATCCTGCAACGAATCCTTTACGTTTTCTGTTCGATTCTGTTTCCCTTTTTCAATAAATAATCGTTCATACGGAAATCCTTGCGATCTTGCGCCTGCGCACTACAAACTTAACTCATTAAAGTGCTCGCCTACATATTTGCCACCCTCACTTCTACTACAATGTTTAGCTAAATCACTTAGCACTATCCTCCATCTTCCCTTTTGGACCCTTAAAACTCACCCAAACCACTTCTTGGTTAGGTTCTTCTTCCATTTTTCTCGGTCATGTGAATATTCATCTTTAAATATTTCTGGGCCCATTAGTTTTGTGCTAATGTATTTTGTAAATGAAATGACAATGTAACATTTTTTTTATACCATCATAAAATATAAAATTTTTAAAATTTAGAAAATTTCACATTTTTACAACTATAAAAAACAAAATACATAGCAATCGCAGGCCACAGAACATTATTCATCATCTGTGGTCCCCAACGAGTTGTGCAGCTCCTGCATCTCGCCCACCAACTGAAGGACCCTGACACTCAGTTGTGCCACTCTGGCACGTGTGGTCCCTGTTAAAAAACTTAAATTAAAATATTGGTATAACCTTGTTGGGGTCATACTGCAGTGCCCCCCCCCCCCCCCCGTATGGTCCAAACACCTAAATCTGGACTTCAAAAGCCCTCGCCACCATGGCCTGGGTTTTGCATAGTGCCCAATTAGAGAACCCCTGGTCCGCATTCTGCAGGCAAAGAACGGGCATCAGGAGCAAGGGCGAGTGGCACATCTTGCAGTTCCTGCAACCAAATATAAAATAATCACACAAAGCAAAGGTAACCAACTAAAACAATAACTCCTACAACAAATTAAGATTCAAGTTCAACAATCCAAATATAATTCACAAAGGACATAAGTCTAAAAAAATATTGCAATTATATGGATGTGTGGGAAAATAAATGTTTACATGCTAATTAAGGTCAGCATTAAAATGCATCTATAAGGCATACATGAAATGTATTAATTCAGGTATGCATTGCTATACAATTTATGGCCTCGGCCATGCTGATACATGCAATGCCTTGGTGCTAAAGGCGCGCAGACTCCTCCACATAGCCGCAAAACATGTTCAACAATAGCAATCCGAGCCCTCAAAGGTCTCGTAAGTGGATCGGAAATGAAACGGATTTATAGGGTGGTGATCCGTCGGAAATCAGCTCTCTGAATCAGACAGAAACCCATCCCAGCAACGGAAGTTTTCTGAACGAACGGAAAATTTCCGATTTTGTTTGGAAAATTATCCGAACTAACGGAAATGTTCTGATTTGCTTCCGTTCATCGTAAGCGCATTCCCGAACGTTCGTGCGAGTAGAAAATGGATGAAAAAAAGCAAAAAAATGACAAACACCCACCAAAACTTTCACAGACAGCTACGGAAGTCTGGACGAATGTGTCTCTGAATTGAGGTTATTGACTGAATGACACCCTGGAGCTGACAGCAGCAGCCCAAAAATTGGCCTAAAGACACACATTGGAGTTGGCAGCAGCAGCAGGAGCCCAAACATTGCTTGAAAGAGACACTGGAGTTGGCAGCAGGAGCCCAAAAATTGTCCTAAAGACACAATGGAGTTGCCAGCAGCAGCAGGAGCCCAAAAAATGGCTGAAAGAGACACTGGAGTTGGCAGCAGCAGCAGGATCCCAAACATTGGCTGAAAGAGACACTGGAGTTGCCAGCAGGAGCCCAAAAATTGGCCTAAAGACACACTGGAGTTGGCAGCAGCAGCGGCAGGAGGCCATAAATTGGTCTAAAGACACACTGGAGTTGCCAGCAGCAGCAGCAGCAGGAGCCCAAACATTGGCTGAAAGAGACACTGCAGTTGGCAGCAGCAGCAGCAGCCCAAACATTGGCTGAAAGAGACACTGGAGTTGCCAGCAGGAGCCCAAAAGTTGGCCTAAAGACACACACTAGAGTTGGCAGCAGCAGCAGGAGCCCAAACATTGCTTGAAAGAGACACTGGAGTTTGCAGCAGGAGCCCAAAACTTGGCCTAAAGACACACTGGAGTTGGCAGCAGCAGCAGGAGCCCAAATATTGGCTGAAAGAGACACTGGAGTTGGCAGCAGGAGCCCAAAAATTGTCCAAAAGACACACTGGAGTTGGCAGCAGCAGGAGCAGGAGCCAAAACATTGGCCTAAAGACACACTGGGGTTGCCAGTAACAGCAGCAGGAGCCCACACATTGGCTGAAAGAGACACTGGAGTTGGCAGCAGGAGCCTAAAAATTGGCCTAAAGACACACCCTGGAGTTGGCAGCAGCAGGAGCCCAAATATTGGCCTAAAGACACACTGGGGTTGCCAGCAGCAGGAGCCCAAACATTGGCTGAAAGAGACACTGGAGTTGGCAGCATGAGCCCAAAAATTGGCCTAAAGACACAACCTGGAGTTGGCAGCAGCAGCAGGAGCCCAAACATTGGCCTAAAGACACACTGGGGTTGCCAGCAGCAGCAGCAGCAGCAGGAGCCCAAGCATTGGCTGTAAGAGACACTGGAGTTGGCAGCAGGAGCACAAAAATTGGCCTAAAGACACACCCTGGAGTTGGCAGCAGCAGTAGCAGGAGCCCAAAAATTGGCCTAAAGACACACCCTGGAGTTGGCAGCTGCAGCAGGAGCCCAAAAATTGGCCTAAAGCCACACTGGAGTTGGCAGCAGCAGCAGCAGCAGGAGCCCAAAAATTGGCAGAAAGAGACACTGGAGTTGGCAGCAGGAACCCAAGCATTGACTGATAGACACACCCTGGAGTTGGCAGCAGCAGGAACACAAAAATTGTCTGAAAGGCATACCCTGAAGTTGGCATCAGTAGGAACCCAAAAATTGGCTCAAAGGCACACCCTGAAGTTGCCATCAGCAGGAACCCAAAAATTGTCTGAAAGGCATACCCTGAAGTTGGCATCAGAAGGAGCCCAAAAATTGGCCTAAAGACATAAATATGTTTTGCACCATTTGGAAAGTGTAAAACGTGGCACCATGCCGAATCTACTCGCATGCATCAGCCATTGGAGGGTGGAAATCCTGGCTGATCCATCCCACAAAGGTGAGTCTCTCCACATTTTTAGTTGACAGACGAGTTCTCCTCACCGTTACTATGGCCCCCACCGCACTAAACACCCGCTCAGATGGCACGCTACTGGCCGGGCAGGACAGCTTTTCCAGGGCAAACTCTGCTAGTTGCGGCCACAAGTCAAGTTTGGCTGACCAGAAGTCCAGCAGATCCTCAAGGTGTGTTGGCATGGTCATGTCAAGGTATGACATGACCTGCTGGTTCAGGTCCTGCTCCAGGTCTTCCTGCTGCTCATGAGTAGCCTCACTATGTGGGTGAAGAAAGCTACTCATTAGCGACTGAAGACTGAGGCTGCTGATGATGGAGCTGCTGCTGCTGCTCCTGCCAACCCCCCCAGCAGCCATGGCAGTGGAAGGTGAGCGCAGAGGTCCCCTCGAGTCAGACCTGCGAGAGTATGGACCATGGCGCAGATAGGCATCGGCCAACTGACTACGTAGAATGTCTTTGTAGTAGGTCAGTTTGTCCTCCCTCTTGGCGGGTTTAAAAAATGCCCCCATTTTGTGCCGGAAGCGAGGGTCCAATAAGGTGGAGAGCCAGTAGTCATCCCGCAGAAAAATGGAAACAATTCTGTGGTCACTACGCAAGCACGTGAGCATGCTTCGTGCCATTTGTGCAAGTGACTCGGAGGGACTACCTGTCTCCATCTCCACTGCATACTGCCACAGTGTGTCTGGGTCCTCTGTCTCGCCTTCCTCACAACCCTCTAGCTCCTGTGGCTGCTCCTGCTCCTCCTCTCCTGCCAGCTGACTAGATAAACCAGCCATTTCGCCAAGCCTAAACTGTACTTCATTGTGCCCCTCCTCCTCCAGTTCAGCTCCAACGGGGTTCAGCGGCAGGAGGCCATAAATTGGAATAAGACACACTGGAGTTGCCAGCAGCAGCAGCAGCAGGAGCCCAAACATTGGCTGAAAGAGACACTGAAGTTGGCAGCAGCAGCCCAAACATTGGCTGAAAGAGACACTGGAGTTGCCAGCAGGAGCCCAAAAGTTGGCCTAAAGGCACACACTAGAGTTGGCAGCAGCAGCAGGAGCCCAAACATTGCTTGAAAGAGACACTGGAGTTTGCAGCAGGAGCCCAAAACTTGGCCTAAAGACACACTGGAGTTGGCAGCAGCAGCAGCAGGAGCCCAAATATTGGCTGAAAGAGACACTGGAGTTGGCAGCAGGAGCCCAAAAATTGTCCAAAAGACACACTGGAGTTGGCAGCAGCAGGAGCAGGAGCCAAAACATTGGCCTAAAGACACACTGGGGTTGCCAGTAACAGCAGCAGGAGCCCACACATTGGCTGAAAGAGACACTGGAGTTGGCAGCAGGAGCCCAAAAATTGGCCTAAAGACACACCCTGGAGTTGGCAGCAGCAGGAGCCCAAATATTGGCCTAAAGACACACTGGGGTTGCCAGCAGCAGGAGCCCAAACATTGGCTGAAAGAGACACTGGAGTTGGCAGCATGAGCCCAAAAATTGGCCTAAAGACACAACCTGGAGTTGGCAGCAGCAGCAGGAGCCCAAACATTGGCCTAAAGACACACTGGGGTTGCCAGCAGCAGCAGCAGCAGGAGCCCAAGCATTGGCTGTAAGAGACACTGGAGTTGGCAGCAGGAGCACAAAAATTGGCCTAAAGACACACCCTGGAGTTGGCAGCAGCAGTAGCAGGAGCCCAAAAATTGGCCTAAAGACACACCCTGGAGTTGGCAGCTGCAGCAGGAGCCCAAAAATTGGCCTAAAGCCACACTGGAGTTGGCAGCAGCAGCAGCAGCAGGAGCCCAAAAATTGGCAGAAAGAGACACTGGAGTTGGCAGCAGGAACCCAAGCATTGACTGATAGACACACCCTGGAGTTGGCAGCAGCAGAAACACAAAAATTGTCTGAAAGGCATAACCTGAAGTTGGCATCAGTAGGAACCCAAAAATTGGCTCAAAGGCACACCCTGAAGTTGCCATCAGCAGGAACCCAAAAATTGTCTGAAAGGCATACCCTGAAGTTGGCATCAGAAGGAGCCCAAAAATTGGCCTAAAGACATAAATATGTTTTGCACCATTTGGAAAGTGTAAAACGTGGCACCATGCCGAATCTACTCGCATGCATCAGCCATTGGAGGGTGGAAATCCTGGCTGATCCATCCCACAAAGGTGAGTCTCTCCACATTTTTAGTTGACAGACGAGTTCTCCTCACCGTTACTATGGCCCCCACCGCACTAAACACCCGCTCAGATGGCACGCTACTGGCCGGGCAGGACAGCTTTTCCAGGGCAAACTCTGCTAGTTGCGGCCACAAGTCAAGTTTGGCTGACCAGAAGTCCAGCAGATCCTCAAGGTGTGTTGGCATGGTCATGTCAAGGTATGACATGACCTGCTGGTTCAGGTCCTGCTCCAGGTCTTCCTGCTGCTCATGAGTAGCCTCACTATGTGGGTGAAGAAAGCTACTCATTAGCGACTGAAGACTGAGGCTGCTGATGATGGAGCTGCTGCTGCTGCTCCTGCCAACCCCCCCAGCAGCCATGGCAGTGGAAGGTGAGCGCAGAGGTCCCCTCGAGTCAGACCTGCGAGAGTATGGACCATGGCGCAGATAGGCATCGGCCAACTGACTACGTAGAATGTCTTTGTAGTAGGTCAGTTTGTCCTCCCTCTTGGCGGGTTTAAAAAATGCCCCCATTTTGTGCCGGAAGCGAGGGTCCAATAAGGTGGAGAGCCAGTAGTCATCCCGCAGAAAAATGGAAACAATTCTGTGGTCACTACGCAAGCACGTGAGCATGCTTCGTGCCATTTGTGCAAGTGACTCGGAGGGACTACCTGTCTCCATCTCCACTGCATACTGCCACAGTGTGTCTGGGTCCTCTGTCTCGCCTTCCTCACAACCCTCTAGCTCCTCTGGCTGCTCCTGCTCCTCCTCTCCTGCCAGCTGACTAGATAAACCAGCCATTTCGCCAAGCCTAAACTGTACTTCACTGTGCCCCTCCTCCTCCAGTTCAGCTCCAACGGGGTTCATGTGGCCGTAAGATGTAGACGCCATGTCTCCAGTGCCCTGACCAGCCATGGTTTCCAACATGTGTTGTAGTACATGAGGCAGTGGAATCACGTCGTTCATCCCGTAATCCTGGCGACTCACAAATAAAGTGGCTTCTTCAAAGGGCCTGAGCAAACGGCAGGTGTCACGTATGAGCTGCCACTGATTGACATTTAAGTTACACAGGGGAGTCCCCCTATCCGCTTGGATCATCAAGAAATCCGTGATGGCTTTTCTCTGTTCGTATAGTCGGTCCAACATATGGAGGGTGGAATTCCAACGGGGGGAAACATCGCAAATCATACTATGTTGGGGGCTACCGTTCTGACGCTGTAGCTCAAGAAGTGTGTGCTTGACAGTGTAGGAGGAGCTGAAGTGCATGCAAAGTTTCCTTGCCGTTGTTAGGATGTCTTGCAGATGGGGGAAGACTTCAGAAACCACTTCACAATGAGATTGAAGACGTGAGCCATGCAGGGTGCATGGGTCAGGCTTCCTTGTCGCAACGCAGACAAAATGTTCTTCCCATTGTCGGTAACCATGGTTCCCATTTTCCGTTTTCTTGGAGTAAGTCATCTTTTGGATTTCTTGATGAATACATTTTAGCAGTTCCTCCCCTGTGTGACTTCGTTCGCCAAGACAAACCATGTGAAGCACAGCGTGACACCTCCGTGCCCTGCACACATGGTAGACTGGAGGGGCACTGAGACTTGAACCTACAGTGGAGGGTGAGGAGAGGGCGGAGAATGAGGAGGCCTCCCAGGGGGCCTCCCAGGGAGCCTCCCAGGGAGCGTGGAGGCCGAAGCGGCGTGACCTGTCCAAGTTGCTGCTGCTGCAAAGGAACCACAATCATCCAGTGGGCCGTAAACGACATGTACTGTCCCTGACCGTAGTTACAGCTCCAGATGTCGGCGCTGCCATGCACTTTGCTACACACCGACAAGCTCAAGGACTGGCCCACCTTCTGTTCAACAAATTTGTGCAGCGCTGGTACTGCCTTCTTGGCAAAGAAATGACGGCTTGGGACTCTCCACCTTGGCTTAGCACAAGCCATCAGTTCTCTGAAAGGTGCAGAGTCCACCACCTGAAAAGGGAGCGACTGCAGCACCAGCAACTTGGACAGGAGCACATTCAGCTTCTGCGCCGTAGGATGAGTGGGCGCATACTGCTGTCTCTTGGACATGGCTTCACTGATGGATTGCTGGCAGGATGCATGACTTGAAGGAGGAGCAGGAGCATCTGGTATGACACTGCCTTCGGCTGAGGTGCTGGAGCCTTGGCTGGCAGAAATTTGGAGCGGCGTGCCACTTGGTGAGGAAGCAGCCTGGACCACCTCTTCGGAGCCTCAGCTCTCCCAGGCCACTTTATGGTAACGCAGCATATGTTGACGCAGGGCCGTGGTGCCAACATTTGGGCCCTGGCCATGCTTCACCTTCTGTTTACACATCTTGCATGTGGCCATGTTACCCTCCTGCGGATGCTTGATGAAAAACTGCCACACTTGGAATAGCTAATTTTCAGCCAACTCCAGTATCCTCTGCTCCACTACCTCCCGAGAAAGTAGCCTGCCGTGCAGCAAGTGATCTACCCCGGCCCCGTTTGACTCCAGACTTTACAATCCTGCCCCATGCTGACTGCCAATGCTAACACCTTGCTGCCTCAGCTGCTGACTCCGAGGCAACCTGCGCCCCTCTTCTCCTGATGATGATGATGAAGCCCCTTCTGCACCCGGCTCCCAAGTGCGACCGGCTTCATCATCATCATCATCGAGTTGTGTCTGCACGTCACTGATGTTCTCGGTTTCCTCAACAGTGTCTGGTGCAGGAGTAGGAACGCTCGCCACACCACCTCCCACGCCACTCTCCACATCACTATTTGTCTACCTAGCGAAACAAGCCCCCTCCATTTCTTGGCTGGGCAGTAGCTGCTGACTGTCCTCTATCTGATCGTCCTCACTAAAGAGTGGAGCTGAACCCAAAGCATAGGATACGTCGCTGGGGGAGGAAATGGCGTAGGACAGAGGCAATGGGAGGACAGGGACTGCTCCCGGGCCATGCCAACTCAGGATTGTGTCAGAGGAACCTACCGATTGTAGACCGGGGGTGTCAGATGTAACTTGTGATGATGTGGATGACCGCGTTAACCAATCTACGACGGCAGATGCGTTACTGGTGGAGACACGACCACTAGCAGATACTGGCAGATCAGGTCTCTCACCACGACTCCTGCCGCCACTCGCCCCTAGTCTTCTACGACTTCTGCCTGCTGAAGCTAGGCCTCTGCCACTCCTCCAGAGCCGTAGCAGCCATGAGGCGAATGAGGCACTGGCCTCGGGCGCAGCTACAGCTGCATGCAAGGGGGCGCAGCCGGGCTACATTTTTTTTTTTTCCTTCCCAGTTCAGCTTGAGGGGCCTGTGCCCGCAGGATCGCCAGCACCCCCACGGCCAGCAGATCCCCATGCCTCCCAACTGTCCCGATTCCTCTGGGATTGCACTGATTTTCCCCAGTGATCCCGCGGTCACGGAAAGTTCATTACCTTCCCGGGACGCCCTGCGCTGTGGCCAGTCACTTAGTCAGCCTGTGCGGTCGCGCACTGCCTCCTGTCACATCATAGCTCAACCCGTGCAGCACAGCAGAAGCAGCCAGGTTGAGACTGATCTTGGGTTGTGATATTGCTCTGAATATCCCTGCCAGGAGTGAGATAAAGATCAGTCAGCAACTTGCACAGAGGCATTATTTGTGGAAGTCTGGCATTAGCAAACAGCATTTCTAGCCAGATGCCACTACTTTTTCTTGTGTTTCGGGCGCATGGATCTGTTCTTTTTAGCAGCCTCAGAGCTCTCCCCTGCCTGTCTAATACGATCATGAAGGGGAGGGGCGGGGCCAGCTACAGCGCGGCATTGCAGGGAGACAGAGCAGAGAATGGCTCTTCATTCTGCAGACAGCTTGTGTGGAGAAGATATAGAGAGACAGCCCCTGACAGCCAGACACAGCAGCATTTCCTGACTCCAGGGATGAAAGGTCAGGCTGAGCAAACAAAAAAAACGTTTGTGTCTGTAGTAGTGCCTAGTGTAAACTCGTTATAGTAGTTCCATTGAGTTGAAGTTTAGATTGCAGTTTGGTAGCACCACCTAGTCTCTCCTTTTACAGTTAGCTCCAAGTCCTGACATTTATGCCGCAAGAGGCTATTAACAGGTGGTCATGCCTCCCGGTCTGACTGATTTCTGATTGGTTGCATTAGTCTGCATTACAGAGGTATCCCAATTTTGGATTCCCCCTGTCTGGGAAACCCCCGGATAAGCTGTTTACCTACCTTGATCCCCACTACCACAGCACACACAGCACATGCACAGACTCTCATCCATTCAGAAGAGAGTGCAGTGCATATTGGCTGGCAATCTATTCTGATTGAACAGATGGCTGAGTGCCACTGGCTGCTCTCCTCGTTCACACATCAGCAATGCATACCTGGGGATTATAAAGAGATCAAGGGGAATATAGGGGTGGTCCAAGGAGTTTCTCACAGTGGGGGCATCCCAATCCAAAATGCATTTAGGGTGGACCACTGTTATGATACATAAAGGTGCCCTGCCACTGGCTGCACACTTGCAGATACCACATCTTTAACAATAAGTTTGGCACTGCTGTGCGGTGTCCTGGGGGAAAGAACCAAAACCCAGGATAGTCAAAATCCTGGGTTTTGGTCCACTTTAAAATAAGATCAATGGCGTTTGAGCTGCTGATTGGGAGAGCCCACACATATGCTGTGGGATAATTGTCATTCCGAGGGGGTTTCACACAGCGGGGCATCCCGAATCAGGATACCATACTGGAGAGGAACCATCAACAGGATAGTAAAATAACTGGGGGTTGCTCCTTTTGTGTACAGTCTGTCAATTAAAGTTAAATATATGTTTAGAAATGTCTAGTAAATACTTTATTTTTTTATTTATTTTTATAATTTTTTTCTAAGGAAAGGAGCTCCTCAGGTTCAGATGTGCATTTGTGTCAATGGTTTGGAAATATGGCATGGTTGGAGGCGTGGTAGGGTGTGTGACCGGGGGCGTGACTTGTCCCGCTTTCATATCTTCAGAAGTTGGGAGGTATGGATCCCGCTCCCCTTGAATAATAGCCCCGCCCATCCCCTCCCCGCTGTCTGGCCGGCCTGCCTCCAGCCATTGGTTTTGGGTCCCGCCTTCCCTCCGAACCTGCCCCGACCATACTAGCCCCGCCCTGCCGTCTGGGCGGCCAGCCTCCAGCCATTGGTTTGCAGTAGGGCCGGCGCAGGCCCACCTGCTCACCGTCTACCACGTGACTAGGGGCGGCTGGGTTCATCACTCCCTCAGACAAGTGAAAGGTACTGTAGGAGTGGGCAGGGATTCGTGGACCTGTCACGATTGCTTTGTGTTTGTAGTATTTTTTTTTTTTTTTAAATATATATTTTTGGAAAAAATAGATCTCCATTTGGAATGCCCTGGGGGGGGGGGGAGGTCACCCATAGACACTCACCTCTTTTCCCGGTCCAACGGCGCATGTGCAGGCTATGGTCCAATGAGTGCTGCATGGCGTCACTACGTAATTTACCTAGTTACAGCTGGCGGCTCTCATTGCACCATAGCCTGCACATGCGCCATTGGACCGGGAAAAGAGGTGAGTGTCTATAGGTGACCTGGGGGATCCACCCCCAGGAGATCTATTTTTTCCAAAAATATATATTAAAAAAAAAATAAAAATACTACAATTTGGAATGGGGGATCCCCCAGGTCACCTATAGACACTCACCTCTTTTCCCGGTCCAATGGCGCATGTGCAGGCTATGGTGCAATGAGAGCCGCCAGCTGTAACTAGGTAAATTACGTAGTGACGCCATGCAGCACTCATTGGACCAGAGCCTGCACATGCACCGTTGGAGCCAGGGAAGGTAAGTGGTTACAGGACTTTCTGGGGGGTTACACAGCGGGGTATTCCGCGAATATCCTGGAGTCGAAAAGACTCTAGGGTCATTCGACTTTCACTCCTTGGGGCATCCCAAACTAGGATGCCCCGCTGTGTAAAACCCCCAGAAGCCCCGTTTCACAGAAAAATGAGGGAGATTTATCAAAATGTGTGCAAAGGAAAAGTTGCATATTATATTACCTTAATTACATATTAACATGTTAGGTTACATACCTTCTTGAATCTTATGTAGCTGAAAAATTAAACAGTTCTATTCTACATTCTTTATGCCTATTTTCCTTAATGCCTCTCAAAATAATCCAGTAAACAAGAAACAAAACAAAAAGAAAAGATATATATATATATATATATATATATATATATATATTTTTTTTTTTTTTTTTTGTTTTTTTTTTTGCGGGGGGGCGCGATTCTCTGGGCTTGCCTCGGGCGCAAAAGAAGCTAGCTACAGCTCTGCACTCCTCTGTGAATGTCCTGGCACTTGTCTGCTTGACATTTTTATGTATTTGAAATGCGCAACATGCACTTTAAAAAATGTGTTTTCTTTAAAAAGCAGAAGGTAAATAAACTGAAGAACTGCTTCTGTGTAACAGATACTATGAAAATTGGCAATATGGGATGCCGAGTGGGCAGAGGTTTTTACAGCAGACACAAAAAAAATTCAAACTGTAATCTAGTTAAAAGAAATCCGCTTTAAGAGCTGCTTGTGTGTAACAGATAGGGTTAAATGTGCTAATATGGGATGCCCAGTGGGCAGGGGTTTTTACAGCAGACACAAAAACAAATAAAACTGTGCTCTAGTTAGATGAAATCCCCCTTTAAGAGCTGCTTGTGTGTAACAGATAGGGTTAAATGTGCAAACATGGCATGCCCAGTGGGCAGGGGTTTTTACAGCAGACACAAAAACAAGTAAAACTGTGCTCTAGTTAGAAGAAATCCGCTTTAGCACCTGCTTGTGTGTAACAGATAGGGTCAAATGTGCTGATATGGGATGCCCAGTGGCCTGGGTTTTTACAGCAGACTCAAATACAATTCAAACTGTACTCTAGTTAGAAGAAATCCCCCTTAACAGCTGCTTGTGTGTAACAGATAGGGTTAAATGTGCTAATAAGGGGGTGCCCAGTGGCCTGGGGATTTTACAGCAGACACAAAAAAAATTCAAACTGTAATCTAGTTAGATGAGATCCGCTTTCAGAGCTGCTTGTGTGTAACAGATAGGGTCAAATGTGCTGATATGGGATGCCCAGTGGCCTGGGGTTTTTACAGCAGACACAAAAACAATTCAAACTGTAATCTAGTTAGAAGAAATCCCCTTTAACAGCTGCTTGTGTGTAACAGATAGGGTTAAATGTGGTAATATGGGATGCCCAGTGGCCTGGGGTTTTTACAGCAGACACAAAAACAATTAAAATTAATCTAGTTAGAAGAAATCTCCTTTAAGAGCTTCTTGTGTGTAACAGATAGGGTTAAATGTGCAAACATGGAATGCCCAGTGGGCCTGGGGGTTTTACAGCAGACAGAAAAACAATTAAAACTGTGCTCTAGTTAGATGAAACCCGCTTTCAGAGCTGCTTGGGTGTAACGGATAGGGTCAAATGTGCTAATATGGGATGCCCAGTGACCTGGGGTTTTTACTGCAGACACAAAAACAATTAAAACTGTGCTCTAGTTAGAAGAAATCCGCTTTAACACCTGCTTGTGTGTAACAGATAGGGTCAAATGTGCTGATATGGGATGCCCAGGGGCCTGGATGTTTGTAAGTCCTTCCCCTTAACACATATGGCGGTGTCAAGGATTTCTGCTGGTGAATGGGTGAGTTTCAAATATATTGTGGGATGGAAGTTTTTAATGTTCATGTGGATATCAATGAGGTCTTGCAGACAAGATGATTAAGATGTCATCTATGTAGCATAACTAGGTCACTGGTCTAGTGGCACATTGTGATAGGAACTCCTATTCCAGTTTTGCCATAAATAAATGTGCGTATTGTGGTGCAAACCTTTAGCCCATCGCCACACCCATCTGCTGCAGGTATAGGTTCTGGCCAAAACAAATATAGTTGTGGGTCAGGATTAAAATGTATTATTTTGGTGATCTCATCTGCAGGTAGGTGATGTTCCTGCAGGTATCATGCACAAGCAGCAATACCTTCATCATGTGGGATGGTCCAGTTGCAGTTAGTTAATTAAGAAGGGGTGTTGTGTCCTGAATAAAACATGGTGTCTCCCGAACCAGAGGTTTAAGGATAAGTTCCACCCAGCCTGACAGATTTTCAGTCAGGCTGGGTGGAACATATCCTTAAAGGGTAGTTTCACATGCAAATCCCTTGATGTAGTATGCCTGCTCATGTGTGTGCAGTGCTCCTCAACATTTTACATCAGGCAGACAGGGCAAGCGCTAAGAAAGCGACTAAATCTGCACAGGTTCACAAATAAAGTTAAAAAAAACTGGTGTGCCTGTTGCAGCCGATTTCTTTAGACCAGGCCATGGCCTATGTGACCTCACAGTGCTCAAAGGGGGCTTCCGTTCACAAAAGGAGAGATTGGAGTGGGAATGTAAATGCATAGTATAGTGAGTTGCAGCCATGGTTGGCCCCTGTCACAAGCAAGAAGCATGCAACTGTGGGTATGACCAAGTTAGTTGGCTGCCTTAAATTTTTGGTGAATGGCTCATTCCAGAGGCTGGGTACCCTCTCTGTGGACATGTCCAAGCCTACGCTTAGTCATACCCTCAATACATTTTGGGATGGCATAGCTACCTTGGTATAAAAGTATATCTGCTTCCCTGACACTATGGTAGGATGGAATGCGGTCAAGTTGGGCTTCAGCGAGCTGGCCAATATGCCCAACATCGTGGGTGTGATCGACCGTTTGCACGCACGTGGCACTGGTGCCTCTGGTTGCAGATGAGTATCTTTATAGGTATGTTTTTGTTTTCCCTTTGCCTCATTTATTCTATGCAAATGTTGTGACATCTGTATGTAGTCTAGCTTCCCCATATTTAATGTGTCTTGGCCCTTGCATTGTATTGGCTCCTGTAAAGTGGACCTGTTTTCAGCTAGTGGCCCCTTGTTTCTTATAGCTGCTTCACTCTAAAGTAAGGCAATGTTAATGAGCACTTATTTGTCCTTTTTCTCACACAAGTTATAGCGTCCCACCTTCCAGTCTGCATTTTTTCTTACTCACCCAAAGAAGGCAGTCTTAACAGTGGTAGCCCCTTTCTGCTTAGAATCTGTTCTGTCAATGTATGTGTGCTTGAATGTTGTTTTGCTATTGACCTGCGTGCTCTGTGTCTTTTGTGCAGGAACCATAAAATGGGACATTCCATCAATGTCCAATGTGTAGTGGCTCCTGACTTGGTTTGTATGATGTATGTGGCTAATACTTCTCTTTATTTTGTAGGTGATTCCGGCTACCCCATGCTTCCATGGCTCATGACCCCAATTCAGCAGCCTCATACTCAGCCACATGCCACCTACAACATACTAAGCATATACAAAGCACATACGAAGACCAGGGCTGTTGTGGAGCGAGCATTTGGATTACTTAGGACTTGGTTACATGGGGCCCAGGGGGTGCCTTCCATTACCAGCCACATAAAGTAATTAAAATAATAGTGGCCTGCATGGTACTACATATTTTTGCCATCCTGCAGAAGGTCCCCCAATATCTGGATGTCTCCCCCTCTCCAGCAATTCTGGATATTCCACCAAATGTTAAACGGGGCACACAGAGTGCCTCTGGTCAATCTGTTCTTGTCTCTTCTCATTTTAGTTAATTAGTGATTATATTTTTTGTTACTAGTGTTATTTTTGTAGTGTCTCTATAATTATATGTCTATATGTATATGTATATAGACATTATATGTCTATAGGCTCGATTCAGAGACACATTCGTCTGGACTTCCGTAGCTGTCTGTGAAAATTTTAGTGGGTGTGTCATTTTTTTGCTTTTTTTCATTCATTTTTCATTCGTACAAATGTCCGGGAAAATGCGTATATGCGCTTTCGATGAACGGAAGCAAATCGGATCATTTCCGTTAGTTCGGATCATTTTCCAAACAAAATCTGATATTTTTCGTTCTTTCAGATAACTTACGTTGTTGGGATGGGCTTGCGTCTGATTCAGAGAGCTGATTTCCTACGGACCACCACCCTATAAATCCGTTTCATTTCCGATCCACTTACGGGACCTTTGAGGGCTCGGATTGCTATTGTTGAACATGTTTTGCGGCTATGTGGAGGAGTCTGCGCGCATTTAGCACCAAGGCACTGCATGTTTCAGCATGGCCGAGGCCATAAATTGTATAGCAATGCATACCTGAATCAATACATTTCATGTATGCCTTATAGAAGCATTTTAATGCTGACCTTAATTAGTCCCTAACATGTAAACCTTTATTTTCCCACACATCCATATAATTGCTATATTTTTTTAGACGTATGTCCTTTGTGAATTATATTTGGATTGTTGAACTTGAATCTTTATTTGTTGTAGGAGTTATTGTTTTAGTTGGTTACCTTTGCTTTGTGTAATTATTTTATATTTGGTTGCAGGAACCGCAAGATGTGCCACTCGCACAACATACAAGCAGTGTTTGGTCCAGCTATGCGATTCCTCAGTGTTCTTGCAGGGCATCCAGGGTCGTCCCATGATGCTTATATATTGCAGAGCTCCGGCTTATTTCGTCAGTTTGAGTCAGTTGGAGAATTATCTGGTGGATGGCTCCTGGGTAAGTTTGCTCACATTCCATTAATCCATTTTCACTGTATGGCAATGAATGATGTTAGCATTTTTAAATTTTTTCAGGGGATTCTGGATATCCACTCCTGCCCTTGCTCCTGATGCCCGTTCTTTGCCTGCAGAATGCGGGCCAGGGGTTCTCTAATCGGGCACTATGCAAAACCCGGGCCGTGGTGGCGAGGGCCCTCTGGCTTTTGAAGTCCAGATTTAGGTGTTTGGACCATACAGGGGGGGGGGGCACTGCAGTATGACCCCGAACAAGGTTATACCAATATTTTAATTTACGTTTTTCAACAGGGACCACACGTGCCAGAGTGGCACAACTGAGTGTCAGGGTCCTTCAGTTGGTGGGCGAGATGCAGGAGCTGCGCGACTCATTGGAGACCACAGATGAAGAATAATGTTCTGTGGCCTGCCATTGCTATGTATTTTGTTTTTTATAGTTGGAAAAATTTTGAAATTTTCAAATTTTTTAAGATTTGATATTTTATGATGGAATAAAAAAAAAGTTTCAGTGTCATTTCATTTACAAAATACATTAACACAAAACTAATGGGCCCAGAAATATTTAAAGATGAATATTCACATGACCGAGAAGTGATTTGGGTAAGTTTTAGGGGGCTAAAATGGAAGAACAACCTAACCGCGAAGTGGTTTGGGTGAGCTTTAAGGGTCCAAAAGGGAAGATTGAGGATAGAAGTGAGGGTGGCGAGCACTTTAATGAGTTAAGTTTGTAGTGCGCAGGCGCAAGATCAGAAGGATTTCCGTCTGGACGATTATTTATTGAAAAAGGGAAACAGAATCTATCGGGAAACGTAAAGGATTTGTGGGAGGATACGATGGGAAAAGGGCAAAAATGAAAGCCTACGTTGTAACATGTGAAAATGAAACGGAAAAGTCACGCTGGAAAATGACATACTCGTATTCGTAATCTGCCGTACGAACGGATGGAAACTTTACAGAAGGATTGGAATGCATGCATAGAATCGCTCGAACACTCATACGAGAACGGAAACATTTAAAAAAAAAAACAGATCGGCACTAAAACAAAAGTATTTTTTTGTCTCTCTGAATCGAGCCTCATATGTCATGTATTCAGTGAGATTCAACTGAATTACAAAAAGATTTGTGCTAGCTTTGTTTATTGTTCTCACATAACTCTGCAACACTACTTTCTTTGTAACAATGTGGGCCCATATTCTTAGGCTACTGGGGTTTTCAAAGAAAAACAAACAAACTAAATATTTATACCCAATGTGTATTTGCTTATTTATATGGGTCTCTGGCTTCTCTGAATGCCACCAGGCATTTTGCACCTGCCACTGTGCTGATGGTAGATGTTCTGTTGTTCAGCCACTATTGCTTGGAGGTCATGGTGGAGCATCATTATTTTTCTCCTCATGGCTTGGCGGAACTGGACACTGTTTTGCCTGAAGGCCCTGCTATCTGCTCACCAATCCACCTCCATCAACCACATCCACATCACCAGGGAAAGACTGAGGCTATACTTGGCCTTTCACCATGTATTGTGCTTGATGTGGGTGATGGGAAATCTTTGGCAGCAGAGGTGACTCATGGAGGTGATGGATGCAGCTGCTCCTCACGCTCCAGCTGTTGGTCATGCAGGAGGTGTGGATCCAGCTGTGGCAGCAGAAGGAGTGTGAGAGGCAGCTACTGCAAAAGGAGTGGGGGAGGCATCTGCTACTGCTGCTGCTACAGTGGCAGCTGTTGAGGCTGCTGCTGCAGTGGTAGCTGTGGAGGCTGCCGCAGCAGGGGAAGCTGTAGAGGCTGCTGCTGCAGAGGCAGCAGTAGAGGCTGCTGCTGCAGTGTCAGATGTAGAGGCTGCTGCTGCAGTGGAAGCTGTTGAGGCTGCTGCTGCAGTGGCAGCTGTTGAGGCTGCTGTTGCCTCTGCCTCTGCTGCTGCAATGGCAGCTATAGGCAGATGTTGTGTCTGAGGGTGGATAGGGAGGAAACTGGTGCAGCATAGGGTGCTGATGCTGCTGTTGTTCTAGAGGCAGATGCATTGGATCCTCCTCCTCCAGATACTGTATGGCAGCCAGTAGCAGGGGTGTCTGTGGGGCCAGACAAATTAGTTAGCTCGCTGCTGTTTGATACACAGACATTACACAAAATTAGGTCTGCATGTGGATCCAGGGTTCCTCATTTTGGCCACTTACCAACTCCAAGTCTGCTGTTACTGACCTTGAAGACACAGCCCTTGATGATGTAGCCCAGTTTTTGTCTGTTGGTGTGTTTGGGTGGCCATGTTTATTTGCTGTTTTTTTCCTTCAATGTGAATAGGGTATAAGCTTAGTCAAGCCCCATACTTTGTTTGGCTAACCCATCTGCTTCCATGTTGTAAAAGTAAGCAAGGTGTGGAACATACACATGCATTAAAAGGTCAGTAATTGGCTTTGAGGTGGCATGTGGCACTATTCCAAGATTGGCTACTCATGGTCCAGCCACAACATGTTGGACCTGCTGGTGTCAATAAAACTTGCCATTGATATGAGGCAGACATAAAAATTAACAGAACAACCCAAAAATGCCACAACTTACCTATTCCAGCAGCAGCACCTTATACTTGTTGACTTCTTTTGTTGTTTTTTTGACTGCATATTTCAGGTCTGCAAACTTCTTTTGCACTTGATCCACATCCTTTCGCTCTGGTCCAGCAATATTAATCTGCCTGGTGATGGCCTCCCACAGGTCGGACTTGACAGGTTTTGGTGTTGCTCTAGAACTGTGTCCATATAATTGATCATAATGGTCTGACACCCCAGTCACTAAAGGCCATACATTAGGCATCATTAAACTTGCTGCTCAGGGTGCCACACCGCAGGTAGAGACCTGTTGACTGGACAGGGCTGCCTGGGGGGCTGGGTGTCTGGTCTGGGGCGGGCCATGATAAGCCTGTAGTTGAGGTTTCTGGGGAGAGGGGCATATCCAGATTGAATCTGCCTTCTTCTGGCCTAGACCTCTGCTGTGAAGTAGGGCTGCTAATTCTTGGCCTTGTTCTTTGTCTGCCACTGCTCTGCTTTGCCTTAGCACTTTTGCTGGGACTGCTCTGGCTTGGCCTAGTACTTTGCCTGCCACTGCTCTGCTTTGCCTTAGAACTCTTACTGGAACTGCTCTGGCCTGGCCTAGTACTATTCCTGTCACTGCTCTGACTTTGGCTGAAGTTGTGCTGGCTTTGGCTGATTGTGTGCAGGTGTGCACTTGAAGGAGTGCTGTGGTGACGTGGTCCTTGGTGATCATCCAGCGGGGCATGGCTTGGTTCAGCTGTTCTGCTTCTGTATGTGCACTTTCTTCCTGCCATCCTGACCTTTTGCACACTTAAAACTCTAGTGGTGGAGTGTTGCCCTCTCCACGTGTGTGTTGTACAATTTTGCTTCCTTGACACATCATTTCTATGCAGACTTTCAGAAGTTCTGACATATGCCAACTTCCGGAATCCGCTGGAGCTCGTCAGATGACGCTGAGATGAGCTGGAAAATGACACCCTCGCTGTTCACCTGTGACAAGCAGGACACCATCATGCATCTTAGTACATGCCTGCATTTGCATGCTAATCGGAATAGTTATAGGTCATCAGGGTTGCAAGCTGCAATTGGTGAAAGCATGCCACGGACTGTTTTGGCCAAGATGGATATATGGGAGCCTAGCAGGGTGTGGCAACCAGATACCACTGAGCAGCCCAGATGGTACTACCTCCGGCCACTGAGATCTCTAAAACAAGGATGCACAAATACATTAATGCATAGCTAAAGTGTTGGGGGGGGGGCTGGTAACAACCTGCTAGGCTGTATTTTTATATGTATTTTCTCTACATTTTAGATGATGATGATGTGCTACAGTTATGACTTCCTGCCCGACATCTATGCCAAGAAGACATTGGCACTTAATATAGTAGCAACACTGGACACCACCTACATGTTAACATAGAACATACAGCATTGGCCGGACCTGAAAAGGAGGAACATGCCTCGGGTGAGGAGGTTTTTCCGCAAATTCCAATTAACAATTCTTGCCCAAACATTCAATACTACAATCACATTAACCAGGCCTGTGTTTAAAAGAATACCATTAGAATTATATAATCATTAAATGTAATTTTCCCCCATAGTAATGTTTACAATATATACATGGGGGCATCCCAAGTTTACAACTATCAGGAGAATGAGCTTCGCTGGAGAGAAAAAAATGGTATTGGTAAGCATTTAGAAGGAGAAAGAACACTGCATGGCAATACTGTAAGTAGTAAAGGTAAACATTTAGAAGAAGAAATAACAATGCATGGCAATAGGTAAAGTTAAGCATTTAGATGGATATAAGCCAATACATGGCAATACTATAAGTGGTAAAGGTAAGAATTTAGAAGAATAAAATACACAGCATGGGACATCCTAAATTAAGACCAAGTAAGGAGAAGGAGCCATGCTGAAGATAGATGGGTAAGCACTTAGGAGCACAGCAATAAGTAAGTAATGGGATGCCAGGGTCACTGACTGAAGAATGGAAAACACTGGGTTGCGCTGGCTTACGCAACAATGAAGAATGAACAAAACCGTTCCAATAGAGGCTCTAAACCATGCGAATGCATGAACAAGCAATGAAAATTACATTTAACGAACACTCTTACGCACCAAAACGAAAACTATTATAGAAGGCTGTGAATCGACCCTAATTTTGCAGGTAACACATTTGATATTTCTGGTATTTAAATGTATATTTTTACCCATCAGAACTAAGCTTTTAGTTCAATGATACATCTACATTTTTCATTTACTGATAACCATGGTATAAACTGATATAAATTGGAAAGCTTTGTACTCATTTGACATTCTGTACTTTACATATTTTAAGTGTTTATTACTAGTTAGGAAGGTGGAACAACAACTTTGCTCTGATGAAATATCTGCAATTAACACTGCCTGAGAAATGTTGTTAATAGTGCTCATCTTGGAATGAGATGTCAGACTTGTGTAAACGCATGTACTCTAGAAAAAAGATTGCAATTTTCCAATAATTATAGCTCTCTATTTTTACAAATAGCTATATGTCAACAAATCCTTGCTCTATCATTTATACAATATAAAATCCCAATCTGAAATTTCCTAAATCAATGTTTATTTCTCCTTTTATTTCAAGAGAAATTTATATATTATACATACCCAAACTGAATATATAGCTTGGAAGATAGGATTTTGTTTATAGTTAACTGCTTGGGTCTTTGCTGTTTGTGCTGTTTGAGGGCTGCTTTTCAGATTTTATGCCCCCATTCAACCTAACAACTCATCTCTTCCTTCATCTCTATGCCAATAAGGCTAAGGCTGTATAAGCCAGCCAGTACCACTATAGCAGATATATAAACATATATCATAGCATAGACCTGAACGCAATTAATGCAGGCCTAAAGTTGGGTCAGAGTTAGGCTCAGATCAGTTGCGGATCGGAGAGAGGTATTGGCTGCAGGTAAGGGGGTACAGACAAGATACAAATCAGATAGAGGTACATATAAGCTTCCAGTTGTGGCGGGGTGAAGATAGGCTGTGGGTCAGAGAGAGATTTTTTGAGAGAAGTTGAGGGTCAGGAGATATAGACTTCAACGTGAAACATTGGCTTCAGGGTAACATAAAATTCAACCCAATGTTGCCTCCTCCATTCATCTGAGTTAGACCAGAATAAAGGAAAAAATTGGGTCAAACTATTTTCCATCTGATTGTAATGTATTGTTATTGTTTCTTTTAAACATACCTCACTGGGCTATCATTTTGTGCACAAGGCATAGGGGCTGGTATCTGTAGGGTTCAAAGGTCAAACCTCAGGCTTCTTGTTGAGGGGGCATACAGCCCCCAGGGTAACCCTGGAAAACTATTAAGCCCATATCAATGGGCACTGGGCTTTCAAAACTCCCAGTACTCAGGAGGAGTCATGAGAAGTTGAGTAGGGTATCAGAAAGCCACACACCAAATGGCGGGTAGATGCATTGACAGTCCCTACCTTTTCAATGAATAAAAGGGTATTTGGTTCCCCCTTAGCTGTTTTTGAGTCATGTAAACTGAAAATACAACTATAAAATAAAAAGCAAAATTATCTTATGACCTGCCATCTCCTGGTCAGACCTGGTGCCTGAAGACTTCTCCTCATGCATGTGTTGCTAGATAGTCTGTGACAGCTTTCCAAAATCTTCTCTGGCATTTGAGGCTGTGTGGGGCTTGATTGCAACTCTCTGGCCTCAGCTGATCTTGGCTATTTCCTCTTCAGAAAAACACAGGCTTCCCCACTCCTTCATCTCTGGCTTCTGGCTAGAGAAATTATTGATACTGGCTTGGAGAGAAGTTTTTGTACCCCACAGGTAGGAATTCCTGGGATTTCCCTAGCATCACAGTGCATCGCAATAAGCCACCCTTCTGTAGTTAAAAAGCCTCTCAGGAGGTAATGTTGTTCCTCTGGTTAGGGGACAGAGATGAAAAGGGGGAACTTGTGTTTCCCTGAAGAGGAAAAAGAGAATGTCACACTGCAATTACATTTGAAGAGACTACAGAAACAAGAGAAGATGCCAGGAAGTGTAACAGCCAAATTTGGGGAAGAAAAATAGTCCTGACTAGAAGCCTGAAGACCCAACACTTTCGATCGTGATGGTGACATTACGTTTCTAATAACATGTTATTTTATTTAAGAGAAAGCTGTTTCTTACATTACACTGAATCATTGTCAGTGCTTACATTTGCTCCTTCATCCACTCAAAGCTAACACTGCCTCACCAATTTTCTTCTGGTCACTGCCATCTTGAAGCACCCAGGGTGCTTCCTTACCCAGCATCCTAGTTGGGATGCTGCATGAAACTGATATAACCCACAATTCAAAGCAGGAAACTCAGTGGCACTTTGTCTTTGCAGGCTATGGCAGTTTCATAGACCACAGAAAAAGGAGACCATATGGTCCATCTAGTCTGTCCATGTATACTGTTTGTTCATCAATTACACTTTTTGTATAATAATATTTTATAACTGACAGGTGAGTTTTTCCTGGCTTCCGTTGGGGAAGGGGGGGGGGGGTTGGGGGCAGGTTCAGGGGCACATCTTTTAAAGCGGGGGCACGGAACCAATCCTGGGAAAAGCAAATTCTTGGGTTTTGTTCTGCTTTAAGTCTTTCCACAATTTTTTTTTGCCCGACTTTGGACCCGTTCTATTTGAATAATGTCATTTTGCAGGTAAGGTTTTCAGAACTGCACACAGTATTCTAGTTGTGCCCTCACCAGGGCTCTATACAGTGGCATCACAACCTCCCTCTGCCTACTGGTGATGCCCTGAGCTATGCAGCTATGTATCCTGCTTGCTTTTCCTTCTGCCTGGCTACACTCTCCACTCATCTTGCCACTTTCAGGAACTAGTATCCATAAATCCTCTGAAGTCCTTGCTAACACACAAAATTGTTTCTATGTGCAGAAAAATGTTTATAGTGTCTCCACCAGTTAATTATTGGTAAAACTTAGCTTTAATTGCTCTTTGATTATTGGAAATAAAACTCTATAAGTGTCAACAGTGCTGAAAGGTGATGACCAGCATGAATTATCGATTGTTTGTGCCATTTGCACACATGTGGACCTTCTGACATCAATGCCAACAATGAGACAGTTATTGAGGTTGTTTATTTTTAAAAGGGTCATAGGCAATCAAAAGATTATAAAATGAGCCACTTTCTGATCTTCCTTACTCTATCAAAAACTAAAAAATACATGTATTTGGTTTGTTTAAGCTTCAAGGTCTTTAACTGGTTTGATGAAGACACATAAGACTCAATAAACACCGTATTTTTCGCCCTATAAGATGCACTATTTTTCCCCAAAAGTGGGGTGAAAATGTCAGTGCGTCTTATTGGGTGAATGTGAAAAAAAAGTGCAAAAAAAGTATACTTACATTATGCGCCCGCTGTCCCTGCTCTGTCGTCGCCACCTCCTCTCTGGCTGACACTTGGGTGTTTGTATCAGCGCTCACTGACACCTGAGAGGCAGGGGCAGCATCAGAAGCCAGAGCGGGGACATAGCATCCTCTCTCTGGCTTCCAGAGCGCCACCGCTGCTCAGGCCAGAGTGCACTGACACAAGAGTAGTTTGTGTCAGCGTTCACTGACACACGTAAGGTAGTGGCGCGCTGGAAGCCAGAGCGGGGACACTGTGTCGTTCTTGTAAGTATACATTTTTTTTCCTGAGGAGTTGGGTGGAATACCACACTGCATAAGGGGAGAGGGGCGGGGGGAATGCCACATTGCCTGTATTGGGAATGGGATGGGGGAATGCCACAGTGCCTATATGGGGAATGGGATGGGGGAATGCCACACTTCCTATATGGGGAATGGGAGGGGGAATGCCACACTGCCTATATGGGGAGTGGGATGGGGGAATGCCACACTGCCTATATGGGGAATGGGAGGGGGGTGCTACAGTGCCTATATGGGGAATGGGATGGGGGGAGTGCCACACTGCCTATATGGGGAATGGGAGAGGGAATGCCATACTGCCTATATGGAGAATGGGAGGGGGGGTGCCACAGTGCCTATATAGAGAATGGGAAGGGGGGTGCCACAGTGCCTATATGGGGAATGGGAGAGGGAATGCCACACCGCCTATATGGGGAATGGGAGGGGGGGATGCCACAGTGCCTATATGGGGAATGGGATGGGGGATGCCACACTGCCTATATGGAGAATGGGATGGGGGATGCCACATTGCCTATATGGGGGATGGGAGAGGGAATGCCACACTGCCTATATGGGGAATGGGAGGGGGGATGCGACAGTGCCTATATGGGGAATGGGAGGGGGGGTGCCACAGTGCCTATATGGGGAATGGGATGGGGGAGTGCCACAGTGCCTATATGGGGAATGGGAGGGGGGTGCCACAGTGCCTATATGGGGAATGGGAGGGGGTGCCATAGTGCCTATATAGGGAATGGGATGGGGGATGCCACATTGCCTATATGGGGAATGGGATGGGGGAATGCCACACTGCCTATATGGGGAGTGGGAGGGGGGATGCCACACTGCCTATGGGAATAGGAGGGGGGATGCCACACTGCCTATGGGAATGGGGGATGCCACATTGCATATGGGATGGGGGTGTACAACACTTTCTATAGAATGGGAGGGGGGAATGCCACACTGCCTATGGGATGGGGGGGTACCACACTGCCTGTGGGGTTGGGATGGGGGAATACCACACTTCCTATCAGAATGGGATGCCTGAATGCCACACTGTATATGGGGAATGGGAGGGGGGAATACCACACTGCATAAGTGGAGAGGGGCAGGGGGGAATGCCACATTGCCTGTATTGGGAATGGGATGGAGGAATGCCACACTGCCTATATGGGGAATGGGAGGGAGATGCCACAGTGCCTATATGGGGAATGGGATGGGGGGATGCCACAGTGCCTATATGGGGAATGGGATGGGGGAATGCCACACTTCCTATATGGGGAATGGGAGGGGGAATGCCACACTGCCTATATGGGGAGTGGGATGGGGGAATGCCACACTGCCTATATGGTGAGTGGGAGGGGGGGTGCTACAGTGCCTATATGGGGAATGGGAGAGGGAATGCCATACTGCCTATATGGGGAATGGGAGGGGGGGTGCAACACTGCCTATATGGGGAATGGGAGAGGGAATGCCATACTGCCTATATAGGGAATGGGGGGGGTGCCACAGTGCCTATATGGGGAATGGGAGAGGGAATGCCATACTGCCTATATAGGGAATGGGAGGGGGGTGCCACAGTGCCTATATGGGGAATGGGATGGGGGATGCCACATTGCCTATATGGGGGATGGGAGAGGGAATGCCACACTGCCTATATGGGGAATGGGAGGGGGGATGCGGCAGTGCCTATATGGGGAATGGGAGGGCGGGTGCCACAGTGCCTATATGGGGAATGGGATGGGGGAGTGCCACAGTGCCTATATGGGGAATGGGAGGGGGGTGCCACAGTGCCTATATGGGGAATGGGAGGGGGTGCCATAGTGCCTATATAGGGAATGGGATGGGGGATGCCACATTGCCTATATAGGGAATGGGAGGGGGGGTGCCACAGTGCCTATATGGGGAATGGGAGGGGGTGCCATAGTGCCTATATAGGGAATGGGATGGGGGATGCCACATTGCCTATATAGGGAATGGGAGGGGGGTGCCACATTGCCTATATAGGGAATGGGAGGGGGGGTGCCACAGTGCCTATATGGGGAATGGGATGGGGGGGTTGCCACACTGTCAATATGGGGAGTGGGAGGGGGGGTGTCACACTGCCTATGGGAATAGGAGGGGGGATGCCACACTGCCTATGGGAATGGGGGATGCCACATTGCATATGGGATGTGGGGGGTACCACATTTTCTATAGAATGGGAGGGGGGAATGCCACACTGCCTATGGGATGGGGGGGTACCACACTGCCTGTGGGGATGGGATGGGGGAATACCACACTTCCTATCAGAATGGGATGCCTGGATGCCACACTGTATATGGGGAATGGGAGGGGGGAATACCACACTGCATAAGGGGAGAGGGGTGGGGGGAATGCCACATTGCCTATATGGGGAATGGGAGGGAGATACCACAGTGCCTATATGGGGAATGGGATGGAGTGCCATAGTGCCTATATAGGGAATGGGATGGGGGATGCCACATTGCCTATATGGGGAAAGGGAGGAGGGTTCCACTATGCCTATATGGGGAATGGGATGGGGGAGTGCCACATTGCCTATATGGGGAATGGGATGGGGGGATGCCACACTGCCTATATGGGGAGTGGGAGGGGGGGATGCCACACTGCCTATGGGATGGGGGGGTACCACACTGCCTGTGGGGATGGGATGGGGGAATACCACACTTCCTATCAGAATGGGATGCCTGGATGCCACACTGTATATGGGGAATGGGAGGGGGGAATACCACACTGCATAAGGGGAGAGGGGTGGGGGGAATGCCACATTGCCTGTATTGGGAATGGGATGGAGGAATGACACACTGCCTATATGGGGAATGGGAGGGAGATGCCACAGTGCCTATATGGGGAATGGGATGGGGGGATGCCACAGTGCCTATATGGGGAATGGGATGGGGGAATGCCACACTGCCTATATGGGGAATGGGAGGGGGGTGCTACAGTGCCTATATGGGGAATGGGATGGGGGGAGTGCCACACTGCCTATATGGGGAATGGGAGAGGGAATGCCATACTGCCTATATGGGGAATGGGAGGGGGGTGCCACAGTGCCTATATAGGGAATGGGAGGGGGGTGCCACAGTGCCTATATGGGGAATGGGAGAGGGAATGCCACACCGCCTATATGGGGAATGGGAGGGGGGATGTCACAGTGCCTATATGGGGAATGGGATGGGGGATGCCACACTGCCTATATGGAGAATGGGATGGGGGATGCCACATTGCCTATATGGGGAATGGGAGAGGGAATGCCACACTGCCTATATGGGGAATGGGAGGGGGGATGCCACAGTGCCTATATGGGGAAAGGGAGGAGGGTTCCACTATGCCTATATGGGGAATGGGATGGGGGAGTGCCACAGTGCCTATATGGGGAATGGGAGGGGGTGCCATAGTGCCTATATGGGGAATGGGAGGGGGTGCCATAGTGCCTATATAGGGAATGGGATGGGGGATGCCACATTGCCTATATGGGGAATGGGATGGGGGGATGCCACACTGCCTATATGGGGAGTGGGAGGGGGGGATGCCACACTGCCTATGGGAATAGGAGGGGGGATGCCACACTGCCTATGGGATGGGGGGGTACCACACTGCCTTTGGGGATGGGATGGGGGAATACCACACTTCCTATCAGAATGGGATGCCTGAATGCCACACTGTATATGGGGAATGGGAGGGGGGAACGCCACACTGCCTTTGAGAATGGGAGGGGGGATGACACACTGCCCATGGAGAATGGGGGGATGCTACACTGCTTGTGTTTTAGCACAACATTTAGTTTAGAATATCTTTTTTCTTATTTTCCTCCTCCAAATCCTAAGTACGTTAATGTGGAGTGTAACTTGATGTTGATACTGTAACTAGCTGTAAAAATCAATAAAAATGTTATTGCTGTATCTGTGTATGTTATAAAAATTGTTCATGCCTTTGTTTGAAATGTACACTGGCTACAATCCTTTTGTGGTGTCTGAGGCCTAAGCATTGCACAGTATCTCTAGCCAATGACAACCCTAATTACAATAATGTTTCTATAATTAAGATAAAATATGTTGCATGCACACGATTAAAAGGAAAACATCCTAGTCCTAATCCTTTTTTTTTTATTTATTTTTTTCATAATAGTTTTTATTTGAATAAAAGCAGAAAAAAACAGCTAGGAATACAGTCAGGGCATTTTCCATAGTGCGCATGAGGCCATACAAAAGCGCCATTAATTAGCAGTCGTACAGAAGGATATGGCCATTATAAACACGCTGACACATAAAAAAAAATAAAAAAATAAAAATTATCCAAGAAGATAAAAAGAACAATTCTCAAGCATCATCAAAGAAACGCTTAGAGAGAGAATGAGAGTAGTGAAGTAAAGAGAAAGGGGGAAAAAGGGGGAGACAGGAAGAAGGGTAAAGAGTGGGTTCCAGTCCTCCGTTCGCGAGAGACAAGGCGAGGTTCTAAATTGTAAGGAGAACACAGTTGAGACCTCCCGTATGAAAGTGAGAAATCCAGCCTTCCCAGGTGGATAAAAAGGGGGCAAAATCCCCCTTTATCACGGCCGCCATCTTCTCAAACAACATGACTTCGTTAACCCGGGTGATAAGGCTTCCCCTGGGAATGACTGGTTTCTTCCACGATTGGGCTATAATCAATTTGGCTGCCGTAGTAATGTGCCTTATGAGGTCGAACTGGGTTTTAGTGCAGTGAGGGGGTTTCAGGTTAAGGAGAGACATCTGAGGAGATAAACCCAGCTTTAGTCCGGTGGCCTTATTGATAACATAAAGGACTCTGGACCAAAATTGTTTCACTATCCTACATTCCCACCAAGTGTGGAAATAAGTACCAGGGAGCCTCTGAAGCAATCCTGCGAATAGGAGGGGCAGAATTTGTGAATCCTTTGCGGGACGAGGTACCACCGGAGGAGGACCTTGGTGTTTATCTCTTGAGCACCAACATTAAGATAACCTGAGAAAGTGTGTCTCCAGATCGCCCTCCAGTCCCCATCTGATAGGGTAGAATTAAGGTCGTCGCTCCAGCTTGTCACATGCTTCGGAGGACTCACCCCATCTGATTCAGATAGCAATTTGTAGGTCAATGCGATCACCCCTTTACCCAAGGGCTGCTCAAGACAGGTTTTTTCAAATGTCGTGAGAGGGGGGAGAGGGGCACCCAATTTGTACTTAGACCGGCCATAGTGGCCAATTTGTGAGAAGCGAAGAAACTTGTTCCCCGGAGCGTCATGAGAGGATCTCAATTCGGCAAAGGAGAGCTGGCCTTGATGCAAGAAGAGATTCTGGATTCTGGTCAGCTTATGACTCTTCCACCACACAAACGACGCCGCTTCTGAGAAGCCTGGGTTAAATTCCGGATTGCCAAAAAATGAGAGAAGTGGGCAGTGCGGCGAAGCTAGGTTCCCCCGCTTCTTATTGGTCCTCCAAATTCTAAGAGAGTGATTCAAAATAGGGTTGGAGATTGTCCTACAGACTGCGGGGGGGAGCCACAGCAAATAAGGAATAGAGATTGGGGAACTATACGACTCCTCAATGTCCACCCACAAAGGCCTATCATTACCCCCATGCAGGACTGTCAATTGGGCAATTTGACAGGCGTTATAATAGCGTGCAAGATTAGGGACTCCCAGGCCACCATTTAGTTTAGCTCTGTAGAGCATTCCAGGGTCAACTCGCGGTCTACGCCCCTCCCAGATAAATTTGTTAAGGTCAGATTGTAGGTGGTTCAGGGCCGAGGCCGGGACAGAGATCGGCAGCACCCGGAAAAAATAGAGCAATTTGGGGAGCCATGACATTTTCACTGCAGCAATCCTACCAAGCCAGGAGAGATTTAATTTGGCCCAGTTACCTAAAAGGGACCTCAAGGTCTTGAACATATTGGGGTAGTTTGCCCCATGAAGAGAATTGTAATCGGGTATCAGCTGTATCCCTAGGTATTTAATATGCTTGGCCTGCCAACGAAAGTCAAAGGAGGCCTTGACTGAACTCAGAACACTATCGGGTAAGGAGACATTAAGGGCCTGAGACTTAGCAGAATTAATTTGCAGGCCCGAAAGCCTCGAAAAAGAGTCAAGATTTTGGAAAAGGCTTGGGATTGATATGACCGGGTTCTTGACCACCATTAGGATGTCATCCGCAAATAGTGATATTTTATGCTCCAAACCTCCCACCTCGATGCCTGAATATCACTATTTGCCTGGATGAGTCTGGCAAGAGGCTCTATGGCTAAGGCAAAGAGGAGGGGGGAGAGGGGACAGCCCTGTCTTGTGCCCCTACCTAGGTTGAAACTGTCTGAGGAATAGCCTGAATACCTGATGAACGCCTTCGGGTTGGCGCAGAGAGAGGAAATCCAGTTCAGAAAAGACAAACCCAAGCCCCATTTCTTGAGGGTGAAAAGTAAGTAGTCCCACGCAATGGTGTTGAACGCTTTGTGTACATCTAGTGCCAACAACATGGTATGGCAGCCCTCCACCCTGGCACGATGTATAAGGTTGGCGATTTTCCTAATGTTGTCACCAGCTCGGCGCTGAGGCATGAAACCCACTTGCTCCTTGGAGATGAGCACACTAATAAACCCATTGAGGCGTGCAGTCAAAACCTTTGCCAGAATTTTAACATCAACATTCAACAAAGAAATAGGCCTATAATTAGACCATATTGTGTCATCAGTGCTAGGTTTGGGAATCATACTTATTGCTGCTGTGAGTGAGTCAGAACTCCAGGCGGCTCCGTCCCTCAGAGCGTTGAAGGCTATCGTCAAATAAGGAGCTAAAATCTGGCTAAACTTTTTGTAATAAAGTGTTGTGAAGCCATCAGGTCCTGGCTGCTTCCCGACCTTTAAGGATGATATGGCCTTCTGCACCTCGTCAGTCTCAACGGGCCTATCCATGCGCTCCTTAGCACCTGGGGGAAGTGGGGGCAGGTTAAGTTGGCCGAACAGATCCTCTGCTTTACTTACATTTAGGCACGATTTGGGCTTATATAACCCCTCCAGGTGTTTGAAAAAGGTATCCACCACCTTTGCTGGATTACTAGACAGGGGGCCGTCTGTAGTCCTAATACGTATCGGCTTAGATCTCAGAACAATCCCCTTAAATCTTTTAGAAAGGGGAGTGTTGGGCTTATTATTCGTTCGATACCAATGGAACTTAGATTTATTCAGTTGGCGGACGGCTTCACCAGATAGACACAGATTGAGCTGGCTCTCTGCCTGGTTAAGACTGATCCTATTCTGTTTAGAGGGACGGTTTTTGAAATCGGTCGAGGCTGCTTGATAAGCATCCGTTAGGGCCTGGAGTTTCTCTTTATAGGCTGCTTTACGTCTGGCGGACTCCTGAATTAATAGCCCTCTGATCACAACTTTGTGCGCCTCCCAAAGCGTGACATTGGAGCTCACTGAGCCTTTATTAAATTGGAAGAACTCTTGAATCCCCGCACTTACCCACTCGAGGAGGGCCTCATCGGCTCGTAGAGCTTCCAAGGCTTCTGGGGGCTTCTCTGAGAGAGGGTCAAAAGGTCAACCGAGACCAGGTCATGGTCAGACCAGGCTATTGGGGTAATGCCTGCTTGGGAAAGCTGGGGGAGGGAGAATTGCAGCACGAAAAAGTGATTGATCCTAGTGGACACCTTATGGGGACACGAGTAATGGGTAAAATCCCGTTTGGTGGGATTTAACTCCCTCCAAGCGTCAATCAGGTGGTAACGACCTATTAGGGCCTGAAATGCTTTCCCAGAGGGTCTAGTCTTGACCGCCGGAGAGGATCTATCGTCCGGTTGCCTATCCAGAGTAGGGTGAAGGGTCTGGTTCGAATCTCCAGCTACAATAAGAAACCCTTTCTCTACTTGATGGAGTTTCTTAAAGAACACCTCCAGGAATGCATTTTGGTTTTGGTTAGGGGCATAATAGGTTGCAATCGTAACTAGTTCTGAATTCTACCCACTAAAATAAGATATCGGCCCAAGGGGTCGCGTACCACTTGCTCCAGGAAGAAGGAAGTCGAACGCTTGAAGGCAATCAGTACTCCTCGTTGCTTGGTGCATGCGGAGGCTGAATAAAATAAAGGATAGTCTGCACCAAGGGATTTAGGGGTACCTTTTTTAGTGTAGTGCGTTTCCTGGAGGCAAACGATGTCAGCGCGGAATGACCTCATTTGCCTGAAGGCTTTTACTCTCTTCTGGGGAGCGTTCAGCCCTTGAACATTCAAGGAGATTACTCTAATCGCCATCATTATTCAGACTTAAAACCATTTTACGAGGAGGCTCAGGAACCCACGGGAAAGACAAAGAAGAGCGGGGGAAGAAAAAGAGAGACATAGGGTTAGCATTACAGAATATAAGCAGCTCAAAACGAAGGAGAAGACATCTTCCAAACTTTAGATTCCCGCCAAGGCGGCGTATTATTCCGCCCTTTAGGGAATAAAGTAACAAGGTGACGGGGTTACCAAAGTGGGACCCCATCACTTAGACAACAAACCACTGACCCCTCTGGGGGGACAAGAATTCGGTGCTTCCGTTCCCACTGAAAAGTCAGTGAGAAGGGGAGCTAGGAGTGAGCGTGCGACCGACACATGAGCGCCCGACCGCCAAGAAAAGAATTAACATCAACATTAGACCCAAGAACATATGAGGCTTAAAAAAAAAGTAGCAATGGGGAAGGCGAGAAACGCGGTACAAATTATCTTATTCAACTCTAATCATATAGCTTAACCATATGAACTGTATAGCATTCTATAAAGATATGAAGGAGAGAGGTAAACGCTCTAATCCGTCACATCAAAAGTAACCCAATGACAAGTAAATGACATTCCCGAGGAGCAACCTTTTCAGCCGCAGGCAAATCCTTTTTTTTATATATTTTGGATGGGAGTGCAAATATAATCACATTTAAAATGCTAACTCTGCAGAACATATATATTTGTAGGGGTCGATTCATAGCTAGGTGAAAAAACTCACTTCTGGGGGAATGCCACACTTCATATCAGAAGGGGATGCCTGAATGCCACACTGTATATGGGGAATGGGAGGGGGGCAATGCCATACTTCCTATGGGAATGGGAGGGGGGAATGCCCCACTGCCTAGGGGAATGAGGGGGGTGCCACACTGCCTTTGGGAATGGGAGAGGTGTTGACACACTGCCCATGGAGAATGGGGGGGATGCTACACTGCCTGTAATGCGGTGTGTTAGCACATTTAGTTTAGAATTTTTTTTTCTTATTTTCCTCCTCCAAATACTAAGTATGTGAATGTAGAGTGTAACTTGATGCTGATACTGTAACTTGCTGTAAAAATCAAGTCAAATTTTATTGCTGTATCTGTATATGTTATAAAAATTGTTCATGCCTTTGTTTGAAATGTACACTGGCTACAATCCTTTTGTGGTGTCTGAGGCCTAAGCATTTCACAGTATCTCTAGCCAATGACAACCCTAATTACAACAATGTTTCTATAATTAAGATAAAATATGTTGCATGCACACGATTAAAAGGAAAACACCCTAGTCCTAATCCTTTTTTTTGATATTTTGGATGGGAGTGCCCATATAATCACATTTGAAATGCTAATTCTGCAGAACATATATATTTGTAGGGGTCGATTCAGAGCCAGGTGAGAAAACTCACTTCTTTTTTAGGAGAGAAAAGTGCCATTCATCTTTATTGTCTACCTTGGGACTGATTCAACAACTGGATGTAAATGTTCACCTGTTGTTGTATCAGCCCCAAGGTAGACAATGAAAGTGAATAGCCCCTTTCTCTCCTAAAAAAAGAGGTGAGTTTTCTCACTAGGCTCTGAATCAACCCCTAAGTGTTATGTAGCCATCTGCTGTCATACTTACACTTAATAGTTTTGACTGAAGTATTCATATTTTAATTCCTTCCAGATCATTTAGGATAGTTCACAGTTCTCTGAATTTAGTCAAGTAATAAATGGAGAAACAATTTGCTTTGCAGAAATATTTTGTTAGGGAGGTATCAATAAAAGCACATGCTGCAGGAATGAGAAGCAGAAACACTAGCATCAGCATCTGCATCCTCTTTAAAGTCAATAGTTAGCAACCTTGGTGACAGTAATTGGCAAACTAGAAGATTCAGTGGATAATCAAATGCCAGTGGCTGTTTCTTTGTGCATTTCAGGAGTGCATTTGATCCTGCATAACAGGAAAAAGAAAATACATTGGCGCTGGTCAAATCATTCTATTTGTATTTTTTAATAAATCTAATCAACTGAATCATAATTAGAGATGAGCGAACCGGTTCAGACGAACCAGAATTCGCTCCGAATTTCAGGAAATATTCGATTCGGCACGCTCCCACCATGCCGGCATTTAAAAAAAAACACTTACCTGCAGGTCCGGAGCGTGGAGGCCGGCGCCGCTCTCAGCTGTCATCTGAGGGCGCGTTATCAGAGGGCGCTGAATTATTTGGCACTGGCACAGGCACTGAATTATTTGTCCAGGAAAGCTCCACAATTCTTTTCCCTACCCTTCTAGCATATGCAAACAACAGAGTTGATTCAGAGCCTTCTATATTAGTTTTCATTTTTGTGCGTAAGTGCGTTCACTACACATATTTCTCGTTCTCGCATGATTCAGAACCTCAATTGGGAGCGCTTTGTCCTGTCCCCGATGTTCCGTAAGCCATCGAGAGCACTGTGCGTATGGCTTAGGCGACGGGAGACGGTTTATATACGTTGAAACGAAAGACTCGTCCTCCAGTGTTTTTAGGGCGTTTTTTTAATGTCCCTGGCAACATAATGTTTCAGTGTCCAGTGAGGTCCTACTAGTTCCCTTCAAATAAGCCCTGTTGTTACTCTCAATTTAGGCTTTAAATGCCGTTTTTTGTATGTAGACAGAATGTATACACATATGTTGGCTTGTCTGCTGGCTTGTACGCATGCAAGCTTCTCTTTTTATACTGTTTTCCATACCCTGGCCCTGGTATTCCATTACTTATTTATTGCTGTGCCAAGTCTCTTCTGTTCAAAAAGCATTTAGCATACCATGCCATGCTTGGCATGCATACTTCTTTTCTTTTCTTCTTCCTAATGCTTACCTTAACCACTTTCAAGATTGGCATGCATTCTTCTTCTATTCTTCCTAATGCTTACTTTAACCCCTTTGATGCTTAGCATGCATTATTTTTTCTTCTTCCCAATGCTTACCTTAACCACTTTGATGTTTGACATGCTTTCTTCTTCTATTCTTCCTAATGCTTACCTTAACCACTTTGATGCTTGGCATGCATTCTTCTTTTCTTCTTCCACCAGTGAAGCTCATCTCCTTGATAGTTGTATATTTGGGATGCCCACATGGATATAATGGCATTACTATGATTGCAAATTTTATTAAATGAAAGTTACCAAACATTATTTAATTCTTATTTTTGTATTTTTATTTATAGTCTTTATTGCTATTAATTTATTTTTTTAAATGTGTAACATTTTTTCGAAACTTTTTTTTGCGAAAGCATAACTCTTTTCAATAAAAACATCTAAAAATATATATCTTTTTTTAGTCAAAAACGATATAGAGTGAGTTGTAGGTGATTTTAAGAAGGTGGGAGGCTCCCAGTGCCTTAAGGTGGGTTGCTCCCCATGGTTGTGGCCAGCTCCTCAATATCCCCCACCAGCCCATGCACAGCAGCTGTGAGCTCCAGCAGGCACTGCTGTGTCTTTTATCTGTGGACTGTAAAAGAAAAAAAACAAACAATTAGTGTCTAGCCTCTGCTTCCTGACAACCTGTTGAAGAAGTCATGTTAGTAAATAAGTCACTTGTCTTAAAACTTGCTACACTGGTGGGGGATTCTTGGTTGGAGAGCCACTCTTCTCGCTGAGACCTGCCACACCTCTTGGTCTGAGTAGAGGTGTTAATTGGCTTGTGTTTTGTATGTTATATCCCCCACCTGCTTCTTCCTCAGCTGGCACTTAAGCACCTCCATCCCCTCACTGCTCACCTACACAGACATTTTGTCCATCTAGAAGGAAATGTCACAAAATTCCACATTACAACATATAAGTGTGGTGTGTGTTTAGTCAGTGTTTTCCTGGGTGTGTTTGTGTGTGATGTTCATACCTGAGTCATCATGTCCACCATTCTCAGACTCCCTGCATGACATTTCGGCCTCCTCCTCTGCAGGTGGGTCCAGGTGAGCTTGATGCTCACCTGCAGAGGGTGAGGATGTTGGCACCTGTCCACCACCACCTCCACGTCCACCAGATCTTGCCAGCCTTGGGCCGCAGTCTTTGGCGGAATTCTGACAGAACTCAGAGAATAGCAATGTTTGAAACACAGACCTGTCCAGGGTAGCCATAGAATTATTTTACCCAGGGCAGATACAGACATAAAATGATTTTACCCAGGATAGCCAAGGAATTATTTTTCCCAGGACAGGCGCAGGCACTGAATTTTTTGTCCAGGACAGCTCCACAATTCATTTCCCCAACCTTCTAGAATAAGCAAACAACAGGGTTGATTCAGAGCCTTCTATATTAATTTTATGTTTTTGTACGTGAGTGCGTTCACTACACATATGTCTCGTTGATTATACTTGCATTCGCATGATTCAGAGCCTCCATGCCTAATGTGATTGTAGTAGTAAATGTTTTGCCAAGAATTGTCACTTACTTGGGAATAGTTTACTGAAAAATGTCCCCACTTGGGGCTTCTTCCTCTATTTCAGGTCCCTAGGTGGTCTCCTCCTCCAGTGTTGCTACTATATCCAGCCTTTGCATATATGTCAGACAGGAACTAAAATCGGTATGTCATCATCATTAGCGGTGCATTAATGTTTTTGTTCATCCTTGTTTTAGAGATCTTAGTGGCTGGTGTTATTCCCACCTGGGCTGCCCCCTGGTATCTGGCTGTCACACCCAGCTAGCTGCCAACAGATCCACCTTGCCCCAAACAGTCTGATGCACCCCAGCGGTTCCCAGAAGTTAGCTTTAGTTGAAATGTTGATGTGTAGGCATACATAGTTATGTAGTAGGGAATATAAGTTAAAGTGGAGCCTGCACCATCTAAGCAGAGCAGTGGCAGATCAAGTACTAGGGCAAGGTAGTTCCAGTCATAGTGCTAGGCCAAACAGGAGCTCCTCAAGCAAAAGTGCAAAGCCTAAGCAGAGCAGTGGGAAGACTAGGGCAAGACATAGCAGCCCCCAACAACCCTCTCTCCCACTGGAGGACAGCAGGACAGCTCCAATATGGATACCCCCCTCTCCTCATCAACATCCACTCCAGCCTCATCATGTGCCGCCCTGGGCCAGACACCCAGCCCCCCAGCCAGCTCTGTCCAGTCTAGCCAGTGATGAATCAACCCCCTCAACACCTATAGCCCAAATGTCTCTTATACCACCATGTACCCAGAGAGATGATGAGCAAACCTGTTCTCCTTTGGCCGACACCTGTGGCAGGATTTAACGTGTATGGCTTTAGTAACTGGTGTGTCTGACTATTTTGATCAGCTGCATGGCCGCAGTTCTAGAGCTACAATAAAATCTGTCAAGTACCATCCGGTGGGAGGACATCACCAGGCAGATTAATAGTGAAGGACCAGAGCAATAGAATGTTGATCAAGTGCAAAGGAAGTTTGCATACATATACAAAAAATTAGCACACAGCAGCAACAAGGGTAACAATGCTTTGTGCTGTTGTGGATGTTGGATGTGACATTTGCATGACAAACATCATACAAACATTAGTGGAGGGACTATCTAAATCTGAATGCCTGGGGAATGGGAGACAGAACAGCGCTGAAAGATGTTTTGCGGTTGACATGCTAGAAATTACATATCTTTAATGTGGACAGAGATCCTTTCAAACTTGTGCTTCTGAATATTGGAATTCATTATTTTATGCATCTTAACTTCTGAATTTATACGTATAAAGAATCAATAATGTCATCACATAGCAGGGTTTATGTCTTTTGAAACAAAGAAAGAAAAAGGTGACGGCAAACTATTCCGTAAACATTCTTCAAAGCCTGCCATCTTTCCACCAATCAATATTAAGTATTACAGGAACAAAAATAAAAAAGTCAGTATAAAGCTGCTAACAATTTCTTAACAGTTACCACTGGAAGGCAAAAGATGAAACATTTTCAAATGTTTTATCTGGAGAAGGAAAACTGTTTTCTAAAAAGTTCTGATTCCCAAACTGTTATCACTTGTTTACCATTCCCATAAACTTTTTGATGTGGCCAAAACTTTCCAGTTTTTCAGCCAACCAATGTTTTGATATCAAGGGATTAGTAGTAAGGAAAAACTCTCTGATTCGGGCAAAATCAGACAAAGGTCCAATAAATTTTGTTTGGATTATATAGATATGCTGTATATAAAATATAACACAAACAAATACATAAAACTATATATATAATTATATTAAACTATAAAACAGAGGAGATTTTCTGATCATGCCTTTTCTTTGGCCGGGGTCTATCTATGGATCTTTGTAAAGTTAAATCTGACCTGTCTAATCCTATTTGTGATGCCATTTAGACTAACCATCTGTTGCAGACCTGGCTTCCCTGACCCATCTTATTTCCAGTGTGCCCTTGTAGTGTGGGGTGCTCTGAATAATGGAATAAAACACACCACACCAGATAAATAAGAACCAATTTAGAATTTAACGGTTGAATATTAGGCAAAGCATTGAATACAATAGTTGGTGTATATAGCCACTGAATTCAGGCAATACATGACTGTAGAAGAATCTAGTATAATTTCTACTTGAAGAATATGGGGGGGGGGGGGGGGGGGAGAATATCTCAAACAAAGGATAAACTTGTGTCTAGGTCACTTTATCATATATGGCTATTTGGATAACTTTAAGACACACTGTATGCTCTGTGTAATTCAAACAATCTATCAATACACACACAATCTATTTAAAAGATTAACTCTATATAATAAACTTCAGATAGATGATGCTCTAAATTTGTAACTATGCTGTAAATAGTGAGGAGAACTGAGAAAAGTTCACTTATCCTTAGACCAAACGATCTTGGTGGACAATGTCCTGTTATTGCTGACTAAAATTATGCTGTTTCTTTTAATATTTTCTGGATATTTCTTTCTTCAAGCGGTCACGGCCTCAAAAACTCTCCTAAATAAAATTACCAAGGACATCCTCCAACCGCGCTTCCCCTTTCTTTGCGCTCCGCGGGAGGCTTCACACAGTGAATAACACACAAAAAAAATAAGAGGCCGATTCATTAATAGCGGCAGGTAGCGACAGTTGAGCGACTGTAGCGGCATTTTCAGAGTGCCTGCTCATAGTCGCTGTGCTTGGCCGTTGTTCGGTAGTTGATAGCGACTCAGTCGGTTTGCCGTAATGTTGAATATTGGGTGAGGAGTCGCTATTTGACAGCTTCCGCGCTGTATGGGAGCGCATGATAGCGACTGGCCCTAGCGACCGTCTCCCACCATATTCATTAAAAAATCGCGCTCAAAAAATTATCGCGCTGTAAAATGCATGTTTAAACCCCAGAGCGCTGGCGGCGATGGGTTAAAAGTAGTTTTTTAACCCCAAAACCATATTTTTGGAAACAAAAAAAAACAAGTTTTTAAAATAATTTAGTAATATGAATACATTAATATCAGACCTGTAATATGAATTCTGTACAATTTATTATTTTTAATCTAAAATGGCAGAAGTGGTCACAGAATTTTTCACATAAAAAAAAAAAAATTAATAACAATTAATTATTAATATTTAAAGATTGTTCCATTGAAATGCATTGGAGAGCGCCAGGTAGCGAGAGGTCATACCTGTCGCTGTTCAAGGTCGGACGCTGGCGCTGTGGGCTGAGGCTGGAATAATGATGAATGAGTGGCTATATGGCGCTATCTCAGTCGCTAAGCAGGATTGGCTTGATAAATGTGTGATTGTGGTGGGGAGCCGGCGTTCGCGTGGCGCGGCCCGTCATTACCAGCCGCTCACCAGTCACTACCTGTCGCTATTCCTTCATAAATAAGGGCCTAAGTCTTTACACCCCTCACACAGTTCAGCAGTGAGGTAAATAAGGAGAGAGTTTCAACCAAAAACTTTATACAGACACAGAAGTGCTCCCTTTGACCCACCTCACGGACTCTGTTCCCTCAGAGCTGTGCTGTGCCTTTTATAACCTGCTGTAAATTACCTCACCAGCCTCTCTCTCATGGCTGGCCCTGCTCACCCACACACACACAGAAGAGTTTTCCAGAACCCTCCTAGCAGAGGTTTGTTATATGTCCCTGGTTGTATGCTGGCATTCTCAGCCCCAGGTGAGTTCCCTTGACCACTGTTTTGTTTCTCAGAAAAGGGGGGCTTGTTCCTAGGTAAACAGGCTGTGGAGATTGGGGCTTACCAACCCATTTACGTATGGTGATTGCACTATATTATATACACCATATACTGTACAAAACTTTAGCACACAGCCAAGTATGGGGTTTCATTACTGCATATTTAACTTCTCTACAAATAGCAGAACTGCAGAATTTCACTTAGAGTGGATATACCTGTGACAGCAAACTTTATCTTTCTTCTGCAGTGGAGGAAAGTGACTAAGAGGAAATTGCAAAGTGAAAAATGTTCACAATTTTGGTAATATATGTGATCTGCTGAGGATTTGCATCATTACAGTTTGCTGATTATTACAACAGAAGTTGCCTAATTAAATGCTTTAAATCATATATTAACATATTATAGATCTATAAACTACCACGTTTTCCCCAATGATGTTTGATACATAATGTATAACCATTCAGTTGTTTTATGTTTTGAATTAAAAACACTCATTTACATTTTGCTAATCTATCAGGAAAAAAATATTAAGGGTCACTGTATAAGATAATGCAGTCAGGATAATGTAAGAGATACATTAATTGTCATGAATGAGTAAAATAATGAAATAAGCTGATATTTAGTATACTAGTTTGAAAATTGGACATAGAAAATCAACACAAGAAAATCAAAGGTATTCCAAAATCTAACATGCTGAGTGGCAGACTCCCCCCATAGCCGGGGATTTCACCGCAGATGCCGCCACTGGAGGCCAGGGATGCCGCCGCTGGGAGCCAGGGCTACCCATCCGCCGTCCAAGGCTCTGTGCAGTGGTCTATGACATACTATGACATCCGGAAGGCAACAGAGCAGCAGCATGAGACTTCCGGCAGAGACTTCCGGCAGAGCCTCCCGGACATCATAGGGAGGCCGACACCTCCCTTGCACTGGCAGGCTGCTGAAGCTACAGCTCCTTGCCACGGGCCAGGTGAATGGGATGCTCTGGGAAGCCCACAGCGGCTCACATTCACCTGGTTTGTTGCAAGGAGCCAGAGCCTTGGCAGCCTGCTAGTTTAGGGAAGGTGGCGGCCTATCGGGCATTGTCTCGGTATGCCCTATGGCCAGTCCATCCCTATTCAATGGACTGTACAAAGTAGAAATTAAAGACAGGGTAAATATTCAGTACATAGGTGTTACAGAGTTTAAGGTGACTATTATAAATACAAAATACAGAAAGAGAGAGTGAGAGCCTTCCCATGAAAGATTAAGAGGTGGAAACAAAGGTGGTGAATCGGAGAGATGGATAGTATCTGCATTGCAAGTGGAGAGCCACATAAAAAGTCCTGGAGGCCGGAGTAAGAGGAAATGAATAGGAGGACCAGGGTGGAGCACAGGAGATAGTCAGAGGGAAAACTGAGGTTTCATCTGTGCTGAAATTGCTGACTATGGGTCTTATTTCAGAAGCACTAACACCACATAGTGCTATGTAGCATCATGTGAACGCCGGGTGCAGTATGTGAAAACCATGTATATAAAAGTCAAACTGGTGAGCTCCTCTAATAGCGTCATGTAGCGTCACATGTATCACTAGCCGCAGCTTAGTGTAAAGCGTTCAGCAGCGCCATGTAGCACCTGTCGCTCAGTATCATTCTCCCATACAATTTAATGGTCTTTAATTTGTTTGTGTATCCACTTTTTCCCACTATTTTATCAAATGATGATTGTTTTGGCTCTCCTGGCCAGCAGCCAAAGACTTATGTTGTAATTTTTAGCGCCCCATTTTATAGCCCCGATGTTGGATTTGTGTTTTTTTTTTCTTAAATATGGACTCCAGTGCCGAGCACCAGGCGCACTTAATTGGCGCTACCTATTGTTCGCTGCAGCATTGTCCTGTTGTTATAAGTAGCATCGCCTTGGATGGCTTTCCCTCACGGCGCTACATGAAACAATAGCAGCATTGGTACGCTCAGGTGCTGCATTTATTCAGGGAGAGCGCTTCTACAGCACCCTCTAAACATCACATTTATCAATGCTGGACAGGATACGACAGCGCCACTTGTCCAGCGCCAAGGCTACATTATAGCGTCAGACACCGTTTACAGCGTACTCTTGCAGCCACTCTAAGCGTTGCTACATAGACGCACAAATGGCAACATGTGGCGCTAGTCTTAAATCTTAGAGATGAAAAGTCCGGCTGTAGAGAGATCTTAGGGTAGAGTTAAATTTTTAAACAAGAAAACAAATGGGTGAGGGCACCACTAACAATTATAAGCAAATACTAAATAGTGACACCGGAAGGTGCACCCCGGGCTCCTCACATATGCATAATAACCACTAAAGAACACCCTAACCAAGGAGTCCAACTTGAAGCAGGGCACTCAGCCGGTTAATATGTATCACAGAAATCTTTATTATCTAGACTAGGCCATCACACAATATAAAACACAAAAAACACAATGACAACACATTTTTTAAAAAATACAAATAAAAAAACAGACCCAGGACCTACACAGCACCAATGATTAAAATTTTAAACAGGATTCTTTTTGAGACTGATGACCAGTGGAGGGACTGGGGAAATCTGGGCTGGAGTTGGAAGATCAGAAGAAAAGGTAGATGAGGCATGCAGGGGAGTTCAGAATAGATTGGAGTTGCGCAAAGGGGGGTGGTGGTGGCAGGAGAGAGGATGAGATGGATGTGGGAGATGTTTTTGGAGATGACAGGATGTGGCTAGGTAGTAAATGTGAGGTTTGAATGAGATGGCAAAGTCCAGAATGTCTTCTACCTTAGGCACTGAGTTTAGGTGGAGGGGGTGGGGGTTGCAATTATTGTCAAATTGTTAACTGTTGTGAGACTGTCATGTTAAAAAGGGGAGGGGAATCGGATGGTCAGAAAATTACCTATTCTGGTTTGTCTATGTTCAGTATGAGGAAAAAAGATGACATGAATAATTATAATTAAAATATATGTTAGACTGTTAGTAAGGCCAGATAGGAGGAAAGAAAGCTTTGGGCCAGAGTTACAGTAGATATGGGTGTCCTCCACATAAAATAGGTATTGGAAACCTATTGAGGCTATATGGTTTCTGCCCCACATCCGTCTCCCACATTTACTCCAGCGACACTCCCTTCCTCTCACCTGATACCACTAAAATGTTAGTGCATGCCCTGGTCATATATCGACTACTGCAACACCCTCCTTTGCAGTTTACTAATAAAGAGACTGGCACCCCTCCAATATATTCTGAACACTGTTGCTAGTTTCATCCACCTCTCCTCTCTCCTCTCCTGCACTGCTCACCTCTGTCAATCCCTCCACTGGTTACCTGTCTCTCAGAGAATTCATCCCAAACTTTCAACACTTACATACAAACCCAGATACAGCCTCCACTCTTCTTCTGACATTCTCCTGCCCTCCTCCTTGGTCAGCTCCTCACACTCCCACCTTCAAGACTGCTCCTGTGCCTTTCCACTTCTCTTGAATGCCGTCCCCTGCTCATTCATCACTCTCCAATACGCCAACACCCCAAGCCTTTAAAAGGGCCCTCAACACTCAGCTCTCCAGCTGCATCGCCGGTGGTTCCCTCTCCCATTTAAGTGAATGGATGGGCGAGAGCGCATGTGATGCAAAGAGTGCTGCTTCCCGTTGCCGGCCAGGACTACTAGAAAGATGGCAGCTGGCATTCATTGCTGCCAACAGTCTGTATTGTATGTATTTATAGCTTGAACAGCACTACAGAAGAAGATGCCACTATATCAATAAAGAATAATAATAATAACTAAGGATCAGCGAATCGATTCGGACGAACCTGAATTCGTTCCGAATTTCATGAAAAATTCGATTCAGAACGAATCCGAATCTCCCCGCGATTCGATCGATCAAAGTTTTCCTTTAAACTCCATTTATTTCAATTACAGCCATTGTAAAATGGTGGATGGACATGTCCGGACATGTCCCCTGGAGCAAGTTATCATGGAAAGGTGACATGCAGCCTATCAGCAGCCAGGAAGCCCAGTGACGTCACAGTGCTATATAAATGGCGGCCATTTTGCTTGTGCGCATTTCAGCCTTGCATTGCAAACAGAACGGAGGTTGCTGCAGACAGGGAGAGACTAACAGACAGGCAGGGAGAGTCAGGGAGACCCACAGAGACCCACACAGTGCCAGGGAGAGCCAGGGAAAGATAGGGAAAATCGGGAATGATCCAGGCAGGGACAGCAGAGAAAGTGACAGGGAAACTTTTTTTTTATTTTCACTTCACTTCATTTGCCAGATCAGTTTTAAATTGCTTTTTTTGTGCTGTAAATATTCCTGGCCACTGTGCATCCTATCTTGGCAGTGGCATATTTAACCCTATCTGTTACACACAAGCATTTCTTATTAATATATTGCATTTTGAATTATTTTTTTGCGTCCTTTAAAAACACCAGGCCGAAGGGTATCCCAAACCGGCACATTTCACCCTATCTGTTATACTAAAGCAGCTTCTACAGGCTCTGTTTTATTAATATATTGCATTTTGAATTGGTTTTGTGCATCCTGTAAAAACACCAGGCCGCATGTGCATCCCAAACCGGCACATTTCACCCTATCTGTTATACTAAATCAGCTTCTAAATGCTCTGTTTTATTAATATATTGCATTTTGAATTGGTTTTTTGCGTCCTGTAAAAACACCAGGCCGCAGGGTATCCCAAACCAGCACATTTCACCCTATCTGTTATACTAAATCAGCTTCTAAAGGCTCTGTTTTATTTAATATATTGTATTTTGAATTGGTTTTGTGCGTCCTTTAAAAACATCAGGCCGCAGGGTATCCCAAACCGGCACATTTCACCCTATCTGTTATACTAAATCAGCTTCTACAGGCTCTGTTTTATCAATATATTGCATTTTGAATTGTCTTTTGCGTCTTGTAAAAACACCAGCCCACAGGGTATCCCATATTGCCAATTTTCATAGTATCTGGTGCAGAGAAGCAGTATCTCACTTTATTTAGCTTCTGCTTTTTAAAGTAAACACATTTTTTAAGTGCCTATTGCGCATTTCAAATACATAAAAAGGTCAGGCAGACAAGTGCCAGGATGTTCAAAGAGGAGTGGCCAAGATTCAGTAGGCAGAGGTCGCAGCAGACTAGGGGCGAGTGGCAGCAGGAGTCGCGGTGAGAGACCTGATCTGCCAGTATCTGCTAGTGGTCATGTCTCCACCAGTAACGCATCTGCCCTGGTAGATTGGTTAACGCGGTCATCCACATCATCACAAGTTACATCTGACACCCCCAGTCTAGGTTCGGTAGGTTCCTCTGACACAACCCTGAGTTGGCATGGCCCGAGAGCAGTCCCTGTCCTCCCATTGCCTCTGTCCTACGCCGTTCCCTCCCCCAGCGACGTATCCTATGCTTTGGGTTCAGCTCCACTCTTTAGTGAGGAGGGCGATCGGATAGAGAACAGTCAGCAGCTACTGCCCAGCCAAGAAATGGAGGTGGCTTCCTTCGTTAGGCAGACAAATAGTGATGTGGAGAGGGGCGTGGGTGTTGTTGCGAGCATTCCAGCTCCTGCGCCAGACACTGTGAGGAAACCGAGAACATCACGTGCAGCCACTACTCGGTGATGATGGTGATGATGAAACCGATTGCACTTGGGAGCCGGGTGATGAAGGGGCTTCATCCTCATCATCAGAAGAGGGGTGCAGGTTGCCCCGGAGTCAGCAGCTGAGGCAGCAAGGTGTTAGCAGCATGGTTGGCAGTCAGCATGGGGGCAGAATTGTAAAGCCTGGAGCCAAACGGGGCCAGGGCCGGGATAGAGCACTTGCTGCGTGGCAGGCTACCTTATCGGGAGGTAGTGGATCAGGGGTTCCTAGAGTTGACGACAGTAGCAGTGAATCAGTGCGGGCTGTTGGTGGGAAAAGTAGCTACTCGGCAGTGTGGCAGTTTTTCCTCAAGCATCCGCAGGAGGGTAACATGGCCACATGCTAGATATGTAGGCAGAAAGGTGAAGCGTGGCCAGGGCCCAAATGTTGGCACCACGGCCCTGTGTCAACATATGATGCATCACCATAAAGCGGCCTGGGAGAACCGAGGCTCCGAAGAGGTGGTCCAGGCTGCTTCCTCACCAAGTGGCACGCCGCTCACAATTTCTGCTAGCCAAGGCTCCAGCACCTCAGCCGAAGGCAGCTGTGCATCATACCCATCCTCTGTCGCTCCAAATGCTCCTGCTCCTCCTCCAAGTCATGCATCCCGCCAGCAATCCATCAGCGAAGCCATGTCCAAGAGACAGCAGTATGCACCCACTCATCCTACGGCGCAGAAGCTGAATGTGCTCCTGTCCAAGTTGCTGGTGCTGCAGTCGCTCCCTTTTCAGGTGGTGAGCGCTGCACCTTTCAGAGAACTGATGGCTTGTGCCGAGCCGAGGTGGAGAGTCCCAAGCCGTCATTTCTTTGCCAAGAAGGCAGTACCAGCGCTGCACACTTTTGTTGAACAGAAGGTGGGCCAGTCCTTGAGCCTGTCGGTGTGTAGCAAAGTGCAGGGCAGCACCGACGTCTGGAGCTGTGACTACGGTCAGGGACAGTACATGTCGTTTACGGCCCACTGGGTGAATGTGTTCCCTTTGCAGCAGCAGCAACTTGCACAGGTCACGCCGCTTCGGCCTCCGCGCTCCCTGGCCGTTGTGCCTGTGACATCGTGCGACTCGGCCTCCTCATCCTCCGCCATCTCCTCACCCTCCACTGTAGGCTCAAGTCTCAGTGCCCCTCCAGCCTACCATGTGTGCAGGGCACGGAGGTGTCACGCTGTGCTTCACATGGTTTGTCTTGGTGAACGGAGTCACACAGGGGAGGAACTGCTTAAATTTATTCATCAAGAAATCCAAACATGGTTTACTCCAAGAAAACTGAAAATGGGAACCATGGTTACCGACAATGGGAAGAACATTTTGTCTGCGCTGTGACAAGGAAGGCTGACCCATGCGCCCTGCATGGCTCACGTCTTCAATCTGGTTGTGAAGCGGTTTCTGAAGTCTTCCTACCATCTGCAAGACATCCTAACAACTTCAAGGAAACTTTGCATGCACTTCAGCCACTCATACACCGCCAAGCACACCCATCTTGAGCTACAGTGTCAGAATGGTAGCCCCCAACATAGTCTGATTTGCAATGTTTCCACCCATTGAAATTCCACCCTGCATATGTTGGACAAACTATACGAACAGAGAAAAGCCATCATGGATTTCTTGATGATCCAAGCAGATAGGGGGACTACCCTGTGTAACTTCAATGTCAACCAGTGGCAGCTCATACGTGACACCTGCCGTTTGCTCAGGCCCTTTGAGGAAGCCACTTTATTTGTGAGTCGCCAGGATTACGGGATGAACGATGTGATTCCACTGCTTCATGTACTACAGCACATGTTGGAAACCATGACTGGTCAGGGCACTAGAGACATGGCGTCTACATCTTACGGCCACATGAACCCCATTGGAGCTGAACTGGAGGAGGAGGAGGAAGAGGAGGAGGAGTGGCACAGTGCACAGTTTAGGCTTGGTGAAATGGCTGGTTTATCTAGTCAGCGGACAGGAGAGGAGGAACAGGAGCTAGAGGGTTGTGAGGAAGGCGAGACAGAGGACCCAGACACACCGTGGCAGCATGCAGTGGAGATGGAGACAGGTAGTCCCTCCGAGTCACTTGTGCAAATGGCAGGAAGCATGCTCACCTGCTTGCGTAGTGACCCCAGAATTGTGCCCATTTGTCAGTGGGATGACTTTTGGCTCTCCACCTGATTGGACCCTCGCACAAAATGGGGGCATTTTTTAAACCCGCCAAGAGACATTCTACGTAGTCAGTTGACCGATGCCTATCTGCACCATGGTCCATACTCTCGCAGGTCTGACTCGGGGGGACCTCTGCGCTCACCTTCCACTGCCATAGCTGCTGGGGGGGGTTGGCAGGAGCAGCTCCATCAGCAGCAGCCTCAGTCTTCAGTCGCTAATGAGTACCTTTCTACACCCGCATAGTGAGGCTACTCATGAGCAGCAGGAAGACCTGGAGCAGGACCTGAACCAGCAGGTTCATACCTTGACATGACCATGCCAACACACCTTGAGGATCCGCTGGACTTCTGGGCAGCCAAACTTGATTTGTGGCTGCAGCTAGCTGAGTTTGCCCTGGAAAAGCTGTCCTGCCCGGCAAGTAGCGTGCCATCTGAGCGTGTTTAGTGCGGCGGGGGCCATAGTTACGGCGAGGAGAACTCGTCTGTCAACTAAAAATGTGGAGAGACTTACCTTTGTCAAAATGAATCAGGGATGGATTAGACAGGATTTCCACCCACCAATGGCTGATGCATGCGACTAGATTCTGCATGGTGCCACGTTTTACACTTTCCAAATGGTGCAAAACATATTTATGTCTTTAGGCCAATTGTTGGGCTCCTGCTGATGCCAACTTCAGGGTGTGCCTTTCAGCCAAATTTTGGCCTCCTGCTGCTGCTGCTGCCAACTGCAGTGTGTCTTTAGGCCAAGTTTTGGGTTCCTGCTGCCAACTCCAGTGTCTCTTTCAAGCTATGTTTGGGCTCCTGCTGCTGCTGCTTACAACTCCAGGGTGTCATTCAACCAATTTTTGGGCTCGTGCTGATGCCAACTTCAGTGTGTGCCTTTCAGACAAATTTTGGCCTCCTGCTGCTGCCAACTGCAGTTTGTCTTTAGGCCAATTTTTGGGTTCCTGCTGCCAACTCCAGTGTCTCTTTCAAGCTATGTTTGGGATCCTGCTGCTGCTGCTTGCATATCCAGTGTGTCATTCAGCCAATTCTTGGGCTCCTGCTGGCAAACTCCAGTGTCTCTTTCAAGCTATGATTGGGCTCCTGCTGCTGCTGCTTGCAACTCCAGGTTGTCATTCAGCCAATTTTTGGGCTCCTGCTGCCAACTCCAGTGTCTCTTTCAGCCAATGTTTGGGCTCCTGCTGCTGCTGCTTGCAATTCCAAGGTGTCATTCAGCCAATTTTTGGGCTCCTGCTGCCAACTCCAGTGTGTCTTTCAAGCTAGGTTTGGGCTGCTACTGCTGCTGCTAGCAACTCCAGGATGTCATTCAGACAATATTTGGGCTCCTGCTGCCAACTCCAGTGTGTCTTTTAAGCTATGTTTGGGCTCCTGCTGCTGCTGCTTGCAACTCCAGGGTGTCATTCAGCAAATTTTTGGGCTCCTGCTGCCAACTCCAGTGTGTCTTTCAAGCTAGGTTTGGGCTGCTGCTACTTGCAACTCTGGGGTGTCATTCAGACAATTTTTGGGCTCCTGCTGCCAACTCAAGTGTCTCTTTCAAGCTATGTTTGGGCTCCTGCTGCTGCTGCTTGCAACTCCAGGGTGTCATTCAGCCAATTCTTGGGCTCCTGCTGCCAACTCCAGTGTCTCTTTCAAGCTATGTTTCGGCTTCTGCTGCTGCTTCTGCTTGCAACTCCAGGGTGTCATTCAGCCAATTTTTGGGCTCCTGCTGCCAACTCCAGTGTCTCTTTCAGCCAATGTTTGGGCTCCTGCTGCTGCTACTTGCAACTCCAGGGTGTCATTCAGCCAATTTTTGGGCTCCTGCTGCCAACTCCAGTGTGTCTTTCAAGCTATGTTTGGGCCCCTGCTGCTGCTGCTGCTTGCAACTCCAGGGTGTCATTCAGCCAATATTTGGGCTCCTGCTGCCAACTCCAGTGTGTCTTTCAAGCTATGTTTGGGCTCCTGCTGCTGCTGCTTGCAACTCCAGGGTGTCATTCATCCAATGTTTGGGCTCCTGCTGCTCCTGCTGCCAACTCCAGGATGTCTTTCAGCCAATATTTGGGCTCCTGCTGCTACCAGCTCCAGGGTGTGTTTTTCAGGCAATATAGGGGCCCCTCATAGTGATGCCACCTCAACTCTCTGCAATTGTGCCGCTCTGCGATTCTAATAGCGATGCCTCTGTTCTGCATGTCATAATTATTTACAGTATTATTTCACTAACCCAGCACGCATCCTATGGTTGTTACAGCAAGGCAGAATGGTTAACAACCCTATTGAGGCTCTAGGAAGCTCAGAAATAGGCGTTTTTAATAGCGATTCATCGCGAATAAATTAGGACATAAACAAATTTTGTCGGAAAATTCGGCGAATCAGCTGAATCGAATTTTTCAAAAGTTCGCTCATCCCTAATAATAACCATCTTTCTGGTCATCGTTTCTATATATTGCAATATATATTATCCCTTAAGAAAGCTGGGACGCAGTTTACAAGCAAACTTTTTTTCTTTAATTACTAATGTAAGCAGGATGTTTCTTTAAATACTTACTTTTCCCCTTAAACATGTCCTTCAGTAATTATAAAACATATTCTGCTTCTTCCTCTTTCTTCAGTTGAAATGCCTCCTAGGTACTGCCCAAATTCTGCCCAAAGTTGTCTAAGTATACATTACATTACAGTACATACATTATGTACAAGAAATAATGTATGCATGGAAAGTAAGGTGTGGTGAACTTTGCATTTGTGATATGCACATTTACTTTTCTGATTGATCTTCCTAAAATATTTTTAGTTTTGAAATGTAGGATTTAATATATTAGAGGATGTATGGTTAACACACATCAATTCAAGGAAAATTATTTCAGGAACATCAGGCTGGGTCATGGCAAGTTGGAGTGAGTAAAGTTTCCTGCAGAGTTGCTTGGGAGGGTATGGGTCTTTTTTCTGAGTTTGTAAAGTGAGCCGCAAAAGTTCCCCAGCAACTAAGCAGCACTGTATTAAATGCTCAAATATAATAGAGTGGGTCTAGGCACAAAGTTCACTGTGCCGGCGGCGGCCCGCTGAGAGGCGTAGCCGGCCTGCCCGCTCCCACCATGCCGGCATTTTTTTTCCAGATGAGCGATTCGTGAAAGTTCGATTCGGGCGAACCCGAATTTCTTGGGGAAATTCGGGTTCGCCCAAATCGAACTTTCACGAATCGCTCATCTGGAAAAAAAATGCCAGCATGGTGGCAGCGCAGCCGACCTGCCCGCTCCCACCATGCCTGCATTTTTTTTTTAAGCAAATTTTTGCCGCCACTTTTTTTAAGCAAATTTTTTTGGGTTCGTGCCGATTGAATTTTCCCTGAAATACAAAAAAAAAAAATGCTGGAATGGTGGGAGCAGGCAGGCACCAAAAAAAAATTCGGGTTCGTGCCGAGTCGAATTTTCCCTGAAATTCGGAGCAAATTCCAGTAGAAGCTCGTTGTGAAGCATGCATATCAGAGTGCCCAAAAGACCATGATTTATGTCTGTGTTTGTAAAAGCTTTTGTTTTAGTGATGTAGATCCAAAGGCTGTGAGGTTGTTTGCAGCTGGGAACCCACAGGGCAGAAGTGAGATATACTACAAAATAAGGTCTACAGACCCCCCCCCCTCCCCCAGGGCTAATTAATTTTTTTAGGTTTATTATAAAAATAGATACTCTAATATCTTAGGCAGAGCCTCCTTGGAATTTTCAACTTCTAAAAATGGATTGTCGGCAAAGGCTTTTAATTTTGTGATATTTTGTCCAATGTATCATAGATCAGGTTACAATAATCTTTTTAGAGGATATATTGTTAAATTTGAAAAAAGCAAGGATTCTGGCACCAAGTTAGACTATGTTTTAAGGAAACTGCACCATTTTGTAATGGCTGCTGGTTAATACAATCAATGGATATGATTGTAGGATGTTTGATGCTGATGTTTGATACCTGAACTTTACCATGGCCACACTTAAACAATCAGGACAGTAATCGAAGTACCATATATTTCACACTATTAGACACACCTGACAAGATGCACCTAGGGTATAGAAGGAAATAAGATAAAAAATTATCATGAAACAAATGGTGTGCGAAAATCCCCCCCACCATAAAGAACGTAAGAACAGGAAATGCCAGAATCCCCCCAAATACCCTATAACAAGCAATGTGCAGAATCCCCCTCCCCTCCAATCCTCCTATAACAGACAGCGTACAAAATCTCACCCCTATCATTCCATAACAGGCAAGGTATAGAGACTCCACCTATCCCCCCCCCCCCCCCCATAATAGGCAGTGTGCAGATTTGCTATCCCACAAAGAGTTGGCCTGCTCCTCCTTTGGCTCTCTAATCAATGTAATATGCTTCATGGGGTCCTGGAAGCTATTGAAAAAACTGCTGCAAATGTGTCCTGGCAGTGTCAGCCAGAAAAGAAAATTCTAAAGTGTTTAATGTCTTATTAAATATTGGTTTACGGTGCTTTAAAAGAATGATTAAGCAAAATTAAATTATTTCACCCCCTTGTATGTAGGAGCCCTCTTTCTCATATGGAGATGTTGCACACATGACCCAGAGGGTAATAATGAGGTGTGTGGGTACTGTACTCTTCTGGACCCTGAGGTTTTATGTGTGGCACTCCACGGAGCTTCATTCATTGCCTCCCTTGTCTAGTCCTTGTTCCTAATTTCCATTGTCCACTATCAGAACAGTTACTTAGTCTGGCTCTAACCAGTATTCCCTTTAAATATCATCTGATTGCTTCTCATCTACAAATATTTTCTAAGGATTTTGCATAGTTGGCACATGACCATCCACATGCAGAACCTTTCTAGAACTCTTAAGGAGTCTATGCACAATATTGTCTAGTTAAAGGGATATTTCATACAAAGGGTTAAACTATTGCTTTTTCATCTTATCTTGCCACTCATGGCACTCTCAATAGTTATGGATAGTGTTTTATAACAAAAAAATGTTGAAAAGAAACACTACAACAGAAATGTAAAAAATGCATTGTCAGCAAACACTTTTCCTCCAGATTTTTTAAACCAATGCATTCATCTAACCTCAATAACTAAAAATGAATTTACTCATTACAAAATTTACCACATTTTTATTGCAAAGTAGATTTTAAATAACTTTAATGATATTATGCCAACTAGCGCCTAACAGATCCACTGTCAACCTAAGCCATATCTTGCAAATGCATAAAAATGACATGAAGTGCCAAAAAGTTGGCAGAACAGAGTAGAGCTCCCTGGTGCTGTTACATCCAGCACAAAACCAGGCACTGATACAGGCTGACCAATAAGGATAAACCTAGTATGCCAATGCAAGCTGATTATTTATGAACAGATATTTTGATTTTTCTGGGCAAAGTCAAAGAAAAGTCCCCTTTTGCCATGTTTTTGTTTTCTGCCTTATCGTATTTCTCTTTTGGAATGTAAAATAATTATTTGTGCTAGGACTGTTCCCCCATACCTGTGATTTACTTAACAGCATGAGGTTTCTATGATTCTCATATTCCCGGGACTCTGTTTTGCTACAGTGGGAATGGTTTTCATGGTCTTAAGAAAAATCAATGAACTGGAAGTCCTACAATTCTTCCAGTGTAATAGGTGAACTCTTTAGCAGCTTTGGCTAAGTCTAAACAGCCTAATGACCTATTCAGCTAAGAACCCTTCCATTAACCCTTTTGGTACTGGAACACAAGACTGTGATCCTTCCAAACTGAAGAATTTGAATTTCATTCTTAGCCAATCAGATGATCAGCAAGCTGGAGTGATTTGTACTTGAAATCACCACTTTGGCGTACATATCTATGGTAAACACATTGTTGCTCTGGAAAACTGTTTTCTTTTATATCAGAGTAGCAAACAAACAGAAAATTAAAAACAGATAAGCTTATCACATTGATTACATCATTTTGTTTCAATGCACATCCTTGGATAGTTTTTCTGCATGTAGATTCCACATTAGAATAACGGGAGCATCAACCTTTAGATCTAAGTGATAAAAAGGCATTCCAGTTGGTTCTAAAGAGTTTTAAAACTTAACTGGGTTCTGCATGATCTGTTCTGCATCTATTGTGGTGGAAATGGATTTGTAGGAATAAACAAATCCTGGCAACTCCTTCAAAATTTGTACGTTTATTGCATTTACCACAATATTTCTTACAGGCAAAATAGCGCTTTGACAAATCCAGTCAAGGTAAGGAGTTCTTCGTTTGTTAAACTAAAAGCCAATGTCAGGGAACACTGCTATTTTGAGGTGCTCATATGACTTTAATCAGCAATAAGTCATATATTGCCATTTGCATCTTTTTGGACTATTATATTGCCAAGCATCCGAAGCAATGGGGAGAACTGCAGCGCAGATTCATCTCCAAAAATATTTGCTTCATGTTGGCTGAGAATAAGCCTCTGAATTTGATGCCACATAGACAATGTCTTAAGACATACATTCAGTTCATCAGCCATGTTTCCCTTTGGTATTATATGCAAGGTATGCCTGGTATCACCAGCAAGCAAGACCAAGGCCCCATTTATTAGTTGGGTCTTATCTCTTAAGTGATTGGTGTTCGATCTAATGCTTCCAGAGCAAGTCTATGGTGCACAGAGAATGAGTTGAGATGAGGACTGACTGAAGATATGGGCATCTCCCGAATCTGCAGGAATATTGCAGACTGGTGACTAAATGTGGAGTGTGCAGTTGCTGCTATTCCAGATGTTGCAACAGCAGTACCACCTTGGGGAGGCCATAGCAAACTCACTTTTGCCAGTCATCTGAAAGACTTTGTATTCCAGTAAAAAAATTTTGCCAGCCTTCAATATGGCATCTGAGAAACTGAGTGTGGGTTAATTGACCACTTGGCGAGGCAGATATAAAGCATCATCTGACATATCATGCCAGTGTCTATCCCAATGAGCATCTGGGACGACTGGGGCACAGCAGGTAAGAATTATTGCAAGCAGTTACCCTATTTTGTGTGCAGATTGGCTTTTTGCTGCCTAATTGAGACAGTCATGCAAATGACTGAAGGTCAAGCAGTTGGCAAGCCTAATGTTATGAACCACAGACAGTGCCATTGGCTGTTCTGAGAAATTCAAATGAGTTAGGACCTTTGACAACATGAAGTAAAATCCACAGGTAAAAACACTCACGGCTGTTAGCTGCACATGATATACTCATCCAAGAGCATCAGTACAATAGATATCTGGCTGGTCCTGCACAGGAGTGCCTTGTTTTCACCGTCGAAACTTCTTTTTGGACTGTCCTTGCAAAACTATCCTATTGACACACTTCACAGAATGCTGTAAGGGGTGTTCTAGGTGGATGTTGCGCCCTTTCAGCTAGATTATCAGCTGTAAGGTACACTTTCTATTAATTTTCAAGATGGATACTGAGGTGTTGGACAGTTGGATACCTCTCATGCGTTGAAAAGCTGAGAATTCTCCAAACTGCCTCATTACGACCTATGTAACTTTCAGTTTGGTATTTTCGGACCTCATCCTGCAAGTAATTTTCAGCTGCAATGCCAATAACAGACTGATCTGAGCCTTTGTATTTATATTTTTAAATGCATTTACAGAACTGCAAAACTCAGCATGTATGTGGATATCAAACTTTTTGCAGAGTAGTGGAGTATAAGGCACCACAAAGCAGTTATCAATATCAAAGTTATTAGGTTGCCATCAACATCCTGCCTCATGTTGGCCTTTTTTGTAAATGTATAGCCGCCTTCTCCTGGCCTTCTACATCTGCATAACGGATACCCACTGCCATCAGTCTGGGTTTCAGCTATGATGTTCCTTGGGTACCTTTTGCTGCAAATTTTTTGCTGCATGCAAAGTGAGTTTGGATAACCTGGACCACAGGGCCCATCAATCATTTGGATAGTAACTGTTGCAAGATCCACAGATTCATTTGGTATTTCTGCAGATATGACGGTGTCAATCTAATTTGGCATGCAAGCATGTGGCAGACCTCTCTTCTGCCACTCATTAGAATACATACAGCATCGGGGTGCATGAAAGATGTGCCCTTTGTTATGGGCATCAAACAATCTATTTAATTTTTGGCAAAAGACTCGAGCAACCTTTTGAAGACTGATTATGATAGAGCAAATGTCTTTCCAATTTGGATTGCAAAAAAAAGGAATAAACAGTTGTGGTCATCCATATTTTCGAGCAGAAGTCATGGCATCCTGGGCATATGCGTGCATGTGACGTGGACTTCCCACAAAATAATTTGCCTTCCTAAAGTCTTAGCTGACCTATCATTATGAACAGCATCTCATAGGTGAATATAATTCTCCACACGCGGAACTTTATGGTGGGCACTGATGTAACTGAGGCGCTCAGATTCAATGTTGGCATACATATCCACAATAAACTGGTGAAACAAGTCCCTGTATACCAACAAAGGATTTGCAATATCAGAACGATGACAGCGAATCATGAGCATAGAAGCAGGAAAGTCAATAGCTGAAACAGTTTTTGGTCTAGCCTTTGGCAGAATTTGCGTCTGAGGGATTCCAAAGTGATATCCATCATGTCCATCCCAGAATATCAGTGGATGCTGCAGGGCATCACATGATCTATGAAATTAAGATATCCTCTAAAGCTGATTATCACGCTTTTGTAATATGATATCTCTCTTATCAAAGTTGTTTTCAACCATTACAATGGCAACTCGATTCATGGTTGGAGCATTGAATCTGCCTGGGTATAGCCCTGCAAGTTGCCTGTATGTGGAATCCAAACACTTTAAACTTCTGCAAATGTGTGTGCTGTTATTTTATAACTTTTAAAATAAAATATCTATCCCTTTAAAAATAATCTGTACCTCGCATGTACAAAAGTTTAATTGCACATGCATGGGATTTTGAATTTTAAATAGCAGAAAACTATTTTATATTCTATTTTATTGTGTTCTGAAAAAGAAAACTGTGCTCTGCCTCTCAAAACTCAACCAGAAATTTTGATAAACCCCCTAGTTACACTGTTTATTAGAATCATTTATTGATGATCCATATTGCCTTTTAATTGTACAGTATTTTACAGTTTTTTACCTATGGTGTTATATTAGGTAAAGTGAGTTTGTGAATAATATTTGGATGAATAACTAGAAAATAACTATGAAACATGTGAAATAATAAAAGTATTACAATAGTGTTATCTAATTTGCAACCTAAAAAAAAACTGTAGCCATTATTTTGGGAAATGAAATGGCTCTAACTGAAAATCAGAAGCAATTTACTGTAAAGCATGTAATACACAGCATAAATTCCAATTTTACATTCTGACAGTTCTTGTGCTGTATAGATCTTTGATGATTGTAAAAGTCAGTAAGTGAAATATTACTTATGATCTGATTACAGTAATTTATAAGAAAATCTTACAAAATGGAATTACCTTCCTTAGAGCTCAGTAATTCTGTGCCATTAAAAGAAAATCATTTTCATAGGATACAAAGTCTACAGCGTTGTACTTTTCTTAAGTTATGTGTTGTAAGGTAATATACAGAGATTAACCTTTTTTCGTATCAGACTAGCTTTTTATTTTAAATTGAGACATATATTCATTATGAAAATGCAGCTTACAAACTTTGAAAATGCTATTACTTATATAATTGCTGCGCAAGCATTTTGGTAATTTCATGTTATTAAAAATCTCCTTTTTCTTTTGCTACTAGCCAAGCCATGGAAATCTTGTAAAAATTGGATAAAAAAACTGATGCCTCCAAGTCACCAACATGTACAAACTTTTATACAGGCCAGCAGTATAGAAATGTACTGTAATTGTGCCCAGCCATGCCAGGATGTTGCATGCCATTTCAAGCATCCCATAGGTTGCCCTTTAGTTAAAAGGAGTATGCTTCATTCTGCTGGAAAATTAGTTTACTGCCAGGTGTATGGAGACTATGGGTGTTATTTAAGAAGGGATAGTGCCAGGTAGTGCTTTGTAGCGGCAGGTAGCGTCTGGTGAACGCTGGGCGCTGTATGCAAGACCACATTTAAGAAAGCGAATCTGGTGAGAGCCTCTAACAGCACCATGTAGCGTCACATGTATTACCGCCGGCGCTCTCGTTTCAGGAGCGCCATGTATTACTTTTCACTCAGTGTCGCTCTGCCATACATTTCAATGGGGTTTCATTTGTTGGTGTTTAAATAGTGTTTGGGCAATAAAATTATTATTTTTTTGCTCAACTCATTGTGTGACCTCTCCTGGCTGCAAACAAACATTTTTTTTTTAATTTATATTTTTTTGCAGAATTGTATTTACAGGTCTGGCACTAAAGTGTCATTGTCACAGTGTTAAAACAATGTCACTCCATGTGTTTTTGCTTTGTTACTGATGTATATGTGTTCAAAAACAGACTTTGATCACACAGCATCTGGCGCTCTATGCTACAGCGCCGAGCTTTAGAGTGTCGACTCTGTGTGTGTGTGTCTAGTTTTTTGTTAAATATGCTGAGTGTCGAGTGCCGGTCACACCGAGCTGGCGCTACCTCTCGCTCGCTGCGGGATTATACTGTTGTTAGAATGCCCAAAACACATCACATTCATTAATGCCGGCCAGGTTACTACAGCGACCGTAGGTTACTACAGCGACCGTAGGTTACTACAGCGACCGTAGGTTACTAGAGCGACCGTAGGTTACTAGAGCGACCGTAGGTTACTACAGCGCCTGATACCCACTTACAGCGTCTACTAGCGGTCGCTCTAAGTGCAGCTATACAGATGCTCATCTGGCAATACATGGCACTAGTAGTGAATCAGCCTCCACATATACAATAGGGAGCAAAAAGGGAATATTTTCCCAACCTAAATGTCCATTGCTTCATGCTAATGTGGCAACCTACTGTCAGATAGCTGGGTATGAAAATTAAGTGACTGAAGTAAAGGTCCAGCGCCAGAGAAGTTAAAACTTAACATTTAGTGGTATGCATTAAAATCATCCAGGCATAAAGAGAAAATTATTATTTGAATTTTTGATCAATGTGGACCCTAAGACCAGTAAATAGCCAGTAAATAGCAGGAAATATACAGTATGAATGAACAAATGTAACAATAGTGTTTATTATGAAAACACTGTGGACAGCAAGACAGCAAGATACAACAAACAAACAAACAACTATAATGTGGGCACACCACTACACTAACCACACCACTATGCAATAGTACAACACTTTATGTATACAAATTATTTGTTGTATTATGTATACAAAATATTTACGTGGCTCTGCATCAAGGAGGGAAGCAATGTTATCTTGTATGTGGTAAATGGAGACTGGGAAACTGAAGGATAACTTTGATGGGCAGGAAGGTTGAATGGCAGGACTGAATAAATACAGAGGTTCATGGTGACAACTGGAACAGGTTGCAAAGCAGGTCAGGACAAAGCCAGAGGACTAGGATGATGGCTGGGCAGGACTGGCTAGGAAGCAAGGTTAAAGTAGCTAGGATGGTACATCTAGAAACAGTCCTAGAAAACCTAATACTGGATAGATCCAGAAAATCTGTTTGTGCCCCTGGAAGAGAAGGATTGACATCCCTGAACTATGGGGATAACCCATTTAGTAAAGGACAGTAACAAATTTAAAGTAGTTAAATGGACATTCCTGGTAAAGGATTAAATATGCCTGCTTTCTGCTCTCCCTGTGTTTGCTATCTGAGTCTATATCTTTCATTCATACATCTTACAACCTGCTTTATATTTCCCTAATAAGGGAACTCTCTGCCCCTGATGGGCCTCCGGAGCAGCAGAAGATGACTCAGTTATGTATATTTGAATGTGATGGTCCCCGCAGAAATAAATGAATTTTGGAGAATGAAAAAGATGACTCAACAGAATTGGACATGTTCTATAGGGTTTATCAGGATGAGCATGAGGAAAGCAAGCTAATTTGACCCTTTTCATAGAAGGAAAAATATGAAAATATGACTTATAGTGAAGCATGCACCATAAAAGATACAGCATTAGAGACAAAAGGTAAGGCATCTAAAATCTCTTCTCTGGGGGCTCCCCGAATAAGGTCACTCCTGAGATTGTCAATCCCCATCTCTAAGACACGGCCCACACAGTCCATGGCAATAAAGGCTTTAGGAGAAAGGCATCAGTTTCCCAGACTCTTTTAAGAGGAATAGCTGCTACTCCATGTCTTCAAAGGATAGACCTAGACTAGGGGAGCATCCACTCTGGAAGCCTTAGCCCAAGCCGCTATGTTCGCTTTCTCCAAGGGAACCCTGCATTTTAATGATTTTGGGAAGAAGAACCTTGCTTCTGGGTTCCCCACTCCCTTGAAACCATCTCCTTTTAGACTCATGGACAAAAAACCTAGGTGTTTTAGGATCCTTAAAGCCCTGATATAAGGAATCCTTATGAGACATAGTCTGGGCAGAGGTTTCAATCTTTAACGTGATATGGATAGCCTGAATGAGATGAGGCGTGTCTACTGCAAACCTGAATCTAGATCTCCCAGCTGTCTCCATTTTAGCTGATTGTTCTGTGTGGCAGGAGTGAATAGATTTGTCCGAAAAAGCTTCTTCATCACTATGCTCTCACCCTGGGAGGAAAGCCTTGGATCACCTTGGATGACCCACTTGCTTCTGGACCCCTGACCTGCCCGGAGAGCAGGTAAAAACTGATCCAGTCTGGATTTATATAAAGCATATATGCTATCCATTCCCCCTTTCAGGCAATCCAAAACCCTGAAACCAGGATCTTAAGATTAGGCCTAACCACATCCTGGAGACGTGTACATAACTGATTGTTCCAGTTGTGTAGGGGCATCTGCAATTTTTATTTTTCAGAGTCTCTCTGCTGGGTTTCTCCATTCCCCGCTTTCTCCAGCATTCTGGTGCCATTTTGAGGATGACATCATGTGCTCCTGGCGTGAAGACGCAGCCTCCCTGACCCGGAAGAGCTGCCACGTGGCTCCAGCCTCCAGCAACGTCACAGAATGGAAGAGAAGGAGCGCCTCCAGCCCACTGCTCTCTGGAGCCTGAGCCAGAATGCCATACTTAGCCTGACACTGCTGAGAACCAGGTACCCGACCTGTGTTCCGCAGCAGCACCCATTGTCTGACATCCTCCGCCCTACAACCTGCCAGGAAACACCATACCTTGGAGCTCTTGTGTAGGAAGCCTGGCACTTCCACTGGATATGAGGGGACACAGAAAAGAACATGGCAATTAAATATGCCTCAAAAAGAATGGAGGGAATGGGAACTTTCTAGGATCAGCATTGCACCGGTCCTGTCAATAGTACTCTGTCTGACTCTGAAACATTAACTAGTCACTATGAATCACTATGAATTAAACTTTTCATACAGTGTAGATTATTAAGTGATACCCATTTCATCATTTCACTTAAAAGTCACTGCACCTACTAATCTCCTTCAACAGTACCCCCCTTGGGAACAGTGAAAAAAGAAAATAAAAGCACTTGAAAATATCTTATTTTATGTAGATAACTTATGCATTCTAAGTAATACATTTTTTTTTTCGTGATAAAACACTGCAATATATTTCTTCCATTTGTGATCTATGGCATCTTAAGCATCAGTTGCTTTTACCTCAGCTCAGCAAATTTGTCCCTAGCTACATATTAACATAGCAACATAGGGCTTTATTCATCAAGGGATGGCGCCAGGTAGTGCCTTGTAAGCGACAGGTAGCATCAGGTAGCGTCAGATGAACGCCGGCCGCGGCACGCAACACCATATTTATGAAAGGGAATCTGGTTAAACGCCTCTTACAGCGCCACGTAGCGACCGATTTATCATCACAGACGGTCTCAGCGGATCCCGGCGGCACTCTGACTTTCAGAGCGCCTGGTATTACCTGTTGCTACCTGTTGCTCTCCCATACATTTCAATGGACCTTACTTTTATTCTCTTTAAACAGGAATTTTTTTTTTTTTTTTTTTTTTTGTATCAAATCAATGTGTGACCTCTCCTGGCCTATTTAAATACATTTTTGAAAACTTTTTTTATTTTTTATTTTTTTATGCAGAATTGTCATTACAGGTCTGGTATTAAAGTGTTAATGTCACAATATAATAACAATGTAATTCCATATGATTTCGCTTTGTTATTAGTGGATATGTGTTCAAAAATGGACTTTAATCACACAGCTTTTGGCGCTCTGGGCTACAGTGATGCAATTGTGAGTGCCAGCGCTGTGTAATGCTGTTTTTTTGATGAATATGGTTTGAGTCGCTCACACTGACCAGTCACTACCGTTCGCTCCCATATAGCTCTGAACTGGTGTTATAGTGACTCACATATCAAATTCATCAATGGAGGCAATGTTACTAGAGCGACTGAGGCGCTCTGTAATAGCGACAAAAGGGGGTGGCAGCCGCTCAGACCATTTTATAACTAACCAGGGAGGTGCACATTAGCAGGGCAATTAGAATACAAAAGTCTTAAAGGGGCCACAGCACTCAAACCAGTTAGCTTGCTGCAGGCAAAACAAAACAAAATTTCCCCACTCCAGATAAGGCAAGGGTGCTCGATCCGGGGCAGTCCCAAGCCCCAATAATCCAAAGGTAGAAGAAAAGTTGGATCCGCACTTCCTTAAAAAATGAGTACTTTATTTCCAAAAATTGCTAAAATCATTAGTGTCTCCAAGACAGATCGAAAACATCCATGCAGAGTAAAATCAAGGCAGATATGGGCAGGAAAAGAGAGTGGGCCCCAGTTAGCTTGCTGACCAGCCTACAATCTGTCTCTAAACTAGGTTAAAAACAGGGGGCTCGGTCACACACATCTGCAGAAGTATGCTTAAGCTGCACCACCAGCGCCAAGGTGCCCCTGTGAGGTGCAGTCCTAACTCTAGTACTAATTCTAGTCTCTAAGAGCCCCATTTGGGACATACAATGCAATAGATAAATTGGGAGCAGGCTTACCTGAGGTTGCCCTAAACCTCAAGTGCAAGCCATGGGGTTGAAGGGTCAAAGACCTTGCAATACAGCCTAGACTCCACACTCCATGTGCTTGCACAAATTCAAAAGAAACAAAAGGGGGGTGGCAGCCGCTCAGACCATTTTATAACTAACCAGGGAGGTGCACATTAGCAGGGCAATTAGAATACAAAAGTCTTAAAGGGGCCACAGCACTCAAACCAGTTAGCTTGCTGACCAGCCTACAATCTGTCTCTAAACTAGGTTAAAAACAGGGGGCTCCGTCACACACATCTGCAGAAGTATGCTTAAGCTGCACCACCAGCGCCAAGGTGCCCCTGTGAGGTGCAGTCCTAACTCTAGTACTAATTCTAGTCTCTAAGAGCCCCATTTGGGACATACAATGCAATAGATAAATTGGGAGCAGGCTTACCTGAGGTTGCCCTAAACCTCAAGTGCAAGCCATGGGGTGGAAGGGTCAAAGACCTTGCAATACAGCCTAGACCCCACACTCCATGTGCTTGCACAAATTCAAAAGAAACAAAAGGGGGGTGGCAGCCGCTCAGACCATTTTATAACTAACCAGGGAGGTGCACATTAGCAGGGCACAGGGGCACCTTGGCGCTGGTGGTGCAGCTTAAGCATACTTCTGCAGATGTGTGTGACCGAGCCCCCTGTTTTTAACCTAGTTTAGAGACAGATTGTAGGCTGGTCAGCAAGCTAACTGGTTTGAGTGCTGTGGCCCCTTTAAGACTTTTGTGCTCTGTAATAGCGACTCACGGCCGATCAGAGAGACCACTAGCAGTTGCTCTTAGCGCAGCAGTACAGACACTCATCTGCTATTACCTGGCGCTAGTAATGAATCAGCCTGCCCGTATGTAAGCCTGAATAAAGACTTCAGTCCATATGTTCAACCTGTATAAAAAAGAAGATCTCCTTCCAGTGGTCTAGTAGCCATAGCTGCTAATGTTAATATATGCCAGAAGGGCATCCAGGCCACTTTTGAAATATGTATTCTTCATAACTATTGATGAACGGATACAGCCCGCAAAATTTGGATCTGTGCACAGCAGCCAATCAGCCTTCTTCCTTCCAGTTCCGGACCCGCCATCAACCCCCAGCCCACGAACATACTCCATCAGGTGTTTCCTGAGAAGAAACACAAAAACATTGAGGGCTGAGGGAATGGGCAGGGCTTTAATACTCAGTTTGTGTTTCCTATTTAGGGGGAGGAAGTGAGTGGCTAGCCATCATGGAGGATGTCTGGGGAAATATTTATACATAGTTATTAGATCACTCCTCAGGTGTCTCTTTTCCAAAATAATATGTGACAATCTTTCAGGGTGTTGAGGGGTTAATAGTGAGCAGGACTGTCTGTCTGTGTGTATGTATCTTTCTCTCTCTTTTCTATCTGCTGGCCAGCAAATCTTCATCTCTGTCCACTATCCTTTCACAGATAAACTAGTTCACTATTCCCCACCAACACACACACAGCATGACCAGCTACTTACCTGCAGAGACCAAACCAGAGCAGAGGGTGTGCTGGGTTTATATAGGATGCTGCTAATTACTGCCAGGTGAGGCAAAGCTGCAGCCAAACCTAGTGTGTTTATGTTCCTGTGTATAATTTGTTAATATGTATATAGATTATAAGCTCCTTTTTTATTTTTAAAGGAGACATGCTTTGTTGCTTTGTTTCATGTGGTTTAATGTATGATTTATATGTAATATTTCTGTTTAAAAACCAGATGTATATTCCTTTAAGAATAAAGGGCTGTTGGAAACTGGTAATTGGTAGATAAGTGCACCTGTATATAGGTGGAGGGATTTTCAGTTCAGTTCAGTCAGGATGAGCTGAGAGCTGGGGTGCTACTTGGTCCTACGGTAGCTATAACTTAACCCCTTATTTTCATGAATTTTGTTTTTTGTTCATTTGTTTTCTGTTTTTGCTCAAAATAAACCTAAGCCTATTTTTGCCAAGACATGAGTGAGGACTGTTTTTACCGGCAACGACTCCCACGCCCCAACATATGGTGTCAGAAGTGGGATGCTTGCTGTCTGCACTGGACTCATAAGCGCAGCTGTCAAACTCAGTCCATGGCCGGAAGAGGTCATGCCAGGAGATTTATAACAACTTCTTCTCCAAGGCAATCTCAGCGAACCAAGGGATCTATACAACCACCCAGACCTGCAGAAAGACGCCAACCAGTGGTCCCTAAATCCAAAATGGAAGGCACCCAGATTGAAGAATCTAAAGCTAAGATTCCAGAGGAGGGCGCTGCAGCTGGGAGCGGTACGGATCCACCGGTGAGTGTAACTACTCCAAAAAATATAGAGGAACTCCTTGTGTGGTTGGTTCACCGCCAAGAGCTAAGTGACCAGCGTAGAAAAGAGGAGGAAAAGTATGCTTATGAGCGTGAGCAATGGAGGAGAGAAAAAGAGGAGGAGCAGCGTAAAATTGAGCTGCAGCAACAAGAAAAGGAAAGGGTAAGGAGAGATGAACAGTTCTTACAGGTGCTGCAAGCCATGCAGCGCAATATATCTCCTACTACAAATTTAAAGCTTACTAAGCTATCAGAGACTGATGATATAGAGTCATTTCTTAAAGTGTTTGAAAGAGTGGCTCAAGCAAATAAGTGGCCTGAGGATCAGTGGGTTCTTCATCTTGCACCATTCCTCACCAGCAAAGCTTTGCAGGCCTATAGCCAAATGCGCATTGAGGATGCAGGAAACTACCAAAAAGTTAAAGCTGCAATTCTGAGACGCTACAATATACATGGAGAGACATTTCGCCAAAAATTCCGGACCTACAGATACCAGGACAGGGAAGGGCCAAGAGAGGCCTACACCCAGCTGGCGGAATTGGGCACCAAGTGGATGGCTCCGGAGGGCAAGACGGTTCAACAGGTGATGGAGACTATCATTATGGAGCAATTCTTGGATGTTCTACCTGCACCTATGCAAATCTGGGTCAAGGAACATCAGCCTGATGATGGTGAGCAAGCAGTGACACTCGCTGAAAACTTTTTGCTTGCAAGGAAAGGACTGATGCAGAAACCAAGTGTGGTAAGACCTATTCCTTTTACTACTGTTACTGATAAGCAAAGGGCTGGGACTGTTAAGTATAAAGGCCAGCATAAGGAGATTACTTGTTTTTCCTGTGGTAAAACTGGACATTATGCTAAGGACTGTGTCATGGTAACCAGTAGAAAAGTAAAAGGATCTGCAAATTGTGCGGGACTTGTGAAAGAATATTTGCAGCCTGTTACTGTGAACTCCCAAATGGTGACTGCTTTAATTGATACCGGGAGTCAGCAGTCTCTGATTAGATCAGACTTGGTGGACTCTGCTAATATAACAGGTCATTTGCTATTGACATGTGTGCATGGTGATAAAAAGGTGTACCCTAAGGCTATTATACCTGTGCAAATAGATGATATGCAAGTGTCAGTAGAAATGGGGGTAGTACCTACGCTGCCATATTCTGTAGTCTTGGGTCAGGACATACCTGGATTCGGTGCTATGATCAAAAATAGCAGTTTGATTTCGGCAATAACAACTAGGTCACAAGTTAAAACACTATCTACTGTACAACCTCTAGGTGATGTGTTTCCATTTGATGGTGATGTATTCGATGGTAATGGTAAAAGTCATCTTTCTAAGAGAGGAAAGCGACTTGCCCGTGAAAAATGGCGGTCTGAACATTGTCTCTTGGAAAAAGGACCTAATCAACCTTTAAATTGGGAGGATATGTCTGTTAAACAAAGACAAGATAACACCCTTGCCTTACCGTTCTCTCAGGTGAAAGAGGACACAGAAGAACCCAAACAGTATCCCTATTACACATTAAAAAATAAGATCCTGTATAGGGTTTGCCAGCACCCACAAACAGCAGAGCAAGTGTGGCAAATTGTGGTACCCTCTGAGTACAGAGAGTCAATTATGAATATTGCTCACAGTATTCCACTCTCTGGACATTTGGGTAGAAATAAAACTCTGTCAAGAATACTGAACCGGTTCTTTTGGCCTAAAATACATGCAGATGTGGCAATGTTTTGTGAATCATGTCCAGAATGCCAATATATTGCTCCAGGTGACAAAAAATGTAAATTGCTTCCCATCCCCGTGGTTGATACCCCTTTTGAAAGGATAGCTTTGGATATCATTGGTCCTCTTGAAAAAAGTAAAAAAGGTAACCAATATGTTCTTGTACTAAGTGATTATATGACCCGGTATCCAGAGGCTATCCCTTTAAGAACTATCACCACAAAAAGAATTGCAGAAGAACTGATTAAGTTCTTTAGTCAGATGGGTATTCCTCATACAATTCTCACAGACCAAGGTTCAAACTTTCAGTCCCGTTTAATGAAGCAAATCCATCAGCTCCTTGGTATTGAGGCTGTGAGGACCACCCCTTATCACCCCCAAACTGATGGCTTGGTGGAACGTTTTAACCAAACTGTTAAAAAGATGCTGTGTAAATTTGTGGTACAGTATCCAAAGCAATGGGATGAACTGCTTCCATATGTGTTATTTGCATACAGGGAGGTTCCACAAGCAGCCACTGGCTTCTCTCCATTTGAGTTACTCTATGGGAGAAGACCAAGAGGACCACTGGATGTAATAAAGGAACACTGGGAAGAACCTAGCCCAAACCAAAAAAACCTGGTGGATTATGTAGTTTCTATGCGGGACAGACTGGCGGAATTAGCTGATTTTGTGAAAATCAACGTTTCAGAGGCACAGTCACGCATGAAACGCTGGTATGACAAATCTGCCAAGCAAAAATCTTTTTTGCCAGGTGATAAGGTTTTGCTGTTACTGCCAACCTCTGATAACAAATTGCTAGCAAAATGGCAGGGACCATTTGAAGTCTTACGCCAAACTGGTCCTGTAGATTATGAGATTTCTATGCCAGGCAGAATTCAAAAGAAGAAAATTTTCCATGCCAATCTGCTTAAAAAATGGGTTGATGGACCAAATGTGGCCTGTACTATCCTGTCAGAATGTCACCCAAATATACTCGAGCAGGCCTACTCTGTATTGTCTCCTAGTTCTTCACAAATCTCTAAGATTAAAAGAGGTGGAGAACTTTCTGAAAAACAAAATAGAGATGTAGATCTATTAATTCAGAAATATAAACACACATTTGTTACTACACCAGGGCATACTAACTTAGTCCAGCATGTCATTGACACTGGTGATGTAAAACCAATACGCCAAAAACCCTACAGAGTACCAGAAAAACTCAAACCAGTGATAGACATAGAGATCCAAAACATGCTAAAATTAGGAGTCATTGAGCCATCTTCTAGCCCCTGGTGTTCTCCCATTGTGATTGTACCCAAGAAAAATGGAGAAATGAGATTTTGTATTGATTTTAGAAAACTCAATCAGATCTCTAAATTTGATACTTACCCTATGCCCCATATAGAAGACTTGATCACTAGGCTGGGTGATGCCCAATACATTTCCACATTTGATCTGACTAAAGGCTATTGGCAAATACCACTTGCAGAAGATTCCCGTGAAAAAACAGCTTTTGCCACCCTACAAGGTTTGTTTCAGTTCACACGTATGCCTTTTGGTTTACACAATGCCCCTGCTACATTTCAGAGGTTAATAGATACAATTATAAAACCACATAGCTCATACTGTGCGGCGTATCTGGACGATGTCATTGTCTTTAGTTCTGATTGGAAGTCTCATCTGTTGCATTTAGGCAATGTAATCTCTGCCATAGCAAAAGCCGGGCTGACAATCAATCCCACAAAATGTACAATAGCTCAGAGAGAAACATCTTATCTTGGCTATGTTATAGGTGGTGGGAAAATTAAACCAGAAATGTCCAAGGTCGCAGCAGTGATGGATGCCCCAATCCCAAAAACAAAAAAAGAGGTAAGATCATTTTTAGGACTGGCTGGCTATTACCGCCGATTTATTCCAAATTTTTCAAATTTGGCAGCTCCACTAAGTGATCTTACCAAGAAAACCAAGAGAAACCTTGTGGAATGGACTCCTGAATGTGAAAATTCATTTAATAAACTAAAAGAGAAGCTTTGTTCTGCTCCGGTATTAAGAAATTCAAACTTTTCTCTGCCATTTCTAGTCCAGGTGGATGCGTCAGAAAGAGGTATCGGAGCTGTTCTATGTCAGTTTCAGAATGGAGAGGAACACCCAATTCTGTACATTAGTAGAAAATTGTTTCCCAGAGAGGAGAAATATTCTACTATAGAAAAAGAATGTTTAGCTATCAAGTGGGCCGTAGAGTCTTTACGTTATTATCTATTGGGGAAAGAATTTGTGTTAATCTCTGACCATCATCCTTTATTTTGGTTGAACACAATGAAAGGTAACAATGCCCGCCTGACAAGATGGTACTTAAGCCTACAACCATACAGATTCTTGGTCCAATACAAACCGGGAAGTCAGCATAAGAATGCAGATCACCTGTCCCGATTTGGTACCCAGGTCCAGGAGATGTGTTCTGTGGAAGGACAAGCTTCCACTTGAGTTGGGGGGTATGTTGAGGGGTTAATAGTGAGCAGGACTGTCTGTCTGTGTGTATGTATCTTTCTCTCTCTTTTCTATCTGCTGGCCAGCAAATCTTCATCTCTGTCCACTATCCTTTCACAGATAAACTAGTTCACTATTCCCCACCAACACACACACAGCATGACCAGCTACTTACCTGCAGAGACCAAACCAGAGCAGAGGGTGTGCTGGGTTTATATAGGATGCTGCTAATTACTGCCAGGTGAGGCAAAGCTGCAGCCAAACCTAGTGTGTTTATGTTCCTGTGTATAATTTGTTAATATGTATATAGATTATAAGCTCCTTTTTTATTTTTAAAGGAGACATGCTTTGTTGCTTTGTTTCATGTGGTTTAATGTATGATTTATATGTAATATTTCTGTTTAAAAACCAGATGTATATTCCTTTAAGAATAAAGGGCTGTTGGAAACTGGTAATTGGTAGATAAGTGCACCTGTATATAGGTGGAGGGATTTTCAGTTCAGTTCAGTCAGGATGAGCTGAGAGCTGGGGTGCTACTTGGTCCTACGGTAGCTATAACTTAACCCCTTATTTTCATGAATTTTGTTTTTTGTTCATTTGTTTTCTGTTTTTGCTCAAAATAAACCTAAGCCTATTTTTGCCAAGACTTGAGTGAGGACTGTTTTTACCGGCAACGACTCCCACGCCCCAACACAGGGTACTATAGTTAATTTAGTTGTTTGACTTTGAATGTGATCCATTTCTGTTATGTCCTCCCTATGCTCTGCTGCCCAGAACTGTACACAATATTTTATACGGGGGTCTGACCAGTGAATGACGTACACAACGGTGCAGTTGCTACCAATCTTGCCTAGTCATAATTTCTTGCAATTGCATCCCTCTCTGTTCAAATAATTTTCCATATCTGCTTGATCTATGTACAAATACATTTCCCTTTCTGTGCAGTGCTATATATTATGTATTTCCATTATTTTGTTTAAATTATATTGTTTTTTTTTTCTGGGCTTTAACATGAAATGTCTTGTTTGTCATTTTTTAGGTGTATTCTCAATATTTTGGGGTGAAATATGTGCAAAATAATTTTTAAAAATCTATTTTTTTTAAATTTGTAATAAAAAAGTAAGTTTGTCAATAAAATCTTATTGGGTGTGAAATCCTAATTTCTCCTGGTTACAGAGGTACCACATATGTATTGGTTGACAACGTTTTCTGCCCAGGAGACTCCCCCAAACTGAAACAATGCTTTAGGAGATTTTCAGATAAAATACAACTATGCTATGCGCTATGTGCACCATGCAGTTTTTCAAGAAAAACAACCCTTTACATTTGAAATACCCCGACAAACTATATATTCTCTGGAAGTACACACCTCAAACTGTCTAGATGTACCAGGCTTGTTAACATGGTTGCAGTTTTCTGGAAGTAGTTCCTCAATTAATTCTTTGGTTGCACAGAGTTTCACTAAAAAAGAATAAAAAAGCAAAATCAAACTCATATTTACTAAAAAAAAAATATGCAAACAAGAAAAAACAAGTCCAATCTGAAAAAGAAAGGTCCCCTGAACATAACGTGCATAGCTACTGTCAAGGGAAGAGCTGTCAAACACCCCAAAGTAAAGCATGGGTAATTTTACTTGAAAATTTCAGCAATGCAGACAAAGTGCGCACCTTGTACTTTTTCTACCAAAACAACCCTTTTGGAATACCCCCCACAAACCATATATTTCCTGAAAGAGCACATGTTAAGCTTTCTAAGCGTACCCAGTTTGTTGTAGTGGACTCATAGTTTTAGATGTAATCCCTTGAAGAATTCTTAGGTTGCACAGGGTTTCCCTCAAAAAAATTATAAAAAAGCAGAATAAAAAACACATTTTCTTGAAAAATCAATATGCAAACATAAAAAAAACAAGCTAAATCTGAAAGCGCAAGGTCCCCCGAGCAGAACAATACCCAACATGCATAGGTACTATTAACCCTTTTAATTGCCCGCCTACTTGAATTTTTTTAACCCTCTGTTGACAGGTAATTTTTCACCATTTTGCACCATGTTTAACCGTGATTTTTGGAGGAATTTCCAGGAAAATTATAGATATATTTTTTGCAGCAGAGTTTAGGCTTTAACATGAAATGTCTTGTTTGTAATTTTTCTACTATTCTTTAAAATATTTTTGCGTAAATAAAATACAACATTTACTTTATTAGAGAAAACCATATTGCATGTGAAAGCCCCATTTTTTTCTGATTACAACGGTACCACATATACCACCATTCTTGCCCAGGAAACCCTCCAAACTGAAAAGAACACTTTATAACATTTACAATTAAAATACAAGTAATATCCACACTATAAACATAAGGGGTTAATTCAAAAAAATGGGGGGGGAGCCCATTTTTTGTTTTAAATTTTAAGGGTTAAAACCCCTTTTTAGAAACAACAAAAAAATGACACGGGCTCCCCCCTACCCAGCACACCCAGCCCGGGACCAGCCATGCAGGGCTTGTAGAACAGGATGGAGGGGCCAGCTTTGGTGGCCCCCACCCTGCCGGCTACAAGCCCACATAGCTTCTGTGGCCCCAGCTATTCTGCCCCCCCTGGCCTTTGGGGAGGCAGGTAATTGGGGTTCCAGGGGATAATGGCAAGTCACCCGCTAGCCGCAGGTGACTTGCCAGCCCCCAGCCTTGTGAACTGGCATAGGGGTCTCGTGGATCCCTTACCAGTTCACAAAGGGTTAAGTGTAAAAAAACACACAAACACAAGGTGAAAAAATATTTTATTTAATATTTTTTTTTTAATACTTACCTTCCATCCATCCTCGGCCACTGTGTCCCACCCTGATCACATGCTGGGTGACATAGCATAAGGGGTTAATTAAAAAAAAAATGACATAGGGTCCCCCCTCCTGGGGGGAAGAGACCCCATTTTTTTAATGTTAAGGGTTAAACACCCTTAAAAACAGAAAAAATGATATGGAGTCCCCCTTACCCATCATTACCAGCCTGGGATCAGCTTGCTTGTAGGGACAGGGTGCTGGGGCCAGCTTTTGTGGCCCCCCACGCTGCCGGCTACAAGCTCTGTGGGCCCGGGCTCTTCTGCCCCCCCCCCTGGGCTTTTGGGGAGGCAGGTAATTGGGGGTGCCGGGGGGGGACTTGCCAGCCCCCAGCCTTGTGAACTGGTATAGGATCTCATAGATCCCTTACCAGTTCACAAAGAGTTAAATGTAAAAATAATTTCTTTTTTTCTTTACTCACCTCCGATCCTCCTCTGTCCCCCTGGTGATCCCCGATGACAGTTGCCGGGTGCTCGGTAGAGGGAGGCTGGGGGGGTAAGGGATCACAGTCCTCTCCCCACCTCCAACCTCTCTCATCCAGCACTCGCAGCTACTGATCGCCTCGGGTGAGGGTGAGAGAAGCCGGCTGCCGGGTGACGTCAAGGGGCAGGGCTAGCAGTTACGACCCAGGAAGTGAGAGGGAGGGCGATTTCTCATCCTCTCCTCACCACGGAGGAGCCTGGGGGGTGATCGAAGGCCCCCCAGTGAAGAGGAGACCTGGCGGAAGGCATCGCGGCCACAGGTGAGTAAATGTCATTTTTTTTCTTTTTTCTTTTACAGTTAGCAGCGGCCACTGTCGAATCAAGGGGGGTTGCTATTCCAGGGGTTCTCCTGGAGCCATCCAAGCCCCCGGGGGGTATCGGATGGCACCAAATTAAAGAGGAGACCCGGCCGGATCAATAGAGGGGTCAGGTGAGTATTTTTTTTAATTTGTTTTTTAACTAGCAGGGGGGTAAAGTCAAGCATGTAACACCTACGTGCTTGGCACTTAAGGCCCGGACCAGCGAGCCCGTAGGTGTTACGTGCTTGGCACTTAAAGGGTTAAATAGATCCTTTAAAGAATTGTACAGTCACAATGGGGTAAGATTTGTGGTATTTTCGTCAGTGTAAAATAACAGGGAAAACTGTCACCAACCTTTTATGTATGTCTTGGAGCCCCATGCTCCCCATCTATCTCTGTAAGTACACATTAAGTGTATATCGGTAGTACAACATATCAGAGTATACTGTATCTTAACAAATGTAAATACTATAGCCTGCTGTGCTTACATAATAACTATTATTTTGCATTGAATACAATATATCATTTTAATTATAGATGACACAATCCAAGGTGTATGATAAAAAACTATCCTAGCTGCAGCCAAGACACAATATAAACAATGAAAAAAGCAAAGAGCATGTACTCATACATTAAGCAGTGAACAATAATTACACATTAAATAAACATTAACCACATGTCATCTAAGCCAACCCAGTCTGCACAGACCTCCCCAGAACACATTGTCACAACCTTTGGCAGAGCTTACAGGTTGTTAGGCAACTAAATATGCCTCAAAATGAGAGGAGGGAATGGGAACTTACTTTAACTCTAGGATCCGCATTGCAATGGTCCTGTCGATAGTACCCTCTACAGGAAATCAACATCATACTTTTTCTGATCCAAGGGCAGTCTTTTTAAATATATGTATCTATGTATTTCTTTCTTTTCTAACCTTTCAGTTATCTGTTATTATTTTGAATAATTTCCCTAGTCCATTTTGTGCAGGGCAATTGCCCATGTGTTCCCATCCCAATTTGGCCTCCAACCTCTGTAAAAAAAAAAAAAAAACACTATTTAGATTTTTTAAAATGTATTTATGTATTAAAATTGTGTTTTTTATTATTATTTTGAGAACTTTCTCCAGCCCAATTTTGTGCAGGGCAATGACCCTGGTATTCCTCTCGAATTGCAGCCCTATAGCCCTTGCTAGCCACAATTTTACAGCCATTTTTGATCAGCCATTTTTGATCAGCCATTTTTGATCAGTCATTCACTTCAATAGGGCTTGGGTCCAGGTTGAGTCTGGCGGGCAGGTTCGGCCAAACTTGTTGAACCCAAATTTTAGGGGGTTTGCCCATCCCCTACAAATGGGCCATCTACTGCCAATTAGTGTGTATGATCTATTTGTCTTTTGATACATGTATATTTATCCTAAATATGTTTCAATTTATGTTCTGTAGATTTTTCAAATAAACACACTTGCTGGAAGTTTGTGTCAAGTATTTATTACTCTAAAGTTAATTTTCAGTTTCTTCTAAAACAAATACCTTACTGAACGTATCCAAACCTTTCACATGTTTGAAGGTCTCTCTGCTTCCTTCTTTCCTCCACACTGTATAAATTAAGTTCTCCTTTCACAAATCTCTACTGCTCAATTTTAAGCTTAAGCCCATAAGCCTCTATTTTTGTGACCCACCTTTGGACCCATTCCATTTGAAAAATTTCATTTTGTAGGTGAGTTTTCCAGAACTAAACACAGTATTCCAGATTCTGCCCGTATTAGATGAGCTCCTGGACAAAGGGGCTTGAGCAGATCCAAGCGCGATAATTGGACGAGTGGCCGCACATGTGTCGTAAGACCGGGAAGAGGTGAGTTTGGGCAACCTGGGGGGTTTCACACAGCGGTGTACCCCCAATCAGGGTGCCCCAGGGGCAAGGACCAAAATTCACGATAGTCAAAATCCTGGGTTTTGGTCCACTTTAATTGATTTAGAGTTTTAAACTAACTCATTCACACTTCTACTAGTACAATGGTTGGACTATTGCCTGTAATTATGTAATTATCTAACTAACAAGAGACATGCTGGATTTCACAAATTTTCTTTGCATTGTATTAAATTTAGCTAGCGTGTGCATATTTGAACATTTTTTTCAGATTTTGTTTTGTAAATAGTGCTAAGTCTGGAGTAAACCCATGATTAGTGAAGGAGTTGGTAAATCGGGCACTAAAGGGCAGATTCAGCATTGTGAGAACTTTTTTCTCAAAAAACATTTTATAAAGATTTTTTCTTGTAGTTGTGCACAGTATTTAAAAATTCACAAAACTACAAATGATGCTAAATTGCTGGAAAACGCAGTTTGTGATCTAACATTTTTATATAGACCATATTGTTCTGTGTTATATTTACTCATGATTATAATTTTCATAACGTTGTGCAATAAAATATATACTAATTCAAGAAATGTGTCCTTAAAACATGGTTGAAATTAAAATAATAAAATAATAACAGGGTACAAGGGTACAAGGACAAGTGGGGGCTCGATCCATCTTTACTTCAGATTTGACCAGCATTCCAGTGTCTGCTAAAGAAAAGCATACCCAAAGAAAGATGCTGCCCCCACCATGTTTCACGGTAGGGATGATGTGTTTAGGGTGATCTGTGGTGGTAGCTTTTTTATCACATTTGCATTTGCTATTTAGGCCAAAAAGTTGGCTCGCTGCAGGGCCGCCATCTTGTCAGCATAACAGTAAGGACCTTTCCTTGTGTTTTCCATGTGCGGTTTATAGGTATTTTACTCTATCCTCTAATTGGGTTTACTTTCACTTAGTTACTTGGTTGTTTATTGATGCACTCTATTACTTAGCACTTAGCACTTTATTGTACATATATATTGTATAGGTAGCACATCGTAATAAATTGTAGTAGGTAGGATTTTTCACTGTACATTACAATAGACTGTATCTGGCAGGATGGCTCCCCCATGTGGCTGGTCATGTTAACAGCACTGGGCTAATGTTTTTAAAATGCTTTTAATGAGATGATTTCCAATAAAGATTACTTCATTTACTGATTACCCGAGAGTGCAATTGTTAGCCCCCAGGGGCCCATTTTGTGGGGGGTTTTGGGAGGGCACCCCTAATTCTTTGGTGTTAGGCCAAAAAGTTGGTTTCATTTGACCAGAGCAGCTTCTTTTACATGCTATGTCCCCTACATAGTATGAGGTAAACTGCAAATGGGACTCTTTATGGCTTGCTTTCAAAAATGCCTCTCTTCCCCTGAGCAGATTCTCCTATCTAAGATGTGGATCTCTGCAGTTCCTCCAAAGTAACCCTGCACCTCTTGCCAGCTCCTCTAATTAGTGTTCTTCTTGGCTGGGCTGACAGTTTAGGTAGATGACCATTTCTCTGCAGTGAGTACTGCTCTGTGAGATGTTCAGAGCTCGGGCTATTTTTTATAACCTAACCCTGCAATACACTTCATCAAAACTTTATCTATGCATTGTCTGGTGTGTTCCTTTACATATACACTGTTCTTTTGTTCTATAACGTTAAAGCTCAACAAAAATAGATTGTTTATGGCTGTAAAATGTGGAAATGTTCAAGATGAATGAATACATTTGTAAGGCAGTGTAGTTGACAGGATCGCCCTATTGTCAACCATTCTAATAAATATCAGCTCATAGAAGCTCCTGACTGCATTTTCCCTTTTATCCACCATAGTTATATTTGCCATTTTGCACGCACACAGGTAGTGTTCTCCTGAATTGTCTTTCACTCAGACAAAGAAGCATCATTTTCAAAACATAAAGAAATTCGTTTCCGCTGCTCCAAAGTCCAATGATGGCTTCTTTTACAGCTATTTTATCTGTATTTAGTGTTAGACTTGATAATCTATAGCATATGTGGTGTTGCCTAAGTAATGAAACTTTTAACAAAGAGTTCTGTGCTAAAATTGCACTTTTTCTTTTTCTTCCTATTCCTGCAACTGTATCAATCACATATCAGATGTCCCCAACTGATAAGGAGATTAAAGAACCAGACTTGGCATTGTACAACTAAAAACAGTTAACGAATTAATCTGAACCCAGTCATAGACATACCTCCTCTGATGTATATGTTTTTTTCCCAGTCCAGCACTAACCATTTTCTGAAATTCACTTGGGCCAACTGGAGCTAGATCTATTTTTTTTTACCTCAGTTGGTTGGAAGAGCCCCAGGTTCCAGTAAAATGGTCAGTGCTGAGTGAACAACGAGTGCAGAACTGGAAAATAAGCAGCCTGTGTTATCAGTCAGGACAACATCCATGGGCACGTGGAGGGGATATGTACATAGGGTCCTCATCATGCCAAGTAGGGAGGCTATGGTGATTCTGGCTAACAGAACTGGAGAAAAATCACCCTGGTGAAAGCTCAGGTGTATATCCCTGCATACCCACAACAGAATATGTACATGGGATACTTTCAGACATAAGCATTTGTACTTTGGAAGCTGTGAATGCTGCCTATGTCGGTAAACTGTTAAAGATTTGCACCCTGATTCAGTGGCAATGGTGGAGGTAAATATTCTAGCACAGTCTGGTAAACATTCAGGTCACTATATACCACAATTGTTCTCAAACTTCATGTGATCGATTGCAACTGCAAATTGACACAACTGTACTTGATAGCAGTGGTGGACTGGGGCCAAAAATCAGCCCTGGATTTTACAAGCCCCTGGCTGGCCACATCCTTGCTGAGGCCCACCAACCATGATGCCAGGGCTATATTATTAGGAGCTAGGATTCCCTCGATTGTTGGTACAGTGGGACTGGGTACAGGGGGCTGAGAGGGAGTCTAAGGGGCAGGGACTGAATGTGGGTGTTAAAAGCAGCAGCCCAACTGGACCTAAAACAGTGCAGCCCACTGGGCATTGTCCCGGGTCTTTCAATGACCAGTCCAACTCTGCTTGATAGTGCTCTTGTGCTATTGATCATGCTAAGCAAACAATCAACTAATTTAAATCAATTCTGTCCTGGGCCCTTGATATTTCAAATTCATAGTAAAAATGTATGGTCAAGCTGATCTAGCAGGGGAAACAAATGTCAGACATTCTACTGTAGATGGTTGTGTTATTAGGCGATTTCTGAGGTTGAGTTTTGAAAGACTTTTAAGTCAATAAGTGAAGTGCAGAATTTGTCTCATAAAGCTGATACTGTATTTATTTGTTTTTTAAATATGGATATTTAAGCATTAAAATAAGCATTTCAAAAGTGTTTATTTCTAAATTTGCAAAAGAAAAGAAAAAAAAAACAACCAATCTTTCCTATTGGAGTAATAAGGGGTCTGATTTATCAACTATATATATATATATATATATATATATATATATATATATATATGACACTGGCACATGTTGCTGCACTGCAAAAACACATTTGCTAAAACATTAACATTGACACACCTGCTCTCTGGCAACAGAAGCTGTGCCACATTTATATCAGGCTTCTCATAAGTCGTTGCCTCTATTGATTGGGGAAACATCAGCATCATATAGTTGAATATTATTTTATCTCGTTGGCAGCTATGTTGGTAGTCATAGTCTTTGTGTATGATTGTTTTTTATTAAATGTCCACGACCACCCACTGCACAGAGTTGCTGTGCATCGGGTTGTCGCTATGTGTGTGCTATGTGTGTGCAGCCACCAGAGAAGAAGCTGTGGCAGAGAGCATGGACAGCGGGGACATTGCAACTGGCAAGGACAGCCTGCCCGCCCGCCTGCCACTCGTTCAACTTCTGGCCTCCAGTAGCTGTAGCGGCCCGGCCAGCAGCGTGGGAGCGATGGAAATGTGAGTTTACATTTTTTTTCTAACATTTGCCAGATAAGACACACTGATACCCCCCACACACTTTTGGGGAAAAATAAGTAAATATACACACACACTTTTATAATTGCTATGCAGTGCTAGATTTTAATGGTTAGCGTGCTTCGATTCACTTGCATCTGGTCTGCATTGCAAAACAGAAAGCTTTGCTTGATTTGCAAACTGACATTTTCCCAGCAAAATTTCATTCTGATTACAGATTGTATCTGCATGTGTAATGTCACAGTGCATAACAGTCAAAATAAATTAAGTCATGATTCAAATCATACATATGTGAGGTCCTAATGAAGGAATACATAGGGTGTGTTTGAAAAGCTCATTTAAAATGAAATTGTTTCCAAATTACAAAAGAATTAAGCTTTTAGTTGCTGCATGATTTAAATCAAACATTTAAAGACAAGCTGCAGAAAATAGCAGACTGGGAGGCCGATTCATTAATAGCGCCAGGTAGCGACAGATGAGCGTCTGAAGTGCGGCGCTATGAGCGACTGCTAGTGTAAGCCACGAACGGCTGTGAGCCGCTAATACAGGCCTCCCCAGTCGCTATCTGCCGTTGTTGGGAAGAAAGCATACATTGGTGAATGAGCTGTTTCTGATCATCTTTGTAGGCGCTGTTATTTTTTCACACGGTATTCAACACAGCGCCTGAGCGTTTGTTTGCTGTTGGATTGAAATCAATGTTACAACATTCTGTAGTAAACACATTGCACCATGTTTATTTGGTTAAATGTTTTTTATTTATTTATTTTTTTTAAATAAATGCATACAAGTGTGGTTTTCTCTTCATGGTGCCTAAAAAAGAAACAAAAGTGTAGTTAGTTTTCAAAACTAATTTTGGTTTGTAGCATTTAATTACATACCAAGGCCTAATTTTTAGTTCAAATTTGGGTCAACTTGCACACCACCCCTTATCCTTATTTTGGTCAACTTGCACACCACCCCTTATTCTGGTTTGGGTCAACTTGCACACCACCCCTTATTCTTATTTTAGTCAACTTGCACACCACCCCTTATTCTTTTTTTTTGGTCAACTTGCACACCACCCCTTATTCTGGTTTGGGTCAACTTGCACCCCCCCCTTATTCTGGTTTGGGTCAACTTGCACACAACCCCTTATTCTTATTTTGGTCAACTTGCACACCACCCCTTATTCTGGTTTGGGTCAACTTGCACACCACCCCTTATTCTGGTTTGGGTCAACTTGCACACCACCCCTTATTCTGGTTTGGGGCAACTTGCACACCACCCCTTATTCTTATTTTGGTCAACTTGCACACCACCCCTTATTCTTATTTTGGTCAACTTGCACACCACCCCTTATTCTGGTTTGGGTCAACTTGCACACCACCCCTTATTCTGGTTTGGGTCAACTTGCACACCACCCCTTTTTTTTGCCCCACAAAAACAATGGTCCTGTAGTCCAGTACTTGGAGTATAGTTAAGGTGAGCTAGCTTACCAAGAAAAACAACGTTATCATGCTTTCCCTTAGCTCAAAGCCAGTCTGGGTGTCCTCAGTCTTTTCTGCGGGGATGTTGGGGATTTCTGGCACCAGTGCTGTTTCTTCAGGGGGTTGTATTCTGTGGCATATGCAAATATTGTGTAGGACACAGCATGCGAGGATGATTTTGGAGACCTTTTGTGGACTGTACAACATTTCTCCTCCTGGGCGTGCCAAACACAGAAAGCACGCTTTCAGCAGTCCAATGGTTCTTTCCACAATGCATCTGGTTTTGCGATGTGCTGCATTGTAGCGTAGTTGGGCAGAGGTTTGTGGGTTTCTGACGGGAGTCATGACCCACGTTCTCTGCCCATATCCCTTGTCTGCTGTGGATTAAACATAATGAGAGAGGCAGCAATTAGTAATAGTACATGTATTTTGGTCCATTTTTTTTTAAATTTAGTTTACTAGGCCACATATTTTAAACAAAATACTTTGTCATGGTTATTTATTTACACAGTAGCCAGCCAGGTGGCATTTCATTGTTTTCAAACATCCGGCACAGGACTTATTGCTGGAGCACTTAAGAATCGTGGCATGAGCCGGGGAAGCCAGATCTCACGGCCTGCAGCTTCATGTCATGGTCACATACCACCATGACATTGATGGAATGGAATTGCTTCCGATTCCTAAAATGCAGCTCCTGTGCACGGGGAGGGCGGAAAGGGATATGTGTACCATCCACGCACCCTAGCACATTCGGAATCCCTCCCATGCGGTAGAACGCATGCTTTATTTGGGCAACCTCATCCGCATCCTCAGAAAATTTGATATAAACTGGGATAAGGTCACAAATAGCCAGTACTACCTTGTAAAATATGTGGCTCATTGTAGCCTGGCTGATCCCACTGAGGAGGGCAGAGGTTGCCTGGAAATTCCCTCGTGCCACAATATTAAGCGTGGCAAATAGGCGAACTATGCCTAGAATGGATTGGGTGCGTCTGGTGGATGGATCGATTTTGGTCTTAATCTGATCATATAGGGACTGTAGTGCTGCGCGATTCAGACGAAAGCAGCTTCTGATCTGCTCGTCACTTAAATCCCACACTGAAAGACGGATGCCAAAGGATCGGGGTGCCCTAAGCCTTACAGCACCCTCCTCCCTGGCCTCCTGTTCTTCCAGCAGTCTCCCACAACCATACATCCAGAACCCAAACATCACCCTCTCATCCATCTCACACTCACTGACCATAGATAGAAAATAATCCAAACCAAATGCAGAAAACAAACACACCACACACACAAGCACACTCCTCACACAATCACACCAATGCAGCTCAACACAAAACCAGATGTATAGTGGTCAGAACCACCAGATTGCTGAAAGTCTGCTTTCTAAGTTAGGCACAACCAAGAGGGGATTTGCTGCACAACCCACAAAATGCCCCAAAATCAAGCCTCACTTGCTGTATGCTACACAATATTTGCATATGCCAACAAAATAAATCTCCCAAAGAAACAGCACTGATGCCAGAAATCACCCAACAAGCCACACAGAGTAAGGACACAACCCAGCCAGACAAATATTTAAAGCAAGGGAACCAAGGACAACACCACATCCTTTGCCACAGTGTAACAATACAAGAAGGTTGTCAAATAAAGCTATTTATACTTAACTTTGGGAAAGGACTGGTCCGCTTTGCCGCCTCTTGCGTTGCTTAGCTATTTCCGGTCTGCAATTAGCTTACCCAGGTGTGCTTGAAACGGTTTGCGCACACGTACGCTAAAGCATACTAGCGTGCGTGAGCAGATACCTACGTGCTTTAGCGGATATGGTTCATCAGTCAGGTTTGGTCCAATCAAACTTAAGCTGCTCTTAATTCAAATAGCCGTTTTTCTTGCCACATTTTACATGTGTTTAACAGACCTGAGTACATTGGTTTCTTATGTTGGGTTGTTTGGTTAATGAGCTCTCTAATTATTTAATTGTCTTCCACACATGGTTGCCAGAAACATCAGGCATTGCAGTGAAGATGTCGCTACAAACACCTGGCCAGTATGTGTAAAGCAATTAAGTGGACCTGTTTGTGATTGGTTATTACAGCACATAAATTCTGGCACACCCAAGCAGCAGTTGTTGCCATTTTGTAGTCTGCATGCGTGCTTGGGTGTTGTATAGTCGTGTGTTTGCAGCTACAGGATGGAGCCAAATTCTGGGCACCTGCCGGCCACAGCTGGACCAAGTAGGAGTGTGTTGGGTGCTGTGCGCAGACCTCCCCTAAGGAAAAGGGCACAGGCCGAAGGTGAGGCAGCACCTAAGGCCAAGCGTCCATTTGCCAAGAGGGAACCAGAATGTAATTTGGCGGATAACAATACTCTTGTGCGTCTGACACTGGCAAAATGGGAGCTATTATTTGGCTCCCAAACTCAGTGTTTAGGCAAGCAAGAAAGGAGCAAATTGTGGGATGCCATTGGTGAGGAGCTTAGTAGCAGTGCTCAATACCCACGTAGTGGCCCATCCTGCAAGAAACGCTTCTACACTTTGAAAAGGGCCCTTATGCAAAAGATGAAGACTGATCTTCTTGTAGAGAGTGGGACCCACCAGGGTCCAAAGAGTACATACAGGCCATATGAGGAGATGCTGAAGTGCAAGATTCCGCTGATTCGGCTGCACGGTGTGGATGCTGGGGATGACACCACAGGTTAGGCTGAAGGTACCTAGTTTTGAAATTTTAAAAATCTTGTTGTTGTAATGTATGTTTTTTTTTTTGGTTTTTGGTAATATTAACAGTAGGACATGTGAAGTAGTACATTATACCTCATTAATGTGTTACTTGCCTGTCTCTTGCTTTATGCATAGGTGCACATGGTGAGGCCCAGGATTCTGGGGAGGAGAACACCCAAAGTCCGGCACTTCCACCAACCTCAAGCATAACCCAGTCGGCCATTGAAGGTATTTTTAAGTAATTTTGGTGGTGGTTATTTTGGGCCGCACATTACCAATGGCTAAATCCTTACTTTTATTTCTGATAGTTGGCCGGACATTTGCACCAGCATCTCCTCAGGAGTCAACCTACTCTTTGGATGCCGGTAAGTGCATGTGTCAACCTTGCTTTAGCGACTTTAACATAAGGGCATGTCTTTCATTCATCTATTTTCATTGTAGGGCAAGTCCCTGCTTCATCTTTGGACACCACTTCCTGTGTTGCTGGTCAGCCGGACTCTGTTGGTGTGTATTTCCCAAAACACTGTATCCTTTCTGCTGTTTGAGTAACAATGTGTATATTTTGTTATTATAAAATTCAACATGATTTCAATTACAACTTCAATATGGATATTGACACTGGATTGTGCATCAACACAACCAGAAATAAAATTGTTGTAATGTGTTCCATGCATTTTTTTGTTGTTTTCAAATTGTTTGACAAACAGACACTATACTAATGTTGGTAATATTGCTCTACATTGTGCATTTTAGTTGACCGGAATACAGGAAGTGGCCGTCCGGAAAGGGCCCTTCACCATGAGGCTGCTAGAGATGAGGGTAAGTTGGTTTAGCTTTATTCTCTAGTAAGGATGTTGGCTAACATGTTTTAGGGAATTATTAGGACAACTTGTTATTCCACATGTTTTTTGAAGGGCAAAGCTCGAGTGAGGGCCTAAGTCGGGACATCTGTGAGATGGCGGGTATGTGTAATTAGAGCAATGTGTGTATGTTATTGTTTGCCACAATGATTTCCTCCTCTTTGGCTTACATACATGTTTTGAATATGATGTTCCATGACACATTTTTGCTATTGGGCAATCCCCCACTTTGGAGAGGTATGGCCTCGATAGTGTGGGCCAAAAATAGTCGCACAATCTCAAATGACCTACTAACATGACTTTCCTGTTTAGCATATGCCAGCTTGCCCCATCTCTCAGATGTGGAGTTTCCCCTTTCTGGTAGCCAGACACCGGAACTACTTTGGCCGGAGCAGACTGAGGTACCATGGCTGATTTGTTTGAACAGTAACCACATTGACATGTTTGGGGGGACAACAGGATCCACCATGTAACATACACCATATTTGTGGTTTTGCAGGAGTCCATTGCGGAAACCCAGGCACTGCCCTCTGCCCAAGTGCCATGTGGACAGGCTACAGAGGCTGAAGCAATGGTACATTATAATGGAACCCTTTTCTTAAATGTTTGGGAGGGGATTACCTGCATTGTTCCAGCTTCACTACAATCTTTTTTTTGTTGTTTTAGGCTGAACATCCGACAACTGGAGCTTCTGCACCCACAAGTGCCGATTTCTACCAGCTAGGGGTCCGGATGCTGGAGGGCTACAGTCAACAACAGCCGCGTGCTGGAACTAATGAGCGCATTGCGGCGTTGGAAAATCAGTTACTGGTGGATCGGCAACAAATTCAGGACCTGCAGCAACAACTCAGAGAAGTACAAAATCAGCAGCAATCCCAAATTACTATGGCTATCCAACAAATGACACATTTGAACAATCTGGACAGAGCCAGGACCAAACTTTGTTGTTGATCCATCAGCTAATACAACAGCAGTCTATTTTTTTTACTGCACTGTTGTCCCCCAACACCACCCCTAGCAATGAATCCCAACCTCCAAGGCCACCCAGGGAATAATTGTGGCACTTTTGTTTTGTTGTAATATTTTCTGTGAATAAATGTTTGTAGCCAAGCTCAAAATAGTGTTTTTGATAAGACATCGCTACTAACACAGTCAGGGATAAGTCTCTAGATCTAGATATGTACATGTAGGCAGAAATGTATGACACACATTGTTTGCCATATATTACTATGGTTTACACATTAAATGCCTAACAATTTATGCAAAAATGTGCAAACTAATGGGTTGCTAGACACTTAAACTATGCTTTCCAAGGCACAACACACTGAAAGTTGAAAAATAGAAAACATTTATTTTCATGCAAGGCGCCCAACATGGGCAACATTAAGCCGCACAGCGGAAAAAACCATACCCCCCACCCTAACGATGTTTCTTCTTGCCCACCAGCATAAGGCGCGTCCGATGGACATACTGCCACAGTCTGCGATGCTCTGTTTCACAAGCTGTAGAGAGTATACAAAAAAACACTCAAACAAATATAATGTGATCTCAACATACACAGATGTAGCAATGTTATGTAATTTGCTCGAATTAGCTGACCAACACATTAACATTGGTGTAAACTGGGCCCTTATGTGTTACCATTATATGAGTAGTAGTGGCTGCCTTACATGTGCATTTAACATCCAAACCATACATTTAGTATGAACTCTTTGGAAGAAATGAAGGGATAAGTCCCATTGTGGGCAGTTATTGGGTTAGTTACAGCCAAACATCATGGGCAAAGTCCGAACGATTAAACTGCTTGTGAAAAGCATATTAGAGTTCCCCACCTTAGCAGGCAAATCTTTTTTGTTTAAGCTAACAATTGACCAATACATGTAAAAACCAAAAATGTGAGCCAACAATCAAACATGCAGACATGCATTTAGGATTGTGGGACGAGCAAATGTCACCTAGATGTGTGCTTAGAAAAGACATAGGGACATTATCAATTAATATATATATTTAAACTAAGACATAGGTGTCCTAAGTATTTTGCCATATGAAATTGATGTACTCACCATCGCAGCTGTGGCTGGGGCCCATGCTGCTGGACGTCCCTGGATCTGGGGTGGGGAGTATGGTCACAGGGTCCGTCTGCGTGGAAACATCTGTCATGAGAAAGCAAAACCAAAACCAAAATTAGTTTGCACACATTAAGATTTGACATCCATCTGTTTAGGGAGTCTGCGAAAAAATGCTTGCATGGTTACACACATGTTGTCAGACATTAGCATATTTACTGGTCCGTGAGGTCATGTGAATTATTTATGTGTGCAACATGGACACATCAATATAATGTGCCAATAACTTTTACAGTGCAATACTAAGGCATAAATTTAAGTTGAGGGTAGAATATTAAGTGTAGAGTGTGCAACATGTGTTAGCAGGACCAACTTACAAAACTAACACATTTGCTAGCCACCATCATGGTGTCCGCAGAAACATCGGGGTGGTTGGCAGTTGGATTGTACTGGAGTGGGGTTTGTGAGGTTAATTAAAATTACACTACAAGCTTGTGCTATGGACCAGTAAACATGTGTATGTTTTGGGAATATCATTACATATGGCATGTGAGGGATATCAACAAACACTTACCACGACTATGCCCGCGGGCAAGGGCTGGCGCATAGCTTCTGGAGGTGGTGGCTCTATGATGCCCTAAAAACCAGATAACAAGGGCACAGGATTAGTGCTAAGTCACCAGGATCACCTGTAACAGACAAACAAGAATTAGAAATGCATTCACCAGGGAATGAACTGCCGCTGGTATCCCAGGGAGGACTCTGAGGAGGAGGCGTGGAGCCTCGACTCCTCACAATCGGCCCAGAAGATCCAAGCTCAACATTCCCCAGAACATCTGTGCGTGGACAGGGAGCTTTTTAACAGAGCGTTCCCAAATAGTTAGGCTGGGTCCGGTACGGTCCAGTGTCAGGCACACTAACACCGGTGCCCCTCAAGGCTGCGTTCTGTCACCTCTCCTGTTCTCCATTTACACCAACGACTACACCTCCTTGGACAACTCTGTGAGGATTGTAAAGTTTGCCGACGACACAACCATCATAGGCTTGATCAGGAACGGCAAAGAGGAAACCTACCAGGGAACAGTGGAGGAGCTTGTCAATTGGTGCTCTACACACAACCTGGTCATTAACCCCTCAAAAACCCTGGAGATGGTAATAGACTTCAGGAAGAACCCGGCACCCATGTCACCCCTGACCATCAAGGGGGTGGAAATCAAGAGAGTAGAGGAGACAAAATTTCTGGGGGTGACCATATCCAATAACCTCAGCTGGGATAAGAACACCATGGCTCTACTGAGGAAAGCACACCAGAGACTTTTCTTCCTGAGGCAACTGAAGAAGGCTGGTCTGTCAAGAAAGTTGCTAGTGCTCTTCTTCAATGCCGTCATTGGTTCTGTTCTGTGTTTTTCTTTCTCTGTCTGGTTCGAGGGAGCTACAAAAAAGGAAAAGTGTAGACTCCATAGAACAATAAAGACAGCAGAAAGAATAATTGGAGCCCCTTTACCATCCCTACAGGAACTGCACAACCGCAGAATCAAGATTCGGGCAGATAAGATCCTTCGGGATCCCTCCCACCCTGGACACACCCTATTCCAGCACTTACCATCAGGGCGGCGTCTCGCGGTACCAGCCTGCAGGACTTCTAGGTCTAGGAAGGGTTTCTTTCCCTTGGCTGTCCACATACTAAACAATAGCCAGGCTTCATAGGCCCAGGCTCAAGCCGGTATCACTTGCAATTTAGAAGAGTATCTGTGCCTGCACCTCTGTTTCTAGGTTCCCCTTCCTATGTTACTGTAACTTTAGTTAACTGTGTTTTTTTTTTTTTTGTTATTTATTCATTTATTTATTTAACTTCTTTGCACTGTGTATATGCCAAAAAGAATTCCTTGTTCATCTCACTATGTACTTGGCGAACAATAAATTGAATTGAATTGAATTGAATTAAACCACATGGGCCACCCTCCTCCCTCTCACTCCCAGATCCTCGAGGGAGTGTGGGTGAGTCCACCTCCCCACTTGGACTCCCCACTTGAGAGTGGCCCACGGGGTTTGTGGACTCAACTGAGTCCATTTGTGAGGAGCTGGGGCTCCAGACTGCCCGCCCCCCAGCAGCACACTCCTCTGGGGCATCATCCCCTTCCTCCCCTGGGTCCTCAAGATAGGACTGGTGAGAGGGCCCCTCCCCCGCAGATTCATCCGACCCAACCCTTCCCACGTTTGCCCAGGGGAGGACGCTTATCTGTGTAAAATGGGGGAAAAAAGGAGACATCTTTAAAAAAAAACATGCTAACTATTGATAATACTACATTAGTGGAATGATTTACATGTTGGGAGCTGACACTTACCTGAAGCATAGGCATCATAGAGCTTATATACGCCCTCTGGGTCCCGGCGCTTAAAGTCAGGCCACTTCTGGATGATGGAGCGGACAGTGAGGTTGGTCTGGAAGCGCCGGGACACAGTTGCCTTTACTCCAACGCTATGCGCCTCTTTGCACCATGGGCATAGTCGTATTCCCTCAGCAAAAAATCCTATAAAAAACACATTTGAAAAACAAACATCAATACATATCTATATAGAGTAATAACCATAAATAACAAGCTATATGGTTGCACAGCATAAATGGAACATATACTTACTTTGACCACCTGGCCATTGACACGCATATCCACACGTTTGCGCTTAATTTTTTTTTTGGGGGGGGGGCAGGGGATGTTGAGGGACCAGGGGAGACAGGGGGGGGAGGGGTTGGGGAGGAAGATTCAGAGGAGTAGCTTGGGAGTGGGATGGCTCAGCGTCTGGGCCTCATTTTTAATCCTCAGAGGTGGAAACCGGAAGTTGCAAAACGAAAGTAAAATGAAAAAAAAAAAAAAAACACTCATCGCTAAACTACGCTCATATACGCTTATCAATTCGCAAGGATACGCAACATCACAATAGCGTATAGTGCCGAGTCAGCTGCGCCCGTGTCTGCTGCGTATTCATCAACAGCGACTGGGGGCGTAACTAGTGAAATAGCGACCAAAAACGCATGTATGATCAGCACAGCACCGCTGCCTGCTCCACATAGCGACTCAGCATAGCGACTGGGCCTCACCGCAACACCACGGATTCATCAAAGAGATTACTGTCAGAGAGCGTGGGCGCTGTTGTTAGCTGACTGCAGCACAGAGTGCCTGTAACGGTTTTAAAAAAAAGATTATTTTGGGGGTTTGACACCTTCGAAAACTCTATCAATAACTGAAATGACATTGGGAGAGGGCTGTGATTTGGACATCCAAGTGACACAGTCCAAAATACATTTGAAAAAAAAAAAAAAAAAAAACATCCCAAACATTCAAGACAAATCAGAAATAATGTTTTATTCATGTACTAATTTGTTTCCAAAAAAAAAATAAAAAACCATATGCAAAAGCCAAAAAAAAAAAATGTGTCTGCCATAGAAGTGTATGGGAGAGCGCCAGGTAGCGAGTGGTAATACCTTGCGCTGTGCAAGGCACAACACTGGCGCTGTTCGCTGAGGATGAGAAATTGATGAATCATCCGCTACATGTCGCTATTCCAGTCGCTACACAGATTCTGGTTGATAAATGTGCTATTGTGTGCCGTGTACGGCGTTGACCAGTCGCTATTTGGCGCTAGCTCCCGCTACCCAGGCGCTGCATGATGCTATCCCTTGTTAAATAAGGCCCTGTATTTCTAATTTTGTTTTTCTTTTTTTATATACGTTTAATTAATGAATTCATTATCAGCATTGCTGAAAATGATAGAAAATAAAATATGTACTATGGTCTATGAAAGGGGGCAACTGCCTTGTCCATTATATACCAGCCCACTCAAAGTAGTTGTCTCCACTGGTGAACAGAAGTAGAGCAACCCTAAACCACAGAGGCAGCTGCACTACAGGTATTTAAACTCAGGCACTCTGAAAAATAACCATGGTAATACATATATTCCAAATATCCCCGTTAGTATCCATAACAAGAAATAAAGACATTTGCAAAACCTAACTTTTCTTAGGGATTTGGCTACAAGAAATATTAGTATATGTATTAAAGTGGCACTCAAGTCAGCCTCATTTATTGTATGGCTGCCGGTAACCAATAGAGTTTTTAAAGGGAGCTTGCACATCAAACCTTTATGGTTGCTGATGGTCAAATGACTGCCTACCATTTGTTAGTGAATATGTGAATCAGGAAGTGATAACTTGACTATAGTGTCTCTTTAAAACAAAACTTCAAGGCCACCTTTGCAAATTCTTCATATTGGGTGTATTTCATGTCTTGGTAGGTTTTGTCTTAGAAACTTTACAATTCACACAAAGTTAAAGTGCACCAACAGTCAAAAATAGTTTAAACCAGACCAAAACAACAAACAGTCCTCCTGCATCCCTCTCCAGTGCAATTTAGATTGCTGCACATAAAAAATAATTTATCTTTTTCTAACGACTACTGGGATCAATTTCAAAAACAAGATGGCCGCTCATGGGCTTGCAGGCCACCTGCAAACAGGAAGTCATCTGGGCTTCACGTTCCTGTGCATTTCAGTTATGTCAGTTGGGAGAAGAAGCTCCAAAATGGCCGCTACCTTTTACAACTGGTGCCAGGCTGTTGGTTTGATTTAAGTCTAAAAAAGAAATCCCTTTGTTTCTAATTAGAAAATCTCCTGCACTGCAAATCAAAAAAAAGAATAGTTTTAATGCCACATATGTTTGCCATATATATATATATACTCATAAAACATGTTTTTCTATGTGGTAATGCATATTAAGTGAGTAAAATTAGGGAATATGCTAATATAAACATGTCAACTATATAATAAGTAAATATATACATAATAACTATGAAGCATGTTAAATGTATGGGTTGAAATGGATATCTGCAATTAAGGGGTTTATTCATCAAGGGATCGTGGCAGGTAGTGCCTCTTAGTAGCAGGCAGCGTCTGGTGAATGCCGGGTGAATATGCTTTGAGTCGCTGAGAGTTGGTCGCAATGAGCTGGCGCTACCTTTCGCTCTCTGCAATGCTGCACTAGTGTTCGAACGGCCAACATACATCTCGTTCATCAATGATGGGCAGGTTACTACAGCGATTGAGGTGCTCTGTTACATCGCCCGATAGCCGATCACAGCGTATACTAGCGGTCGCTCTTAGCACCTCTGTACAGACGCTCATCTGCCGATACCTGGCTCTAGTAATGAATCAGCCTGCCCATGCCATGTGAAAGAATGATGAGAGAATGTGACTGGATTTTGTAAATACAGTGCTACAGATGAGGTGAAGAACAGATTTTCAGACCTCTGAACTTTATGACTCCTACATAGTATTCAGTTGTGTCCAATTCTGCCATTCTTTAATATTTTAAGCCATTAGACTGTAAGCAGTTTACATTGTAATAGCAGGCTGGTCCCTGATTCAGGGTGCTGATCATGTTACAATATATAGCAGCTACAAGCCAGCTGTTTATGGTGATGTTTATTTTGTGAGATACATTTGAGTGTTAACTGAAACTTACATAAAAAATGCTCAAAAAAAACCACATAGTCCAAATAGTGCTGTTGTTTCCAAGTTTCAAGAAATTATTCTAATCTCATTCAAAAAATGCCACATCACAGACACACTTTTATTATTGCACTTTTTGTGTGTTAAAGTAAGAAAAGCTCACTTAGTTGGATTTTTTATTTCACACTCAAAAGCACACCCAAAGTTAAACGTGGAGGCTGATTTAATACTAGCACCACGTATCGCCATGTGAGCGTCTGTATAGCAATGCTTAGAGGGACCACTAGTAGACTCTGTAAGCGTGTGTAGGGCGCTATAACCTAGCTTAGCCGGCGGACAAGTGGCGCTGTACTATCCTGTCCAGCATTGATGAATGTGATGTCTGGTGGGTGCTGTAGAAGCACTCTCCCTGATTCACTGCAGAGCCAATCACAAATGCTAGGTGGTGTTCCAAGGTCATAGCGCCAAAGGCTATGCTACATCTAACAACAGGACAATGCTGCAGTAAGCGATAGGTAGCGCCAGTTAAGTGCGTCTAGCACTTAACGCTGAAGCCCGTATTCATGAAAAAATGGCACACAAGCAGTGCCGGTGCTCTAAAGCTGTGCGCTCAGACGCTGTGTGAAAAAAGTCTATTTCTCAACACATAAACACCAGCACTAGAGCAAAAACATATGTAATTACATTTTTAAAACTGTGACACTACAATTAGAGATGAGCGAATCGATTCGGACGAACCCGAATTCTTTCCGAATTTCAGGAAAAATTTGATTCTGAACGAATCCGAATTTCCCCGCGATTCGATCGATCGAAGTTTTCCTTTAAACTCCATTTATTTCAATTACAGCCATTGTAAAATGGTGGATGCACATGTCTGGACATATCCCCTGAGGCAAGTTATCATGGGAAGGTCACATGCAGCCTATCAGCAGCCAGGAAGCCCGGTGAGTCAGGGAGACCCACAGAGACCAATACAGTGCCAGGTAGAGCTAGGGAAAGATAGGGAAAGATAGAGAAAAATCGGGAACGATCCAGGCAGGGACAGCAGAGAAAATGACAGGGAAACTTTATTTTTATTTTCACTTCACTTCATTTGCCAGATCAGTTTTAAATTGCTTTTTTTGTGCTGTAAATATTCCTGGCCACTGTGCATCTCATCTTGGCAGTGGCATATTTAACCCTATCTGTTACACACAAGCATTTCTTATAACTCGATTAGTTTTCATTTTTTTTGTATGCTGTAAAAACCCCAGCCCACATGGGCATACTATTTCAGCACATTTCACCCTATCTGTTATACTAAATCAGCTTCTAAAGGCTCTGTTTTATTAATATATATTGCATTTTGAATTGGTTTTGTGCGTCCTGTAAAAACACCAGGCCACATGGGCATCCCGAACCAGCACATTTCACCCTATCTGTTATACTAAATCAGCTTCTAAATGCTCTGTTTTATTAATTTATTGCATTTTGAATTGGTTTTGTGCATCCTGTAAAAACACCAGGCCACATGGGCATCCCAAACCAGCACATTTCACCCTATCTGCTATACTAAATCAGCTTCTAAATGCTCTGTTTTATTAATATATTGCATTTTGATTTGGTTTTGTGTGTCCTGTAAAAACACCAGGCCGCAGGGTATCCCAAACCAGCACATTTCACCCTATCTGTTATACTAAAGCAGCTTCTACAGGCTCTGTTTTATTAATATATTGCATTTGGAATTAGTTTTGTGCGTCCTGTAAAAACACCAGGCCGCAGGGTATCACAAACCAGCACATTTCACCCTATCTGTTATACTAAAGCAGCTTCTACAGGCTCTGTTTTAGTAATATATTGCATTTTGAATTGTTTTTTTGCGTCTTGTAAAAACACCATCCCGCAGGGTATCCCATATTGCCAATTGTCATAGTATCTGGTGCAGAGAAGCAGTATCTCACTTTATTTAGCTTCTGCTTTTTAAAGTAAACACATTTTTTAAGTGCCTATTGCACATTTCAAATACATAAAAATGTCAGGCAGACAAGTGCCAGGATGTTCAAAGAGGAGTGGCAGAGGCCAAGATTCAGCAGGCAGAGGTCACAGCAGACTAGGGGCGAGTGGCAGCAGGAGCCGCGGTGAGAGACCTGATCTGCCAGTATCTGCTAGTGGTCGTGTCTCCACCAGTAACGCATCTTCCGTGGTAGATTGGTTAACGCGGGCATCCACATCATCACAAGTTACATCTGACACCCCAAGTCTAGGGTCGGTAGGATCCTCTGACACAACCCTGAGTTGGCATGGCCCGAGAGCAGTCCCTGTCCTCCCATTGCCTCTGTCATACGCCGTTCCCTCCCCCAGCAACATATTCTATGCTTTGGATTCAGCTCCACTCTTTAGTGAGGAGGACGATCAGATAGAGGACAGTCAGCAGCTACTGCCCAGTGATGTGGAGAGTGGCGTGGGTGTTGTTGCGAGCGTTCCAGCTCCTGCGCCAGACACTGTTGAGAAAACTGAGAACATCAGTGACGTGCAGCCACAACTCGGTGATGATGATGATGATGAAGCCGATCGCACTTAGGAGCCGGGTGCAGAAGGGGCTTCATCCCCATCATCAGCAGAAGAGGGGCACAGGTTGCCCCGGAGTCAGCAGCTGAGGCAGCAAGGTGTTAGCAGCATGGTTGGCAGTCAGCATGGGGGCAGAATTGTAAAGCCTGGAGCCAAACGGGGCCAGGGCCAGGGTAGAGCACCTGCTGCGTGGCAGGATACCTTATCGGGAGGTAGTGGAGCAGGGGTTCCTGGAGTTAGCGACAGTAGCAGTGAATCAGTGCGGGCTGTTGGTGGGAAAAGTAGCTACTCGGCAGTGTGGCAGTTGTTCCTCAAGCATCCGCAGGAGGGTAACATGGCCACATGCAAGATATGTAGGCAGAAGGTGAAGCGTGGCCAGGGCCCAAATGTTGGCACCATGGCCCTGCGTCAACATATGATGCGTCACCATAAAGCGGCCTGGGAGAACCGAGGCTCTGAAGAGGTGGTCCAGGCTGTTTCCTCACCAAGTGGCACGCCGCTCCCAATTTCTGCCAGCCAAGGCTCCAGCACCTCAGCCGAAGGCAGCTGTGCGTCATACCCATCCTCTGTCGCTCCTCCTGATGCTCCTGCTCCTCCTCCTTCAAGTCATGCATCCTGCCAGCAATCCATCAGCGAAGCCATGTCCAAGAGACAGCATTATGCGCCCACTCATCCTACGGCGCAAAAGCTGAATGTGCTCCTGTCCAAGTTGCTGGTGCTGCAGTCGCTCCCTTTTCAGGTAGTGGACTCTGCACCTTTAAGAGAACTGATGGCTTGTGCCGAGCCAAGATGGAGAGTCCCAAGCCGTAATTTCTTTGCCCAGAAGGCAGTACCAGCGCTGCACATTTTTGTTGAACAGAGGTGGGCCAGTCCTTGAGCCTGTCGGTGTGTAGCAAAGTGCATGGCAGCGCCGACGTCTGGAACTGTAGCTATGGTCAGGGACAGTACATGTCGTTTACGGCACACTGGGTGACTGTGGTCCCTTTGCAGCAGCAGCGCTCCCTGGCAGTTGAGCCTGTGACACCGTGCGACTCGGCCTCCTCCTCCTCTGCCATCTCCTCACCCTCCACTGTAGGCTTAAGTCTCAGTGCCCCTCCAACCTACCATGTGTGCAGGGCACGGAGGTGTCACGCTGTGCTTCACATGGTTTGTCTTGGCGAACAGAGTCACACAGGGGAGGAACTGCTTAAATTTATCAAGAAATCCAAACATGGCTTACTCCAAGAAAACTGAAAATGGGAACCATGGTTACCGACATCTGGAAGAGCATTTTGTCTGCGCTGCGACAAGGAAGGCTGACCAATGCGCCCTGCATGGCTCACGTCTTCAATCTGGTTGTGAAGCGGTTTTTGAAGTCTGCAAGACATCCTAACAACTTCAAGGAAACTTTGCATGCACTTCAGCCACTCATACACCGCCAAGCACACCCTTCTTGAGCTAAAGCGTCAACATAGTCTGATTTGCGATGTTTCCACCCATTGGAATTCCACCCTGCATATGTTGGACAGACTATACGAACAGAGAAAAGCCATTACGGATTTCTTGATGATCCAAGCGGATAGGGGGACTCCCCTGTGTAACTTCAATGTCAACCAGTGGCAGCTCATACGTGACACCTGCCATTTGCTCAGGCCCTTTGAGGAAGCCACTTTATTTGTGAGTTGCCAGGATTACGGTATGAACAACGTACTACAGCACATGTTGGAAACCATGGCTGGTCAGGGCACTGGAGACATGTCGTCTACATCTTACGGCCACATGAACCCCGTTGGAGCTGAACTGGAGGAGGAGGAGGAAGAGGAGGAGGAGTGGCACAGTGCACAGTTTAGGCTTGGCGAAATGGCTGGTTTATCTAGTCAGCGGAAAGGAAAGGAGGAGCAGGAGCAGCCAGAGGAGCTAGAGGGTTGTGAGGAAGGCGAGACAGAGGACCCAGACACACCGTGGCAGTATTCAGTGGAGATGGAGACAGGTAGTCCCTCCGAGTCACTTGCGCAAATGGCAGGAAGCGTGCTTGCGTAGTGAACCCAGAATTGTTTCCATTTGTCAGCGGAATGACTACTGGCTCTCCACCTTATTGGACCCTCGCTTCCGGCACAAAATGGGGGCATTTTTTAAACCCGCCGAGAGGGAGGACAAACTGACCTACTACAAAGACATTCTATGTAGTCAGTTGGCCGATGCCTATCTTCGCCATGGTCCATACTCTTGCAGGTCTGACTCGGGGGGACCTCTGCGCTCACCTACCACTGCCATGGCTGCTGGGGGGGTTGGCAGGAGCAGCAGCAGCAGCTCCATCAGCTACAGCCTCAGTCTTCAGTCGCTAATGAGTAGCTTTCTACACCCGCATAGTGAGTTTACTCATGAGCAGCAGGAAGACCTGGAGCAGGACCTGAACCAGCAGGTCATATCATACCTTGACATGACCATGCCAACACACCTTGATGATCCGCTGGACTTCTGGGCAGCCAAACTTGACTTGTGGCTGCAGCTAACTGAGTTTGCCCTGGAAAAGCTGTCCCTGCCCGGCAAGTAGCGTGCCATCTGAGCGGGTGTTTAGTGCGGCGGGGGCCATAGTTACGGTAAGGAGAACTCGTCATGTCTTCTAAAAATGTGGAGAGACTCACCTTTGTGAAAATGAATCAAGGATGGATCAGCCAGGATATCCACCCACCAATGGCTGATGCATGCGACTAGATTCAGCATGGTGCCACGTTTTACACTCTCCAAATGGTGCAAAACATATTTATGTCTTTAGGCCAATTTTTGGGCTCCTGCTGATGCCAACTTCAGGGTGTGCCTTTCAGCCAAATTTTGGCCTCCTGCTGCTGCTGTTGCTGCAGTGTGTCTATAAACCAATTTTTGGGTTCCTGCTGCCAACTCCAGTGTCTCTTTCAAGCTATGTTTGGGCTGCTGCTGCTTGCAACTCCAGGGTGTCATTCAGCCAATTTTTGGGCTCCTGCTGCCAACTCCAATGTCTCTTTCAAGCTATGTTTGGGCTCCTGCTGCTGCTGCTTGCGACTCCAGGGTGTCATTCAGCCAATTTTTGGGCTCCTGCTGCTAACTCCAGTGTCTCTTTCAAGCTATGTTTGGGCTCCTTCTGCTGCTGCTTGCGACTCCAGGGTGTCATTCAGCCAATTTTTGGGCTCCTGCTGCCAACTCCAGTGTGTCTTTCAAGCTATGTTTGGGCTGCTGCTGCTGCTGCTTGCGACTCCAGGGTGTCATTCAGCCAATTTTTGGGCTCCTGCTGCCAACTCCAGTGTCTCTTTCAAGCTATGGTTGGGCCCCTGCTGCTGCTGCTTGCGACTCCAGGGTGTCATTCAGCCAATTGTTGGGCTCCTGCTGCCAACTCCAGTGTGTCTTTCAAGCTATGTTTGGGTTGCCGCCGCTGCTGCTGCTTGCGACTCCAGGGTGTCATTCAGCCAATTTTTAGGCTCCTGCTGCCAACTCCAGTGTCTCTTTCAAGCTATGTTTGGGCTGCTGCTGCTTGCAACTACAGGGTGTCATTCAGCCAATTTTTGGGCTCCTGCAGCTAACTCCAGTTTCTCTTTCAAGATATGTTTGGGCTCCTGCTGCTTGCGACTCCCGGGTGTCATTCAGCCAATTTTTGGGCTCCTGCTGCCAACTCCAGTGTCTCTTTCAAGCTATGTTTGGGCTGCTGCTGCTTGCAACTCCAGGGTGTCATTCCGCCAATTTTTGGGCTCCTGCTGCCAACTCCAGTGTCTCTTTCAAGCTATGTTTGGGCTGCTGCTGCTGCTTGCAACTCCAGGGTGTCATTCAGCCAATTTTGGGCTCCTGCTGCCAACTCCAGTGTCTCTTTCAAGCTATGTTTGGGCTCCTGCTGCTGCTGCTTGCAACTCCAGGGTGTCATTCAGCCAATTTTTTGGCTCCTGCTGCCAACTCCAGTGTGTCTTTCAAGCTATGTTTGGGCTGCTGCTGCTTGCAACTCCAGGGTGTCATTCAGCCAATATTTGGGCTCCTGCTGCTGCCAGCTCCAGGGTGTGTTTTTCAGGCAATATAGGGGCCCTTCATATTGATGCCACCTCAACTCTCTGCAATTGTGCCGCTCTGCGATTCTAATAGCGATGCCTCTGATCTGCATGTCATAATTATTTACAGTATTATTTCACTAACCCAGCACATATCCTATGCGTGTTACAGCAAGGCAGAATGGTTTACAACCCTATCGAGGCTCTAGGAAGCTCAGAAATAGCCGTTTTTAATAGCGATTCGTGGCAAATAAATTTGGACTGAAACTAATTTTGTCAGAATTTTGCAATGAAGGAGCATGACTCATTCTGCTTGTTACATTGTACAGCGCTATAGAGAAAGACCGTGGCCATGGTATTTTTTTGCTTTTCTCAGCAATGCTTTAATTTAATATGCAATTAATCAGAAATAAAATATGCACCTCACCTCAAGGACTGTCATTGCAGGTGCATTTAAAGAAAAACAACTCTCAAAATGATTTGGAAGTTCTTTTTAAGCGTTTATGTGTAATATTTTTTCACTTTATGATTTGACAAATCTTTCAATGACAAATCTTACAATGTTCAACATCATCTCTGATGTTGCTACATGTAAAGTACAGAAAGTAGAAAACGTATTTATGTGGTGCCTTGATGTAATGGTATCTCCAGTGAGTGAAAATGAATCAGGCAGACTACTATTTGTTATACATACTCTCAGCAGATTTGGCTGTTTGCCCAATAGCTGCTGCCAGCCAGGAGATTGATGTTTAATTTTCAGCCCAAGACAGAGCTTTCAGGCAAAAAGGACTGCCAGTTTTACTCCATGTAATAACAATATTTAATTGAATAAATCTAGCTTTTCTTTCCGTGGTAAAGTTGAGTAACAAAACAATATTATGTTAAAATAAATAGGCTTGTTTGATTTTGTCCAAGGATCAGTTCCATTACTAGTAGATGGAAAAAGTGCATGTCTGAATGTCAGTGACAAAATACTGTGCTTGCTTCCCCTGTTTACGAATTCAGTAATAAGAACCACACAAAGGAGGTTACAAGTGTTAGCAGTACGTATTCAGTTTTAGACTCTTGATAACATGAGCATCGTCAATATCCCACTTTGTAAATGTGCACTAAAATCAAAATATTACATTTTTTTCACGTATAAACTGGCTTAGTCAAGATTTCTCATAGCTCTTAGATGTGAGTCAGTTAAATATTAGCAAAGTTATTCAATCTAGCACAATATGCGGAATGGTGTTTCAGTGTATATATACAATACAACATTTTGTGCATCAATTCAGTATTTAGCAAAAAAAAGTAGATTTTTTTTTCTATCCAAATCTTTAATGGGGTCAACATCAAAACCCTCACAAAACATTATTCGTGCATACAAATACTAACATACCATATACATAGTAGCAAACTGAGCTATAATTCTATCATAATTGTGGCAGAGAACGTAGGGATAATTGACTATATGTTCTCATTTCACTGTGATTTGCTTGGCTGGAGTGGTATTTACTCAGAAAAACAGTTTGGCACATGTTGCCGAACTGCCACACAAGGTTTGAATTTGAAAATTAAAGGAAATCTTGCTAAATACCATATTACAGTTTGTCTCAGCAAAGTATGGGTCTCAGAATATAAGTGCAGTGTCTCCGGAGTGTCTTTGTTGTTTGGAAAGCCTTTTATAACTGTTTCATTACGTGTTTTTCAAATAATGGTTAACTATCTGATATTCAAGCTCAAAATATCTGGTATTAATGCAAAATTCAACTAATGAGACAATATTATATCTACCATTGATTCCAATAGGGTTCGCTGCTAAAATCAGGAGAACTGAACAGCTGTTGGCTAGCTTTCGCCGAACTATGCTTCATAGACGGTAAATACAGCAATACAGTGTAGATGGGCAAACATAGCACCTTTTGTTTGGTGAATGTGGCTAATGTAGCGTAATCTTGCAAATGTGTGCAAATAATGGCAAAGCAGTTAGTAAATCAGCCCCATAGTGTAATTGTTGTTGTAATGAATTCTGTTATATACATATATATTGCATTCGGGATCACATTTCTTTAGGAAAGGATTTTTTGAAGGCAGAAAAATGTAATCACGCATGTGAAAATACTCAAAGGCTATTATGAGCAGTATTTCACTAGCCATTGCAATCAAATTGAAACCCCACAGTGTGGATGAAGCCTAAAAAACCTTGAATGGCTTGTGATCATGTCAATAGATTCGCAAAACTACCACACTTCAGTATTCTACTTAAAAATGTTGTTGCAATATTTTAACACGTTTTTCACATTTGAGTCCCGACAGATGGAAAAGCCAAAGAAGCCTAAGTTCCATCACAAAAGTTTATAGGTTTGTGGTTAAATTTACAGTGATAAATAAAGTAATTGTCCCATCTTTTCTCACCTCCTATTTGGGACCAATGATGTATACATATGTGTAGACAATTAAACCAAATTGGAGCAGACACCACTGAAAGTTCACTGGGTCTATGCCATTGGGCAATGGACTACCCTGAATCCCTGTGCCTGGTGGGGGGTGCAGATAATCAGGTTGTAGGGTATCAGCAAGCCACCTGCCTGTTCACAAGTAGTCTAAAATAGTAAAAAAGTATAACTTTCCACCCATTTAGTCTCTGCTGTTAGGCAGGTGTAAGCGTGAGTGAGCTCACCTAAGCAGTGACCATATCAGCAGTGTTCTATGTGTACAGAGCTAACTTCTATCTAGGTGCAGATTTTGGTTTACAGACTTGGGCCTGGACTTTTTGTTCTCTAAAGCAGTGCAACAAATGAGATAATCCTCACGTGTATTTGCCACTTATCCATATGTGATATTGGGTAATTTTCCTCAATAAATAGATTATAAACATGCAACCTTCATCTAAGTGAGCTTTCTAACCTTTATCACTAAAAAGTGCAATATAAAAAGGTTTGTTCTAAGTAAATATTGGTACATGTCTGTATATGTGAGAGATGTAATGGCTGACCTCTTAACTGCTTTTGCAATAAATTTGTATTACCTGTTCCAATATACCTGATTAAATATCTACCTGCATCTTTAATATTGCTTCCATGCGTGTCCAACTGTGCCTTATTTCCAACACATTTCAAAATGAGATAGGGAACTTTTAAATGTTAGGTGCATCATTTTTTCGATAAGGTAAGGATTTTTTTTTAATTGTAGAAACAACAATACTCTATGAGCTATGCAACTTCTTTTGCATAATCTACAGCACATGTGTCAAACTCAAGGCCGGGGGGGGGGGGTGATGCGACCCTCCATGCATTGTTATGAGGCCCTCTCACAGTTATCAGACAGTGGTGGCTGGGTCGCACCCAGGGCAGTTTCTAGGCAAAATATCACTCATGCCTCAATGTTGCTGTCCCATACTGATATGTGCAATGCTGTGCCTTTAAGTCTGCAACATAAATAGTGGCATGGACCAATTTGAAAACAGGATGGCTGATAGAAAGGTACCAGCAAAGACCATGGCTCCCAGGGTGATTGCCCTGCTTGCCCTTCCTTAGAAACAGCCCTGATGGCACCACTTCTAGCTGGCCCTGTCACTCCAAGGCTTCTTATGCTATAAGCGCGTCCTTGTGCCTGTTTGTGATGCTGCTGAGTAATGCACTGGTACACCCTGTACTCAACTGTGGAGCACAGCACCGCCTCTAATCTCAGTTGGGGTGCCAGCAAAGGCCATGGCTCCCAGGGTGATTTCCCTGCTTGCCCTTCCTTAGAAACAGCCCTGGTGGCACCACTTCTAGCTGGCCCTGTCACTCCAAGGCTTCTTATACTATCAGCACGTCCTTGTGCCTGTTTGTGATGCTGCTGAGTAATGCACTGGTACACCCTGTACTCAACTGTGGAGCACAGCACCGCCTCTAATCTCAGTTGGGGTGCCTATAAAGGTTTGTTTACACAGAAGCAATTGTGGGGTGATTGCAGTTTTCTCAGGATTTGCATTTAGAAAGTGTTTGCAATTGAGATGTGATTTTAAACCAGACCAACAGTCTGGCACAGTTGGAAAAGAAAGGTAGCGGCCATTTTGGAGCTTCCTCTCCCAGCATCTCAGCCATGCTGCTGACTGCATTCAAATGACATAACTGACAATGCACAGTAACAGGAAGCCCAGCAGCACTTACTGTTTGCAGATAGCCTGCAAATGCATGACCCACCATTTTGTTTCTAAAATTTACTACAGCTTTAATACATTTTTATGTGCAGCAATCTAAATTGCCCTAGGGAGGGATGCATATGAGCACAGTTTTTTTGGTGTTGGTTTGCTTTGAGTCATTTTTGACTGTTGTGACTGTTGGTCCACTTTAATGTGATTGTGATGTTTGACATAAGAAATTGCGATAGTGATTGCACTGTAAATAAAAAAAACACAAAAAGCACTGTGTATCAGTGATTAAAATGTGCTTCAATAACGCTTCCATACATACGTAAAAAGCCCTATAGACTTACATGGGACATGTTTTATTGGCGAATGCAGGGCGCTTGCTTTAAAACCGCAATTGCTTTGCAATCACCTCAGTGTGAAGTGGCTGGTACATGCATTTTTAATAATTTGGGGGGAAAAGAGAGTAGTGCCTGCAACTGATATGTGTCTCACCACAAAAGGGGGGCTAACCCATACAACTAACTGCCACAGCAGAGCTACAGTGCTACATTGGCTACAGAGGTTCATTCTAGCCATTGCCAGATATGGTGGAAAATTGAATGTAGTGCTGTACTGGAAAAATAATTCTGCATCTCTTCTGGGCCAAATAATGCTGTGGCTATCCAGGACAAAATAATTCTAAAACTACACATCTTGCTTATTCCTGGGAAAAATATTTCAGCATCTGCTACAGTCCAGGGCAAAGTAATTCTGCATCTGTCTTGGACAAAATAATTCAGCTTCTGCATCTGTCTTGGTAAAAAAAATGGTGAGCCAATCCTAGGAAAAATAATTTTGTGGCTTTCTTATGCAAAATGTATCAGTGCATGTCTGTGTCTGTCCTGGGCAAAATCAGTCTGTGGGGTTTATTCATCAAGGTCTAGCGCCAGCTAGTGACTCATAGCGGCAGGTAGCGTCTGGTGTATGCTGGCCGCTGTACGCTATACCACATTTATTAAAGCAAATCTGGTGAGCGACTGGATCAGCGTATAGTGCCAACGCTCTAGGGTCCAGAGCGCGCCAGGTAAGACCTGTTCCTTCAAATCCCTTTCCTGATTCCATTTTTTTTTAAAATATCAAATAATTGTGTTACATCTCATGGCCTTGAAAAAGTAATTTTTGAAAAGTTTTTTTTATTTTTTTTATTTAGAAATGTTCAGAAATATCACACAGTGCCTGGCGCTCTAGGCTATACCGAACCAATTTTGAGCGCCGACGACATGTAAGGGTGATTTTTTGATGAATATGGTGTGAGTCGCTGAGAGTCAGTCGCTCTGAGCAGTTGCTACCTTTCACTCCTTATAGCGTAATACTGGTGTTACAGCGACCAACGTACATCTCATTCATGATTGCCGGCCAGCGTACTACAGCGACTGAGGCACTCAGTTACAATTACCGACTACTGGCAGTCGCACTAAGCGCCGCACTGCAGACGCTCATCTGGCAATACCTGCCATTGGTAATGAATCAGCCTGCCCGTCTGTAACCATACATTTGTAGTATAGCCATGTTTGCATTTTGATTTTTGTCTGTTATTAAAAGGCCCTTTGAAGGCAACTAGAATGCTGATTTATGCCGTCTGTGAAGTGAATTCGACCACCCTGCCCTACAGGGTGCTGCATGTACGTCATCTGTAAAAATCCCCTATTACAGGGGCACAATTTTTTGTGTTAAAGATGCAGGTTGCAATTAACACCAAGAGTTACACTTGCTTCACTAAATAATTAGCTTGACCCCCATTTAACTTTTTTTAAGAAAAGTCTGTTGGGAATAATCGTCTTAGCCATGCCAGTCACCAAGACCATAACCTCATAAGCAAAAACAGTGAAATAACATCTGAAAAATAGAATCCACTATTTTTTTGTATAAAAGAATATATGTTTTGAAATATCTAAAACATGATTAAACCTTGATCTAAACCTCAAATTCAAATTTTCCAGTTGATCATTATTGCTTTTAGGTATAGTCTGCCCTGTATTTTGATGATGCATTTGAGGAACAAATAACATATAATAAAAAAGATGACTTTCAAATGTTTACTGTCTTTTAAAGTATTCAACTTTGGCTTAATTATTAGTTTAACTGGCTAGAGGATCAGAGTTCCTAGCTTTTACCATCATCTAATGACAGTATAATATCAGCTGATTATCCAGTGAGACGAACTGATAACCTTTTTCAGAGATGTCATGCATAAAGATGGTGTTGAATCAAGAAGAAGACAGGCTTTAAAAATAACTTTGCGTCATAATTGTAAGTTTTTAGTGCAATTTTTACAGTACATGTAAATGTATTTTGTAATCATATGAGCAACATATGTACAGTATCTTACAACAATATTTGGACTCAATAGTACAAAACCAGTACATCTTTGATGAAAATGTTCTTTCAAAACCTTAGACATGTCATTGTAGGTTAAACCCATATAAGCTTTGAATCAGATTTAAACCCTTAAAACTCAACAAGGGATTCTTAGAAGTTTCAACCTCAAACTTGTAGGTTTGGCATTTGTCTGTTTACTTATCGAGAACTTTTAGTTCTGGTTATAGAGTGCTGTATGTGAGACCTTATTCAGTACGTTGCTACTAGGGATGAGCAAATCGATCCGGACGAACCCGGATTCGTTCCGAATTTCATGAAAAATTCGATTCTGAACGAATCCGAATTTTCCCGCGATTCGATTGATCGAAGTTTTTCTTTAAACTCCATTTATTTCAATTACAGGCATTCAAAAATGGTGGAAGCACATGTCCGGACATGTCCCCTGGGGCAAGGTATCATGGGAAAGTCACATGCAGCCTATCAGCAGCCAGGAAGCCCGGTGACGTCACCGTGCTATATAAACCCGCGGCCATCTTCCTTGTGCGCATTTCAGCATTCTATTGCGGCCAGAGCACAGCTGGTTACAGACAGGGACAGAGAGTTAGAGATAGGTAGGGAGAGTCAGAGAGGCAGACAGAGAGGTAGACAGAGCCAGGGAAAGACAGTGAAAGATAGGGAAAAACTGGAACGATCATAGAACAGCATAGAAGTGACAGTGAAATTTTTTTTTTTTTCATTAGCCAGGTAAGTTTTCAAGTTAATTTCAGTTCTTTGTGCTGTAAATCTGCCTTGCCACTGTGCATGCCATCTATGCAGTGGCTTATTTAACCCTATCTGTTACACACAAGCATTTCTAAAAACTGGATTAGTTTAAATTTAGTTGTTTTTTGGTCTGCTTTAAATACATGGGCATCCCAAACCTGCACTTAGCACCCTATCTGTTATTCTAAATACATTTGTTCATCCTCAGCTTAATCAAACTATTGCATTTTGAATTGGATTTTGTCCTGCCGCCAAAACACTAGGCCGCAGGGTATCACAAACCTGCACTTAGCACCCTATCTGTTATACTAAATACGGTCGTTCATCCTCAGCTCAATCAAACTATTGCATTTTGAATTGGTTTTTGTCCTGCTTTAAATACACCAGCCCACATGGGTATCCCAAACCTGCGCTTAGCACCCTATCTGTTATACTAAATACGCTTGTTGATCCTCAGATTAATCAAACTATTGCATTTTGAATTGGTTTTTGTCCTGCTGCCAAAACACTAGGCCGCAGGGTATCCCAAACCTGCACTTAGCAGCGTATCTTTTATACTAAACACGCTTGTTGATCCTCAGCTTAATCAAACTATTGCATTTTGAATTGGTTTTTGTCCTGCTGCCAAAACACTAGGCCGCAGGGTATCCCAGTCCTGCACTTAGCAGCCTATCTTTTATACTAAATACGCTTGTTGATCCTCAGCTTAATCAAACTATTGCATTTTGAATTGGTTTTTGTCCTGCTGCCAAAACACTAGGCCGCAGGGTATCCCAAACCTGCACTTAGCAGCGTATCTTTTATACTAAACACGCTTGTTGATCCTCAGCTTAATCAAACTATTGCATTTTGAATTGGTTTTTGTCCTGCTGCCAAAAAACTAGGCCGCAGGGTATCCCAAACCTGCACTTAGCAGCCTATCTGTTATACAAAATACGCTTGTTGCTCCTCAGCTTAATCAAACTATTGCATTTTGAATTGGTTTTTGTCCTGCTGCCAAAACACTAGGCCGCAGGGTATCCCAAACCTGCACTTAGCAGCGTATCTTTTATACTAAACACGCTTGTTGATCCTCAGCTTAATCAAACTATTGCATTTTGAATTGGTTTTTGTCCTGCTGCCAAAACACTAGGCCGCAGGGTATCCCAAAGCTGCACTTAGCAGCCTATCTGCTATACTAAATACGCTTACTGATCCTCAGCTTAATAAAACTATTGCATTTTGAATTGTTTTTTGTCCTGCTGCCAAAACACTAGGCCGCAGGGTATCCCAAACCTGCACGTAGCACCCTATCTGTTATACTAAATACGCTTGTTGATCCTCAGCTTAGTCAAACTATTGCATTTGGATTAGTTTTTTGTCCTGTTTTAAATACAGCAGTTCACATGGGAATCCCAAACCTGCACTTAGCAGCCTATCTATTATACTAAATACGCTTGTTGATCCTCAGCTTAATCAAACTATTGTATTTTGAATTGGTTTTTGTCCGGCTGCCAAAACACTAGGCCGCAGGGTATCCCAAACCTGCACTTAGCAGCCTATCTGTTATACTTAATGCGCTTGTTGATCCTCAGCTTAATCAAACTATTGTATTTTGAATTGGTTTTTGTCCTGCTGCCAAAACACTAGGCCGTAGGATATCCCAAACCTGCACTTAGCAGCCTATCTGTTATACTAAATGGCCTTGTTGATCCTCAGCTTAATCAAACTATTGTATCTTGAATTGGTTTTTGTCCTGCTGCCAAAACAATAGGCCGTAGGATATCCCAAACCTGCACTTAGCAGCCTATCTGTTATACTAAATGGCCTTGTTGATCCTCAGCTTAATCAAACTATTGTATTTTGAATTGGTTTTTGTCCTGCTGCCAAAACACTAGGCCGCAGGATATCCCAAACCTGCACTTAGCAGCCTATCTGTTATACTAAATGCGCTTGTTGATCCTCAGCTTAATCAAACTATTGCATTTTGAATTGGTTTTTGTCCTGCTGCCAAAACACTAGGCCGCAGGGTATCCCAAACCTGCACTTAGCAGCGTATCTTTTATACTAAACACGCTTGTTGATCCTCAGCTTAATCAAACTATTGCATTTTGAATTGGTTTTTGTCCTGCTGCCAAAAAACTAGGCCGCAGGGTATCCCAAACCTGCACTTAGCAGCCTATCTGTTATACTTAATGCGCTTGTTGATCCTCAGCTTAATCAAACTATTGTATTTTGAATTGGTTTTTGTCCTGCTGCCAAAACACTAGGCCGTAGGATATCCCAAACCTGCACTTAGCAGCCTATCTGTTATACTAAATGGCCTTGTTGATCCTCAGCTTAATCAAACTATTGTATCTTGAATTGGTTTTTGTCCTGCTGCCAAAACAATAGGCCGTAGGATATCCCAAACCTGCACTTAGCAGCCTATCTGTTATACTAAATGGCCTTGTTGATCCTCAGCTTAATCAAACTATTGTATTTTGAATTGGTTTTTGTCCTGCTGCCAAAACACTAGGCCGCAGGATATCCCAAACCTGCACTTAGCAGCCTATCTGTTATACTAAATGCGCTTGTTGATCCTCAGCTTAATCAAACTATTGCATTTTGAATTGGTTTTTGTCCTGCTGCCAAAACACTAGGCCGCAGGGTATCCCAAACCTGCACTTAGCAGCGTATCTTTTATACTAAACACGCTTGTTGATCCTCAGCTTAATCAAACTATTGCATTTTGAATTTGTTTTTGTACTGCTTTAAATACACCAGCCCACAGGGTATCCCAAACCTGCACTTAGCAGCATATCTGTTATACTAAATGCGCTTGTTGATCCTCAGCTTAATCAAACTATTGCATTTTGAATTGTTTTTTGTCCTGCTGCCAAAACACTAGGCCGCAGGGTATCCCAAAGCTGCACTTAGCAGCCTATCTGCTATACTAAATACGCTTACTGATCCTCAGCTTAATCAAACTATTGCATTTTGAATTGTTTTTTGTCCTGCTGCCAAAACACTAGGCCGCAGGGTATCCCAAACCTGCACTTAGCAGTGTATCTGTTATACTAAATACGCTTGTTGATCCTCAGCTTAGTCAAACTATTGCATTTGGATTTGGTTTTTGTCCTGTTTTAAATACAGCAGTCCACATGGGAATCCCAAACCTGCACTTAGCAGCCTATCTATTATACTAAATACGCTTGTTGATCCTCAGCTTAATCAAACTATTGTATTTTGAATTGGTTTTTGTCCGGCTGCCAAAGCACTAGGCCGCAGGGTATCCCAAACCTGCACTTAGCAGCCTATTTGTTATACTAAATGTGCTTGTTGATCCTCAGTTTAATCAAACTATTGTATTTTGAATTGGTTTTTGTCCTGCTGCCAAAACACTAGGCCATAGGATATCCCAAACCTGCACTTAGCAGCCTATCTGGTATACTAAATGCACTTGTTGATCCTCAGCTTAATCAAACTATTGCATTTTGAATTGGTTTTTGTCCTGCTGCCAAAACACTAGGCCGCAGGGTATCCCAAACCTGCACTTAGCAGCCTATCTGTTATACAAAATACGTTTGTTGCTCCTCAGCTGAATCAAACTATTGCATTTTGAATTGGTTTTTGTCCTGCTGCCAAAACACTAGGACGCAGGGTATCCCAAACCTGCACTTAGCAGCGTATCTTTTATACTAAACACGCTTGTTGAACCTCAGCTTAATCAAACTATTGCATTTTAAATTTGTTTTTGTACTGCTTTAAATACACCAGACCACATGGGCATCCCAAACCTGCATGTAACACCCTATCTGTTATACTAAATGCGCTTGTTGATCCTCAGCTTAATCAAACTATTGCATTTTGAATTGGTTTTTGTCCTGCTGCCAAAACACTAGGCCGCAGGGTATCCCGAACCTGCACTTAGCAGCCTATTTGCTATACTAAATACGCTTACTGATCCTCAGCTTAATCAAACTATTGCATTTTGAATTGGTTTTTGTCCTGCTTCCAAAACACTAGGCCGCAGGGTATCCCAAACCTGCACGTAGCACACTATCTGTTATACTAAATACGCTTGTTGATCCTCAGCTTAGTCAAACTATTGCATTTGGATTTGGCTTTTGTCCTGCTTTAAATACAGCAGTCCACATGGGAATCCCAAACCTGCACTTAGCAGCCTATCTATTATACTAAATACGCTTGTTGATCCTCAGCTTAATCAAACTTTTGTATTTTGAATTGGTTTTTGTCCTGCTGCCAAAACACTAGGCCGCAGGGTATCCCAAACCTGCACTTAGCAGCCTATCTGTTATACTAAATGGCCTTGTTGATCCTCAGCTTAATCAAACTATTGTACCTTGAATTGGTTTTTGTCCTGCTGCCAAAACACTAGGCCGCAGGATATCCCAAACCTGCACGTAGCAGCCTATCTGTTATACTAAATGCGCTTGTTGATCCTCAGCTTAATCAAACTATTGCATTTTGAATTGGTTTTTGTCCTGCTGCCAAAACACTAGGCCGCAGGGTATCCCAAACCTGCACTTAGCAGCCTATCTGTTATACAAAATACGCTTGTTGCGCCTCAGCTTAATCAAACTATTGCATTTTGAATTGGTTTTTGTCCTTCTGCCAAAACACTAGGCCGCAGGGTATCCCAAACCTGCACTTAGCAGCGTATCTTTTATACTAAACACGCTTGTTGATCCTCAGCTTAATCAAACTATTGCATTTTGAATTTATTTTTGTACTGCTTTAAATACACCAGCCCACATGGGCATCCCAAACCTGCACGTAACACCCTATCTGTTATACTAAATGCGCTTGTTGATCCTCAGCTTAATCAAACTATTGCATTTTGAATTGGTGTTTGTCCTGCTGCCAAAACACTAGGCCGCAGGGTATCCCAAACCTGCACTTAGCAGCCTATCTGCTATACTAAATACGCTTACTGATCCTCAGCTTAATCAAACTATTGCATTTTGAATTGTTTTTTGTCCTGCTGCCAAAACACTAGGCCGCAGGGTATCCCAAACCTGCACGTAGCACCCTATCTGTTATACTAAATACGCTTGTTGATCCTCAGCTTAGTCAAACTATTGCATTTTGATTTGGTTTTTGTCCTGCTTTAAATACAGCAGCCCACATGGGAATCCCAAACCTGCACTTAGCAGCCTATCTATTATACTAAATACGCTTGTTGATCCTCAGCTTAATCAAACTTTTGTATTTTGAATTGGTTTTTGTCCTGCTGCCAAAACACTAGGCCGCAGGGTATCCCAAACCTGCACTTAGCAGTGTATCTGTTATACTAAATATGTTTGTTGATCCTCAGCTTAATCAAACTATTGCATTTTGAATTGTTTTTTGTCCTGCTGCCAAAACACTAGGCCGCATGGGCATCCCAAACCTGCATGTAGCACTCTATCTGTTATACTAAATACGCTTGTTGATCCTCAGCTTAATCAAACTATTGCATTTTGAATTGGTTTTTGTCCTGCTTTAAATTCACCAGCCCACATGGGCATCCCAAACCTGCACTTAGCAGCCTATCTGTTATAATAAATGCGCTTGTTGATCCTCAGCTTAATCAAGCTATTGCATTTGGAATTGGTTTTTGTCCTGCTGCCAAAACAATAGGCCGCAGGATATCCCAAACCTGCACTTAGCAGCCTATCTGTTATACAAAATACGCTTGTTGAACCTCAGCTTAATCAAACTTTTGTATTTTGAATTGGTTTTTGTCCTGCTGCCAAAACACTAGGCCGCAGGGTATCCCAAACCTGCACTTAGCAGTGTATCTGTTATACTAAATACGCTTGTTGATCCTCAGCTTAGTCAAACTATTGCATTTGGATTTGGTTTTTGTCCTGCTTTAAATACAGCAGCCCACATGGGAATCCCAAACCTGCACTTAGCAGCCTATCTATTATACAAAATACGCTTGTTGATCCTCAGCTTAATCAAACAATTGCATTTTTAATTGGTTTTTGTCCTGCTGCCAAAACACTAGGCCGCAGGATATCCCAAACCTGCTCTTAACAGCCTATCTTTTATACTAAATACTTTTGTTGATCCTCAGCTTAATCAAACTATTGCATTTTGAATTGGTTTTTGTCCTGCTGCCAAAACACTAGGCCGCAGGGTATACCAAACCTGCACCTAGCAGCCTATCTGTTATACTAAATATGCTTGTTGATCCTCAGGTTAATCAAACTATTGCATTTTGAATTGGTTTTTGTCCTGCTGCCAAAACACTAGGCCGCAGGGTATCCCAAACCTGCACTTAGCAGCCTATCTGTTATACAAAATACGCTTGTTGCTCCTCAGCTTAATCAAACAATTGCATTTTGAATTGGTTTTTGTCCTGCTGCCAAAACACTAGGCCACAGGGTATCCCAAACCTGCACTTAGCAGCCTATCTGTTATAATAAATTCGCTTGTTGATCCTCAGCTTAAGCAAGCTATTGCATTTGGAATTGGTTTTTGTCCTGCTGCCAATACAATAGGCCGCAGGATATCCCAAACCTGCACTTAGCAGCCTATCTGTTATACAAAATACGCTTGTTGAACTTCAGCTTAATCAAACATTTGTATTTTGAATTGGTTTTTGTCCTGCTGCCAAAACACTAGGCCGCAGGGTATCCCAAACCTGCACTTAGCAGTGTATCTGTTATACTAAATACGCTTGTTGATCCTCAGCTTAGTCAAACTATTGCATTTGGATTTGGTTTTTGTCCTGCTTTAAATACAGCAGCCCACATGGGAATCCCAAACCTGCACTTAGCAGCCTATCTATTATACTAAATACGCTTGTTGATCCTCAGCTTAATCAAACTATTGTATTTTGAATTGGTTTTTGTCCTGCTGCCAAAACACTAGGCCGCAGGGTATCCCAAACCTGCACTTAGCAGCCTATCGGTTATACTAAATACGCTTGTTGATCCTCAGCTTAATCAAACTATTGCATTGTGAATTGGTTTTTGTCCTGCTGCCAAAAACCTAGGCCGCAGGGTATCCCAAACCTGCACTTAGCAGCCTATCTGTTATACAAAATACGCTTGTTGCTCCTCAGCTTAATCAAACAATTGCATTTTGAATTGGTTTTTGTCCTGCTGCCAAAACACTAGGCCGCAGGGTATCCCAAACCTGCTCTTAACAGCCTATCTTTTATACTAAATACTTTTGTTGATCCTCAGCTTAATCAAACTATTGCATTTTGAATTGGTTTTTGTCCTGCTGCCAAAACACTAGGCCGCAGGGTATACCAAACCTGCACCTAGCAGCCTATCTGTTATACTAAATATGCTTGTTGATCCTCAGCTTAATCAAACTATTGCATTTTGAATTGGTTTTTGTCCTGCTGCCAAAACACTAGGCCGCAGGGTATCCCAAACCTGCACTTAGCAGCCTATCTGTTATACAAAATACGCTTGTTGCTCCTCAGCTTAATCAAACAATTGCATTTTGAATTGGTTTTTGTCCTGCTGCCAAAACACTAGGCCACAGGGTATCCCAAACCTGCACTTAGCAGCCTATCTGTTATAATAAATGCGCTTGTTGATCCTCAGCTTAAGCAAGCTATTGCATTTGGAATTGGTTTTTGTCCTGCTGCCAATACAATAGGCCGCAGGGTATCCCAAACCTGCACTTAGCAGCCTATCTGTTATACAAAATACGCTTGTTGCTCCTCAGCTTAATCAAACAATTGCATTTTGAATTGGTTTTTGTCCTGCTGCCAAAACACTGGGCCCCAGGGTATCCCAAACCTGCACTTAGCCGCCTATCTTTTATACTAAATACGCTTGTTGATCCTCAGCTTAATCAAACTATTGCATTTTGAATTGGTTTTTGTCTGCTGCCAAAACACTAGGCCGCAGGGTATCCCAAACCTGCACTTAGCAGTGTATCTGTTATACTAAATACGCTTGTTGATCCTCAGCTTAATCAAACTATTGCATTTTGAATTGGTTTTTGTCCTGCTGCCAAAACACTAGGCCGCAGGGTATCCCAAACCTGCACGTAGCACCCTATCTGTTATACTAAGTACGCTTGTTGATCCTCAACTTAATCAAACTATTGCATTTGGATTTGGTTTTTGTCCTGCTTTAAATACAGCAGCCCACATGGGAATCCCAAACCTGCACTTATCAGCCTATCTATTATACTAAATTCGCTTGTTGATCCTCAGCTTAATCAAATTATTGTATTTTGAATTGGTTTTTGTCCTGCTGCCAAAACACTAGGCCGCAGGGTATCCCAAACCTGCACTTAGCAGCCTATCAGTTATACTAAATACGCTTGTTGATCCTTAGCTTAATCAAACTATTGCATTTTGAATTGTTTTTTGTCCTGCTGCCAAAACACTAGGCCGCAGGGTATCCCAAACCTGCACTTAGCAGCATATCTGTTATACAAAATATGCTTGTTGCTCCTCAGCTTAATCAAACAATTGCATTTTGAATTGGTTTTTGTCCTGCTGCCAAAACACTAGGCCGCAGGGTATCCCAAACCTGCACTTAGCAGCCTATCTTTTATATTAAATACGCTTGTTGATCCTCAGCTTAATCAAACTATTGCATTTTGAATTGGTTTTTGTCCTGCTGCCAAAACACTAGGCCGCAGGGTATCCCAAACCTACACGTAGCACCCTATCTGTTATACTAAATATGCTTGTTGATCCTCAGCTTAATCAAACTATTGCATTTTGAATTGGTTTTTGTCCTGCTTTAAATTCACCAGCCCACATGGGCATCCCAAACCTGCACTTAGCAGCCTATCTTTTATATTAAATACGCTTGTTGATCCTCAGCTTAATCGAACTATTGCATTTTGAATTGGTTTTTGTCCTGCTTTAAATTCACCAGCCCACATGGGCATCCCAAACCTGCACTTAGCAGCCTATCTGTTATAATAAATGCGCTTGTTGATCCTCAGCTTAATCAAGCTATTGCATTTGGAATTGGTTTTTGTCCTGCTGCCAAAACAATAGGCCGCAGGATATCCCAAACATGAACTTAGCAGCCTATCTGTTATACAAAATACGCTTGTTGAACCTCAGCTTAATCAAACTTTTGTATTTTGAATTGGTTTTTGTCCTGCTGCCAAAACACTAGGCCGCAGGGTATCCCAAACCTGCACTTAGCAGTGTATCTGTTATACTAAATACGCTTGTTGAACCTCAGCTTAATCAAACTTTTGTATTTTGAATTGGTTTTTGTCCTGCTGCCAAAACACTAGGCCGCAGGGTATCCCAAACCTGCACTTAGCAGTGTATCTGTTATACTAAATATGTTTGTTGATCCTCAGCTTAATCAAACTATTGCATTTTGAATTGTTTTTTGTCCTGCTGCCAAAACACTAGGCCGCATGGGCATCCCAAACCTGCATGTAGCACTCTATCTGTTATACTAAATACGCTTGTTGATCCTCAGCTTAATCAAACTATTGCATTTTGAATTGGTTTTTGTCCTGCTTTAAATTCACCAGCCCACATGGGCATCCCAAACCTGCACTTAGCAGCCTATCTGTTATAATAAATGCGCTTGTTGATCCTCAGCTTAATCAAGCTATTGCATTTGGAATTGGTTTTTGTCCTGCTGCCAAAACAATAGGCCGCAGGATATCCCAAACCTGCACTTAGCAGCCTATCTGTTATACAAAATACGCTTGTTGCGCCTCAGCTTAATCAAACTATTGCATTTTGAATTGGTTTTTGTCCTGCTGCCAAAACACTAGGCCGCAGGGTATCCCAAACCTGCACTTAGCAGCGTATCTTTTATACTAAACACGCTTGTTGATCCTCAGCTTAATCAAACTATTGCATTTTGAATTTATTTTTGTACTGCTTTAAATACACCAGCCCACATGGGCATCCCAAACCTGCACGTAACACCCTATCTATTATACTAAATGCGCTTGTTGATCCTCAGCTTAATCAAACTATTGCATTTTGAATTGGTGTTTGTCCTGCTGCCAAAACACTAGGCCGCAGGGTATCCCAAACCTGCACTTAGCAGCCTATCTGCTATACTAAATACGCTTACTGATCCTCAGCTTAATCAAACTATTGCATTTTGAATTGTTTTTTGTCCTGCTGCCAAAACACTAGGCCGCAGGGTATCCCAAACCTGCACGTAGCACCCTATCTGTTATACTAAATATGCTTGTTGATCCTCAGCTTAGTCAAACTATTGCATTTGGATTTGGTTTTTGTCCTGCTTTAAATACAGCAGCCCACATGGGAATCCCAAACCTGCACTTAGCAGCCTATCTATTATACTAAATACGCTTGTTGATCCTCAGCTTAATCAAACTATTGTATTTTGAATTGGTTTTTGTCCTGCTGCCAAAACACTAGGCCACAGGGTATCCCAAACCTGCACTTAGCAGTGTATCTGTTATACTAAATACGCTTGTTGAACCTCAGCTTAATCAAACTTTTGTATTTTGAATTGGGTTTTGTCCTGCTGCCAAAACACTAGGCCGCAGGGTATCCCAAACCTGCACTTAGCAGTGTATCTGTTATACTAAATATGTTTGTTGATCCTCAGCTTAATCAAACTATTGCATTTTGAATTGTTTTTTGTCCTGCTGCCAAAACACTAGGCCGCATGGGCATCCCAAACCTGCATGTAGCACTCTATCTGTTATACTAAATACGCTTGTTGATCCTCAGCTTAATCAAACTATTGCATTTTGAATTGGTTTTTGTCCTGCTGCCAAAACACTAGGCCGCAGGGTATCCCAAAACTGCTCCTAGCAGCCTATCTGTTATACTACTAAATGCACTTGTGGATCCTCAGCTTAATCAAACTATTGCATTTTGATTTGGTTTTTGTCCTGCTTTAAATACACCAGCCCACATGGGAATCCCAAACCTGCACTTAGCAGCCTATCTGTTATACTAAATACGCTTGTTTATCCTCAGCTTAATCAAACTATTTTATTTTTAATTGGTTTTTGTCCTGCTGCCAAAACACTAGGCCGCAGGGTATCCCAAACCTGCACTTATCAGCCTATCTGTTATACTAAATACGCTTGTTGATCCTCAGCTTAATCAAACTATTGCATTTTGAATTGGTTTTTGTCCTTCTGCCAAAACACTAGGCTGCAGGGTATCCCAAACCTGCACTTAGCGGTCTATCTGTTATACTAAATGCGCTTGTTGATCCTCAGCTTAATCAAACTATTATCAACACTCTATGCAATTACATAGACAAGACTCCGCGGGAATAAACTTGTTTTAAAAGTCTCTTGCAATTATTCACCAGTTGTGTTTAGCTTGTGAATTCATGTGACCCCACCACCAGAATCACATTGCATGTACCAGATTGCTGATTAAAACAAGCCCATCATATCATAACTCAACTTCCGCCAGAAAGAGCACTTCAATAATTATCTTCCCGTGATGAATATTATATCAGCGCCCGTTATTACGGTGTTTTCCAATGCCTTCCACACATTCATACACGCATGTAAAATCAAATAGGGCTGTCCTCATCCACCTCTGCTCCTCCTTGGGTCATCAAGCAGGGGAATTAAACAACAAACCTTGCCGCCCCGGCCGTGGGCTAAGCAGGTAAAGGCACCGCTGTTTGGAGCAGTCAGAAAGGAACGTAGTGACGTCGTGGAGGGTCCCGCCCAACGCGTTTCGTCGTTACTGACTTTCTCATTAGGCAGAATCAAACTATTGCATTTTGAATTGGTTTTTGTCCTGCTGCCAAAACACTAGGCCGCAGGGTATCCCATATTGCCAATTTTCATAGTATCTGGTGCAGAGACGCAGTTCCTCACTTTATTTAGCTTCTTCTTTTTAAAGTAAACACATTTTTTAATATACCTAAAGCACATTTTAAATACAAAAAAATGTCAGGCAGACAAGTCCCAGGATGTTCAAAGAGGAGAGGCAGAGGCAAAGATTCAGCAGGCAGAGGTCGCAGCAGACCAGGGGCGAGTGGCAGCTGGAGTCACAGTGAGAGACCTGATCTGCCAGTATCTGCTAGTGGTCGTGTCTCCACCAGTAACGCATCTGCCGTGGTAGATTGGTTAACGTGGTCATCCACATCATCACAAGTTACATCTGAGACCCCCAGTCTAGGGTCGGCAGGTTCCTCTGACACAACCCTGAGTTGGCATGGCCCGAGAGCAGTCCCTGTCCTCCCATTGCCTCTGTCCTACGCCGTTCCCTCCCCCAGTGACGTATCCTATGCTTTGGGTTCAGCTCCACTCTTTAGTGAGGAGGACAATCAGATAGAGGACAGTCAGCAGCTACTGCCCAGCCAAGAAATGGAGGTGGCTTCTTTGACTAGGCAGACAAATAGTGATGTGGAGAGTGGCGTGGGTGTTGCGAGCATTCCAGCTCCTGCACCAGACACTGTTGAGGAAACCGAGAACATCAGTGATGTGCAGCCACAACTCGATGATGATGATGAAGCCGATTGCACTTGGGAGCCGGATGCAGAAGGGGCTTCATCATCATCATCAGGAGAAGAGGGGCGCAGGTTGCCCCGGAGTCAGCAGCTGAGGCAGCAAAGTGTTAGCAGCATGGTTGGCAGTCAGCATGGGGGCAGAATTGTAAAGCCTGGAGCCAAACAGGGCCGGGGTAGAGCACTTGCTGCACGGCAGGCTACCTTATCGGGAGGTAGTGGAGCAGGGGTTCCTGGAGTTGGCGACAGTAGCAGTGAATCAGTGCACAGTGCGGCCTGTTGGTGGGAAAAGTAGCTACTCGGCAGTGTGGTAGTTTTTCCGCAAGCATCCGCAGGAGGGTAACATGGCCACATGCAAGATATGTAGGCAGAAGGTGAAGCGTGGCCAGGGTCCAACTGTTGGCACCACGGCCCTGTGTCAACATATGATGCGTCACCATAAAGCGGCCTGGGAGAACCGAGGCTCCGAAGAGGTGGTCCAGGCTGCTTCCTCACCGAGTGGCACGCCGCTCTCAATTTCTGCCATCCAAGGCTCCAGCACCTCAGCCGAAGGCAGCTGTGCGTCATACCCATCCTCTGTCGCTCCTCCTGATGCTCCTGCTCCTCCTCCTCCAAGTCATGCATCCCGCCAGCAATCCATCAGCGAAGCCATGTCCAAGAGACAGTAGTATGCGCCCACTCATCTTACGGCACAGAAACTGAATGTGCTCCTGTCCAAGTTGCTGGTGCTGCAGTCGCTCCCTTTTCAGGTGATGGACCCTGCACCTTTCAGAGAACTGATGGCTTGTGCCGAGCCGAGGTGGAGAGTGCCAAGCCGTCATTTCTTTGCCAAGAAGGCAGTACCAGCACTGCACAATTTTGTTGAACAGAAGGTGGGCCAGTCCTTGAGCCTGTCGGTGTGTTGCAAAGTGCATGCAGCGCCGACGTCTGGAGCTGTAACTAAGATCAGGGACAGTACATGTCATTTACGGCCCACTGGGTGAATGTGGTCCCTTTGCAGCAGCAGCAACTTGGACAGGTCACGCCGCTTCAGCCTCCGCGCTCCCTGGCCGTTGTGCCTGTGACACCGTGCGACTCAGCCTCCTCATCCTCCGCCTTCTCCTCACCCTCCACTGTAGGCTCAAGTCTCAGTGCCCCTGCAGTCTACCATGTGTGCAGAGCACGGAGGTGTCACGCTGTGATTCACATGGTTTGTCCTGGCGAACGGAGTCACACAGGGGAGGAACTGCTTACATTTATTCATCAAGAAATCCAAACATGGCTTACACCAAGAAAACTGAAAATGAGAACCATGGTTACCGACAATGGGAAGAACATTTTGTCTGCACTGCGACAAGGAAGGCTGACCCATACGCCCTGCATGGCTCACGTCTTCAATCTGGTTGTGAAGCGGTTTCTGAAGTCTTCCCCCCATCTGCAAGACATCCTAACAACTTCAAGGAAACTTTGCATGCACTTCAGCCACTCATACACCACCAAGCACACCCTTCTTGAGCTACAGCGTCAGAACGGTAGCCCCCAACATAGTCTGATTTGCGATGTTTCCACCCGTTGGAATTCCACCCTGCATATGTTGGACAGACTATACGAACAGAGAAAAGCCATCACGGATTTCTTGATGATCCAAGCAGATAGGGGGACTCCCCTGTGTAACTTCAATGTCAACCAGCTACTCATACGTGACACCTGCCATTTGCTCAGGCCCTTTGAGGAAGCCCCTTTATTTGTGAGTCGCCAGGATTACGGGATGAACGACGTGATTCCACTGCTTCATGTACTACAGCACATGTTGAAAACCATGGCTGGTCAGGGCACTGGAGACATGCCATCTACATCTTACGGCCACATGAACCCCGTTGGAGCTGAACTGGAGGAGGAAGAAGAGGAGGAGTGGCACAGTGCACAGTTTAGGCTTGGAGAAATGTCTGGTTTATCTAGTCAGCTGACAGTAGAGGAGGAGCAGGAGCAGCCAGAGGAGCTAGAGGGTTGTGAGGAAGGCGAGACAGAGGACCCAGACACACTGTGGTAGTATGCAGTGGAGATGGAGACAGGTAGTCCCTCCGAGTCACTTGCGCAAATGGCAGGAAGCATGCTCACGTGCTTGCGTAGTGACCCTAGAATTGTTTCCATTTGTCGACGGGATGACTTCTGGCTGTCCACCTTATTGGACCCTCGGCACAAAATGGGGGCATTTTTTAAACCCGCCGAGAGGGAGGACAAACTGAACTACTACAAAGACATTCTACGTAGTCAGTTGGCCGATGCCTATCTGCGCCATGGTCCATACTCTCGCAGGTCTGACTCGGGGGGACCTCTGCGCTCACCTTCCACTGCCATGCCTGCTGGGGGGGGTTGGCAGGAGCAGCAGCAGCAACTCCATCAGCAGCAGCCTCATTCTTCAGTCGCTAATGAGTAGCCTTCTACACCCGCATAGTGAGGCTACTCATGAGCAGCAGGAAGACCTGGAGCAGGACCTCAACCAGCAGGTCATGTCATACCTTGACATGACCATGCCAACACACCTTCAGGATCCGCTGGACCTCTGGGCAGCCAAACTTGGCTTGTGCCGCAACTAGCAGAGTTTGCCCTGGAAAAGCTTTCCTGCCCGGCAAGTAGCGTGCCATCTGAGCGGGTGTTTAGTGCGGCGGGGGCCATAGTTACGGCGAAGGGAACTCGTCTGTCAACTAAAAATGTGGAGAGACTCACCTTTGTCAAAATGAATCAGGGATGGATCAGCCAGGATTTCCACCCACCAATGGCTGATGCATGCGACTAGATTCAGCATGGTGCCACGTTTTACACTTTCCAAATGGTGCAAAACATATTTATGTCTTTAGGCCAATTTTTGGGCTCCTGCTGATGCCAACTTCAGGGTGTGCCTTTCAGCCAATTTTTGGCCTCCTGCTGATTCCAACTTCAGGGTGTGCCTTTCAGTTAATTTTTGGCCTCCTGCTGCTGCCAACTAGAGATGAGCGAACTTCTCAAAATTTCGATTCGGGCGATTCGCAGAATTTCTCAAAGAAATTCGGGTTCGTCCGACTCGAACTTTAACGAATCGCCCATCTCTGGTGGGAGCGGGGAGGCCGGCTTCCACTACCCGCTGACAGTGCAGCCGGCCTCCCCGCTCCCACCATGCCGGCATTTTTTTTTTTTATTTCAGGGAAAATTCTGTCAGCACGAACCACTAAAAATTCGGGTTCTTGCTGAATCGAATTTTCCCTGAAATTCGGAGCGAATTCAGGTTCGTTAGAACCGATTCGCTCATCCCTACTGCCAACTCCAGGGTGTCTTTCAAGCAATGTTTGGGCTCCTGCTTATGCTGCTGCCAACTCCAGGGTGTGCCTTACAGCTAATGATTGTGCTCCTGCTGCTGCCAACTTCAGGGTAACTTCCAGCCAATTTCTGGGTTCCTGCAGCTGCTGCCAACTCCAGGGTGTGTCAGTCAATCTTTGGGCTCCTGCTGCTGCTGCCAACTCCAGTGTCTCTTTCAAGCAATATTTGGGCTCCTGCAGCTGCTGCTGCTGCTTGCAACTCCAGGGTGTGATTCATCCAATTTTTGGGCTCCTGTAGCAAACTCCAGTGTCTCTTTAAAGCAGTGTTTGGGCTCCTGCTGCTGCTTGCAACTCCAGGGTGTGATTCATCCAATTTTTGGGCTCCTGCAGCCAACTCCAGTGTCTTTTTAAAGCAATATTTGTGCTCCTGCTCCTGCTGCTTGCAACTCCAGGGTGTGATTCATCCAATTGTTGGGCTCCTGCAGCCAACTCCAGTGTATCTTTCAAGCTATGTTTGGGCTGCTGCTGCTGCTTGCAACTCCGGGGTGTGATTCAGCTAATTTTTGGGCTCCTGCTGCTGCCAGCTCCAGGGTGTGTTTTTCAGGCACTATAGGAGCCCCTCATAGTGAAGCCACTTCAACTCTCTGCAATTGTGCTGCTCTGCAATTCTATTACCGATGCCTCTGATCTGCATGTGAAAATTATTTACAGTATTATTTCATGAACCCAGCAAGGTAGAATGGTTTACAACCCTATTGAGGCTGTAGGAGGCTCAGAAATAGCCGTTTTTAATAAATAAATAAAAATATAATAAATTCGGGTCCAAACGATTTTTGACGGAAAATTCGGCAAATCAGTCGAATTTTTCAAAAGTCAGCTCAACTCTAGTTGCTACATTTAATACCTTAGATATTTGTGTTTTACAAATGTTGAGATAGAAGTGCAAGCGAGACCCTTAAAGCTGATGAAAACCCAGGATTTCCACTATTACAATATCTTGATTTGGGGTGTCCTGCTGTGTGAGCCCCCTCCCAGTTTGGCTCACAACCTCACCTTTCCCTGACCCCATACCCATGCTCTGGCTTTTCTCCAATCAGTGCTTTACCCTGTGAATACTACATACTATGCCAGCAGCCACCAGAAAAGGTGAGTGAATGCAAGGTCACACAGCGGGGCACCCCGAATCAAAATGCTCCAAGGTTGCTTGGATTGCTGAAGTCGTTTAGGCTCCAGGGCCAGCTCGGCGGGTGGTTGGTCCACTATAATCATTCTGCAATTTCCACACCTGTAAACACGCTGTTTGTTTTAACCTTGAGAAAGGGACCCTGTGTGGCCCTGAGGCATTGTATTGCTTTACATTAAACGAGAACCTGTTAGTGGAGGATTTATTTAAAGGAAAAGTCTACTCTCATGCAGTTTTCAAAAATGTTATCAATGTGTGTTTTATGGATGCATTTTTTACTACCTGCAAGCTGTTGCTATTGGCAACTGTACAATGAACCCTGAACACACAGAACGCTGTTGGTGGGCAGGTTTAGTGAGCTACCTCACCTTAGCAGTGGTCATAGCAGCAGTGTTCTGTGTTTGCATGGCTTATGTCTCTCTTCTTGTAGATCTTGGTGTACAGACTTGGTGTAAAGTTGCCAATAGCAACAGATTGCAGACAGTAATAATTGCTTCCATAAAACACATTTCCTAACATAATAAAATATTTTAAAAAATGCTAGGTAAGCTCAGTACCTTGAAGACATCCTTTCAGCCTAATCAAGAGACACAGATTTGCAATGTGATCTAACTGTGGGAGTTATATATCAAGCCATAGCGCCAGGTAGCCACTGGCAGTGACAGGTAGTGAACAGTAACCGCCAGGCGCTGTACGCAATACCACATTTATCAAAGAAATTCTGGTGAGCGACTCTAACAGCGTCAAGTAGCAACCGATTCATCAGCGTATACCGGCGATGCTCTGGCTTCCAGAGCACCTGGTATTACCTGTCGCTACCTGTCGCTCTCCCATACTTTTCAATGGACGTTACTTTTCTTCTGTTTAAACTGGGTTTTCTTTAATTAATTTTTTTTTATCAAATAATTGTGTGACCTCCTGGCCTAGAAAAAGTCATTTTTGAAAACTTTTTAGATTTTTTATATTTTTATGCAGGATTGTCATTACAGGTCTGGTATTAAAGTGTTAATGTCACAATGTAATAACAATGTAATTACATATGTTTTCGCTTTGTTACTAGAGGATATGTGTTCAAAAATGTACTTTAATCACACAGCGTCTGGCGTTCTGGGCTACAGAAACCCAATATCGAGCGCCAACGCTGTGTGAGGCCATTGATGAATTTGAGGCGCTCGGTAACAGTGAACCATAGCCGATCAAAGCGACTACTAGCTGTCGCCCTGAGCGCCTCACTACAGATGCTCATCTGCCGGTACCTGTCGCGTTTAGTGAATCAGTGAATCAGAAAGAACTTCCATTGCAGTATTTTGAAAAATCTAATATACCCTGAGTAATGTAAAAAAATAAATAAGTATGGCCAAAGAAAGCAAAAGCAAACTCTAAACATTTATTAAAATATATACATTCAAACAAAACAAGGTCAGGACAGTTAGGTGCTCTCACTATTTGTATTGGGGAGTTAGTCACGGGGGAGCAAAAGAAGGAGGAGCTCTGCTTATACTAGAAAGATGCAAGGAGCTAACACAGGTGATATCACTGCTGATAACATCCCAAGCAAAAGTATTAATTTAATTAATATTGTTTATTTATAAAGCGGATTCATATTCTATGATTCTGTACAATAAATGTTTTTTACTAATTTTATTTAGGGTTAATTTATTTATGTACTGTTTCTATTTTATGTAGCTATATTGGATGTTTTTTTTCGCTATTATCTTTTTATTGAAAGAAGGCGCAAATCATTCTACGCGGATACATTGACTTGCAAGACATGATGAGGTCCAACAATTGTTTAGAATAAAAGATGACTGTTTTCAGTAGTGTTTTTCTGTGCACACATAATAAAGCATGACTTTAGATTAAACAAAGCATTGTTTCTACTTTTTTTTCTATTTTCAATTTGAGAACAAAGGAAAGGGGAAAACAAAGAAAAAGGCAAAACCTTCAAACCGACAAAGACCCCCATAGTCAAAAACAACTCCCCAGACAAGATATGCTGTTCTCAATAGAGCAATATTTTTCAGAGATTTACAAATCTTCCTATCACTGAGGCTGTTAAATTCCTGAATTCTACATATGTAACCTACTTTAGTTAGTCACATAGCTATTGTAGGGTTTTTTTTGAAGATTAGGTAATTTTTGAAGATTTTTTTAGAGGTATGGGCTATATTTACTACATAGCTGTCTGGGTCATTTTTCAGATCAATGGTGTGTTTTTTTTGTATGACCTCTCTGAATTGGGACCAAAAGAAAATAAGCATTTTCAGGATTGGCATTTCACAGTAGGCACAAAAGGCCTCCACTTCGTAGGTGTCAAGGTGCTTTGCAGGCATCCCTTACCACTGTAATGGGATTGGCATTTCACAGCAGGCACAAAAGGCAACTTCACAGGAAAAGATAGGGTCCAAGTGACCACAGACTGATATTATCAGGTTGTACAAATGTAATATGCAAACAAAACAAAGAATATCCTATGCTTATCCAGCACTTACTCAACATATATGCAGTTCCTGGCTGACTGAGTGCAGGCCTTGTGCCAGCCACACCAAGCAAACAGCAGGGAACAATCTGATTTAGCAGTTCCATTCTAGTCAGATCAGTTCTCAATGCCCTCAGTCATGTCTGTATTCCCAAACTCAGAGCCCTGACTGTTTGAGCTCCAACCATTTTCAAGGCTTCCACAGCTGCAGCCTGATTATTCCACTAACAATCTCAAAACTAACAATCGCAAAACTTGGGCTGTCAGTCCTGGGATAGGTGGAGTTGAATGCCCACCCTTCTCCAAACCAACTCCAGCACACCAGGCTCTTATACTAGGTGTACTAGTCTAGAGCTAATGGTAATTTAGGCTGTGAGCAAAATTATTCAATAAACCACTTATCAGCAAAGGAGTAAATCCTGTACCAGAGAGTAGTGTCCAATAAAGGGGGTGCACAACCTCAAGGAGCCCCCTATTGCCCTTTATATCACCAGACTAGATTTCCCAGATTTCATAGTGTGAGCTTGGGGGGGGGTGCTGCCCAAGTACCCCCTAGTGACAAGAAGGCAGCACAATTAGTTACTCAAACAAGTAAACAGAAAAAGGAAACAGTATAAAATTGTTAGGGCGAGCGCTGCGCGTCCATCTCGCAGCACTTCACTTACCTCCATGGCTGCATCCAGCCATCATCCATCTCACAGCACTTCCCTCACCTCCATGGCTGCTCCCAGCCGTCTCCCTATCCCCCATGCTTCCTCCTCGCATGGTCAGGTGCGCGCACGTCTACCACGAACCTGTGCTGCCAGCCCTGACCTCTGCCTGTACTCACTACATCTTTTGCCTGCCCTTGTCCACCACGCTGAACCTTGGCTAACTGTGGAACTGGGCCGCTGTTGGCGGGTAGCGACCTGGGGGTCACTCGGCGCTACAGGACCAACCTGCCTTGCGGTGGGCTCTGGTGAATACCGGTGGCATCTTAGACTCCGCTCCCCTGACACGGCACTCACCATCAGTTCCACAGTCAAAGCGGATCCACATCCTAGTCCGTTCCACTCGGTCCGCGACAATAATATTTATATATATATATATATATATATATATATCCCTTTTTCAACATTTGTTGAACGCCATTGCCTCTTTTCCAGCTAAAGTTTAAGCATGCTGATCGCACTACTACCCCCCCCATTACAAGTGGGACATTTTTTTGAGGACTTGCCCACAACTGCCAGGACTTCACAACCACCACAGTTGCCTGTGCCATGACCTAGTCCTTCTTCAACAGCTGCAGCCTCTGCTAATGATGTTACTACTACCACCAACAGCGCCTCCACTGCCAGCCTGTCAAACTCTGCTACTACCTGGTCAACACAGCCGCAGTTTAACCCTGTGATGCCCAAAATGGGCAGATTGTTCAGCACTTGTAAAAAGTCACTGCGTCTTCTTCATCTAAAATTTAAGGGTGCCAATCCTGCAGTTCCTGGCTGACTGAGTGCAGGCACTCAGTCAAGTGGTACTTACAAATGACTTTCAGGGCCACCAGGCATTGTTTCCAATGTGTTTTAGATGAAAGTTTGTACCAAACTAGTTCGGACAAAACTAAACTTTTTTGGAAAAGTTTGGCGAGCTGGCGAGCCGAACTTTTGAAAAGTTTTCTCATCTCTAATAAAGAAAATATTTTATCCATCATAATAAGTTAAATATTCTTATTTTTTTTTCCAAACTGATATTTGGTGCTTTGTTTCTTCATAGCCTATAGAGTCCTGTTGTTAAACTTGCCTCAACAAATAATTAGAATGACTCTGAATGATTAAATATTACTGTATTATTAATTATAGAATGTAAAAAGGAAAACAGTTAATCAAATTATTTAATTGTTACTGTCATTGTGTGATTGACATTTTCTCCTCAAATAGAATAGGAATGGATTAGGTGTTTTTGACTGAGGCAGATGGGCAAACATCTGTCATAGAGGAGGTGGCCATTTTTTAAAACAACATCTTTTCCGCTGCAACTATCCAGCTTATCACAGGTGCAGTGAATTTTCCTGAAAAAATAATAATAGTAGAATAAGAGGCTGATTCATCATTAGCCGCAGGTAGCGACAGATGAGCGTCTGTAGCAGGCATTTTCAGAGCGCCCGCTAGTAGTCACTGTGCTCAGCCGTGGGTCGCTACTTTATAGCAACTCAGTCGCTGTTCAGTAATGTTGAATACATTGTGATGAGTCGCTATTTGACCAGTACAGCGCTGTATGGGAGCGCATGTTAGCGACTGCTCATAGCGACCGACTCACACCATATTCAGGAAAAAAACAGCCTCACAAAACGCTGAAAAAAAAACTTGTTTGAAGCCCAGAGCGCAGGAGGCGGTGTGTTTAAAGTCTGTTTTCAAGCATCTATCAACTAGTAACAAAGAGAAAACATATGGAATTACATTGTAGCAACATTGTAACATGAACACTAATGCCAGACCTGTAATGTCATTTCTGAAGAAATATTTAAAAAATGTTAAAAATGTGAAAAAAACTGCTTTTTCAGTGCCAGAAGAGGTCACTTTTTTGGGGGAATTATTTGTGATTTTTGGGAAAATTAAAAAAAAAAAAAACCCGTTTAAAGAGAAGAAAAGGTTCGTCCATTGAAATGTATGGGGGAGCGAATGGTAGCGAAAGGTCATACCTGGCGCTGTGCAAGGCTGAATGCTGGCGCTGTTCGCTGAGGCTGTGAAAATGATAAATCAGATGCTACATGGCGCTATCCCAGTTGCTAAACAGATTCTGCTTGATAAATGTGGAATTGCGTGCCGTGTCCGGCGTTGACCAGTCGCTATCTGTCGCTACCTCTCATTAACCAGGCGCTACCTGACGCTATCCTTCCTTAAATAACCCCCATAGATTAATGATTTCTCAGGTGTTGAAGGTTCATCAAAAAAGGCCCTGTAAGCTCACTGCACACGTAGCAAAATGTCTATTAAGCATTGTTGCATCATAGGTTTTGTAATATTCCCATTGTCTGGCCCAAAAAAGGTACATTTGCAATGGAAATTATATACGGTGATATAAACATCCATGGCCTTTCAAAAAAAGATATTTAAACACCATGCTCTTTACATAATAGTTGTCTATAAAAGTCAGAAATACAGCTGTAAAATTTAAACGATTTGTAACATTTATTCTAATGTGTTTTTTCAAGGAAACAAGAGCTATTAAATGAAAAGAAAATACATTTGATTATTAATCTTTTTCATTTCAATGTTGAAGATTACACAAGAGAACATAAATACATTAACATAAAATCCTGAGGGTCTCTTGTTGATTGAACAGAATAAAGCCACATAATGTATCCTTGTGTACAAGCTATTCCGGAACAAAATTAGCAGGTTGTTGTAATAAGAATCATGTACTGAGCTAAGGGACATTGATAAATGACTCACAATTTCAACCTATTATGAAGACATTTGCCATGAAAATATATACATTTAATGATGTGAAGCTGTATAGAAGCATTTCCTAAAAGACAATAATTTAAATACTTGTAGTAGTTATCTAACATTTTGCTTTCTTGGGGTTACTTCTGACTGACACTAGTAGTTCTTGGGGTTACTTCTGACTGACACTAGTAGTGCAGTGATTCAGAGTAAGGATATGGTTTAATTTTGCCTAAATATAGGATTTATTATGTTTTAGATTCAGTATTATCAGAATCTGAATTCACCAGTATTCAATGGAAATTCCATGGTCTTCTACATCATGCAATGAACAACCAATCAGCCAGGGTCATTCATTTTGCATTGGGCATAGTGCAGAGATTCATACGTAAAATGAATAGATATATAAACACATATGTGTAGGGCAAGTTACAGGTGAGTAGGTTACATACAGAATGAGCAAAGAGACCACTTAATTCAGAGAGATGATGAGTTGTTAAGCAGCACAACTATCGGGAAGTGGGAGGCAGTCTGCTGGATCCTCAGATTTCTTTCACACATCAATTGACCTCCCCAGTAGACAGATGCAGAGTGCTAAACCTGGAGACATTTTTATTTACATGTCTCCCACTCCCCTCACCCTCTGGGAGGAGGGTTCCCTTCTTTTAACCCTTAGCCAGAAAACTACTCAAAACTATATGGAACAGTATATATATATATATCAGTCTGAGGATGTATTCCATGTTACAATTCCATGTGAGGAAGTTTGATAGGGGGTAGGAGGGTATGCACAGGATTGAGTTTGAGCAGCTTGGCCCAGAGAGCATAGTCCATGGGCTATGTCCAAACAGGTTGGTGCAATCAATGCTCAAGAGGAGAAAGTAGCGAAGGAGAAGAAGATGTAGATTATGACATACATGTCTCAATATGGTATGCATATATGAAACAGAAGAGCACTGCTCACCGCACATGGCAACAGAGTTTTGCTAGACCAGTTGACCCCAACACTAGTTATGTGCAGTTGATGAGGGCTATCTTTAAGTTCTTTAATATTTGAGGTTCTGACTAAAATGTTGTCTTCTGCAACATGTGTGGAGATGTGGCAAGAATTTGTACAACTCAGAACTGTGTACATCAACCGAATGAAGACCACCCTCTTCCCCCTACTTACTGTTCATGACCCAAGTAGCGACCTATGGCCTCTTTATATACATCTGCTTCTCTATAGCTCTTCTTGAACCCTTTGACCTGCATCTAAATTAACCAAGCATGATTTTTAGATGATGGTTAGATGTTAGTTAAACTGATTAGCTGTAAAGTTGGACCACCCTGAAAAAATCAGTCTTTACGCTAATAGGTCCCTTCTAAGTCCCCCTCTAGGAGCCTTTTGTTTGTATTAAAGGTGTAATTGATAGAAAAAAAATCCTCTTGGCAATGTGAAGCCATGTATAGTACATAGGAAGCTATGTATGAAATATGCTACAATGTTGCTGAAAAAAGGCAAACTATAAAGTGCCAGCAGTGAGAGGACTACAAATATTGGGCATGTTGCAAATCAATAACATTGAGCACAGGCAAGTTAAAATGTGGCCACCACAAAATATGCCCACAGGGTCAGAAAAATACAGAATGGTGGCAAACAATCAATGACATAAAAACCTAGACCATACTATTTCTAACATACACAGCTGGACATGTACACTGCAGACAAGTTGAGCTGGGCAGCCTAGACAGAAAAACAGGACACTAATGATCATTCACAATGTGATACAACCACAAAGTGACATTGACAAGCTGTACTTGTCCAGAAAATCAGGGGGCAGAGAACAGTTGTATGTGAAGCAGACCATCAAGAGGAGAAACATATGCTAGCAGACTTTGTTAAAGATACTTGCTTGAGGTGAAACATTGGATACTACAGCAAACACAGAACAAATATGAAGCCCATGGCCAATTATTATTATGGGAAAGCAAACAGAAGGCCCGATTCTAGCAGCACAAGATCAAGCAATCAGAATAAAAAAAGTCCAGAGTTGCAAAACTTATGGATCCCATACATAGGCTGACAAAACAAACTATAACAACACTGGGCTGCTGCAAAAAAGATTGCATAGACTGATTACAACTACGAGTAACAAAAGCATCACCAAAACAATTCACTGATACCTGTATCAGAACTACAACCTGCATCACAAAAATGATTCATGATATCAGTATTAGAATTACCACCCACCTGCAGCAAAGAACTGGTGGAATCATAAACCTAAAAAGTGGTTAAAATGAAGATGCCAAAATAAACCCCCAACATCACCATTGTTGAAAAAAAGGGCGTGGCTTGTGAAAGTTATGCTATCCGGAGATAGCTGAGTTGAAATGGCGATCACAAAATATGAGGTCCTGAAGTCCAACTGCAAGACCATAACAGAGGTTCCAGTGGTCATCGGCACACTAGGAACCCAAAGGGCCTCAGATGGAACTTGAAACAAAATCACCATCAGCCAAAGGCAAAAGACCACCTTGCTGGGCTCTGCTTGCATTATTTGCTGATACATCGCATGGTCTTTTTGTTTGAGAAGATCCTGACTGGTGATAGACTAAAACTGTGATTTTGTGTCATGTTTACAGTTTTTTCAGTAACATAAGGATAATTCATATTTGAACACTTGTTTTAAGATGAGAGTGAGAGATTTATTATTTTCATTTTAAAATCAAGGGCACAACATCTCAAAGAAACATGTCCGACCAGTTGCTGGAGTTTTAGAAGAGGAATGTTGCCCCATTCTTTTCTAATATAGGATTCTAGCTGTTTAATAGTTCTGGAGTTCTTTGCCAGATTTTTTATTTCATAATGCGTCAAATGCTTTCTGTTTATATAAGGTCTGGAGCAGTTAGGCCAGTTTAGCACCCAGAGTCCTTTTCTGCGAAGCCATGCTGTTGTGGATACAGTGTGTGGTTTAGCATTGTCCTACTAAAATAAACAAGGTTTTCAATGAAGGAGCTGTTATCTGGAAAAGAGCATATGTTATATACTGTTTAACATTGATAGTTCAAGATGTGTGAGGTGCTCATGTCATGGGCAATGATGCAACCCCATACCATCAGAGATACAGGCTTTTGAACTGTGCACTGATACAAGCTAGGTGGCCCCTCGCCACTTAAATGTACATGACACAGAATCTGGAGTTTCTATAGATTTTAAATTGTGATTTATCTGTCCACAAAACAGTTCTCCATTAACATCAACTTGCATTCATGGATTGCACAGAAAAGTTTACTCACAGGCAATGATTTCTAGATGTATTCTTGGGTCCATACATTGATTTGCATTACCGATTCATGCCTCTTTTTAATGCTAACCCTAAGTACCTGTAGATCATCATGAGCATCCAAGACTGCCCATTGGCCTTTTTCACAAACTGTAGATTTCTCCATAAGTTCTGAATCTTGTAATATTTTGCACTGTAGATGGTGAGATATTTAAAACCTTTGCAATTTGTGTCGAGGAAGATTTTTTGGAAATTGTTCATTTTATGATCCCGTATTTTACAATTTGGTTGGACTGATAATTTTTGCTTCTAAGAGATGTTCTATTTTTTTTTTTGTTATATACAAATAAATGTGTGTTGAAAATTGACCCTCCAGCTGTAGCACTTACTATTCCAATTTGTTATAATTAGAGATGAGCGAGTAGTGAAATATTCGAAATTTCGAATTTCGATTCGAATAGACCGCGTTACTCGACTACTCGACCGAATATCGAATCCCATTATAGTCTATGGGAAAAAAATGCTCGCCACTTGGAAATCTCAATTCGACCACTTGGAGGTCACCAAGTCCACCCTGAAACATCAGAAAATGATGCCAACACTGCTGGAATGCAACTGGAACAGCAGGGGAAGCATGTCTGGGTGCATATAACGCGCCCAAGTCGCACTATTACGCCACTATCACAGCCACTCAACAATACACTCCAAACACAATATAACTTCTACGTAAAGTGAGACAAGACAAGGAAACCTTCTTTCCTCTACATTGCCATGGACCCCAAGCCAAACTGTACAAAAAAGAAGAACAAAATTCTGCACCCCTTAAAATCACGTTGCCTAATGACAACCACAGATGGCATAGGCAAGGGGGAAAATAAATAGACCCCACCCCTAATTGTCATTGTGTGTGTGTGTGTGTGTGTGTGTGTGTGAGATGTGGTCAGACATGTCCTCTTGTGTCATTGTGTCACCCCAGCAGTAAGGGAAGCTTAAAGGAGGAGGTTTGTTACAGTGTGTCACCCCAGCAGTAAGGGAAGCTTACAGGAGGAGGTTTGTTACAGTGTGTCACCCCAGCAGTCAGGGAAGCTTACAGGAGGAGGTTTGTTACAGTGTGTCACCCGAGCAGTAAGGGAAGCTTAGAGCTGAGACCTCTTAAAAATTGTGTGGAGGCCCAAGATCTGAGACCTCTTAAAAATTGTGTGGAGGCCCAAGAGCTGAGACCTCTCAAACATTGTGTGGAGTCCCAAGAGCTGAGACCTTTTAAAAATTGTGTGGAGGCCCAAGAGCTGAGACCTCTTAAAAATTGTGTGGAGGCCCAAGAGCTGAGACCTTTTAAAAATTGTGTGGAGGCCCAAGAGCTGAGACCTTTTAAAAATTGTGTGGAGGCCCAAGAGCTGAGACCTTTTAAAAATTGTGTGGAGGCCCAAGAGCTGAGACCTCTCAAACATTGTGTGGAGTCCCACGAGCTGAGACCTCTTAAAAATTGTGTGGAGGCCCAAGAGCTGAGACCTTTTAAAAATTTTGTGGAGGCCCAAGAGCTGAGACCTTTTAACAATTGTGTGGAGGCCCAAGAGCTGAGACCTCTCAAACATTGTGTGGAGTCCCAAGAGCTGAGACCTTTTAAAAATTGTGTGGAGGCCCAAGAGCTGAGACCTCTTAAAAATTGTGTGGAGGCCCAAGAGCTGAGACCTTTTAAAAATTGTGTGGAGGCCCAAGAGCTGAGACCTTTTAAAAATTGTGTGGAGGCCCAAGAGCTGAGACCTCTCAAACATTGTGTGGAGTCCCAAGAGCTGAGACCTTTTAAAAATTGTGTGGAGGCCCAAGAGCTGAGACCTTTTAAAAATTGTGTGGAGGCCCAAGAGCTGAGACCTTTTAAAAATTGTGTGGAGGCCCAAGAGCTGAGACCTTTTAAAAATTGTGTGGAGGCCCAAGAGCTGAGACCTCTTAAAAATTGTGTGGAGGCCCAAGAGCTGAGACCTCTTAAAAATTGTGTGGAGGCCCAAGAGCTGAGACCTCTTAAAAATTGTGTGGAGGCCCAAGAGCTGAGACCTTTTAAAAATTGTGTGGAGGCCCAAGAGCTGAGACCTTTTAAAAATTGTGTGGAGGCCCAAGAGCTGAGACCTTTTAAAAATTGTGTGGAGGCCCAAGAGCTGAGACCTTTTAAAAATTGTGTGGAGGCCCAAGAGCTGAGACCTCTCAAACATTGTGTGGAGTCCCACGAGCTGAGACCTCTTAAAAATTGTGTGGAGGCCCAAGAGCTGAGACCTTTTAAAAATTGTGTGGAGGCCCAAGAGCTGAGCACTTATTAGTGCTGCAGCTACGGCTGCTTTAGTGAGGGGTAGCTGCTGCTGCTGGAATAGGGACAGAAAGACTTCAGTGGTGTATTACCACCTATATACAAAACTATATACACTCTGCTCAAAACGGCTGCTTTAGTGAGGGGTAGCTGCTGATGCTGGAATAGGGACAGAAAGACTTCAGTGGTGTATTAGCACCTATATACAAAACTATATTTTGCACTACTGTTTTGTGTCCTCTGTGCCAACAAAACACTGTTTTATACACGGTGCGTATAGGCACCATTTCACCTTCTGGCAGTATACGGCTGTATAGCCAGGTGTTTTTCTTAAAAATATTTTTATATTTGGCACTACTGTTGTGTGTCCTCTTTACCAACAAAACCTTGTTATATACCCGGTGCGTATAGGCACCATTTCACCTTCTGGCAGTATACGGCTGTATAGCCAGGTGTTCTTCTTAAAAATATTTTTATATTTGGCATAACGCGTGGCCAAAAAAGTAAAACGTCTGAAATGCGGAGGGCTAGCGCAAAGGGACGTGGACGAGGACGGGGGCGCGGAAATGCTGGTGGGGGCACAAACCGCATTGAAGCCAGTGGGGATACAATGCGTGCTGGTGAGGGGCAGCCAGCATTAAGCTCATCCAGCTTCCCTGCCTTTATGGGACAGTTATGCGGGGGGTGGGGTACACCTCTGTTGAGGCCTGAGCAGCGTGAACAGGTGTTGCAATGGATGGCCGATAACGCTTCCAGTCACTTGTCCACCACCCAGTCATCCACACAGTCTCACTCTGACCCTCCTTCCTCCCAACCTGGCCAACAGAGTCAGCCCACCCTTGACCCCTCCCAGGACCTCTTTTCGGGTCCTTTTCCAGATGTGCTGCAAGAATCCCAGGAGCTAGCAGAGGAATTTGTTTGTAGTGATGCCCAAACACTTGAGTATCCGCCATCTGCTAGTGATGTGGACCCGGAACCAGCATCTGCTATCATGAGCGATGATGATGAGACGCAGTTGCCATCAAGGGAGGCTGTTGGAATGTCCAGTGGGCAGGAGGAGGAGCAGAGAGAGGAAGTGGAAGAGGAGGTGGTGGACGACGAAATGACCGACCCCACTTGGACAGGGGTGATGTCCAGCGGGGAAAGCAGTGGAGATGCGGTCTGCGCATCACCGAATAAGGCAGCAAGAGGCAGAGGACAGTCCAGAGGCAGAGGACAGTCCAGACAGAGAAGGCAGGCCACAGCCAGCAGGGCCGAAGCTCTTCCCGGCAGCAGGCAGTCGCGCGAAGCTCCCCCATCGAGGCCTCGTACTTCTGTGGTGTGGAGATTTTTTAATGTTTGCGCGGATGACAAACTGAGCGCGGTTTGCGCAATCTGCCACTCAAAACTGAGTAGGGGCTCTGAGAAGAGCAATCTGACCACCTCAGGCATGCGCCGTCACTTGGAATTCAAGCACTGGGCTGAGTGGGAGAGAGCAAACGCAATACAACCTGCGCCCCGTCTTGCTGCCACTGCCTCTTCCCCTTTGTTGTGTGCTGCCACTGCGGTCCAGACCTCCAGCCAGGACACCTCCACATCTGCCTCTGCCTCGGCTACTTTGGGGCCTTCTCCTTCAGCCCCCCCTTCCCCCGCATCTTCGTCTGCACCTTCCATCTCCTCGTCCCATCAACTGTCCATCTCGCAGGCGTTCAACCGCAGGCGGAAGTACGCCTCCAGTCACCCCCAAGCCCAAGCCTTAACCTGCCTCATCTCCAAACTGCTGGCCCTGGAGATGTTGCCGTTTTGGCTTGTGGAGACGCAGGCCTTCCGCGACCTGATGGCGGCTGCCGCACCTCGCTATTCCGTCCCTAGCCACCACTATTTTTCCCGGTGTGGCGTCCCCGCCCTGCACCAGCACGTGTCGCGTAACATCAGGCGGACCCTGAGGTACGCAGTCAGCGCAAAGGTCCACTTGACCACCGACTCGTGGACAAGCGCTTGCGGCCAAGGACGCTACATCTCTTTGACGGCACACTGGGTGAATGTTGTGGAAGCGGGGACGGGGTCGCAAACAGGGACGGCCTACATACCACCCCCGCCCAAGATTGCCAGCACGGGTTCTGATAGACCCCCCTCCTCTTCCTCCTCCTCCTCCTCCTCCTCCTCTGCCTTAACATCGCCCTCAGCCCCTAGCTGGAAGCGTTGCAGCACTGGCACGGGGAGACGTCAGCAGGCGGTGCTTAAGCTCATCAGCTTGGGCGACAGGAAGCACAGCGCCGCAGAGGTGAGGCACGCCATATTGCAGCAGACAGAGATGTGGCTGTCGCCGCTGCAGCTAGGACCAGGCATGGTCGTGTGCGATAACGGCCGTAACCTGGTGGCGGCTCTGGAGCTTGCAGAACTCAATCACGTACCATGCCTGGCCCACGTTTTTAATTTGGTAGTACAAAAGTTTCTAAAGACTTACCCCAACCTGGCAGAGCTACTGGTCAAAGTGCGGCGCTTGTGCGCTCACTTTCGGAAGTCAACTGTAGCTGCTGCTAGCTTAAAAAAAATCCAGCAACACCTCCATTTGCCTCAACATCGGCTGTTGTGCGACCTGCCCATTCGCTGGAATTCCACCTATTGCATGTTGGCCAGGGTGTGTGAGCAGCAGAAAGCATTGATGGAGTACCAGATGATGCATCCACGCGTGCCTCCAACTCAGCTCCCTCAGTTTGCCAACCACGAGTGGCCATGGATGGCAGACATATGCGATGTATTGCGTATCTGTGAGGAGTCCACTAAGAAGGTCAGCAGCGAGGACGCTATAGTGAGCGTAACCATCCCGCTCCTAGGCGTCCTTAAAGAATCGCTCATCGCAATAAGGGAGAACGCATTGCACACAGAGGAGATGGGGGTAGGAGGAGACGCAACGCAGGTAGACAGTCAGACCACACTTTTGTCTGCTGCTCGGTGGCAGTTGCAGGAGGAGGAGGATGAGGAGGAGGAGGACAACGTGGAGGTGGCTGTGGAAGAGGATGCTGGCGGCGAGGGTAGCAGTCAGGCTGTGTGCGTCCCATTGGTTCAGCGCGGATGGGGCGGAGAGGAGGAGGAAGAGGAGGAAATGGAAAATGATCCTTCTGGTGGGGGCAGTGAGGTCATGCCTACTCAGAGTCTGGCACACATGGCTGACTTCATGCTGGGCTGCTTTTCCCGGGACATACGTGTTGTCCGGATATTGGAGAACAAACTATACTGGGTCTTCGCACTCCTGGACCCCCGGTATAAAGATAACTTCTCCTCTTTTATTCCGGTAGAGGAGAGGACGAATCGATTACTGGAATACCAGAGGGAACTCTTGCAGAACATGATGCAGATTTTCCCACCCAGCATCGCTGGCGGCAGAGAGGAGAGTGTCTCCCAGAGTCTGACAACATCGATCAGGCCCACAGCCACCAGGGGAACACTCTCCAAGGTGTGGGACACGTTCATGTCACCCCCTCGTGCAACTTCCATCACTGCGGGGCCCGCTATCAGCAGGAGGGACAAGTATCGGCGGATGTTGCGGGACTACCTGGCAGACCACACCCCTGTCCTCCCCGATCCCTCGGCGACCTACACTTACTGGGTCTCCAAGTTGGACATGTGGCTGGAACTGTCCCTGTACGCCTTGGAGGTGCTTGCCTGCCCTGCCGCCAGCGTGCTATCAGAAAGGGTGTTCAGCGCAGCCGGGGGCATTATAACCGATAAGCGCAGCCGCCTGTCAACCGACAGTGCCGACAGGCTGACGCTAATCAAAATGAACAGCAAGTGGATTGACCCGGACTTTGCTTGTACAACAGTGGAAAGCAGCCAAGAGTGAAGTGCCATCTGTATGAAGTGCCATTTCCTCCTCCTCCTCCTCCTTAACCGCCGTAGAATTGCTGTATTAATGAAAAAAATTATGGCTCACCTCTTGGGCTTAATACAATCAATTTTTAAGAGGTCTCAACTCTTGGGCCTCCACACAATTTTTAAAAGGTCTCAGCTCTTGGGCCTCCACACAATTTTTAAGAGGTCTCAGCTCTTGGGCCTCCACACAATTTTTAAGAGGTCTCAGCTCTTGGGCCTCCACACAATTTTTAAAAGGTCTCAGCTCTTGGGCCTCTACACAATTTTTAAAAGGTCTCAGCTCTTGGGCCTCCACACAATTTTTAAAAGGTCTCAGCTCTTGGGCCTCCACACAATTTTTAAAAGGTCTCAGCTCTTGGGCCTCCACACAATTTTTAAGAGGTCTCAGCTCTTGGGCCTCCACACAATTTTTAAGAGGTCTCAGCTCTTGGGCCTCCACACAATTTTTAAGAGGTCTCAGCTCTTGGGCCTCCACACAATTTTTAAAAGGTCTCAGCTCTTGGGCCTCCACACAATTTTTAAAAGGTCTCAGCTCTTGGGCCTCCACACAATTTTTAAAAGGTCTCAGCTCTTGGGCCTCAACACAATTTTTAAAAGGTCTCAGCTCTTGGGCCTCCACACAATTTTTAAAACATAGCAGCCCTAATAAGGGCTCTCAATGACTCTCTTGTCTTCTGGTAGCTGGTATATATGGTGGTAAAAGCGATATTCTGAGCTTCTGTGGCCCTGCCTGCCTACATATGAGCTATATACTGTTCAGCATAGTAGCCCTAATAAGGGCTCTCAATGACTCTCTTGTCTTCTGGTAGCTGGTATATATGGTGGTAAATGCGATATTCTGAGCTTCTGGGGCCCTGCCTGCCTACATATGGGCTATATACTGTTCAGCATAGTAGCCCTAATAATAAGGACTCTCAATGACTCTCTTGTCTTCTGGTAGCTGGTATATATGGTGGTAAAAGCGATATTCTGAGCTTCTGGGGCCCTGCCTGCCTACATATGAGCTATATACTGTTCAGCATAGTAGCCCTAATAAGGGCTCTTAATGACTCTCTTGTCTTCTGGTAGCTGGTATATATGGTGGTAAAAGCGATATTCTGAGCTTCTGGGGCCCTGCCTGCCTACATATGGGCTATATACTGTTCAGCATAGTAGCCCTAATAATAAGGACTCTCAATGACTCTCTTGTCTTCTGGTAGCTGGTATATATGGTGGTAAAAGCGATATTCTGAGCTTCTAGGGCCCTGCCTGCCTACATAGGATATGAGCTATATACTGTTCAGCATAGCAGCACTAATAAGGGATTAAGGACTCTCTTGTCTTCTGGTAGCTGGTATATATGGTGGTAAAAGCGATATTCTGAGATTCTGGGGCCTTGCCTGCCTACATATGAGCTATATACTGTTCAACATAGCAGCACTAATAAGGGATTAAGGACTCTCTTGTCTTCTGGTAGCTGGTATATATGGTGGTAAATGCGAGATTCTGAGCTTCTAGGGCCCTGCCTGACTACATAGGATATGAGCTATATACTGTTCAGCGTAGTAGCCCTAAAAAGGGCTCTTAATGACTCTCTTGTCTTCTGGTAGCTGGTATATATGGTGGTAAAAGCGATATTCTGAGCTTCTGGGGCCCTGCCTGCCTACATAGGATATGAGCTATATACTGTTCAACATAGCAGCACTAATAAGGGATTAAGGACTCTCTTGTCTTCTGGTAGCTGGTAAATATGGTGGTAAATGCGAGATTCTGAGCTTCTGGGGCCCTGCCTGACTACATAGGATATGAGCTATATACTGTTCAGCATAGCAGCACTAATAAGGGCTCTTAATGACTCTCTTGTCTTCTGGTAGCTGGTATATATGGTGGTAAAAGCGATATTCTGAGCTTCTGGGGACCTGCCTGCCTACATATGGGCTATATACTGTTCAGCATAGTAGCCCTAATAATAAGGACTCTCAATGACTCTCTTGTCTTCTGGTAGCTGGTATATATGGTGGTAAAAGCGATATTCTGAGCTTCTGGGGCCCTGCCTGCCTGCATATGAGCTATATACTGTTCAACATAGCAGCACTAATAAGGGATTAAGGACTCTCTTGTCTTCTGGTAGCTGGTATATATGGTGGTAAATGCGAGATTCTGAGCTTCTAGGGCCCTGCCTGACTACATAGGATATGAGCTATATACTGTTCAGCGTAGTAGCCCTAATAAGGGCTCTTAATGACTCTCTTGTCTTCTGGTAGCTGGTATATATGGTGGTAAAAGCGATATTCTGAGCTTCTGGGGCCCCGCCTGCCTACATAGGATATGAGCTATATACTGTTCAACATAGCAGCACTAATAAGGGATTAAGGACTCTCTTGTCTTCTGGTAGCTGGTATATATGGTGGTAAATGCGAGATTCTGAGCTTCTGGGGCCCTGCCTGACTACATAGGATATGAGCTATATACTGTTCAGCATAGCAGCACTAATAAGGGCTCTTAATGACTCTCTTGTCTTCTGGTAGCTGGTATATATGGTGGTAAAAGAGATATTCTGAGCTTCTGGGGCCCTGCCTGCCTACATATGGGCTATATACTGTTCAGCATAGTAGCCCTAATAATAAGGACTCTCAATGACTCTCTTGTCTTCTGGTAGCTGGTATATATGGTGGTAAAAGCGATATTCTGAGCTTCTGGGGCCCTGCCTGCCTACATATGAGCTATATACTGTTCAGCATACTAGCCCTAATAAGGGCTCTTAATGACTCTCTTGTCTTCTGGTAGCTGGTATATATGGTGGTAAAAGCGATATTCTGAGCTTCTGGGGCCCTGCCTGCCTACATATGAGCTATATACTGTTCAACATAGCAGCACTAATAAGGGATTAAGGACTCTCTTGTCTTCTGGTAGCTGGTATATATGGTGGTAAATGCGAGATTCTGAGCTTCTAGGGCCCTGCCTGACTACATAGGATATGAGCTATATACTGTTCAGCGTAGTAGCCCTAATAAGGGCTCTTAATGACTCTCTTGTCTTCTGGTAGCTGGTATATATGGTGGTAAAAGCGATATTCTGAGCTTCTGGGGCCCTGCCTGCCTACATAGGATATGAGCTATATACTGTTCAACATAGCAGCACTAATAAGGGATTAAGGACTCTCTTGTCTTCTGGTAGCTGGTATATATGGTGGTAAATGCGAGATTCTGAGCTTCTGGGGCCCTGCCTGACTACATAGGATATGAGCTATATACTGTTCAGCATAGCAGCACTAATAAGGGCTCTTAATGACTCTCTTGTCTTCTGGTAGCTGGTATATATGGTGGTAAAAGCGATATTCTGAGCTTCTGGGGCCCTGCCTGCCTACATAGGATATGAGCTATATACTGTTCAGCGTAGTAGCCCTAATAAGGGCTCTTAATGACTCTCTTGTCTTCTGGTAGCTGGTATATATGGTGGTAAAAGCGATATTCTGAGCTTCTGGGGCCCTGCCTGACTACATAGGATATGAGCTATATACTGTTCAGCATAGCAGCACTAATAAGGGATTAAGGACTCTCTTGTCTTCTGGTAGCTGGTATATATGGTGGTAAAAGCGAGATTCTGAGCTTCTGGGGCCCTGCCTGACTACATAGGATATGAGCTATATACTGTTCAGCGTACTAGCCCTAATAAGGGCTCTTAATGACTCTCTTGTCTTCTGGTAGCTGGTATATATGGTGGTAAAAGCGATATTCTGAGCTTCTGGGGCCCTGCCTGCCTACATAGGATATGAGCTATATACTGTTCAGCATAGCAGCACTAATAAGGGATTAAGGACTCTCTTGTCTTCTGGTAGCTGGTATATATGGTGGTAAAAGCGATATTCTGAGCTTCTGGGGCCCTGCCTGACTACATAGGATATGAGCTATATACTGTTCAGCGTAGTAGCCCTAATAAGGGCTCTTAATGACTCTCTTGTCTTCTGGTAGCTGGTATATATGGTGGTAAAAGCGATATTCTGAGCTTCTGGGGCCCTGCCTGCCTACATAGGATATGAGCTATATACTGTTCAGCATAGCAGCACTAATAAGGGATTAAGGACTCTCTTGTCTTCTGGTAGCTGGTATATATGGTGGTAAATGCGAGATTCTGAGCTTCTAGGGCCCTGCCTGACTACATAGGATATGAGCTATATACTGTTCAGCGTAGTAGCCCTAATAAGGGCTCTTAATGACTCTCTTGTCTTCTGGTAGCTGGTATATATGGTGGTAAAAGCGATATTCTGAGCTTCTGGGGCCCTGCCTGCCTACATAGGATATGAGCTATATACTGTTCAGCATAGCAGCACTAATAAGGGATTAAGGACTCTCTTGTCTTCTGGTAGCTGGTATATATGGTGGTAAAAGCGATATTTTGAGCTTCTGGGGCCCTGCCTGACTACATAGGATATGAGCTATATACTGTTCAGCGTAGTAGCCCTAATAAGGGCTCTTAATGACTCTCTTGTCTTCTGGTAGCTGGTATATATGGTGGTAAAAGCGATATTCTGAGCTTCTGGGGCCCTGCCTGCCTACATAGGATATGAGCTATATACTGTTCAGCATAGCAGCACTAATAAGGGATTAAGGACTCTCTTGTCTTCTGGTAGCTGGTATATATGGTGGTAAAAGCGATATTCTGAGCTTCTGGGGCCCTGCCTGCCTACATAGGATATGAGCTATATACTGTTCAGCGTAGTAGCCCTAATAAGGGCTCTTAATGACTCTCTTGTCTTCTGGTAGCTGGTATATATGGTGGTAAAAGCGATATTCTGAGCTTCTGGGGCCCTGCCTGCCTACATAGGATATGAGCTATATACTGTTCAGCATAGCAGCACTAATAAGGGATTAAGGACTCTCTTGTCTTCTGGTAGCTGGTATATATGGTGGTAAAAGCGATATTCTGAGCTTCTGGGGCCCTGCCTGCCTACATAGGATATGAGCTATATACTGTTCAGCATAGCAGCACTAATAAGGGATTAAGGACTCTCTTGTCTTCTGGTAGCTGGTATATATGGTGGTAAAAGCGATATTCTGAGCTTCTGGGGCCCTGCCTGCCTACATAGGATATGAGCTATATACTGTTCAACATAGCAGCACTAATAAGGGATTAAGGACTCTCTTGTCTTCTGGTAGCTGGTATATATGGTGGTAAAAGCGATATTCTGAGCTTCTGGGGCCCTGCCTGCCTACATATGAGCTATATACTGTTCAACATAGCAGCACTAATAAGGGATTAAGGACTCTCTTGTCTTCTGGTAGCTGGTATATATGGTGGTAAATGCGAGATTCTGAGCTTCTAGGGCCCTGCCTGACTACATAGGATATGAGCTATATACTGTTCAGCGTAGTAGCCCTAATAAGGGCTCTTAATGACTCTCTTGTCTTCTGGTAGCTGGTATATATGGTGGTAAAAGCGATATTCTGAGCTTCTGGGGCCCTGCCTGCCTACATAGGATATGAGCTATATACTGTTCAACATAGCAGCACTAATAAGGGATTAAGGACTCTCTTGTATTCTGGTAGCTGGTATATATGGTGGTAAAAGCGATATTCTGAGCTTCTGGGGCCCTGCCTGCCTACATAGGATATGAGCTATATACTGTTCAGCATAGCAGCACTAATAAGGGATTAAGGACTCTCTTGTCTTCTGGTAGCTGGTATATATGGTGGTAAAAGCGATATTCTGAGCTTCTGGGGCCCTGCCTGACTACATAGGATATGAGCTATATACTGTTCAGCATAGCAGCACTAATAAGGGATTAAGGACTCTCTTGTCTTCTGGTAGCTGGTATATATGGTGGTAAAAGCGATATTCTGAGCTTCTGGGGCCCTGCCTGCCTACATATGAGCTATATACTGTTCAGCATAGTAGCCCTAATAAGGGCTCTTAATGACTCTCTTGTCTTCTGGTAGCTGGTATAGATGGTGGTAAAAGCGATATTCTGAGCTTCTGGGGCCCTGCCTGCCTACATAGGATATGAGCTATATACTGTTCAACATAGCAGCACTAATAAGGGATTAAGGACTCTCTTGTCTTCTGGTAGCTGGTATATATGGTGGTAAAAGCGATATTCTGAGCTTCTGGGGCCCTGCCTGCCTACATAGGATATGAGCTATATACTGTTCAGCATAGCAGCACTAATAAGGGATTAAGGACTCTCTTGTCTTCTGGTAGCTGGTATATATGGTGGTAAAAGCGATATTCTGAGCTTCTGGGGCCCTGCCTGACTACATAGGATATGAGCTATATACTGTTCAGCATAGCAGCACTAATAAGGGATTAAGGACTCTCTTGTCTTCTGGTAGCTGGTATATATGGTGGTAAAAGCGATATTCTGAGCTTCTGGGGCCCTGCCTGCCTACATATGAGCTATATACTGTTCAGCATAGTAGCCCTAATAAGGGCTCTTAATGACTCTCTTGTCTTCTGGTAGCTGGTATAGATGGTGGTAAAAGCGATATTCTGAGCTTCTGGGGCCCTGCCTGCCTACATAGGATATGAGCTATATACTGTTCAGCGTAGTAGCCCTAATAAGGGCTCTTAATGACTCTCTTGTCTTCTGGTAGCTGGTATATATGGTGGTAAATGCGAGATTCTGAGCTTCTAGGGCCCTGCCTGCCTACATATGAGCCATATACCGTTCAGCGTAGTAGCCCTAATAAGGGCTCTTTATGACTCTCTTGTCTTCTGGTAGCTGGTATAGATGGTGGTAAATGCGATATTCCGAGCTTCTGGGGCCCTGCCAGCGACAGCCTGTCTTTCCCTGCTGTGAGCGTCTGTCCCTCACTAAGTTCAAGCTGCTAATGCTGATGAAGAGGAAGTGCTGAGTTTTGTATATTCGAGGTCACATGGTTTTTCCAGCCAATGAATGTAGACGCCGTTTTCGCGATGCCAGCGTCCTCCCAGGACCTGTCCCACCCCCCCTGCATGGTGATTGGTGTAAAAAACGCGCCAGGGAAGGTGGGAGGGGAAACTAATTGTGAGTGCGCCATCGCCGCTGTACTCGATCGAAATCGAGTATGACGAACAGCGTAGTATTCGATCGAATACCGGCTCGGTTGAATACTACTCGCTCATCTCTAGTTATAATGCATTACTGCCATCAATTGCTATATAAGTAATTTTTCAAATTAAATGGAAAAATTTCTAACTTTCAACTTCTGCTACGTGTTCTATTGTGTTGTATTGTTCTATCTATTGTGAATAAAATATGGTTATAAGTGATTTAAAAATCCAATTTTAAATCTTGTGTTTGAATTATTTATGTTTTTTAAGTTTAATTGTAAAGAAAAAAAGAAGAAATGAAGATTGAAACATCCCATAAAGTGTGACATTTCAGGCAATAGCAAAAATAAGGCAATGAGTATTCACCTGAAACCATGCATGCACTGTATATACTGTAGCAGCTCTCCAAAGTTTGTCCCTTATCCCAGCAAAAGCGAGCCTGACTAGCATGGCCATTGTGGCTTTCTGGGCTCAATTAGACTGTAGGCACCAAGGTAGAAAAGCGGGTAAGTGAATACATTTGTGTATGGTCTTGGAAGAATGGTAAAGGGGAATCAAACTTAGGAGATCTGCTATAGCATCTACTTTGCACTAGATCAAAGGAGAGGTCCGGCAAAAAAGTTCCACAAGTAGAAAAATGCAGAGAAAGGATAATAAAACTTAACTTTTACAGCTATACACTAAACATTCACAGTCCTGGTCCTGTATAAATGTGGGCAAATACAGTGCACTGCAGGAATATGAGTAGAGGTACATGGGACAGGCATAAGGTGAGTTTTTTTTTCGTTTTTTTATTGCCATTGCTAAATGAATGGAAAGCTGCACTGGATTGATATTACATACAAAAAAATGAATGTCCTCTTTTAATATTTTAATTGCCAGCCACATGAAGTTCCGGTAGCTGAAAAAAACACACTCACCTCCAAACCACCCAGGCCAAGCCTGCTTCTGACAGCACTGCCAGCAGCTATAGTCCTGCCTTTTATGAGACCCCCTTTATCAGTTCACAAAGCTTGAGGGGATGGCAAGTCATCTGTGGCAAACAGGTGACTTGCTATCAACCCCCAGCCACATTACCTGCCTCCCCAAAGCCTGGGGGGTGGCAAAAAGCCCACAGCCCATGAGGGCTATGTGGACTTGTAGCCTCCAGGGACCACCAAGGCTGGCCACCATGCCCTGGTCTACAAGTTGAGATTTAGCTTGTTTTTTCCTGTTCGCAAATTGATGTTTCAGAAAAATGTGGTTTGTAATCTGCTTTTTATTATTTTTTTTTTAGGGAAATAATGTTCAACCATTGAATTCCTCGAGGGTTTGCATCCGTAAAACTGTGCCCACGACAACAAGTTGATACGGCAAGTAAGCTTGAGGTGTGTACTTCCAGAGAATATAGCTTGTGGGGGGATCTCAAATGGAAAGGGTGTGCATAGCACACCTCCTCAAGCACTCTTTTCAGTTTTGGGAGCCTCTTCGACAGAAAATGTTGTTTTCCAATACATATGTGGTGCTGTTGTAACCAGGAGGAATGGGGATTTTTCATGCAATATGATTTTATTGAAAAACGTTCATTTTTCATTACAAAAAAGCACTACAAAAAGTAAAAAATAGATGTTTTTATTTTTAACACATATTTCTGTTAATAAAATTGAGAATACAATAAAAAATTACAAGCAAGACATTTAATGTTAAAACCCAGTTTAATTATGTCTAGAGCAAAATAGTGAAAATGACCTGGCAACAGAGGGTGACACAATCTCTAGGTAGGCTGGAACCTAAAGGGTTAAATCGCGGCCATGAGCCCCAGTGAGTAAATAATGGGCTAAAAAGTTATTAATTTATTTATCTAGATTGGTGCTGTGATACTATTGATGCATTGTTAGTGGTATTCAAGGTATTCAAAACGTTTTCTACCCCAGTATAACCCATCAATATTAAAAATCTCTATAACCATGCTGGAAAGTGCTGGAGAGTGAAGAGAGAAGCCACACTGCTACTAAAAAAATATCATCAAGCTTGTGGTGTTCTTCTCCTGACAGGAATGTAATCCAGGATTGGCAGTTTTTTTGAGCGTACCATCCCGCTTTCACCTGAGCCAGTCTGAGGAGAGTAGTAGCATTGACCAATTATACCGGCCCAAAAGGTTAAAAACCTTTTTTGGGCAGATATAATTGGTCAATGCTACTGCTCTCCTCAGACTAGCTCAGGAGACAGGCACTGAAATGGAGCAGATCACCCCTGTATGGCAGCGAAACGTGGAAGAAAACTGGGTAAATAACCCGCAAACCACAAGCCTTCACAAATATGCCTTTGACACATCCACGGCTGTAGGCTCTCAGAAACAATCCCAAATGAGCAGCTTTGGAATGAAGCAAGACAAAAAACAATGGAATTTGAAATAAATCAGCAAAAGTGGAAATGGATAGGTCATGCTCTAGAAAAACCATATAACAAAGACAAGCGAGAAGAGGGAGACCAAAGGAAACATTTAGAAAAACAGTTGATAGGGAACTGAAGGAGATGGGCAAAACATGGAGCCAGAAAAAAAAGGAAGCAAAGGACAGGCTTCAATGGAGAGTCGATATTCCCTGGCACTACCTCCGTAGCTTTCAGGGGAGAATTTTTAATTTTATTTGAATGAGAATTGGGCCAATAGTTAATAGGGAAGTCGTGCTTTGCCTGAAAAAAAATAAAGGTTTGGGGATTCCCAATGTAGCCTACTAATTTAAAGCAGCACAATTTGCCCAGTTAGCCTCCCTACATAGTTGAGTGGATGTCCCATTGTGGGTAAGCATTGTCATTCAAGATAATGCACCGAGAAAATGATCAAACTGTGTCTATTATTATTGTTACTATTGTTTATTTTTATAGCGCCATCATCTTCCGTAGCGCTTTACAAAGTAGTAATTACAGACAGGGTAGAAACATACGGTACATATACTATTTCAAATGCAGTTTTACAGAGTTGACAATGGATATTCTGAGTACAAGATACAATAGGGGAGAGAGCCCTGCCCTTGCGAGCTTACAGTCTAAAGGCAGAGGGGTGAAGATGAGGGGGAAGGATCACAAACAGTCAGTATTGAGCTTTGAAGGTTTTGAGGGTTGTGGAGTGGCGGATTGGGTGCGGGAGAGCATTCCAGAAGATTGATGTTGCACGTAAGAAATCCTGGAGGCGGGCGTGAGAGGAGGTGACCAGGGTGGAGGACAGGAGAAGATCGGCAGAAGAGCGTCTAGGTTGATACTGTTGGATTAGAGATGAGTGGGTTGATTCAAAGAAACATGTAACAGCTTGGATTTGGGTCACGATCATCCTATTTTTCCCGTCCGCTCGTGCGTTCGTATGAACTTGCGAGTGATTCTATAAGCAAATACGTTTCTATCCTAAAATATACGTCCGTTCGTATGGCAGTTCGGGAATCAGACCTATGTCAGTTTCCATCCTGATTTTTCCGTTTCATTTCTCAGGTTGCAACATTGGTTTTGCCCTTTTTCCTTTTTTGTCTGGACGTAAATCCTTCTGATCTTGCGGCTCCGCACTACAAACTTACCTCATTAAAGTGCATTCTAAATATTTGGTCTTTTATTTTTCTTTATTTCATTCATTTTGCAGTAACCAACCATTAATGAATGCATTTGCAAGTAAATCTAACTTTGTTTAATTTTTACTTAACTTGCATTTTTTACTTGTGGATTTAATTTTTATATTTTGGCTTCAAATGGTACAACTTTAAATTTTTGGTGTGGTTACCCACACCCTCTACATACAGATTGCTCTCAAATATTAAAAAACACCCAGCAACTTCTGCATGTTATGAGCCTAGAAACAGGCAAGATGGCGGCTCAGGTATTTTCGGGCAGCCTGCAAACAGAAAGGGCCTTGTGACTGTGTTGCTCTGGATTCTTTGATTTCTGACCTTTCCGTGCCCCCAGCTCTGCTGTGTCTGTGCAAAATACAGCAGTAACCCACATCCTGCACTTTATCCCGCTCTCCTCTCCTCAGTAAGTGTGATGCATCTGACCAAAGATGTGCTTAAATAATTAAACCAAGCAAAGGTAAACAACTACACCAATAAATGCAATCTAAAAATATTATTCTAGTACATCAATTTAAAAATAAATACCAAAGGACATAAGTTTCTTTAATTAACGCAAATATATTGCCAAATAAAGGTTTACATGCAAAGGACTAATTAAGGTCCACATTACAATGCTTTTATAAGGCATACATGAATCAGGTATGCATTGCAATACAATTTATGGCCTCGGCCATGCTGATATATGCAGTTCATTGCAGCTCAAGACGCGCAGCTCAAGACTCCTCCACATAGCCAAAAAACCTGTTCAAGAACAGCAATACGACTGCTAAAAGGTGTCGGCAGTGGCTTTCTTTTAAAACGTATTTAGAGGTTTGAAAACTGTTCTCTGAATCACACCGAAACACATCCAATTATCCTAAGTTTTACGTTTTCATCCTAAGTTTTAGGATTTGATCCTAAGTTTTACGTTTTGATCCTAAAATTTAGGAACGAACTTGCGATGATCGTAAGAGCATATACGCATTCGAACGTAGGCTCGTGCGAGTCGTAAATGGCCAAAAAAACAGGAAAAAATGACTAACACCCACCCAAACTTACGATTCTCGATACGAAATCAATTAACTTTTGCTCTTTGAATCGAGGGGGAGATGTAGGGAGGGGCCTGGTTGGAGAGAGCTTTGTATGCGAGAGTTAGAGTTTTGAACAGGATTCGCTGTGGGATTGGCAGCCAGTGTAGGGATTGGCAGAGAGGCACAGAACTGGAGGAGCGAGAGGAGAGATGGACGAGGCGAGCAGCAGAGTTCAAGATAGATTGGAGGGGTGCCAGTCTGTTAGTTGGTAAGCCACAAAGAAGGATGTTGTAATAATCCAGACAGGATATGACCAGGGCGTGCACTAGCATTTTAGTGGTGTCAGGTGAGAGGAAAGGACGGATGCGGGAGATGTTTTTAAGTTGGAGGCGACAGATGGTGGCCAGGGAGTGAATATGTGGCTTGAAAGAGAGGGCAGAGTCCAGAATGACTCCCAGGCACCGAGCTTGGGGAGTTGCTGTTATTGTGTTGTCGTTGACAGAAATAGACGTGTTAGAGAGGGGAGGGGAGTTAGAGGGTGGGAAAATGACCAGTTCTGTCTTGTCCATGTTTAGCTTGAGGTAGCGAGATGACATGAATTAAGAAATAGCTGAGAGGCAGTTGGGGAGGTGAGATAGAAGAGAGGAGAGATTGGGGCCTGAGAGATATATCTGAGTGTCATCCGCATAGAAGCGGCATTGAAAGCCTAGTGAAGTTATAAGTTTGCCAAGGCCATGGGTGTAGACTGAGAAAAGTAGGGGGCCCAGGACAGAACCTTGCGGCACACCAACAGAAAGGGAACGTGAGGATGAGACTGTGTTAGAATAGAATACACTGAATGATCTATCAGAGAGGTAAGAGGTGAGCCAAGAGAGTGCAAGCCCTTGAACCCCAAGAGAGGAGAGAATATCAAGAAGCAGAGAATGGTCGACAGTATCAAAGGCTGAGGAGAGGTCAAGAAGGATGAGGATGGAGTAGTGACCAATGCTTTAGGCAGTGAGCAGATCATTGGTGACTTTGGTGAGGGCAGTTTCAGTGGAGTGGTTACGGCGGAATCCTGATTGTAAGGGGTCAAATAAGTTGTTGGAGGATAAGTATTGTGACAGTTCTGAGTGGACATGTTGTTCAAGAAGTTTGGAGGAGAAAGGGAGTAGTGACATAGGGCGGTAGCTGGAGAGGGCAGAGGGGTCGAGAGAGGATTTCTTGATTATCGGAGTAATAACTGCATGTTTGTAGGAAGAAGGAAAGGTACCAGTGGAGAGAGAAAGGTTGAATATGGAGGTTAAGGCATGAGTGAGGGATGGAGACAGTTGAGGAATAAGGTGGGATGGAATAGGATCGAGGGAGCAGGTAGTCAGGTGGGCCCTAGAAATGAGAGAGGTTAGTCCAAGCTCAGTTATTGGAGTGAAGAAAGTAAGTGAGTAAGGCAGGGGGATTGTCTGAAGTGGTGAGGGATTCTGAGGAGCAAAGCCAAGTCGAATGTTGTCAATTTTTTCTTTGAAGAATGTAGAAAACTCTTCTGCTGTTATTTGGTTGGAGGAGGAGGTGGTGGGCGGAGTAAGGAACTGAAAGTGTTGAAGAGTTGTTTGGGATTCCGGGCTTGTGCAGAAATCAGTGAAGAGAAATAAGCTTGCTTAGCAGATGAAAGGGCCGTCCTGAGTTCCTGAAGGGCTTGTTTAGAATAGAATGTCATGAATGGCTTTGGTTTTCCTCCATCGCCGTTCAGCAGCTCGAGACAGCTGTTTCAATCTGGTTGTGCTTGCATTTAGCCAGGGTTGGGGTTTTTGGTGCGGGGACGGCTATAGGTGAGGGGGGCGACAAAGTCCAGCGCTGAGGAGAGAGTATTATGGTAGTGTGATGTTGCAGCGTCTATGTCCGTGAATGAGGTCAAGGTCTGAAGAGGTTGAAGTGAGGCAGAAAAGGACTGAAGGTCTAGGCTTCTTAAGTTCCTGCGTTGAGTTGTGGGTTTGTGTGGAGGGGGGTTTGCAAGCATTGGAGAGAGGGTCATAGTCAGCAGATTATGGTCAGAGAGGGGGAGCAAAGAGGACGAGAGGTTTGATGCAGAGCAGAGGTTAGAGAAGAGGAGGTCAATTGTGTGGCCGTCTTTGTGGGTGGGTGCAGTAGAACATTGCTTGAGGCCGAAAGATGGGGTTAGTGACAGTAGTCTGGTGGCAGCAGGGTTGCTAGTGTCAACAGATATGTTAAAGTCACCCATGATGATTGCAGGGATGTCTGTGGACAGGAAATGAAGGAGCCAGGTAGAAAAGTGTTCGAAGAAAAGAGTAGTAGTTCCAGGAGGGCGGTAGATGACTGCGATTTTCAGGTTACAGGGAGAATATAAACGGACACAGTGAACTTCAAAAGATGAGAAGGATAGAGATGGCAAGGCAGGGAGTGGGTTAAAGGAGCAGAGTTTGGATAGAAGGATGCCGACACCCCCACCCTGTTTGTTGTTGGATCTGGGGGTGTGGCTGAGATGTAGTCCCCCATGTGAGAGGGCAGCGGGTGAAGCTGTGTCTGATGGGGTCAGCCATGTTTCTGTGAACCCCATGAAGGTAAAAGAGTTAGAGAGAAACAGGTTGTGAATATAGGTGAGTTTATTGCGCACTGAGCGTGCATTCCACAGTGCGCAGGTTACAGTGGCGGGAAGGGATGGAGAGTGACTAAGCTGTATCAGATTAGATAGGTTGCGTGTGTATCCCGGTTTAACACGGTTGTAGACTTTTGGCTTTGATGAAAAATGAATAGTTATGGAGGGGGGGGGGGGGGGAGAGTGGGCCTGGATTAGGACTGATGTCTCCGGCGGCAAGTAAGAGTAAAAGGAGAGAAAGAGATGGTTGTGGCTTTTGAGGGTGGAGTAATGTGTCTTGTGCTTGGATATAGAGGTGGTGTGTGATTTTGCCAAGGAAAGGAATTCATGAGCAGAGAGGTAGGGGGAGGAGAGCAGAGAGGGGGAGATATATAGGGACTTACCAGGAGCAGGGGGATACGGTGAGCCTAGGATTCTGAGGGTAAGAGGAAGCAGTGTGATGAGGTAGAAAGTAATCATTTTAGTTGATGCTGGGCTATTCAGACAAGCAGAATCCGGTGCGGGTTTCCTTCAGGTTCAATTTAGGTTAAATTCGCTGCAGACTTAGAAGGAGTCAGACTTGGAATGGAGTCTGAATTGCAGCCATGGTGGCTTTGCAGCCACTGCCACTCTATATGAAGTTTCTAAGTGCAATTGATTAGCTCATGCACAACATTTGGGCCTAAAGGGTGGGGCTAGGTCAGTCCTAAAAGTTTGGTCAGGGAGGGCACATAAGTTAATAAAACTTCAAATGGAATGTTGCTAGATGCTATGGTTCAGTGAACACACAAGGGGCAATATTGGTCAGTTTAAATTTAGGAGATAGTAACAGATGATAGTATCACAAATATAAATATGGGCAGGGGAACCAGATGGGGCATTCAAAATAATTACATAACTCTAAATAAGGCATATGCACAATTAAAATGACAAGGGAAAAATCAAGTTTTAAATAGTGAATCTGATGAGAGAATTGCAGCAGGAAAGGGATAAAAGTTGCTGGTGAGATCAAAATGCGTACCAGGATGAGAGAATGGCAGCAGGGATTACACAGGCAGGAAAGGGTTAAAAGTTGCTGGTGAGATCAAAATGCGTACCTGTGAATGAATGCAGGTGGTGGTGATATGGAGGAAGAGTGGTGTGGTTCTGGGTCCATAGAGTGAATTCAGGTTAAATTTGCTGCAGACTTAGAAGGAGTCAGACTTGGAATGGAGTCTGAATTGCAGCCATGGTGGCTTTGCAGCCACTGCCACTCTATATGTGTCTATGTGCCTATTTGTCTCTGCCGTCTTTGAATAGAGCTGCCATAGTGTGGCGTTTGCTAGAGGTGGAAGGTTGGTGGCAGGAGATAGTTTGTGCTACACGGCTTGTGTGCCCTCTCCTCCACCTCGCTATGGCCTTGCTTTGTATTCAGTGGCGCGCCAACTGATCTTCCCCTGCTTCTGGCTGCGGCCGTGTCAGTGGGCAGGGTAGGACGGACGGACACTAGTCTATTACACACGTGTGCTTCAGAATGGTGGCTGGACATTGCAGTGTTTCCGGGATAGAAATACAGGTGATATTTCATTGTTTATTTACTTTACCCCAAGCAGTGGTGTAGGGAACCACGGAACGCGTGGGTGCTAGGTGACGCCACTACGCTGTACCACCAGACTTGCCATTTCTTTACAGGGTGTGTTCTCATTATTTGCACTGTATACATTTTTATTGATATAATTCAGAAATGCAATTCAGTTACAGGAAAATGTTCTTATTACCCGCATTTTATATATATATATTTTTTTGATTGATGTGATTTAGGAATATTTGATTGTTTTGTACACAAGATATATTTATTGTTATGTGGGGAAGACATTGAGATAACTGAGATAGTACTTTGGCATTACACTCACAATTTACATATATATTTGATAGACATAATTTATTAGGCTTCCCTCTATTCACTCTACGAACAAAGATAACCTTAAGGTCTTTATAGTGCTCAACTATAACTCATTTATATATTTATCTCCTATCTTAAAGTTTTCCTTCTCCCCCTTTTCTTTTTTTCTCTTTTCCTTCTTTTGTCCTTCTCCCTTTTCCTTTTTCTTCCCTCCTCCCTCTTTCCCCTTCCCTCATCCCCATTCTCCCTTTCTCACAATCTTTTTTTCTATATATTTTTGCTATCACAATTATCTTCTTTTGAGTTTGGAGGTGTGGTTATGTTTGCTAAGTAACGTAGCTATCCTATTTTCTCTCATTCTTTTTCTTCTTACTATCTCTTATCCTTTTCCTACTGGACCTGTGAATTATTCATTTGACCACATATGCCATTGGATTTTATTTGCCTTTTCATTAATAGGCCTGGAAGGTGGAATTACTAATCTTGGGGTATCAGGACCAGGTGGATCAGAGGTAATTTGGACCCCCAGTATGCTTGACCTACCAGCCGACAGCAGATTCTACAATTGGAATTTGTAGAGGCATTGCAAAAGAGATGCGCAAAACAATTTGCATTTGTATTTCTGTATTTTTGTCAATGCATTTTTCCAGAAATAAGGATTAAAAAGGTCCCTTTGCCCCCCCCCCCCCCCACTGGGGATCCCTGTCCCTGCTTGCTCACTTTCAGTAGTGATGAATTGCAGATTTAATACTTCTGTTGGAGCCTCACTGCTGGGATCCTCTCTGAACAACCAACCGACCACCAAGTTAGCCATCTGGAGCCTGTAAAAAAGCCACTTCAGGCTGCAAGTGAGTTTATTTTTTTGTTCAGTTAATACACCATAGAGATGTGTGATTTATGAAATTTACTCATCTCTAGTCAAAAACTTTTTCTAATGTTGCAGTTTTCCTTTTAATGCTTACAGCTGCTTCATTTAGCTATTTACTTTGGAAGGATAGGTATTCCCAATTAAAATACAGTAGAAACTATAAAATTTGTACAGTTATTTTTGTATATGTTCTCTATCATTCTATTCTGTTTCCTACGGCACATTTACTTCGCTTTTAATAATGTTGGTCCCCGCACACCTGCACCATATTCAAATGAAAGGAAATGGCAAGTGTTTAGTGTGGTCCCTACTCTATATATATGGGCCCCATAATAGGGACATGTACTGCTGCTAGTATAATACAGAGCTACTTACAGGGGACTCCCACACTCAGTGAAGCTTGCCATTTGCTTTCATTTGTATATAGCCAGGTGCACGCATGGGGGCTGAGGTTTACCCGACACTAGCAGGCTGTGACCGTTCCCCCATGTAGTGCACCGAATGGCAGTCGGCAGCTCCTGGTAAGTAGCTCTGTATTTTACTAGCTGCAGTACATGTCCCTATTATAGGGACCACACTAAACACAGAGTGCCTTGTCAGGTGGTGTGGCTTCAACATGTATCTGCAGATATATGCAACCAAATCTCTGTCTTTCCACATAGCTAGACATGTTTGGTGCTTAATACTTAGATGAGAGTGATGGGTGGGCCCACTTTGGGGCCTCCCACACTATGGCCTCGATTCAATAAAGGCAGAAAAAAATTCTCATGGTAGTAAAAGATTCAATTCATGAGAAAAAAGCCTGAGAATGTCACTGTTACTGAATCACCAGAAAAAAAGACAATGAAACTCAATGACAGCTTTTACTACAGTGTAAAAAGTTCTCTACTTTTCCTTAGTAGTAAAAAGTGCCATTGACTTTCATTGTCTTTTTTTCTGGTGATTCAGCAACAGTGACATTCTCAGGCTTTTTTCTCATGAATTGAATCTTTTACTACCATGAGAATTTTTCTCTACCCTTATTGAATCGAGGCCATTCTATTTAATTATCAAAGCAGCTTGCCATTTCCTTTCATCTGCTCCATATTGAGCTTTTTACCTTCTGTGGATAAGTAGAGATGAGCGAGTAGTGAAATATTCGAAATTTCGAATTTCGATTCGAATAGACCGCGTTACTCGACTACTCGACCGATTATCGAATCCCATTATAGTCTATGGGAAAAAAATGCTCGCCACTTGGAAATCTCAATTCGACCACTTGGAGGTCACCAAGTCCACCCTGAAACATCAGAAAATGATGCCAACATTGCTGGAATGCAATTGGGACAGCAGGGGAAGCATGTCTGGGTGCATATAACTACTATATAACTGCATATAACTATTACGCCACTATCACAGCCTCTCAACAATACACTCCAAACACAATATAACTTCTACGTAAAGTGAGACAAGACAAGGAAACCTTCTTTCCTCTACATTGCCATGGACCCCAAGCCAAACTGTACAAAAAAGAAGAACAAAATTCTGCACCCCTTAAAATCACGTTGCCTATGACAACCACAGATGGCATAGGCAAGGGGGAAAACAAATATACCCCACCCCTAATTGTCATTGTGTGTGTGTGTGTGTGTGTGAGATGTGGTCAGACATGTCTTCTTGCGTCATTGTGTCACCCCAGCAGTAAGGGAAGCTTAAAGGAGGAGGTTTGTTACAGTGTGTCACCCCAGCAGTAAGGGAAGCTTACAGGAGGAGGTTTGTTGCAGTGTGTCACCCCAGCAGTCAGGGAAGCTTACAGGAGGAGGTTTGTTACAGTGTGTTACCCCAGCAGTAAGGGAAGCTTACAGGAGGAGGTTTGTTACATTGTGTCACCCCAGCAGTAAGGGAAGCTTACAGGAGGAGTTTTGTTACAGTGTGTCACCCCAGCAGTAAGGGAAGCTTACAGAAGGAGGTTTGTTACAGTGTGTCACCCCAGCAGTAAGGGAAGCTTAGAGCTGAGACCTCTTAAAAATTGTGTGGAGTCCCAAGAGCTGAGACCTCTTAGAAATTGTGTGGAGGCCCAAGAGCTGAGACCTCTTAAAAATTGTATTAAGGCCCAAGAGCTGAGACTTGTTAACAATTGTGTGGAGGCCCAAGAGCTGAGACCTATCAAACATTGTGTGGAGTCCCAAGAGCTGAGACCTCTTAAAAATTGTATTAAGGCCCAAGAGCTGAGACCTCTTAAAAATTGTGTGGAGGCCCAAGAGCTGAGACCTCTTAAAAATTCTATTAAGGCCCAAGAGCTGAGATCTCTTAAAAATTGTGTGGAGTCCCAAGAGCTGAGACCTCTTAAAAATTGTATTAAGGGCCAGGAGCTGAGACCTCTTAGAAATTGTGTGGAGTCCCAAGAGCTGAGACCTCTTAAAAATTGATTGTATTAAGCCCAAGAGGTGAGCCATAATTTTTTTTATTAATACAGCAATTCTACGGCGGTTAAGGAGGAGGAGGAGGAGGAGGAGGAGGAAATGGCACTTCATACAGATGGCACTTCACTCTTGGCTGCTTTCCACTGTTGTACAAGCAAAGTCCGGGTCAATCCACTTGCTGTTCATTTTGATTAGCGTCAGCCTGTCGGCACTGTCGGTTGACAGGCGGCTGCGCTTATCGGTTATAATGCCCCCGGCTGCGCTGAACACCCTTTCTGATAGCACGCTGGCGGCAGGGCAGGCAAGCACCTCCAAGGCGTACAGGGACAGTTCCAGCCACGTGTCCAACTTGGAGACCCAGTAAGTGTAGGGCGCCGAGGGATCGGGGAGGACAGGGGTGTGGTCTGCCAGGTAGTCCCGCAACATCCGCCGATACTTGTCCCTCCTGCTGATAGCGGGCCCCGCAGTGATGGAAGTTGCACGAGGGGGTGCCATGAACGTGTCCCACACCTTGGAGAGTGTTCCCCTGATGGCTGTGGGCCTGATCGATGTTGTCAGACTCTGGGAGACACTCTCCTCTCTGCCGCCAGCGATGGTGGGTGGGAAAATCTGCATCATGTTCTGCACGAGTTCCCTCTGGTATTCCAGTAATCGATTCGTCCTCTCCTCTACCGGAATAAAAGAGAAGTTATCTTTATACCGGGGGTCCAGGAGTGCGAAGACCCAGTATAGTTTGTTCTCCAATATCCGGACAACACGTATGTCCCGGGAAAAGCAGGCCAGCATGAAGTCAGCCATGTGTGCCGGACTCTGAATAGGCATGACGTCACTGCCCCCACCAGAAGGATCATTTTCCATTTCCTCCTCTTACTCCTCCTCTCCGCCCCATCCGCGCTGAACCAATGGGACGCACACAGCCTGACTGCTACCCTCGCCGCCAGCATCCTCTTCCACAGCCACCTCCACGTTGTCCTCCTCCTCCTCATCCTCCTCCTCCTGCAACTGCCACCGAGCAGCAGACAAAAGTGTGGTCTGACTGTCTACCTGTGTTGCGTCTCCTCCTACCCCCGTCTCCTCTGTGTGCAATGCGTTCTCCCTTATTGCGATGAGCGATTCTTTAAGGACGCATAGGAGCGGGATGGTTACGCTCACTATAGCGTCCTCGCTGCTGACCTTCTTAGTGGACTCCTCAAAGATACGCAATACATCGCATATGTCTGCCATCCATGGCCACTCGTGGTTGGCAAACTGAGGGAGCTGAGTTGGATGCACGCGTGGATGCATCATCTGGTACTCCATCAATGCTCTCTGCTGCTCACACACCCTGGCCAATATGCAATAGGTGGAATTCCAGCGAGTGGGCAGGTCGCACAACAGCCGATGTTGAGGCAAATGGAGGCGTTGCTGGAGTTTTTTTAAGCTAGCAGCAGCTACAGTTGACTTCCGAAAGTGAGCGCACAAGCGGCGCACTTTCACCAGTAGCTCTGCCAGGTTGGGGTAAGTCTTTAGAAACTTTTGTACTACCAAATTAAAAACGTGGGCCAGGCATGGTACGTGATTGAGTTCTGCAAGCTCCAGAGCCGCCACCAGGTTACGGCCGTTATCGCACACGACCATGCCTGGTCCTAGCTGCAGCGGCGACAGCCACATCTCTGTCTGCTGCAATATGGCGTGCCTCACCTCTGCGGCGCTGTGCTTCCTGTCGCCCAAGCTGATGAGCTTAAGCACCGCCTGCTGACGTCTCCCCGCGCCAGTGCTGCAACGCTTCCAACTAGGGGCTGAGGGCGATGTTAAGGCAGAGGAGGAGGAGGAGGAGGAAGAGGAGGGGGGTCTATCAGAACCCGTGTTGGCAATCTTGGGCGGGGGTGGTATGTAGGCCGTCCCTGTTTGCGACCCCGTCCCCGCTTCCACAACATTCACCCAGTGTGCCGTCAAAGAGATGTAGCAACCTTGGCCGCAATCGCTTGTCCACGAGTCGGTGGTCAAGTGGACCTTTGCGCTGACTGCGTACCTCAGGGCCCGCCTGATGTTACGCGACACGTGCTGGTGCAGGGCGGGGACGCCACACCGGGAAAAATAGTGGCGGCTAGGGACGGAATAGCGAGGTGCGGCAGCCGCCATCAGGTCGTGGAAGGCCTGCGTCTCCACAAGCCTAAACGGCAATATCTCCAGGGCCAGCAGTTTGGAGATGAGGCAGGTTAAGGCTTGGGCTTGGGGGTGACTGGAGTCGTACTTCCGCCTGCGGTTGAATGCCTGCGAGATGGACAGTTGATGGGACGAGGAGATGGAAGGTGCAGACGAAGATGCGGGGGAAGGGGGGGCTGAAGGAGAAGGCCCCAAAGTAACCGAGGCAGAGGCAGATGTGGAGGTGTCCTGGCTGGAGGTCTGGACCGCAGTGGCAGCACACAACAAAGGGGAAGAGGCAGTGGCAGCAAGACCGGGCGCAGGTTGTATTGCGTTTGCTCTCTCCCACTCAGCCCAGTGCTTGACTTCCAAGTGACGGCGCATGCCTGAGGTGGTCAGATTGCTCTTCTCAGAGCCCCTACTCAGTTTTGAGTGGCAGATTGCGCAAACCGCGCTCAGTTTGTCGTCCGCGCAAACATTAAAAAATCTCCACACCACAGAAGTATGAGGCCTCGATGGGGGAGCTTCGCGCGACTGCCTTCTGCCGGGAAGAGCTTCGGCCCTGCTGGCTGTGGCCTGCCTTCTCTGTCTGGACTGTCCTCTGCCTCTGGACTGTCCTCTGCCTCTGGACTGTCCTCTGCCTCTTGCTGCCTTATTCGGTGATGCGCAGACCGCATCTCCACTGCTTTCCCCGCTGGACATCACCCCTGTCCAAGTGGGGTCGGTCATTTCGTCGTCCACCACCTCCTCTTCCACTTCCTCTCTCTGCTCCTCCTCCTGCCCACTGGACATTCCAACAGCCTCCCTTGATGGCAACTGCGTCTCATCATCATGGCTCATGATAGCAGATGCTGGTTCCGGGTCCACATCACTAGGAGATGGCGGATACTCAAGTGTTTGGGCATCACTACAAACAAATTCCTCTGCTAGCTCCTGGGATTCTTGCAGCACATCTGGAAAAGGACCCGAAAAGAGGTCCTGGGAGGGGTCAAGGGTGGGCTGACTCTGTTGGCCAGGTTGGGAGGAAGGAGGGTCAGAGTGAGACTGTGTGGATGACTGGGTGGTGGACAAGTGACTGGAAGCGTTATCGGCCATCCATTGCAACACCTGTTAACGCTGCTCAGGCCTCAACAGAGGTGTACCCCGCCCCCCGCTTAACTGTCCCATAAAGGCAGGGAAGCTGGATGAGCGTAATGCTGGCTGCCCCTCACCAGCACGCATTGTATCCCCACTGGCTTCAACGCGGTTTGTGCCCCCACCAGCATTTCCGCGCCCCCGTCCTCGTCCACGTCCCTTTGCGCTAGCCCTCCGCATTTCAGACGTTTTACTTTTTTGGCCACGCGTTATGCCAAATATATATATATTTTTTAGGAGAACACCTGGCTATACAGCAGTATACTGCCAGAAGGTGAAATGGTGCCTATACGCACCGGGTATATAACAGGGTTTTGTTGGCACAGAGGACACAAAACAGTAGTGCCAAATATATATATATTTTTTAGGAGAACACATGACTATACAGCCGTATACTGCCAGAAGGTGAAATGGTGCCTATACGCACCGGGTATATAACAGGGTTTTGTTGGCACAGAGGACACAAAACAGTAGTGCCAAATATAGAAGGTTTTTTTAGGAGAACACCTGGCTATACAGCCGTATACTGCCAGAAGGTGAAATGGTGCCTATACGCACCGGGTATATAACAGTGTTTTGTTGGCACAGAGGACACAAAACAGTAGTGCCAAATATATATATATTTTTTAGGAGAACACCTGGCTATACAGCCATATACTGCCAGAAGGTGAAATGGTGCCTATACGCACCGGGTATATAACAGGGTTTTGTTGGCACAGAGGACACAAAACAGTAGTGCCAAATATATATATATTTTTTAGGAGAACACCTGGCTATACAGCCGTATACTGCCAGAAGGTGAAATGGTGCCTATACGCACCGGGTGTATAACAGGGTTTTGTCGGCACAGAGGACACAAAACAGTAGTGCCAAATATATATATATATTTTTTAGGAGAACACCTGGCTATACAGCCGTATACTGCCAGAAGGTGAAATGGTGCCTATACGCACCGGGTATATAACAGGGTTTTGTTGGCACAGAGGACACAAAACAGTAGTGCCAAATATAGAAGGTTTATTTTAGGAGAACACCTGGCTATACAGCCGTATACTGCCAGAAGGTGAAATGGTGCCTATACGCACCGGGTATATAACAGTGTTTTGTTGGCACAGAGGACACAAAACAGTAGTGCCAAATATATATATATTTTTTAGGAGAACACCTGGCTATACAGCCGTATACTGCCAGAAGGTGAAATGGTGCCTATACGCACCGGGTATATAACAGGGTTTTGTTGGCACAGAGGACACAAAACAGTAGTGCCAAATATATATATATTTTTTAGGAGAACACCTGGCTATACAGCCGTATACTGCCAGAAGGTGAAATGGTGCCTATACGCACCGGGTATATAACAGGGTTTTGTTGGCACAGAGGACACAAAACAGTAGTGCCAAATATAGAAGGTTTTTTTAGGAGAACACCTGACTATACAGCCGTATACTGCCAGAAGGTGAAATGGTGCCTATACGCACCGGGTATATAACAGGGTTTTGTTGGCACAGAGGACACAAAACAGTAGTGCCAAATATATATATATTTTTTAGGAGAACACCTGGCTATACAGCCGTATACTGCCAGAAGGTGAAATGGTGCCTATACGCACCGGGTATATAACAGGGTTTTGTTGGCACAGAGGACACAAAACAGTAGTGCCAAATATAGTTTTGTATATAGGTGCTAATACACCACTGAAGTCTTTCTGTCCCTATTCCAGCAGCAGCAGCTACCCCTCACTAAAGCAGCCGTTTTGTGCAGAGTGTATATAGTTTTGTATATAGGTGCTAATACACCACTGAAGCCTCTCTGTCCCTACTGCAGCAGAAGCTACCCCTCACTAAAGCAGCCGTTGTGTGCAGTGTGTATATAGCTAGAATGAGCTATATACCGTTCAGCATAGTAGCCCTAATAAGGGCTCTCAATGACTCTCCTGTCTTCTGGTAGCTGGTATATATGGTGGTAAATGCGATATTCTGAGCTTCTGGGGCCCTGCCTGCCTACATACAGCTACAGCCTGTATTTCCCTGCTCTTAGCGTCTATCCCTCACTAAGTTCAAGCTGCTAATGCTGACGAAGAGGAAGTGCTGAGTTTTGTAGATTCGAGGTCACATGGTTTTTCCAGCCAATGCGTCTAGACACCGTTCTCGCGATGCCAGCGTCCTCCCAGGACCTGTCCCACCCCCCCCTGCATGGTGATTGGTGTAAAAAACGCGCCAGGGAAGGTGGGAGGGGAAACGAATTGTAAGTGCGCCATCGCCGCTGTACTCGATCAAAATCGAGTATGACGAATAGCGTAGTATTCGATCGAATACCGACTCGGTCGAATACTACTCGCTCATCTCTATGGATAAGGATGCATATTAACTGCATATCAATGTTTTTAATGCTGTGCATTAAACCAGACTAAAAGTCAAGTTGTGTGTGCTTCTGGTGCCCAGTTTGTCTACAGCTATGGATTGCAGCTAGGTGAAGCAATTCCTACAGCGAAGCTTCCCAAATCAGAAAGCCCCCTAGAAATCCTACTTACTGTACCAAAATGTTAACATTTGTGCAGTGTAGCCTCTGTACAGACAGGTAGAGATGATGATCCATCAGAAACTGTAACGTGATTTAAAAAGATGGTGAATTAATCAGATTATGAAAACAATGAAAGACTGGTGGAAAAATAAGTAAGAATGTGAAAGTAAACTCGTACATGAGAACTCTCATATTCTTGTACAGGGAATTCTTACAAGATATTCTCACATGTCTGAAAGCAGTCAATAAATCAGTTTGAGATCTCTCATACCATGCCCTATGCAAATGAGAAATGTTTAACAACAGCCCTTTTTGAAAATTAGAGCATTCTCCCAGAGGCAGAATCGCCCCGCAAATGTTGGGTTCCCAAACACCACCCCAAATTTGGGGTCCCCGAACCTTGGGGGGTTTGCCCAACACTAATTATAATGTCAGGTTTTGTAGCTTGCAAGAGAAAACTTGTATTATGTACTTTGAACTCTGCAATCAGCTGTCTACAATTCTACATACATCAAAACAATAATGATTTAACATTTTACTGGACGAATTGGCATCTGCCATTGGTTGAAAACAACAATGTCATAATTCGGGAGTAAGAAAGAAATGGACTTACATCAGAAATACAGGGAGGAATCATTTTGATTAGCTATGCTTTCTACCCTCTTTATGCTATCTCCGTTATTGGGTCTGAAAAAGTCATGAGTTTGGTGGCGCTATCCACAAATACAGGGCTAGTTGCAGGGTGTTTAACTCCATAAATGAGGATATAGACGGTAACCGTGCCATTTTACTTGTTGTACCACATACATGATTTACCTTTATAGAGTCATTTACTAGTTTTGCTACTCTATTTGAATTGGGGAATACTTACACTTACAAAGAAATAAGCCAAACAGATCACAACAGATCGTAGACCTCACTTTTCTTGACTGTATAAAAACAAATCACTAGAAATCATCACCAGAAATCCCTGGGTGCTCTGAACCATCACTTTCAAAGCCCCTTTGCTGTCCATTGCTGCTTCTATTTCTTAGCCTTAATTTCTCATGAAACAGTTGAGGTCCTTTAAAACTTAAAAGAAAAATCTTTTTCTGTGGACTTCTACTAATATTTCAGCACTGGGCAGTCCAAGAGGTGGCTAAAGGATCCGCTTACCTTACCAACAGTCAAGAGAAACTGAGAGCTGTGCTTGTGGATGATGGGTGGGCATTAAAACAATGGGAGTCTCTGGAAACTTCTGTGTACAAAGGCACCCATGTTTTTACAAACCAGGGCTGCAGAAAACTGCAGTTAAAGGAAAAGCCCACTTCTGTGTGCAGTCCAAGAGGTGACTAGAGGATCTGCTAACCTTACCGTGCAGGATCCTCTAGTCACCTCTTGAATTGCCCACAAAAGTGGACTTTTTCTTTAACTGCAGTTTGCTTTTTCTTTTGTGGGATCTAACTAATCTTACTCTAATCAGCATTTGTATTTATAACCAGTCTGAATTTAGGAGTTTGTGGCTACCAGCTGAACTATTGTAAACCAAAGCCCTCAAAACTGCCTGGCTCTATACCAACAAAAGTACAGAAAATGTCTTCCATTTCCTTCCACAATGTGAGCAGTATTTCTGATGATGTGCCTGACCAGTTAGTCTCTATGGGTAAGATAATTTTATTTAATAAAGTTACAGGAACACAAATAGTGTTGGGAAATTGAGATATCATTTATTACAAATGATAAAAACATTTTCCACACCTTTTTATTATAAAATAATATCAAGGAAAGGCACATACAGGTATATATACAAAAAGAAAACATTTCAAACATGATCAAACTTGTGCTATTGACTGCACTCAATAGAATGACACATTCTCATTTGCAATAAATAACTCCCTCCACAGTCTAGACTGATATGAAATGTAGTTAATTTATGATTGACATTGAATTCACAGAGGTAATTTAATAAACAAAACGTACTGTTCTATAGACATTGACACACATGCCATGTACATTTCCTTTGTGCAAAGCACATAATGTGGGTGTGTTAAATATTGTGCGTCAAGATTAGAGTCAGGTAATTCGATTTCTTTTAGAAAAATAAATCTGAAAGTGATTGAAAGAAATGCAGATATGGAGGCATAATTTTTTCAAGATGTTTATTGATTCCCAATAACATAGCATAGATGGCTAAAATGATCTATATGTCATTACAGAGCCACAGTAAACCTTGCTGTTTTATTATGATAATATGCATTCAAGTCATAAATGTGTGGATTGAAATAATTAGTAATACCTTTCTTATTGGAACAGTTAATTATGCCTGACAAGTTAAAAGACTTATCTTTTTTGACTATCCCTAAAAGGATATCTACTGAATTCTCACATTCCATATCATAAAGTAACTGATTGCATCATTCTAATTGTATTATAAAGTGGAGTTGAGGACAAGTGGTCTGCTGAATCTCTGGGAAAAAAAACAACACAAAAGAATAGACCCCCATTATTTCTCCTTCTCTTTCCTGTCTTGTTCAGAATCTTCTAAACTCAACATGTCTAGATGATCCCAGTTACGTCATTACTGTGTACCTCTGTGGATGCTCTGAGGCGGTGCCATCCACATCCCCTATGTTGGGGTGGATGGATTTGTGTGGAGTCAGATTCATCTGCCTGTGCCTGATAAGGGTGGATAACTACTAGGGAGCTTGGAAGGGAGGCGGGGGGACCGTCAGAAGTTGGAAGATCCAGAGCGGTCTGCTATGGGGAAAGGAAACGAGAGTATTTGTTTTTTTCCCTTATATCCTTTTTTAGTTTGTAAGCATGCCTGTATTAACTTATACCTGCAGTGGCTCTGCATCATGAATTCACATTAACAGCAGCCACATCAATGCAACATTTTTCAGGAGTTTCCCCAAAAATAAGATAGGTAAATTTTTGCTCCAAAAATAGGTGCCAAGGCTCATTTTCAGGGGATGTCTTATAGCTTGTTGGCAGCTTGCAAGATGGTGGCATCAGTGAAGTAGCTTCAGTATAGTACTTGCACAGAGACAGCTGGCAGCGAGAGGATGTGGGGGTGATTTGGCCATGTGTCTGGCATGATGGTAGGCTGGGGTATAGTCAGCAAGATCAGACATCTCACTCCCGACAGGCAAGCTTATCTGTGTGACTTTCTTTACAGCCTTGATTTGTTCTCACCCTCCTTTACAGCCACTCCTGTCTCTCTGCTGAAGCCCGTCAGCTAGATTATGAATTGTAACTAGGGCTTATTTTCAGGTAGGACTTATATTTCACACATTAGCAAAATATGCTTAAAAACCTTTCTAGGGCTATTTTTGTGGTAGGTCTAATTTTCAGAGAAACAGGGTATTAGATCAAACTATTTTTTACTTTATTAAGATCATCGAGATTTAATTCTATGTTCTTCACCTATGACTTTACAGCAAGCAGTGTATTACTGAAGCATAAAAAGCTCCTACACTAGGCTGAAAGAAAATTACTGCTACTACTACTATTACTACTTTAATAAACCACTTAATCCTACACAAGTTCTAACTCAAATGCTTAGCCTAACCATAGCTTAGATTCGAAAAATAACTCCTAACCTTCAACCGGATTATTCTAGCAAAGTTAATTAAAATATATTCAACTGCTAATATAACTAAGATGTAACATATTGTAACCTTTATTTTCATCCTACATTCTTACTATTGCTATTTACGTATTCAGTTTGCTGACCCCAATTGAAGGGATTAAGATTTGCTTCTTCTCTTCAGTGGCCAGTGAGAAATGCTCTACTCATCAGTGGAGCCAGAGGGATGTGACTTGCTGTAAGTCTTAAGCTGGTCACCATTATTCCTAAATTGGTTGAAACAGGAGTTTTTTGATAAAGAAGTTGCTTCATTTAAACTTCCAATCTATTTTCATCAGCAACAAGAGGTTGGTAAACCTTGAGCAGGGTAACATTCCAAGCAGCAGCAGAACCATATGGGACACAATGGACAGGCTGGAGATGCCAAGCTGTGTAGGGGCAGTGTTACAGACAAAAGCAGTATCAACAGCAGCAGCTTATGAAACATGGTGGTCAGACAAGCTATGATTGAGCAATATTACTGGCAGCACAGTACCAAAATAAATTTACATCCTGCAAACTTTACTGGGTTTTCAAGAGGAGGTGATCTCCAGGTAAGATGCAGAACACTGACGTGACGGTTGGAAACCATGGCCAACACTACACATAGAAAGCATTAGGCTCCTGATAGTGTTAGAAACTTTGAATAATCCTAGCTAAACCAGTTGGATGCATTACTTGGGGATCATTACATCATGAATTCACATGATGGCAGTGTTGCCTAAGAAATGAAACTAATATAAAATAGTCTAGTGTTCCTCTTAATTTAGATAAATAGAGACTCAGCCAGGTGGCATTGGCAACATTACCTGCCCTGCCATTGGTTGAGGCTCGCAAGTTAGTTTGTTAAGGCAACAATACAGAGGTTTTATAAGGGGGAACCCAAACCTTCTAGAGTGTTCTTAAGCTTGGAGCTAATGAAGAGGGGAAGCGTTAATGTAGTGGAAGAGCTGAGAGACAGCCATGGAAGAAACCTGTGGATTATAACTGTTTGCTGTAACCAATGGATATTGCCTGTAACTGGATTATGCTTTTTATCATGGATGAAAGCCTTTCAATATAGACCCTGTTGTCTGCACCAAGGAGTGTCATCAATGGAGACCAGTGTCGACTGAAGCAGTAAGTGCACCTCCCCCCCACACATGCCACACCAACCTGGGTCGCCCTAGATCCAAGAACCCCCCCTCACTCCCTAGAGCGCATGCCCACGGCAAGGCACGCGCCCGCTACACTGATCTTCACCCCATCGCTAGGTCATGCCTTTAATTTCTTTGAATATTTATTTGCTATAAGCTAGGCAAAAACCAGTGAATGGATTTCCTCACTCTTCACAAAAATGGGTTTTCTCTCATGCCATCAACCACATAAGCCAAAGAAATAAGCAAAGGTTGCGTGTTTTTTTTTAAATGTAGAGAGGGGGGTATCTTTCCTCTATTGTTTCCAGACTATACTGAAAAGCGATTAAAGAGGATATAAACCTGGGATTTTCACTCTCAGGATTTTGTCCATCTCCCTGCGTATTAATTAAAATTAAAATTTTCACTCATATATAGGTTGCAATTCACACTACAAGGCATACCTGGTGCACCCTTCTTCACCCAATAATTAGCATGACACTTAACGCTGAATGAAATGATTGTCAGATGCTGCTGGCTTCTCTCTCCAGCTGTGTGCACCTGCCCCCACTCTAATACCTTGACTTTAATGACCATACCATTTAAATTATGGAATTATAAACCGTGGTCCTTGATCCAAAAGTGCACCTGATTTTTCCGATCTGTCTAGTGATCCAAAACTCCTCCTCTGCCCAGAAGGCAGGTCAATACCACCTTATGGCAGAGGGGCAGAAAGCCTCAAGAGTTACCTCAAATATACGAATAGAATCTGACCTAATTATGGCAATATAACAGAATAAAACAAAATATAACAAAAAACAGAAGCAATAAAGGCTACTAAAGAAAATGGTGGAACAAAGCCTGCCTAATAGATTCAAGTTATTATAATAAAGTCATGAATAAGGAATTCTATCTGAGCAGGAAATATACAAATTCCCAGACATTTTCTTCATATACAGTAAAATCTTACATCCTGTTAGCAACAGAAAAAGGTAAGATTTTTAAAAAGGACTTTTAGAAAGCAGTTTGCATTTCAAACAAATTTGTTTTGTACCTCCAGTCACATGCATTGATGTAAGGTAAGGTTGTATGACTAACTTTTAGATTAAAAGTCACTCTGCAAGACCAGTATTATATCCTCTTAAAAAATCATAACTCATTTAACTGGAGGTCGGACGATTTTCAGTAAAGCTGGGGTCACAGTTAGGGCACTATATGAGCACCGGAGCTGTGCTATGCTTCGACTTATTTTTCTGCAGTTAGGATGAAGAACTTCAGTTTCCATGGTGACAGTAACCTCTGTGAACTAAAATTTTTGTTATTACTCATAAGAACCTTCTTGTGTAAAGCTGTTAGTGCAGGTAGGTAGTTTTACTGAATAAACATGTCATATATTTAATTACAAAATATATTAACGATTTAATAACTACCACATAAGGACCCCATGAGGGCTGTGCACTTTATTTTTTACTCACTTTTTTTGGAGAGAAAAATGCTTTTTCTCATGAGTTTTTCCCATGGAGCAGTGCAGCACCCTACTTAGCTGTGCAAATGCTTAAAGAAATTGCACAGCACCTCACTGTTTACCCCATTCCTACATCTGAGTTATTAAAGCTACATACTTTAAACTGTAGGATTCTGGGAACACTTGTAATGGAAGCATGACACCATTTTTGTGTAATAGTTGAAAGCCCACAAACTTTATATTTTTAGGGGCATTGATGGCACACATAGAGTTTTTTCCTCCACATTTAACCCATCTGTGCAGTAAGTTTACAAATGTCAAATTACAGCAGTTTGGGGGTTAGGTGCCCAAAGACAAACTGACCAGGTTCAAGCTCAATGTGAAATTTGCCTTTAACCTGACCAGTAGTAATTAAATCCTAAATTTGTTTCTAAATTTAGTCTCTTAAAATGTAAAATTCAAATAAACATTCGCCTGATACAATTTTCTAGATGTTATGTTGATATACAGTAGACATCTCCAAGCCATTTATACAGGAATCACCTATAGCCTAATAGATTATAAACGTGTTCTTCTTTCCTTATGCCTCCACAGTAAACCACAAATATGTTTGTGTTGCAGTGGGGAGTTTGAAGAGGCAAATTCAGCAAAGAAGCTCCATGTAGTTGTCTTAAATACAATTTACTAGGAGCCGTCATGAAGGGTAGAGGGGCAATTTGGAGCAAGACTACATGCAAAGTATTTCACCAACAACCACCATCACTAATCTGCTGAAAAATAATAACAGGGACCTGAAGAACCCTGGGAACAGTCATAAGATATACACATATATCAGACCACCAGCTAAATGTTGTAGATATTAATAACTGAGAAAACAACTGCACACAATCCATCTCACAGTGATAGTAGCAATTGAACAATTGAATATGATAACTGCCTTTGCTCTGCTCAGACAACCATCATTTGCTCACTGAGCCAAATTAAGGATGCAGAGAAATAGGTCAGCCTCCTCCCATCAAACAGCCACTATTAGCCTAATTCTAAGCCTCTTCATGGTTGCTCTTCTTTTTGTGGAAGCCAACTCGGAAACCGAGAAAGTTGCAAACTCGCGTATTATTCTCTGCCAGGTGTACGCGTTTATAAGTGCATTCATAAGTGCTTCGCGTAAGCTTTCAGTTTACCCCACTGAACTCCCGCCAACTCTTTGAGGGGGGGAGTGTTCAGTGGGGCTCAGCACTCCATTTTCTGGAATTACTGTGGTATACGCCTCTTGCTAGCATGGTGCACGTTTATTATTGGTTGTGCATCAGGTTTTTTGTATATAAGCTTTCAATTTAGCTGAGCAAATGCGATTTTGGCCTGCAAACTACCCTCGCAAGCCAAGTTTTACCTGTTTCCACCACCTTTTCCCATCCCAGCTTCTGTACCCCACATTGAGCTTGTTTGTTTTAAAAACCACACCATGCTGCATATTTTTATTTTGAAATGTATTGGATTTTATTTTTTAAATGAAGTCCTTTCGGATTCCCTTTTTTTATTCATTTAAAAAAAAAAAAACGTTGCATCTAATATTTTTTTTAAAACCGTGAACACTTTTAAATGGTTAAAAACTGTAAAATGTTTAAAACTTTGTTCTCATTTTGGGGCACATCTGGTTGTGGTTCCCTGGCTCTGCTCCATGGCACCTGTAAAGACCAAAGAAAGACATGTCACCATCTGCTTGAACATATGGGCCAGTTCTCCCTTGCAAATGCCCCCAGATGCTTAATACTTACTGCATTCCTGTAGTTGGCCATTTTATGGAGCCACCCTCCACCTCGGCACCATGTCTTCCTCGGGGTCTGTAAGGATTTGAAAACAGATGTTACAACTAGGCACATGTGTGCTGTGGGTTCTGCTACTGGGGGCATCAGCTTGTTTTTTCTGGGACCCACCTAAGTCTTGTGAGCATCTGGCCTCGGGTAGTCCCATAACTGCATACTCTCCCTGGTTCCCTGTTTAGCAAACATGTCATTAGGAGTTCATTGCCTAAAGCTGTGTGTTTTCTGTCTGTTGTCCTACCTCAGATCTTATCAATGAGCTGTGATTCCAAGCCCAACGCCTGGCATCCTCCCCTTCGGCTGGTTCTTGTGCTGTGGTGGGGAGTCCGAATAGGAAGAAGAGGATAGAGGATGCTGGTAATCTTTGGGGACAATGCCTTACGCGCACACAAAGTCTTTGGTGACACTGAACGTCCCGTTATGCTCTGGGTGGCCTTTATTCTTTGGCATAACTCCGATGCTAGAATTCAGTTACACAGTTCAGCATGAGTGGGCGAGCAGGCACTTACCTCTGAAGTTCTGGCAGAAAAGCTGCCTCACCCAGGTCCTCTCCCTTCTTTTGAGTTCTGACCAGTGCAAGCAGGGATGTGGCCATAGCCCACATATTCACTGTTGGATTGCCAGCTATGCAAGTACTGCAGGGGCTACACACAGCAGCACATCACAAATCAGAATCAGCCCTGGAGGCTTTTAGCCATTGAGGTTAAATGGCCAATAAGGGGTAGCCCTGTAACTGGACAAGCTCAACCCCAAATATTCCAATTACACTCTATACAGGTGACCAGCAAACATGGCCGCCCAGGATGCACAGTCACCGTAACCAAGCAGCCACCCACGGGCAGGTATACAGCTCTGCCTTGATATCTTTTAATCTGACACCTGGACAGTACAGACTATAACGGGCAACCCGTGCCCACGGCCCTCGGCAGGCTGGAAGCCACCAGGCACCGGGCTGTAACGTGACGACCGCCCACCTAGCTCTATGAATGCCAGATAAGTTGGAACCTCCTCTCTTCCACGGAAGCTTCCAGAAGCAACCGAACTGAAGGTATAGTGAACATGCGGCAGCCTCTCCCGCTTACCTATCACAGTGTGAAGCTGCCACCGGTGTGCGCTATGCCTCTCTCCAGACCAGACTAGCGCTCTGCCTCCAGCAGTCCCCGTCAAATAGGGACGCCTCCCCCTGCAGTGGCTCAGCCAACCAGCGTGGCTATTGGTGGAAGCCGCGCCTCCCCCAACAGGCCACTCACCTCTGCCCTGCCCGCTGCTGCTGCCCACCTCCGCTGCCAAATATGTTTCCGCCGCTGCCAGCAAAGTGCCGACCCCCTTAAAGTGCCACCTGGGACCATGGACCCACCGGTACCCGTGGTAAGGCCAGCCCTGCTGAACACCCACCCACCTATGTGCCTGTTGTAAACCTACCTACCTGCCTGCCTCAACACCCACCCATCTACATGACACATGTTGCCCCCCTACCTACTTGCCTGCCCACCCATCTACCCACTTGGTGTCCACCGACCTACTTGTCTGCCCACCCACTTACCTACCTGTATGCTGCCCACCTACCTACTTGCCTGAGCACCCACACACCTACCTACCTGCCATCCATCTACCTACCTGAATAACTACCCACCCACCTACCTGCTAGCCTGCCACCGACCTATCTGCTTGCCTGCCACCCATCCGCCCACCTATGTGCCTGCCACCCACCCACCTACCCTACTGCCAACCACCCACCTACCTACCTGCTTACCTGGCCAGCTAACCTACCCTAAATTTAGATGAGTCATTAAGGGGTTAAAAAGCAGGGGGTTCCATCTTTGTTGCTCCACCACCTTATTTATCATATTTGTGCTCACTTGGCATAATTTAGTGAAAGAAAGCACCATTAGACTTTGTTGTTTCAGCCTTTAGTTATCCTGCTGCATCCAACTAAGTTAAACAATAGAAAAAGGTTTACTGTATGAGCAGGGCCCCGTTTAATGTTTGCACATAGATACTGTCACATTTACATTTACGTCACATTTTACGCCACTGGTTAGGCACTTACTACTAGTCATTCACCAGAGTGTGAATGCAGATAAGGTTAGCTTATGGGCCTACCATATGTAACATATTACAGGTCACCCATATCCTGATGTATGTGCACACGGTCCTCTACTGCCTAATTAATGACCACATACACCGCCTGGGAGTTTTTGAAATATACATTTTTAGAAAAAGTAAGTTTATCTGCTTTGCCATCATTTTAACAAAAAAAAAGCAAGGAATATTATTAGACACATTGCGGAAGCCTAAATTTGCTGTTTATTTGCCTGCATATACATTGACTTTCTACAACAGAATCTCAGAATAATAGTACAAATATCAAGTTCCTTATGTACAATTCATATTTCTGTTTTTATTTTCTTTAAATGATGCGACCCCCCTCCCAGTAAATTTTAGTAAAAGTCCAGACTTTTTCTGGAAAACTTCAAAGCAGCCTATTGATTACAAATGGAGCTCACCCTGCTGCTGAATGCACACAAGCCTCCAACTGCCACCCTGAGCCTACCTTGTGACAACCTCATCTTAGGAAATTTTAACTCACCTTAATACTTTTTTTTGGGATATTTTCCATTTCTTTTCGGTAATTGTTTTTTTTTTTTTCCAAACGGTAAGCTTTAATATAAAATATAGTGCTGCACAATGGAACAGCTTGGGAAAAGATTGAAAGCTCGAAAAATCTATAAACAATAAAGCATTAGCTGCAAAATGCAATCCACCAGGGCATACCAGCCACTTCGTATAACTATATTAGAACATAAAAACAAAGGTCTAAATGTTAGTAGGCAGCAAATGTTTGTTTATTTCTGTTTTGAAACCAATTCTCTTACTTTCTTTCCCTGTGGAGGCACATGGCTAAAGTGCAATTATCTATTACCTATGCTTTTTGTTGTACTGTACCCATGATAAAATAATGGTTTGCATGCAGAATAAGATTCAGCTAGGCGTAAAGCCTATTTAAAGTTATAAAAAAGACTTAGGATCAATTTAACCCCTTCTCCTGTGGCATGTAATAAGCATGTGGCATGTAATAAACATTCAGTCTGCTGCTCTTCATTAAACTGGCTACTATGGATGTATTTTCATTTTGTAGTTGAAGTGAAATTGATTTTGGGGCCCTTTTGGCTGGGGAAACATCTCCCCAAACAATACCAAGTCTAGATTCAGAATTCAGGAGCTGTTATAAACTTCTGAATTGTGAATTAAGACACAAATGGGATATTGCTACCCTAGAACAATATGTGCTTAGGAGAATGGTCCCACAGCAGCTCCGTTGGTCTCTCCACATTTATGATGGGGAGGACACTGAGGAATCAAAAGCTGACTGGTTCACCTTTTTTAATGACTGCGGGGTGCGGCTGCTTGAAAAATTGAACAAAAAAAAGGACCAATTAAAACATATAAGTATCCAAAAGGAAGCCATAAGCAAAAGGGTGGTTCCACTTAGTACAACTACTGACTTTTTACAAAAGTCTGATGATTTGAAAGAAAAATTAAGAAGGGAGGAAAAAACTATTAGGACTAGGAAATTGAAGAAGATCCAAAGGGATCAGAGAGACTATACCACCAATAATGTTTTTAAATGACAAAATAGCACAGTTTTGAGGATAGAGGGAGGGGACCATACAAAGGGGACCCATAGGGATAATATCCCCATCACACCTGTTACCCCAGGATGGAAGGTAACATCAAATGGGCATGGAAATCAAGGAAATGGGAGGAGAGGCCCAAATCATAATTCCTGGGGGCACTATTCATTTAAAAGACTTGATTTTAAGAATGGTCAACAGACTCCACGGGAAGGATGGAGAACAAGGAGGCGTAATACGAGGGTACCCTCCCCACAGCCACCTCTTACATTGAGGCAGTCTCAACCAAGAACTGCCGCAGGTTCCAATCAACTCTCCCCAGTACGGAGAGTCTCCCCAGATTTAGGAACCCCTCTTCACGGGGCTCCGGCCAGGGTGGGCTGGCGGAATCGGTCGCCGCCACAAGACAGAGGGCATTTAGGAGTGAGAGGAGCCAAACGGAAAGTAGAAGACCAAGGTGGCAATAGGGGAGGGGATATATAATTTGAGTTCTGTTACATTATCTAGGGATGAGTTGACCTTACTCGATAAAGGTTTGAAATGTGCCCCTCCTAAGGAAATGAACAAATTTGATCTTTTTGTAGATGTAAACAAATTTGTTAGAAAACTACATGTGCAAAAATGTTTTCTTAACCAACAAGGGTCTCAGTCTGGAGATCCAGTAGGAGAGGTGGATCAGCCAGACGGTACTTTTTGACATTCAGGATTGAGGAATAATTCTTTGTTCAATCCCCCGAATATAGGAAATTCACAGATAGAGACATTTAAGGCGGCAGTAATAAGGGATTTAAGGGGATTAGAAATTAGAAAATAGAAATGGCCAACTGCCATGCTCAAAGGTTTCAAGGAGTTGGAAACCAAGCATGATATTGTCCTCAAACCAGTGGATAAAGGGGGGGGGGCTGGTTGTTATGAATAAATGTGAGTATCTGGAAGAGGTGGAAAGAATTTTGTCAGATACTGACACTTACACTCAGCTCGAAAGGGACCTTATCCGTGAGTTTAAGGCCAAATTGGGAGTACTATTGCACGAAGGGGCCACGAAAGGGATTCTTTCTATAAAAGGCACCCTCTGCCCCTAGGATTCCCACAAATTACATACTGCATAAAATTCATAAAATCCTGACTAAACCACTGGGGAGGCCGATAGTCAGTGGACTAGGTTCCATTACATGCCGCCTCGGGGAGTGGATAGATCATTTTCTCCAAACCTTAGTTATGGAGTTGCCTGCTTATTTAAAAGATTCTGCACAGGTAATTCAGTTATGTGAGGGCATTTATCCTAGCTACCGCAGATGTGTCATCTCTATATACTGCTATTCCACATCAGTTGGGTATTAATGCGGTTCAGTATATTCTTAGAAAGGGCTCCCTTTTACCTATGGAGCAGGTAGAATACATTAAGCAATGCCTAGAGTTTGCACTCCAGCATAACTACTTTTGGTATGGGAGAAGGTTCTTCCTACAATGTAGAGGTGTCGCCATGGGAGCGAAATTTGCTCCGAGCATGGCGAACCTCTACGTTGGCAAATGGGAGGAAGAATTTATATTTGAACGTGAATGGCCCAACTAGATTTGTTGGAAACGCTATATTGATGACGTTATGGTCATCTGGAAGGGAACCCAAGAAGAATTAGATGCCTTTTTCCTAGAAGTTAATGGGAACCAATATAATCTGGAATTTACGGTTGAGGCTAGTTCTTTGGCAGTTCATTTACTAGATTTGACCATTAAGAAAGAAGGGGATAAACTGACCACAACTACTTTCTTTAAGCCAACGGACAGAAATGGGTATGTCCCCCATTCTAGTTGCCAACACCCCAAATGGCTTTCGGACATTCCCAAAGGTCAATTTCTGAGAATTAGGCGCAATTGCACCTCTGTTTTGGACTTGGATGTCCAATCAGAACTTCTTAAGAGATGCTTTTTAGAGAAAGGGTACAACCCGGAAGTGGTTGAAGCTCAAAGGTTAGAGGCACGTGATACACCCTGGGATGGTCGGGTTTCCAATGGAAGGAGGGAACAACAGGGGGGTTCAGGGACAGCCTTCATCACTGGGTTTAATTCTCAGTATAGGGATATTCAACGACTTATGACTAAACATTGGCACATTTTACAACTAGATTCTGTTTTGGGTCCAACCCTCCCCGAGAAACCAAAAGTGATTTTTAGACGGGCGCCTAATTTAAAGGATCGGCTAACTAGAAGTTTTGTGGATCCTCCACCACGTGCAGCGTTAATAAGTAACACACTTTTGGGCTTTTATAAATGCGGTAGCTGTGTGGGGTGTAGGTCGTTGGCTAAACCCTAGAAAACATTTGAGGATTTTAAAATGGGTCAAACGTATAGAATATCCAAATTTATTACTTGCCACACCAAGCATGTAGTTTACTTAATTTGGTGCCCGTGTGGCTTACTGTATGTGGGTAGGACCACACGGGAGCTTCGTACTCGCACACGTGAGCACATATATAATATTAGACGCGGGTACGACTTCCATAGTCTCTCGACCCATTTTAAGGAATTTCACGATTGTGATCCTACAGAAATGTCATATATTGGCATTGACCATGTGGAAACACATTGGAGAGGGTCTCATTTAAAACGAGATATTTCCCAGAAAGAAGGGAAGTGGATATACACTTTAAACTCATTGACACCTTCAGGGTAAAATATCGACTTTGATTTAAATTGCTTTATAGATAATTCTTAATCCTTTCTTTTTTTATTAGTTTCTTTTGTTTCTAATTTTTTAATAGCACATTTTTGTTGTCTTTTATGTGATCGGATTTTTTAATTGCAAAATTTTTTTAAGTGTATATTTTGGTCATTGCCTTATGTGGGGTGGCAGATGGGGGATGTCCCCCGTGTTGGGTTTTGGCGATTTACCCAAAGTGCCTCCCTTTTGGGCTTTATCTTTGGGGTGTAAGAACCCCTTTTACCATCGGGATTTGATGCCTTATATGTAAGCTGTTATACCCTCTATACAAATATATGTTAAATATTAATTAATATCACTTAGTATTACCTAATCTTAAATCTTGGGATTTAAGAATCTTTTGAATACGGCAATTAGGCGTATGTAAAGGTATTGACCTCTGACGGTTCTGTTTAGGACTTGGGTACTGCGCTAATAGAGCAAAGTGTCTCAATGTGTGTTGTGCGCAGGTCTCGTTCCGTTCCGTTATTTGCTTAAGCGGTTTACCGTGTTCATGTTCCTTACGCTGTTTGCGTAGCTAAAACTGCGCAATCTGCGTGGAGAGGGAAGGGGCCGTGAACACGGCTTCTTAGTGAAGGCGGAAACGTTAGCAGGGAGGGGTGGTGTCTGCCTCGCTTTGGTTTGGCTGACCATATCTGTTCTCTCGGGCTATTCTCAGTACGGGGTCCGGAGTTTGAATGAGCACATTGGCTGGGTTGGTCACACCTCCCGGACGTCTCTTCCCCTGGGCTAAGGTATTTAAATTTTTCATCCCTGCCATGCTGCCAGCCTCGTTAAAGTTGCTATTGGCAACGAAACGCGTCGGCGGCAGCAGGCGGTACATTTTAATTGGATCTGGCCAGGTCTAAAAGTTATGAGGAGTCGGGGAGAACGATCCTTTGTATTTCTAAGAACGCTTTGCTTTGTGCACATGTGAGTGTGTTTTTTTAGTATTAAACAGTTTATGTCTTATGGGATTACACTAGATTGTGTTTTCTTTTCTCTGCCTCACTTCCCATGCGCTTCTGATATCTCTTGAGCCAATGAGGTCTGCTTAAAAGAGGCGACTTGACTGAGATCTGCAGACTGGGATTATTTAAAGTTGTATTGGCTGAATCTATCCAACTTCTATGGAGCCATTGATGTCTGCCTAAAAGGAGTGACCGGATTGTGAACCGCACACTGGAATCAAACAAGGCCCTGTTGTTTACATGGATCTGGCAAGAGGATTCACACTGTGGTGACGGATTGGGATCAGCATTGTGGCTAGGTGTGCCTACACTTTTGGGATATCTTTCAAAAATACTCTGTAGTCGTTTGTGCATGTGTTTTGGGACTTTTTAGAACTTTGAAAACTAAGGGAGCTCTGTGTTGATATTTAAATATACAATTGAACTCTGTGGATGGAGGAGTTTCCTACACGTTGAGCACTCATCTTTTTATGTTTTTTATACTTTTTATGTTTTTGGTAAAATATTTGTGAGCGCGGTATTTGCATTGTATCTTAAACTGCATTAAACACTGGCCTCAGAGCCCCGCCCACATACATTTAACCCTTTAAGTGCCAGCCTACCTGGAGCATTCTTCATTCTCTGTTGCCAGACCCTTTTGTACTATTTTGCTCATGTTCAACTGTAATTTTTGAAGGGATTTCCAGGGATTTCCCAGGGAATTATATATTCTTTTTTTTCAGCAGAATCTGGGCTTTAACATGAAATGTCTTTTGTCATTTTTAGGTGTATTCTCAGAATTTTGGGGTGAAATATGTGCAAAAAATTAAAAAAAATCATTTTTTTTACAATTTGTAGTGTTTTTTGTAATAAAAAAAGTAATTTTGTCAATAAAATCTTATTGTGTGTGAAATCCCACATATGTATTGGTAGACACCCTTTCCTGCCCAGGAGACTCCCCCAAACTGAAACAGCGCTTTAGGCGATTTTCAGATAAAATGTGAAAGGATTGAATAAGGTTCAGGAGGGAAGTGTTTTTAAGAAGAAGCTTAATGATAGAACAAGGGGGCACAACCTGAAGCTAGTTGGGGGGAAGATCAGGAGCAATGTTAGAAAATATTATTTTACAGAAAGAGTAGTAGATGCTTGGAACAAACTTCCAGCAGAGGTAGTTGAAAAATCAACGGTCACTGAATTTAAACATGTCTGGGATAAGCACACATCTATCCTAAGATAAAGAGTACATAGAGTATACACATAAGGGCAGACCAGATGGACCGTATGGTCTCCTTCTGCCGTCAACCTTCTATGTTTCTATGTTTCTATTCTTTTCTATTTCTTTTCAAGAAAAACAACCCTTTACATTTGAAATATCCCCCACAAACTATATATTCCCTGGAACTATACACCTCAGGCTTTCTAGGTGTTCCAGGCTTGTTTACATGAGTGCAGTTTTCTGGAAGTAATTCCTCAATGAATTCTTTGGTAGCACACTAAAACACTAAAAAAGAATAAAAAAGCAGAATCAAACTCATATTTTCCTAAAAAAAAATATGCAAACAAGAAAAAACAAGCCCAATCTGAAAAAGCAAGGTCCCCTGAACAGAACAATACCCAACATGCATAGCTAGCTACTGTCAAGGAAAGAGTTGTCAAACACCCCAAAGTAAAGCATGTGCGTAAGGGTAATTCTACTTGAAAATTTCAGCTCTGCAGACAAAGTGCGCACCTTGTACTTTTTCTACCAAAACAACCCTTTACATTTGGAATACCCCCTAGAAACCATATATTCCCTGAAAGAACATGTTAAGCTTTCTAAGCATACCCAGTTTGTTGTAGTGGCCTCATCATTTTAAAAGTAATCCCTTTGAAGAATTCTTAGGTTGCACGAGGTTTCCCTAAAAAAAAATTATAAAAAAACAGAATAAAAAACACATTTTCATAAAAAATCAATATGCAAACAAGAAAAAAGAAGCTAAATCTGAAACGCAAGATCCCCCGAGCAGAAAAATACCCCACATGCATAGGTACTATTAACCCTTTTAATTGCCCGTCTTCTTGAAATTTTCACCCTTTGTTGACAGGTAATTTTTCACCATGTTTAACCATGATTTTTGGAGGAATTTCCAGGAAAATTATAGATATATTTTTTGCAGCAGAGTTTAGGCTTTAACATGAAATGTCTTGTTTGTCATTTTTCTACTGTTTTTTTAAATATTTTTGCGTACAAAGAACAAAAAAAAAAATAAAAAATTATTTTTTAGAAAATTGTCTCCTTTATTTTAAATAAGCAAGCTATAGGGAAGTGCACCGCATTAATAGTGATAGATAGGTGCCAGCCGTAGGGGTAACATGGAACCACAACAACAAGATGAGGGAACCTAGACTAATCCCTCCAACCCCCACATAAGGCCGCACACTAAATGTAAAAAGTATGAAAAATATAATTTTAATAAATACCAAGTACATCAAAAAGACACCTTATAAGACATACACACAATTTAAAAAACACAAAACACAAAACAGGGGTATCCCAAACATGGTGACTATTACATGTAAGTATCAATGTTAACACTATATATATATACGCAATAGATTGTATGGATCACGCTATGAATGTACCCCAAAATTGCTGAGAATGAGAAATTTGCGTGTATTGAGTGGATATTAAAGTGAAAAAAGGTAAGCGCAAAACAGTCTGTGTATAATTAAAACGCTAAAGTGCTAGGTATATGTGCAAAAAACAAATGGTGTGTGCAAAATGGCAATAAAAACTAAACTCATAAGCCAAAAACAATAAGTGCCGGTATATGGCAACAAAACCACGCATGTGAAAGAGCTGAGAAGATTAACAACGGTTGGGGCATTCGGCAGTAAAGTGAAAAACAATAACAAAAGATATAAACAATAAAGACAGTACTACTTAACCATGTCACCGGGGGTCCCCCGTCGCAGCCGCCACCTACGCGTTACGTGTCGTGCAGACACTTCGCCAGGGTGTGACTCTTTATTTTAAATAAAACATTAACTTTATTAGAGAAAACCATATTGCATGTGAAAGCACCATTTCTTCCGATTACAACGGTACCACATATGTATTGGTAGCCCCCCATTTTTGCCCAGGAGACTCCCCAAACTGAAAAGAGCACTTTATAACATTTACAAATAAAATACAACTACTATCCACACTATAAACATAAGGGGTTAATTAAAAAAAATAACATAGGGCCCCCCTTCCCAGGGGGGGACCCCATTTTTTGGGGAATTTTAAGGGTTAAAAACCCTTAAAAATCCCCCAAAAAATGAAATGGGGTCCCCCTTACCCAGCATTACCAGCCCGGGACCAGCTATGGGGGCTTGTAGGAACAGAGTGGAGGAGCCAGCTTTTGTGGCCCCCCACCCTGAAGCCTACAATCCCACATACCCTGTGTGGGCCCGGGCTCTTCTGCCCCCCCCGGGCTTTGGGGAGGCAGGTAATAGGGGTGCCGGAGGTTAATGGCAAGTCACCCGCTAGTTGCAGGTGACTTGTCAGCCCCCAGCCTTGTGAACTGGTTTAGGGGTCTCATGGACCCCTTACCAGTTCACAAAGGGTTAACATTAAAAATGAAAACACAGAGACATAAGAAAAAAATGATTTTTTTTTTTTTTTACTTTACTCACCTCCGATCCTCCTCTGTCCCCCGGCGATCTGCGATGACAGCTGCGGGTGCTGGGTGGGATCACAGCCCTCTCCCCACCTCCAACCTCTCTCCTCCCAGCACCCGACAAGACTGACAGTCTCAGGTGCAGGTCTTATGAAGCCAGCTGCCGGGTGACATAATAGTGATGTTACCCAGCCCTGCCCCCAAGGGGGCGGGGCTAGCAGACCCGATCCAGGAAGTGAAGGGTAGGGCAATTTATCGCCCTCTCCTCATTTCGGAAGAGCCTGGGGGGGGTGATCGGAGGCTCCCCCAGTGAAGAGGAGACCTGGCGAGAGGCAGCGCGACTGCATGTAAGTTTTTTTTTTTTTTACTGTTAGTGGCAGCGGCGTCCGAGGCGGGGGGGGGCCCTATTCCGGGGGCTCTCCTGGAGCCATCCGATCCCCCGTGGGGGATTGCACCAAATTTTAAAGAGGAGACCCGGCCGGATCCATAGAGGGGTTGGGTGAGTTTTTACATTATTTTTTTAACTAGCAGCGGGGAAAGTCAAGCACGTAACACCTACAGGCTTGGCACTTAAGGCCCGGACAAGCCAGCCCATAGGTGTTACGTGCTTGGCACTTAAAGGGTTAAAATGGACCAAAACTCAGAATTTTGACTATCCTGGGTTTTGGTCTATGCCCCCCCAGCACCCTGATCGGGGATGCCCCACTGTGTGAAACCCCCAGGTCCCCGATCTCACTCATCCTTACTTGGTCCTATGCCACATTGCAGCTTCTTGTCCTTTCAGCTCACTGGTGGTTACATCCCCTGCTACTCTTTAACAGGGAGCATGCCAGCGCCGGCCATTCACAAATGCCTGGCACAGGCACGCACCCTGTTAAAGGTATAGTGGGGATGCGGCCACTGCAGGCACCATTGGACTGGGAACAAAGGTGAGTTTTCAGGCAACCTGGGGGGTTTGACATGGCGGGACATCCCAGACCTGGATGCCCCGGGGGGGGGGAGCAAGTCTAATAGACACCAGGGTAGGTTTTGGTCCACTTTATACGGACAGGCAGATGATGGCTTGATGTTGGAACACAGAGGGGACAAGACATCTTCAAGGGTCTTCACAGGACAATTCTGGATGCAGGAACTCACAGGCGATTTTGGTGCTGAATTTAATTAAGAAGAATATAATTACTAACAGTTTTTCAGTGAAAGCACTAAAAAGGAAAAGTGTTGGCATAAAAATATAATCAATAGTTTGGTAGCCAAGTTGTGTGCCGGGGAAAACCTTGCATGTATGGGCTGGAGAACCCTGCCTCCTACTGCATCATGAGCTGAGCGACACTGTGTAGCAGCTGGAGAGAAGTGGGGCGAGGGGGGACAGAGTTAGACGGAGCTTGCAGGCATTAATTGATGGCCAGGGCTGCCTTTGCCAGTATACCGAGTCTCCATTCCGTGATGAGGGGAGAAAGATAGAAAGAAAGAGGGACTCGGATTCATGATTCTCAATTATTGTATTAAAAGTCTGACTGGCCTTGAGCCAGCTAGATAGGTTAATTGGTAAAGTGATAGACTGTGAATCAGAGAGTCTAGGGTTCTAATCGCTGCTTTGGTCATTGGTGGATATTTTCAATTTTCCCCAGTGTTCATCCTCTTTTTTGTTGCTCTCCAAATTTATCATTTTTACAGTTTTTCCTTCATATTACCTCTGCTCATGTCTGCAGTATCTTTCGGTTTCCAATTTTCTTATTCTTACAATGCCATTTTCCTTTTTACATGTTTTTCATGTATTATTTTTTTTAGCTTTGTGTGTTTTAAGCAGAATCAACTTGGAATGCCCTGCTATGTGATACCGCTAGTTCACCTGTAAAAATGTACCTTTCTCTGTCCTATTGTGCATGCACGGGCTCTCATCCAATCAGCGCTGTTTGCTTGGCAAACAGCTCTCTTTGCACGTAGAGCTTGGCAATGGGGATCCAGAATTGCTGTATCCCTGGGCGCCTCTGAATGGCTATCCACCTCAGCCCAGAGATGCTGACGATGCAGCCGCAGCTATTTCCATCACCCTGGGGGGCCAGGAAAAATGTGGGTTTTGCCAAGAAAAAAGGCTGGAGCAAGTTCACTGCAGCTGTTGCTAGGAGACCAGTGGGCGAAATGCTGAGGCTGTCTGCTGTCACCTCATCAAATAAAACCCAGCAAAGCCCCCCCATTCAGCAAATAGACAGAGACATTTTGATTTTAAAATGTAAAAGTAAGTTATAAACTTTTTGTTCTTTTTTATTGCCACATTATTTATACCCTTTTAGAAGCTATTGTGTGACTATTTAATTATTTATCTTTTTGAATGCAAATATTCACAATAGTGATCCTTTAAAGTGGACCAAAACCCAGGATAGTCAAAAGTTTTGACTTTCCTAGGTCTCGGTTCTTTCTCTGCTGTGTGAACCCCCCCCCAGATTGCCGCAGTGACTCACCTCTACCGGGGCAACGGCGCATCTAAGAGCAGTGGCTCTGACGGCTGCATCCTCTGCCTCCCTCTAACAGGGAGCGAGGCCGCTCCGACCATTCACAAATGCCTGGCATGAGCACGTGCACTGCAATAGGGAAGCAGAGGATGCGGCTGTCGCAGCCGTTGCTCTTAGGACGCGCCGTGGGACCGGGATAAGGTGAGTTGGCTGCGGCGATCTGGGGAGGTTTCACACAGCGGAGAAAGAACCAAGACCTAGGATAGTCAAAGCGTTTGACTATCCTGGGTTTTGGTCCACTTTAAAGGATCACTATTGTGAATATTTGCATTAAAAATATAAATAATTAAATTAAATTTAACCTTAAAGAGGTAGGTTTTGAGGGTCGAGGGTTTGTCTGAAAATAGCAATTCTCATTTACTGAGGTGTGTTATTTAAATGTTGGGCTGTAAAGAGGATGGCTATATGAAAAAAATATATGTGGTATGGGAAACCAGTGGAGAAATAATGGGAGGTATAGGGGAGTATTTTATTGCTGTATACAGTATGTTACATTTCATGTTACATTGTATGCAGATTTTTTTCTAATAAAAGCCTGATAATCATGCATCAAACTGCTGGATTTAATGTAAGGGTCTGAAGTAGGAGTAAAAAGGTATTTATATGCATGAAAAAAATATAGTTATTACAAATAAATTCAGCAAATCAACAAGCGAATGGAAGGGAATATGTTTCACAACAAGTACCAATGTAATAACAAATACTGTATGATTGCAGCAGGAGATACAATAGATTGACATGAAGCGAAATTCGGAAGTATAGATGGCATTTCAACAGTAGGGCACAGAATCGATGATGGATGAGCAAGTTTACAGTTTATCAAATACAGTAAAGATTTATTAGTGTACTGTCATCCTAAATGGCATGAGATCTCATTTGATTTGAGTCTAGCATTTTCTATTGTAAGCTGAAAGCACCTATAAAAGTACTTACCCCTTAGAAGTTTTCATGTTTTATTGTCATGGCATCAGAGATTATTTTTTTTTTCTCTATCGAACAAAACATCAGTGTACCAAGAAAAAAACATGAAATAACCAATTCCATCCACCCCCTTTATATATCTCCATTTAGTAACCCATGCTCTGTCCGCTTTACACATTTGTGCACTACATATGCAGCAAAGCTGTTGAAGCTCTGCTTGTTTTACAAGACTAGCATGACCACACATTAAAGTGGAACAAAACCCAGAATTTTGACTATCCCAAGTTTTGGTCCATGCCTGGGGCATCCCGAATTGGGATGTCCCGCTGTGTTAAATTCCCTAGTTCACCCAATACAACTCACCTCTTCTCATTTCAATGGCACATGCGTGGGCTCTCATCCAAACAGGGACATTTGCTGTCACTATGTAATTTGGCCAATGGCTCTGACAGTCTTCAGTGGGGAGCTAGAGCGTGCGCAACCCCAGCAGTGTGTGATCCCATCTGAATGGCTAGGACAGGAGAACCATCACAGCCCGAGGTTGCAGGGCATGTGGCTGTCCTTGATCAACATTGTAAACAATCAGAGGCGTTTAAGCATTATCAATTGCCCACACGTGGGCCTGGTTCCACCAGCTACTCAGGAGTATATGTTTCCGTATGTTTAGGTGCTCCTTCTTCTTGTATTTATGCTAGACTTGGTTCTGCTTCCTAAATCAGCCTCCCTGTGCCCCTTTTCCCCATGTATCTGCTATTTCTTGGGCTGTTCCATTATTACAAGCATTTGTTTCAGCAATCTCAAGATGGGCCACTCTGTGAACGTGCAGTGCCTTGTGGTTCCGGAGTTGCCCTTCCTCAACACTTTGGCTGGATTTCCAGGTTCGTCCGATGACGCATTAATCTTGAGTAGTTCAAGTTTGTATACCCATGAGAGTGGCGAGCTGAGAGACGGTTGGCTTCTGGGTAAGACTGGGTATTATTGTAATAGTTTTTTTTGTTATCTTTGCATTTGCACTGTTGTATTTTGTTGAAATCTGTGGCCCATATTTCTTTTGGGCTGTTGTTTCTTGTTGTTGCCTATTTGTCTCTCTGGACTCCATTGGTACTACTGTGCTCATGTGTTTAATTTCAGGCCCCATTCTCCTTGTTGCTCCTTTGTTCTAGCATTGTGCCTTGCCTTAAACTTTATGTGCCAACAGTCTTTCAAATGTCCCAGTAAATCTGTTCCTTCTTGCAACTGTGGGCCCCTATTTCCTCATATTTTCTTTTTTTGGGGTGGGTGATTTTTTTGCCAATTTGCCAGTGTGCTTCCCCTTCCTAGTATCTCTAGGATTTTTGCCTTTTGGTTTAATGTTTGGATGCTGAGTCTTGTCTTTTTACCTTTTAGTTAATTCTGGTTTCCCCCTGCTCCCCTGGCTCCTCAAGCCCTTTTAAAGGGCACAAACACCTGGACAGGGGGCAAATAATTTGGCACACCGCCTCATCCGTGTAGTCTTTGAGCTTGCCTTCTGTCTATTAAAATCATGCTTCCTTAACAAAAAAGGTGGCAGCTAGTGTTGAGCTGGTCGGTTGAAATTTAGGTTCACCGATTTCAGCCGAACTTGCCACCAAAGTTCGAGTCCGGATCCCCAAACCTGAACCTGAACACCATTGAAGTCAATGGGGACCCAAACTTCGGGACACAAAAATGGAGCCAGCAATGGCCAAAAGGGCTGAAATTCGAGGGGAACACCTGGGTGCTTGTACAAAATGGGAGAGGGAAATGCACCAATAAAAAAAGCTATTTTTTTAGGGGTGCTGGAGGCTGAATTAGGGGGGGAAACACCTGGGCCATTGCCCTAAACAAAATGGGTTAGGGAAACTAATCAAAACAATAACAGAAAACAAAACAAAAAAAAAAATACAGAAATACACAAATAAAGAAAAAATAAATGAATTCATCAATCAATATATCCATGTATACAAAAAATATATTTGTGAGTGTGTGCGTATATATATATACATATACATCAATCAATAAATATATACATCAATCTATACACAAATATATAGATTCAAATATTGCATTTTTTTACAGGAGGTCCAGGGGAGGGGAAGGTAGAGGAGGTGGATGTGATGGTTTAAGCATTAGGGGAGGCCGAGGAGGTAGCAAACACTTTAACCAGTCACTCAGGTGCTGGCACGGCTAAGTCCTGGGGAAACTACGCCTGGTTCATTTTAAGGAATATCCACATTGTCTGTGGATAGGCGGATCCTCTTGTTGGTTTTAACACTCCCTGCAGTGCTGAACACACAATCTGATAGGACACTTGGCGCAGGGCAGGCCTGCAACTTCAAGGGCAAGCTTTGCCCACGTGTCCAATTTAGCAACCTAGAAATGAATCCACCATGTGAGTCAAAGTCTGCTTCCTGGTACTATGGGCCGTAGCATTAGATTCCACATCGTGGTCATGCTCACCCTACCCTGTAAGGTGCTACCAGTGCTCCTGCTGCGTTGTTGACCTTCTTCTTCTCCTTGTGCCCCACGTGAATCTTCAAAGTCAGTTGGGAACTCTGCCAGTAGTGCATCCACCAGTGTGCATTTGTACTCTCTCATTTTTCAGTCCCGCTCCAGTGTTGGAATCAAGGAGGTGATGTTGTCTTTATAGCAGGGATCAAGCAGGATGGTCACCCAGTAATCAGCACTGGTGACTATGTGGGTAACTCCCCTGGTTTTTGCGCAGATACTGGAGCATGTAGTTGCTCATGTGAACCAGGCTGCCCTGTCTGAAGGAGAAGCTGTCCTCAGTGTCTGGTGTCTCCTGCTCCTTCTCCAGCTCCTCCCCCCAGCCACGATCCAGCAATGCCCATGAGCTGTGCTGGGTGCCGCCCTGCTGTGAGAGAATGTAGTCCTCCTCTTCTTCCTTCTCCTTCAATTCCTCCAAAACTGTTCTCTGCCTGGACATTGACGTACTCGCCCACCGTTGGCCTAGCAACCCACCCTGTGAGCCACATGTGCACTGATGTAACATTTTTTCCAGCAGGCAGGGGGATGGGTATGATAGCACTGATGATGCCAACATCAGCGCTGACCATATTGGTGGCATACTGGAAGCACTTCAGCACCATGCAGATGTCCCTCATGGACTCCCACTCATTGGCGGTGAAGTGCTACTGGCCTGCCCTTTGAGTGACCTGGGCATTTTGTAGCTGGAACTTCACTATCGCCTGCTGCCTATCACACACTCTTTTTAGCATGTACAACATGGAATTCCACCTGGCGGGCAAGTCATATGAGGGGGTGGGTCAGAAGGACGAAATTCCTCAATGCAGACAGGCGAGTGGCAGCAGGGTGGGAACCGAGTGACCACATGCTACGCACTTTATGGAGCAACTCCGGCGTCACTGGATAATGGGCCTGACTGCCTGAGGAGGAAGTAGAGAAGGAAGCAGAGTAGGAGGAGGCAACAGGAGGTACCGACTGATGACTTGAGTGGTGGAAGAATCTGCACCACAGTGCTTCCTGCCTCAGTCCCAGCTGCCACTGCATTGACCCAGTAGGCAGTTAGAGAGATGTAACGTCCCTGCCCATGCTTACTTGTCCACGTGTGTGTGGGAGGTGGAAACTGGAACTAATGGCATTGCCCAGTGCACATTTTATTTTAGTGCAGGGCAGAAATTGCCTGGCAAGAAAAGGAGTGGTGACTGGGAATAGTAAATTGTGGAACAGCCACCTTCATGAGATCTATAAAACTGTCCATCTCTCAGGCAGAATGGGAGCATTTCAAAGGCCAACAACTTTGAAATGCTCGCATTCAGGGCCATGACTTGTGGCCCAGTATTCAGGGCCCAGCTTTTTCTTTCTCTTCAAAGTTTGCTGGATGGGAAGCTGAATGCTTCCCTGAGATAATGTGGACCGGCTTGGAGGTGGAGATGCCGTTGCTGCTGGTGCTGGAGGTGGTGGGGTTCCCATATTCTCCCTTTGGAGGGAGACAGGTGGCCTTGTTGTTGGGGAGGAGGAGCTGGAGGCTGAGACTCAGCTGTTTGCAGGTTTTGTCTGGTAGTTCTGCCACTGCAGCTCATGTTTTGCTTGCAGATGCCTGGTCATGTACGAAGTGCAGTGATGATTAGCAGTTTTCCCTCACTTCAACAATTGTTGGCACAGCTTGGAAATGACCTCTGTCTTGTCCACTGTGGACTGCTTGAAAGAATGCCACGCTGGTGAGATCCTTTGAGGCAGCTTTGGCGTGCTCAGTCCCTGGGCTTGGTGGCCAGTAGTCACAACGGGCTGATTGATGGATTGCGCCATTTTCTTCCTTCTGCTGACTGCCTGGGGCTGCCTGGCCACCACCTCTTCTTGAAATCTAATGGCCTTCAGTCCACATAGGGATCCCCCTTAGGATCCTCTTCCACCCACTCCTCCCTGCTATCCTCCCTCTTAGCCTCAACATTGCAGAAGGCTACAACAGTCAGCACTTGGATCTCATCATCATCCATCATCATCATCCAAGGTGTACTGTGATGGTACGCTGACCATGTCCTCATTCCCCCACAGAAGCTCTTGGGCATTCGTGAGCCCTAGGTCTAGAACTAGGACAGGGGCAGGTGGATGGCCCATGGTATCCCAACCAGACGTGTCATCATAGAACATTAGTGACCCTGTGACTGGTTGGGACTGCCTTGCAGAATTTCCCGGGGGTGAGCTGGAGGGCTCTGCAGTCTGAGCTGCAGTGGAGTGGTTGGAAGAATATCCCAAAGAACTATTATTACTGTGTGCCATATAATCTACAACTGCCTCAATATGTTCTCGCCTTACCACTCTGCCAGCAATGTTGGGGCCTGAAAAAATGTGCTACAAACCCTGGCATCTGCTTGCACCAGAGGAAGGTATAGCACGTAAGTATGGAATACGTCCTCTGCCTGCCACACCAGTGACCGTACAAGCACCAGCTCCATTACCAGTAGGATCAGCAGCAGGCATGGATCAGGAGGTGAGGGTAAGTATGGCCTTTGCACCCCAATGCAATACATGCGCTTTACCTGCTGTGCCCATTGACTTCTATGGGGACATGTTGCTGTTGCACCACAGGCAAAATGCAGCATTGCAATCCGCAGTGCACTGATGTGAAATGGCCATTTATATTTTTGTGTGGCGTTTTTTGGCCATTTATGATGCGTTGGAGTTTTGGTATTGCTATATTTCTGGCCCATTTCAACATCCAGTAGAGATATCCACATAATCGATTTCAGATACTATCTAATTCATTATCAGTCCTCCTGTTCTGAACAATAACCTCGATTTATAGACACATTCGTCTGGACTTCCGTAGCTGTCTGTGTATTTTTTTGTGCGTGTTTGTCATTTTTTTCGTTTTTTCCGTTGCATTTTCATTTGTACGTTCGTTCGAGCTCATGTGTATATACGCTTTCGATGAACGAAAGTAAATCGGATCATTTGCGTTAGTTCTGATCATTTTCCTATCTAAATCTGATATTTTGCTTTCGTTTAGATAACTTACGTTATTGGTATGGGCTTGTGTCTCATTCAGAGAGCTGATTGTCGGGGGACCACCAGCCTATAATACCGTTTCATTTGCGATCCCCTTACGGGACCATTTTGACCTCAGATACCTTGCAATCACCATGTTTTGTGCCTTTGTGGAGGAACATCACCAACTCCAGCTAATGGGGATTAAATGTATCAGCAGGGCCGAGGCCAGATTACACCGGCGACGCATGCATATGGATGGCATGCATGACGTTGAGCTGTTTGAGCTGACCAGACTTAATCGCGCTTCTCTCCATAAGTTGTATAGTGAGCTGCGGCCATGGTTAGCCCGCACCACAAAGATGGGGCAAGCAATTTCAGGTATGACCAAGATTCTTGGCTGCCTGCAATTTTTGGCGAATGGCTCATTCCAGAGGCTGGGTGCCCTCCCTGTGGGGATCTCCCAGCCTACGCTGAGCCGCGCGCTATCCAAGTTTTGGAAGGCATGGCTACCATTAGTCAGAAAAAATATTTAATTTCCTGATGACATGGTAGCCTGGAACACGCTTAAGCTGGCATTTTATAATATCGCCGACATGCCCAACGTCATGGGTGCCATTGATTGCACCCACGTTGCATTGGTCCCTCCGGCAGCCGACGAGTACATCTATAGGTAAGTTCAATCTGTCAGTTTTTTTATATAGTTTACATAAATTGTATTTTAACTATCTATTAATCCCTCCTTGTAAATTGTCCCTGTGAAATAGCTTACCCTGTATATCTATTAATCCCTCCTTCTAAATTGTCCCTATGAAATAGCTTACCCTGGATATTTATTAATCCCTCCTTGTAAATTGTCCCTGTGATACATTTGGCCGTCTTTAGCTTCATCAATGTTTTTCATGTCGGCCAAAAGGCAAACATTTTCATGTGGACCTTAATTAGTCATTTTAAAGTTAATCTTTAGTTGATCCAATATACATATCATTTTTTGGGCTAAAAAATACTTAGGTACTTAGTTAGTGTTATTTGTATTGTCCAACATGTTTTTTGGAGAATGTTAGGAGTTAGTGTTTGAGTAGTTTACCTTGCCTTGCTAATTTTTGTTTTTTTTCTTTTTTCCCAGGAACCGCAAAATGGGCCATTCCCTGAATGTCCAAGCAGTGGTGGCCCCGGACATGCGGTTCCTTAGCGTCCTCGCCGGGTTTCCAGGCTCATCCCATGACGCGTAAATATTGCGACGATCTGGATTGTACCGTCGGTTTGAATCTGGAGAATTCTCCGGTGGATGGCTCCTTGGTAAGTTGACACAAATTACATCATTCACTTTTCAATGTATGCCTATGTATATAGTTGATGACCCATGACTGAACCTATGGCTGCTTTTACCCCTTGATGACATGTTCAACCGGACCTTAACCATGATCTTTAGCAAAGCACAAACCCTTAAAAACTGATTTCCCAGCATTTCAAAATAATATATATCTACTTTCTAGTAAATTACTTATTATTCTTCCAAACACTCGGCTGCAATTCTATTCTTGACTTTATGATAGGGTCTGCGCCATCTTTGCTCAGAAGCAGGACACTTACTGAGTAGAGGAGAGTGGGATAAAGTGCAGGGGCGGGTTAGAGCTGTGCTTGGCTCAGACAAAGCAGATCTGGGGTCCTGAAAAGGTAAGACATCCAAGAATGCTGAGCAGCACAGTCCTAACCTAATTCCTGTTTGCAGTCTGCCTGATTTGCCCTCATCCACCATCTTGGATGTTTAAAGGGTCAGAACATGCATTTGATGGTGTTTGGCTGTTTTTTTAGCAGAGCAATCTGTATGTACAGGGTGTGTCTAAAATATAAGATAGGCTCTTAGTCAGGGGGAACAACCACTTTTCACAAAAGTTTTTGTTGTAATGTGTAATTTATGTCATTATTTTATTATTCTTTCAGGGGATTCCGGCTATCCGCTACTTCCCTGGCTGATGACGCCCGTCCTTCGGCCACAGAATGCTGCACAGGACGCCTACAATCGGGCCCACCGGAAGACCCGGGCCGTTGTGGAGAGGGCCTTTGGCCTCTTAAAAACTCGCTTCAGGTGTTTGGACCATACCGGGGGGGCACTCCAGTATGACCCCAACAAGGTCATCGATATCATACTGGCCTGCTGTGTCCTACATAACTTTGCCATCATGCAGCGTGTCCCCTGGTATGTGGATCTGCCCCCCTCTCCACCCAGCCAGGACCCAGTAGAGAACTGCCGTAGCACACCTAGTGCCTCTGGCCAAGCTGTTCGGGCCAATTTGATTAATACCCATTTTGCCTAATTTGTTTGTCCTGTGTTTGTTTGTTGCATGTAATTCTTATTTTATGCTATAATTTGGCTTTGTGAATGCTTTAGTATTGTTTTTTGTATCAAATAGTAATGAGTTAATTACTAAAATATTCACACATGATCTGAGACTCATGCATTTTTTTGGGCCCTGTTTGTTTTGAAAAACCTTCAGTAATGTCAAAATAACCCAAACATTGATGCATCAACTTAAATAAAAATAGGTGAAGTTACCACGCTAAGTTTAAATTTTAAAAGTTAATTACTATAGTTTACAAAGTGCAACTGCTCAACGTGCTGTAGCCTGAATATCCAGCAGGTTTGGTGATAACATATAACAATATAGCACAGAGCAAAGTAGAGGCTAAATCAACAAAAATGTCCAAATAAACAAAGGGATCCAACGTTGTCCCACAGACGCATGCACTACTCCAAAGTGATTAAGGTCAATCCACATCAATCAGACCGCCGTGTGCCCATCACCTTGTGAATTACACGCTTACCGGAGGGAAGTTTGGATATTAGTCTTATTTAAATCCCCATAGGACTGGTCTTTGGTCAGATTACAGTTCTCCTTCCAAGCGTAAATAACATAGAGAACCTATTCCTTAGGAGCAACACAGTTGCATGTTCAACATAGGAAAGAGTAAAAACAGAGAAGAAAAGGATCTAGCGTAATATGTTTTTAATAAAAAACTCTGTATAAAAAGTGCCAATTGCGCACTTACAATAAAATCAGCTGTAGAAAAGCGCTTAATGACAAGAGCGGTTCTCACCCAACCTCAGCTACACCTCGGCCGTTTCGTTGCCGTTGGCAACTTCTTCTAGACTGGCGGCGCGGCGGCAAGTGCGGCTTTTTATTTTAAGGAAATTTCCTTAAGATAAAAAGCCGCACTTGCCGCCGCACCGCCAGTCTAGAAGAAGTTGCCAACGGCAACGAAACGCGCTACGGCGGACTGCGGTGGCTATTTGATTCCACCAAAGTCTCTTGGATATATTTGAAAGCAGATCTTCTCCCCTTCCCTCCACCATCGGCCGAGGTGTAGCAGAGGTTGGGTGAGAACCGCTCTTGTCATTAAGCGCTTTTGTACAGCTGATTTTATTGTAAGTGCGCAATTGGCACTTTTTATACAGAGTTTTTTTATTAAAAACATATTACGCTAGATCCTTTTCTTCTCTGTTTTTACTCTTTCCTATGTTGAACATGCAACTGAGTTGCTCCTAAGGCATAGGTTCTCTATGGCCCTTATTTAACAAGGGATAGCGCCAGGTAGCGAATGGTGAGCGAACGGTAATGACGCTCACCGCCACGAGAACGCCGGCTCCCCTCCGCAATCACACATTTATCAAGCCGATCCTGCTTAGCGACTGACAGAGCGCCAGATAGCGAATCATTCATCATTATTCCAGCCTCACCCCACAGCGCCAGCGAGCGACCTTGAACAGCGACAGGTATGACCTCTCGCTACCTGGCGCTCTCCAATGCATTTCAATGGAGCAATCTTTAAATATTCTTAATTTTTTTTTTTTTTTAAATGACAAAAATTCTGTGACCACTTCTGCTATGTTAGATATTTTTTTTAAGGTAAAAAAAAAAAAAAAAAAAAATGTGCAGAATTGATATTACAGGTTTGATATTAATGTATTCATATTACAAAATGTTTTGAAAAACATGTTTTTTTTTTCTCAAAAAATATGGTTGTTTGGGGGTTAAAAAACTACTTTTAACCCATCGCCGCCAGCGCTCTGGGGTTTAAACAAGCATTTCACAGCGCGAGAATTTTTTGAGCGTTATCTGTTAATGAATATGCTAGGAGCCGTTCGCTATGGCCATTCGCTGCCATGCGCTCCCATACAGCGCGGAACCTGTCAAACAGCGACTCCTAACCCCGTATTCAACATTACCGCACACCGACGGGGTCGCTGTCAACAGCCGAACAACAGCCAAGCACAGCGAATACTAGCGTGCGCTGTGAAAATAACGCTACTGTCGCTCATCTGTCGCTACCTGGCGCTATTAATGAATCGGCCTCTATGTTATTTACGCTTGGAAGGAGAACTGTAATCTGACCAAAGAGCAGTCCAATGGGGATTTAAATTAGACTGATATCCAAACTTCCCTCCGTTGGATCCCTTTGTTTATTTGGACATTTTTGTTGATTTAGCCTCTACTTTTCTCTGTGCTATATTGTTAGATGCATCAACTTAGTCAACAACAGCTAAAGTCACATACAATATATTTTTTGGAAATATGATAAATTGGAGTTGAAGGGCACTCGCAGAATTCATGTATATACATAGTACACCAAAAATATACATTGGTGCTGAATCAGGGCACCTAGCAATTGGCCACATCCAGGAGTTTTAAAGTAACGCACTCCAGGCCGAAGTTTAAATAACAAATAAAATAAACAGACATTAGGGAGCAAGCATTTGCATGTCAATATTTGGCCAGTAATACATAGGGCCACATGCACACCCTCTCCTGCTTGGCCACATTTGCCACAGGCCCAGGTGGAAAGCAGCCATTCCTATGCCATATCCACGCCTGTAAGTCAGTAGCCCACCCAAACAATAACCCCCAGTCCAAATGCAAGTCCAGTCCAATGTTTGCCAGGGTTCAAGGTAGTAGTTTGCCAGCCCAGAATGTCCCCCAATCATGCCTAGAAACAGGATGAGCCAGACACAATTTCATTAGGCCAAAGCCTGTAGCGTGGCAGCTTGAGCGGCAGGTTCAGTGAGGCTTTATCTCAGGCATTGGCTAGTGGGGTATCTCAGCACTCTAATGAGCTATATGGGCGAAAATCCAAATCATACAAGCAAAGCCATAAAAAAGGCAATCTTGGTAGCGCTCACCAGACAGGTCAATACAGTGGGGATGTAGAGGATAGATGTGGAGATACAGGGCAAATAGCTATTAAAATGGGTGTTGCCTATAAAACCCTGGTGGTGGGCCTTGGGGATGGCCCATCACCTGGGCATGTGTGGCATTCAGAATCTGCTATTGTTCCAACATGAGTCTATTGCTATTTCTATCTTCCTCGAGCATGCCTGTCAAATTATTAGTTAAGGTGGCCATGTGGCTGTTGCTCGTCCTAAATTCTGTCAGCATGGAGGTGAATGTGTCATTTTATGTATCTAATTGTGCAGTAAGCTGCTCTGTGGTTCTTTGAGTCACCTAGCGAAATAAACGCCTCTCATGGTGTCACGCTGACTCCAGGATCGGCATGCGCCTCCCCTGGGAAAGTGGTCGACGTTGCTGACTACGTCTCTCCATTTTCCCCGGGTTTGAGCACCTGCAGATGCTGGACGTCTAGGGCGAGCAAGAGTTGCAGATGTGCTCGGCAAATCCTCTTCAGCAGAGCTACCACTGTGGAGGCTCAGTCTCTGCATGCTGCCCACGATGGGCTGGCAGCATGCGTCCAGCTTCACTCTGCTGCAGAGTATTTGGTGCAGTAGCATGTTGGGACCATGGCAGATTATATTCCAGGGGGGTCAGTTGTGTAGGTCCCATCAAGGTGGCATCCTCCTCCATCTCCTGGATTTCCTCCATCAGAGTGTGGGTCTGTTGGGACATGTGCAAAAAAAGGTTACGTTTGGTCCCTAAATATATTAGTTATGCAAATTAGTCATGTTCATTCACATGCATCAGCAGAATCATCAAAATACACTTACCGTATATATCTGCTCCTGGCTCCTAGACAGTACGGAAGTTGACGGCGTGGCCCGAGGCTTCCACACTTGCTGAGGGTTGATGCTGGGCTGTATTGTAAATAAAAAGGCGCGTAAACACCCAAACATCCATTGATGATCTGTATAACTACAAATGCTTCACTAAAACACGTGGGCAAGCAGGAATGTCAACTCCCCCAACGGTCCAAGGTGACCTTCACTATGAATGTCATTATCTGTTATATGTATGACTCACCCTGTACATACACATTGGTCATCTTAAATAATACAAACATGCATGCACTGCATGTTATGAGGCTTCACACATCCCTAAAGGGCCATTAGGGACCCACACTCAGCTTGCAAATAGCATTTGGCTTAAGAGAATGCTGGTGGGCATTCTTCCTATGTAGACCTTTCCCTGACCCCAGATCAAGTATTTGAGACCAAAGCACAGCTAAAACCTAAGTGGCCTAAAGACAAAGAAGGAAGTGTTGGATATGATTGAGTAGAATCACATAACAGGCAGTGCTTTGCTAATATTAAGACTTTAATAGTGACCTCTCCAAGGCCGTGTATGGCCTGGCAAATTTGAAAATGAACATTCCGCAGACATTACACACCCTGCTAAAACTGTAACCTCCCCTACAAGCCACTCCCTAGGGTCATATGTTTATATATGCCTGTGAGCCTCATTATACTCGTTTAAAACATTTCACATACACACTAACATTACTAACCTGAAGGAATAGTAGGGATGTCCGTGTCCCATCGCCCCGAGTGGCCCTCTATTGCCACGGGATGTATCAACACCAGCACCATCTCCTCAGTTCGGGTAAACTGTAATTTTGTGGGGAAGCCTCCGCCAGTTTGTAAGCTGAAAAATATAGGTTGACAAATTTAGGAAATTGGGCACAATACAAGAAGCAGACAAATGCACAACTCAAATATGTACCTGTAATTGTGCCGTTTATTTTCTTTCTTCCGTGCTGCATACTTCAGGTCAGAAATTTCTTTAAGCTCCTCCCCCGGTGCATTGACCTGTCTGGTGAGCCCACTTGCCAATGCCAGAGTTTGGGCCTCACCAAACCTGCCACTCAACTGTCCTTGCCACAATGTCCGGCCCATAGCTTGATGTTTGGGCTCATCTCTGGATGTAGGCAATTCGGGGGACATTCTGGGCTGGCTCTGCTTTGTTGAAATGTTGGACAGGTGGCTGGATAAAGAATGGAGTGGACTTGGAAATGGACTGGGGGTCCTTGCCTGGGTGGCCACTGAACTTGCAGGCATGGATGTGGCATATGGATAGTTGCTTGCCACCTGTGCAGGTGGCAAATGTGACCGAAGGGGGGAGGGTGTGGTGCTTCTGGCCCTGTGCCTCTTTGTGCCCTTGCCACTTGTGGTTTCATGCCCCTGGGAGGTACTTGCATGTGGTTCTGGAGATGCTGAGCTGGCTGTGCTTGGCCTTGTGGGCCTGTGGGTCTTGCTCTTTCCATGCGCATGGATGTGTTTCCCACGTGGTTGACTACATGCTGAGCTGGCTGTGCTTGGCCTTCTGGGCCTGTGGCTCTTGCTGGTTCCATGGCCACATTTCCCACGTGGCTCAGGAGATGCTGAGCTGGGTGGGCTGGGGCTTCTGGGCCTGTGGCTTTTACTGGCCTTTTTTTGCGGGCGTACCTGCCTGCTTGGTTGTGGTCTTCTTCTTCGCCGCTGCCTCTTTTGCTTTGCTGGTTGTTTTGGGCTTAGCGGACTTGGTGAGTATTGTCGCCTTGGCCTGGCCACTGTGGCTGCGCATTTCCCGCACCTTCGCCGCTGGTATTTGTGACCGAGTGGTCGGCCATGAAGAAGCCTCCTCAGGCCGTTGTGGCATTTTGCTGCTGGCCTCATTGCCTTGGTGGGTATTGTAGCCTAGGCCGTTTGTCCGGCCGTGCGGAACCCGGAAACCGCTGGGGCATTACTTATCTGCTGCGGACAAGAAGAAAGATGGCGCCCACGATCTTCACCCGCCAACAAGAGGAGCTGGTTATGCTCGTAAGTGTATTGTAATGACTTTGATTTGCCAACTAAATGCATGTCTAGGCCTTAAGGAAGCGCAGGAAGAAACAATTATGTGTAAAAGTTGGTAAAACTCCGTGGCAAACAGAAGTTAGTGTGCACATGTGCGAACCAACTCACTAACATCTAGAAGGATAGTTTGAGGCTAGAAATGTGTCTGGGAATATCATTTATTCAAATGATCTAATTGTGACAGATATTTGTATGCAGTTTGATCTAAAAACTATGTTTATTTTGTGTTTTTTAGACGATGCTTCAGCGTAGGTATGACTACCTGCCCAACTCTTTTGAGAAGAGGACCGTCGCCCTGGAGACCGTTTCCAGGATCCAGCATGAGACGGACACCACCTTCACCCACACGCAGATTATGCAGCATTGGTCGGACCTGAAACGACTCCACATGCCCCGGGTGCGGCGATTTTTCTGGTTCCATTTCCCAAGTAAGTACATAGCGATTGCATGGTAGATGTAACTAATACAGAAGGTAGGCCTTTATTTATAAATGCTTTTCTTTTCTTGTGCTGGAAATGGAGTACCAAATCCGACGCACTCGGAGGCGCACAGGCCGACCAGTGCTGCATGAATCTGCAGCACCAAGTGAAGGTGATGGATCTCCAGGACGACGGTCCTACCCCTCCTCTGTAGGGGCCTCCGACCAGCCCCTGGACCTTTCTACAGAAGAGGGGCGTCACGGCGTACCAAGTGACGGACCCGTTAGCCTCGGGTATGTGACTCTCCATGTAAGTGCACACACATACATGCTATTTAAACAAATGCTGATTCCCTTAATCTCTTTTTCTAGATGATTCGTTAGCGGGTGAAGGATCTGGAGCAGGGACTGCAGAAGATCATGACCAGGAGGCACATGGAGAAGGTGGGTGATGTCACACACACATTGAAATTGTCATTTGCTTACTGTTGACTCAGACATTAGAAGTGACCCTATTTGACATGTCTCTACAGCCTCAACTTCCCAGCAGTGGCAGGTCCCAGAATCCAGGGTGGTCCTCGACGCAGATGTCGGCCACCAACAAAGTAAGTTGTAATGTCATTCTTTTGAGTATGTGGTCATTGACATGATCACCAAGATACCTAAAGCCATAGTCAATGGCATTAGCATAATGACATATGCCCTCTTCCTTAGATTAATTACTTAGCATAATGACATATGCCCTCTTCCTTAGATTAATTACTTAGCATAATTACATATGCCCTCTTCCTTAGATTAATTACTTAGTATAATGACATATGGCGTCATGAGTTAGCTTGCCCCCTAAAAAACATTCCATCCACAGCTGAGAAACATGTATTTGCCAACGAATAATGTTTGTTTCTTTTTTATACAGGGACCACACGTGCCAGAGTGGCAGCAATGAGTGAAAGGGTCTTTCAGTTGGTGGCTGACATGCAGGAGCTGCGAGACTCGTTGGGGACCACAAAAGAAGACTAATGTTCTGGGTCCTGCCATTGCATTGTATATAGTTTTTAACGTTGATATTTTTTTACATTTTTAAAATTTTCAATTTTTATATTTTGTAAATAAAAAAAAAGTTTATACATTTTTATGATCAAATTTTTTTTTAAAAAGCCATAAAAAATGGCACTTTGCATTTAACCCCCCCAAAAAAAAAAAACTGTTTCAGCGTCATTTTATTTTCAAAATACATTAACACAAAACGAATGGGCCAAGAAATATTTAGAGATGAAGATTCACATGACCGCGAAGTGATTTGGGTAAGTTTTAGGGGTGAGAAATGGAAGAAGAACCTAACCGCGAAGTGATTTGGGTACATTTTAGGGGTCAGATATGGAAGAAGAACCTAACCGCGAAGTGATTTGGGTAAGTTTTAGGGGTGAGAAATGGAAGAAGAACCTAAAGGCGAAGTGATTTGGGTAAGTTTTAGGGGTGAGAAATGGAAGAAGAACCTAACCGCGAAGTGATTTGTGTAAGTTTTAGGGGTCAGAAATGGAAGAAGAATGAGACCGCGAAGTGATTTGGATAAGTTTTAGGGGTGAGAAATGAAAGAAGAATGAAAGCGCAAAGTGATTTAGCTAAGCATTGTAGCACAAGTGAGTGAACTAAATATTTAGGCAAACACTTTAATTAGGTAAGTTTGTAGTGCGCAGGCGTAAGATCGTAAAGATTTTCGTCTGGACGATTATTTCTTGTAAAAGGAAAACAGAATCTAACGGGAAATGTAAAGGATTTGTGGGAGGAGACGATGGAAAAAGGGCAAAAACGAAAGCTGACGTTGTAACATGAGAAAAAAAAACGGAAAACGAAAGCTGGAAAATGTTGGCATACGAACGGACGAAGACTTTACAGAAGGCTTGCAATGCATGCATAGAATCGCTCATACACTCATACGAGAGCGGGAACATTTTTTAAAAAATACAGATCTGCTGTTCCTTTTTCTTTATTGTACCTCATTTGTTGGTTGTACTGTACCTCATTTGTTGGTTGTATTGTACCTCTTTTGTTGGTTGTATTGTACCTATAAAACTGCTTAAATAAATAAAGAATATTAAAAAAAAAAAATACAGATCGACACAAAAACTAAAGTCTTTTTTTGAGTCTCTGAATCAACCTTAATGTCTTTGGGTCCGAAGCATCCTCCCTACAGGAATGGCCTTAATGGTTGGAAGGGATGGCAACTGTTTGCCCGTAAAATACAATTGCCCGCTGTGGACTTTCTGAACATATCTGATACAAGTCCCAGAATCCTTCCACTGTAACAGGTGAACTCAACATCAGCAGTGTTGAGAAAACCAAGCAGCAGTAATGACCTCACTAGGTGAAAATTCAGCCCATAATCCTTTATATTACTGATACACAAAAATTGGGATTCCCTTATCTGCAGATTTGAATTAGAGCAGATGGGGTTAAACCTGTCATCTCTGCCTCAGTCAATCAGATTATTAGCAACCGAGAGTCAGGAAGTCTGATATGTGCTTGAAAACACCACTTTGGTGTACATTACTAATATAAACATTTTGTTGCTACAGAAAAAGGTTTACTTTTATAACACAGAGTTGCAAACAAACAAACAAACTAAAATATTCACAGATAAGATCAACACATTGAGCACATCATTTTGGCATACAATAATGGAAACCTTTAAAAAGACCTTTGAAAGTGGAATTACCCTTTAGAGTTCTCATTTGGAAACATAGAAACTTCTCACTTGGAGAGGTTTTTAATGAGAGTAATCCTAATTATTTGATGATTTTGGCAATGCTTTGTTACTTGAGCTTCAGCCTGCTTCTGAGACAGATTTTCTACTTAGCACGCAAGAAAATGCAAATCATGTTTTTCCATTTTTACAAATAAATAACCTGTGCTGACATGATAATTTTTACAGGTGACGTACATAATGTTAGTGCTTACCTGTGCCTTCTCAGACACAGTGATGGGGTACGGGGCTTTTGCAGGGCCCCATAGCCATAGTGCCCCCCATGCCAAAAAAGACTTAACCCATATGATTAAGTAAATTATTCGCAGTGCAGGAACCACAAAGTTGGTTTGTGAGCAGACCAGTCATTCAGAGACTTTGGTCTGATTGTGTTCTAGGTCTAGTGAGGTCATTTTCTCCCTGGCAATGTTGGTGTGCTGACTACAGGGGCCCTTGGTTCTTCAGGGTACACACTGCATACTTCAGCAGCACCAGTCTGCTATATCTACTACAAGGCATAAGGGGTCAGCTTGCACCTGCCCCCCATCATGGGCCATAGTAGCTAACTCCCCTGCCTCTATGGTGTGTATACCCCTGAGACACACTGATATTACATGCATTGGGAGCTTAACTGTTAGGCCAGCAGGATTAATAGTGTTCAAGCAATGTGTAATTTTGCTGCTAGCTTCTAAACTCTGTTATTAAGGTCCTGTGTCTGGCCACAGTATCTAAAGTTCTGCTCTACCTGTACCTACAAACTTAAAGGTCTGGTATTCTGTATCTAAGAGCATGACCAATGCACTTATTGCTCCTGATTAAAGGGAAAAAGGGAAGGGAGAAAGGAGATCGGGAGCAATAAGTGTGCTGAGGGAGCAGACATGTCCTCCATAGTACTTCTGCTCTCGTCTCTGGGTAGTCTCAGTGGTTGACGGCAAGATGGCCAGGCCCCATTCTTCCCATCATATATTGTCGAGGGAAGCAGGAAGAATAACTTTTGCTTTGATGTAGCACCACGAAGGGTGGTACTTCTAGAGAGGTAATGGTTTTGTATGCCTGCATGTTGAGTAAGGTTAAAATCCTTGCTTTACCCAATGGGACATGTTTCTTGTTTTTATTTCTTTGTATTATGTTATGGCCCCCCCTTTTTATGTTTTCTTGTGGAGATTCACAGCGGGGTGTGCTTATGGTCAAGAAGTGAAAATGGAATATTTCTCTCCTCTACTGTATTATCTTTCACAGTGTGTGGGGCTATTAAGAGGAACAAGGCCATTCAAACATACCACTTATTAGGAGCAGATATTCTACTCCTACAGAAAACACACTTTTAACATGGAAAAGCTCCCATTGTTTTTTTTAAAAACAGCTCCATTAATCATAATGGAAACAGTGGCAGATCTGGGGGGCAGATTCCTACTAGTGAAAGGGACTATTGGTGAGACCCTGTTCTCCATTATCAGCTATTACATCCATAATTAAGATCAAAATACATTCTGTTGCTGTATGTTTAGAGCCTTAACCCTTTCGCTGCCAGCTTACCTGGAGTTTTTGTCACCCTTGGTGCCAGACCATTTTGCACTATTTTGCGCTCCCCATGTTCAAATGTGATTTTTGAAGGGATTTCCAGGGATTTCCCAGGAAAATGATATATTGTTTTTTTCAGCAGAGTCTGGGCTTTAACATGAAATGTCTTGTTTGTAATTTTTTAGGTGTATTCTCAATACTTTTGGGTGAAATATGTGCAAAAAAATAAAAAAAATCCATTTTTTGCAATTTGTAGTGTTTTTTTGTAATAAAAAATGTAAATTTGTCAATAAAATCTTATTGCATGTGAAACCCCAATTAATCCTGGTCACAGCGTTACCACATATGTATTGGTAGACACCCTTTCCTGCCCAGGAGACTCCCCCAAACTGAAACAGTGCTTTAGGAGATTTTCAGATAAAATACAACTATACACCGCGCTAAGCGCATCTTGCTGTCTTTCCAGAAAAAGAACCCTTTAAATTTGAAATACCCCCACAAACTATATATTCTCTGGAAGTATACACCTCAGGTTTTCTAGGCGTACCAAGTTTGTTGACATGGGTGTAATTTTCTGGAAGTAATCCCTCAATCAATTCTTTGGTTGCACAGAGTTTCCCTAAAAAAGAATTAAAAAAAAAGAATCAAAGCCACATTTTCCTAAAAAAAACTATATGCAAACAGAAAAAAACAAGTAAAATCTGAAAAAGCAACATCCCCGAACAGAACAATACCCAACATGCATAGGTACTGTCAAGGGAAGAGTTGCCAAACACCCCAAAGTAAAACATGCGCATAACGGTAATTTTACTTAAAAATTTCAGCTCTGCAGACAAAGTGCGCACCTTGCGATTTTTCAACCAAAACAACCCTTTAAATTTAGAATATCCCCAAAAACCATATATTCCCTGAAAGTACACATGTTAAGCTTTCTAAAAGTACTGAACTTGTTGTAGTGGGCTCATCTTTCTGGAAGTAATCCATTGAAGAATTCTTAGGTTGCACAGGGTTTCCCTAAAAACAATTATAAAAAAAGCAGAATAAAGACCATGTTTTCCTAAAATATCAATAAGCAAACAAGAAAAAACAAGCTAAATCTGAAAGCGCAAGGTCCCCCGAGCAGAACAATACCCAACATGCATAGTTAATATTAACCCTTTTAATTGTCAGCCTACTTGAAGTTTTGTCACCCTCTGTTGACAGGTCATTTTTCCCCATTTTGCTGCATGATTAACCGTGATTTTTGCTGGAATTTTCTGCTGTTCTTTTGAATATTTCTGCTTAAAAAAACAAAAAAAAAAACAAAAAATATATATTTTTTAGACAATTTTCTCCTTTATTTTAAATAAAACCTTTTTTTTTTTAATGAAAACTATATTGCATGTGATAGCCCCATTTCTCCCGATTACAACGGTACCACATATGTATCGGTAGCACCCCCATTCTTGCCCTGGAGACCCCCCAAACTGAAAAGCACTTTATTACATTTACAAATAAAATACTATCCACACTATAAACATAAGGGGTTAATTAAAAAAAAATGACATAGGGTCCCCCCTTCCAGGGGGGGGGCATTTTTTGGGTAATTTTAAGGGTTTAGGGTTAGGCTAACCCTCAAAAATCCCCCCAAAAATGACATAGGCTAAATGACATTTAGGCTAACCCTAACCATTAAAAATAAAAAAATATACAAAAATTAAAATTCCCCCCCAAAAATGGGGAGCCCCCCCCCCCCCCCCGGGAGGGGGGACCCTATGTAATTTTTTTGGAATTGTAAGGGTTAGGCTAACCCTAACCCTTAAAAAAAAAAAAAAAAAAAAAAGACGTAGGGTCCCAACTCCCGGTGGGGGGGGGGGGGGGGGAGACCTATTTTTTGGGGAATTTTAAGGGTTAGGGTTATTCCAAAAAAAATGGGTCCCCCCTACATCATTTTAATTTTTAAGGGTTAGGGTTAGCCTAACCCTAACACTTAAAAAAAAAAATATGACGCAGGGTCCCCCCTCCCAGTGGGGGGGGGGGGACCCATTTTTTTTGGGAATTTTAAGGGTTAGGGTTATTAAAAAAAAAAAATGGTCCCCCCCCCCCCGGGGGTTAGGGTTAGCCTAACACGTAAAAATAAAAAAAAAGACTTTTTTTTTTAATTTTAAGGGTTAGGGTTAGGCTAGCCCTAACCCGTAAAAATAAAAAAAATGACGTAGCGGGGAACCCATTTTTTTTTTCATTTTAAGGGTTAGGGTTAAGCTAACCCTTAAAAATAAAATAAAAATGACGTAAGGTCCCCCTCCCAGGGGGGGGGGGGGGGCATTTTTTTTTTTAATTTTAAGGGTTAGGGTTAGGGTAACCCTAACCCTAATGGAAAGTACTTTTGTATTTTTTTTTTATTTAAAAAACGCAACTTGACAGAATAAAACATTACGCTAACTAGAATGAATTGCTGTTCGTGATTTTGTCTATCTGCCTAGCAGCCATTTCTCTGCACTTTTCTCTGACTGACGTAGGATCAATTAGAGATCTGCAGTGCCAAAACCTCATTTTAGTTGTAATACCTGACAAAACAAGATTAATTAAATATTAATTTTTACTTAATAACTCCTCACTAGGGGGAAAATAATTATCTTTGTAAAACTAAATGTAATCTTAAATTCTACAAAAGAAAATGTATGAAAACACACTAAAAAACACTAAAAATATTAATAGGCTTACTGTAGTAAAAGAGGAAATTTATAAAACCACTAATAAAAGTATCTACAAGTCTACTTGTGTTTGGGATTGCTTTTGCATTTTAGTTTCCATAACAACTTCAAGCACTCCTTGAGGTGATGTCCTTTTATTTAAAATATATTTAGAATATTAGTTGCCTTAACAACATAGCGCACTTCTAAAAGCACTAGCTGGTCTTGAAATGTGTTTTCATGTTTGAAAATAGTGGCTGTTGAGATTAGGGATGAGCGAATCGATCTGGACGAACCCATATTTGTTCCGAATTTCAGGAAAAATTCGATTCTGAACGAATCAGAATTTCCCCACGACTCGATCTATCAAAGTTTTCCTTTAAACTCCATTTATTTCAATTACAGGCCCTCTAAAATGATGGAAGCACATGTCCGGACATGTTTCCTGGGGCAAGGTATCATGGGAAAGTCACATGCAGCCTATCAGCAGCCAGGAAGCCCGGTGACGTCACCGTGCTATATAACGGCGGCCATCTTCCTTGTGCGCAGTTCAGTGTTCTATTGGGGCCAGAGCACAGCTTGTTGCACACAGGGAAAGAGTTAGATAGAGGTAGGGAGAGTCAGAGAGACCGACAGAGAGGCAGAAAGAGAGGTAGACAGAGCCAGGGAAAGATAGTGAAAGATAGGGAAAAACCGGAACGATCCAGGCAGGGACAGCATTGAAGTGACAGGGAAATTTTTATTTTTATTTTTATTAGCCAGATCATTTTTCAATTCAATTTCAGTTCTTTGTGCTGTAAACCTGCCTTGCCACTGTGCATCCCATCTATGCAGTGGCATATTTAACCCTGTGTTACACACAAGCATTTCTCATAACTGGATTAGTTTTAATTTAGTTTTAATCTTTTTTTGTCTGCTTTAAATACACCAGCCCACATGGGCAACCCAAATCAGCACACGTCACCCTATCTGTTATGCTAAATAAGCGTTGTTCAGCCTCATTTTAATTAAGCTATTGCATTTTGAATTGGTTTTTGTCTGGTTTAAATACACCAGCCCACATGGGCATCTCAAACCAGCACATGTCACCCTATCTGTTAAACTAAATAAGCGTTGTTCATCCTCAGCTTAATCAAGCTATTGCATTTTGAATTGGTTTTTGTCTGGTTTAAATACACCAGCCCACATGGGCATCCCAAACCAGCACATGTCACCCTATCTGTTATACTAAATAAGCGTTGTTCAGCCTCATTTTAATTAAGCTATTGCATTTTTAATTGGTTTTTGTCTGGTTTAAATACACCAGCCCACATGGGCATCCCAAACCAGCACATGTCACCCTATCTGTTATACTAAATAAGAGTTGTTCAGCTTCATTTTAATTAAGCTATTGCATTTTGAATTGGTTTTTGTCTGGTTTAAATACACCAGCCCACATGGGCATCCCAAACCAGCACATGTCACCCTATCTGTTATACTAAATAAGCTTGTTCATCCTCAGCTTAATCAAGCTATTGCATTTTAAATTGGTTTTTGTCCTGCTGCCAAAACACTAGGCCGCAGGGTATCCAAAACCTGCACGTAGCACCCTATCTGTTATACTAAATAAGCTTGTTCATCCTCAGCTTAATCAAGCTATTGCATTTTGAATTGGTTTTTGTCCTGCTGCCAAAACACTAGGCCGCAGGGTATCCCAAACCTGCACGTAGCACCCTATCTGTTATACTAAATACTCTTGTTCATCCTCAGCTTAATGAAGCTATTGCATTTTGAATTGTTTTTTGTCCTGCTTTAAAAAAAAACACCAGGCCGCAGGGTATCCCAAACCTGCACCTAGCACCCTATCTGTTATACTAAATACTCTTGTTCATTCTCAGCTTAATCAAGCTATTGCACTTTGAATTGGTTTTTGTCCTGCTGCTAAAAACACTAGGCCGCAGGGTATCCCAAACCTGCACGTAGCACCCTATCTGTTATACTAAATACATTTGTTCATCCTCAGCTTAATCAAGCTATCGCATTTTGAATTGGTTTTTGTCCTGCTGCCAAAATACTAGGCCGCAGGGTATCCCAAACCTGCACGTAGCACCCTATCTGTTATACTAAATAAGCTTGTTCATCCTCATTTTAATTAAGCTATTACATTTTTAATTGGTTTTTGTCTGGTTTAAATACACCAGCCCACATGGGCATCCCAAACCAGCACATGTCACCCTATCTGTTATACTAAATGAGCATTGTTCATCCTCAGCTTAATCAAGCTATTGAATGTTGAATTGGTTATTGTCCTGCTGCCAAAACACTAGGCTGCAGGGTATCCCAAACCTGCACGTATCACCCTATCTGTTATGCTAAATATGCTTGTTCATCCTCACCTTAATCAAGCTATTGCATTTTGAATTGTTTTTTGTCCTGCTTTTAAAAAAAAAACACCAGGCCACAGGGTATCCCAAATCTGCACCTAGCACCCTATCTGTTATACTAAATGCACTTGTTAATCCTCAGCTTAATCAAGCTATCGCATTTTGAATTGGTTTTTGGTCTGCTGCCAAAACACTAGGCCACAGGGTATCCCAAACCTGCACGTAGCACCCTATCTGTTATACTAAATATGCTTGTTCATCCTCAGCTTAATCAAGCTATTGCATTTTGAATTGGTTTTTGTTCTGCTGTCAAAACACTAGGCCGCAGGGTATCCCATATTGCCAATTTTCATAGTATCTGGTGCAGAGAAGCAGTTCCTCATTTTTTTTAGCTTCTGTTTTTTAAAGAAAACACATTTTTTAACGTACCTATTGCGCATTTCAAATACATAAAAATGTCAGGTAGACAATTGCCAGGATGTTCAAAGAGGAGTGGCAGAGGTCAAGATTCAGCAGGCAGAGGTCGCAGCAGACTAGGGGCGAGTGGCAGCAGGAGTCACAGTGAGAGACCTGATCTGCCTGTATCTGCTAGCGGTCGTGTCTCCACCAGTAACGCATCTGCCATGGTAGATTGGTTAACGCGGTCATCCACCTCATCACAAGTTACATCTGAGCCCCCCAGTCTAGGGTCGGTAGGTTCCTCTGACACAACCCTGAGTTGGCATGCCCCAAGAGCAGTCCCTGTCCTCCCATTGCCTCTAGTGACGTATCCTATGCTTTGGGTTCAGCTCCACTCTTTAATGAGGAGGACGGTCAGATAGAGGACATTCAGCAGCTACTGCCCAGCCAAGAAATGGAAGTGGCTTCTTTAGCTAGGCAGGCAAATAGTGATGTGGAGAGTGTCGTGGGTGTTGCGAGCGTTCCAGCTCCTGCGCCAGACACTGTTGAGGAAACCGAGAACATCACGTGACGTGCAGTCACAACTCGGTGATGATGATGATGAAAAAGCCGATTGCACTTGGGAGCCGGGTGCAGAAGGGGCTTCATCGTCATCATCAGGAGAAGAGGGGCGCAGGTTGCCCCGGAGTCAGCAGCTGAGGCAGTAAGGTGTTAGCAGCATGGTTGGCAGTCAACATGGGGGCACAATTGTAAATCCTGGAGCCAAATGGGGCCGGGGCCAGGGTAGAGCACCTGCTGCACGGCAGGCTACGTTATCGGGAGGTAGTGGAGCAGGGGTTCCTGGAGTTGGCGACAGTAGCAGTGAATCAGTGCGGCCTGTTGGTGGGAAAAGTAGCTATTCGGCAGTGTGGCAGTTTTTCCTGAAGCATCCGCAGGAGGGTAACATGGCCACATGCAAGATATGTAGGCAGAAGGTGAAGCGTGGCCAGGGCCTAAATGTTGGCACCACTGCCCTGCGTCAACATATGATGCATCACCATAAAGCGGCCTGGGAGAACCGAGGCTCCGAAGAGGTGGTCCAGCCTGCTTCATCACCAAGTGGCACGCTGCTCCCAATTTCTGCCAGCCAAGGCTCCAGCACGTCAGCCGAAGGCAGCTGTGCGTCATACCCATCCTCTGTCTCTCCTGATGCTCCTGCTCCTCCTCCTCCAAGTCATGCATCCCGCCAGCAATCCATCAGCGAAACCATATCCAAGAGACAGCAGTATGCGCCCACTCATCCTACGGCGCAGAAGCTGAATGTGCTCCTGTCCAAGTTGCTGGTGCTGCAGTCGCTCCCTTTTCAGGTGGTGGACTCTGCACCTTTCAGAGAACTGATGGCTTGTGCCGAGCCGAGGTGGAGAGTCCCAAGCCGCCATTTCTTTGCCAAGAAGGCAGTACCAGCGCTGCACACTTTTGTTGAACAGAAGGTGGGCCAGTCCTTGAGCCTGTCGGTGTGTAGCAAAGTGGATGGCAGCGCCGACGTCTGGAGCTGTAACTACGGTCAGGGACAGTAAATGTCATTTACGGGCCACTGGGTGAATGTGGTCCCTTTGCAGCAGCAGCAAATTGGACAGGTCACGCCGCTTCGGCCTCCGCGCTCCATGGCCGTTGTGCCTGTACCACCGTGCGGCTCGGCCTCCTCATCCTCCGCCATCTCCTCACCCTCCACTGTAGGCTCAAGTCTCAGTGCCCCTCCAGTCTACCATGTGTGCAGGGCACGGAGGTGTCACGCTGTGCTTCACATGGTTTGTCTTGGCGAACGGAGTCACACAGGGGAGGAACTGCTTGAATTTATTCATCATGAAATCCAAACATGGCTTACTCTAAGAAAACTTAAAATGGGAAGAACATTTTGTCTGTGCTGCGACAAGGAAGCCTGACCCATGCGCCCTGCATGGCTCACGTCTGCAATCTGGTTGTGAGCCGGTTTCTGAAGTGTTCCCCCGATCTGCAAGACATCCTAACAACTTCAAGGAAACTTTGCATGCACTTCAGCCACTCATACACCGCCAAACACACCGTGTCAGAATGGTAGCCCCCAACATAGTCTGATTTGCGATGTTTCCACCCGTTGGAATTCCACCCTTCACATGTTGGACCGACTATATGAACAGAGAAAAGCCATCACAGATTTCCTGATGATCCAAGCGGATAGGGGGAGTCCCCTGTGTAACTTCAATGTCAACCAGTGGCAGCTCATACGTGACACCTGCCGTTTGCTCAGGCCCTTTGAGGAAGCCACATTATTTGTCAGTCGGCAGGATTACGGGATGAACAACGTGATTCCACTGCTTCATGTACTACAGCACATGTTGGAAACCATGGCTGGTCAGGGCACTGGAGACATGGCGTCTACATCTTACGGCCACATGAACCCCGTCGGAGCTGAACTGGAGGAGGAGGAGGAAGAGGAGTGGCCCAGTGAAGCACAGTTTAGGCTTGGCGCAATGGCTGGTTTATCTAGTTAGCGGACAGGAGAGGAGGAGCAGCCAGAGGAGCTAGAGGGTTGTGAGGAAGGCGAGACAGAGGACTCGGACACACCGTTGCAGTATGACTTCTGGCTGTCCACCTTATTGGACCCTCACTTTCAGCACAAAATGGGGGCATTTTTTAAACCCGCCGAGAGGGAGGACAAACTGAACTACTACAAAGACATTCTACGTAGTCAGTTGGCCGATGCCTATCTGCGCCATGGTCCATACTCTCGCAGGTCTGACTCGGGGGGGGATCTCTGTGCTCCCCTTTCACTGCCATGGAAAAGCTGTCCTGCCCAGCCAGTAGCGTGCCATCTGAGCAGGTGTTTAGTGCGGCGGGGGCCATAGTTACGGCGAGGAGAACTCGTCTGTCAACTAAAAATGTGGAGAGACTCACCTTTGTCAAAATGAATCAGGGATGGATCAGCCAGGATTTTCAACCACCAATGGCTGATGCATGCGACTAGATTCAGCATGGTGCCATGTTTTACACTTTCCAAATGGTGCAAAACATATTTATGTTTTAGGCCAATTTTTGGGCTCCTGCTGATGCCAACTTCAGGGTGTGCCTTTCAGCCAATTTTTTGCCTCCTGCTGATGCCAACTTCAGGGTGTGCCTTTCAGACAATTTTTGGCCTCCTGCTGCTGCTGCTGCCAACTCCAGGGTGTCTTTCAAGCAATGTTTGGGCTCCTGCTTCTGCTGCTGCCAACTCCAGGGTGTGCCTTCCAGCTAATGTTTGTGCTCCTGCTGCTGCCAACTTCAGGGTGTGATTCATCCAATTTTTGGCCTCCTGCAGCCAACTCCAGTGTCTCTTTCAAGCTATGTTTGGGTTCCTGCTGCTGCTTGCAACTCCAGGGTGTGATTCATCCAATTTTTGGGCTCCTGCAGCCAACTCCAGTGTCTCTTTCACGCAATGTTTGGGCTCCTGCTGCTGCTGCTTGCAACTCCAGGGTGTGATTCATCCAATTTTTGGGCTCCTGCAGCCAACTCCAGTGTCTCTTTAAAGCAATGTTTGGGCTCCTGCTGCTGCTGCTGCTTGCAACTCCAGGGTGTGATTCATCCAATTTTTGGGCTCCTGCAGCCAACTCCAGTGTCTCTTTCACGCAATGTTTGGGCTCCTGCTGCTGCTGCTTGCAACTGCAGGGTGTGATTCATCCAATTTTTGGCCTCCTGCAGCCAACTCCAGTGTCTCTTTCATGCAATGTTTGGGCTCCTGCTGCTGCTGCTGCTTGCAACTCCAGGGTGTGATTCATCCATTTTTGGGCTCCTGCAGCCAACTCCAGTGTCTCTTTCAAGCAATTTTTGTGCTCCTGCTGCTGCTTGCAACTCCAGGGTGTGATTCATCCAATTTTTGGGTTCCTGCAGCCAACTCCAGTGTCTCTTTTAAGCTATGTTTGTGCTCCTGCTGCTGCTTGCAACTCCAGGGTGGTATTTCATCCAATTTTTGGCCTCCTGCAGCCAACTCCAGTGTCTCTTTAAAGTTATATTTGGGCTCCTGCTGCTGCTTGCAACTCCAGGGTGTGATTCATCCAATTGTTGGGCTCCTGCAGCCAACTCCAGTGTCTCTTTCAAGCTATGTTCGGGCTCCTGCTGCTTGCAACTCCAGTGTGTGATTCGTCCAATTTTTGGGCTCCTGCAGCCAACTCCAGTGTCTCTTTCAAGCAGTGTTTGGGCTCCTGCTGCTGCTTCTGCTTGCAACTCCAGGGTGTGATTCATCCATTTTTTGGGCTCCTGCAGCCAACTCCAGTGTCTCTTTCAAGCAATGTATGGGCTCCTGCTGCTGCTGCTGCTTGCAACTCCAGGGTGTGATTCATCCAATTTTTGGGCTCCTGAAGCCAACCCCAGTGTCTCTTTAAAGTAATATTTGGGCTCCTGCTGCTGCTGCCAACTCCAGGGTGTGATTCATCCAATTTTTGGGCTCCTGCAGCCAACTCCAGTGTCTCTTTCACGCAATGTTTGGGCTCCTGCTGCTGCTGCTGCTTGCAACTCCAGGGTGTGATTCATCCAATTTTTGGGCTCCTGCAGCCAACTCCAGTGTCTCTTTCAAGCAATGTTTGGGCTCCTGCTGCTGCTGCTGCTTGCAACTCCAGGGTGTGATTCATCCAATTTTTGGGCTCCTGCAGCCAACTCCAGTGTTTCTTTCACTCAATGTTTGGGCTCCTGCTGCTGCTGCTTGCAACTCCAGGGTGTGATTCATCCAATTTTTGGCCTCCTGCAGCCAACTCCAGTGTCTCTTTCAAGCTATGTTTGGGCTCCTGCTGCTGCTGCTTGCAACTCCAGGGTGTGATTCATCCAATTTTTGGCCTCCTGCTGCCATTTCCAGTGTCTCTTTAAAGCAATGTTTGGGCTCCATCAGCTGCTGCTGCTGCTGCTTGCAACTCCAGGGTGTGATTCATCCAATTTTTGGCCTCCTGCAGCCAACTCCAGTGTCTCTTTCACGCAATGTTTCGGCTCCTGCTGCTGCTTGCAACTCCAGGGTGTGATTCATCCAATTTCTGGCCTCCTGCAGCCAACTCCAGTGTCTCTTTCAAGCTATGTTTGGGCTCCTGCTGCTGCTGCTTGCAACTCCAGGGTGTGATTCATCCAATTTTTGGCCTCCTGCTGCCATTTCCAGTGTCTCTTTAAAGCAATGTTTGGGCTCCATCAGCTGCTGCTGCTGCTGCTTGCAACTCCAGGGTGTAATTCATCCAATTTTTGGGCCCCTGCAGCCAACTCCAGTGTCTCTTTCACGCAATGTTTCGGCTCCTGCTGCTGCTTGCAACTCCAGGGTGTGATTCATCCAATTTTTGGCCTCCTGCAGCCAACTCCAGTGTCTCTTTCAAGCTATGTTTGGGCTCCTGCTGCTGCTGCTTGCAACTCCAGGGTGTGATTCATCCAATTTTTGGCCTCATGCAACCAACTCCAGTGTCTCTTTCCTGCTGCTGCTGCTGCTTGCCACTCCAGGGTGTGATTCATCCAATTTTTGGGCTCCTGCAGACAACTCCAGTGTGTCTTTAACCCTTTCAGTGCCAAGCATGTAGATTCTATGTGCTTGCTTCCACTCCACTTAAGTGCCAAGCACATAGAATCTGCTAGCCCTGCCCCCTGGGGGCGGGGCCGGGTGACATCGTTGTGATGTCACCAGCAGCCCTCTTAATGCCGAAACCCGAGACAGAGAATCAGTCTGCTCGGGTGACTGGAGGAGGGCAGATGGGGAGGAGGAGAGGGCTGAGATCGTCCCCCCCCTCCCCAGGCTCTCTCCTTCAAACACACGAGCAGACTGACAGCTGCCATCGCAGATCGCCGGGGGACACAGGATCGGAGGTGAGTAAAGTTAAAAAATAAAAAATAAAGATCATTTTTTTTCTTATGTGTCTGTGTCTTTTTATTTAACATTTAACCCCTTGTGAACTGGTAAGGGGTCCATGAGACCCCTTATATCAGTTCACAAGGCTGGGGGATGGCAAGTCACCCGCTTGCCGCAGCGGGTAACTTGCCATTAACCCCGGCACCCCCATTACCTGCCTCCCCAAAGCCCAGGGGGGAGCAGAAGAGCCCGGGCCCACACAGGCTATGTGGGCTCGTAGGATGCACGGTGGGGGGGGGCCACAAAAGCTGGCCCCCGACTCTGTTCCAACAAGCCCCCATAGCCGGTCCCGGGCTGGTAATGCTGGGCAAGGGGACCCCATTTCATTTTTTTTGGGGATTTTTAAGGGTTTTTAAGCCTTAAAATTCAAAGAAAAAAAAATGGGGTGCCCCCCCCCTGGGAGGGGGGACCTTATGTCATTTTTTTTTTTATATGAACCCCTTATGTTCTGTCGCCTAGCAGCTATAAAAGGCTTCCTGCTGCAGCAGGAGAGCAGGAAGCCAGATTGATCAGCGTGGGACACAGGGATGGATGGGAGGTAAAATATTTTTTCTTATGTGTTTTTTTTTTTTTTTTACACTTAACCCCTTGTGAACTGGTAAGGGGTCCATGAGACCCTTATACCAGTTCACAAGGCTGGGGTCTGGCAAGTCACCTGCCGCTAGCAGGCGACTTGCCGTTAACCCCCGCACCCCCAATTACTTGCCTCCCCAAAGCCCAGGGGGGGCAGAAGAGCCCAGGCCCACATAGGCTATGTGGGCTTGTAGGCTGCAGGGTGGGGGCCACAAAAGCTGGCCCCTCCACTCTGTTCCTACAAGCCCACATAGCTGGTCCCGGGCTGGTAATGCTGGGTAAGGGGGACCCCATTTAAATTTTTTTGGGATTTTTAAGGGTTTTTAACCCTTAAAATTCCCCCCAAAATGGGTCCCCCCCCCCCCCGGGAGGGGGGACCTTATGTCATTTTTTTTTAAATTAACCCCTCATGTTTATAGTGTGGATAGTAGTAGTATGTTATTTGTAAATGTTATAAAGTGCTATTTTCAGTTTGGGGGGTCTAATGGGCAAGAATGGGGGGGCTACCAATACATATGTGGCACCGTTGTAATCGGGAGAAATTGGGCTTTCACACGCAATATGTTTTTCTCTAATAAAGTAAATGTTTTATTTAAAATAAAGGAGTCAATTGTCTAATAAATATTTATTTATTTATTTTTACACAAAATATTAAAAAAAAACAGTAGCAAAATTACAAACAAGACATTTCATGTTCAAGCCCTAAACTCTGCTGCAACATATATATCTATCATTTTCCTGAAAATTCCGGCAAAAATCACGGTTAAACATGGCACAGAATGGGGAAAAATGACCTGTCAACAGAGGGCGACAAAACTTCAAGTAGGTTGACTATTAAAAGGGTTAATAGTACCTATGCAGTACCTTGGGTATTGTTCTGCTCGGGGGACCTTGCTCTTTCAGATTTAGCTTGTTTTTTCTTGTTTGCATATTTATATTTTAGGAAAACATGTTATTTATTCAGTTTTTTTATTATTTTTTTAGGGAAACCCTGTGCAACCTAAGAATTCTTTGAGGGATTACTTCCATAAAGGTGAGCCTACTACAACAAGCTGGGTACTCTTAGAAAGCTTAACATGTGTACTTTCAGTGAATATATGGTTTACAGGGGATATTCCAAATGTAAAGGGTTGTTTTGGTTGAAAAATTGCAAGGTGCGCATTTTGTCTGCAGAGCTGAAATTTTCAAGTAAAATTACTGTTATGCGCATGCTTTACTTTGGGGTGTTTGCCAACTCTTCCCTTGACAGTACCTATGCATGTTGGGTATCGTTCTGTTCGGGGCATGTTGCTTTGTGAGATTTTACTTGTTTTTTCTTGTTTGCATATAGTTTTTTTTAGGAAAATGTGGCGTGATTCTTCCTTTTTATTCTTTTTTAGGGAAACTTTGTGCAACCAAAGAATACATTGAGGGATTACTTCCAGAAAACTAAGCCCACATAAACAAGCTTGGTACGCCTAGAAAGCTTGAGGTGTGTACTTCCAGAGAATATATAATTTGTGGGGGGTATTTTAAATGTAAATGGCAGTTTTTCTGGAAAAACTGCAAGGTGTGCATAGCGCAGTTGTATTTTATCTGAAAATCTCCTAAAGCTCTGTTTCAGTTTGGGGGAGTCTCCTGGGCAGCAAAGGATGTCAATCAATACATATGTGGTACCGCTGTGACTAGGAGAAATTGGGGAAATCCTTTCAAACTTTAACATGAAATGTCTTGTTTGTCATTTTCTAAGTGTATTCCCAATATTTTGGGGTGAAAATTGTGCAAAAAAATTAAAGAAAAACTTATTTTGTGTGAAACCCCAATTTCTCCCGGTTACAGCGCTACCACATATGTATAGGTAGACACCCTTTCCTGCCCAGGAGACTCCCCCAAACTGAAACAACGCTTTAGGAGATTTTGAGATAAAATACAACTATGCTATGCAATATGCGCACCTTGCAGTTTTTCAAGAAAAACAACCCTTTACATTTGAAATACCCCCAATAAACTATATATTCCCTAGAAGTATACACCTCAGGCTTTCTAGGCGTACCAGGCTTGTTGACATAGGTGCAGTTTTCTGGAAGTAGTCCCTCAATGTATTCTTTAGTTACACAGGGTTTCCCTAAACCTTAATAAATAAAAAGCAGAATCAAAACCACATTTTCCTAAAAAAAACTATATGCAAACCAGAAAAAAACGTAAAATCTGAAAAAACAACATCCCCCAAACAGAACAATACCCAACATGCATAGGTTCTGTCAAGGAGAGAGTTGCCAAACACCCCAAAGTAAAGCATGCGCATAACGGTAATTTTACTTCAAAATTTCAGCCCTGCAGACAAAGTGCGCACCTTGTGCTTTTTCTACCAAAACAACCCTTTACATTTGGAATATCCCTGATAAACCATATATTCCCTGAAAGTACACATGTTAAGCTTTCTAAGCGTACTCAGCTTGTTGTAGTGGGCTCATCTTTCTGGGAATAATATCTCGAAGAATTCTTAGGTTGCACAGGGTTTCACAAAAAATTGTATAAAAAAGCAGAATAAAAAACACCTTTTCCTAAAATATCAATATGCAAATTGCGCCATGTTTAAGTGTGATTATTGCAGGAATTTCCAAGAAAATGTCATATTTTCTTTTTGTGGCAGAGTTTAGACTTTAACATGAAATGTCTTGTTTGTATTTTTTCTACTTTTTTTTATATATTTTTTTTACTTTTTTTATATATTTTTAAGTAAATAAGTAAAAAAAAATATATATGTATATATATATTTTAAATTTTCTCCTTTATTTTAACAAAAACATTTATTTTATTAAAGAAAACCATATTGCACGTGAAGGCCCCATTTCTCCCGATTACAATGATACCACATATGTATCGGTAGCCCCCCGTTCCTGTCCAGGAGATCCCCTAAACTTATAAGAGCACTTTATAACATTTACAAATAAAATGCAACTACTATCCACATAACAAAGAGTTAAATTTAAAAAAATGGTGTGGGGGTCCCCCTTCACAGGGGGGGGGGGGCACCATTTCAAAATTACTTTATTAAAAAAAATATATTTTTTTAATTTTTTTTTTAATACTTACCTCCCATCCATCCCTGTGTCCCACGCTGATCACTTAGGCTTCTGCTCTCCTGCTGCTGCTGGAAGCCTTTTATACCTACTGGATTACAGGTAACATAGGGTTAATTAAAAAAAACATGACATAGGGTCCCCCCTCCCAAGGAGGGGGACCCCATTTTTTTTTTGGATTTTTAAGGGTTAAAACCCTTAAAAATCCAAAAAAAAAATGGCGTGAGGTCCCCCCTACCCAGCGTAACCAGCCTGTGACCAGCTATGGGGGCTTGTAGAACAGGGCGCAGGGGCCAGCTTTAGTGGCCCGTGGCCCTGCCGGCTACAAGCCGTCATAGCCTAGGGCCACGGCTCTTCTGCCCCCCCCTGGGCTTTGGGGAGGCAGGCAATTTGGGTGGCCAGGGGTTAATGGCAATTCAGCCGCTTGCCGCCGGTGACTTGCCAGACCCCCGAGCCTTGTGAACTGGTATAAGGGGTCTCATGGACCCCTTACCAGTTAACAAAGGGTTAACGGAGGCTCGCCTACCTCCCTCCTTCTCTGCCCAGCCGTCACCGGCATCTGACAGGAGAACTGTCGGGTGCCCCGATGACACTTGGCGGTGACGTCATTAGAAAATCCAAGATGCCGGCTGCCATCGGAAGCTGCTGCGGAGGGAGGGCTGTTATGCCCCCCCTCCAGAAGACGGAAGAGCCGGGGGGGTGATCGGAGCCCCCTCCCCATGAAGAGGAGAGGCGGCGGGAGCCGACGGGAGCGGAGGTAGCTGTCATTTTTTTTTTTTGCAGGCAATCCCGGCAGCTGCTGAAATGGGGGGGGGGGCACCCTATTCGGGGCCCTCCCCTGCAGCCGGAGGAGCCCCAATCGGCGATCGGAGCCCCTCTGGCTGAAGAGGAGACCCGGCCAGATCGAACAAGGGGTCAGGTAAGTGACACTTTTTTTTAACTTTTTTTACTGGTATTTGGGGAAGCCAGGCACGTAAAATTTACGTGGCTGGCACTTAAGTGACGGAGAGGCAACCACGTAAATTTTACGTGGCTGGCATTTAAAGGGATAAAGCAATGTTTGGGTGGCTGCTGCTGCTTGCAACTCCAGGGTGCGATTCAGCTAATTTTTGGGCTCCTGCTGCTGCCTGCTCCAGGGTGTGTTTTTCAGGCACTATAGGGGCTCCTCATAGTGATGCCACTTCAACTCTCTGCAATTGTGCCGCTCTGCGATTCTATTAGCGATGCCTCTGATCTGCATGTGATAATTATTTACAGTATTACTTCACTAACCCAGCACGCATCCTATGCGTGTTACAGCAAGGCAGAATGGTTTACAACCCTATTGAGGCTCTAGGAGGCTCAGAAATAGCTGTTTTTAATAGAGATTCGTTGCGAATAAATTCGGGTCGAAGCGATTTTTGTCGGAAAATTTGGCGAATCAGTCGAATCGAATTTTTCAAAAGTTTGCTCATCTCTAGTTGAGATATTCCGAATTCTACTTAACAGGGGAAGGGGGGGTGGGGGGGAATCAACTAATATGAGCCCTTTTCATCTGACCTGGGGGATAAAATAAAATTTTTCCCAACCAAATGCAAGGGATTTGCAAAAATTGAATTTGTATTGAATCCCAAGGCAGGGTAAGATGTTTTGGACATATGCATTTGTTAAAGTGTAAGTAAAGTAAGAAAACAATTAATTACCTGATCACCTGCAGGTTCGATCTTTTTGTAGTCTTGCATAATGCAGCAGTTCCAATTCAGAACTATCAGCTCTAACACTAACCGCGCTTTTGAACAGCTCCTGCCACAATTGTTCATCTGTCAACATTCATGTTTATACAGTATATATAGCATGGACTTGGGTAGAAGGTTTAATATGTGATTGCCCACTTTTAAGCTGTGGTCTGTCCAATAAGATATTTGCAATCCATTGGTATAGAGCATGACCCCCAGTGCTATTAATTCCATCGTCTATATTATTTATAAAGTTGAATAATGGGCCCAGCTCTGAAACCTGGACTACACCACTTACAACTGGGGACCATTCAGCGTAGGTATCATTAACCACAAATTTGTGAGTCCATCATTCAGTTTTCAAACCGGTATTATACAAACTGTATTTTGTAACAGCCGAAGTCCTTGCTGAATTCTTTTTCAAAATCCAGAAAAACTATATCTACAGCCACCCCTCTTACTATGCAAATGGATGTTAAGTATAAAGGTCTGTAACTACTCAGAGAAAACTTTGAGCCCTTTTTTAAAATGGACACGCATTTGCTTTTTGCCAATCCCTTGACACTATACCAGTTGTTAGTGAGTCTTTAAAGATCAAGAACAGGGGTGTTGAGATAACTGAGCTGATTTCTTTAAGAACTCTTGAGTGAAGTCCATCCCTTCCTGAAGTTTTATGCTTGAGGTCGTGCTAGCAGTGGCTTTGCCTATATTGGCTCCTCGCTCCCCATTTTGTAAACAGAGATAAAGAACACATTTAGGAGCTCTGCCTTCTCTTGATCCCCAGTGACCAATTCCCCATTACCATTAGTTCCGGCATCTACCTATTCCAATTATGTTTTCTTTAAATTTATATATTTAATGAAACAATAGGGTTGGTCTTGTTTTCTTTAGCCACATATTTTCATTTTGTATTTTTGACAGCTGCATTTATTAACTGCTTTATAATTTTCAAAGCTTACGGATGAGAGCTTGATTTTGTAATTCTTAAATTCCCTTTTCTTGTTCTGTCAGCCAGGAGGGATTTCAATTTAGTCACTTACATGTGTTACCTAAAGGAATACATTTTGCAATGTTGATACTCACAATTAATTTAAAACACTCCCATTTGAAATCTGTATCCAGTCATGTCCCTTTGAAGCTGGGGAAGGCTTTCTAAAATTTAGTGTCATCATCATTTGATATTACCAGATCCAATGGAGCATCACGATTAAAAGCAAGCTGAGGAATGTTCTCCCCCTTGTAGTTGAAGCAGAACCATGGCTCTAGTCAATACCTGGGTATTTAAGATCTATTATCATCACTGCACCAGTCCATGCAGCACACTCTATTTGTTTATGCAGCTGATCTCCTGACTGATGTTGAGAGGTCTATATATTAAACCAAAATTGTTAACATTGACTGTGATCATCATAAATATGGTGACCTGCTAGCCGCCATACCGCCTTTAGAAGTATCTCATGAGCAGCCTTAAATACCCTTGTAGATGTAAAGGTACAGCTGGAAAACCTAGCCAGAGCCACTTGTCCACAATAGATAGTGATATCAGGATAGAAGCATTGTGCTAGGTGGTTAAAATAAACAGATATGACAAACATTTTGGCGAAAACCTAGGGGAATGGTTACTGGCCTTTCTCAGTCTTATGGTTCTTAGCAAGACTTTCTGGTCTGCCCTAATCCTTCTCAGTGATAAAGTTAAAATCAGGGGTTGGAAAATTCACACATTCTTCTGCAGTATATAAAGGTACTGTATTGAGAAAACAAACCACAGATGTGATATATACTATGGGGTTTATTCATCAAGGGATAGCGGCAGGCAGCGTCTGGTGAACGCTGGGCGCTGTACGCAATACCACATTTATGAAGGCGATTCTGGTGAGTGACTCTAACAGCGCCATGTAGCGTACAATTCATCATTACAGGCAGCTATAGCGCCTGTGCTCTAGCTTCCAGAGCGCCAGGTTCCTGTCGCTACCTGTCGCACTCCCATACATTTCAATGGATGTTCCTTTTCTTCTGTTTAAACAGGGTTTTTGTTTTTATTTTGTTTTCTCTCAAATAATTGTGTGACCTCTCCTGGCCTCGAAAAAGTCATTTTTGAAAAATGTTTTGATTATTTATATTTTTATGCAGAATTGTCATTACAGGTCTGGCATTAAAGTATTAATATCACAATGTTACAACAATGTCATTCCATGTGTTTTCGCTTTGTTACTGGTGGATATGTGTTCAAAAACAGACTTTAATCACACAGCGTCTGACGCTCTATGCTATAGCGACCAGTTCCAGAGCGCCTACACTCTGTGAGTCTGTTTTTTTGTTGAATATGGTGTGAGTCGATGAGAGTCTGTCGCAATTAGCTGGCGCTACCTTTCGCTCCCTGCAACGCTGTACTGGTGTTAGAACCCCCAACATACATCTCATTCATCAATGCCGGCCAGGTTACTACAGCGACTGAGGCGCTCTGTTACTGCGCCCGATAGCCGATCACAGCGTATACTTAGAGGCTGATTTATTAATAGCGCCAGGTAGCGACAGTTGAGCGACCGTAGCGGTATTTTCACAGCGCCCGCTAGTAGTCGCTGTGCTTGGCCGTTGTTCGGTTGTTGATAGCGACTCAGTCGGTGTGCAGTAATGTTGAATACAAGGTGATGAGTCGCTATTTGACAGGTTCCGCGCTGTATGGGAGAGCATGATAGCGAATGGCCATAGCGAACGGCTCCCACCATATTCATTAACAAATCACGCTCAAAAAATTCTCGCGTTGTGAAATGCATGTTTAAACCCTAGAGCGCTGGCGCCGATGGGTTAAAAGTAGTTTTTTAACCCCCAAACAACCATATTTTTGTAAACCAAAAAAAACAAGTTTTTAAAAAACATTTTGTAATATGAATACATTAATATCAGACCTGTAATATCAATTCTGCACAAATTTCTTTTTTTTTTTTAACCATAAAAAAAAAAATCTAACATTGCAGAAGTGGTCACAGAATTTTTGACATTTAAAAAAAAAAATAAAAAAAAAAAAAAAAACAATAAAAATTAATTATGAATATTTAAAGATTGCTCCATTGAAATGCATTGGAGAGCGCCAGGTAGCGAGAGGTCATACCTGTCGCTGTTCAAGGTCGCTCGCTGGCGCTGTGGGGTGAGGCTGGAATAATGATGAATGATTCGCTATCTGGCGCTCTCTCAGTCGCTAAGCAGGATCGACTTGATAAATGTGTGATTGTGGTGGGGAGCCGGCGTTCTCGTGGCGGTGTCCGTCATTACCGTTCGCTCACCAGTCGCTACCTGGCGCTATCCCTTGTTAAATAAGGGCCTAAGTGCTTCTGTACAGACGCTCATCTGCCGATACCTGGCGCTAGTCATGAATCAGCCTGCCTGTTATAAATCTACAAAATCTTAACAGTGAGTTAACAAATGAGTTCAAATAATTCCCACAGTATCAATGGAAACCGCAAACATTTTAACAAAATTGTGAGATCATCCTGCTATTCTGTGAAGTCCTTTTTACCAAAGATGAAAGGCCACACTTTGTGTCTGAATTTACTTGGGCAAAATAACATTGGCCCTTATTTAAAAAGGGATAGCGTCAGCTAGTGGCTGGTTAATGAGAGGTAGCGACAGGTAGTGACTGGTGAACGCCGGACACGGCACACAATTACACATTTATCATGCAGAATCTGTTTAGTGACTGGGATAGCGGCATGTAGCGTCTGATTAATCATTTTCACAGCCTCAGCGAACAGTGCCAGCATTCAGCCTTGCACAGCTCCAGGTATGACCTCTCGCTACCTGTCGCTCTTCCATACATTTCAATGGACGATCCTTTTCTTCTCTTTAAACAGGGTTTTTGTTTTTTTTTGTTTTTTTTTCAAAAAAAACTCAAAAAATTCTGTGACCTCTCCAAGCATTGAAAAAGCAGTTTTTGACAAATGTTTCTTTTTTTATATATTTCTTCAGAAATTACATTTCAGGTCTGGCATTAAAGTAATCATGTTACAATGTTATTACAACGTAATTCGCTTTGTTACTAGTGGATAGATGCTGAAAAACAGACTTTAAACACACCGCATCCTGGCGCTCCGGGCTTCAGATAAGCATTTTTCTGCGCTGAGTATCTGAGTTGTGTGAGGCGTTTTTTTCTTGAATATGTTGTGAGTCGGTCGCTATGAGCAGTCGCTACCATGCGCTCCCATACAGCGCTGTACTGGTCAAATAGCGACTTGTCACAATGTATTCAACATTACTGCACAGAGACTGAGTCGCTATAAACTAGTGACCCACAGCCGAGCACAGTGACTACTAGCGGGCGCTCTGAAAATGCCTGCTACAGATGCTCATCTATCACTACCTGGCGTTAGTGATGAATCAGCCTGCCCGATTAGAATCTAACATTGCCAGGAGTGTGTGCCCTAATTCCTGTGAGGGGGTGACAGGGAGCGAGGGGGTGGATTCTTTGGAGAAGAAGGTGTTCTGTGTGGCAATATAATCCTTTTTGTCAGTTTCAAGTTATTTCAGTGACCATTGTGGGTTTTTCTTTCTTTATCGTGTGTAAATAATATAAGGCCTGGGAGAGTTATTTTGATGTTTTGAGGATAAATACATGTTTTCAGGCAATTCTTTAAAGTTCAATAATGCCTATGTTAGGGTGTTACAGTTCAATATAAAGTCATAAAAGGATTTGATAAAGTTTATTTACAGATAAAAATACATCTCGACTTTAATAGCTTTCTGTAATTTTGAACACTATTGTAGATGTGAAAAACAACTTGTCAATATATTAATTCCTTAGCAAAACTTTGCTGTTTACCAAAAGGCAGACGATGTGCAAATGACTAAACTAATCAAATCTCAGAATGCTTACAATGCCATTATATTTCAATCAATAAAAAGCATAAACAGCATGAGATTAATTGAGGCATTTGAAAGCATTGCTGTGTCCTCAGTGAGCAGGACACACTAATGGGAAAAACCCAAATGCTGCTTTCACATTGCCTGATTAATGGAATCAAATATAATGGCAATCAATGGCGAGTGGCATTCTATCTGAAAGAGTAATTAGCTTATAAAAATTGTAGTATTAAATTGGGTGAAGACAAGAAAAATTATAATATAATTTTATTTAATGTCAATATTGTGTACCTATGGTATATGCACTGTAAAACATTTGCCCTTGTTTCTAGGGACTGTAAACCCAAGAGCAATAATAATGCAGCAAGCAGCTCATCTTATGCCTGTCCCATGTGCCTTTCCTCCATTTCCCTCAGTAACGCGTAGAACCAGTAGCAGGGCTCCAAAATATTTTGTTCCTCTAGGACCACAGAAAAAATTGGTACTACAGTCAACTATACCTTGGTGCTTTCAACATGAGGGTTTAAAGTGGCAATGCAAGTCACAGAGGCCGATTCATCAATAGCGCCAGGTAGCGACAGATGAGCGACTGTAGCGTGATTTTTTCAGCGCCAGCCAGTATTCGCTGTGCTTGGCCGGCGTTAGCTTGATGACAGCGACTCAGTCGGTGTGCGGTAATGTTGAATACGGGCTGGGGAGTCGCTGTTTCACAGGTCCAGCGTTGTATGTGAGCGCCTGACAACGAATGGCCAGAGCGAACGGCTAGCTTCATATTCATCAAAAAATCACGCTCCGAATGTGCTGTCGCTGTCCATTCCTTGTTTAAACCCCAGAGCGCTGGCGGCGATCTGTATTAACTAGTTTTTAACCCCTAAACAACCATATTTTTTTAATGTAACATTATACATGTTTTTAGAATCATTTTGTTATATGATTACATTAATCTCAGACCTGTTAGATCAATTCTGCACTTTTTTTTTTTTTTTTTTTTTTTTACTTAAAAATAATTCCTAACATTGCAGAAGTGTTCTCCGATTTTTTGACACTAAAAATTAAAAAAAAAATACCAATTAATTATGATTAATTATAGCTTGCTCCATTGAAATGCATTGGACATCGCCAGGGAGCGACAGCTCATACCTGGCGCTGTGAGGGAATTTGCAGCGGCGCTGTTCGGTCCAGGCGGCTTCATGATGAATGCCGCGCTAGCCGTCGCTCTCGCCGGCGCTAGCCTCATTTTGCTTGATAAATGCGTCATTGTGACCGCCGCGGGCGTACTTGAGTCGGTAGTCGCCGTTAGCTGCCGCTACCTGGCGCTCGTCAGACACTACCTGGCGCTCTCGCTTGATGAATAAGGGCAACAGTGTTTTATAACAGGTGGCTCAGCATAAAGTGCCGGTGCTCTAGCTTCCAGAGCGGCAGGTATTACCTTTCGCTCAGTGTCGCTCTCCCATACATTTCAATGGGCGTTAATTTGCTTGTGTTTAAACAGCGTGTTTGACATTTTTATTTTTTTTTGTTCAAATCATTGTGTGACCTCTCCTAGCTGCAAACAATAACTTTTAGAAACTTTTTTGACTTTTTATATTTTTATGCAGAATTGTCATTACAGGTCTGGCACTAAAGTGTTAATGTCACAGTGTTAAAACAATGTCATTCCATGTGTTTTCGCTTTGTTACTGGTGGATATGTGTTCAAAAACAGACTTTAATCACACAGCATCTGGCGCTCTATGCTATAGCGGCCAGATTTAAAGCGCCGACGCTGTGTGTGTGTCCTTTTTTGAAGTATGGTGTCACTGAGAGTCGGTCGCACTGAGCTGGCGCTACTTTTCGCTCCCTGCTGCACTGTACTGGTGTTAGAGCGCCCAACATACATCACATCATCAATGCGGGCCAGGCACTCTGTTACAGCGCTCGATACCCGCTTCTACTAGTGGTCGCTCTAAGCGCCGCTTTACAGACGCTCATCTGCCGATACCTGGCGTTAGTAATGAATCAGCCTCCACGACTCGTAAGACTGCCTTTCCAGCTCAGCCGTGAAGCAGAAACTGAAGTGAAGAAAACTGATTAATGTAGAATACATATAGGGTCTAATTAATCAAGCACTTGAGCCAGGCTATGCCATGTCAGTGCAAATTAGAGTGCTACAAAATATAATTTAGAATTTTCAAAACATGTTGCGGCACTTTTAATGTTTTAGCAAATGTGTTTCGTGCAGCAATGTGCCAGTGTAAAAAATGTTTACATTTTATTTTGCACCCCTCTAATTTACACTGATTTGGCATGTTCTGGCAGAAGTGTTTTATAAATCAATTCCATAGTGTTTACATATAATCAAATATTTTGAAATGCTTTAAAATGGCTATTTTTAAACTATTTCCAAGGGGTACAAGATTAAATTATCTTGTGCCTAGACAGGAAGTATAATTATTGTTAAATCTACAGATGCAGCTATCGTTAACTGACACATCACTGATGAACTAATTGGATTATCTCAGCACAGAAGCCGTTGAAAAGCATTGGAGGTTGCAAGATAACACAATGCACTATTCCAAGTTAAAGGGTTAAAGAAAACTGCATCTGTATTTAAGCGTGCTTATATGCGACCACTCTTACCCTTTTTCACGTTTAGTTAAATACTCCAGTTTCTCTCTATACAAATTAGCAAAAAAAGGATCAGATAGAAGCAGGGTCCATGGAGTATGCCGATTTGGTCACAGGGTTAAAGGGGGGGAGGCCGATTCATTAATAGCGCCAGGTAGCGACAGATGAGCGACTGTAGCGTGATTTTTTCTGCGCCAGCCAGTATTCGCTGTGCTTGGCCGGCGTTAGCTTGATGACAGCGACTCAGTCGGTGTGCAGTAATGTTGAATACGGGCTGGGGGGTCGCTGTTTCACAGGTCCAGCGTTGTATGTGAGCGCCTGACAACGAATGGCCAGAGCGAACGGCTAGCTTCATATTCATCAACAAATCACGCTCCGAATGTGCTGTCGCTGTCCATTCCTTGTTTAAACCCCAGAGCGCTGGCGGCGATGTGTATTAACTAGTTTTTAACCCCTAAACAACCATATTTTTTGAATGTAACATTATACATGTTTTTAGAATCATTTTGTAATATGAATACATTAATCTCAGACCTGTTAGATCAATTCTGCACATATTTTTTTTAATTTTTTTTTTTACTTAAAAATAAATCCTAACATTGCAGAAGTGGTCTCCGATTTTTTGACATTAAAAAAATAATAAAAAAAATTAATACCAATTAATTATGAATAATTATAGATTGCTCCATTGAAATGCATTGGACATCGCCAGGGAGCGACAGCTCATACCTGCCGCTGTGAGGGAATTTGCAGCGGCGCTGTTCGGTCCAGGCGGCTTCATGATGAATGCCGCGCTAGCCGTCGCTCTCGCCGGCGCTAGCCTCATTTTGCTTGATAAATGCGTCATTGTGACCTCCGCCGGGCGTACTTGAGTCGGTAGTCGCCGTTAGCTGCCGCTACCTGGCGCTCGTCAGACACTACCTGGCGCTATCGCTTGATGAATAAGGGCATAAATGTCAAAGCACTTAGGATTGTAAAATATGCAAACGCGTGTTTGCATTTTAAATTCAATAATAAGTACATACTCAGATTCATACATGTAATCGTTTGTGAGAGTTGTCACATACATTAAATGCATAAATTAAGAAAGTGCTAGCAACAGAACATTTAGTACAATAGAGGAGTCTTACTGTTCAACCTTGGAACATGTGTGTTCTATGCCCTAACGCTTAGAGAGGACCAAAACCCAGGATTTTGACTATCCTGGGTTTTGGTCCTTTCCCCGGGACACACCGATCTGGGGTGCTCTGCTGTGTGAAACCCCCCAGATCATTGAGCGCAACTCACCTCTTCCCGACCCTACGGCGCATGCTCGTCCAATCAGCCCGCTCAGAGCCACTGACATCACGCTGCCTAAGGCATTGACTAAGGCCAGTGGCTCAGAGCATGCTGGCAGCCACTTCCCCGCTTCCCTATAACAGTGAGCGTGTATGTGTATGGTCAGTGCAGGCATGTGCTATGCTAGAGGGATATCAGTGATGCGGCCGTGACTTGTGCACGCACTGTTGGACCGGGAAGCAAGGTAAGTGTATGGGGCGACCTGGGGGGTTTCACACAGTTTCCGATGCCCCGGAAGAAGGGTATTGATCGGCCCGGGAATCTTATAGATTCACGCTGGGTTTTGGTCCACTTTAGGGCTATATCAGAGGGAGTTGTTAGGGCTGCCTTGATTTGGTGTATGATGTTAAATCCACAATATCTGATCTTGGTTGGTCTGCAGCAGGGATTTGCACACCTGTGGATGAAATGTTGGATGACTACAAGTGGGGATGTGTACCCCTGTGGAAGAATTGTTGGATGAATTAGGTTATACACGATCACAGACTCTAATAATGTAAGTCAGGTGCCTTGCTTGTATAGTAGATTGTCCAGCACAGTAATTCCGGCCAATAGGCTTGCAGGTGTCGGGCAATCATATCAGAGGTGAAGGTGCCTGGTAAGTTTGGCCAGTAGTTCCAGGGGTTTAGCTCCCGCTAGTGCTGTTGGCCAAGAGACTGGTTTAATAACTGGTCTGGAACTAGCACTTTCTGAATTTATGCATTAAAGCGGACCAAAACCCACTGAACTTGTGAAATAATTTTAACCAAAGCCCCTGCCGATATACTTCTTAGGGTGTAGAATTAGAAATTGGTATTTTTGCTTATCAAATCGCACTGGAAAACTTTTTTTTCTGTTCCTCTGTGTAGCATTGCAGGTGATTACCCATTGCATAAGTGTGGCAATGACGGGATAATTGCCACACACAGTAGGGTCAATGAATGGAGGAGGCAGAGCTTTACAGTTAAAACAGGTGGCATTATCTGGGATTAGAGTGAAGCAGGAGCAGTAATAGTTACTATTCGTGGGGGGAGGGATTCATGGGAAGGCTAGTTAAAAATGTGGGGTTTGGTCCGCTTTAAGGGACTCATTTAGCATCTTTCTGGTGGCTACAGTGCCAATTTATGAGTGCCGGCATCTTTGTCTTTTTTGGGGCCACAGACTACAATTGCACTAGAAGTTACAGCACCCGATGCTAACTAATTTGCTTTGATTTTATCCAACTGTCGATTATACCATCGCAGATCTTGAACAGACATAGGAAGTGTCTCCTGTGAGCAGTGGTGAGTGTACTGTGACAGAACCCCACCCCCCTCAGAGGGGACCTCAAAGCCTTCAGGACAAGGCCCTCGTAGGGACTCAGAGTGATGACTGTTTGGTACCTGGAAACAGTCTTCAGGACTGAAACTCTTTCAGCAAACAAAATATTGAAGAGAAATTCTCACTTTGTAATGGTCAGGGAGGCTGATTTATTAATAGCGCCAGGTAGCGACAGTAGAGCGACTGTAGAGGTATTTTCACAGCGCCGCTAGTAGTCGCTGTGCTTGGCTGTTGTTCGGTTGTTGTTAGCGACTCAGTCGGTGTGCAGTAATGTTGAATGCAAGGTGATGAGTCGCTATTTGACAGGTTCCGCGCTATATGGGAGCGCATGATAGCGAATGGCCATAGCGACCGGCTCCCACCATATTCATTAACAAATCACGCTCCAAAAATTCTCGCGCTGTGAAATGCATGTTTAAACCCCAGAGCGCTGGCGGCGATGGGTTAAAAGTAGTTTTTTAACCCCCAAACAACCATATTTTGGGAAACCAAAAAAAACAAGTTTATAAAAACATTTTGGAATATGAATACATTAATATCAGACCTGTAATATCAATTCTGCACACATTTTTTTTTTTTCTTACCTTAAAAAAAATATCTAACATGGCAGAAGTGGTAACAGAAATTTTCACATTAAAAAAAAAAAAAAAAAAATTAACAATTAATGATTAATATTTAAAGATTGTTCCATTGAAATGCATTGGAGAGCGCCAGGTAGCGAGAGGTCATACCTGGTGCTGTTCAAGGTCGCTCGCTGGCGCTGTGGGGTGAGGCTGGAATAATGATGAATGAGTCGCTATCTGGCGCTAGCTCAGTCGCTAAGCAGGATCTGCTTGATAAATGTGTGATTGTGGTGGGGAGCCGGAGTTCTCGTGGCGGTGATCGTCATTACCGTTTGCTCACCATTCGCTACCTGGCGCTATCCCTTGTTAAATAAGGGCCTAAGACTGACTTGACTTCAAACCCTGTCTGCCCTCCAACACAGGCTGGGTCAAAGCCTAAGGAGAGAGTTAATAAAAATTCTAAAAAAAAATTCTTATGGTTTTAAAAAATTAACTTTATGATAAAAAAGCATGAGAATATCACTGGTACTGAATCACCAGATAGGAAGACAATGAAAGTCAACGGCACTTTTCACTACAGTGTAAAAAGGAGTAAAACATTATCTACTTTTTAGGAGTAAAAAGTACCACTGACATTCATTGGTTCCCTAGCTGGTGAGCATTCTCATGCTTTTTTCTCATGTAAGTGAAATCTTTACTACCATGAGAATTTATTTCAACTCTAATTGAATCAGAGACCATGTCACTGGAATGATTCTTTAGAGGATATTGCAAGACCCCAAACATTTTGGAGCAAACTTTTCAAAAACATGAAAGCTTAAATCCAAACTTCTGCACAACAGTGTGACAATGTTCCATTTGATGTTTCTGAGCACAAGGGGCTTTAAACAACTGCTGATGGATTTTGGATTAGATTTGTTTAGATTTTATTTTTGAACTTAAAGGAGCACTATCGCGAAAATTTGCATTAAGAAAGATAAATAATTAAATAGCCACACAATAGCTTCTAAAATGTCTATAAATAATGTGGCAATAGAAAAAGGAAAAAATATATGCCTTACTTTTAAATTGTATAATGACAATGGCTCAGTCCATTTGCTGAATGGGGGGATCTGCTGGGTTTTATTCAGTGAGCTGCATCATTTAGCCCACTAGTCTCCTAGCAACAGCTTTCCTCACAGGCAGGCGCTGTACTTGGCAGTAACAGCTGTGTGTGAGGTGCTGCTTCTGTGATGAGACCATCAGGTGACTAAAATATGTAATATACTCAAATATCTTTACAAAATAAACTAAACTGACTGAAAACGACTGAAATTCTGCTTTGAATGACTGCAGGTATATATAAAGGTATTAAAGTGAAACAAAACTCTGAGTGGCTGACCCTGAGGTCTAAAAGACTCCAGTGCTGGCCACTGGCCTTCCCCCTGGCTCATCCTAAATCGGGATGCCCCACTGTGTGAAACACCACCCAGGTCACCACAAATCCCACCGTCTTTCCTGGCTCCAATGGCAATGTAAATAGCCGTAGCTGCATCCTCAGCATCTCTGGGCTGAGGCACGCTGCCACAGATAGCCATTTAGATAGGCTGGGCGGCCAGGGATGTTGCTGCTCAGGCTCCCGAGTGCCATGCTCTGCATGCAAATAGAGCCAGCCAAGCAAACAGTGCTGATTGGATGAGAGCCCATGCATGCGCCATGGGACAGGGAAAGGTACGTTTTCACGACAAACTGGGGGATTTCACGTAGCAAGGCATCCCAAGTCGGGATGCCCCTAGAGGCACAAAACAAAACTCCAGATAGTGAAAATCCTGGGTTGTGCTTTGCTCAAAACACACAAAGCTGAAAAAATACATAGAAAACATGTTGTACGAATATGAAAGAGAAAATGGTAAACCGAAAGATACTGCAGCAGAGAACACATGAAAAAAAAACTGTCAAAATATAATGTGTAGAGCAAAAAAAAAAACAGGATTTAAACACATAATTCTAAATTAAACTAAACAAAAAATATGAACTCACAATACTATGCTTCATAGACCAGCACACTAACCATTGAACCAAATTACTTGCTGAAACCTGAGCACTGTTTCAGCTATATGACCTTCTAAAGCTGAGACAATCTTGCAATAGCTTTATCTTTATGTTGGACGGCAGCCAGCACTGATATTTGACACGTAGCTGACACTGCCTCGCTATGTCCTCACTCAACAAAAGAGAACACACTCTCCACCTGATGCTGGACACTGCCTAGCACTGAATAGCGAGGACATAGGAAGGCAGTGTCAGCTATTATCAACATAAATCAACACTGCGGTGGACTAAAACTCTGCCCCACTCCTCTGCCCTCTCCACTATGCTGCCCTGCACCTCTCCACACACAGCGCAGGGAACATGTTCCCCCCCCCCCCCCCCGAGCAGTTGGATCAGTCCGGGTGATGCTCCCCGACACCCAGCCGATATTTACAGCAGCTGCCACTCTAGAGCTGCACAACATAGACCTACTTTTTAAGTACACTTGTACTGTTTACCCCACCACTTACCTATATACAAATTACCATTTAATTCTAAGTTCCCATGAAAAACTTGCGCTAGTGCTCCTTTAAGCTAATTGCAGATACTAAGAAAAAGGCCATAATAACTAAAACATATAGGAAGGAAGTAACAGGTAATAGCATACTACGTGCAGAAAGTTGTCATCTGGCCCATATCATAGGAGCTTATCCATCAGGCGAAATGTTAAAGCGGACAAAAAACACATTTTTAAATAGCACTCCCTGAATTACTCTCCCACGATAAGTAACTTTAATAAGTAATAAGTAACTAATTTTACTGCTTTTGTTTCATTCTAATCCCAGATAATGCTTCCTGTTTTACCTGTAAAGCTCCGCCTCCTCCATTCATTTCCACTGCTGCAATGACTAATCACTTGCAATCTTAAAGAAAGGGAGCGCAAAAAAAAATATCCATTTCTAGTTCTTCACCCTAAGACGAGAGTATTGGCAGGGGCTTTGGTCAAATGTATTTCTCAAATTCAGTGGGTTTTAGTCCACTTTAAGAGCACATTGGAATTGTACAAGGTTGAATGACTTTGATGAAGAGGCACATCATTGAAGAGAGATTGGTTAAGAGGGGTTATGCATCACTAGGAATAGAGAATGAGAGACACAAAACTATGGGGGTTATTCATGAAGAGATAGCGCCAGGTAGTGCCTCGTAGAGGCAGGCAGCGTCTGGGGAACGCTGGGCACTGTACACAAAACTACATTTATGAAGGCGATTCTGGTAACAGCACCGTGTAGCGTCCAATGTATTATTACAGGCGGCTCAGCCTATAGTGCTGGCGCTCTAGCTTCCAGAGCGCCAGGTGTTGCCTTTCGCTCACTGTCGGTCTCCCACACATTTCACTGGACGTTCCTTTTCTTCTGTTTAAACAGAGTTTTTTTTTGTGCCTCAAATCATTGTGCGACCACTCCTGGCCTAGAAAAAGTCATTTTTGAAAACTGTTTTTAATTTTTATCTTTTTATGCAGAAATGTCATTACAGGTGTAGCACTAAAGTGTTAATGTCACAGTGTTAAAACAATGTCATTCCATGTGTTTTTCGCTTTGTTACAGGTGGATATGTGTTCAAAAACAGACTTTAATCACACAGCGGCTGGCGCTCTATGCTATAGCGATATGGTATGATATGGTATAGAGCGCCTAGTGCCTGACACTCTGAGCTGGCTCTACCTCTCATTACCTGTCACTGGCTCCAGCACTGTCCTCTTGTTAGATACGGAGTAGTCTTGGGCGCTATAGTACGGCCACCACCTAGCGTTCATTGCAGCATTGTTCTCTTCTGTACATGCTGCGTAGTGTTGTCCGCTATGGCCTCGGAGTATTCTATAATGTTGGTACCTTGCGGCGGGCGTTTTATTGCATTCTTACCTTGCAACGAGTTAAAAGGTTCCCGTGCGGTACCATGGCTGCTCCAAGGAGAAGATACAGTCCCTTCCCAAGCACATCATCCTCTTCATCCGAGGCGGCTCCATTAAAAATTAAAAGGCAGCAGGCTGACCCCCGCGTAAATGGGCAAATTTTGAAAGTCATTTTTTTTTTATTTAATGTAATGTTATATCTGGTGTGTTGCTGCCTACTACTATAAAGGTTAGTGTTTATTTTTCTTTTTATGGTTTTACCATTAATATGTCTGTATTATTTATGAACCTTTTGTGTTTTTTAATGTTTACTGTTCTTTTTTTTGGGGGGGGGGGTTATTTTAATCTTTTATCAGTGTTTATTGTTATTAGAGGGGATTCCAAGCCATGGTAGAGATCTAATTAAAATATTGTTTATCTTATGTTTTAATTTAGTTAAACCCCAAGATATCCCTTAATTTTTCAATTTAATAACATAGTGGGCCATCCACAATAGCTTTATGGCGGGTTAAAGGAACCAAACACTTTTTTAAAGTATGTTTACATTTATTTTAATACTATTTAATTCTATATCATGCATTGTAATTTTTTGTTAATAAGTTTTTTTTGTTTTCTCTTTTCTTTTCTGTCCATCTAGGATTTCTGCATATATGAATTTGACAAGACCAACATCGTGGAGGAGGCGAAGGCCACAGTTTTCCAGCGCTTCAATATCTGAAGCTCAGACGATGTGGAGCATCAGCTTCCCTGAGTCTGGCTCAGAAGAGTGAAACTACTGTAGGGGCCGCTCTCAAGTGGGGAGGATGAACGGGACTCCGCCGCACTCCCTGAGTGTTCGGGGAGTCAAAGGGAGGAGGGTGGCCCCTCAGAGTTTGGCTTTGTTGGAAGGAATTTTTTTCTAGTAAAAGCGCACTCAACATATATTTGGAATTACTTGCCTTAGGGGCCAATGGCCACTATATTAACTAAATTCTTCCTGTGGTCAAGTAGGCCTTTAGTGGTTAGGTGATTTGCTTTTTGATGTAAGATTATGGTGGGAATGTGGAATGGGTCCACAGGTTAATTGACTTTGCCATCACAATTTATGAAAGGGTTGTATATGTTTACAATTCATTTTTAGTGAGTTTATGGTAAACATCATAGATCAAGATAAAATCATAGGGATATACCGTAGTTGTAGGACTGTAGTACTTAATTGTGTCTTTTCTTTCCCAAAGCTTGCATGGAAGAGCATCACAGACTGTGGCAATTCAACCGTGAATCCAGGGAAATGCTGCTGGAGCTGCGGGACAAGGTTCTGGGTGGGGGAAATTAAAATTGCCTCTGTGCGGCTTTAGTTTTTGGCCCTGTTGGCCATATTTATTTGTAATATTTAGAGATGAGCTAATCGAATTTGATGAACTCGAATTTCAGAAAAAAATTGATCCACAAGGATTCCGAATATCGCATCGATTCAAATCGCTTCCTTAAAACTCCATTTACTACTATCCAGGCCATCTAAAATGTGGATACACATGTCAGAACATGTCCCATGGGGCAAGGAATCCTAGGTAGGCCTCACATGCTACCTAACAGCAGCCAGGCTTCCCGATGTTGTCACAGCCCTATATAAGCGGCGGCCATTTTGCGGAAGCTCATTTCGGCACTGTATTGCGGCCAGAGCGGATCATGCAGGGGGAGAGGGACAAATAGATAGATAGATAGATAGATAGAAACAGTGAGGGAGAGATAGATAGAATATGGAACAGAAGGAGCGAGGGACAGAGATAGGAGAGAGGCTGTGACAGTGACAAAGAAAGACAGGGAAAGTTTAAAGTGCCTATTTAGCTTTTCCTTTTCCTGGTGTCATTCTTTAAAAAGTGTGCTAGCATTAATATTTGAAGAGTACCTGTCTGTAAAGAAAGTCACTTTTTCACTGTTAAAGCAGCCAGCCTGTGCCTTTGAACAGGGGGCATCCCGAATACTAGCATAAATATTTGAAGAGTATCTGTCTATTAACATTGTGCATTTTCGAAAGAAAGTCACCCTTTTCACTGTTAAAGCAGCCAGCATGTGCCTTTGAACAGGGGGCATCCCAAATACTAGCATAAATATGTGAAGAGTGCCTGTCTATTAACATTGTGCATTTTGTAAATAAAGTCACTTTTTCACTGTTAAAGCAGCCTTTGCCTTTGAACAGGGGGCATCCCAAATACTAGCATAAATATTTGAAGAGTAGCTGTCTGCTAACCGGTTGCATTTTGTAAAGAAAGTAACCTTTTCACTGTTAAAGCAGCCAGCCTTTGAACAGGGGGCATCCCAAATACTAGCATCAATATTTGAAGAGTACCTGTCTGCTAACTGGTTGCATTTTGTAAAGAAAGTCACTTTTTCACTGTTAAAGCAGCCTTTGCCTTTGAACAGGGGGCATCCCAAATACTAGTATAAATATTTGAAGAGTACCTGTCTACTAACATTGTGCATTTTGTAAAGTCACTTTTTCAATTTTAAAGCAGCCAGCTTTTGCCTTTGAACAGGGGGCATCCCAAATACTAGAATAATTATTTGATGAGTACCTGTCTACTAACCTTTTGCATTTTGTAAAGAAAGTCACAATGTCAAAATGCCAGCAGCCATTGCCTATCACCGGGGGGGGGGGGGGGGGGTTGGGTTAACCCAAATATGCTAGCATGTGTCTTTTAAGAGTAACTGTCAACTTACCTTTGCCATTGTGTAAAGAAGTCACATTGTCAAATTGCCAGCAGCCATTGCCTTTCACCGGGGGGGGGGGGGGGGGGGGGCATCCTAAATATGCTAGTATGTGTCTTTTAAGAGCAACTGTCTACTTACCTTTTTCCATTTTGTAAAGAAAGTCACTTTTTCTCTTTTAAAGCAACCAGCCTGTGCCTTTGAACAGGGGGCATCCCAAATACTAGAATAATTATTTGAAGAGTACCTGTCTACTAACCTTTTGCATTTTGTAAAGAAAGTCATAATGTCAAAATGCCAGCAGCCATTGCCTATCACCGGGGGGGGGGGGGGGGGGGAGGTAACCCAAATATGCTAGCATGTGTCTTTTAAGAGTAACTGTCAACTTACCTTTGGCATTTTGTAAAGAAGTAACATTGTCAAATTGCCAGCAGCCATTGCCTTTCACCGGGGGGCATCCCAAATATGCTAGTATGTATCTTTTAAGAGCAACTGTCTACTTACCTTTTTCCATTTTGTAAAGAAAGTCACTTTTTCTCTTTTAAAATAGCCAGCCTGTGCCTTTGAACAGGGGGCATCCCAAATACTAGCATAAATATTTGAAGGGTACCTGTCTATTTACATTGTGCATTTTGTAAAGAAAGTCACTTTTTCACTTTTACAGCAGCCAGCCTTTGGATTTGAGCATGGGACATCCAAAAAACTAGCATAATATTTGAAGAGTACCTGTCTGCTAACCGGTTGCATTTTGTAAAGAAAATCACTTTTTCACTTTTAAAGCAACCAGCCTTTGCCTTTGAACAGGGGGAATCCCAAATACTAGCATAAATATTTGAAGAGTACCTGTCTGCTAACCGGTTGCATTTTGTAAAGAACGTCAGTTTTTCACTTTTAAAGCAACCAGCCTTTGCCTTTCAACAGGGGGCATCCCAAATACTAGCATAAATATTTGTAGAGTACCTGTCTATTAACATTGTGCATTTTGTAAAGAAAGTAACTTTTTCACTGTTAAAGCAGCCTTTGCCTTTGAGCAGGGGGCATCCCAAATACTAGCACAAATATTTGAAGAGTACCTGTCTGCTAACCGGTTGCATTTTGTAAATAAAGTCACTTTTTCACTGTAAAAGCAGCCAGCCTGTGCCTTTGAACAGGCGGCATCCCAAATACTAGCATAACTATTTGAAGAGTACCTGTCTGCTAACTGGTTGCATTTTGTAAAAAAGTCACTTTTTCACTGTTAAAGCAGCCTTTGCCTTTGAACAGAGGGCATCCCAAATACTAGCATAAATATTTGAAGAGTAGCTGTCTGCTAACCGGTTGCATTTTGTAAAGAAAGTCACTTTTTCACTGTTAAAGCAGTCAGCCTGTGCCTTTGAACCGGGGGCATCCCAAATACTAGCATACATATTTGAAGAGTAGCTGTCTGCTAACCGGTTGCATTTTGTAAAGAAAGTCACCTTTTCACTGTTAAAGCAGCCAGCCTTTGAACAAGGGGCATCCCAAATACTAGCATAAATATTTGAAGAGTACTTGTCTGCTAACTAGTTGCATTTTGTAAAGAAAGTCACTTTTTTACTGTTAAAGCAGCCTTTGCCTTTGAACAGGGGGCATCCCAAATACTAGCATAAATATTTGAAGAGTAGCTGTCTGCTAACTGGTTGCAATTTGTAAAGAAAGTCACTTTTTCACTGTTAAAGCAGCCAGTCTGTGTCTTTGAACAGGGGGAATCCCAAATACTAGCATAAATATTTGAAGAGTAGCTGTCTATTAACATTGTGCATTTAGTAAAGAAAGTCACTTTTTCACTGTTAAAGCAGCCAGCCTGTGCCTTTGAATGGGGGGCATCCCAAATACTAGCATAAATATTTGAAGGGGGGGCGTGGTTTAGCTATGGCCGCGTGAGGACAGATCTTAGGGAGCTCTGTGCCTAAACCGTCTATTTCAAGTGCTATACCCATCCCTTAACGCCAGACTGACCGATGTCGAAGAGGAGAAAGAGCAGGGCAGCGTCTGGAGGTGCGAGGGCACCGAAGATCACCCAATACTTTGCCCCTGGCGATACACCAGGCCCACGGGGGGAGGGCCTCAACATGGCGCTGGAGCACGAGGGCGAGGAGGAACTGCGCCCCGTACTGCCCAGTATGAGGGGGACAATGGAGCTGGAGGATCGCGACTCACCGGGGGCAGCTGACGGCGGGGAGGTGCGGCATGACAGCGCTAGAGGAGAGAGGTGCCTGTCACCCTCCTCCGTCGGAGAGAGCAGCCAGAATGAAGCGGCGGGGACGGAGCCGCTCGAGAAGGAGGAAGCAGAGCTGCGTGCCAGTACAGGTACATCACATGCCCTGAATAAGGCAGAGAAGCGGGTCCCGCTGCGGCTCCCTCCCGGCCGTTGTGAGGAAAGGGACTTACCCGCAGCTGTCATTTAGGTTGCCTCGACGCAATAGAAATCCTCGCTGGTGCCGATTCAGGAGGCGCCCCAGGTCTCACAACCAGCATGTGGGTCTGTGAGGCAGGAAATAAGCCAGGCAAGCTGCCAGGCCTGCAGTGAACAACTCCCAACAGTTCCAGTTCCCAGATTTGTTTGGCTTTCTCGACCTCCCGGCTATCCCTATAGAGGACTGGCTGTCACCGGACCTTGGCTACTGTGAGGTCGGGCCTTGGCATCTGGGGCGCAGAGAGGGTCACCCGCGCAGCCCGCACGGACCTGACAACTGAAGAGGTGGACACCGCAACTTACTGAACTAGAAGACCTGAGCCCGCCCCGTGCCTTTGACGATGCGGCTTTTGGCCCACATTTGATACAGCACCCATTGACTGAAAGTGCCCACTGCCTGTCTGGCCCTGCGCGCTGCTGGGCCCGACCCTCAGCTAATGTTCCCTGCACTTCGTCCTAACTTTGTGATGTGTAACCTGGACGGTTGCCTACCGTCTGACGACGTTGGCCCCCTGGCGCTGGACCGGGCGACCTGGTCCCCGGGCCTTCCCTCTCCCTGCTACGTGGGGGGGACGGGACCATTCCCGGTTCAAGCTGTGTTTTCCTGTGTTTGACCCGGGGGACTGGGCTGCCCGGCATAAATAAAAATATGGCACGCGGTTGGGCCTGTCCCGCACTGGGCTAGTCGCGTAGACCGACCTTCATGTTTCTGCACATGCTTTTGCCCCTGGCCACTGACGGTCCGGGAATGCGTTTGTGGGTGTCCCTGGGCTCCCCTCCTTCCCCCTTGACCTTCCCCTCAGTTCCCCCCCGGCTGGGCGGTGGCATGCAGTTGTCTGATTCGGCTGTGGCACTTGACTGTGCGTGTGGCCGCTCAGGTCTTGCTTCTGATCCTGTGCTGCGACGTGGTGGCGGTTGCTGCCTGGCGGGGGGGTGGCCTGGGGGATGGGGGGGCAGCCCCCGATGCATGTCCTGCTGCTGTCCCTGGTGCCTGCGGATGGCCTGACGCATAACTTGTTATAGCGGCTGGACATGTGGCCCGCTATGCGGATGCCTGCGGACGCTCCCCCCTCGATTGTGGGGGGAGGGGACGCTTGGCGTGGCTAGGACTGCTTGGGTGCTTAGATGCTGTTGACTTGATGGGCCAGCCATTCGCCGGAGACGGGGACTCGGGCCCTGACTGGATCTGGCTGATGAGCTCATAAGCAGACAGCTCTAGACTGGGTGGTCCGGCCCTAGGGGCCCTTAAACATTCACAGTTGTTTATGTTCTAACGCATGTTCCCTTTTCATTATCAGTTACCAGTGTGAGGCGACAAGCTGGAGGTCGGGAGTGGCTCCCACCCCAGCAGACGCCCGTGTTTTGTTCCTCAGGGTTGGCCCGGCTGATTCAGTAGGAGGAGATTTCTCCCCTAGATCGGCGGGCGAATCCGTAAATGTTCTATGTAAACATAGTTTGGTTTGACTTTGATGGGTATAACAATCTTTCCTTCAAGAAAGAACATCTACCGTCAGGTGGCCAACCCCCGATTTAGGCCATCCTTCCCTCTCCTAAACTCAGGAGAGCAAAGAGCGTAATAAATTACACTTAGAGTAACCCCCTCACAACCTTACTTCTCGCCCCAAGGAATAAAAACCCACTTTCTTACTTCCTTACCCTTAGCCCACTTTCTCCTCTATCCCTCTCTCTGTCCCCTGGTCTCTCCCCCCCCCCCCCTCCGGTCAACCTTGCTAGGACCAGCCTTCCCACCCACACAATGGGGGACATGACAATATGCTCTTTCAATGTGAAAGGCTTCAACATACCAGAAAAGAGGAATAAAGTTCTTTATGACCTTCACAAGCGGAAAGTTAAAATTGCCCTATTCCAAGAGACACACTTTAAGACAGAACACATTCCCAAGATAGGCAACAGATATTTCCCAACCTGGCACAATTCCTCCAACCCCGAGGCTAAAACAAAAGGAGTATCTGTGGCATTCCACAAGTCACTTCCGCATGAAATAATAGAAACAAAAAGCGATCCTCAAGGCCGATTTCTCTTCATTAAAGTCAAGCTATTTAACAAGACATACACTCTCATGAACATACACGCCCCAAACTTAGATCAAGTAAACTTTTGTGTTAAAACACTTTGTATTATCTTTGGAGGTGACTTCAATGTCCCTTTTGACCCCACAATTGACACCTCCTCCGGGAGGTCTGCTGTGTCGCTAAGTAAGATCAATAGACTTAAAAAAATCCCTAGGGAACCTCCAACTTGTAGATACTTGGAGGGCACTAAACGGCAACAAGAGAGACTACGCGTTCTACTCCCATGCCACTAATTCTTATAGTAGAATTGACTACCTCTTACTTAGCCACCACTCCTTGGATTGGAACCCCAAGGCCTGGATGGGGCCAATATTGTGGTCAGACCACGCTCCCATCTTTATCTCGTATTGCTTACCGGAACTTACTCCCCCGGGCTGGACCTGGAGGCTGAATGACGACTTGCTTAGCGATGCAGTTTGCTCTTCTGTGATAGAAAAAACTATCGAGCACTTTCTTGAAATTCACAGGGAGGACCCCACCCCGCTGTCTTACCAATGTGAAGTGCTTAAGTGCGTTATCAGGGGGGAGCTTATTAAACATGGTACGAGGCTCAAACGGGAACGAGCCTCACTTATAACCCAGACCCGAACCCTGATCCTCACTATTGAGAAAGAGCACAAAAAGAGGCCAACCAATCCTAAACTACTAGAATTACAAAATGCTAGGGAAAAGCTCCAAAAGTTATATAACCAATCCTACTTACGTTACAGGGATAGAGGCAAAGCTCTGTTTTATGAGTCAGCCAACAAGTGCAGCCGGGTGCTTGCTAGAACCCTACACCCTAGACCAGCAGCAGTCTATATACCGACCATCCAAAGGGGTGATGGAATCCTAGCGCAGACGCCGACTGCTATAGTGGACACTTTCAGAGACTTTTACTCCTCACTATATAATATACATAGCTCGCATAACCTATCCCCGGCTACACAAGCGTCCCCCGAAGAGATAGCCGCCTACATAGAGAACACCCCCCTCCCAACCATACCCACGGAGGAAGTGGACCTCCTTGAGGCCCCCTTCTCGGAACAAGAAGAAGCTAAGGCAATTAAGGAATCACCCTCGGGAAAATGCCCAAGCCCAGATGGTTACTCCCCTAAATTTTACAAGCATTTTGGACCCCACCTGGTCCCATTCCTTATGAAAACCTTTAATGCCATTGATGAACACTGCCCCTTCCCCAAACAGTCATTGGAAGCGACAATCTCTGTCATTCCTAAACCGGGTAAGGATGCTTCCTTATGTGGAAATTACAGACAAATATCTTGAATTAATGTGGACCTCAAACTTTACGTAAAGATCATTTCTTTAAGATTACAACCCTTGCTCCCAGCGCTGATACACCTGGACCAGGTGGGATTCGTTCCCAGGGGAGGGAGGCCAGGGACAACACTAACAAACTGCTCGACCTAATAGCCCACGTTGTCTCTTCAAAGGAACCAGTGTGCTTGCTCTCCTGCGACGCAGAGAAAGCATTTGATCGAGTGAACTGGGCGTTCATGGAGGCAACACTTCGACAGGTTGGTGTTGGCCCTGGCCTCCTCTCCAAGATCCTCACTTTGTATACCTCCCCTACTGCTAGAGTCAAGGCGAACGGACTCCTGTCTACCCCCTTCCCTATAAGCAATGGCACGAGACAGGGTTGCCCCCTGTCCCCCCTCCTATACATTCTCATCATGGAGCATTTAGCCATAGCCATCTGAGACAACCCAGATATCAAAGGGATACAGATAGCTAACCATCATTATAAAGCCTCCCTGTTCGCGGACGATCTGTTGCTGCATCTAACTTCAGCACACATCTCTTTTCCCTCTGTTCTAAAAGAATTCCAGCAATTCGGACGAGTGAGTAACTAAAATTAATTATTCTAAATACAAATACTTTATTGACCGCCAAGTAAGTACAGGACACATACAAGGAATGCTTTTTGGAAGGGAAGTACCCCTTTAGAGCTATAAACATTAAATATAAAAATTTAACATTTTACATATTATACATATTATACATTTTAGCATATATAAATATGATGTTGTTGGTAACTAGTGACATGGTAGGTAGAGACAGGAAGTTTGTGGCAGGTTAAATCAGAAGCACTCAACATTTCTCTATCACCCCAAAAGGCCAGTCGCTTGGAAAGTAGCTTCCCTTTCAAGTGGAGAACGCAGGCCATCAAGTACTTAGGCGTACAGATCCCGACAAATGTAACCAATTTAGATGAGCTAAATTATGCCCCGCTTCTCACCAAAACGCTAGCCGAACTTAACTCCTACGCTAAAAGGCCAATCTCATGGTTTGGGAGAATCAACAGTTTAAAAATGGATATTCTCCCCAAACTGTTATACATTTTCCAGACGGTCCCGATAAAAATCCCCAACAGGTTCTTTAACAAACTGAGGTCAGCCTTCTCCAAATTCGCCTGGGGTGTTTCCAAACCCAGGATACAACTCTCCACCCTCTCCAGGAACAAAAGTGAAGGGGGAGTAGGCCTCCCGGATTTAAAAGTCTACCACACAGCCGCGGTTTTACAGCAGATGGTGGATTGGTTGCACAGGGTGGGGGATAAACTCTGGGTGCAGCTCAAAAAATCTCTATCCCCACTTAACCCTACCTTGCTAGCATGGGCCGCCCCCCTATCTAAACCCCATAGAGAGTCTACACCCTTCCTGGTTAGGCACTTCCTAGAAACCTGGGACCCCCCACAGAATAAGCATGCACTAGTCCATAGACCGGGCCCTCTTACACCACTCTGACAATCCAGCCTTCACGCCCGGGCTTGGTGCCGAGAGCTTCCTCACTTGGGAGCTTCTAATATCACCACGATAGGACACGTTTTAGAGGCAGGCAAGATTCTCACGCTATCAGAACTAAGTGAGAGATCAGGAGGCAGACGCGTCTCGTGGCTCTTACACAGACAGCTGCACAACTTTATTATTACTAATAAGCTCCTGGAAATATCCTGTGGCCCCTCCAGGGAACTAGAGTCCTTTGTCACACAGACTTCCCCAACTAGAGTAATATCATCCCTTTATGCCCTTCTACACAGAACATACCACTCAGGTCCACCCGAGTTCATAGACAAATGGGAAAGAGAACTAAGTATACAGATTTTGGATACTGATTTGACTAAAGTGTTCCTGAGCACCAATGGGACATCATTGGCAAGTACTTCGCAGGAAGGAAACTATAAAGTACTCGCCAGATGGTACAGATGCCCAGTTGACTTGCACCGATTTGCAGCTGCACAATCAGACAAATGTTGGAGATGCCAGAGGGAGTTGGGTACCATGACCCACATCTGGTGGAGCTGCCCAGTGATCAAGGCCCTATGGAACCAAATCTTCGCAATCTACGAGGAGGTATCCGGGATCAAGATAGATAAAACACCTCAGGTCGCTCTCCTGTCATTAATCCCGATCCCGGAGTCAAGCATAAAAAGGGGATCTTGGGTCACTTCCTTATGGCTATGAGAGCCATTATCCCTAGGCACTGGAGGACTTCAACCCCCACCTACATTAACGGAGTGGGTGGTGGAGTTGGAGGGAATTCGCTGTATTGAAGAACTAGTCGCAAAAAGCAGAGACCCCGCAGACCAGTGCACAACCACCTGGATGTGCTGGCTGATTACCGGGAATCGCACCTTCCAGCATTGCTTTAGCAAACCAGATACAAGGTTACGTGGCCTCCCCCCCCCGGGGCTAAACCTGACGGGGAAGGTTGGCCGGAAGAGACACGGCTCCCTTTCTTGACCCGGCCTCACTCCCTGGAAACTGGTTTCATCCCAACCCTCAAAGCTTTTGCAGCGAGTCCACTAATCTCACCCCCACTCCCCGCTCCTCTTAGATACAGGCCATAACATAATTAGAGGAGGAGTACAGGTAGCCGACATTATATTCCGATCTAAGGTGGAGTCTTGGGTAAAAATGTACTATCTGCGCATGTCAATAAGTGGTGACGTAGTAGCTGTACTTTCTATGCTATGTCTAGAATATTCGCGCGAACCCTGTTCCCCGTCCTCCCCTTCCCTCTTTTCCTTTCTGTTCCTTCCCTTACCCCTTACCCTACGTTTTGTATTTTCCCCACAATTGTTTAATTGTTGTCCTTTTGTTTTTGTCTGAAAAACCAATAGAAACCGAATACAATAAATATTTGAAGAGTACCTGTCTACTAACATTGTGCATTTTGTAAAGAAAGTCACCTTTTCACTTTAAAAGCAGCCAGCCTTTGCCTTTAAACAGGGGGCATCCCAAATACTAGAATACTTATTTGAAGAGTACCTGTCTACTAACCTTTTGCATTTTGTAAAGAAAGTCAAAATGTCAAAATGCCCGGATTCGTTCCGAATTTCATGAAAAATTCGATTCTGAACGAATCCGAATTTCCCGGCGATTCGATTGATCAAAGTTTTCCTTAAAACTCAATGACAGGCATTCTAAGATGGTGGACGGACATGTTCAGACATGTCCCCAGGGGCAAGTGACGATGGGACAGTCACATGCAGCCTATCAGCAGCCAGGAAGCCCGGTGACGTCACCGTGCTATATAAAGCGGTGGCCATTTTCCTTTTGTGCAGTTCAGACTTGCATTGCAGACAGAACGGAGCTAGCTGCAGGGAGGGACAGACAGTCATAGTTAGGTGAGAGTTAGCGATAGCTAGAGACAGTTACAGATAGGTAAAGAGAGAGACAGATAGTTAGGGAGATTTAGAGTGGTAGACAGAGCTAGGGAAAGATAGATTTAAAACCGGAACAATCCAGCAGCATACAAGTCACAGTGACAGGATGCTTAGTGCTATGATTCATATTTCATAATAACTGGGTTACTGTTAATATATTTGGTTTGGTTTAAATACAGCTGCACACTGTGCATGCCATGCACATTCTGCTATTTAACCCTTTCTGCTATTTAGCCCTGAACGCTATTTTAACCCTATCTGTTAAACAAAAGCATTTCTCATAATTGGATTAGTGTTAATATTTTCTGTTCAGCTTAAAATACAACAGGCCACACGGGCATCCCAAGGCACATGCTATTTTAACCCTATCTGTTAAACAAAAGCATTTCTCATAATTGGATTAGTGTTAATATTTTCTGCTCAGCTTAAAATACACCAGGCCATACGGGCATCCCAATGCACATGCTATTTAACCCTATCTGTTAAACAAAAGCATTTCTCATATTTGGATTAGTGTTAATATTTTCTGTTCAGCTTAAAATACACCAGACCACATTGGCATCCCAAGGCACATGCTATTTAGCCCTATCTGTTAAACAAAAGCATTTCTCATAATTTGATTAGTGTTAATATTTTCTGTTCAGCTTAAAATACACCAGGCCACACGGGCATCCCAAGGCACATACCATTTTAACCCTATCTGTTAAACAAAAGCATTTCTCATAATTGTATTAGTGTTAATATTTTCTGTTCAGCTTAAAATACACCAGGCCACACGGGCATCCCAAGGCACATGCTATTTTAACCCTATCTGTTATACAACATCAGCGTTGATCAGCATCAGCTGCTTTATTAAGCTACTTCAGTTTGCACTTGTTTTTGACTGCTTGCAATAAACCAGGCCACAGGGCACCCCAAAGCTGCACCTTGCACCCTGTTATACAACATAAGCGTTGATCAGCATCAGCTTCATTAAGCAACTTCAGTTTGCACTTGTTTTTGACTGCTTTCAATAAACCAGGCCGCAGGGCACCCCAAAGCTGCACCTTGCACCCTATCTGTTATACAACATAAGCGTTGATCAGTATCAGCTGCTTTATTAAGCTACTTCAGTTTGCACTTCCTTTTTGACTGCTTTCAATTAACCAGGCCGCAGGGCACCCCAAAGCTGCACCTTGCACCCTATCTGTTATACAACATAAGCGTTGATCAGCATCAGCTGCTTTATTAAGCTACTTCAGTTTGCACTTGTTTTTGACTGCTTGCAATAAACCAGGCCACAGGGCACCCCAAAGCTGCACCTTGCACCCTATCTGTTATACAACATAAGCGTTGATCAGCATCAGCTGCTTTATTAAGCTAAAGGTTTAAAGTAGGGTAGACCTATGCATTATAACCTATTATGGTGTTTGTCTCCTCTTTAATCGGTGATTAGCTCTGCATCATTTGAGTTCAATTTCCCTTGTATTTAATTCCCTTTGTGTTTAATTCCCTTTATGCTGCCTGGGTGTGACCGAGGGAATGGATGTGCTGAAGTGAATGGCAAGAGATGAACTTTCATCTTTTTAATTAGATCACTCCCCAGTATGCCCTGTGTCACATTAATCTGTGAAGTATGAAGACCCCAATTGTTACAATATTTTCATGTCGGAATACACGTTGCTGTTAAAAAGAAAGTGGAGGAGGAGACGCAAGGGTTAATGTGACTGTTGCATTTGACCGCTCTGGCAGGACTTCGCTCAGCCGACCCATGGGTTGATTGACAGCTGGGGCGGTTCTAGCTGAGGCTGGGCATGTCGTCATGAAGAGGTGTGTCATTAAGTTTAAAAGCCTGAGAGCGTCCGGCCCCTCCCTTACCCTGAGGAAACTCCCATTGGGGCGGGGAAACGTACGTCGGTGACGACCCCCGACCACGCCCTCCAACATCCTGTAACCATCTTACTCTGATGACACCGCGCTGAGACCACGTGTGCGGCCAGGTGGTGTTTCACGCTGGGAGGCTGTCTGCTTGTTTTGCTGGGAGCACGTGTGACACAGGACCCGTGACGCGCGGTATTGGCGGTGACGGTGGCGGTGATTTATATCCAATGCGCGGATGCGCCTGACTGGTGAAACAAGTTCTCACATACTACTGACCACCATACATAGCTGTACAAGTGCATTCCGGGACCAGTGGAGAGGTTTCTATACCCCACAAACGGGACACGTGAGTGCCTGCGGGCAAATATCTTTGCAGTGTCTCATAGCCGGCTCCTATCTTTACCATGACTGTGTGGATATGAAAATACTTGGCGAACAGCCCCTAAATAAGCAATAGTGTGGATATGCACCAAGGATCTATAACCTGCTTCCCTTACAATTAGTTGCTACCTGGCCCTTCCTTATTTGGTGGAGTTGATCCCCGCACTGATATGCTGGCCAGCAGAGTGTTTGCTGAGTGATTGGATGAGGCGTGGTATTCCAGGATAGTCCTGGCGGGGGCCCCTATGTGTGTGTTTGTTATTTAGCAATTGCTATTTTAATGTGTACATAATATTTACCTTGTATTTTTGTAGAATATATGTCATGTGCCATACAACTTTGATCAATTAAACTTTGTAATTTTGGCAATAGTGTCTGGTGAGTTTAAAGTGCCAGCCTTGTAGAACAACCATTTGTCTTGTTTGTGTGTTCCTTCTATGATGTTTCCTAGGTTGAACAGGGCGCCCATCTGACAAAGGGCAGTGCACTAGCCACCTTAAAATTCTTAAGGCCATTCCCTGGTTTTTAGCTAATAACTTTTTGGTTTTATTAAGCTACTTCAGTTTGCACTTCCTTTTTGACTGCTTTCAATAAACCAGGCCGCAGGGCATCCCAAAGCGGCACCTTGCACCCTATCTGTTATACAACATAAGCGTTGATCAGCATCAGCTTCATTAAGCTACTTCAGTTTGCACTTGTTTTTGACTGCTTTCAATAAACCAGGCCGCAGGGCACCCAAAAGCTGCACCTTGCACCCTATCTGTTATACAACATAAGCGTTGATCAGCTTCATTAAGCTATTGCATTTTGCATAGGTTTTTGTCCTGCTGTCAATACACCAGGCCGCAGGGTATCCCAAACCTGCATGTTGCACCCTATCTGTTATACTAAATAAGCGTTGTTCAGCATCAGCTTTATTAAGCTATTGCATTTTGCATTGGTTTTTGTCCTGCTGCCACAACACTAGGCCGCAGGGTATCCCAAACCTGCACTTAGCAGCCTATCTGTTATACTAAATACACTTGTTGATCCTCCTCAGCTTAATCAAAGTGTTGCATTTTGAATTGGTTTTTGGTCTGCCTTTAACAAAAAAAAACAGGCCGCAGGGCATCCCAAACCTGCACTTAGCAGCCTATCTGTTATATTAAATACGCTTGTTGATCCTCCTAAGCTTAATCAAAGTATTGCATTTTGAATTGTTTTTTGGTCTGCCTTTAACAAAAAAACACCAGGCCACAGGGCATCCCAAACCTGCATTAGCCAGCCTATCTTGCAAAAGTTACTTGGAGTGATCAGCCTCACCTGCAGGCATCCATTACCTTTGTGCGCAAGGAGATCATGGGATAAGGCACGGCTGTGAATGCTCAGTTCACAAGTATAGACGAATAGACAGGAGACGCCAGCCTTGATCCAATTGAAAGGATAAAATATCCACTTTTATTGTTCCATACAAAGCTTCTTTAAAATCATTCCATCCATAGACTCAGCCCTTAATCATGACATGCATGTCATGATTAAGGGCTGAGTCTGTGCCCGAAACGCGTTGGCTATTAAACTGCTCCCTTATGCTGTATTCTGACTCGTATCTATGGATGGAATGATTTTAAAGAAGCTTTGTATGGAACAATAAAAGTGGATATTTTATCCTTTCAATTGGATCAAGGCTGGCGTCTCCTGTCTATTTGCCAGCCTATCTGTTATACTAAATACGCTTGTTGATCCTTCCTCAGCTGAATCTGAGCATTGCATTTTGAATTGTTTTTTGTCCTGCAGTCAAAACACCAGCCCACGTGGGCATCCCAAACCGGCAGGTAACCCTATCTTTTATACTAAATAAGCTTGTTCAGCCTCAGTTTATTAAGCTATTGCATTTTGAATTGGTTTTTGTCCTGCTGTCAAAACACTAGCCCACATGGGCATCCCAAACCAGCACATGTCACCCTATCTGTTATACTAAATAAGCTTCTACAGGCCCTTTTTTTATTTATTTTTTTTTTTTTATATATAGAGCTGTAATAGATTATATAGTGAGGTAAATTCTCCATTTTGCACCATTATATAGAGAAGCCCACTGTGTAAATCTGAAGAGCAATAGTTTATACAGTATTGTGAGGTAAATTTGCTGTTTTGCACTATTATATATATCAACCTAAATCCCTGTGTAAATCTGAGGAGCAATAGTTTATATTGTGAGGTAAAGTTGCCATTTTATAGAGCAGGCCCTGTCTGAAAATCTCATTTTGCAATCTATGTTAAATTGTGAGCTAAATTCGCCATGTTGCACCATTCTTTAGAGTGGCCCTCCTGTGTAAATCAGAGCAGCAATAGTTTATATTGGACAATACATTTGCCCTGTTTTGCACCATTATATGGAGCAGCCCCTGAGTAAACCTGGGGGGCAATAGTTTAAATAGTGAGGTAAATTTGCCATTTTGCAGCATAATATAGAGCAGCCCCTGTGTAGATCTGAGGGGCAATAGCTTATACTGTGAGGTAAATTTGCCATTTTGCCACATACTATAGAGCAGCCCCTGTGTAAATCTGAGGGGCAATAGCTTATACTGTGAGATAAATATGCCATTTTGCAGCATAATATAGAGCAGGCCCTGTGTAAATCTGAGGGTCAATAGCTTATATTGTGAGGTAAATTTGCCATTTTGCAGCATAATATAGAGCAGGCCCTGTGTAAATCTGAGGGGCAATAGCTTATATTGTGAGGTAAATTTGCCATTTTGCAGCATAATATAAAGCAGCCCCTGTGTAAATCTGAGGGGCATTAGCTTATATAGTGAGGTAAATATGCCATTTTGCAGCATAATATAGAACAGGCCCTTTGTAAATCTGAGGGGCATTAGCTTATATAGTGAGGTAAATTTGCCATTTTGCAGCATTATATAGAGCAGCCCCTGTGTACATCTGAGGGGCAATAGCTTATACTGTGAGGTAAATTTGCCATTTTGCAGCATTATATAGAGCAGGCCCTGTGTAAATCTGAGGGGCAATAGCTTATATTGTGAGGTAAATTTGCCATTTTGCAGCATAATATAGAGCAGCCCCTGTGTAAATCTGAGGGGCAATAGCTTATACTGTGAGGTAAATTTTCCATTTTGCAGCATAATATAGAGCAGCCCAGTTGCCATCTAAATCAACTACTGGCCGGGCAGGACAGCTTTTCCAGGGCAAACTCTGCTAGTTACGGCCACAAGTCAAGTTTGGCTTCCCAGAAGTCCAGCGGATCCTCAAGGTGTGTTGGCATGGTCATGTCAAGGTATGACATGACCTGCTGGTTCAGGTCCTGCTCCAGGTCTTCCTGCTGCTTATGAGTAGACTCACTATGCGGGTGTAGAAAGCTATGCATTAGTGACTGAAGATTGAGGCTGCTGCTGATGGAGCTGCTGCTGCCACCCCCCCCCCCCCCCGGCAGCCATGGCAGTGGAAGGTGAGCGCAGAGGTCCCCCCGAGTCAGACCTGCGAGAGTATCGAGACACATCACCAAAACTGACTACGTAGGATGTCTCTGTAGTAGGTCAGTTTCTCCTCCCTCTCAGTGGGTGTAAAAAATGCCCCCATTTTGTGCCAGAAGCGAGTGTCCAATAAGGTGGAGAGCTAGAAGTCATCCCCCTGACAAATGGAGACAATTCTGTGGTCACTACGCAAGCACGTGAGCATGCATCGTGCCATTTGTGCAAGTGACTCGGAGGGACTACCTGTCTCCATCTCCACTGCATACTGCCACGGTGTGTCCGGGTCCTCTGTCTCACCTTCCTCACAACCCTCTAGCTCCTCTGGCTGCTCCTGCTCCTCCTCTCCTGTCAGATGACTAAATAAAATGGCCATTTTGTCAAACCTAAACTGTGCTTCGCTGTGCCCCACCCCCTCCTCCTCCTCCACTTCAGCCCCCACAGGCTTCATGTGGCTGTGAAATGTATGGGCCATGTCTCTAGTGCCCTGACCATCCATGGTTTCCAACATGTGTTGTAGTACATGAAGGAGTGGAATCTCATCGTTCATCTCATAGTCCTGGCGACTGACTAATAAAGTAGCTTCCTCAAAGGGCCTGAGCAAACGGCAGGTGTCACGTATGAGCTGCCACTGGTTTACATTGAAGTTACACAGGGGAGTCCCCCTATCCATTTGGATCATCCAGAAATCCGTGATGGCTTTTCTCTGTTCCTATAGAAGATCCTGCATATGGAGGGTGGAATTCCAACGGGTGGAAACATCGCAAATCAGACTATGTTGGGGGATACCGTTCTGACTCTGAAGCTCAAGAAGGGTGTGCATGGTGGAGTAGGAGTGGCTGAAGTGCATGCAAAGTGCACATACTGCCACGGTGTGTCTGGGTCCTCTGTCTCACCTTCCTCACAACCCTCTAGCTCCTCTGGCCGCTCCTGCTCCTCCTCTCCTGTCAGATGACTAAATAAAATGGTCATTTTGTCAAACCTAAACTGTGCTTCGCTGTGCCCCACCCCCTCCTCCTCCTCCACTTCAGCCCCCACAGGCTTCATGTGGCTGTGAAATGTATGGGCCATGTCTCTAGTGCCCTGACCATCCATGGTTTCCAACATGTGTTGTAGTACATGAAGGAGTGGAATCTCATCGTTCATCTCATAGTCCTGGCGACTGACTAATAAAGTACCTTCCTCAAAGGGCCTGAGCAAACAGCAGGTGTCACGTATGAGCTGCCACTGGTTTACATTGAAGTTACACAGGGGAGTCCCCCTATCCGTTTGGATCATCAAGAAATCCGTGATGGCTTTTCTCTGTTCCTATAGAAGATCCTGCATATGGAGGGTGGAATTCCAACGGGTGGAAACATCGCAAATCAGACTATGTTGGGGGATACCGTTCTGACTCTGAAGCTCAAGAAGGGTGTGCATGGCGGAGTAGGAGTGGCTGAAGTGCATGCAAAGTTTCCTTCCCGTTGTTAGGATGTCTTGCAGATGGGGGGAAGACTTCAGAAAACTCTTGACAACTAGATTGAACACGTGTGCCATGGCAGGACGCATGGCTCAGGCTTCCTTGTCACAGCGCAGACAAGATGTTCTTCCCAGTGTCAGTCACCATGGGTCCCATTTGCAGTTTCGTGGAGTAAGCCATGATTTAATTTATTAAGTTCTGATTTTTAGCAGTTCCTCCCATGTGTGGCTTTGTGGCTCAAGGCAAACCATGTGAGGAACAGCGTGAAACCGCCGTGTCCTGCACACATGGTAGGCTGGAAGGGCACTGGGAAAAAAAAAATAAAATATTTAGAAAAAACAAAATAGAAAAAAAAAAATTGTACAAAAATTCACAAAATATTAAAAATGGCAATGGAAAAAAAATATTAAAAAAAAAATAATATATATATATATATATATATATATATATATATATGTGTGTGTGTTTTTAAAAGATACAAAATATGAAAAAAAAATTTTTGATACATTTTATATGTTACTGTTATCATGTTAGATGTTATTGTTGCTATGTTATATGTTATTATATGTTATTATTATTATAGATATGTTCAAATAAGATAAATGTTAACTATTAATATGTAATTGACAATTAGCCACTTTTTTCTGTGACACCATTGCTAAGTGCAAGTGCACTGTCACATGCACAAAGGCCTAGGAGCATGGAGGCCACAGCGGAGGGACCTGTCCAAGTTGCTGTTGTGGTTGTGCAGGAACCACAATCACCCAGTGGGCCTTAAAGGATATGTATTGTCTCTGACCGTAGTTACAGCTCCAGACGTAGGCACTGCTGTGCACTTTGACACACACTGACAGGCTAAAGGACTGGCCCACCTTCTGTTCAACAAAATTATACAGGGCTGGTACTGCCTTCTTCGCAAAGAAATGACAGCATGGGACTCTCCACCTCGGCTTGGCACAAGCCATCAGTTCTCTGAAAGGTCCACCAACTCAAAAGGGAGGGACTGCAGCACCAGCAACTTATACAGGAGCACATTTAGCCCACCTTTAGTGGGCACATACTGTTGTCTCTTGGACATGGCTTGGCCAATGGATTGCCAGCAGAATGACTGACTCAGATTAAGAGGAGGAGGAGCATCTGGAGCGACAGAGGATGGGTATGACACACAGGAAGTGGTGGAGCCTTGGCTGGCTGGAACAGAGAGCGGCGTGCCACTGGGTAATGCAGCAGGCTGGACCACCACTTTGGAGCCAACTCTCCCAGGCCGCTTTATGGTGACGCTGCAAATGTTGATGCAGGGCTGTGGGTCCAACATTGGGACCCTGGCCACACTTCACCTTCTGCCTACACATCTTTCATATAGCCATGTTAACCTCCTGCGGATGCTTGATGAAAAACTGCCACATGGCCTTGTAGCTGATTTTTCCTACCAACAGTCCGCACTAATTCACTTCTGCTGCCGCCACCGCCAACTCCAGGGACCCTCTTCCACTACCTCCTGGTCTACCCCGAGCACATTTGCCTCCATACTTTCCCCTTCTTCCACCATGCTGGCCGCTAAATCTGTCACTCTCCGTCACTCCAAGCCTTTAAAAGTACCCTCAAAACTCACTGATGTCCTCCTCAGGTTCCTCGACAGTGTCTGCTTAAGAAGCCAAAACGCTTGCAACACCGCCTCCCATGCCACTCTCCTCATCACTACTTGCCCGCCTAGTGGAAGAAGCGGCGAGTGTCTCCTCCACTTCTTGGCTGGTCAGTAGCTGCTGATTTTTCTAATTATCAGATCGTCCTCACTGAATAGTGGAGCTGAACCCTAAGCATAAGACATAACCGACAGTTGACTGGGGGTGTCAGATGTCACTTGTGATGCAGTGGATGATCGTGTTAACCAATGGATGATGGCAGATGGGTTGCTGGTCAAGACACGACTGCTAGCTTATCGCGGGAGAGCAGTCCTCTCACTGAGACTCCTGCTGCCACTCACCCCTAGTCTGCTGCAACCTCTGCTTGATGAATTTAGGCCTCTGCAACTTCTCTGTGCCCATCCTGCCACTTCTCTGCCTGACATACTTAGTGCGTATATGAGGGGAGGACAAAACGCTACACTACACTTAAAACAGGATTTGTCGAAAAGAGCAGCAGGTGTGTAACTATCTATGGTCTTTAGTAACTAGGCCCTGAAGACTTCAACACGAACAAAATGATGAAACTCTTAGATGTGCGTAAGTGATGCTCTGATGAGAGCAATTGAATGTGCTCCAGTATGCTTCAAAAATTTTTTTTTTCAGAGACTGGCCTGCGTGGAAATGAATCGGGCATGGATCAGCCAAGATTTCCACCCACCAATGCCTGATGCATTAGAGTAGATTGATCATGGGGCCAGACCAACACTAAAGAAATATGGATCGTGCAAAACAGATTTAAGGCGCTGCTCTCCAGTTACAGACATTCCTCTGCATCAGACCACAAGTAATTATTGAGAAATTGCTTTACGTTACTTACTTACTTTTTATTAAAGGAGCAGTATCGCAAATTTTTCTTGGTGACTTATATTTAAATGGTACTTTGAATGTAGGTAAGTGTTGGAGTAAGAATTACAAATATAGAAAAAAATGATGTGTGTGTTGAGCAGCTGGAGACTAATAGCTCATGTTTATGTCTTGTGAGTGTCGGGACCCGACACTCTGGCCTGTTCCATGCTGAGGAGAGGGGTGAAACAATGTATCAGTTCCATGCTGAGGAGAGGGGGAGAACAATGTATCAAAGTCTCAGCTGTTCAGTGCTGGCAGCCGTCCAGCATAAGATAACAACATTGCAATATTGCCTGGCCAGAACTTATATATCTAAAACAGAGAGAAAAGCTCTAGAAGTCATTTAGCTGATTTTGACAGTTTTCCCTTCATGTTGGCTCTGCTGCAGAATCTTTCAGTTTACCATTTTCTCTTTCATATTCTTATTTTTCATTTTTCCATATGATCTTTCTTTCAGATTTGTGTGTTTTGAGCAAAGCCCAACCCAGGATTTTCACTATCTGGAGTTTTGTTTTGTGCCCCTAGGGGCATCCCGACTTGGGATGCCCTGATATGTGAAATCCCCAAGTTCGCCTGTGAAAATGTACCTTTCCCTGTCCCACAGCGCATGTGCGGGCTCTCATCCAATCAGCTCTGTTTGCACGCAGATGGGGAGCCTGAGCAGTAACCTTCCTGGCCGCCCGGCCTGTCTAAATGACTATCTGCGTGAGCGCGCCAGAAAAATGGGGGGATCTGTGGTTATCCAGGAGTTGTTTCACACAGTGGGCATCCTGATTTAGAATGCCCAAGGGACAAGGTCAATGGCCGGGTCTTATAGACTTCAGGGTCGGCCACTCATGGTTTTGTTCCACTTTAATACCTTTAGATTTTCCTGCACAGTTATTCAAAGAAGAATTTCAGTCATTTTCAGTCAGTTTAGTTTATTTTGTATAGATTTTACACATTTGAGTCACCTGGTCTCATAACAAAAGCAGCACCTCACACACACACAGCCGTTACCACTGATTACAGTGTCAGCCTCTGAGGTAAAGTGTTGCTAGGAGACCAGTGGGCTAAATGAAGCAGCTCACTAAAAACAACCCAGCAGATCCCGCTATTCAGCAAATGGACTGAGCCATTGTAATTATACAATTTAAAAGAGAGGCATATATTTTTTTCTTTTTCTATCGCCAGATTATTTATACACATGTTATAAGCTATTGTGTGGCTATTTAATTATTTATCTTTTTTAATGCAAATTTCGCGATACTGCTCCTTTAATATTCTTTGGATAAGATATCTGTGCCGAAAATCTGTATATGTTCTCTAAATGCTGCTGCCAACTCCAGGGGGTTTGTTTCTGGCAATCTTGGGCTCCTGCTGCTGTTGCTTGCAACTCCAGTGTGTCTTTAGGCCAATTTGTGGGCTCCTGCTGCCAACTCCAGTGTGTCTTTCAAGCAATGTTTGGGCTCCTGCTGCTCCTGCTGCCAACTCCAGTGTGTCTCTCAAGCAATGTTTGGGCTCCTGCTGCTGCTGCCAACTCCAGGGTGTGTCTTTAGGCCAATTTTTGGGCTGCTGCTGCCAACTCCAGTGTCTCTTTTAAGCAATGTTTGGGTTCCTGCTGCTGCTGCTTGCAACTCCAGGGTGTCATTCAGACAATTTTTGGGCTCCTGCTGCCAACTCCAGTGTGTCTTTCAATCAATGTTTGGGCTCCTGCTGCCAACTCCAGTGTGTCTTTCAAGCAATGTATGGGCTCCTGCTGCTCCTGCTGCCAACTCCAGTGTCTATTTCAAGCAATGTTTGGGCTCCTGCTGCTGCTGCAAACTCCAGTGTCTCATTTAAGCAACGTCTGGGCTCCTGCTGCTGCTGCTTGCAACTCCAGGGTGTCATTCAGGCAATTTTTGGGCTCCTGCTGCTCCTGCTGCCAACTCCAGTGTCTCTTTGAGCCAATGTTTGGGCTCCTGCTGCTGCCAGCTCCAGGGTGTCTTTTTCAGGCAATATAGGGGCCCCTCATAGTGATGCCACCTCAACTCTCTGTAATTGTGCCGCTCTGCGATTCCAATAGCGATGTCTCTGATCTGCATGTCATAATTATTTACAGTATTATTTCACTAACCCAGCACGCATCCTATTCATGTTACAGCAAGGCAGAATGGTTTACAACCCTATTGAGGCTCTAGGAAGCTCAGAAATAGCCGTTTTAATAGCGATTCGTCGCAAATAAATTCGGACCGAAACGAATTTTGTCGAAAAATTCGGCGAATCAGCCGAATCGAATTTTTCAAAAGTTCGCTCATCTCTACTAGCCAATACTAGCATAAATATTTGAAGAGTAGCTGTCTGCTAACCGGTTGCATTTTGTAAAGAAAGTCACTTTTTCACTGTTAAAGCAGCCTTTGCCATTGAACAGGGGGCATCCCAAATACTAGCATAAATATTTGAAGAGTACCTGTCTATTAACATTGTGCATTTTGTAAAAAAATGACACTTTTTCACATTTAAAGCAGCCAGCCTTTGCCTTTGAACAGGGGAGCATTCCAAACACTAGCATAAATATTTGAAAAGTACCTGTCTGCTAACCGGTTGCATTTTGTAAAGAAAATCACTTTTTCACTTTTAAAGCAGCCAGCCTGTGTCTTTGGACAGGGGGCATCCCAAATACTAGCATAAATATTTGAAGAATGCCTGTCTATTAACATTGTGCATTTTGTAAAAAAAGTCACTTTTTCACTTTTAAAGCAGCCAGCCTTTGCCTTTGAACAGGGGGCATCCCAAATACTAGCATAAATATTTGAAGAGTACCTGTCTGCTAACTGGTTGCATGTTGTAGACAAAATCACTTTTATTATTTTAAAAGCAGCCAGCCTTTGCCTTTGAACAGGGGGCATCCCAAATACTAGCATAAATATTTGAAGACTACCTGTCTATTAACATTGTGCATTTTGTAAAGAAAGTCACTTTTTTACTGTTAAAGCAGCATGTGCCTTTTAACAGGGGGCATCCCAAATACTAGCATAAATATTTGAAGAGTACCTGTCTGCTAACTGGTTGCATTTTGTAAAGAAAGTAACTTTTTCACTGTTAAAGGAGCCAGCCTTTGCCTTTGAACAGGGGGCATCCCAAATACTAGCATAAATATTTGAAGAGTACCTGTCTGCTAACTGGTTGCATTTTGTAAAGAAAGTCACCCTTTCACTGTTAAAGCAGCCTTTGCCTTTCAACAGCCAGCCTTTGACATATTTATGCTAGCCAATACTAGCATAAATATTTGAAGAGTAGCTGTCTGATAACCGGTTGCAGTTTGTAAAGAAAGTCACTTTTTCACTGTAAAAGCAGCCTTTGCCTTTGAACAGGGGGCATCCCAAATACTAGCATAAATATTTGAAGAGTACCTGTCTATTAACATTGTGCATTTTGTAAAAAAAAATGACACTTTTTCACATTTAAAGCAGCCAGCCTTTGCCTTTGAACAGGGTGCATCCCAAACACTAGCATAAATATTTGAAAAGTACCGTATATACTCGAGTATAAGCCGAGTTTTTCAGCCCACTTTTTGGGCTGAAAAAAGCAGCCTCGGCTTATACTCGAGTCAGTGACTTACCTGAGCGAGGGCAGAAGAGCCTCCGAGGCGGCAGACGAGCCGCCGAGGCTTCAGAACTCGGCGGGGAGATCAGTACACCCAGCGCGAGGTGGGTGTACCAAGATGGCGGCCCGGGCCTCAGTGACGTGACGTGGCGGCGCGGAGCGCGCCGGCCGCCATCTTGGTACACCCACCTCGCGCTGGGTGTACTGATCTCCCCGCCGAGTTCTGAAGCCTCTGAGGTGGCTCTTCTGCCCTGCGTCTAGATGGACCCATGCCGTCGTCCCGCGCCGTCCTCACTCTCTCCCGCACCGTCGCTGGAAGGAGCCTCGCTGAAGATTCTGCAGGAGCTGAACTGGTGAGTGTGTGTGTTGTGTGCATTGTATGTGTGCTGTGTTGTGTGCTGTGTGTGCCTTGTGTGTGTATGTGTGCGCCTTGTGTGTGTATGTGTGCTGTATTGTGTGCTGTGTTGTGTTTGTGTGTGTGTTGTGTGTGCTGTGTGTATGTTGTGTGTGTGCTGTGTGTGCCTCGGCTTATACTCGGGTCAATAACTTTTTCCAGGTTTTTGGGGTAAAATTAGGTGCCTCGGCTTATATTCGGGTCGGCCTATACTCGAGTATATACGGTACCTGTCTGCTAACCGGTTGCATTTTGTAAAGAAAATCACTTTTTCACTTTTAACCCTTCTAGTGCCAGCTACGTGACTCTCACGTAGCTGCCTCTCCAACCGTCAAGTGCCAGCTACGTGAGAGTCACGTAGCTGACTTTAGAGGCCCATAAAACAAAAAGTAAAAAACATACAGACTTACCTTACCCCTCATTTGAAAGGGCCAGCGATTCTGTACAAGCATCCAGGCCTCTGATCTTCAGGAGGGTGCCCGGAATAGGCCCCCCCGCCAGCCCCGACATCTGTATAAAAAAAAAAAACAGTAAATGACATCTCCTCACCTCGCAGCGCGATGGCTCTCCCCGGGTCTTCTCTTCACCAGGGGGGGCTCCGATCCCCCCCCCGGGCTTTCCACTCTGCTTGTGAGGGCCCAGAAACGGGCCCTCACCATCCTCTTCGGCCGGCGCTGGCCCTGCCCCTAACCCCGTCCCTAACCCCGCCCGCTTGATGACATCATCCCGCTCCTCGGGTTACCGGCACCCGGGCAGCGATCTGACAGATGTCGGTAGTGATCAGAGCAGGGAGGGTGGGAGGCAGAGAGGCTCTGATCTCCCTGCCTCCCACCCTCCCTGCTCCGATCACTACCGACAACTGTCATCTGCAGCAGCGTGGGACACTGGATGGGAGGTAAGTATAAGTCAAAATAAGAATAATAAAACATTTGTCTGGTGTCTTTTTTTTTTAACTTAACCCTTTGTGAACTGGTAAGGGGTTCATGAGACCCCTTATACCAGTTCACAAGGCTCTGGGTATGGCAAGTCACCTACGGCAAGCGGGTGGCTTGCCAAAACCCCTAGCCCAACATTACCTGCCTCCCCAACGGCCGGGGGGGGGGCAGAAGGGCCCGGGCCACGTGGCTATGTGGGCTAGTAGCCTGCAGGGCCAGAAGCCACCAACGCTGACCCCTGCGCCCTGTTCTACAAGCCCCCATAGCTGGTCCGGGTCAGTAATGCTGGGTAAGGGGGACCCTATGTCATTTTTTGGGGGGGATTTTAAGGGTTTTGAACCCTTAGAATTCCAAAAAAGAAATGAGGTCCCCCCCCCCTGGTTGTATCCTATCTGGAATCTCCTAAACTGCTTTTTCAGGAAAGGGGGTATACCTATACATATGTGGTACCATTGTAACCAGGAGAAATAGGGCTTTCACACGCAATAATATTTTATTAACAAACTTACATTTTTTATTACAAAAAAAACACTACAAATTGTAAACAATAGGTTTTTTTCATTTTTTTGCACATATTTCACCCAAAAGTATTGAGAATACACTAAAACAAGGCCAAACAAGACATTTCATGTTGAAGCCCAGACTCTGCTGAAAAAAACAATATATAATTTTCATGGAAATCCCTGGAAATACCTTCAAAAATCAAGGTTGCACACGTGTAGCACAAAAATGTGAAAAGTCGTCGGCCAACAGAGTGTGACAAAAAATCTAGGTAGGCTGGCACTCAAAGGGTTAAAGCAGCCAGCCTTTGCCTTTGAACAGGGGGCATCCCAAATACTAGCATGAATATTTGAAGAGTACCTGTCTGCTAACTGGTTGCATTTTGTAGAGAAAATCACTTTTATTACTTTTAAAGCAGCCAGTCTTTGCCTTTGAACAGGGGGCATCCCAAATACTAGCATACATATTTGAAGAGTACCTGTTTATTAACACTGTGCATTTTGTAAAGAAAGTCACTTTTTCACTTTTAATGCAGCCAGCCTTTGCCTTTGAACAAGGGGCATTCCAAATACTACCATAAATATTTGAAGAGTACCTGTCTGCTAACCGGTTGCATTTTGTAAAGAAAGTAACTTTTTCACTTTAAAAGCAGCCAGCCTTTGCCTTTGAACAGGGGGCATCCCAAATAGTAGCATAAATATTTGAAGAGTACCTATTAACAGTGTGCATTTTGTAAAGAAAGTCACTTTTTCACTGTTAAAGCAGCTTTTGCCTTTGAACAGGGGGCATCCCAAATACTAGCATAAATATTTGAAGAGTAGCTGTCTGCTAACAGGTTGCATTTTGTAAAGAAAGTCACTTTTTCACTGTTAAAGCAGCCAGCCTGTGCCTTTAAAGAGGGGGCATCCCAGATACTAGCATAAATATTTGAAGAGTACCTGTCTATTAACATTGTGCATTTTGTAAAGAAAGTCACTTTTTCACTGTTAAAGCAGCCTTTGCCTTTGAACAGGGGAATCCCAAATACTTGCATAAATATTTGAAGAGTACCTGTCTGCTAACTGGTTGCATTTTGTAAATAAAGTCACGTTTTCACTGTTAAAGCAGCCTTTGCCTTTGAACAGGGGGCATTCCAAATACTAGCATAACTATTTGAAGAGTACCTGTCTGTTAACATTGTGCATTTTGTAAAGAAAATAACTTTTTCACTTTTAAAGCAGCCAGCCTATGCATTTGAACAGGGGGCATCCCAAATACTAGCATAAATATTTGAAGAGTACCTGTCTACTAACCTTTTGCATTTTTTAAAGAAAGTCACATTGTCAAATTGTCAGCAGCCATTGTCTTTCAGCAGCATAAGGAGCCCATATAGTGTCTGAAAGACACACCCTGGAGTTGGCAGCAGCATTAGGCGCCCATATATTGCCTGAAAGACACACATTGGAGTTGGCTGCAGCAGCATAAGGAGCCCATATATTGCCTGAAAGACACGCCCTGGAGTTGGCAGCAGCATAAGGAGCTACCATGCATCAGCTACTACCATGGATCAGCCATTAGTGGGTGGAAATCCTGGCTGATCCATGCCTGATTCATCTTCACAAAAGTGAGTCTCTCCACATTTTTCGTGGACAGACGAAGTCTCCTTGGCATGACTATGGCCCCCGCCGCACTAAACACCCGCTCAGATGGCACACTACTGGCCGGGCAGTACAGCTTTCCCAGGGTAAGTTGCTCTGTCAGTTGTGGCCACAAGTCAAGTTTGGCTTCCCAGAAGTCCAGCGGGTCCTCAAGTTGCGTTGGCATGGTCATGTCAAGGTATGACATGACCTGCTGGTTAGGGCCTGCTCCAGGTCTTCCTGCTGCTCATGATTAGCTTCACTATGCGGGGGAAGAAAGCTACTCATTAGCGACTGAAGACTCAGGCTGCTGCTGATGGAACTGCTGCTGCTGCTCCTGCCACTCCCCCCCCCCCAGCAGCCATGGCAGTGGAAGGTGAGCGCAGAGGTCCCCTGTGAGAGTATGGACGATGTCGCAGATAAACATCGGCTAACTGACTATGTAGAATGTCTCTGTAGTAGGTCAGGAGAGGTGGAGAGCTAGAAGTCATCCCGCTGACAAATGGAGACAATTCTGTGGTCACTACGCAAGCACGTGAGCATGCATCGTGCCATTTGTGCAAGTGACTCGGAGGGACTACCTGTCTCCATCTCCACTGCATACTGCCACGGTGTGTCTGGGTCCTCTGTCTCGCCTTCCTCACAACCCTCTAGCTACTCTGGCTGCTCCTGCTCCTCCTCTCCTGTCATTTGACTAGATAAAATGGCCATTTTGTCAAACCTAAACTGTGCTACGCTGTGCGCCACCCCTTCCTCCTCCTCCTCCTCCACTTCAGCCCCCACAGGCTTCATGTGGTCGTGAAATGTATGCGCCATGTCTCCAGTGCCCTGACCATCCATGGTTTCCAACAAGTTTTGCAGTACATGAAGCAGTGGAATCACATCGATCATCCCATAGTCCTGGCGACTGACTAATAAAGTGGCTTCCTCAAAGGGCCTGAGCAAATGGCAGGTGTACCCGTATGAGCTGCCACTGGTTTACATTGAAGTTACACAGGGGAGTCCCCCTATCCGCTTGGATCATCAAGAAATCAGTGATGGCTTTTCTCTGTTCGTATTATCGATCCAACATATGGAGGGAGGAATTCCAACAGGTGGAAAAATTGCAAACCAGACTATGTTGGGGGATACCGTTCTGACGCTGTAGCTCAAGAAGTGTGTGCTTGGCAGTGTAGGAGTGGCTGAAGTGCATGCAAAGTTTCCTTCCCGTTGTTGCAGATGGGGGGAAGACTTCAGAAAACGCTTGACAACTAGGTTGAACACGTGTGCCATAAGGGGCGCATGGCTCAGGCTTCCTTGTTGCAGCGCAGACAAGATGTTCTTCCCATTGTCAGTCACCATGGTTCCCATTTGCAGTTTTCGTGGAGTAAGCCATGATTTCATTCATTGATTAATGATTTTTAGCAGTTCTCCCATGTGTGACATTGTGCGCCAAGGCAAACCATGTGAAGAACAGCATGAAACTGCCATGTCCTGCACACATAGTAGGCTGGAAGGGCACTGAAAAAAAAAAAATCACAAAAAAAAATATTAAAAAAATAAAAAACAAAATACAAAAAAAAAATAAAAAAAAAATTTGTAAAATAATTTACAAAATATTAAAAAAATTAAATTAACCTAAAAAACTAATATATTTTTTAAAAATATTAAAAAAAGACAATGAAAATAAAAATTTAAAAAATGGAAAAAAAATACTAAATTAACCAAAAAGAAATGTGATCAATTTTATATGTTATTGTTTTATTTTATATGTTATTGTTATTATGTTTTATGTTATTATATGTTATTATTAGAGATGAGCGAACTTCTCAAAAATTCGATTCGGGCGATTCGCCGAATTTCTCAGAGAAATTCGGGTTCGTCCAAATCGAACTTTTCCGAATCGCTCATCTTTTCGGGTTCGTGCTGAATCGAATTTTCCCTGAAATTCGGAGCGAATTCAGGTTCGTTAGAACCGATTTGCTCATCCCTAGTTATTATTATAAATGGGTTCAAATAAGATAAATGTTAACAATTATGTAATTGACAATTAGCAATGGTGTCACAGAAAAAAGTGCCTAAGTGCAAAAAACATGTGCACATCGATGAACCAAAAAAGACAAGTGCACTGTCACAGGCCTAGGAGTGTGAAGGCCACAGCGGCGGGACCTGTCCAAGTTGCTGTTGTGGTTGTACAGGAACCACAATCACCCAGTGGGCCTTAAAGGATATGTATTGTCTCTGACCATAGTTTTTCAGGCAATATATGGGCTCCTAATACTGCTGCCAACTCCAATGTGTTTTTCAGGCAATATATGGGCTCCTAATGCTGCTGCCAACTCCAATGTGTTTTTAAGGCAATATATGAGCTGCTTATACTGCTGCCAACTCTAATGTGTTTTTAGGCAATATATGGCTCCTAATGCTGCTGCCAACTCCAATGTGTTTTTCAGGCAATATATGGGCTCCTTATGCTGCTGCTAAATCCAGGGTGTGTCTTTCAGGCAATATATGGGCTCTTAATGCTGCTGCCAAACTCTGATGTGTTTTTCAGGCAATATATGGGCTCCGTATGCTGCTGCTGCCAACTCCAATGTGTTTTTCAGGCAATATATGGGCTGCTTATGCTGCTGCCAACTCCAATGTGTTTTTCAGGCAATATATGGGCTCCTAATGCTGCTGCTGCCAACTCCAGGGTGTGTCTTTCAGGCAATATATGGGCTTCTTATGCTGCTGCCAACTCAAATGTGTTTTTCAGGCAATATATGGGCTCCTAATGCTGCTGCTGCCAACTCCAGGGTGTGTCTTTCAGGCAATATATGGGCTCCTAATGCTGCTGCCAACTCCAATGTGTTTTTCTGGCAATATATGGGCTGTTTATGCTGCTGCCAACTCCAATGTGTTTTTCAGGCAATATATGGGCTCTGTATGCTGCTGCCAACTCCAGGGTGTGTCTTTCAGGCAAAATATGGGCTCTGTATGCTGCTGCTGCCAACTCCAATGTGTTTTTCAGGCAATATATGGGCTCCCCATGCTGCTGCCAACTCCAATGTGTCTTTCAGGCAATATATGGGCTCCGTATGCTGCTGCTGCCAACTCCGGGGTGTGTATTTTAGGCAACATAGGGGCTGCTTATGCTGCTGCCAAATCCAGGGTGTGTCTTTCAAGCAATATATGGGCTCCCAATGCTGCTGCCAACTCCAATGTGTCTTTCAGGCAATATGGGCTCCTTATGCTGCTGCCAACTCCAGGGTGTGTTTTTAAGGCAATATATGGGCTCCTTATGCTGCTGCCACCTCAAGGCTCTGCAATTGTGCCACTCTGTGACAGCGATTCTAATTACGATGCCTCTGATCTGCATGCCATACTTCTTTACAGTCTTATTTCACTAACCCAGCACGCATCCTATGCATGTTACAGCAAGGCAAAATGTTCTACAACCCTATTGAGGCTCTCAGAAGGCTAGAAATAGCCATTTAATAATAGTGATTCACCGCGAATAAATTCAGACCGAAGAGTTTTTTTCCGGAAAATTCGGCGAATCGGCCGAATCGAACTTTTCATAAATTCGCTCATCTGTAGTATTATTATTATTATCTATGATTATTATTACTTTATATGAAGTATTGTATGTCTACACACACACAATTAGGTATTTTGGGTAGCACCTAGGTTTTACACATACACTAACACATATTATTAAACATATTAAAATAAAAAATAAATAAAATACAAAAAAGAAATGCAAGAAATACAAAGAAAAAAAGAAAGAGAAAAAAACAAAGAAAAAAAAATGCAAAAAGAAAACACTGCTGCTGATAGTTTGACATACAATAGGGGTTTATAGAAGCATAGGAATGCTCAGGCGCTGCAGTGAATGAGGGTGAGCGCCTATACAGTGCCTCTACAGCGACTCACACACATCATATTTAGCATTGCTAAGCTGATTACTACATCATCCCATCAGCAACTGAGGCGCTTTGTTACAGTGCCCGATACCTGCTTAGAGCGCCTATTAGCGGTCGCTCTAAGCGTCGCTATACAGACGCTCATCTGCCGATACCTGGCATTAGTAATGAATCAGCCTCCAAAAAATTGGACAGGGAGTACACCTGTTACCCTGTTTACAACATACTCACAAGAGTTCTATGAAAAACCAACATCTACGTGGTGTTCGGTTCCCAGATGTGGCATGTGCAGGTATGTTTCCCCTGGTGATAAATGTAAATCCTTTTAGAAAGACCAATAATTCAGTAATACAGTTCATAAATTGTTTGATACTGAATCAGTATCAAACAATTTATGAACTGTAGGGCCTTAATATGGCGTATTTACGGTAGTCACGTGTGTATACTGCAAATTGCAATATGTGGGCTCTTCAATTCGACCCCTTAAAAAATAATAGGCAAAAATATTTTTGATGTCCCTATGGAGGGTGCAAGAAATATTTCACATGGGGCCCAGCATTTATATATGAGGTGTATACATGAGGTGTATACCGTTGGTATACGTGGAGGAGATTGGGAAAGGAATTTGAAATACAGGGAAACATTCTGGAACTTTCAATTGGGTACTAGTGTCCCCATGGGTTTGAATAGCAGGTGGGACATGGATCTATATACAGTTAAGTCTTATGTAAAGGAATATTTTTTGTTACTAGTCTTGTTTAGTGATTAAAATAAAAACTGTAAAATATTATATTCACAATAAATCCTATTAAATTGATTGATAAATATGATGGGAGTATCCCGTTTTTGGACTGTGTATATGTATTCAATTCCTCCAGATCTATGTCCTGCTGTAAATTCTTTTCCCATGGGACCTCTTAATAAATGCCTCATAGTTAAAGTGCACAATTGCTGAAATGTGCATAGCAGTGATTTTCACCTTCATTTACATATGTAAACAATAGCACAACAATGCAATAAACTATGTCAGGAATACAAATTGATTATATGTAAATGTGTTTTGTGACCAGACAAACGTTGTGTCTAGGGCTTTTTCTCTTTCTCACAGATAATTTTGCTCCAAAACATGCACTAGAGCTTTTATGACATGGTATTGCTAAAATCTATATTCCTGTTATTCCCTTCTCTTCCATTTTTTTATACATTCTTCATATTTGACTAAATTAAAAACATATTTGGTGTGACTCATTCCATCTTTATGGATATATTGGTCTAATTTAAACCAAGTATCATATCGTCCACAGAAAAAACTTAAATTAAAACCATGCTACATAGATAGGAATTTATTCTCATAATTTAGTCCTTAAATTACTTTTCTGTGCTTTTGCAAAGGACTTCATTTTTCACATTTGCCAGAAATATGATTCTATGTCCTTACAAAGGTACACCTTCACACATGGAGAGTTTAGACATGTACAGTATGGCTAAAACAAAAATCAATGAAACTAATGATCTAGATTTATTGCAGGTCAATGATTTCCTAATCTAATTTAGAGAAAAATCTGTTACTTTGCCTTGTTCACTAGCTCACATGGCATGACAAAATGAGTAGGAACTTAACATCTAATATTTGAACCCTAAAATTTCAAATTTTGAACACCTCCAAAAAAAGTAAACAGAAAATGTTAGTAGCGTATGGGTTACTATTTGTATTGAGCTGCAGGATGCTGCCCCCGGGTTAAGGGTTAACAGCAGTGATATGCACACAGGCCCTAAATGGGCAGCTGAAGCTGCGGGTGAAGTGAGGTGAGTTTTTTCTGGATTTTCTCCTTAAAGTGGAAAAAAAAACAACAGTGGCCCAGAATTTAAAAGATGGCTTTCCCCCCGGGAATCGCAAATCGAGATGCCCTGCTGTGTGAAACCCTCCAGGGTGCTGGTAATAACTCACCTTTCCCTGGTCCCATGGCACATGCACAGGCTCTCATCTAATCAGCCTAATTGCCTTTCAACAAATGGCTCTGATTGTTTACAGTGGGGAGCATGTGCTGCCACATCCCCTGCATCCCCGGTGGCCTTCAAAGGGCAATCAGTGCCCTTTGCCAAAGGATGTAAACACAGCAAAGGTATTTGATTGGACAAGAGCCTGTGCATGCGCCGTGGGACTCAGGAGAGGTGAGTTTTACTGAGCGACCGGGGGGTTCACATAGCGGGGCTTCCCAATTCAGGATGCCCCAGGGCACAGAACAAGACCCAAGAAAGTCAATTGGGTGCGGGGTAATTCAGCTTAAGCTTATTTTGGGAGGGGGGATTATTCTAAAACTTTGCCCTGGGTGCAGAAAAATCTAGCTACACCTCTTTCTACATTAATAGAATGAGAAGCCCTGTTATATAAATATTATAAAAATAATGCATACATTTTCTATGTGCATTTATTAATCAGTATGTACAAATATATTTATTAAAAAGAAATGTATTACTGTAACTAGAAGGAAAGGACTTACCATATAGAGTCCTTGTAGGAAAAAACAGGACAGGGGATAGGCATGTACTGTGCTACACAGCTAATGCAATTTATATACAGAGCTGTGGCCTAGCAGTTAATAGGCAGGAGCGCGTGGTGCAGGGATCGCTGTTGTACAGCGGCCAGTCTGGACTTCAGCGGCAGAAGATCAGACAGAATCTGTGGCATCGCCCAAATTTGCCTCAGGATTCTGGGTGCAGGTGAGTGTCTTTTCTTATTTTACTTATTAGTTATGCTTCAGCACTATTGGAAGGGTGGCAGGGTGGGGGGATATCATTATTGGTAAACTAGGGCTGGATTGGCCCTTTATTGATATGATATATGAACAACAACCAACGTCTACAAGATCCACCACGGCATGTTCAACATGAGCAAATACTGTATGGCATGCAACAGCTTAAGTATCACTCATTGGCTGTTAACTCCAGCATAAGGGCATATAGGTTCACAAACAGGCACTAAAACAGACTGAGTATTAGGGAGCCTCATTTCTCATGAATCAACACCAGTCAATACCACTAATCATCAACATTTAGCATCAGCGCCACTCAGTGCCCAATTTTACAAACCAAAAACAGTCAGCCCCAGTGTGTCTGCCAGCCTGCGTCTAGTTTATCACCGGGGCCATATAGTTTTCAGTGACTGGCCTCTTCTCAAAGCTGTGTCAGTTTATGGTGGCGCTGTAGGTTGAGATCCACACAATTATTTGTACAGAACTTGCTTTGGTAAATTGTCAATAATGTAAATGCAGGACTTGGATCTCACCAAACAACATTTTTATTTTATGTGGAAATTTTTTTTTTGAATGCTTATTTTTCCTACCTATGTGTACCCAGGACTTTGAAGAACAACTTTTACAATGCAGCCTAAACCCACTGTAAAGATTGTCTACTTTGCTCACAATGACATCCTGTAACTGTAATGAACTAACACAGGCAGCGCTTGTTACATACAGCACCAATCTTGTCAGCGTGCCAAAAATTAATAAAAAGTTGGTGGTATAGAGTGACACTTATTGGTGCTGTTCTTATTGTCATAAGTGTCCAACAGGCACTGACACAAGGCGGCCAATACCTAGTGCCCCAATCTAGCATTGTGACCTGAGCATTGTGGCATTGTAACAGGCCAAAATCTAAATAAATATGGGCACTCTAAAACAGACCACTATGCCAGAAAAATGACGCTAAATGGCAAACGTCATAAATAGTGTGCCAAAGCAAGTTTATAATTTAAGAACAGGTGCCATTCAATGCACGCTTACAGAAACATAAAGGGCCTGATTTATCAAGCACTTCTGCCAGACAATGCCATTTCACTGCTAATTAGAGTAGTAAAAAATATGATTTATACATTTTTCAGCATGTTCTTTTACTGCTAAAGTTTCAGTAAACCTACTTCTTGCAGTGCAGCAATATGCGCAAGTGTGGAAAAAAAAATTAATTATATTTTTTACTACTGCACCAATGTGGCACTGTGGGGCAGAAGTGCTTAGTAAATTGAAGTGCTTAGTAAATTCGGGCCATAATGCCAAAATGACATATTTCATAAATCAGGCTCCTACTTTAAAGGATAGCGTAGTTCATTTTTAAAAGATTTACATTGACTACATATTCTGCAGATCTGAAAAGACAAATTTCAGACCAATTGTGTGTTTTCTAAGTATGTAATGGTTTCCTCAAGAGGTTTCTTTGTGCTGGCTTAGTGCATATAATAATTCTAATTAAATTAATAGCAATAATAAAAAGTAATAAGTATATAAAGTAGAATCAATTAATAGAAAAAAGCAACAAATGAATAAAATGAACTTTCCTGTTTAGTGAAATGGTCTTCACAATATCTTTCCCTGGATACTGGTTTGGCATTTTAGCTTTCTTGTTCGCTTGTGTTGTATCACAGTGGGAAAATGCATTAGTTAAAAAATTAAATATATAAATCGAAAATTGTAGCACTAAAACCATAGGAGACACACTCATGTTTAATGCAACATCTGTGTAATAGCAAATGCCTTGTTTACCACTGGCTAGAAAACATTGTATGTATTCGTGAAAATAAATAACTTATAACGATAATAAAGATTTTACAAGGTAATAAAAATATTAAATATAAAGAAACATAAATAATTATTGATCATCATGAACAAGTTATTACATAAAAGTTTACACTGTTTTATTGCACATTACCATCCTTAATTAAAATTGAATGGTCAATATTGTCCACAGTTATTTTTCAACTTTTAACAGCTTTTCAACAGCAAAGAAAATAAAAAAAAAAACATTAGGAGACTTATTTATGAAGTGCACCTTTTTGCACCATTTGGAGTAATTTTAAAAGTATATATGTGCGCCTTGGTTTAGCCACATCTTTGTATATTTTTTCAGAAGGGCGCTTCAAGTCAAAGCATTTAAAGTTAACTCCTCAGCTTGAATTGGCACATTATGTATTGGCCAGCCTGTGTCAGCTCCTATTGGACCAGTAACAGATCCAGTGAGTTCTACTTTATAAGCGCTACATATCAGATTTAACATTTTTACACATAAAAGCAATAGCTGCTGTATTTAATAAGTGCTGGTTGACGTTTTTTTAATTACAGTTACTGTGAACAAAAGGAAACAAACTTTATAGTGCATTTTGGTTGTTTTTTAGCTGTTGCGCTGCAAAGTACACATTAGTATGTGGGCAAAGGTTTAACAAACACCCAGTATGTACAATGCAGATACTAACAGGTGAGCATAGTTTGGAATTAACAACACCCTACGGGGTATGCAGAAAAATGTGGCAAATAGTTTAGCATATCCCATAGGTTTCCAAACTTAAAAAAATATATCCTTACCTCTTTGGAAAAATTATGCTCCTCACTAGAGATGAGCGAACTTCTTGAAAGTTCGATTCGGCGATTCGTCGAATTTCCCCAAGAAATTCGGGTTCGCCCGAATCGAACTTTCACGAATCGCTCATCTGAAAAAAAAAATGCCGGCATGGTGGGAGCAGGCAGGCCGGCTACGCCTGTCAGCGTGGAGGCCGGCGCCGCTCTCAGCTGTCATCAGAGGACGCGTCATCAGAGGACGCGTCATCAGAGGACGCGTCATCAGAGGACGCGTCATCAGAGGACGCGTCATCAGAGGGCGTCTGAGAGCGGCGCCGGCCTCCACGCTCCGACCATGCAGGTAAGTGTTTCCTGACAGCTGACAGCGTAGCCGGCCTGCCCGCTCCCACCATGCCGGCACTTTTTTATTTTTATTTCAGGGACAATTCGATCGACACGAACCAAAAAAAATTCGGGTTCGTGCCGAATCGAATTTTCCCTGAAATTCGGAGCGAATTCCGGTTCGTCCGAACCAGTTCGCTCATCCCTACTCCTCACCTTTAAAAATTCCCCATCACAGAGCAATGTTTATTGGGATAAGTTTGAACCAAACAAACTTTTTATAGATCTAATTTTTTTAGTGTGTACAAGTTAAATGAGTTTAACACACATAAGTTGCAATAAAAAATGTTTGTCCTAGTTTTTCTCAGAAAAATTACTTGTGTCTGCAATGGAGTATTTTTCCATGCGAGGTACATCATTTTTCCAGCTTTCCAATTAATACAACAGAAACTAAAGCATTAGCATATGCTGATGACTTACACACTCAGATGTCACTAATTATTTTCCAAAACTACTGGAAATATTTGAAGAATATAGGAATGTCTTGAATTTCGTTTCATTCTTCATTCACCGCAAACCTGGTGAAAACATCCAGTCAAATATCCTAGGTGTTTGTTAAAATAAAATACTAGGTTCTGCTCTGACACACAACATCTAGGATACTCAGCCAGTTGTATTCTGTTATTGGGAAAAATGAAAACAACTATTCATCACCAACAGAATTTTGACTTAAATTTGATAGGCAAAATCAATTATATTAAAATATTCTTCCTTCCCCAAATTACCTATTTCTTCCAAAATCTGCCTATTATCCTCCCAAACTCCTTTTTTCAAAGAGCTTAACAAGGTGATACTAGCATATCTATGGTCTGGTTTGAAGAATAGCATACTGCCAAAGGGGCTAAATGAAGGCCTGGCTGGCCCAAACTTTAGGGCATACTATTATGCAATTCTTGTCAAAAGATTACTCAATTTCGGAGAACTGTGGAGAGGAATTGGTAGATGTGGAACTGGCCAAATATAGAAGAGAAGTGAAGAGCTGATATCCTAGGGCCCACTTCTCATTAAAACAAAATACGAAAGGTAACAATCCAATAATATAGGCTGTAATAAAATTCATGTGTATGATTCCTACCCTCTACCCAGACACAATGATTAGACTAGCTAAAAATCATACACCCCATCTGAAATCAGACTCAAATTATCCAAAGATGGAGTGGATTTTATGGGCTCCAGAATTTAGCACTTTATTAAGATACTAGGAGACCACAGTGCATCAAATTCCAAAGATTTGGTTAATCAGCTCAAACTTGAATAGTTCAAAGTACCAAATAAACTGGAATTTGCCCACATAACATTCCAGAAGCTATTCCTGGAAGAAACATAAGGAAGATTTTCCCTCTCAGCTTTATACAAGACAATAGATATGAGACTGAACCCAAGACAAAACTCTTTTATAGCTAAATGGGAAAAAGATCTAGGAACTTAACTCTTGCCAAGAGATGTGGATAGCTTTTTTAAAAACCTATACCTAACTCACAACTTTGCAATTTTAACTTGAAATATGCTATTAGATATTACATTAAAGCAGATTATAATAAAAATACCAAGACAATGAACCCGCCACGTATTTCCACTTATGGCAGGCATGCAAAGAATCAGGGGTTTTGGCAAAAATTTCGAGACATGGAGAATTGCTTTCAAACCAGCAATCATAGCCAAACTAGCCACAGCACAAGATGAGATAAATCCCCTATTCTACAACATACCAACCACACAATAACTCAGCTGGACTGGTAGATACCTCAGAAACTGTTTCATTAAGATACAATAACCTAAAGAGCCCAGGGGGAAGGGAGGGGTGAGAGGGTGGACTGGAGTAGGAGGTCTGGGAGTTAGGATCTAAAATAAGGCTTAAGTAAATATTTTGAAGGGAAAGAAATTAAAACAAAAAAAGAGAAAAGAAAAACATGGGCAAAACAATTATGCTATCCAAATCACTAAACCCTAAGAGCTAGGTGACGAGGTCTATAACTACCAGATTTAAGAGTTCAAAGCTGATCATTTGCCTAAAAAAAATTTTGCCAGTGATGTAAGGGTATTTCTGCCCCCAACCTGCACTTTGCCTTAACACACCTGAACATAAATAATCAGAACTCTTATTTGGCCTTGTTAATTGGCTGAGCCTAGGTGAGTGAATGAAAAAGGGCAGTGCTAGATAGAAGGGGATAGTAATTTGTGAAGGTCAAGGGACTACCCCATGGCCTTTGGATTTTCTAGCACCTCTGCTTGGTGCACTTTGCTGGTAGCATGGTAATTGGGGGGCACGTCTTTTTTTTTAAGGCCTTTTGCATGCTTTTATTTTATATTTAATGCCAACACTGTCCATCATGAAATTAAATCTTCACAAGCGCCCCCATTTAATTTGCTTGCCAATTTGCACGCCCGTAAAAAACTCTTTGCTAAATTGCCTAAATGAAATTCACGTAGACTATCTTGAGGTGAATTATTTTTGCTCTGTGCTATATCAGGTCCATATAATTAGATATCGGACTGTACTGTATTTTCAAAATAATAAATATAATATTTTTGCTCGCTGATGCAGACTAAAATTGAGAATTACCTTGGAACCAGCATTCTCTCTTCCTCATACTCTATTTTGCAGTTTTAATACAACCCTAATACCCAAAACGTTGTGGTACTGTGTAAAATATTGAGTACAAGAAAGCACAATGCATTGTGAAAATGTGAAAGAAAACCTAGGACCATTGAGCTATAATCCTACATAAGATGATAATGGGGCCACAAACTTTTCTAAAACTTTAGTAAATGCAGGGACGCTTACCTTCTCCAGTCCAGAACTTTGCACTGACCATGTTCCCGAACACACCTAGATTTAGATGGTTGGAGGAGAGGCTTGGGGTTATATTTAAAAAATTAACAGCAGGTTTTTTTTATTGAATTGCACTGTACAAAAATAGTTACAGCAAACTTACTTTGAGGACCAAATTGTGGATGGTTATCCACATTATAAAGATGGCCAAAGCATTGAGCAGGTGTGAAGTGTCCATAGGGAAACCCAAAAGAATTCCTGGTGGACCTCATTGCTTCCGGGCCAATTGGGTTGCTGATTATAACACCCACATTAAATCTATGCCTTCATTGTCCCCCAAGAACTGTGTACTCACCTAGCCCCACTTTACCCTTCATGCCAAGGAACCACAGCCCATTTTTGTCTCTCCTGCTACAGTCATGTCTGGGGAGGCCATACCCACCTCCTCAACCTTGTTCCTACTTGTTAACTGACCAGTAGTGCAATGAGTGCCTCAGCAGGGACATAGCAGGCTGGTCATGGGCTAGCCATGGGCTGGTAAAATTCTGGGCTGATTTTTGTCCTCAATCCACCACCATGTATGAGTAACATTTCACTGTCATGACTGATTTAGGCCCCAAAGAGTTTAAAACTTTGGTAAGAGCTGATGTTATTTACTAGAACAAGTCAAATGAAGGGAGGGGGTTAAATTAATTCTAGCCATGAGCAGGCAGGCATGAGCTGGGTTCTTTTATGGAGCATCCATGTCTGCTGGGAATTCCTGAAGATCTAGGCGTACAAAGAAACCCCTTTTTAAAGGTTAAACTTTATATAGAAGCTCAATCATTAACATTAATTTATATCTTTATGATATATTTAAATTGTGTATCCCCTTCTAAAAATAAAATACATTCTCCTAATTATACAACACTTCCAGCTGACTTTCTTACCTAAACTTCTTGTAAATCTCTTCAGTTGCCAGTTTTGTCTGGCTGGGAAAAGACGATAAATCACATTTACTATAGCCGCAGATTAGAAAAGATATTTTTAACATCCAGAGTTGAAGAGGTTAATCTCCTCTCTTTTAAGAGGTACAGCTGCAGCCGATCAATTCCAGGCAACAAAAGTTTAAATCTGCCAAAAACCTTTCACATAGAGCAGTATTTATGAAGACAGAGAAAATCATTGTAGTAAATGGATGTCATTTTGCTTCATTTTTATTTTAATTTAAGGAATACTTAGTGCTCTCGTTGAATAGCTCTGCCTTAATTCACAAATGTGAGGCATCAATTTAGCAACCCACAATGTAAAATTATGTCTGTGTTGTGACACTCTTTTGTTACACTGTAAAAAGTTTTGGTAATCCTAAGGTTATCATTTATTTAATCACAATGGTGAAAGCTAGAAATCATGTAAAAATGATAATCAGTAATATACACTGCCTGTGGTGTGAATTGCTAATACCAGTTTATTGTGATTTTATTTTTCTTACATTGTGAATTAACTGATGTTTAATATATGCAATAATAAAGGCTAACGTACTATAGGGTCGATTCCCAGCCTCTTTTAAGTGCATTTACACATGAAAAAGTGTGTATGCGTAATCTTTGTATATTTTTTGCTTTTAAGCATATAATATGTGATTAGTATGGGCTTGTGCATGATTCAGGGCCCTGATTAAGCCTTCAAGAGGGGCCAATAAAATCGGATGTTTCATGCTCCACTTACGGGCTCTATTTCCTGGTGAGATCGTGCTGTCATGGTGTACGGGAAAACGCAATGGAGTCCTCCGATAATTATTATGGCAAGTATGAGCGTATGTATCGTCGCATCTTGCGTTGCATGTGTATTTCAGATTTTGGATTGCATTAGCCACGTGTGGATGTTGATCATAGCATGATGTTGAGCTGTTTGAGCTGACCTGACTCAACCGTGTTTCCCTCAAGAAACTGTATTGTGAGTTGTGGCCATGGTTGGCCCCCACCACAAGCAAGGGGGATGCAATTGCAGGTATGACCAAATTGGTTGGCTCCCTTCAATTTCTGGTGAACGGCTCATTCCAGGGGCTGGGCACCCTATCTGGGGGCATGTCCCAGCCTACGCTCAGACACACCATCAATAATTTTCTCAATGGCATGGCTACTTTGGTGGATAAATACATTTGTTTCCCCCGACACCATGTAGCCTGGAATGCGGTAAAGTTTGGATATTACAAGCTGGCCGATATGCCTAATATCATGGGTGCAATGGATTGCATGCATGTGGTGCTGGTGCCGCCAGTCGCAGATGAATATCTCTACAGGTATGTCTTTGTTCTCCCTTTGCCTCCTTCATTTTATGCAATGTAGTTGATGATTTTTGGAGTCTAGCTTCAACATATTTAATGTGTATTTTCATCTTGCAATGTATTGGCTCCTGTAAAGTGGACCTCAATCTCCACTTTCAAATTGCAGTCCTTAAGGCAATATTGTATTTTGTTCCTGTTAAAGTCTTCAGAGCCTAGTTGCTGTGAAAGGCCAGACAAAGTTACACACCTGCCCATTATGGGTTATTGGATGATCAACGTCATTCCACTGCTTCATCTGCTATAACATGTGTTGGAAATTATGGCTGGTCAGGGTGGAGATGTCAGAGACGTGGCGCCTACATCTCGTGGCTACTTGAGCCCTGTGGGGGCTGAACTCAAGGAGGAGAAGGGGGAGGGGCACAGTGGAGCACAGTTTAGGTTTCAAGAAATGGGTGGTTTTTCTAGTCATCTGACATGATAGGAGGAGCAGGAGCAGCCAGAGGAGCTAGGAGGTTATGAGGAAGGCGAGGCAGAGGACCCAGACAAACCATGGTAGTATGCAGTGGAGATGGAGTCAGGTAGTCCCTCCGAGTCACTTGCTCTTAATATCTCCAACTTAATTTCTTTTGTCAAGCCTCATAGCTGGTACGTGTAATTTGATGATGGTTCTTGGTTCACGTGTTTAATGAAGGTTAATACACCCGGGTTAATTGCTGTTTAAAGCAATTAAAACAAAAAAGGACAGCAGGCAGCTACAAACAGATTTAGATAAATTGGAAGCATGGGCAGTTAAATGGCAAATTAAGTTTAACACAAATAAATGTAAGGTTTTGCACATGGTAAGGAGAAATCTGTGTCATGATTACATACTAAATAAAGAAACACTTGGTAAAACAACAATGGAAAAGGATCTAGGGGTTTTAATTAACAATTAGCTCAACTGTAGTAATCAATGCCAGGCAGCAGCTGCCAAAGCAAATAGGATCATGGGGTGCATCAAGAGGGGCATAGGTGCTCATGACCAGAGCATCATTTTACCCCTGTACAAGTCACTGGTCAGACCCCATATGGAGTACTGTTTACAGTTCTGGGCACCTGTGCTTAAAAAGGACATATCAGAACAGCAGCGCGTTCAAAGAAGGGCAACAAAGTTAGTAAAAGGAGTGAGGAGGCTAGAGTACCCTGAAAGATTGTCAAAGTTAGGTTTATTTAGTTTAGAAAAAAGACGTCTGAGGGGTGATCTAATAACTATGTATAAATATATTCAGGGCCAATACAAAGATCTGTCCCACAATCTATTTATACCCGGGAGTGTAACCAAAACCCGAGGGCATCCACTAAAGTTAGAGGAAAGGTGCTTTCTCCACCAACATAGGAGGGGATTCTTCTCTGTAAAAGCAGTGAGACTATGGAACTCTCTGCCAGAGAAGGTAGTAATGATGAACACCAGAAAAAACGTTCAAAAGTGGCCTGGATGCCTTCCTGGCATATAATGACATTTCCAGCTATGGCTACTAGACAACTGGAAGGAGATAAACAGGCTGAACTGGATGGACTAAAGTCTTCATACAGCCTTACATACTATGTTACTATGTTACCAGTTGCCAAAGCTATACATTGTGCATAGTTAAACCTCCCACTCAGAATGCCCCGCCGCAGGAGTCAGCCAACAATATTTGCCTATAATCTCCCTAGGTACTTGGTGGAATGGGGGACATTTGGCCTAAAGGAGTTGTGGATGATTCTGAGTGGGTAGATTGTTGACTGGCTAGAGACTGCACATGGCTTGCTGGGGGGCTGGGTGTGTAGTCCGGGATGGCCCATGATGATACTGGAGTGGATGCTGATGGGGAGAGGCGGGTATCCATATTGATGTTAATAACCTGCTAGGTGTCACGCTCGGGGTAACTCCAGCCCTCCAGATAAGCCCTCAACCCCCAATCTCTGCAGCCTGCTTCACCTGTAGGAGCCCCCGCTTGCCGGGACGCAGAATACACTTGCCCGGGATCGGTTGCCCCCAGGACCTCAATGGCTCAAAGGATGAGAGCTTATTGGTAGGAGGTCCGGAGAACCTAATGGCTAGAGGGTTAGTAGCGGAAGTCCAGAGACAGGCCAGAGGTCGACAGCGGGAAGACAGAGAACGTGGCGGTACAAAGGATTAGGCTACTCGAGGTCAAGGTTCAAGGCGGAGGTCGGCACCAGGGGTTCAGATCGAGAATGATCGGTTCAGGCGGTGGTCGGCAACAGGGGTTCAGATCGAGAATGGTCGGTTCAGGCGGTGGTCGGCAACAGGATCAATAACAAATACACAGAGGTCAATACTAGGTACAAGGCGCTATCACAGGCACTGGGTGAATGGCGGGGAAAAACTTTATAGGGACAAGACATGATTGGAAAAAGGAGACAGGGACATGATTGGTGCAACATAGAACTCAATATGGATTGGGTCAAAATGGAAGGGGCGTAAAGACAGAATCTCCCTGCCGGGGCTCATTGGCCCAAAATACAACACTAGGGCTAATTGGCCCACTAAGAGTGGAGAGGGAGGAGTCCCTCCCCAAGCTGAGCCCTACAGGAGCCGGGGCCGGAGCTGAGAGTGGGGGGCGTGGCCAAGCTGAGCGCCGCCTGAGCCGACGCCGCCCGAGCCGCTGCTCGGCAGAAACGCGAGCCGGGATCTGCGCGGCCAGCTGCCCGGGGACGCCGCGGGAGCGAGGACGCGGTGAGTGAGTTCCTGACACTAGGCTTATTTTTAATATGCACCTACATTTTAGGTGATGATGACATACCGCTATGATTTCCTCCCTGACATATATGCAAAGAGGTTGTTGGCACTTGACATCTTTTGCCACGCTGGTGGAGGAGTCCGACACCACCTACACATTCACGCAGATCATTCAGCATTGGTCGGACCTGAAACGGAGAAAGAAGCCCCGGGTGAGGAAGTTTCTCATGAAACTATTCCCAAGCTAGTGACAATTCTTGGCAATACATTAATTACTACAATCACATTAGGCAGGCCTGTGTTTAAAACAATTCTATTCTCTTTTAGTGTCAGAGTTACGCAAAAGTGTGCGGCCCACCCGGAGGCGACGAGTCTGGCCAAGGCTGGCAATATCTGGTGGATGTGGAGGTGGTGGTGGACGTGGAGGTGGTGGTGGACAAGTGCCAACGACCTCAGTATCCTCTTCAGGTGAGCCCCAAGCTCACTTGGACCAACCAGCAGAGAAGGAGGCTCAGATGTCAGACAGGAAGTCATCTCTCTTCACACAAACCAAACACACCAGCTGGCCAGCCTTGTATACGCTAGGGGCAAAAAATGTCCATCAGAAAATTCATGAGAAATCAAGGGGCAAGACATATGCATGGATGTCCCGCCTCAGCCTATATGAATAGCTAGGGCGGGAGAAAGCACACACCACTGGGGGGGATATGCCAGCATGTACTTTCCACTGTCAAGTCAATGAGAGCCACCTGATGAATTACATAGTCACAGCAGATGCCTCGCATTGGATGAGAGCCTGTGCATGTGCCATTGGAACAAGGAAGAGGTGAGTGAATAATGACATTCTGGGGGGTTTCACAAAGCAGGGCATTTCAATTAAGGATGCCATGGGGGAAAGACCGCGTACAGCCCTACAATATTTGAGATTCCAGGTCCAGACCACATTGGTGGGGTTCCACCTTAAAGTGAACCCAAACCCATTTAAGCTGACTCTAACAAACTAACAAACTCCTAATCTGGCAAAATCCTTATCCCTGGGCCATCCCGCTGTGTGAAACCCCCAGGGATCACCTGTATACTCACCATGCCTGTCATCCCACAGCGCATTGCTGGTTTACCACAGTTTATGTTCGTGCGGGAGACAACCAGACAGCCTGGATGCAAGAGCACATACATTAGTCGGAGGGAAACTGGGGATGCTGTCCACTCCCCACTCTCTATGCCAGTAATCCTCAAACTTCCTCCTCAAGGGCCGAGACAGGCCAGGTTTTGCAGCTCTCTATGCTGATGCACAGATGTAATAATTAGGGCTATAGCTCTGTCTGAGCACCAGTTAATTCACCTGTGGAGTAGCGTGGAGAGCTGCAAAACCTGGCCTGTCTCGGCCCTTGAGGAGGAAGTTTGAGGACTACTGCTCTATGCCGTGCTCTGTGGACAAACAGAATTCTATGCCCTGCATTAAAGTGGACCAAAAGTGTCCATGGAGTCTATAACACTCCAGGTCCTCCTCATTAAGAATTTATAAATAGCTAGCGCAGGCATGCCCCCAGCTGGAGGCTAGCAGGGATGCAGCCATTGATGCACTCGCCTTCATCGGGGCCTTAGCCAATGAGATCTCTTGACAGCTGAGCAAGCAAAATGGAGGGAAAGTGCACTAACTGTCTGCAAAGTTGCACATGCACCGTTGGGCTGGCAGTCAGCAAATTTTAAGGCAAACCAGGGGGTTTCACAAAGTGGGTCATCCCAAATCAAGTACCAAAACTCTGAATATTTTAAATCCGGGGTTTTTGGTGCACTGTAATATGTGTGGTGAGTATACCGTCATCCCAGGGGGATTCACAAAGCCGCGAAAGTGTCATGACATAAGGGGCCCACTGAGACTCTGTCGCCCGGGGGCCCACAAATCCCTGGAGCTGGCCCTGGATGCAACAGATAAGAAACATTTAGAAGGTGATTTAAGACTAGCGCCACGTATTGCTATTTGTGCATCCATGTAACAGTGCTTAGAGTGTCTGCAAAAGTAGGCCGCAAACGGGTGTCTGGTGTTATAACGTAGCTTTGCACTGGACAAGCGATGTTGTATTATCCTGTCCAGCATTGATAAATGTGATGTCTGGAGGGCCCTGTAGAAGTGCTCTCCCTGAATCAATACATATGTAGCACCCCAAGGTAAAGTCGCCCAAGGCGCCACTACATATAACAACTGCAGTGAACGATAGGTAGCGCCAGTTAAGTGCATCCAATGCTCACCGCTGAAGCCCATATTCAAGAAAAAACATCACAAATCTAGCGTTGGCGCTCTAAAACTGGGCGCTCGAGCGCCAGGCGCTATATGAAAATAGTCTGTTTCTCAACACATATAAACCAGCACCAGAATTAAAACACATGGAATTACCGTTTTAACACTGTAACAATGACACTACAATGGCAGACCTGCACATACAATTCTGCATAAAAAACTAAATATAAAAATATAAGTCTTTGGTTGCTGGGCAGGAGAGGACACACAATAATTTGATCATAAAATTGAGAAAAATAACTTATTATAACGCTATTTATACACAACCAAATAAAACACCATTGAAATGTATTTGATAACTCTACTGAGCGACAGATGCTACAAGGCGCTGATGGAAATACAGCGCCAGCGCTTTGCAGTGAGCCGCCATAAGTAATACATTCGATGCTACATCAGCTCACCAGCCCGGCATTCACCCAACGCTACATGGTACTGAGTTGCATTAGCGTTTCTTAAATAAGGTCTTTGATGCGGTTTGGAAATGTAAATACATCAGGCCTATATGGGGCGACCAAACTAGCACCGTTACAAATATCTGCATGCTAATGATGACACTCAGGGCAACATAATGAAGACTGATAAGCACACTCAATTGATGTTAGGTAACTATAGTAATCTATTGGCTATGTGGGTGCATTTACAAGCAATCAGGGCAATAACTCCTCTATATATCTAGATTATAGGGGATAAATGCACACCTTACAACTCGGGTTCTGATACAAATAAGAAACACACATTTAATTATATACAACAGTATCAATCCAATGCGATGGTCTAGGTCCACTTGAGGATATGGAAGTTGTATATGTCAGGGAACACTACATACCACAATTGTACAAATAGTATTTACAATATATACAATAATATTCGAGAGATATCTAAATACTGTATGTAAATTATAGCTTATGTATCAGTAGTGAAACAACAGTATCAGGAATCAACATAATAAATGGATAGCTCTTAGCTTCAAAGATTAGAATTAATTGTGCCACTGTTTGTTATTGTGTAACATTTGTTAAGTAGAGTATCAACTGTGGCAATGCTTATAAAGGAGGCACTAATTGTGCACTGGCAAATGGCTTAGGAAAAGTCCAAGGAACAAAATTCCGACTGCCTGGAATGCTGATGCTGACACATGTTTCGGTATTGGAACCTTTGTCAGAGCGGTGTCCCAGAGTTGTGCTGTGGAGGTGAGCAGTGCTCTCCCCCACAGACGAGACTTTGGGGGGCGACTTTTGGGGCGATGACAAGTCATTGCCATTGGCCCGAAATTGCCTTGATGTGAAAGAAGCCTAAAGGATTATCAGCCTTTTAACTAGTAATAGAAGTATGTCTAAAAGGGAGGGCTATAATGTTTTTTAATAGCAATTGTTTAGGCCACTTGGGGGGGTCACTGCTCTTTATTACCAACTGTCCAAGCCACAAGGAAGTTCAAACTACTTGGGGGTCACTGCACTGTAATACCAGTTGTTCAAATCACTTGGGTGTCACTGCTTTTTAATACCAATTGTTCAAACCACTGGTGTATCAGCACATACCAATTGTTAGTGGAGTATCCACTGGTTCTGGACACTTTTGTGTCAGTACTGTTCAATTTATTTTAACTATTTGATTGTGGGCACACCTGGTAATAGAACCTTTTTGACTTTGATAAACTATTCAATTGTTGGCACACCTGGCATTATACTTGTTTGATCTTTGATAAACTATTTAAATGTGGGCACACATTTTGAGCTCTTTTGAGCTCTAAACAATTTAATTATGGGCATTAGACCCTTTTGGCTTTGATAAACTATTTAATTGAGTGAACACTACGGTATTAGACCCCCTTGTGATTTGATAAACTATTTAATGGTAGGTACACCAGGCATTAGACCCTTTTTTGATTTGATAAACAATTTAATTGTGGGCACACCTGACTTTATACTCTTTTGAGCTTTGCTAAACTAATTGTTGGCACACTTGGCATTAGACGCTTTTTGACTTTGATAAACAATTTAATTGTGGGCACAACTGGCATTAGACCCTTTTGGCTTTGATAAACTATTGAATTGTGGGCACACCTGGCATTATTTTCTTTTGAGCTTTGATAAACTATTTAATTTTGAGCACACCTGGCATTATACTCTTTTGAGCTTTGACAAACTATTTAATTGTGGGCACACCTGGCATTATATTCTATTTAGATTTGATAAACTATTTAATTGTGGGCACACCTGGCAATATACCCTCTTTGGCTTTGATAAAGAGTTACTTGGCACACCATGCATTACACCCACTTGGGCTTTGATAAACTAGTTACTTGTTGGCACATCTTGCATTATACAAACTGGCACACATGAAGACTTCAGATTGCACTATTAGCTGTAGATGGCAAAATAAAAATACTGTTCATTCATAATGCCTTCAACATGGATGCTGGAAGTGTTCAAATGACCCGAGACTTGTCTATGCACTATTTGAAAAAATGCCATGTTGGCGAGATCCTTTGAGTCAGCTTTTTCAGTGCACAGTCCCTGGGTGTGGTGGGCATTAGTAGCAAGGAGCTGCCCACTAATGGTTTGCTTCTCCCTCTTATAGGGCTGCAGGACTTCTAGGACTGCATGGCCACCACTTCGTCCACTGAAATCTTATTGCCTTCAGTCTACGTTGGGTCTAGGACTTCGTCATCAACCCTCGGATAGTCTTCCACCCACTCCCCCTGTTACCCTCCTTCACAGCATTCACAATGCAGAAAGCTGCAGCAGAATGCACTGGAGTTTCATCCTTACCATAGATGTCCTTCAATGGTCTGATGTCCATGTCCTCATCTTCGACACAGCTGTTGGGCATCTGGGAACCCCTATGTCTGCAACTGGGGCAGGGGCAGGTGGATGGCCCACGGAATCCCAGCTAGGAGTGTCATAGAGCATTAGTGACTGCTCCATGCCTTAGATGGCCTTGCTGATTTGAAGGGGGGCTGCGGTGAAAGGCTCTGCAGAAGTGGAGTGGGTTGAAGACAAAAGAAAGTGAGGAGGAGGGATGGAAAAAAAGAAAAAAAAATATTGATAATAATAATAATAACAATGTTGGTCATGAGCTTGGTAAATATTATTTTTCTGTGTTCCACCCTCCTTTAATTTTTAGTTTTTGCAGTGCCATAAAATACAATACAATAGCTAAATAAACAATAATAATACTTATAAAGTTCTTTGTTTGCTTTGCAAGTTCCTGGTGAACTGAAATTGTGTGCCATTTAATCTATCAATGCCTCAACTAGGTCTGACCTCACCATTCTGGCAGCAGTATTGGGACATACAAGAATACACTGCAAAGCCTGGAGGAAGGTGTAGCAGGCACAGATGTAACACATCCTCTCCCTCCAGCACCAGCTCCATCGCCAGCAGCAACAGCACCACAGCCACATCCCTGTCGCTTATTTGCTGATTTCTTCATTTTAGAAGTTACTGACAGTGACCTGCCTCTCTCAGTATATTAGCCACCTGTCCATGGAAGTGGCCTGAAAAGGACAATTAGCAGAGGTTCCTTTGTCTCTAGCTGCCCCTCAGTATGTGAGCCACCTCTCAATTGAAATGCAATGAAAATGGACTCCTCCCCATGGAGTACTTTCCCTAGCCTTTTTTTGTGCAGAGCAATCGTTCCTCTGACTCTTTTATGTATATTTTTAATTTATTTTTTGTATGTATTACTTTAATGTTGTTGTTTTCTATATATTATTTTCCATACCCAATTTTGTGCACAGCAATCTCTGTGAGAGAGATTGGAGTTACGTCATTATTTGCCCTCATTTTTTTATTCATGTATTTCTTTAATTCTTTTTTTTTTGTTTTATTATTTTGAGTACTTTCCCTACCTCATTTTGTGCAGGGCAACCACTCTGGTGTTCCTCCCAATTTTCAGCCCTCTAGGCCTTGCCGCCCCCATTTTACAGCCATTTTTACCCCAAATTCAGGTCCCCATTGACTTCAGCAAGTTTGGATGAAATTGTCGAACCTGTACTTCAGTGGGTTTGCTCATCCCTACCTTTTGGTGTAGGGTGTTTGCCTTATCTGCAAATTAATCAAAAAATTATCTAACATATTCCCACATTCTGTAGGGTTTGATGTGAAAAGAATGGTCACATTCTATTTTTATTTTATCCATTTATTCTTATGTTCACTTAAAAATATACTTAGACTAAAAATTGAAGTACTTTTTGCTTAGTGTATTGTAATAGTCTAAGAGTAGCATAGCTTTACAAAGACCAACTGCTTTAGATTAGTTGTGAGAGTAGTGTGGATGTGCCCAAATATTAAAATAAAATAATTTACTGTGTTTTAATGTTTTCTGACCTAACAAAAAGCTAATTTGCATATTGTGCTTTGCAGATGACTGGCTTCAAGGACTTTTGGGGAAATTATCTCCCACAAATAAACGAGGCTATCCTGCTGCACAAAAACAAATAGACAAATAAAATAAGCAAATGAAGCACCTACCTTATTAGTTTCCTAAATGAAGAGAAAATCTTGTAACCACATTCTGTACCTGTGTATATTTAGATTAGAAAATTGTTTAGCGCAGAACATTATAACCTGATATTAGCATTTGCTCCAACAGTCCCTATATCTTACTGTAATTGTGTTCAGGTTGTTTACAGATAAAAGAAATATATATAGCTTGGTACTTCAAAGTTGCTCCTGTTGTGTAAGTAGCAGTTGCCCTTCAGTGTCCTTTTTTAACTACTACCTTAGCAAACTCTATTAAAGGTATACAGTTCCCATTCTGGTTCTTTTGATAATTAAAAGATTAGGGATATTAAAAGATAAGGGACAGAGGATCTACTGCATAGAATTTTCAGACAACTGTCATTTAAATGACTAATATTAAGGCTGATATTTGCTTTCAATACATATTTCAGCTAGCATAACCAGGGCTAAAGTGTTTTTTTGTAAACCAAAACCTGCACTCATTGCTAGGCTTAATATGTATAGCCCCCTAGCCTGTCTACTCATCAACTTTAAAATAAACTTCATCTTCATCCATCTTCAAACAATGTCGCTCAGCTGCCCGATGCCTCTGGGGTCCCTCGTTGGCTCCTCTTCTATTGACAGAAGTGTCAAAAGGACCACTCTGTTGGTATTTGGATATATGACAAGGGCCCCCCTCCCTTACAGGCTGGCATCTTGACCGGCTCAGATCACTCCCTGTCGAAGGTACCTGTACAGCCCAATGGCGAGGGGGGTATGGAAGAGCCCAGTGATGATTTGCGAAGGGCCCATGTTCACCTCTGGAGGTGCATTGGACCCATGTCAAATGGCATAGGGGCTGGTGTCCTGGTATGGCCAAAGGCCCTATGACTGCTGGTAGCCTTCTGAGGGGGGAAACCATGTCATTTTAGTTATCCCTGGTTATGCTGATGCTGATTGGCTTTCTGTTTTTTTAAAAAATAGGCTTCTATTAGAAAAGAGGGTGATTTGCATTAGTAGAAGGGGGCAGTGGGCCCACCATCTTTGCTAGCTCTAATCAGTGGTTGGGATTGGGCCACTTGGAGGAGGTAAACAGAGGGACCTTGTGCAGCGCAAAGTAAGCCAATGATGTCTTTGATTACAAACTCTTTAACTTAAATCTGAACAACAACGACAGCAAAGACCAGAGCAAGTGTGAATTTGGTTTTTAACTAGAATCCTGACTGCAAATGTATTAGAAAACTGTTTGAGACTTTCCTTGAAATGTCTGTTAAGTCCCATAAAAAGAAAGTTTTGTTTACCTGACCTTAGAAATTAGAACAACCCATATACCCTTAAAGGAAGTCTGTCTTGCCATACACAAATATTTTGGTCAAACTACATCCAAACCAAACACATGCAAATTCAGGCTACATTAGGGCTTGAGAAAAGACTTCAAACTCTATTCCACTTGAAAGCCTGTAGAGAGAAAGTTGAAAGATGATGAAAGGAGTGAGGGCACCAAAGCCTAGGATTTTTACCCTCATGTGTTTTGGTCCTCTTTAGAGGGGCACCTAGATTTGCAATGCTCCAGCATGTGACACGTGGTAACTCACCTTGATCCATGCTCCCATGAGCTTTTTTCTAATCAGCATTCATTACCATGCTTATTAATGGCTGGTAATAAATACTTACTGAATGAATTGCCGATGCCTCCCCTAAGTCACTTCCTTCAGCTTTGTGCTCCCACCAACATCCATTAAGACATTTCTGGTGGATTTATGGGAAGTGGATGAAGGGATGCCAGGGATGCTGGTGGGGGTTAACCCAATCCATTAGATCACCAGAATGCAACCACAAGCAATGCTTGTTACAGCTAATTTAGTGGTCAGCTTGCTTGCATTTGGAATGTTATCACTTTGATGACTACACAGGAAATATATCCATTAGAAAATGTATCGATGTTACTGGGGCTAGGTGACTATGCACTTTTTTACTTGTCACAGATGAACTTTAACATTGTTTGCCCTCTTAGCATAAAGCGTATTTAAATTAGTTTGAATGATAATTTATGCGTTGAAAAACTTGACTGGGCATAGGTTCAGCCAGAAACAGTAGCCCCTAAACTAGACATATTTTTTTAAAGATACAAAAAAGTGGCAGTGAGAAGCATTAAAATAATGTTGATGTCAATGTTTATTCCTTAAACTTTTTCCATGGAATTACATGTACAAATACTTAGCAAATGTTTTTGCAGCTCTGTTGTTTTGCCTACATTACTTTTTTTTCTTGTACGGTTTAACAAAGTTTGAATCTGTTTTTAAAGGAGCAGTATCGCGAAATTTGCATTAAAAAAGATAAATAATGAAATAGCCACACAATAGCTTCTAACATGTGTATAAATATTCTGGCGATAGAAAAAGGAAAAAATATCTGCCTTACTTTTAAATTGTATAATGACAATGGCTCAGTCCATTTGCTGAATGAGCTGCTTCATTTAGCCCACTGGTCTCCTAGCAACACTTTACCTCAGAGGCTGACACTGTAATCAGTGGTAACGGCTGTGTGTGTGGGAGGTGCTGCTTTTGTTATGAGACCAGGTGACTCAAATGTGTAAAATCTATACAAAATAAACAAAACTGACTGAAAATGACTGAAATTCTTCTTTGAATAACTGTGCAGGAAAATCTAAAGGTATTAAAGTGGAACAAAACCCTGAGTGGCCGACCCTGAAGTTTATAAGACCCGGCCATTGACCTTGCCCCTTGGGCATTCTAAATCGGGATGCCCCACTGTGTGATACGACCCCTGGATAACCACAGATCCCCCCATATTTCTGGCGCGCTCACGCAGATAGTCATTTAGACAGGCTGGGCGGCCAGGAAGGTTACTGCTCAGGCTCCCCATCTGCGTGCAAACAGAGCTGAATGGATGAGAGCCCGCGCATGTGCTGTGGGAGGCGAACTTGGGGATTTCACATATCAGGGCATCTCAAGTCGAGATGCCCCTAGGGGCACAAATCAAAACTCCAGATAGTGAAAATCCTGGGTTGGGCTTTGCTCAAAACACACAAAGCTGAAAGAAGGATCATATGGAAAAATGTGTTGAGAAAAGAGAGAGAAAACTGGTAAACTGAAAGATTCTGCAGCAGAGCCAACATGAAGGGAAAACTGTCAAAATCAGCTAAATGACTTCTAGAGCTTTTCTCTCTGTTTTAGATATATGAGTTCTGGCCAGGCAATGTTGTTATCTTATGCTGGACAGCTGCCATCACTGAACAGCTGATACTTTGATACATTGTTTCCTCCTCTCCTCAGCGTGGAACGGGCCAGAGTGTCGGGCTCCGACACTCAGCAGACATATACATGAGCTATTAGTCTCCAGCTGCTCAACACACACATAATTTTTTTCTAAATTTGTAATTCTTACTCCAACACTTACCTACATTCAAAGTACCATTTAAATATAAGTCACCAAGAAAAATTCGCAATACTGCTCCTTTAACTAATTATACAGACTGTCCAGACTCACTGTAACAAAGGACGCCGGTTCCTGTTGAGGTCTAATCTAAGCTCTTGCCTTGCGTCCAGTAAGTAAATGGAAAGCACTGCAAATAGAAGGTGTGATTATTGGTTGGAAAATGCTTTTACGTCAGGAGAACTAGGGTATGAAGGTTAAATAACTCAACTTGAACAACTCTTTAGCAGTAGTTTTACAAGAAGATAAAGCATAATTTACAAAACCTCTAGACATATAAAATATGCACCTCAGTAGATTGGCAGGCTGATTCATTACTAGCGGCAGGTAGCGACAGATGAGCGTCTGTAGCAGGCATTTTCTGAGCGCCCGCTAGTAGTCGCAGTGCTCGGCCGTGGGTCGCTACTCAGTCGCTGTGCTACTCAGTCGCTGTGCAGTAATGTTGAATGCATTGTGAGGAGTTGCTATTTGACCAGTACAGCGCTGTATGGGAGCGTATGTTAGCGACTGGTAATAGCGACCGACTCATACCATATTCTGCAAAAAAACAGCCTCACAAAACTCTGGCAAAAACATGCTTGCTTGAAGCCCAGAGCGCCGGAGGCTGTGTGTTTAAAGTCTGTTTTTCAGCATCTATCCACTAGTAACAAAGCCAAAACATATGGAATTACATTGTAACAGCATTGTAACATGAACACATTTATGTCAGACCTGTAATGTCATTGCTGAAGAAATATATAAAAAATGAAAAATTTGTCAAAAAACTGCTTTTTCAATGCCAGAAGAGGTCACAGCATTATTTGAAATAAAAAATAAAAACCCTGTTTAACCCTTTAAGTGCCAAGCACGTAACACCTACGTGCTGGCTTGGCAAGGACCTTAGTGCCAAGCACGTAGGTGTTACGTGCTTGAATTCCCCCCCCCCGCTAGTTAAAAAAAAAATAATAATAATACTCACCTGACCCCTCGTTGGATCCGGCCGGGTCTCCTCTTTAATTTGGTGCCCCCTTGGGGGCGGGGCTTATGACGTCACTCCCGGGTGTCGTCTTGGCTCTCCTCGGCTCAGCTGTCAGATGCCCTAGGGATCGCTGGGAAGAGCAGTGGAGGCCTCCTCTGGCCAGCGATCACAAGGGCATCTGACAGCTGATCGACACAGGAGCTGACAATAGGGTGAGGTGAGTAAAGAAAAAAAACATTTTTATTTTTTTTAATAAATTACATTTTTGTGTATGTGTGTGTGTTTTTTTTTTAATGTTAACCCTTTGTGAACTGGTAAGGGGTCAATGAGACCCCTATATCAGTTCACAAGGCTGGGGGCTGGCAAGTCACCTGCAACTAGCGGGTGACTTGCCATTAACCCCCGTACCCCCAATTACCTGCCTCCCCAAAGCCCAGGGGGGGGGGGGCAGAAGAGCCCGGGCCCACACAGGCTATGTGGGCTTGTAGGCTGCAGGGTGGGGGGCCACAAAAGCTGGCCCCTCCACTCTGTTCCTACAAGCCCCCATAGCTGGTCCCAGGCTGGTTATGACGGGTAGGGGGGACCCTACATCATTTCTTGGGGGATTTTTAAGGGTTAGGGTTAGCCTAACCCTAACCCTTAAAATTCCAAGAAAATGCCCCCCCCCCCCCCCCCCCGGGAGGAGGGACCCTATGTAATTTTTTATTTTTTTATTTTTAAGAGTTAGGGTTAGCCTAACCCTAACCCTAGCCCTTAAAATTCCAAAAATAAATGGGGAGGGGGAACCCTATGTCATTTTTTTTTAAATTAACCACTTATGCTCTGTCGCCCAGCAGCTATAAAAGGTTTCCAGCAGCAGCAGGAGAGCAGAAGCCAGAGTGATCAGTGTGGGACACAGTGCTCCAGGATGGATGGGAGGTAAGTATAAAAAAAAAAAAAAAAAACAAATAAAATATTTTTTCTCCATGTGTCTTTGTGTTTTTTTTATTTTTAACCCCTTGTGAACTGGTAACGGGTCCATGAGACCCCTATACCAGTTCACAAGGCTGGGGGCTGGCATTAACCCCCGGCACCCCAATTACCTGCCTCCCCAAAGCCCGGGGGGGCAGAAGAGCCCGGCACACGTAGCTTGTAGCCGGCAGGGCGGGGGGGGCCACTAAAATTGGCCCCTTTGCCCTGTTCCTACAAGCCCCCATAGCTGGTCCCGGGCTGGTTATGATGGGTAAGGGGGGCCTCACGTAATTCTTTTGGGGATTTTTAAGGGTTTTTAACCCTTAAAATTCCCCAAAAATGCCCCCCCCCCAGGAGGTGGGACCCTATGTCATTTTTTTTTAATTAACCCCTTATGTTTATAGTGTGGATAGTAGTATTTTATTTGTAAATGTTATAAAGTGCTCTTTTAAGTTTGTGGGGTCTCCTGGGCAAGAATGGGGGGGCTACCGATACATATGTGGTACCGTTGTAATCAGGAGAAATGGGGCTTTCACATGCAATATGGTTTTCATTAATAAAACAAATGTTTTATTTAAAATAAAGGGGACAATTGTCTAAAAAATATTATTTTTTTTTTTTGTTTGTTTTTTTACGCAAAAATATTTAAATAACAGTAGAAAAATTACAAGCAAGACATTTCATGTTAAAGCCTAAACTCTGCTGCAATATATATATATATATATATATATATATATATATATATATATTTTCCTGAAAATTCCGGCAAAAATCACGGTTAAATATTGCGCAAAATGGGGAAAAATGACCTGTCAAAAGAGGGTGACAAAATTTCAAGTAGGCTGGCAATTAAAAGGGTTAATAGTACCTATGCATGTTGGGTATTGTTCTGCTCGACAGACCTTGCGCTTTCAGATTTAGCTTGTTTTTTCTTGTTTGCATATTTATATTTTAGGAAAACATGTTATTTATTCATTTTTTTAGGGAAACCCTATGCAACCTAAGAATTCTTCGAGGGATTACTTCCAGAAAGGTGAGCCTACTACAACAAGCTGGGTACTCTTAGAAAGCCTAACATGTGTACTTTCAGGGAATATGTGGTTTATTGGGGATATTCCAAATGTAAAGGTTTGTTTTGGTTGAAAAATTGCAAGGTACGCACTTTGTCTGCAGAGCTGAAATTTTCAAGTAAAATTACTGTTATGCGCACACTTTACTTTGTGGTGTTTGCCAACTCTTCCCTTGACAGTAGCTATGCATGTTGGGTATCGTTCTGTTCGGGGCATGTTGCTTTTTAAGATTTTATTTGTTTTTTCTTGTTTGCATATAGTTTTTTTAGGATTGATTCTTCCTTTTGATTCTTTTTTAGGGAAACTTTGTGCATCCAAAGAATACATTGAGGGATTACTTCCATAAAACTAAGCCCACATAAACAAGCTTTGTACGCCTAGAAAGCTTGAGGCATGTACTTCCAGAGAATATATAGTTTGTGGGGGGTATTTCAAATGTAAAGTGTTGTTTTCCTGGAAAAACTGCAAGGTGTGCATAGCGCAGTTGTATTTTATCTGAAAATCTCCTAAATCTCCTAAAGTTCTGTGTCTACCAATACATATGTGGTACTGCTGTGACCGGGAGAGATTGGGATTTCGCACGCAATAAAATTTTATTTAAAAACTTACATTTTTTATTACAAAAAACACTACAAATTGAAAAAACAATTTTGTACATATTTCACCAAAAAGTATTAAGAATACACTGAAAAAAAGGCCAAACAAGACATTTCATGTTGAAGCCCAGACTGTTGAAAAAACAATATATAAATTTCCTGGAAAATCCCTGGAAATCCTTTAAAAAATCACAGTTGAACACGTGTAGCGCAAAATAGTGAAACATGCTCTGGCAACAGAGGGTGACAAAAGTTGCAGGTAGGCTGGCAGCGAAAGAGAAGAAAAGTATCGTCTATTGAAATGTATGGGAGAGCGACAGGTAGCGAGAGGTCATACCTGGCGTTGTGCAAGGCTGAACGCCGGCGCTGTTCGCTGAGGCTGTGAAAATGATGAATCAAACGCTACATGGAGCTATCCCAGTCGCTAAACAGATTCTGCTTGATAAATGTGTAATTGCGTGCTGTGTCCGGCGTTCACCTGTAGCTTCCTGTCGCTACCTCTCATTAACCAGCCACTGCCTGGCGCTATCCCTTCTTAAATAAGGGCCTAAATTATAGAGATAGAATGAAAAAGATGATTCAAGCAACTAACTGATTTAAATGTAATGCTTATATTAAAAATACATTACAGGCGCTTTTATATATAAATGGAAAAAAGATCGGCGTTCTATATGGAGCAAAGCCTCACTACAGAGAGAAGGTCAATTTATAAGTAGTGTTGGTAAAACCCATAGAAGTTCGGGTTAGGCAAAGTTCGGTTGAGGTACCCAAACTTGAACCAAACCTGAACCCCATTGAAGTCAATGGGGACCTGAACTTGGAGGACCAAAATTGACTGCATAAAATGGGTTATGCAAAGTACTACATTTAATAACAAAAACAAAAAATTAAACATATAAATAAATACAAAATAAAATATTTATTTTGATACGGGTCTCCGAGACCAAATCAGGCGGAATACCAGGGCAATTGCCCTACACAAAATGCTCAGCAGCCCATCAACCAGCTTTAGTGTTGGGCTGAATGTTGAATGCTGAACCCTGACACAGACTTCTGGCTGAAGTCCGTGTTCGGAAAACCCGAATTTGCAGTTTGGGCTCGTCCAACACTATTTATGAGGAGATTCATAAATGGACACGTTATTACTTCTAGTGATGAGTCAGATTGGGGACAATTTGGTTCAGAGTCCCTCTGACCAGCTAGTCCACAGCATCCAGCATTCGATACTCCCAAATGTTGGATACAATAGTTCTGGACAGCACAATGTGGGAACTGGTATAGGGGACCTGTTACTACTTTACAAACAGTTAAAAAGTAGAAAAAAACTGTAAAAAAAAATCATTGTCACATCTTCCTTCATCTGTCCATTTGCCGGGCAGTGCCCTCTCTGCTGATCTTTTGGTCGGAGGTCCCTCCTGATCCAGCGTGCTGTGATCTTCTTGAAACCATGGGGCACATGCCTCATCTTCCATTTGAACCCAGACAGGGGGATGTGACTTTGCAAACATAGAAGATCGTTGGGCAAAAGTGGCAGCTTGATGATATTTGTAGCGATCTGGGACACCCAGAACCCCTTGTGACTTAGGAGCAAGTAATGTCTTTTTGGCTACTCTTTTGGTTGTCCCATGCAATATGAATTGGATCATTTTAGATTGAAAATTCTTGATTTTCTGGATAGGGACTTGGAGGGGCAGGGATCTAAAGTAGTAGAGCAATCACGGTAAAAGTGTAATTCTTAATGCTGCAATTCTACCAAACCAAGACAAAGAGAGGGCCGACCAATTTCTCATGTCTTCTTCCAATTTCTTAAATAGAGGATAGTTAGCTTTGTAAAATGAGTCATAACCATGCAAAAGTTTAATCCCAAGGTATGGGATTTTGTATTGTTTCCATGTAAATTTAAATTTTGATTTTATAGTGTCTAGTATATGGTTGGGAAGATTAATATTGAAAGCCTCTGTTTTAGAATGGTTGAGCTCGAGTCCTGACATAAAAGAGAATTGGTTTAAGCATTTAAATATATTTGGGAGAGTTTGATGCATTTCTTATGGAGGCCCAGCAACAGGGGGTCATCAGCCAAAAAACAGCGGACTATCTTAGGGTAGACTTCTCAGTGGTACCCACCTTCTATATGCTCCCCAAAACACATAAGAACCCCCGTTGCCCGCCGGGTAGACCAATCGTAGCAGGCATCGGGGGGCTCACGGAAAGGGCCTGCATTTACATTGACCAAAGGCTGCAGAAACATGTCTTGGCGTTGGAGTCATATGTGAGGGATTCGATGGATGTACTAAATCGGCTTAATCAAATACACCTGCCTAGAGAAGCGTTATTAGTCACCTTAGATGTAGAGGCTCTGTATACGAATATATCTCACAGCTTGGCCCTACAGACTTGTAGATATTTCTTACATATGGAAAATCAAAGAGACTCACGTGTACTGGAATTCACCATCTCCCTTCTAGAATTTGTACTCTCTCACAATGCCTTCACGTTTGACGGCTCCTTTTATAGACAAGTGTGTGGAGTCGCGATGGGGGCGCGATGTGCCCCTTCGGTGGCGAATCTCTTCATGGGATGGTGGGAGAGGGAAATAGTATCCAGTGCAAAGTTTGCCGCGTACCAGCCTCATATCCTTAGCTGGTTCCGATACATCGATGATGTGCTTCTGCTGTGGCAGGGCACTCAGGAAGATTGCATCGATTTCATCAATTTGCTTAATGATAATCCCTATAACATTTTTTTGACATCTCATATCTCGGACAGGACAGTTGATTTTTTAGATTTGACGATCATTAAAAAAGAGAATGGAGACATAGAGACGACACTGTACCGTAAACCCACATCTGTGAACAGTCTATTACATTATAGTAGTTTTCACCGTAAGAAGCTGAAACAGGGCATACCGGTGGGACAATTTTTAAGGCTGCGTCGGAATTGTTCGACGGAGGAAGAGTTTAAGAAACATGCCAGCATACTAGGGGATCGTTTTCAGAAACGAGGGTATCCTGATCTAGTAGTGAAGAAGGCATTAGAGAGGGCGTGTGGGGTGTGGGGGTGGCAGGGGGGGGTAGTTTATCAGGTACTTTAGTTGTTTTGACACATGGTTTTGCATAAGTTGGGGTGTTCACATTATCACATATGTTTTCTTTTTATTATTTTCAGTGTTGACAATATCACATTTATTGTTTATTTATATGATTCATGGTGTTATCTGATGATATGGTTTATGTCATTGGTGTTTTAATATGTGCACACATTTATTCTAGTTATATGGATTCACTGCGTGTTCAGGTACGGGTGTTCACATCATAGGAAGAATTGGAGTCCTGAATAGATCTGTCCCCACTCCGAGGCTGGTACTGGGCGCATATTAACTACCCTTTGGATGGAGCAACATGAGAATCCCCAGCATCCATATGGATCCACGGTGTGTCGGGTTCAGGTGTTTACATCATAGGATGAGATGGAGTCCGGACCAGGGCTGTCCCTACCCCGAGACCGGCACGGGACGTATTCCAAGTACCCTTTGGATGGAGCAGTAAGAGAATTCCCAGTATCAAAGTGGAAGGTACCTGGATTGATCTGCTTCCCCCGGCTAATGTGGCTCCCTCCTGTTGGTGGCCACTTCATTTGATCCTGTTCCCTCTTTTATATCCCCGTTCCTTTTTATTGGATTGAGTCCCCTCTCCTCCATACTGCTGTTCCCTTTCTCCGCATTATTGTTGTCACGGCTTGTATTTTGTGCCCAGCTTAGGCTGAGATGAGAATGGACTGTAGAGCAGGTTTAGTATAATGATTATATCTACAGTACTCCCTCTTTAACTAAAAATAGTGTAGATTTTTCTCAATGTATTAAAACATGTTTATAAAGTGTATATATTTAGATACAATGACGCTGATTATGTGATGTAATTTTTCGTATTTGTTGTACAGATAGAGTTTTATTGTTGATATAGATTGTCTATAGATTATGTGTATGTTAGTATTACTGTATAGTCCGTAAATATTGATTAATTATTGGGTGCGGTCCCCACCGGGTGGTACTCACCTACCACGTTCCCAGTCCCGCGCTGTCAGTTCCACCTAGCAGGGCTCGCCTCGCGGCTGCAGCGCGAGCTGTGAGCCCCTTGCATAGTTCAGACACACTTCCGCGCTCCAGGCTGGAGCGCAGGTGATGTCTTATCCGCCGGAGGTCGGGTGACGCGCTTCCGGCCGGAGCGCGCCCCGACACACCGGCTTTCCATCAATGACGGCGGGGGAACGAGGTGGGGTGGGTATAAAACCACCATGGTAGCTGTCACCCAGCCAGCCACTCTACTGCCCTGAGGAAGAGACCCAGCGTCTCGGAACGCGTGGGCTCATTGTACGGGGTGCTGAGGTGTTACCATCATCCAGCTTGAGATAAGTGATTATTGATTGTTTTTGTTATTGATTTATGTCTCCTGGGGTTTGGATCACAGATTGGATGTTTTGAATTATTGTTTTTGCTTCAAATGAGATTGATGCACTTTGGCACATTGCACTTTATTACAAATTGGATTGTATATAGTTATAGTCAGTTTTAGGAGATATATGGATATTGTTTTGGGCACACAGGTTTATATTACTGGATGATTTTATACTATGGTACACCCATGCAGATAAGGATATTGCAGTTGTCCTATATGTTTTTTAGACATGTATATGTTTGTTTTGTAATTGTATACTTGAATCAAATTATTAAAATATTACTCTTTTAAGATTATCAGTGTGTGCAATAGTAAAATCTTTGGTTAGATATTTCATAGGGGTATTTGGGCTTCCCCCATTGTTTGCTTAGTTAAATTCATGGAATACCAAAGTAGTGCACCACAGTATTAGGAGTTGTGGGTGCCACCTAATTTACCCCCCGATTTTGTGGGTGGTGTTTTTCTATTTGGGAGAGTTGTCAGGGGTTGGGACAGGAAGAGAAGGATATTGTCCGTAAACAATGCGGCAGATTTCTGAAGATGGGACCAAACCCAAACTTCTTTTAAGTAAACTGGAGGAAGTCCCATGAGAGTGAGTCAAAGGCCTTCTTCAGATCCAGAGCCATAAGGATGCCTTGTTTATTGGGAGTTCCATCCTAGTTAGAGTGCTTAGCGGAAATTATGTCTAAATCAGGGCCTTGTCGCCCTGGGATGAAACCCACCTGGTCTAGATGGATCAAACATAGAAGGAAGGTGTTCAATCTTGTGTTCAGGGTTTTGGTAAAAATCCTAAGTGATATTGGTCTATATTGACTACAATCGGAGGCATCTTTACCCAGTTTAGGGATAACATTTATGTAGGCCAGTTTAGCGCATTTTTGTATAGGGTCCGGCTTATGTATAGCATGAAAGCATTTAAGGAGATGTGGTGCCAAGATCTCCTCATATTTTTTATAATACAGGAGCAGGAGGGTAATTAGGAGGAAGGAAAGGATGGATAAAACAGTATGCCCTAAGTGCGCTTTTTAAAGATGTATGACTGTGTGCTATCTTAATTTTGCCTCTAAGAAAGGGAAAGAGTAAAAGGGAAGGGGTAGAAAAAACATTGAGAAATTACCAAGAAACCTGGTCCAAAGTCCCAAGTCTCCAGCCGGCCTTAGGACTAAGGTCTTAACCAGATGAAGAGTAGGGTCTAGGGAGCAGCATACATTAACCAGCCAGGAAAATGTTAGACATACTGGGTATCACATAAAGCAGTGTGTAAAACAAATGTATAGAAAAACCTAGGGGGGTATCGACTTAACCAAACCCTTCCTAAGTAGTGTAGTGAGAGCTGAATGAGGGGGCCTCATTTTGGTGATTGGGGACCTATATACTAACGTAGCCGGGATCTGCCTTATGTAAACCAATAGCATGATTGGGCACCTGTTAAAGGTGTTGCGGGTGGAGATTTGGGTACCAGGAATCTCTTTACGACCCCCGAAATTTGGAGGGCTACATTCCCAAATTAGGGATAAAATCAGTGCCTACTACTATTTTTCCCCCTTCAGTTCCAGTACTCTTTAAGGGGACTGTGAAGGGAGGCTGAGATCCCCAGTAAGGTGACTTGCTGGGAGGGGGCGGAGGTAAGGACGGTAGTATTGAATGCCTGAGAAGAGAATTATATTGAGCCCAATTAGGGGCCAAGATGAGGTTCCTGGCTATGATTAGGGTGGTCTCTGTAATGAGTATAGGAAGGGGTTCATGAATATAAAATTTGGTTGCAATTTAGAAGTTTGGTAAAGGGGCAGGAAATCCTGCCCAACTTGGGGTCATGGCCCAATAACATTTAAAATCAAACTAAGCCTTAAAATAGACAACAAGAAAGATAAAGTCAGACATAGTAACTAAACTACTAAAGCTTATCTCTAAAGGACTGGTGGGACCAGGGTCGGGATTGTCCACTCCAGCGGAGTGGCGTCCCTTAGTGTATTCTCATAGGGGTCCCAAACTTGAAAAGAAGTGCTCCAAGTCCCTTGGTGTCATCTCCAGGGGATACAGCTCAGGAATGCCATGGCAGCACTGACCGTAGAACCAGGTATGGTAACATTTCAGGTGTTGTTCGGGGGTGACCTCCAAGCTGAACCAGTAACAGGTTTTCTCTCGAGGATGAGGGTCTAGTAGATTTGCTTTGATGGGTGGGGGTCCATATTGGGGAGATGAGTCTGGGTGTGCAAAGGGGGAGTTTGGAGGGGGAGTTTGGAGCTTAGCAAGGATCTCTTCCCCTTCCTGGAATGTAGCAAAGGAGTGTGTTTCATTTTTGTAGGAAAAGTACAGCCTGTGAGAGAAGAGCCATCGGCATTTGATGCCTTCTTGCTGTAGCTGCACTAGGAGGGGTTTTAGGGCTCTTCTGCGCTGTATAGTAATGGGTGCTATATCAGAGAATATTTGCACTTTATAGACCGCGATCTCTAGCTCTGGAATGTCCCTGGAAGCTTTAAGGACCCTCTCTTTTATTGAATAGAAGTAGGGTTTCACAATCACATCCCTGGCCAGTCCATCCTGTCTCATTGATGTTAGTGCTCTATAGCTTCAATCAAGTTCCATGTGAAGATTATCCACGTCTGGGATCAGGGTTTTGATTAGGCTTTTGACTGCGAAATCTAAATCTGTAACGGTTTCGGATAGGCCTCTGACCCTGAAGTTCTCTCTCTTGGATCTGTTTTCTAGATCTTCTATTTTAGTACTAGCAACTACGAGTCCAGGTGGTCATAAATATCAGTAACTCTGGATGTGTTCTGGTTTACTGAGAGAATCGTGTCATCCAAATTGTTCTGACTATAGCCAGTGTCGGAGGCTGTGGAAGGTCGCTGCTTACCTCCTTGTCGGCCATTACTTTATCTAGGGATGGGGCCTGAGAGTCGCCGACCTCTGACAAGTACGCAAGGGCCTCCATGTGTAGCGGGGAGGATGTCTCATTGATCGGTGGAGTGTTCTGGTTAGTACAGGAGAAGAGAGTGTTCTCCTCCCTTGCTGTGGGAAACAGCTGCAGGTGGTTCAGGACAGTCTGAGCGGGTTCCCGTCTGTATGTGCCTGGCGGCTCGGGGCTTGCAGAGTCTCACCGCCATCTTGTCTGCGGCCGGGGCAGGTGAAGGTCTGCCACTTCTGCTTGCTGATTCAGGCTTTTTCTTGCATCTGCCCATTCGGGTCGAACCCCCAATGGATGAGGGTCCCGCAGGTGTTTATGATAAGTGCTAAAAATTGCTAGCAGTGGCTCTGGTAGCTCTAAAAGTGCTGGCTGGCCACAGAGCTCCTGATTAAGCATCCATCAGACAGGCTCACGCATGCGCACTCCCATTTTTTTTCTTTTTTAACTGTTAAGGGAACTGGTAAGGGATCCAAGTTCCCTCTATAAAAGAGGGTAGTGATGACTGGCATGCCACCTGCCAGCATCAGTGGATGAAATGCCAGATCTGGGTCAAATTGAGCTTTTGCTCAGATCCAGTCCCATCACTTATCACTCTCTCATTCACATATGGTAGCCAATCATGTGACTGTTTAGGTTTGATGTACAAGCCTATTGTGCAAACCCAGTTGGTCGCTGGCAGCCATACAATGATTGAGGAAGTTGACTGACTTGACTATAGTGCTACTTTAAGTCTCATTTATAACACTCAAGGGTATAATTGTATACGTTGCACAAAATTTTCAATTTCTGTGACAGTTACACTATTTGTTTCCAGTAAAACCCAAGATTTTTCTGTTTTATAAACTTCTAGCTTTTAGTTTGCTGCTGCAAGATTTTAGTTTGCTGCGGCAAGATTTGTACTTGGACATTGTGAGAGAATTTACTGGCATTATTTTTTTCATAGGGGACTATAACATAAACAAACAAAGGAACATACGCGAAGAGGAAATGCATGTTGATACCATCTACTGTCCTATTAATGAAGTCTCTGCTGCTATCGTTATGCACCAACATCCCTTTTTAACAGTCAATGATTAGTCTATTAGGCTATTAGGGAACAGTGTTCCCTGACCCGCTCCTCAGCAGGTAATGTTTTGCGGATCTCCCCATAGCAGTTCTATTGCTCTGTTTGAGCACCAATTATTTCACCTGTGGATCTGTGTTGATCTGAAAAACATGACCTGTTGGTGGCTCTCTTTTGACAAGGGTGAGGTAACACTGGCCTTGAATGTCTTTCTGTAGATCACTGGGTTCTGGAGATTCTTTACAAAGCCCACACACCCTTGCCTGATTTCCATTCTATCTTTTTGAAATGGAATGCATGCCCAATGGCAATGATAATGCAGCAAACAGCTTGCCTAATGCCTGTCCCAGGTCCCGCTCCATTTTTATTCTCCAGGAACACACAAAACTGATAGTCTAACGACCACTCTGTCCCTTGGTGCTCTCAGCTTTACTGAGTATGGCAAACCACAGCGGTCCTACTGTTGTCTCTGACTGCAGCAAGGCATGTTCAAGAACCATAAAATTCTTTTTCAGCTCAGGCATAACCCAGAAATATAGTGGCATTAGTTAAAATGCATACATATTTACATATATTTGGAGAATTTGAGATGTTTTTAAAAAGCTAATTTGACACTGTTCCTGAGGGGGAGAAGGGGGGGGGGGCGCTAGTCTGTGCATGGACAGGGATTTGAAGACCTGGGAACGAATCCTCGTCTCTTTTGTCAATATAACCAATCCTCTTACTTGCCCCTCCCAGTACCACATCACCTCCCACCTCCCTCTTTTCATTTTCACTTCTCGTTCTATCAAAAACTCTGCAATTTTACTCCCTCTTCTCTATTCTACTCTTTTTTTTCTTACCCTTTACTGACTCTAACTCATATTATATGTTCCTAACTAACTTATATGTTCCTACATTCATGTTTACTCGCTGTTGTACTATGTAGTTGTTAAAGCCACTGAAATCTGGTTGATACTGTAACCATCAGCTACAGAACTAAACTGCATATTGTATACTTTCACCTTTACTTCAATAAAAAACATAAAACATGTAAAAGAGACATGTCTGCATAGTGAGTTCTATTGTAATATTCTGACTAGCCATTAGTCTTTAATCAGCTGTTAACTACTTGATATAAAACCACATACTTGATGTAACCTTGAAATTGAGCAAAGGTTAACAGCTGAGGCCACACAAACTTGCAAAAAGCCAGAGAAAAACAGAGCAAAGTCAGTCCAGACATTTGCCAGATAATACACAGGTGATTAGTCCAGAAAATGTAGCTCCAAAGGGTTATGCTAAGGCTAGTCAAGATCACAGCATACCTAGGAAACAAATACTAAGCCAAGTATGTATTTATTGCAATAAACACTATTAAAACAAAAACATTACCCCAGCACTGGTCATTACAAACTTTAATGTCCCCTGCTTCACAACCTCTTGATGAAGCTGGTGTCGGCTGCAGTTTCCTCTCTTTCTCTTTTTTCATGCCTCCACAGTAATCCACCAGATTACCTAAAATAAAGAAAATAGATGCTCTTGTATGCTTCATATTCCACCTTTAAAAAATAGATATTTCAAGCTACTTTGGAATTGTACCCATCATGCCTTTTAAAGTGTTCTTATGTCTGATATGATGTTTGGAATTATCAACTGATTTTAGTTAAAACATATGAATAAATGTAGTCATCATACCATGGAGGGATACGTCAGAAAAGCACAGCACAAGAGAACAATAAACATACATAAAAAGCAGGCTAACTCCACATATGTGTCCTTACTTAACCTTTTTTTCAAAGCTAATTGTATTGTGAAATGTACCGCTGGGTAACACCTAAAGGGTTCAGAGATATCTGGAGATATACCTGAGCATTGTTTACTTAACCCAGTAACAGGGACTGTAAACTTCATCAGTATTCAGGTTTTGTGAGAATGTCAGATTTTGGTTTTCTGGCACTCTGTCACAAGATAATTATTTATATAATAGTCTATTGTATTATTTGCCTTTGGAAGCCCAGCAGATGATCATTATGCTTATTTGGAATGAAGTAACTTTGGACACATCTACACCAGCACCACCTACTGTGCTATTAATTTCGTGCTTCCAATAAACATTACATGCGGCTGTTATAATCCAAGAGAGAAAAAAAAAAAAAGATTAAAGTAGACATCTGGTCCAAACTCCCATCACTGGCTTCCTGAACTAGGATGCTCACCAGCTGAAGGTCAACAAAAAAGCCCAAAAATGACTTGGCCAGGTGGGGCCCTGCTGCTGCATCACTTGCACATTCTAAGTGACCACTGGCTGTCGTTTCGGTCCAAAGAGAGAGTTCAGGATCCTAGTTCATGATTTTGACTATCCTGGGTTTTGGTCCTTTCCCGGGGGCACCCCGATCAGAGTTGCCCCACTGAGTAAAACCCCCCCAGATCGCGCAGCAAACTCACCTTATCCCGGTCTTACGGCGCGCCTAATAGCAGCAGCTCTGGTGGCCGCATCCTCCTCTTCCCTGTAGCAGTGTGCGTGCCCGCGCCAGGCATTTGTGAACGGCCGGCGCATCCCACAGCATGAAGAACACATCTGAAAGGCTTGTGACTGCTATCCCAACAGATAACAATATAAACAAGTAACATAGTAACATAGTAACATAGTAACATAGTATGTAAGGCTGAATAAAGACTTTAGTCCATCCAGTTCAGCCTGTTTAACTCCTTCCAGTGGTCTAGTAGCCATAGCCGGAAATGTTATTACATGCCAGGAAGGCATCAAGGCCACTTTTGAACATTTTTAATGTATCCCTCATTACTACCTCCTCTGGCAGCGAGTTCCATAGTCTCACTGCTCTTACAGAGAAGAATCCCCTCCTATGTCGGTGGAGAAAGCACCTTTCCTCTAACCTTAGTGGATGCCCCCGGGTTATGGTTACACTCCGGGGTATAAATAGATTGTGGGACAGATCCTTGTATTGACCCCGAATATATTTATACATAGTTATTAGATCACCCCTCAATCGTCTTTTTTCTAGACTAAATAAGCCTAACTTGGACAATCTTTCCGGGTACTCTAGCCCCTGCACTCCTTTTATTAACTTTGTTGCCCTTCTTTGAACGTGCTCCAGTTCTGATATGTCCTTCTTAAGCACAGGTGCCCAGAACTGTACACAGTATTCCATATGGGGTCTGACCAGTGACTTGTACAGGGGTAAAATGATGCTCTGGTCATGAGCACCCATGCCCCTCCTGATGCACCCCATGATCCTGTTTGCCTTGGCAGCAGCTGCCTGGCATTGATTATTACAGTTGAGCTTATTGTCAACTAAAACCCCTAGATCCTTTTCCATTGTTGTTTTACCAAGTGTTTCTTTATTTAGTGTGTAATCATGACACATATTTCTCCTTCCCATGTGCATAACCTTACATTTATCTGTGTTAAACTTCATTTGCCATTTAACTGCCCAGGCTTCCAATTTATCTAAATCTGTTTGTAGTTGCCTGTTGTCCTCCTTTGTTTTAATTACTTTACTCAGCTTAGTATCATCTGCAAAGATTGAGACTTTACTGTTTAATCCATACCCAATGTCATTTATATATATATTGAAGAGAATTGGTCCCAGAACTGACCCTTGTGGTACTCCACTAGTAACAGTGACCCAATCTGAGTGTGTACCATTGATAACCACCCTCTGCTTCCGATCACTAAGCCAATTTCCCACCCATCTGCACACGTTTTCCCCCAGTCCAAGCATTCTCATCTTTTGTACCAGCCTTTTATGTGGCACAGTATCAAATGCTTTAGAAAAGTCAAGATATATGATATCCAATGACTCCCCCTGATCCAATCTTGAACTTACCTCCTCATAAAAGCCGATCAGGTTTGTCTGGCAGGAGCGATTCCTCATAAATCCATGCTGATATGGAGTAATAAGGTCATTTTCCCCAAGGTGCTCCAGGATAGTATCCCTTAAGAAACCTTCAAACAGCTTGCCCACCACAGATGTTAAGCTTACCGGTCTGTAGTTCCCAGGTTCCCCCCTAGATCCCTTTTTGAATATTGGCACCACATTTGCCAAGCGCCAATCCATCGGAACAAACCCTGTAGTTATGGAATCCACAAATATTAGAAATAACGGCTTGTCTATTACTGTACATAACTCCCTTAAAACACGAGGATGTATGTCATCTGGTCCCGGCGATTTATCGATTTTCATCTGCTTGAGACGGTGCCGGACTTCTTCCTTGGTTAGACCAGTGACATTTAACGGAGGGTTTCGGTTATTCCCCTGCATTTCACTGGGCATGTCAAATTCTTTTGTGAATATAGAAGCAAAGAAGTTGTTAAGCAAATTAGCTTTCTCCTCATTTCCCTCTATAGGGGTCCCATCCTTGCTTTTCAGGGGGCCCACACCCTCAGGTTTGTATCTTTTACGGTTTATGTAGCTAAAGAACAATTTGGGGTTAGTTTTACTCTCTTTCGCGACCAGTCTTTCTGTCTCCAGCTTAGCTGCCCTTATCTGTTGTTTACATTGTTTATTTTCTTCTTTATAGTTTTTTAACGCTTCCGCTGTCCCTTCCTGCTTTAAACGTTTAAATGCCTTTTTTTTGTTGTTTATTGCCCCCTTAACCTTTTTATTTAGCCACATCGGTTTACATGTGTGTCTAATAGTTTTATTCCTGTAAGGTATATATCTGTCACACTGAAAATTAAGTATTCCTTTGAAAGTATCCCATTTAGCGTCCATGCTTTTGTTCTTAAGGACATTTTCCCAGTCAATGCAGTGTAGGGCATCTCTAAGTTGGTCAAACTTTGCCTTTTTGAAGTCCCGCGTTTTTGTGACTCCTTGATAAGGCACCCTAGTCACTGCTAATTGGAAATTAATGATATTATGATCACTGCTTCCAAGGTGTCCCCCAACCTGTACCTTTATTACTTTGTCTGGTACATTGGTTAGTATTAGGTCCAATATGGCTTTCCCCCTTGTTGGAGCTTGTACTTGTTGGGAAAGGTAGCCATCTTTTGTTTTAGATAAAAAACTATTACTTTTCTGCGAAACACATGTTTCAGCATCCCAGTCTATATCTGGGTAGTTAAAGTCCCCCATAATCACTACCTCATTTATTTTAGCGGCTATATCTATTTGCCTTAGCATCATATTTTCTATGGATTCGGATATATCTGGAGGTTTATAGCAAACCCCCATCAGTATTTTATTTTTGTTTCTCCCTCCATGTATTTCTACCCATACCGACTCCACATGGTCATTCCCCTCACATATATCCTCCCGCAGAGCAGGCTGTAGAGAGGATTTTACAATTAAGCAGACTCCACCCCCTTTGCGTTTGTTACGGTCCCTCCTAAACACACAGTATCCCTGTAAATTTACTGCCCAGTCATAGCTTTCATCCAGCCAGGTCTCTGTTACCCCCACTATATCATATTGTTCTTCTGTTATTATCAGTTCTAGTTCATCCATTTTATTAGTCAAGCTTCTAGCATTTGTAAGCATGCATTTCAAATGCTTATGACAATTTTGATAATTCTGTATATTGCCCTTATTCCTGCTAGATGTGCTAACCCCTCCCCCCTCTCCACCCCCAGTTTCATGTCTACACCCACTGTCACTTTCTTTCCTAACTTCCCCTTTGTAATAGCTTTTACCCTCCCCCCCAATGCTCAGTTTAAACACTCCTCTAACCTTTTAGCCATCCTCTCCCCCAGAACAGATGCACCCTCCCCATTGAGGTGCAACCCATCCCTGCCAAAGAACCTGTAGCCCACTGTGAAGTCGGCCCAGTTCTCTAAGAACCCAAACCCCTCCTTTTTACTCCAATTTTTGAGCCACCTGTTTACATCTCTAATCTCCCGCTGCCTCTCTGGTGTGGCTCTTGGTACTGGTAGTATTTCTGAGAATACTACAGTTGAGGTCCTTGCCTTAAGCTTACGGCCTAAGTCCCTGAAATCATTTTTTAGGACCTTCCACCTACTTCTTCCTATGTCATTAGTGCCAATATGCACCATGACCGCTGGGTTCACGCCAGCCCCTCCCAACAATCTGTCAGCCCGCTCCGCTACATGCCGTACTCTTGCCCCAGGAAGGCAACACACTGTTCGGCAATCCCGGTCTTTGTGACAGATTGCCCTGTCTGTTCCCCTAATAATAGAGTCACCCACTACCAGCACCTGTCTTGCCTGCCCTGTTCTCCCATTTCCCCTCCCTTCCTTACTGGAGCCGACAGATGTGTCTTGCTGCAGCTCTGCCATCCCTGAGCTAACATCCTCCTCATCTGCCAACCGGGCAAACTTGTTTGGAGGTGCCTGTTCAGGGCTAGCCTCCCTGTAACTTTTACCCCTACCCCGCCTTCTAACTGTTATCCAGCTAGCTGCCTCATTTTCCTGCTTTTCCTCTCCCCCCATACTACCACCCTCCCCTGACCCTGAGCCATGTAGTGCCAGATCAGTGAGATCCAGACTCTTTTGCATGATAACAATTTCTCTCAGTGTTGCCAATCGCTTATTTAGATCGTGAATCACGGCTTCCAAATCAGAGATTCGCAGGCATCCGGGGCATATATATTCACCATCGACCGATTGATCAAGAAGTGCATACATAGCACAAGATGTACACTGAACAGCATTGTTAGGCATGGAACCCATTGTATGAATTTGTGGGAACCCCAAGTGTAGAATTTACAACACTTAAAATAACAATATGAAATCAAGGCAGATACTTACAGCTTCCGAACTTCTGCTTGTAACTTCTTCTTTTAACTCCTGCTTTAACTCACCACTTCCAAGCAGCCACTTACAGAGACAGCAACAAGAGCACGCTCCAAGAGCTGTGTGTGTGGCCTTATAACACACCTGCTTCAATTAGGCCTCAATTAGGCCTCAGCAGGAATCCAGGAAAGAGAAAAAAAAAAAAAAAACTTTTTTTTTTTCTTTGGTTTAAATTTGTGCCAGCATTAACACACTGATTCACAAAAATAAAACAAACACAGTTTACTATATTTTACTTACCCAATGAGCTCAGTTTCCCAAAACTTACCACAGGAGATCCTGCTTTAACTCACCACTTCCAAGCAGCCACTTACAGAGACAGCAACAAGAGCACGTAGGATATTTAAATTGCTATTTGGCTTAAACTGGACCTTCAGCATCATTTAATGAAAAGCCCAAACCCATAAAAACTATTCCTCAGCATTTAAAATTAGTTTTAAGTCACTTACTTATTATTCTTTCCCCACTGGGCTTAAACTCTGTTCAGGATTCTAGAATATGGGCTTCACGATCTTGCCTCAGAAGCATCAAATATTGAGGAGAGGATAGGGGGCAAAAGTGCAGGGAGCAGGTTATAGCTGTGATTTGCACAGACAGCAGAGCTGGGGTCAGGAAAAGGACAGCAATCAGATTGCAGAGCAGCACAGTCAGAGGACACTTCCTGTCTGAGACTCCATGTGCCTCCATCTTGGTTGTTTAAAAGCTCAAAAAGGCAGTAGGTGCAGGTAGAATGATATTTAATGTGGGCAATCTGTATGTACAGGGTGGGGGAAACATACAAGATTTATGGTGAAGGTCCGGTTTAAATAATGTAACACAATGGATCTCTTAGCAGGTAGCTGACGGGCTTTTCAGAATTACTCATCTTGTTTGTTACAGTATTAGCAGGAGGGAGAGATAGCCCATCCCAAAGTTTTACCCCCATCCCAATAGTTGGCTCTCTGAGCTTTGTTGCCTCTGGGTGTTTTAGGGGCTGATGTGAGAGAGCAAAGCTTTTAGCTACTTATATAAACGCTGTCGATGCAAATAGGTCCAGAGCTTGTCTGTATTTTCCTTGCAGCCAGGCATGGCAATGACAGACATTTCATGGGCTATAGTTACTTACTTTCTTTGTTTGCAATAGGAGGCACTGGGATGAGCTGGAGGAACAGTGAAGAGGAGACGGATGGAGAGGGGAAGAAGCAAAGGCTACAGGTTTTATGGATTTCATGGTGTGTAATGGTGTTACTTCAAATTAATATATTGGTGTACTATATATTCATCTCCTCCTACAACTGTTTTGTTGTTCACTACAAAAGATACAGGTAGCTGTACTAACCCTGCATACACATACATTCAAAGTGGGGTTTAAAATAAAGCTTTACACTATTTTACCTGAACCAGACATTTAACAGCATCTTAGACTAGTTTCAGATGTGTACAAATATATAACAAACCAGGATACAACTGCAATATCTTTACAACAAGGGGCTTGTCTGAAGCCTGTACCATGTGTCTCTTATTTGTTTCCTTAAGCATGTTCTAGATGCCACAGCAGGTCTTCAGAACAGTCTTTCTTTTTAATTCCATTAATTCATGACCACACAAATGTAGTTGCCCAGCCTTTCAGCATGAGTGAGTCCAGTAAGCTCGTACACTATGGTTTGCCGGGGTGTGGGGTGGTGGCTGTAAAACCACATTTGGGACATGGCCGTGGGAGGGAGAAAATTTGGAGATCTGCAACAGAAGGTACAGAGCAACAGAGAAGGTAACTCAGTAACTAATCAAGAGACATTTAAGAAAATCAAACATGGCATTAGTACATATCACTAATAATAAACCAAACACATGAAGTCAACTGTGCTACTAATCAGTGAAATAATCTGCAATATATGCATGTTAATACAAAATGACACATAGTTTTATGTGTAGAAAGGTTGATACATCTGGTTCATAATTCCAAGAAGATTTTTAATAGATATAGTGGGTAAATAGTCTCATTCATCATCCTGTTTTTTTGTCATAGACTGTAGACAGTCAAAGGAGTAAGTCATCGTGACCTAAATGAAACCTAAACTTGGGTTTACTGCTCCACTAACATCCTCTTTGCTCAATAGCCTCGATTCAGATACACATTCGTCCGGACTTCCGTAGCTGTCTGTGAAAGTTTTGGTGGGTGTTTGTCATTTTTTTGCTTTTTTTCGTCCATTTTCTACTCGCGCGAACGTTCGGGAATGCGCTTCCGATGAAAGGAAGCAAATCAGAACATTTCCGTTAGTTCGGATCATTTTCCAAACAAAATCGGAAATTTTCCGTTTGTTCAGAAAACTTCCGTTGCTGGGATGGGTTTCTGTCTGATTCAGAGAGCTGATTTCCGACGGATCACCACCCTATAAATCCATTTCATTTCCGATCCACTTACGAGACCTTTGAGGGCTCGGATTGCTATTGTTGAACATGTATTCTAAGTATGTCACACGCCCCGCTTCAAGACATTCATAACGTGTGGGTAACACTGACCTGTAGATGGTGATATGCAGAGATGCCAGGAAAAAAGAGAGCCCCTCCCAGTCCATAAATACCTGGGACCTCCCACTCATCACCCGTCTTCATCTCTGCAGTCGGCGAGCAAGTCAGAAGATGTGGTCTCCTCCTTGCACAGGGGGATTTCAGGTAGCCGGGATGACTCCCGGCCCTTTAGTTATCTATTTCCGCCTGGATCTTTTTTTTCTGTTACCTCATGCCTCCCAGCCTAGGCTGACGGTTCGGGTGAGGGTAGAAAAGCACCCTTGGTGCTTAAGAGCAAATGCTCTCCCGTGAGACCCTATATAAGAGGGTAGGCGGTCATCCGGGACGGTGACCCCGGTTTGGGATGCCCCATCCCTTGGCCTTACACTTTGGGTGGTCCCCCCCTTTGGGTAATGCCCCTCTCTCTAGCGGGATAGCGGAGGGTAGGAGCAAGGCCCCTTATTCGGTGTTAGGTCCAAATTTTGTAATCATTAATTCTTAATAAATGTTTTAATGTATTAATTTATTAAATTATCCTCCCAATAGTTATTAACTTATTTATTACTTCATAACAGCGTGTATTTCTCTGTCAAAACGGCGCTGTGGCCGCCATTTTTATGCAGGCTTTCTCCCTGAGGTAAAAGGGGCGGGGCCGGGCTTTAGGTGCGAGCCGCGGCCCCCACCCTTCTATTTGGCGCTGATGCGGCTTGGATTCTGAGCGAGGAGCGGGGCCGGGCATCAGGGTCAAAGCCACGGCCCGCTCCCCTCCTTCTGACTCTTCTGAGACCGACGCCGCGGCCGCACATGGCTGCGGTGCTGGCCTTTTTGCATTGCCATGGCGGTGGGGAACTTCTCCCCTCACGCTTTAACTCTTGGGGGTGGGGCCGGGCTTTCCAGCACTGCGGCCCGCCCCTGTGTCACAGGCACAGCTGAGGTGCTTTTCTCTGTGCCTGTTTCCTCAGAAGGAGCTGGCCACGCCCCCCTTCTCTCCTCAGAGCTGCTCTTTACCTCACGGAGAGAGGAAGCTGTCTTCAGGACCACAGTGAGTGGCCCGGTGGGCCCCCCTTCTGTCCCATCACCTATAATTATATATTTTTATGTCATATATATATATATTTTATACTCCGCTTTTCTTATTAGCCTTTTTTATTATGTCTTTCAGATATAACCTACAGTGGTGTTAGGGGGTTTCTCCCGGTCCTAGGGTCCCTGGGTTCTTAATTGGCTTATTGCAAATCCTCCCACTTGGGACATTAAAGGGGCATCCCGGGTTGCTTATATGCGTAATTCCCTTGGTCATTGTGACCAACTATAAGTTCACCTTATGGAGGCATCCCCGGATACTGAGCTCGGGCTCCCCTCGGGGCAATCCCGGAAGTGTATGGGGTGTGGGGCATCCCTTACTGGCGATGATGTATATCTGTGTATACCATGCGCACAGCAGACTATTACGCGGCAGTCCGGACCCCAGGCGTCTTGTTCAGTGCCGCCGGTCTCTCCTCCCCCCCTCCCAGTTTGATCCGTGCCCAGTCTGACGTTGTCATGGGCGGGCAGTTGCAATCGGAGATGTTTGCCCGATTGGCCAATCTTGAAAAATTATTCTCCAGCACGGTCACCAGAAAGGCTCCGGCTAAGAGAAAGCACTTGTCGCCGTCTTCACCGGCGGCCGACTTGGATGATCTTGATAATCTGGACTGGTCTGATTACTCCCAACTTTAGGAAGGGGAGGTATGAAGAATCAGATAATTCAGACGATCAGCAGTTTGTGGGTGCTGATACCGAGCGCTGCTTGGGGAGGTCTTCGGATACTCCTAATGTTCTGGCTCAGATGTTTGAGGTTTTGGCTATTTCTCCTCCTGAGGCGGTTCCACAGCAAAAGGGGGGATTTTTAGAAGCATCCAGGCCGCGCTTGGAATTTCCTAAACAAAAGCATTTTGATGGGATTATTGCTAAGGAATGGGAGAGGCCTGCCCGGCTCCCAGGTGTCCCTCAGGGTTGGGGCAAAAAATATCCCTTTCCCTTGGATACGGTTAAGCGTTGGGCATCCCCTCCCGAGCTGGATGCACAGATTCTGGGTTTATCCAACACTACTGTTTTAAATTCTCCTGATTGCTCCACGCTTAAAGATGGTGAGGATAAACGCATTGACCAAATGGCTTGTCATGGTTTTGCCAGTGTTGGGTCAGCCATGAGGCTGGTTTGTGCTTCAGCGCTGCTGGTGGTGGCTACCAGGTCGGTGGTCAGGGACCTGTTGACTTCTTCCGGGTTAGATCCGGATAGTGACGAGTTCCTTGGCCTTAAAAGGTGTGTGTGAAAGGTGTGAATTGTTTTTGTCATTTGTACTAGCCGCCTTGGATGACACACTGATGATGTGTGGCAGAACGTCGGCTCTATTGGTGACTATTCGGCGTTCGGTTTGGTTGCGCCAGTGGGCGGCTGATTTTGTGTCTAAAAAGTCGCTGACCGCTCTTCCCTTTGTGGGATTACGGCTCTTTGGTGAGAAGTTGGATTCAGTTGCCAAGGGTGGTAAGTTACCTCAACGCAAAAAACAGCGTCGTCCCTTTCGGGGGGCGGGTTCCTTTGCTCCTTCCTTTCGTGGGGCTAGAGCTGGCAGAGGAATTGTTTTCCCCGCAGCCAGAGGAGATTCCTGGAACAGGGGCAGAGGACGTGCCCGTCCAGGATACAGCTGGGGCTCTAAGCCCAAACCCGCTGCAAAGCCAGCTCAGCAATGAGGGGGCGCCCTCACCCATGTGGGTGGGGGGACGGCTGCAACACTTCTCCCAGGTCTGGGACCGGGAGGTCTCGGACAGATGGATCCGGGAAGTGGTGACTTCCGGCTACAAGCTGGAGTTCGAGCTCCGGCCCCCTCCCAGATTCCTCAGGTCTCGGGTGCCTTTGGACCTTTTGGCCACGCAGGAGCTCCAGGCGGCAGTAAAGAGTCTGTTGGATATGGCAGTTATTTGCCCAGTGCCCCCCTCAGACAGGGGTCGGGGCTTTTATTCCAATCTGTTCACAGTGCCCAAGAAGGTCGGCTCGGTTCGACCCATTCTGGATCTAAAGATGCTCAACAGGTTCGTCCGTCCGCGGAAATGTCGCATGGAAATGCTGCGTTCAGCTATCCATTCTCTTCGGCAGGGGGACTTTCTAACGTCCGTAGACATCAAGGACGCCTATCTGCATGTGCCGATTTTTCCAGCGCACCAGAGATTTCTCAGGTTCGTGGTGGAGGATCGGCATTTTCAGTTTGTGGCACTTCCTTTCGGTCTTACCTCGGCTCCAAGGGTTTTCACCAAGGTGCTGGCCGGGGTGATGGCTCTCCTCAGAGCCCAGGGTATTCGCATTGTCCCTTATCTGGACGACCTTCTCATTATGGCATCTTCCTTCAGCCAAGCGGTATTGGACACCAGAACTGTGGTGTCCACTCTGGAGAGATTCGGGTGGGTGATCAACTACCCCAAGTCCTCCCTTTCTCCGTCCAGGTTAGTGTCTTTTCTGGGAATGTCCCTGGATACTTCCCAGGCCAGGGTGCTTCTTCCTCAGTCCAAGGTTCTCTTGATTCAGGAGTTGGTTCGACTCCTCCTGTCTATCCCTCGTCCGGCCATCAGACTGGGGATGAGGCTGGTGGGATTGATGGTAGCCTCCTTCGAAGCGGTTCCCTTTGCTCAGTTCCACACAAGGACACTCCAGCTCCATCTGTTGGCGGCCTGGGACGGGTCGCCACTGTCGTTGGATCAGTCCTTCCTGATGACCCCCCGAGTTTGGTGCTCCCTTCAGTGGTGGCTGGATCCAATCAATCTGTCGAGGGGCAGATCCTTTCTGGCCCCTTGTTGGGAGACGGTCACCACGGATGCCAGTCTATCAGGATTGGGGGGTTCTGGAAGGATCATCAGTTTCAGGGACTGTGGGGGCCTCAGGAGGCTCACGAGTCCATCAATGTTCTGGAATTGAGGGCCATCAGGATGGTTCTGTTTTGCTTGACTCATCAGTTGCAAGGATTGCCGGTTCAAGTCCGGTCGGACAATCGGACGGCGGTCGCCTACATCAATCACCAGGGAGGGACTCGCAGCAGGAGTGCCCTCAAGGAAGTGTCTTTGATTCTGGCCTGGGCGGAGACCCACGTCCCGTGCATTTCAGCAGTTTACATTCCGGGAGCAGAGAACACGGAGGCGGACTCTCTGAGCAGGTTCTCAGCTCGCCGGGGGAATGGTCTCTCAGCCCCAAAGTGTTTCGCTTGATTTGTCTCAGGTGGGGGTCCCCGGTGGTGGACCTCTTTGCCTCTCGTCACAATCACAAACTTCCGACATTTGTGTCTCTCTCACGGGATCCACTGGCTCTGGCAGTGGATGCCATGTCTCTGAACTGGAGGGATCTGGGGTTTCTGTAACTGTTCCCTCCGTTTCCCTTGGTGGCCAGAGTGGTGCGCAAGCTGGCCCTAGAGGGTGCGTCAGCAATTCTGGTGGCTCCAAGGTGACCAAGACAGGTTTGGTTCGCAGACGTGGTAAGATTGGCAGAGGATCAGTTCGTTCTGCCCCTGCTGCCGGATCTGCTCACCCAGGGTCAACTACGTTATCCCAATTTACCAACGCTGGCTTTGACGGCGTGGCTGCTGAAACCTCCATCTTGAAGGAGGAAGGTCTTTCCGATGCTGTGATTCGAACTCTCATTAGTGCTAGGAAGCGGTCTTCCTCTAATATCTACTATAGGACTTGGAGGTCTTATATTGATTGGTGTGAGATCAGGGCGTTGCCTTGTAGGGAATTTTCCATCTCCAGAATCCTGGAGTTTCTTCAACATGGTCTGGACCTGGGGCTCCAGCTTAGTACTCTGAAGGGGCAGGTTTCTGCCCTGGCGGTGTTCTTTCAAAGGTCATTTGCCCTACATCCTTTGGTTAAGACTTTTTTCCAGGGAGTCACGCACGTGCGGCCTCCTAGAAAACCTTTGCTCCCTGTTTGAGATTTGAATTTGGTTCTTTCTGCTCTTCAGGATTCTCCTTTTGAGCCCTTGAATGATATTGCCTTGTCTTCACTTACGCAGAAGGTGGCCTTTTTGGTAGCCATCACTTCGGTTAGGCGTGTCTCTGAGTTGGCGGCTTTGTCCATTCAAGCCCCGTACTTTGAGGGGCATCAGGACAAGGTGGTTTTTTGTTTCAAGTCCGATTTCCTTCCTAAGGTTGTTTCTGCCTTTCACCTAAACCAAGACATTGTTCTGCCCTCTCTGTGTCCTAATCCCAGCAATGACATGGAGAGGGCCCTGCATTCTTTGGATGTGGTTCGTGTTGTGAAGTATTTTTTGGAGGTAACGTCTTCCTTTCTTAAGACGGATGCCTTTTTTGTGGTGCCCTCCGGGCCCCGAAAAGGCTTGGCGCCTGCCAAGTCTTCCATTAGTAAATGGATCCGTCAGACCATAGTTGGGGCCTATTCTGCCAAAGGGAAGGTACCCTTTTTTTGTGTTACTGCTCATTCTACTCGTGCGGTTGGGGCGTCCTGGGCTTTTCAGCACCAGGCCTCTGTTGAGCAAGTTTGTAAGGCTGCTACTTGGTCTTCTGTTCACACTTTTTCCAAGTTTTACAAGGTTGATGTTCGGGCCTCAGCGGATGCTGTGTTTGGCCGCAAAGTTCTGCAAGCTGCAGTGGTTTAAGTTGTGCCTTGTTGCCTTGTTTTGGATCCCCGCCCTTTATGGACACTGCTGTTGGATGTCCCACACGTTATGAATGTCTTGAAGCGGGGTGTGTGACATACTTAGAATAATACCATTTTGTGAATACTCACCTGTAAAATGGGTATTATAAGTATGTCACACACCCCGCTTCACCCCGCCCTTTTGTATTCTGGATCCTTTATATGATGAACTTTGCGTTGTTATGCTTTGTGTTGGGCTCTTCCTGGTCCCTTACCTTACTGCTGTTCTTATACTGGGTGATGAGTGGGAGGTCCCAGGTATTTATGGACTGGGAGGGGCTCTCTTTTTTCCTGGCATCTCTGCATATCGCCATCTACAGGTCAGTGTTACCCACACGTTATGAATGTCTTGAAGCGGGGTGTGTGACATACTTATAATACCCATTTTACAGGTGAGTATTCACAAAATGGTATTTTTGCGGCTATGTGGAGGAGTCTGCGCGCCTTTAGCACCAAGGCATTGCATGTATCAGCATGGCCGAGGCCATAAATTGTATAGCAATGCATACCTGAATTAATACATTTCATGTATGCCTTATAGGTGCATTTTAATGCTGACCTTAATTAGTCCTTAGCATGTAAACATTTATTTTTCCACACATCCATATAATTGCTATATTTTTTTAGACATATGTCCTTTGTGAATTATATTTGGATTGTTGAACTTGAATCTTAATTTGTTGTAGGAGTTATTGTTTATTTGGTTACCTTTGCTTTGTGTAATTATTTTATATTTGGTTGCAGGAACTGCAAAATGTGACACTCGCCCTTGCTCCTGATGACCGTTCTTTGCCTGCAGAATGCCGGCCAGGTGTTCTCTAATCGGGCACTATGCAAAACCCGGGCCGTGGTGGCGAGGGCCCTCTGGCTTTTGAAGTCCAGATTTAGGTGTTTGGACCATACAGGGGGGGGGGGGGGGGCACTGCAGTATGACACCAACAAGGTTATACCAAAATTTTAATTTACGTTTTTTAACATGGACCACACGTGCCAGAGTGGCACAACTGAGTGTCAGGGTCCTTCAGTTGGTGGGCGAGATGCAGGAGCTTCGCAACTCGTTGGGGACCACAGATGAAGAATAATGTTCAGTGGCCTGCCATTGCTATGTATTTTGTTTTTTATAGTTAAAATGTAATATTTTATGATGGTATTAAAAAAAAAATGTTACATTGACATTTCATTTACAAAATACATTAACACAAAACTAATGGGCCCAGAAATATTTAAAGATGAATATTCACATGACCGAGAAGTGATTAGGGTAAGTTTTAGGGGGCTAAAATGGAAGAAGAACCTAACCAAGAAGTGGTTTGGGTGAGCTTTAAGGGTCCAAAAGGGAAGATGGAGGATAGTGCTAAGTGGTTTGGGTGAGCTTTAAGGGTCCAAAAGGGAAGATGGAGGACAGTGCTAAGTGATTTAGCTAAACATTGTAGTAGAAGTGAGGGTGGCAAATATGTAGGCAAGCACTTTAATGAGTTAAGTTTGTAGTGCGCAGGCGCAAGATCGTAAGGATTTCCGTCTGGACGAATATTTATTGAAAAAGGGAAACAGAATCGAACGGGAAACGTAAAGGATTCGTTGGAGGATACGATGGGAAAAGGGCAAAAACTAAAGCCTACGTTGTAACATGTGAAAATGAAACGGAGAAGTCTGGATGGAAAATGACATCCTCGTATTCGTAATCTGCCGTACAAACGGACGGAAACTTTACAGAAGGTTTTCAATGCATGCATAGAATCGCTCGTACGAGAACGGAAACATTTCACAAAAAAAAAAAACAGATCAGAACTAAAATTGAAGTTTTTTTTGTCTCTCTGAATCGAGGCTAATGTCATAAAACATGAGGGTTATCTTGCAGATTTGGCAGAAGCACTTGTCCGTACATGTCTGACACCTCTGGCCTAGTGTAGGAGCACATGAAATACCCAAACTACCATCTCACTGGAGGGCACTCTCTAGCTATTTAGAGGAGGTCAGAGGATGAATTGTGTATTTTGCAATATTTCAGACATATTGACCAGCAATTTTCACACATGCAGCTGCACCTTCCTGTATATGACTATGAAATGTTTGTGCACCTGGTAATACTTAGTAATTAAGGGGACTGACACTGGATAGAATTTTAATGTATTTAAGACGTGTGTGTGTCAAAGCTTGTCACTTGTATGTATCTATATTTGAATGTGTTAACAATTATAGTGCACATATTCACAGAAAGGAAGTATATGTTGTCACCTTCTATGCCCAGGCCAGTGCCTCAAAACAGCCTGTGTTTCTTTTATTTATTAAAGCATTTGCCCAATATTCATAAAAACACTAACAGGATGCAGTATGATGCCTATTGAGAAAACTTTGGGGCTGATTCAGAGCCGGGTGAAAATTTACACCCTGCAGACAATGAAATTGAATGGCAGATTTCCCTCCTAAAAAGTTTTTCCACCAGGCTTTGGAATTGACCTCATTGGCAGTTAGGTTGTAGTGCTTTCAAATTTATTGCAGTTATTATAACCGACATTATAACCGATAAGGCTGACACCAATGCTGATTAATGTGTACTGATGTACACATGGGCTACTGGGCTAGGGATTCTGGGCTGGTGAGCCGGGGATGTGGGCGCTGGCACACCTATGCCGGTGTGCAGTTCAAATCAGTGGCTTTATGCAGCGCATTAGTATGCGCCGCATAAAGCGCTGAATGGACGAGCACTTGCGCCTGCTCTATGGGATTATTTATTATTCATCTGTGCACAGCTTGCTATTGATCCATTGCTTGAATGATGCACAGTCTAAAGTACTAGCAATTGTAATGTGGCATGCTCTACAGAAGCAAAATACTTTGAGAATTGAGCTGTAACTAAATAAAGTAACCTACCATATTTTCACCCTGTAATATGCACCTGCCCATAAAACACACATAGAGCTTGGAGGAGAAAATAAAAAAAATTCTGAACCAAAGGTTTTGCCAAAACACCCTCCATCAAGAACCAAATAATGGGCAAGGTGTAGTATCCCCCCATTACTGACATAGTGGCTTCTCTCCACCCCCATTTCCCTATTATAGTGGTGGTTTCCCCCAACTCATATTCACTGAGGCAATCCCCCTACTGCCATAGGCAGTAAGGCATTCCCCCTACTTCATAGGCAGTGGGACACTCCCCCCACCCCATAGGCAGTGAGGCATTCCTTCCATCCCATAGGCAGTGTGGCATCCCCGATCCCATAGGCAGTAAGGCTCCCCCATTCTATAGACAGTGAGGCTTCCCCCATCCCATAGGCAGTAAGGCTTCCCCCTATCCTGTAGACAGTGAGGCATCCCCCCATCCCATAGCCAGTGAGACTTTCCTCCATTCCCTAGGCAGTGAGGCTTCCCACCATCCAATTGACAGTGAGGCTTTTCCCCATCCCATAGGCAGTGAGGCTTTCCCTCATCCCAATAGGTAGTGAAGCATACCCTCATCCTAAAAAGAGTGAGGCATCCCCCATTCAATAGGCAGTGAGGCTTTCCCCGATCCCATAAGCAGTGAGGCTTTCCCCCATCCCATAAGCAGTGAGGCATCCCCCATGCCATAGCCAGTGAGGATTTCCCCATCCCATAGCCAGTGAGGCTTTCCCCCATCCAAAAGTCAGTAGGGCATCCCCCATCCCCAGACACTGGAAGAGAAAATACACAAAAAAAACCCTACATTGACAGTTGCTCCCGCTCTGAAGCCAGTCAATGGAGGATAGGTAGCGACCACCGGCGCTGCTCAGACACATGTGAACACACACTCGGGATCATGCAGCGGGTGTTCATGCCCTGTGATGCATCAGCAGCGGCTGTGCCCAGAGCGGGGACTCTCCTTGCCTGTCCTCCCGCCCATCCTCAGTTGCTCAGAGCGCACACACACCCTGGTTCGTGGTGGCACAGGACATGCCCACCCACTGCATAGACAGTGTAGATAGATAGTGTGGGCGAGCGCCAAGGCCATAACTAGTGGTGGCGACTAGAGCGGGGACTCTGCCTGCCTGTCCTCACGTCACTCCTCCATCTTCTGGCTGTGGTGCGGGAAAGACTGTTTTTAACATTCACCTGATAAGATGCACTGACATTCTCCACACACACACACACACACACACACACACACACACACACACACACACACTTTTGTGGGGGGAAGGGCGTCTTGAGGAACGGGTGAGAAATGTGGTAGTTAAACGTTTTATTTAACAACGGAACAGACAGAGCAACCTAACCAATGCCTTAAAATCAGAATCAAAAACCTTGATAGGAAAGGTTCAAAAGTACCCAACAGCCTCTAGGAGTGGGATTCAAAGCCTGGTGGACATTGTGACACCCTGGTAGCCTTGGAATACAAATGGTTCTACCATATGTGGACCAGAATAGGAACCTATTAGCCTCTCATTGAGTCAGCCAGGTTTAGGCATAATAGTTCACCAGACAATTGCAAGGAAATCTTACTTCACCTGGTACCCTTTTAAAAATGCCTTACCCAGATGCCACAGATGAAGAGGGTTGACTAACTGTCAAGGGTAGGTCCAAGAATCTAGTTCAAAAATATTCATGTTTGGAAACAGAAGGTCAATTTTACAAAATAAGTGCACAGCAACATAATGAAAAGAGGCATGCATTATCCCATAGGAAAGGGTCTGTCTGTTACTACTGCCACAAAACTTTACACTCCCAACCTTGGCACTGCATATTGTTACCTGCAGCTCAGAATATCTGTCACTAAGGATAATTTTTGGGAAAAATCACAAATAGTTGCACAGAGCAGATGTCAGAAGATATTCAGTAGTATGTTTATTTCACCAGTTGCCTTACCAATAGAAAATGCACTTACCATATGATTGTACAGTACAGTATCTGCTTATATTGAGTAAAAGATCATCTTAAAATGCACTGGCTTCCTGACATCCTCCTTTCCAATTCAGTGAATGGAAGGGGCGTGCCAGCGTGCAATTTGACTGCAAACTGTCTTTAATGCAAGGTTGCTCTTATAGCCCTTGTAATAGTGCGAAGGATATAAGACTCCTTGCTTACCTGCCACCTGCTCCTGACCTGATAATCAGTCTTCTGCAGTGCCTAAATGAAGAATCTGGGCTGGCGGGTGGTCGTTTTTGATGCTTGACGGTCTGTTTTTAGTGTATGCTTGCAGGTCCAGTTGCAGGTATGTGGAAAAGTCTTCAATAATATAATATCTAAAAAAAGCATTTTTCAATGCAAATTGTATCTCATTCAAGCGTTCCTATTCTGATAATAATCATTTCAATGGGAATAGGTGAATATTAAATGGTTATTTAAGTCAGTGTTCAAATGCTCTTTATTACATTTGAATTGAATTCTAATAATGAGATCTGTTATTGAGTAGATAAATATAGTTCTAATAAAAATAATGTCAAAGCACCCATTTTTTTTAAAGTACAGTATAAGTCATAATAATAAAATCAAATCAACAGTATGAAACTCTTTTAATTTATCATTTGAAATTCAAAAGAGACTTTAGCTTTAACACTTACCAAAGTCATTCCTACCGTCCTGCATTATTTTTTGACCTTGGGGCAATCTGTTCTTAAATGCAGAGAGATAAGGATTACTGGATGAATACAATGAAGGCTTGCATACTGCAATTAAATAAACTATATTCAAATATTTTGTTATATACATAGTTTTTTTTTCAACTTTCTTTGTAATGTCTTGGAAGATGTATTATTTTAAATAAAACCATAGAGGTTATCTAGAGAACTGGAGGTCTGCTCACCCTCTGATAATAAGGGAATTCCCCCAGGAGGCCTTAGACACAATAGCCTGACACCCAACAGTCACTTACTTACCACTTCCACATTACCTACTGTCCCTCACAGTACACGCAAGCACCAACAGCTTATCAGTTTGCCCAAGGAGCATGGACACTAGTGTTACATGAATGGCAGCTATAAGAGGTAGTATGCAAGTGGCAAGTAGGGGTCTCAGGCTGCCAGTGATTAACCATAGTGGGCCACTATAAATCAATTTTAATATTTCATACTGCAGAGAATGGTTGGGCAGTTAAGTCCTCATTTTACTGTCTGTGATCCCATTGTGGAGATCCAGCCTCCTTTTCACAAATCCATCACAAAGAAAATATGTTGTAGGCACAATAGGGCTGTCGCGGGCATGTGAAGGCATTTTGGAATGCTCACCTCCCTTTGATCCTGGTGACTTCCATAGTTGGTATGATATTTTGACTTTCAGCGACCAAACAGAAAGGCAAGATCTCAATGTTTTGACATATAACGAAAGCAGCATTTAAGTTTCCCATCTCCACTTTATACAACAGTAAAATTATTTTTTAAGTTATCCTTCAACAAACCTTTTAGCATTAAATAATTCTTCCAATATCCCTAAACAATGTTATATTTGCGTTTGCTAGATACCTAGATACCTATTTCAGGTTAAGATACTAAATATGCAGCTACTGTATATCAAAACTAATTATATCTAATAGTATGCATCTTTGTTTTGCCACATATGTCATATTATTTTTAAGCTTTAAATAGAGCGAAAGTAATAAAAAAGATGGCACTTTCAAGCAGGTGAATTAGCAAATAAAGATGATACAACACATGACAAATCAAAATGAATCTACAATAGCAAAATTAACTATATAAACTCAACTAAGAATAAACTGTATCTTACTCCAAACCAAATTATTTTGATCTGAAGCTTCAACACATCACATTATAAATATAGTGGGGGGATTTTATTAGATTTCGACAGAATTTTTGGCGGGGGGTTGAAATTATTAAAAAAAAGCCTTTAAAATTCACTGCACTCATAATAAGGACTGTTGTAGGTGTGAGATTTCTAATGCGGAAAAAGCATGGGTTATGAAAGAAAAAAATGTATTAGTGGGAATTACTCCTAATACATGGCTAATAGATTGCATAAGATGTGTTAAACATTGACACCATGACACTTAGTGTACACAGTAAAGAATTCTCAACTGGTTATCCATGAGACCCCTGTACCAGTTCACAAGGCTTGAGGGTCTGGCAAGTCACCTGCCACCAAGGATGGCCTCTGTGTCCTGTTCTACAAGCCCCCATAGCATGTGTCCAAACTGGTTATGCTGGGAAGGGGGGGGGGCATCATTTTTTAATTGTTAAAGGCTTTTTAACCCTTAACAATTGTGTAGGGTCCCCCATACCCTCTGGGGTATTTTATTTGAAAATTGTATTTTATTTGTAAATTGTGTAAAGTGCTCTTTTCAGTTCGGGGGGTCTTCTGGGCAAGAACAGGGGGCTACCAATACATATGTGGTAACATTGTAACAGGGAGAAGTGGGGCTCTCACATGCAATATGCTTTTCTTTAATAAAATAATTGTTTTATTTAAAAAAATGTATGTAATATTTTAAAATACTCAAAAACAGGGCATTTCATGTTATCCCTTTAAGTGCCAAGCACGTAACACCTACGTGCTCGCATGTCCGTACCTTAAGTCCAAGCACGTAGGTGTTACTCAACTGACCCCTCGTTGGATCCATCTGGGTCTCCTCTTTAATTTGGTGCCATCCGTTCCTCTGTGGGGCTTGGATGGCTCCAGGAGAGCCCCCGGAATAGTTCCCCCCCTTCGGCAGCAGTAGCTGCTAACTGTAAAAAAAGAAAAAAAATTAAAAATGACATTTACTTACCTGTGGCCGTGCTGCCTCCCGACAGGTCTCCTCTTCACTGGGGGGGCCTCCGATCACCCCCGCAGGCTCTTCCGTGGCGAGGAGAGGGCAGAAATCGACCCTCCCCCCCACTTCCTGGATCGCGACTGCTAGCTGGGGGGGGTGGGTGACATCATTGTGATGTCACCAGCAGCTGGCTTCATAAGACCCGCACCCGGGACTAAGAATCAGTTTGCTCGGGTGCTTGGAGGAGAGAGGTGGGGAGGGGGAGAGGGCTGTGATCGCCCCCCCCCCAGGCTCTCTCCTCCAAACACCCGAGCAGACTGTCAGCAGTCATCGGAGATCTCCGGGGGACAGAAGATCGGAGGTGAGTAAAGTAAATAAAAAAATAAATGTCATTTTTTTTCTTATGTGTCAGTGTGTTTATTTTTACATTTAACCCCTTGTGAACTGGTAAGGGGGTCCATGAGACCCCTTATACCAGTTCACAAGGCTGGGGCTGGCAAGTCACCTGCGGCTTTTGCCTCCCCAAAGCCCAGGGGTGGGCAGAAGAGCCCGGGCCCACATAGGCTATGTGGGCTCGTAGGCTACAGGGTGGGGGGGCCACAAAAGCTGGCCCCTCCACTCTGTATCTACAAGCCCCCAAAGCTGGTCCCGGGCTGGTAATGCTGGGTAAGGGGGACCCCACTTCATTTTTTGGGGGGATTTTTAAGGGTTTCAACCCTTAAAATTCCAAAAAATGCCGGGAGGGGGGACCCTATGTCATTTTTTTTTTTAAATTAACCCCTTATGTTCTGTCGCCCAGCAGCTATAAAAGGCTTCCAGCTGCAGAAGGAGAGCAAAAGTCAGATTGATCAGCGTGGGACACAGGGATGGATGGGAGGTAATTATTAAAAAATATTAAAAAAATAAATAAATAAAATATTTTTTCTGCTTGTTTCTGTGTTTTTTTACACTTAACCCCTTGTGAACTGGTAAGGGATCCATGAGATCCCTATACCAGCTCACAAGGCTAGGGGCTGGCAAGTAACCTGCGGCTAGTGGGTGACTTGCCGTTAACCCCCGGCACCCCAATTATCTGCCTCCCCAAAGCCCAGGGGGGCAGAAGAGCCCGGGCCATGGCTATGTGGGCTTGTAGCCTGCAGGGTGGGGGGGGGCTACCAAAGCTGGCCCCCTTGCACCCTGTTCTACAAGCCCCCATAGCTGGTCCAGGGCTGGTTATGATGGGTAAGGGGGGCCCCATATCATTTTTGGGGGAGTTTTAAGGGTTTTTAACCCTTAAAATTCCCCAAACAATGGACCCCCCCCCCCCCCAGGAGGGGGGACCTTATGTCATTTTTTTTTAATTAACCCCTTATGTTTATAGTGTGTATAGTAGTAGTATTTTATTTGTAAATGTTATAAAGTGCTATTTTCAGTTTAGGGGGTCTCCTGGGCAAGAATGGGGGGGGGGCTACCAATACATATGTGGTATCGTTGTAATCGGGAGAAATTGGGCTTTCACATGCAATATGGTTTTCTCTAATAAAGTAAATGTTTTATTTAAAATAAAGGAGACAATTGTCTAAAAAATATTTATTTATTTATTTTTTTGGTTTTTTTACACAAAAATATAAAAAAAAAACAGAAAAATTACAAACAAGACATTTCATGTTAAAGCCTAAACTCTGCTGCAAAATATATATCTATAATTTTCCTGGAAATTCCAGCAAAAATCACGGTTAAACATGGCGCAGAATGGAGAAAAATGACCTGTCAACAGAGGGTGACAAAATCTCAAGTAGGCTGGCAATTAAAAGAGTTAATAGTACCTATGCATGTTGGGTATTGTTCTGTTCGGGGGACCTTGCACTTTCAGATTTAGCTTGTTTTTTCTTGTTTGCATATTTATATTTTAGGAAAACATGTTATATATTCAGTTTTTTTATTCATTTTTTAGGGAAACCCTGTGCAACCTAAGAATTCTTTGAGGGATTACTTCCATAAAGGTGAGCCCACTACAACAAGCTGGGTACTCTTAGAAAGCTTAACATGTGTACTTTCAGGAAATATATGGTTTATCAGGAATATTCCAAATGTAAAGGGTTGTTTTAGTTGAAAAATTGCAAGGTGTGCACTTTGTCTGCAGAGCTGAAATTTTCAAGTAAAATTACTCTTACGCACATGCTTTACTTTGGGGTGTTTGCCAACTCTTCCCTTGACAGTACCTATGTATGTTGGTTATCGTTCTGTTCGAGGCATGTTGCTTTTTGAGATTGTTATTTCTTGTTTTCATATAGTTTTTTTTTAGGAAAATGTGGCTTGATTCTTCCATTTTATTCTTTTTTAGGGAAACTTTGTGCAACCAAAGAATACATTGAGGGATTACTTTCAGAAAACTAGGCCCACATAAACAAGCTTGGTACGCCTAGAAAGCTTTCGGTGTGTACTTTCAGAGAATATATAGTTTGTGGGGGGTATTTTAAATGTAAATGGTTGTTTTTCTGGAAAAGCTGAAAGGTGCGCATAGCGCATAGCGCAGTTGTATTTTATCTGAAAATCTCCTAAAGCTCTGTTTTGGGGGAGTCTCCTGGGCAGGAACGGGTGTCTATCAATACATATGTGGTACCGCTGTGACTGGGAGAAATTAGGGTTTCGCACGCAATACAATTTTATTGACAAACATATTTTTTATTACAAAAAAAAACAATACAAATTGCAAAAAATAGATTTTTTTTTTATTTTTTTTGCACATATTTCACCAAAAAGTATTGAGAATACACCTAAAAAATGACAAACAAGAGATTTCATGTTGAAGCCCATTTTCCTGGGAAATCCCTGGAAATCTTTTCAAAAGTCACAGTTGAACATGTGTAGCGCAAAATAGTGAAACATGGTCTGGCAACAGAGGGTGACAAAAGCTGCAGGTAGGCTGGCAGCGAAAGGGATAATGGTGAATCTGAGGGGGGGGGGATTTGTGGATTCTGTCTAGAGTGTAATACCATCTGAAGATGATTTTATAGGCATTTTCTAAAACCAGCTCATTACAGGATAATTTTCTTGTATCACGCCAGATTTTCTGCCATGTCTCAGGATCTTTAGTTGTTCCCAGCTCTTGTTCCCATCTTATCATAAAGTTGTGGTGAACAGGGGCTGGGGGTGTAACTAGAGCTGTGTATAAACTGGATATTAAGCCCCTTTCAAAATGGTCCCTGATGCATCTGATTTCGAAGTCCGTATTCCTATATGGAGGAGGGGACTTTTTTAGGAGGCTTTTAACAAAATGTTGGACTGTGGTGTCTAAATACCTCAGAAGGTGGGAAGCTATCTCAGGGTGCGAGGTCTTGTTTGGTTTTCATCCCTTTTGAGGTGCAGAGTTTGTTTACAGAGGTTAGGCCTTTCTGTGACCGCCATTTGTAATTTTTAGGGTACGTGACCCCTGATGGAAACATTGGGTTACCTAGCAGGGGGGAAGCTGGCAAATGAGGTGACGTGAATTCAACTTTTGGATTGGAGGGATACATTTCGGTCTAAGTGTTTTAGGGATCCAGAGCAGAGATGCCGGGAGAACTGGGTCACAAGCGGCAATGTCATTTAGGACCCATAATGGTTTATGCTGTGGGTCGTGTAGGAGTACTAGGGGCGCTATTTGAGCTGCTGTATAATATTTATGCAGAGATGGGAAGGCCAGGACGCCTTGGTCTTTTTTACAGAAGAGAGTTGTTTTATTTATCCTTGGTCTAGATTTGCACCATGTAAAAGACATGATTTTCTGTTGAAGGATGTCGAGGGCACGTTTAGGGACCTGAACTGGGAGCACTCTGAAGAGATATAACATTTTTGGTAAAAAGGTCATCTTGAGAGCTGCTATTCTCCCTAGCCAAGACAATTTTATAAATTGCCAGGACTGAAGTAGAGTGTCCAGTTTTCTAAATGTTTCTGGGTAGTTGGCACTATACAAATCTGTATAGTTGGCTGTTAATTTGATCCCCAGACACTGCAGTCCCTGTGTCCAAGTCCACGTAAAGTTTTGGGATAAAGTCTGCTAGCAAAGAGTGAGACGTCTAGTGCAGTGGACTTTGAGGCGTTTAGTTTAAGGCCTGAAATGCGGCCAAAAGTGGTCAGCAGGTCGATGGCATTAGGGGCTGAGGTATGTGGGGAGCTCAACATCAACAGCATGTCGTCTGCGAAAAGTGAAACTTTATGTTCCCTGCCTCCTAAGGGGATTCCTTTGATTGAGGTATTTTGACTTAGTTTTATTGCAAGTGGTTCTAGGGCCATGACGAATGATACAGGGGACAAAGGACATCCTTGTCTGGTGCCTCTCTGGATCTTGAAACTTGGGTAATGGAAGCCAGTGTACTTAACGCAAGCAGACGGGTTGGAGTACAAAGCTGCGATCCAAGAGAGGAATCCTGGGCCAAAGCCCCATTTATTTAAGGAGGACTGGAGGTATTGCCAAGAGAGGGAATCGAAAGCTTTCTCCACATCAAGAGAAAGGAGCATTGCCTCTAATTTTTGGTCCTTTGCCCCCTGTATCAATTGCATTATCCTGCGCACCCCATCTCCAGCCTGTCTTCTGCGTCTGATGGTCCCCTAATGGGGGTGGGGCTTTGTATAACTTAGATAGGCCTGCTGAGAATTCTTCAACCACTACTTGGGGGTTGCTAGTCTCCCCCCCGTCGTAGTCTTGAGTCTCACTGGTTTCATGGTAGGCTTGTGACACTTTAATTGGGAGGCCAGAAGGGTGCCTGGTTTATTTGTAGAAACATAGTATTTTTGAGCGTCTATAACGTCCCTCTGCCTCTTGAGATTGCAAGAGGTTAAGTTTAGTTCTGGAGAGCTCCATTTGGCGGAGATGTTTGGAACTGGGGGTGGTTTTAAAGGTCCCTACATCCTTAAAATATTGGGACTGAAGTTGTTCTGAGAGTATTGATCTTCCCTTTTTCTTTCTAGAAACTGTGGCAATAAAGTGTCCTCTCATAACAGATTTAAAGGCACCCCAGACCATAGTTGGTGAGGTTTCTGGGTTCTCATTTATAGTGAAGAATTCTAAAGCAACTTTGCTAGCATCCTCCACCAAGGGTTTTGAGGACAGCAGCGAGTCGTTCAACATCCATGAGGACGGTTTGGGTTTAATGACCACAGAGTTGCACGTCATTGCCACCAAGTCGTGGTCTGACCACGGGACAGGGTAGATTTTTGTCTGACCCACCTGTGACATAAAGGTGGAGAGGACAAAAATGTGGTCTATCCTGGTATGTAGCTTATGGGGGGCAGAGTAATGTGTGTAGTCCCTTTTATGAGGGTGCATATCTCTCCATGGGTCCACTAGATGTGCATTATCTATCAACTCTGTGAAGCGTTTGCTATTTTGAATTGTAAGGGCGTTTGGGGGGAGTGATCTATCCAGGGATGGTTGCAGCGTTAAATTTGAGTTCCCGCACATAAACATAGCTCCCTTTCCGCGCTTTTGCAATAATGAGCACATACGGGCCAGGAAAGGAATCTGCTTGGTGTTTGGCATGTAGTAAGAGAGAAATGTTACCTCATCATCCTGTAAGGTTCCTTGAAGCAAAAGATATCTACCGCCAGGGTCTGCTATCTGTTTATGGCAGGTAAAAGAAAGCCCGTTACAAAATGCTATTAGAACACCTTTCTGCTTAACTTGGCTGACCGCCTAAAACAACAAGGGGAATTTATGGTTAAGAAATTTTGGTTTGCAAATAGATGAATAGTGTGTTTCCTGGAGACAAATTATGTCTGCGTGGATTGAATTAAAACATTTAAATGCTCTGGACCTCTTATTCGGGGAGTTTAGCCCCTGAACATTCACTGATACTATATTAAGTGACATCTTCATTTAGGAAGGGACTATCTCCCTTGAGGAGCGGATTGTGCTTACCTGGGCTCCCACAGTGGGGGGGGGGGGGTGTTGGTTTTGAGGTGGGTGGATGAATAGGGGGGAAAGGGGGAGGGGAAAGGGGTGGTAGAGTTAGAAGAATTAAATACATTAAGTAGATGTTGCTCACATTTCTGTGTGCGAAAGAGCCTGTCCAAAGGTAGGGGGCGTCCAGTGTGGGTCAGGAGGCTATCCTGAGTATATTAAAAGGGCATTAAATGCTATAACATTTTGATATAAAACAGAATTAAACAAGGTCTCCGGCTGGTGGGATCCGGCCCAGCCACCCAGGGGCGGCACCCCGTCGCCCACCCTATGGGGTCCCCCCTGAGGGCGACACGCCATTTCCCACCAGTCCGAGACTATCTAGGCCGCATGGCCAACCTTTATAAAAAAACATTATTATAAACATTATTATTACATATTACAGAGAGAGTGAAAAGAGAGGCTTTGTTATAGTAGCAAAAAAAATTTGGGCTTCCAGAGTCCTAACACTTGCTGGTTGTTTGGCACCCTAGAAGGCAGCCCAGGCGCCTAGTATGACCACTGTTGCAGGTCAGACAGGTACCCAGACACAGGGTGTGTACTGAGGGGGGTTATCCCTGAGAGTCCCCCACTCCGGCGGTGCACATGGTCGTTGGTGAGACCTCAACGGGATAACCGTGGCATCCCAAATATGTACGTTGGCTGAGAGAGCATGGGTCCCTGTATCTGGTTATAACTCAGTAGAGGTGTCAGGGAGTGTTGCACTCAGTCCTTCTGTGAAGGGGGGAACATTTGAGACAAAAGACGTTTCATCGCTGGGGTTTTCTGAACTTGTTTGGTGAGTCGTGGCAATGGGGTGGCTTGAATGTTGCTGCTGTAGCCAGGCCTTTGTGTTCTTGGTGTAGAGGGTAGAGAAGAGGTTGTCTTATCAGGTTCTGGTATACGGATGTCCAGAGATTTAAATTTATCCAGAAGCTCTGGGAGAGAGGAAGCTTGGACTTGTTTCCCTTGGTATGAGAATGAGAGCTTAAAGGGGAAGCCCCATCTATAGCGTATTCCCTGCGCCTGCAGGGCCAGGAGGTATGGCCGAAAAGATCTTCTTTTTAAGATGGTGGTTTGGGATAAATCAGCAAAGATTTGATAGCTGTGCTTCTGAAATTTAAGGGGTACTTTATCTCTGGAAGCTTTCAGTACAATTTCTTTTTTTTGGTAGAAATGGAATTTGACAATGATGTCACGTGGTGGGCCCTCTGCAGGTCTTCTGGTTAGGGCCCTATGAGCTCTGTCTAATTCCAGTCTCTCTAGTGGGATTTCAGGTACTAGCTCCTGTAAAAGGGCTGTGATATTGCCCACTGTGTCTTCCATAGTTTCCGGCAACCCCCTGAATCTCAGGTTAGATCTGCGGTTGCGATTTTCCAGCTCAGAAGGGGGTGATTTCTTCTTGGAGTTGCTGTAATAAAATCCCCTGGTTATCTAAAACTGTAGTGGCATAATCCATGCGGGATTCTAATGCATCTGTACGTCCCCCCAAATCTCTGATCTCTTTCAGGAGGGTGTCAGTATGCCTGGAAGACACTGCAGTAACTTTCTCCCTCACTATGGTTCTCAGCTGGCTGAGGAGGGCCTGGTTTGCTGTGGGGCTCTGTGCTGCAGTCTGTGTGGATGGAGGGTGCTGGGGCCAGCTATCTGTGGAGTCAAGAGAAAGATCCTCCCCAGTGCTTATCCCCCCACTGATCTCCATACTTGGAGGAGGGCTGTGAGCTGTCTCCTCCTCAGCACTTTCAGGGACTGCTGCCATCTTGCCTGCTGGAGCTGCTGATCTACGTGTCTCCCTAGCAGCTTTCTTCCTGCTGTGAGCTGTGTTCATAGCCTCTGGTAAGTGGACTGGGGTTTCCAAAGGTCTCCTGTGCCTTTTAGGGGCCTCTCACGATCTGCCCTGCTGCTGCTGTGTGCTTCCAGCCTCTCTGACCTGTGGAGCTGAGCTAGCAGGCATCCATCTTGCTCGGCTGCATGGCCACGCCCCACGCAATAAAATTTATTGACAAACTTACATTTTTCATTACAAAAAAACACTACTAATTGCAAAAAATTATTATTTTTTTTTTGCACATATTTCACCAAAAAGTATTGAGAATACACTAAAAAAAAGCCAAACAAGACATTCCATGTTGAAGCCCAGACTCTGTTGAAAAAAACAATATATAATTTTTCTGGGAAATCCCTGGAAATCCTTTCCAAAATCACAGTTGAACATGTGTAGTGCAAAATAGTGAAACATGGTCTGGCAACACAGGGTGACAAAAGCTGCAGGTAGGCTGGCAGTGAAAGGGTTAAAGGCTTAACTCTGCCAAAATTTTCCTAAATATATTTTCCTAAAAAATCCTGCTAAAATCACTGTAAATCAACATAGCGCAAAATGGTGAAAAATGAGCTGTCAACAGAGGGTGACCAAACCTCAAGTAGGCTGCCAGTGTTTAAAGGTTAAAAATACCTGTGTGTACTTTCCGGAAATATATGGCGCACACTTTGTCTGCAGAGCTGAAATTTTCAATTAAAATTACCTTTATGCTTTACTTCGGGTGTTTGGCAGCTCTTCCCTTGACAGTACCTATGCATGTTGGGTATTGTTCTGTTTGCGGGAACTTCCTTTTCAGATTTAACGTGTTTTTATTGTTTGCATTTTAGGAAAATGTGGCTTTGTATCCATAGAGCATGTCAGAAATCTGCGAGTACGTCAACAAGCCTGGTGCATCTAGAAAATTTGAGGTATGTATTTCCAAAGAATATATAGCTTGTGGAAGGATTTCAAATGTAATATTTTTCTAGAAATGCTGCAAGGTGCATATAGTAGTGGTATTTTATCTGAGAATCCGTTTCAGTTTGAGGAAGTCTCCTGGGCAGGAAAGGGTGTCTACCAATAAATATGTAGTACTCTTGAAACAGTGAGAAATGGGGCTTTTACGTGCAATATGATCTTATTTGTTTTTATTTGAGATTTGTAAAAAAATAACACAAAATAATTCAAACAAGCTATTTCACGTCAAAACCCAAACTCTGATGAAAAAAGAGATCCCTGGAAATCCCTGGAAATCCCTTCAAAGTTCACAGTTGAACATGTATAGCACAAAATAGTGAAAAATGGTCTGGCACAATAGTGAAAATGGTGACAAAACCTCTAGGTAGGCTGGCACTTAAAGGGTTAAAGACACCCTATTTAACATTGAAACTGCATGTTATATTTTTTTTTGGGGGGGGGGGATGTTTTCAGCATTTTTTCAAAAAAATGTTTGTCCAAATTTTTTTTTTTTTTATTTGTCATTTTCCCTTTTATTTGAATGCCACTTAATTTGCATTCATGAAAGCCGGGAAAATGACAGCAGGAATCTTATTTTTCTTTTTAATGTTACTTACATTTTTAAAAAATGTGGGGTCCTTGCCCAAAGGCTACCAGCCAGGACACCAAGCATAAGGGTTTGCAACCCAGGGCTCACAGGCTATTGGTGGCCCCTGTCCCTGGAAGTTACCAGGGGTGCCTTTGCCAAAAAAAAAAATACCAACAAATATGAATAAAAAAAAAAACAGGCAGGTTAGATAAAACCAAAAATTCCAAGACAATTACCAAAATATATTATAAAGTAAACCCCCAGGTAGTTAAAATGAATGTCTTTTATGAACTGCATTTAGTACAACACTTAAAACTTAAAAATACACTTAACAAATCAAAAGTTGGCCCATTGTTCATTATTCAAAAATTGTATCCAACCAAGAATGGCAAAAAAATTATCAAAAAATATTAAAAAAAATAAACCTCTGTGTTAAATGGGATGCCTTTAACCCTTTTGTTGCCAAGCCCGTAACACCTACGTGCTGGCTTGGCTGGGCCTTAAGTGCCAAGCCCGTAGGTGTTACGTGCTTGACTTTCCTCGCTTGTAGTTTAAAAAGTAAAAACAACAAATACTCACCTGACCCCTTGTTGGATCCGGCCGGGTCTCCTCTTTAATTTGGTGCCATCCGATCCCCCGTGGGGGGTCGGATGGCTCCAGGAGAGCCCCCGGAATAGGCCACCCCCCCCCCGCTTCTGCAGCAGCAGCTTCTAACTGTAAAAAAAATAAAAAATAAAAATGACATTCACTTACCTGTGTGTGCGCTGGCTCCCGCTGTCCCTCCTCTTCACCTGGGGGGGCTCCGATCCCCCCCCAGGACTTACCGATCTTCAGGAGAGAGCCTGGGAGGCTCTCTCCTCTCTTCTTCTCGATGGCGGCCGCCATCATCCCTCTAAGCCCCGCCCCCTTGGGGGCGGGGCTTATGAAGTCATCCCGGCCCCGAACGGGCTTCATCTTTCTCAGCTTCTCAGATGCCGGTGATCGGCGCTGGGGAAGGAGGTGACAGGAGATCCTCTGATCTCCTGCCTTCTCCTTCTCTGGATGCCGATCACCGGCATCTGTCAGCTGAGCGGCGAGGGACAAGAGCTTGCAATTGAAGGTAAGTACAGTAAAAAAAAATTTTTTTTTTTTCTAATAAAATACTTTTTATTATTGTGTGGTGTTTTTTTTTTCACATTAACCCTTTGTGAGCTGGTAAGGGGTCCATGAGACCCCTTATACCAGTTCACAAGGCTGGGGGGGTGGCAAGTCACCTGCCCTAGCGGGTGGCTTGCCATTAACCCCCGCACCCCCATTACCTGCCTCCCCAAAGGCCAGGGGGGGGCAGAAGAGCCCGGGCCCACATAGGCTATGTGGGCTCGTAGGCTGCAGGGTGGGGGGGCCACCAAAGCTGGCCCCCCCACTCTGTGCCTACAAGCCCCCATAGCTGGTCCCGGGCTGGTTACTTTGGGTAAGGGGGACCCCACATCATTTTTTTTTTTGGATTTTGAAGGGTTTTTAACCCTTCAAAATCCAAAAAAAATGGGGTCCCCCTCCCCGGGAAGGGGGACCCTATGTCATTTTTTTTTTTAATTAACCATTTGTCATCCAGCAGCTATAAAAGGCTTCTGGGCAGGAAAGGGTGTCTACCTATACATATGTGGTATCGCTGTAACCGGGAGAAATTGGGGTTTCTCACGCAATAAGATTTTATTGACAAACTTACATTTTTTATTACAAAAAAACTCTACAAATTGTAAAAAAATGTTTTTTTTTTATTTTTTTTCACACATTTCACCCAAAAAAATCGAGAATACACCTAAAAAATACAAACAAGACATTTCATGTTAAAGCCCAGACTCTGTTGAAAAAAACAATATATAATTTTCCTGGGAAATCCCTGGAAATCCCTTCAAAAATGACAGTTGAATATGTGTAGCGCAAAATGGTGAAACATCGTCTGGCAACAGGGAGTGGCAAATGCTGCAGGTAGGCTGGCAGCGAAAGGGTTAAAGCAGCACTTAGTAAAACACTTAAAACTAAAAAAAATGCAATTTAAAAATAAAATCAGGCTATTCTTCATAAAAATTGTATCTAACTAAAAATACCCAAAAAGTTACCAGACAAGCAGCCCATAAACTTTTACATGTCCGGGCTGAACCCTGACACACACTTCTGGTTGAAGTCCATGTTCAGGTCCGGGGACACAAACTTGCAAATTTCAGTACGAACCCGAACTTTGCGGTTCAGGTTCGCCCATCATTACTTACAAATTATACAATAGGAAATGGTAAGTTGGTGTAGATTTTTGTCAAAAGTCTGATGGATAAAAAAAATATTCCAGACTCACCATAATGATTATAAGCTACTTATCTAAAATACCAATGGATCTTGAACTACAACAAGACCAACAGTTACTTGGCATCAAGGATAATTTAGAATCCTGGGGGATACACAAAGTCATCCATTCCAAATCGATATGCCCCAGACAGGAAGCTTGAAAATGTGGGGTTTTGTTGCTCACTGAATCTGGTCCTCTAAAGCTAGAGAATGCGTATAAGCATCTAAATGCCCCCCCCCCCCCCCGCCAGTATGTATGTATAAATGTCTTAACTTTTTATTGTAAAAATCAGGCTACTTCTAATATGTAGATACTTGCAGTAAGCACCTCATCCTGAGACATAAATGTGGCAGATTCACTTTGAAGATGCTATTACTTTTCATGCTAAAATGCATTCGGTTTCTGCCATTAATAAAGTAAGCTAACTCTATGTAAAGTAAGAAGTCTCCAAAAAGTGTTTTGGTCCACTTACTATGGTCGCTAGGAGAGCAATACATGTTGTAAAACTTACCTAATCTTGGAATCCTGAGATGCTAATATCAGAAATCAGCAAAGCACTCTGCTTTGCCACAGCATCCCTGCTCCTTCTGCATATTTAGGACTGTTGGCCACTCTGCTTGGGGTTAGGGGCTTTGATGGCATAATCATGATTCAGGGTAAGTAGCCCAGACCAGAAAATCAAGCAGCTATTTGCAGTGTATAGAGACAAAACAGCTGCAGCTCGTATTCAGAAAGAAAGAAAATACAAAACAGACAAACAGTCAAGTAGTCAAGAGGAATATAAAAAATATACAGTAGTTACAGTATCTATAGTAGTTAAAATATAAGTTGTTGAAGTAGGGAATTTACCAATGCTTAAGGGAATACTCATGCCATGTGTCACAACCAGGCATGTGAGAATGCTGTTTTTAGGAAACAGGAGGATTGACCAGAAATTGGTGTCTGGACTGGGACCTTTACTGGACTTAATTGTAAAAGAGTGTGCTGGGAACAAAGCTATGGACAAGCAATGCACGTATTGACTAGGAGCAGGGGCACAGATCAGGTCAGGCAATCAGAATCACAGACTGAGAACTGGAACATAAATACATGCAGATAACCCATATGCACCACCAGAGACGCAACCAAATGTCCACCCAGAACATAGAAGACCTGGTATCCTGTACAAACAAGCACATAGAGCAGGGTTCCCCAATTTTTTTTTACCCTGAGAGCTACATTAAGCACTGAACAATATTCGCTAGCCACATTCAGTGGCAAGAGATCACCATGTTGCATGTCCAATCATCTTGCATCACTTTTTTCTTAGCAGAAGGGCAGGTCTCTCCAGTCCTTAAAAATATAAGTGTGATTCCCTCTTACCTCCTGTGATACGAGTGTGACATGAATGATGGATGGTTTTTATATGATAAGGTATGATTCTACATGTCCCTGCATGTTCCTGCATATTTCAAGTTCACCAGATGATCCCATAAAGAATGAGTTGTACCGTGATGGGAACAGTGCGTGCTAGTGTGGAACAGCACAAACTGTTCATGCGTTATACAACAATGCTAAATAACTGGGCATGCGCAAGGTATTGCTCAGTAACATAAAATAAGGGGGATATTGCCGAGGGTTTAGGGACTTTTCCAGACTGCTGAAGTAGACGCACTTATGTCTGTGATGCAAGCCAGAACTCACTGAACCTTCTGTATTGAGTCCCCCAATACGGGAGTGATGCTACAATATCCGGTAATGTATTGATGCTTACTACCTATTATACAAATGATGATAGCTTAATAATAATGATGTTAATGTAAATTATAACTATACAATAAATATTCCAAAGATTCAATGATTACCATTTTATTTCCTAATTCGAATATTAGTGAGCGCAGTAAGTAGCCTAATGAGGCATTTATGTACTTGGTAATACACCTCCCCAAACTTAATAAGCAGAGTATGTGGTGCCCCCCCCCCCCCAAAGTCCTCACAAGTTTATTATGCAGTATGTGTGTGCATCCCCCCAGTCCCTGGAAGCATATTATGCTGAGTGAGAGTGGATCTCACAGTAGTATGCAGAGAGAGCCTGGACCCCCCTCTGGAACCACGCCTACTCCTGACCAGTTGTGGTGGGTGGACATTTACCCTGGAGAGTAAAACGTTCTCTTATATCTACATGTGTAGATGATTAAGGATCATCCATCCTGAAGTGCATTACACGGCCGGGGGGGGGGGGGTGTCTTCTGTTTATTTACTTTTTATGCATTTCATCTGGATTTCGAAATTTACTACTAAAAGTTACGTTTTATCTGGGGAGCAGATGGATTAAAACCTTGTATTGCCCCTTTAAGAGAGCTGCCTTAAAGTAGAACAAAACCCTTGATTTTGACTTTCCTGGGTTCTGTTCCATGCCCCTGGGGCATCCCAAATTTGCATGTCCCACTGTGTAAAACTACCCAGCAAGCCTCTATTCACTAGCCTCTGCTTGGTCTAGTGATGCAAACATAACACAAAATAAGTCAATGCAGGTTCTGGATTCAGGCTGCGACCTGCACAAACGCAGCCCTCATCTGTGATAGAAAGCAAATAATGATTGAACCCCCTAAGGATGGAGAAACAGCGCATTTCAGCACAATTCTATATCTGCACATGTCAGGATATGTATCACATACTGCAAATGGCTCAGTACCAGGCATTTTCATTGATATTGCTTATATTTCATTTGCAGTGTGAAATCATCTATTAAACTGAAACCTCCTTTCTTATTGTGGCTACCCTCAGATGATTTGCTATTTACCATACAATACAATACCTCTTTTAAATGTTTAGCAGCCTATAGTTAACAGTTATATTGTCATTCCTCTAAGTATTTGTGCTCCACTATCTAAGGTGCACACAAAGCAGAGAAGTGCGCATTTGATTTTGAAGTAGGGCAATTTAATAATGCCAATTCCTTTGCTATTACAAGAAATTATTATAGATTTCATGATATTCAAAGTGAGTGGTAAAGCAAAGGTTCCATTTGAACACTTTAGCCCTCTAATTATGCTACATGATCAAATAATTCTACTCCAAAAAATATATTTTGAATATGTTTTCACCTTTTAAAACTTTGTTCCTGTCTTCTTTAGAAATATATCTTTTGTCAGAGAGTCTAGAGGTAATAATTAGATTTTTCTTCATTAACACTTCTCAAGGACATAAATATTCATTGTGCAAAAATTCAAAAGCCTGCAGCAGTTTTAGCTACACTGATTAAGGAACTAAAGAGAAAACGAATGTATATGGGAATCTGAATATTTTGTGTTTTATTAATTCATTGTCCAGCCTGAAAATGTTCCAGACAAATAATTTAAAGAAAAATAAATAAATATATATGTAATGTAGCATCTATATGTCATGTCAAACCGCCCACTTCCTGTAAGTTGACACATGCCCCACCCGTTTGTGGGTGTGGCTTGTGAGTGTGGCTTTCCAAGACCACTTACGCAATATCTGGCATGGTCATGCTCAGCCTGCCCCTATACATGTATCCAGTGTATCATATGTCCGGTCCAGACTACGTATATCCAGTGTATCGTATATTGTGGCATTGTGGTTTGACGCATGGGTAGTATGCATTCCTTGTAAAAATACATGCCAGACACACTCTCTGCACATTCTGGGGTGCTCACAGTGTGGTTTCCTCGTAAAAATACATGTCCAGATACATCCACTGCATGTTCCGGACAAGTCCAGCCAACACCCCACCGCATGTGCAAAGGTCCAAATTTTAATATGTATAGATTCATAGATTGCTCTGGTGTAGCATAATTGATGAGGTATGGTCTTAACAAACATATTGACCTATTTTTCATTCATCATTACAGACATACACACATATGAACAACACAACCTGAACCTTTCATTTATAGAATGATTATTTATTTATAGAATCCACTATAAATGTCTGAACTTAACAATGTGTTCTTAACAAGTGTGCATTTCATGTTTTAGAACCATACCGTGAAAGTTGTCCTGGCTCATTGTACCACATATCATACCATAACTTTTGAAAACTGGAAAGAGGGACACATGAAGAATTTTGCACTAAAACCACGCCCCAGCCACACCCCCAACCACGCTCTTAAAGGGAAACACCAGCAGGGCATTGAGCCACCCGCAGGACACTGTAAGGTGTCCCATTTCCCAAATCGGACATACCTAATCCCAGTGTGAAAAAAACTAACCCAGAGATAACCCTAGATGAAGGTGACTAGTCATAAACACAACTAAAAATATGTGCTCAAAACAAGTACTCTACAGACCCATATACATTGTTCAAATACTAACCAACATGAACGTGAAACTACCCCACCACCAAATCCCCCCACCCCCCCTTATTACCATAACCACATCAAATTACCCTAAAACCAACACAACCTATATACCAAGTGCATACTACCACCCAAACAATGAATACATGTACCTATAAGTGCAAGACCCAAACACTACTCATTGCAAAGGAACTGTATAAAGGGGCCAAGAACACCCCTAACATGAGACACGTCACTTCAGGTAGATGTAGGATCTATAATGCCGATTCAGGCAGATTCAACTAATCTTGTGACAAAATCTATAAGACAAACTGTGAACACAAACAAAACAAAAAGTGAGTGAATGCCAATACCCTATGTTACTGTGCAATGGTATATCAGGAACCTGTGTACCCCAAGCTTACCCAAGTATGCCACAAATTAAACATTAACCATAAACAGTGCTCCATGTGACTAAACCCTTACAGTGCAAGTGAAATCTGGCCAAAACATACATATAAGAGCCCCCCAAAAATAATTATGTGTATAACTATGTGGCATCTTGTCATATATAAGGTCAGAACCCTCCATTGTCTATTAACACCACAGCTATTGCATTTTTTGGCCTCAGGGGAAAGGCCTCTCATCACTCATATATGTATCAATTCGAGCACTTGTTAATGTAATATTTAAGGGCAGTGCCCTGAATTGTCAGTCCAAACATTAATTTTCTATTGATATAAACTTATCAAGCCACATCAAGGTATACTATCACACATTTACAACTGAACATGGAGGAGGGGTCATTTTATATAACATTATCGAGTAACGCATCTTTGAAAATCTATCCAGATAATACAATCTTGTGCTTCATGACCAAACTCGCAAAATCTGTTAACCTCCATGGTGGGTGGGAAGTTGCACTTACAGAGATTCAATATCCACACACCTGGAACACCTTTGAACAACACATAATTTTTTATGCTGGTAAAGCAAGCAGTGATGTTAAGCAATATTTCCTTAAAGCAGGATATTACACAAGCATCTCAGAGCTTGTCAAATATATAAATGCCAAATTAGAAAGTGTGCAGATTAAAGGAAACCTTATTAAATTACCTTATGATGACGAGAAAAACCAGCTGCCAACACTTTATCACGCATTTTAGGCCTAAATATCCATATGCCAGTCAATCTAACAGCCATGCATATATCAACTGTCTCACAAACGAAGCCGCAAATAAATGCATTGGCTATACAGACCCAGACCATACCCTCAAAAGATAACTTTTTAAAACCTGAAGAGCAAGAAATTCTGACACACTCCTCAAAAATTATGCTAGTAACATTATTTACATTAGTTGCACATGGGAAGGAGAAATCTGTATCATGATTACACACTAAATAAACAAACACTTGGTAAAACAACAATGGAAAAGGACCTAGGGGTTTTAGTTGACAATAAGCTCAACTGTAGTAATCAATGCCAGGTAGCTGCTGCCAAAGCAAATAGGATCATGGGGTGCATCAGGAGGGGAATAGGTGCTCATGACCAGAGCATCATTTTACCCCTGTACAAGTCACTGGTCAGACCACATATGGAGTACTGTGTACAGTTCTGGGCACCTGTGCTTAAGAAGGACTTATCAGAACTGGAGCGCGTTCAAAGAAGGGCAACAAAGTTAATAAAAGGAGTGCGGGGACTAGAGTACCCTGAAAGATTGTCAAAGTTAGGTTTATTTAGTTTAGAAAAAAGACGATTGAGGGGTGATCTAAAAACTATGTATAAATATATTCGAGGTCAATACAAAGATCTGTCCCACAATCTATTTATACCTCGGAGTGTAACTATAACCCGAGGGCATCCACTAAGGTTAGAGGAAAGGTGCTTTCTCCACCGACATATGAGGGGATTCTTCTTTGTAAGAGCAGTGAGACTATGGAACTCGCTGCCAGAGGAGGTAGTAATGAAGGATACAGTAAAAACGTTCAAAAGTGGTCTTGATGCCTTCCTGGCATGTAATAACTTTTCCAGCTATGGCTACTAGACCACTGGAAGAAGATCTATAGTGGCCGGGATGCCCTCCTTGCATGTAATAACATTTCCAGCTATGGCTACTAGACCACTGGAAGGAGTTAAAGTGGACTGTCACCCACCCCTGATCGGCCCGGGAATCTATAAGATTCCCGGGCCGATCACCTCCCTCACCGCGGCACATCCGAGATCGGGATGTCCCGCGGTGAGGGACCCCCCCCCAAAACCCCCAAAAAAGTCACCTCATCGGCGACGGCGGCAGCCGCCGCCGCCTCCCGCGCGCTCCTCTAGACGTGCGCGCGCCCGCGCCGGCCATTTGTGAATGGCCGGCGCGCGCCCTGTCAGAGCGACGTGCGGGAGGTGGCGGCTGGCGCACTGTCTTGTCCGCCGCTTGTCCGTGGCTACGTGGGAGCGTGGTGAGGTGAGTTTTGGGGGCTTTCTGGGGGGTTTTACACAGCGGGACACCCCTAATCGGGGTGCCCCCCTCAAGTGGACCAAAACCCAGGATAGTCAAAATCCTGGGTGTTGGTCCACTTTAAACAGGCTGAACTGGATGGACTAAAGTCTTTATTCAGCCTTACATACTATGTTACTATGTTAGTAACAAAAGATTTTAGCCTGTTATCAAAGCTGAATTCTGTACATTATTTGTTTACACGGATACAATGCAACACCTATTAGTAGGTAACAGTTACATACAAGTTCCGCATTGTAGAAATTAGAATTAGATCATAACACAACGTTACACAAGCCAGACTACATCCCAATAAGCAGGTAGCATTTTGATACCATTACTATTTCAATTCTATCAGACTAGAACAGGCCAGTTAAATTCAAGTATGGTAAATGCATAGTGCAATTACATTTTAGACAGTGGAAGGAGTCACCATATTAAAAATGCTGAACAAGGATGTATACGGTGATCCCAACATTTGTACCCAATATTAGGCTCGATTCAGAGAGACACCTAAAAACTTTCGCTTTGGTGCCGACGTCGTAAGATTTTCAAAATTTCCCGCTCTCGCATGAACGTTCGAGCGATTCTATGCATGCTTCGTAAACCTTCCGTAGCGCGTCCGTGTGCTCGTATGCCAGAGTACGCAGACGAGGCTGTCATTTTCCATCGAAAATGTTCAGATTCATTTTTCACAACTACCAACGTAGCCTTTCGTTTTTGCCCTTTTCCCATCGTATCCTCACACGAATCCTATCATTTTCCCGCTACATCCTGCTTCATTTTTTCCTAAAATATCTGGCCAGACGAAATTCTTACGATATTGCGCCTGCGCACTACAAACTTCTCTCATTAAAGTGCTCGCCTACATAATTTCACTTCCATCACTAAACTCACCCTAACCACTTCGCGCTATCCTGCCTTTTCCCTTGAGGTCCCTTAAAGCTCACCCTAACCACTTCGCGCTATCCTGCCTTTTCCCTTGAGGTCCCTTAAAGCTCACCCTAACCACTTCGCGCTATCCTGCCTTTTCCCTTGAGGTCCCTTAAAGCTCACCCTAACCACTTCGCGCTATCCTGCCTTTTCCCTTGAGGTCCCTTAAAGCTCACCCTAACCACTTCGCGCTATCCTGCCTTTTCCCTTGAGGTCCCTTAAAGCTCACCCTAACCACTTCGCGCTATCCTGCCTTTTCCCTTGAGGTCCCTTAAAGCTCACCCTAACCACTTCGCGCTATCCTGCCTTTTCCCTTGAGGTCCCTTAAAGCTCACCCTAACCACTTCGCGCTTTGTTTCTTCTTCCATTTTCACACCCTAAAACTTACCCAAATCACTTAGCGCCTTGTTTCTTCTTCCATTTTAGGTCCCTAAAACTTACCCAAATCACTTAGCGCCTTGTTTCTTCTTCCATTTTAGGTCCCTAAAACTTACCCAAATCACTTAGCGCCTTGTTTCTTCTTCCATTTTAGGTCCCTAAAACTTACCCAAATCACTTAGCGCCTTGTTTCTTCTTCCATTTTCACACCCTAAAACTTACCCAAATCACTTAGCGCCTTGTTTCTTCTTCCATTTTAGGTCCCTAAAACTTACCCAAATCACTTAGCGCCTTGTTTCTTCTTCCATTTTAGGTCCCTAAAACTTACCCAAATCACTTAGCGCCTTGTTTCTTCTTCCATTTTCACACCCTAAAACTTACCCAAATCACTTAGCGCCTTGTTTCTTCTTCCATTTTAGGTCCCTAAAACTTACCCAAATCACTTAGCGCCTTGTTTCTTCTTCCATTTTCACACCCTAAAACGTACCCAAATCACTTAGCGCCTTGTTTCTTCTTCCATTTTCGGTCCCTAAAACTTACCCAAATCACTTAGCGCCTTGTTTCTTCTTCCATTTTAGGTCCCTAAAACTTACCCAAATCACTTAGCGCCTTGTTTCTTCTTCCATTTTAGGTCCCTAAAACTTACCCAAATCACTTAGCGCCTTGTTTCTTCTTCCATTTTCACACCCTAAAACTTACCCAAATCACTTAGCGCCTTGTTTCTTCTTCCATTTTCGGTCCCTAAAACTTACCCAAATCACTTAGCGCCTTGTTTCTTCTTCCATTTTAGGTCCCTAAAACTTACCCAAATCACTTAGCGCCTTGTTTCTTCTTCCATTTTAGGTCCCTAAAACTTACCCAAATCACTTAGCGCCTTGTTTCTTCTTCCATTTTCACACCCTAAAACTTACCCAAATCACTTAGCGCCTTGTTTCTTCTTCCATTTTAGGTCCCTAAAACTTACCCAAATCACTTAGCGCCTTGTTTCTTCTTCCCTTTTCGGTCCCTAAAACTTACCCAAATCACTTAGCGCCTTGTTTCTTCTTCCATTTTAGGTCCCTAAAACTTACCCAAATCACTTAGCGCCTTGTTTCTTCTTCCATTTTAGGTCCCTAAAACTTACCCAAATCACTTAGCGCCTTGTTTCTTCTTCCATTTTCACACCCTAAAACTTACCCAAATCACTTAGCGCCTTGTTTCTTCTTCCATTTTAGGTCCCTAAAACTTACCCAAATCACTTAGCGCCTTGTTTCTTCTTCCATTTTAGGTCCCTAAAACTTACCCAAATCACTTAGCGCCTTGTTTCTTCTTCCATTTTAGGTCCCTAAAACTTACCCAAATCACTTAGCGCCTTGTTTCTTCTTCCATTTTAGGTCCCTAAAACTTACCCAAATCACTTAGCGCCTTGTTTCTTCTTCCATTTTCACACCCTAAAACTTACCCAAATCACTTAGCGCCTAGTTTCTTCTTCCATTTTAGGTCCCTAAAACTTACCCAAATCACTTCAGGGACATCACAATGTTGCTTTTCAAATATGTCATTGGCCCCTTGTTTTTGTTAAATGTATGTGTGCAAATAAATGGGACAACATGTTTTTTTGCTTTTTTGGAATTTATTGGTCAATTGCCATTTGTGGTAAAAATGTTTGGCCCAACTTTGGCCCTAAAAAATTAAAAACTATATACAAATTGTTGGTTGGTTCTTAAAAATATATACACTAATTTTTTGTTAAAAACTTTAAAAACTAGATACAATAAAAACCTTTTTTTAAAACAATAAAACTATATACAAAAAACTTGGGTGTTTAACCAATAAAACTATGTACAAATCAAACTATTTACAAATCTACAGGGCCAGGAACCAGGACACTAGTCTTCCTCTTCTGTTGTCCCCAACGTGTCCCGCATCGCCTGCAGATCGGCCACCAACTCAAGGACCCTCCGATTCATATCAGCAAGTTGCTGTCTTGTGGTCCCTGGCAAAAAATCAGACAAACAAATTATTCGGAGAACAATACATGTTTCTCACCTGTGGATTTAAAGTATTTTAATAAACAAATTAACTATAATGCACAGATGTCATTAATGACAGGAATTAAGGTTAGGAAGTGGCCACAGGTCATTAAGATAATTCAGTGGCCACAGGACAGTTGGGCAACTAATTAAGCTAATTCAGTGGCCACAGGACAGTTGGGCAACTAATTAAGCAAATTCAGTGGCCACAGGACAGTTGGCCAACTAATTAAGCTAATTCAGTGGCCACAGGACAGTTGGGCAACTAATTAAGCAAATTCAGTGGCCACAGGACAGTTGGGCAACTAATTAAGCAAATTCAGTGGCCACAGGACAGTTGGGCAACTAATTAAGCTAATTCAGTGGCCACAGGACAGTTGGGCAAATAATTAAGCTAATTCAGTGGCCAGAGGACAGTTGGGCAACTAATTAAGCTAATTCAGTGGCCACAGGACAGTTGGGCAACTAATTCAGCTAATTCAGTGGCCCCAGGACAGTTGGGCAACTAATTAAGCTAATTCAGTGGCCACAGGTCCCTCTTATATTGGCATTGACTAGGGCATTATGTGTTTTGGTGTTCATGGGAATTTAGACAGAAATCTTTATAATGCAATGACTACTTACTTGGTTGGTGGCCGAGAGATGGCTCGTTGGGGACAACACCCTGAGGTCCTGGTTCCTGGCTCTGCTGTGAAGAAGTGCCTGTTGAAACATGGGCCAAATGGTTAGTTTGGATGTCTGATTCCGCAGTCCTCAAATGTTTTTAGCTAAGTCTGGGTCACATCACTCACCTTCTCCAGGGTCTTGTGGGCTCCTATCTGCTGCCTCCTCACCCACTACTTCACCCGCAACAGAAACATCTACAAAGACAGAATAAAGGATTCAGTTTGGTGATATCAGGAGCTAGCAATTATATGTTTGGGTGTAGACATGAAGAGTGACATACCAGAGGATCCCGCATGCGTGGCAGGGTACGACTGCCTGCCCACGCTGTGCCGCCCCTCCTCTGTGGTAAGGTCCAGGGGCTGGTCTGAGGAGGCCACAGAGGAGGGGTCGGCCCGTCGCCCTGGAGATCCACCACCTTCACTCCCAGCTGCAGAATCATGCAGCACTGGTCGGCCTGGGCGCCTCCGGGTGCGGCGAATTCTGTAATCCATTTCCAACACTACAAAAGAGAAGGCATTATAAATAAAAGGCCTAAATTCTGTCCTAGTTACATCTTGCATGCAAGCGCTATGTACTTACTTGGGAAATGGATTCCAAAAAACCTCCGCACCCGGGGCATGTGCAGTCGCTTCAGGTCCGACCAATGCTGCATGATCTGTGTGTGGGTGAAGGTGGTGTCGGTCTGGTGTTGTATCTCCGAGATGATCTCCAGGGCGACGTTTCGTTTGGCAAACGAGTTGGGCAGGTAGTCGTACCTGCGCTCCAGCATGGTCTGCAAAACAAAAAACAAACATAGCAAGAACTCAGAAATGCATATGTAGAAGAGGCAACAATACATTATTTGGTTCAATCACATGAACACATACACACACACACTTTTAGGCTAAGTTAACTTTCAAATATGGCAGCACTGTCGTTTGGCACGTGTGTGGCGTGCGCTTGGTTGTGCATGTAGTCGAACCAAAGCTTTAACAAAAAGATAACTTTTTGCGCATCCTTAACATGTAGAGCAACAATTAACAATCCAAGCAAAGTCGTTAAAAGACACCTACAAGCATGATTATCTCTTCTTGTTGGCGGGTGAAGATAGTGGGCGCCATCTTTCTTCTTCTTCTAGGCAGCAGATAAGCACGGCCCCAGCGGTTTCCGGGTTTCGCACGGCCGTGCGAACGGCCGGACGTGCGCGTAAGCGAACGCGTAGGCGTCACACGCCGGAGACCTTATTTAAAGGTCCCTGCACACACAGCTCATTCTCTTTGAGAGTCCACACAAAATGGCACCAAAAAGAAAACTTCCAGCTAAGAAGCAGAGCAAGCAGGCTGAGCAGGGCGTGGGTCCGCAAACAAGGTCGCAAGAGCCTAAAGCCCGACTAAGGGCTACCACCAAGGCTGCGGCAAAAAAGGAGGTTGCAGCACCACCACAACCAAGGAGCAAGGTAACCAAGGCTGCTAAAACTCCTGGCCCACAGATGGGTAAGAGGGGACGAAGCCCCACCCCACCCTGCCCCACATCACCCCCCCCACGTGGCACCAAGGCCATAGGCAAAGGCCAAAAACACCGGGCCAGAAGCCGCAGCAGGGGCCGAACCACCTCCCGGTCCAGAAGCCGCAGCAGGGGCCGAACCACCTCCCGGTCCAGAAGCCGCAGCAGGGGCCCAAGGCGCCGCAGGGGCCGAACCACCTCCCGGTCCAGAAGCCGCAGCAGGGGCCCAAGGCGCAGCAGGGGCCGAACCACCTCCCGGTCCAGAAGCCGCAGCAGGGGCCCAAGGCGCCGCAGGGGCCGAACCACCTCCCGGTCCCGAAGCCGCAGCAGGGGCCCAAGGCGCAGCAGGGGGCGAACCACCTCCCGGTCCAGAAGCCGCAGCAGGGGCCCAAGGCGCCGCAGGGGCCGAACCACCTCCCGGTCCAGAAGCCGCAGCAGGGGCCCAAGGCGCCGCAGGGGCCAAACCAGAACACGCTCCAGAAGCCCGAAAAGCCGCCAAAGGCCAACGGCCCCCTCCCCCCCCGCACGTGGCTCAAAAACTAAGGCCAAGCAAACCACCTCCAAGGCCCCACACACCCAGCCAACCACCTCCAAGGGCCCACAGACCCAGCCAACCACCTCCAAGGCCCCACAGACCCACAGCAGCAGCTCAAGGTCACCAACACCCTCTCTTGCTCGCCCACATTATCCTCCGGCACAGGTTGGCATGCATTCACCCTATGCCACATCTACACCTGCAACTTCAGGGTCCACCCAGCCAAGAACACCCAGTCCCTTCCCAAGTCCAGTAAGATCAACAGCCAGCCTCCAGTCCTTGAGGTCTCCTCCATCCCCCAGGCCAGAATGTCACCCCATTTGCAACCAAGCAGTGAGGAGCCACAACCACCCCGAAGAGGGCGCAACTTGCGCAGAGGACACTTGGGTGGCCGTTTTGCTGAGTCCCAAACTCTGGCATTGGCTACTGGGCTCACCTTACATTTTGATGAGCTATATGGTAGAAGATCAAAACACACCAGTAAACAGCGCAAAACCGAGATTTTTGAAGAACTCACCAGGCAAGTCAATGCAGCGGGTGAGGAACGTAAAGATATGGACCAGATTCAACGGAAGATTTCGGACCTGAAATATGCAGTGCGGAAGAAAGAGAATCTAAGGCGGATGCACAGGTAGCTAATGTTTGGGTTTTTATTATTCTTGTCTGTCCATCAGTGCGCTTAATTATGCTTACTATGTTTTTCAGCGAAACAACTGGCGGAGGTTTCCCAACCAAAATGCGCTTTACACCGGCTGAGGAGATGGTGCTGTCCTTATTACATCCCGTGGCCTTAGAGGGACACTCGGGCCAGCAGGACACCGACAACCCACCAATTCCTGCAGGTTAGTAATGTCTGAATGACCACACAAATGTATTGAAACATACACATACGCAGCACGGGCTACCTAAGCACATGGCTCTAGGGGGTGGGAGCAAGGGCTAGCTAAGCACATGGCTCTAGGGGGTGGGAGCAAGGGCTAGCTAAGCACATGGCTCTAGGGGGTGGGAGCAAGGGCTAGCTAAGCACATGGCTCTAGGGGGTGGGAGCAAGGGCTAGCTAAGCACATGGCTCTAGGGGGTGGGAGCAAGGGCTAGCTAAGCACATGGCTCTAGGGGGTGGGAGCAAGGGCTAGCTAAGCACATGGCTCTAGGGGGTGGGAGCAAGGGCTAGCTAAGCACATGGCTCTAGGGGGTGGGAGCAAGGGCTAGCTAAGCACATGGCTGTAGGGGGTGGGAGCAAGGGCTAGCTAAGCACATGGCTCTAGGGGGTGGGAGCAAGGGCTAGCTAAGCACATGGCTCTAGGGGGTGGGAGCAAGGGCTAGCTAAGCACATGGCTCTAGGGGGTGGGAGCAAGGGCTAGCTAAGCACATGGCTGTAGGGGGTGGGAGCAAGGGCTAGCTAAGCACATGGCTCTAGGGGGTGGGAGCAAGGGCTAGCTAAGCACATGGCTCTAGGGGGTGGGTTTGTTAGGAGTGCTCACTTTGACTAGGGAGTGTCATGGGTGTGGCCTGGTAATGTGCAAATTGACATCCACATACATGATGTTTAATGAAATGTGTGACAAATATGTCACTTTGAAGTGTAGAAAAGGAATGGGTGCTATGTATTAATTGAGAAGCACACGCCCCAATAACATCTTTGCCTGTTGGTCAATTTGGTTGGAGCTGGTTTAGTTGCACAACTGATTAAGATGGTTTTCTAGGAAGGTTTTATGCCATACAAATGTTCCCCACCAGAATCATATTGTAAGTGTTTTTTCCCACCTTAGTGTGTTAACTTCCTCCCCTTAAAGGGATGTTGCAACTCACACATCAGCCATTCTTTGCATGTTTGGTTTGAGACACGTGATGTGTCTAGTCTGGTTTAACAATCCATGCACTAATGTAATGGGATTCCTAGGGAATGCCAAGTGGCCACGTTGTGGGAGGGGCCCTTACTGCTTTGCCACGTTTCTTGGATTACCATATGTGTTCTTAAGCATAAACTATGCATAGTTGTGTGTATTAATCGCTGTTTTTCTTCAAAAGCAGGCCAGCATCATCCCTCAGCTAGTGGGGACTCCTCTGCCATGTTACCGCGTCCGTCTTCTTCCGCGCTGCATAGGACCCAGGATCCGATGTCTACGGTAAGTGTATTTTGAGGCTGTTGTGTATGCATGTAGCTTGCCATGTTTGGCTTGTGTGGTTTTTATAGGTATTCCACACACTGAACCTGTTTTTTTTTACATGTCCCCAACAGAGCCACACACTGATGGAGCAAATCCAGGAGCAGGAGGAAGATGGAAGCTTCATAGGAGATTCTGAAGATCTTCCCCTGGGACAGAATCTGCAACTGTCCCAAAATGTGTCTCCGCCAAATCCACAGCAGCAGAGTGAAGCTGGCTGCATGCTGCCTGCACATCGTGGGCAGCATGCAGAGACTGACCCTCCAGTCCCCAGTTTCAGATCTGCTGCTGAGGATTTGGCGAGCAGACCTGTGGCTGTTGGGGGTCCTCGAGCAACATCATCTGCACGCCCCACAACCCGGGGAATTGGGCGGCGTACTCAGCAACGTCGCCCAGTTTCCCAGGGGAGGGGCGTGCAGATGATGGAGTCAGCATGGCACCATGAGAGGCGCCTTTTTCGCCGCCAAAACCAACAAAATCAGGAGCATATTAGGGGCCAATTAGAGTCCCTAAATACTACCTTCAGTGCCGTGCTGACTGAATTGAGGACCCATAACAGCCACATGGCCAACTTGACTTCAGAAATTAGGTCAGGCATGGCCGAAATGCACACTAACCAAAGACACATTTTGGAACAGTTGCAGATTCTGAATGCCACACAGGCCCATGTTATGGCCCCCCCCCCCACCAAGGGCCCCAACCTGGGTTCTATGGGCATCACACATATTAAGGTGTGTTAGGCATGAATCTGGTCCATATCTTTGCGAAACCTACCCACTGGATTGACTTGTCTGGTGAGGGCTCAAAATCACAGATTTTGCGCTGTTCTTGCTCGGTTGCTTTTGATTATCCACCATATAGCTCATTCAAGGCCTGAGGTAGCCCAGTAGCCAATGCCAGAGTCCAAGACTCAGTGAATCGGCCACTTAAGGTGTTGCGCGGCTGCCATGGCCACAATAACATTTGTGGTGGCTCCTCATGTTTGGCGGCATGATTGGGTGACATTCTGGCCTCAACATCAAAGACCTTGGACCCTGGCTGTGATTGTACTGGATTTGGATTGGGACTGGGTGTTCTTGTTTGGGTGGCCCACTGACTTACAGGTGTAGATGTGGCATAGCTAGGTTTGCTTTCAACCTGTGTCGGTGGAAAATGTGGGCAAGCAGGAGAGGGATTAATTTTGTGCTATTTATTTTGTGTACAAATGTATGGAACATAATTGCATGTACAGGTGTTGGCCCAAAGTATGTGAGGGGCACTCACCTCCGATTCTGTTTGTCTCACATATACCTTTTACTAAGTAGTAAAAATTTTGGTTGGAACAAGCTCATGTGTGTGGTGTTTTGATATAGAAATATGAGTTCAAGTTGGCACCAAAACAAACAATAACCAAGGTCTACAAATAAATACTCAAACATAGTTTTTTTTTTGGGTTGCACAAATTCATTATTGTTTACTTCATAATGAAATTAAACATAGCCAAACAAACCCCAAAAAAAAAAAACACAAATTAAACTAAAAACTAAATTAGGAAAAATGTGTGGCTATTAAATTTGCCCGCACGGCTTGCCCAGACGCACTTGGCTGGCCCACATAGGCGTCGTCTGCCTCATCGGAGGGTGGAGAGGGTGGGCAATCCAGATATCGGGGGACCCTTTGCATAATGGCTAAATTATGGAGCGCGGCACATGCCATTATAATGTCAATGACCTTTTTCGGGTCATACTGCAGGGAGCCCCCAGTGTGGTCCAAGCACCGAAACCGGGTCTTGAGGAGTCCAAAGGCCCTCTCCACCACTGCCCTGGTCTTTCTATGTGCACGGTTATAGGCCTCTTGTGCTGGAGTTTGTGGCCGGAGGACCGGAGTCATGAGCCACGGCAGTAGTGGATACCCCAAATCTCCTAAATAAGCCCAAAAAAAAACAAAAAATTAATAACAGTAAATCATACATTGCCACGCAACATTACTACTGCAATAAAAATAAAAGAGGTATGTGACATTGTCACACAAACATGAGCATACAGATTGCAGATGCTAAACCAAGAATTAAACATATGTGATAGATGTGGGTCAAAAGTAGGCAAATAATACTGGGGATGGTGGGCAATCAGGCAGACTGTTAGCAGATATTGTTTCCTGCCTGTGCTGCAGAACAATGTAGTATGGTCTAACTTGACCTGCCCCTTTATAATTCTTGCCTTACTCAAAAACCGGTGTAAGCCGGCCCCTGCACTTTATCCCGCTCACCTCTACTCAGTAAGTTAAATGCATGTAAGCAAAGATGGCGCTGACTCTCTGGTAAAGTCAATAACAGATTTAGAAAGAAAATGGTTTAGAAGGCTGTTTCAGACTTGGCCTCACATTACACTTATTAATTAAAACAATGCAGGCAAAACAATTTTGCAGCCAATGGACTTTGTCTAATCTAATGGTTACAGTGTGCTTACACATGTTCACAAGGTGAGGGGCAAGGCAGCGTTTATGAAAGGTAAATCCAACCTAAAACTTTGCCATACATATACAATCCAAATCGATAATTTGAGCCAACTTACCAAGGAGCCATGCACCCGCAAATTCCCCTGACTCAAACCGGCGGAATAATCCAGATCTGCGCAGGATATACGCATCATGGGCTGAGCCAGGGTAGCCTGCCAGGACGCTCAGAAAGCGCAGGTCCTGGGCCACCACCGCTTGCACATTCAGCGAATGGCCCATTTTGCGATTTCTGGTGAAAAAGGAAACAGAAACCACCCAAAAATTACGTTTAGTAAACAAATCCAACGCACACTTCAAACAGCCTATGTCAAAATGTAACATGTAAAAGAAGATCAATGTTTAACCCTTCTAGTGCCAGCTACGTGAGTCTCACGTAGCAGCCTCTACTCCACTTAAGTGCCAGCTACGTGAGACTCACGTAGCTGACTTTAAACCCCCACAGTAAAAAAAATATAAAAGTAAAATACTCACCTGACCCCTCGTTGGATTCAGCCGGGTCTCCTCTTTAATTTGGTGCCATCCGATCCCCCGTGGGGGGTCGGATGGCTCCAGGAGAGCCCCCGGAATAGCACCCCCCCCCCCCCCGTTTGGCAGCAGCAGCTGCTAACTGTAAAAAAAAAAAAAAAAATACAAATGACATTTACTTACCTGCAGTCGCGCTGCCTCCCTCCGGGTCTCCTCTTCACTGGGGGGGCCTCCGATCGCCCCCCCCAGCCTCTTCAGCTTCAGGGGAGAGCCTGAAAGGGCTCTCCCCTTCCTCTCCCGACGGGCGCCGCCATCTTGCCGTTAAGCCCCGCCCCTTTGGGCTAATGACGTCACCGCCGGGTGTCATGGGGCACCCGGTAGTTCTCTTCTCAGATGCCGGTGATGGCTGGGTGGAGAATGAGGGAGGTAGGCGATCCTCCGATCGCCTGCCTCCCCCCTTCTCTGCCCAGCTGTCACCTGCATCAGATCGCCGCGGGACATTGCTTCTGAAGATCGGAGGTGAGTAAAGGTAAAATGTTTTTTTTTTTTTTTTTTAATAAACATATTTGAAAACATGTGTGTTTTGTTTTTATTTATACTTTTAACCCCTTGTGAACTGGTAAGGGGTCCATGACCCCTATACCAGTTCACAAGGCTGGGGGGATGGCAAGCCACCTGCGCTAGCGGGTGGCTTGCCATTAACCCCTGGCACCCCCATTACCTGCCTCCCCAAAGGCCAGGGGGGGGTAGAAGAGCCCGGGCCCACATAGGCTATGTGTGCTCGTAGGCTGCAGGGTGGGGGGGCCACAAAAGCTGGCCCCCCCACTCTGTGCCTACAAGCCCCCATAGCTGGTCCCGGGCTGGTTACTGTGGGTAAGGGGGACCCCACGTCAATTTTTTTTTGATTTTTAAGGGTTTTTAACCCTTAAAAATCAAAAAAAAAATGGGGTCTGCCCCCCCTGGGAGGGGGGACCCTATGTCATTTTTTTATTTGATTAACCCTTTGTAATCTGTCATCCAGCAGCTATAAAAGGCTTCTAGCAAGTGAGCAGAAGCCAGTGATCGCCGAGGGACAGAGTGCTCCAGGATGGATGGGAGGTGAGTACAGTGTAAAAAAAAAATAAAAATTAATAAAATATTTTTTTCTTTATGTGTGTCTGTGTCATTATTTACTTTTAACCCCTTGTGAACTGGTAAGGGGTCCATGACCCCTATACCAGTTCACAAGGCTGGGGGGATGGCAAGCCACCTGCGCTAGCGGGTGGCTTGCCATTAACCCCCGGCACCCCCATTACCTGCCTCCCCAAAGGCCAGGGGGGGGCAGAAGAGCCCGGGCCCACATAGGCTATGTGGGCTCGTAGGCTGCAGGGTGGGGGGGCCACAAAAGCTGGCCCCCCCACTCTGTGCCTACAAGCCCCCATAGCTGGTCCCGGGCTGGTTACTGTGGGTAAGGGGGACCCCACGTCAATTTTTTTTTTTTTTTAAGGGTTTTTAACCCTTAAAAATCAAAAAAAAAATGGGGTCCGCCCCCCCTGGGAGGGGGGACCCTATGTCATTTTTTTTTTTGATTAACCCTTTGTAATCTGTCATCCAGCAGCTATAAAAGGCTTCTAGCAAGTGAGCAGAAGCCAGTGATCGCCGAGGGACAGAGTGCTCCAGGATGGATGGGAGGTGAGTACAGTGTAAAAAAAAAAAAAAAATTAATAAAATATTTTTTTCTTTATGTGTGTCTGTGTCATTATTTACTTTTAACCCCTTGTGAACTGGTAAGGGGTCCATGACCCCTATACCAGTTCACAAGGCTGGGGGGATGGCAAGCCACCTGCGCTAGCGGGTGGCTTGCCATTAACCCCCGGCACCCCCATTACCTGCCTCCCCAAAGGCCAGGGGGGGGCAGAAGAGCCCGGGCCCACATAGGCTATGTGGGCTTGTAGCCTGCAGGGTGGGGGGGCCACAAAAGCTGGCCCCCCCACTCTGTGCCTACAAGCCCCCATAGCTGGTCCCGGGCTGGTTACTTTGGGTAAGGGGGACCCCACGTCAATTTTTTTTTTTGATTTTTAAGGGTTTTTAACCCTTAAAAATAAAAAAAAAAATGGGGTCTCCCTCCCCTGGGAGGGGGGACCCTATGTCATTTTTTTTCCTGATTTAACCCTTTGTAGTGTGGATGGTTTTTGTATTTTTTTTGTGAATGTTATAAAATACTTGTTTCAGTTAGGGGGGTCTCCTGGGCAGGAACAGGGGGCTACCGATAAATATGTGGTACCGTTCTAATCGGTAGAAATGGGGCTTTCACATGCAATATGATTTTCCTTAATAAAATACATTTTTTAATTAAAATAAAGGAGTCAATTTTCTAAAAAAAATGTTTTATTTATTTTTTTTTTCACTTAATAATATTGTAAAAAAAAAAAAAAAAAAAATTACAGACAAGACATTTCATGTTAAAGTCTAAACTCTGCTGCAAAAAATATATATATAATTTTTCTGAAAGTTACAGCAAAAATGGCGCAAAACATGTCGCAAAACATGACGCAAAATGGGGAAAAATGGCCTGTCAACAGAGGGTGACAAAATCTCAAGTAGGCTGGCAATTAAAAGGGTTAAAAGTACCTATGCATGTTGGGTATTGTTCTGTTCGGGGGACCTTGCGCTTTCAGACTTAGCTTGTTTTTTCTGGTTTGCATATTTATATTTTAGGAAAAGGTGTTTTTTATTCAGCTTTTTTATACATTTTTTAGGAAAACCCTGCGCAACCAAAGAATTCTTTGAGGAATTAATTCCAGAAAGATGAGCCCACTACAACAAGCTGGGTACCCTTAGAAAGCTTAACGTGTGTACTTTCAGGGAATATATGGTTTATGGGGGATATTCCAAATGTAAAGGGTTGTTTTGGTTGAAAAATCGCAAGGTGCGCACTTTGTCTGCAGAGCTGAAATTTTCAAGTAAAATTACCGTTATGCGCATGCTTTACTTTGGGGTGTTTGGCAACTCTTCCCTTGACAGAACCTATGCATGTTGGGTGTTGTTCTGTTCGGGGGATGTTGCGTTTTCAGATTAAACTTGTTTTTTCTTGTTTGTATATAGTTTTTTTAGGAAAATGTGGCTTTGATTCTGCTTTTTTATCCTTTTTTTAGGGAAACTCTTTGCAACCAAAGATTGCGTTGAGGGATTACTTCCAGAAAACTATGGCCACATCCACAAGCCTGGTATGCCTAGAAAGCCTGAGGTGTGTACTTCCAGAGAATATATAGTTTGTTGGGGGTATTTCAAATGTAAAGGGTTGTTTTTCTGGAAAAACCGCAAGGTGCGCATATTGCATAGCATAGTTGTATTTTATCTGAAAATCTCCTAAAGCGCTGTTTCAGTTTGGGGGAGTCTCCTGGGCAGGAAAGGGTGTCTACCAATACATATGTGGTACTGCTGTAACCGGGAGAAATTGGGATTTCACACGCAATAAGATTTTATTGACAAACTTACATTTTTAATTCCCAAAAAAACTACAATATGTAAAAATTTTTTTTTTTTTTTTTTTTTTTGCACATATTTCACCCAAAAATATTAAGAATACACCTAACAAATGACAAACAAGACATTTCATGTTAAAGCCCAGACTCTGCTGAAAAAAACAATATATCATTTTCCTGGGAAATCCCTGGAAATCCCTTCAAAAATCACATTTGAACATGGGGAGCGCAAAATAGTGCAAAATGGTCTGGCAACAGAGTGTGACAAAAACTCCAGGTAGGCTGGCACTTAAAGGGTTAAGCCTTGACAGTCTTACTTGTTCTATTAAAAGGACACTTACAAATGTTTTAATTTGAAATAACTAACTTTGGGACTAATTTATAAATAAGGGCCGTTGGTGCACATACACTCTTGGCAAGGAGGGAGCATTAGCAAGGAGGGAGTGATTGCAATGAGGGAAGATGTAAAATCTGAGAGTATATTAACCTAGAGGGACTAAACAAAAGGAGGGACTATTGGCAATGAAAGTTACTACAAATGGCGAGATTAGTCACAAGGAAGCTTTTCTGTAAAGGAGGGACTATTGGCAATGAAAGTTAATACAAATGGCGAGATTAGTCACAAGGAAGCTTTTCTGTAAAGGAGGGACTATTGGCAATGAAAGTTAATACAAATGGCGAGATTAGTCACAAGGAAGCTTTTCTGTAAAGGAGGGACTATTGGCAATGAAAGTTACTACAAATGGCGAGATTAGTCACAAGGAAGCTTTTCTGTAAAGGAGGGACTATTGGCAATGAAAGTTAATACAAATGGCGAGATTAGTCACAAGGAAGCTTTTCTGTAAAGGAGGGACTATTGGCAATGAAAGTTAATACAAATGGCGAGATTAGTCACAAGGAAGCTTTTCTGTAAAGGAGGGACTATTGGCAATGAAAGTTAATACAAATGGCGAGATTAGTCACAAGGAAGCTTTTCTGTAAAGGAGGGACTATTGGCAATGAAAGTTAATACAAATGGCGAGATTAGTCACAAGGAAGCTTTTCTGTAAAGGAGGGACTATTGGCAATGAAAGTTAATACAAATGGCGAGATTAGTCACAAGGAAGCTTTTCTGTAAAGGAGGGACTATTGGCAATGAAAGTTACTACAAATGGCGAGATTAGTCACAAGGAAGCTTTTCTGTAAAGGAGGGACTATTGGCAATGAAAGTTACTACAAATGGCGAGATTAGTCACAAGGAAGCTTTTCTGTAAAGGAGGGACTATTGGCAATGAAAGTTAATACAAATGGCGAGATTAGTCACAAGGAAGCTTTTCTGTAAAGGAGGGACTATTGGCAATGAAAGTTAATACAAATGGCGAGATTAGTCACAAGGAAGCTTTTCTGTAAAGGAGGGACTATTGGCAATGAAAGTTAATACAAATGGCGAGATTAGTCACAAGGAAGCTTTTCTGTAAAGGAGGGACTATTGGCAATGAAAGTTAATACAAATGGCGAGATTAGTCACAAGGAAGCTTTTCTGTAAAGGAGGGACTATTGGCAATGAAAGCTACTACAAATGGCGAGATTAGACACAAGGAAGCTTTTCTGTAAAGGAGGGACTATTGGCAATGAAAGCTACTACAAATGGCGAGATTAGACACAAGGAAGCTTTTCTGTAAAGGAGGGACTATTGCCAATGAAAGTTACTACAAATGGCGAGATTAGTCACAAGGAAGCTTTTCTGGAAAGGAGGGACTATTGGCAATGAAGCAAACGAATAATGTGATTGAGCAAAGGAGGGACACACAAATATTTAGAGACAATGGAAGCCAAAACTTGCCTGTATATATACTCGTCGCTTGACGGAGGGACGAGGGCAACGTGGGTGCAGTCAATAGCACCCATGACATTGGGCATGTCGGCGATATTAAAAAATGCCAGCTTAATGGCGTTTCTGGCTACCATATCCTCAGGGAAACAAATATATTTCCGAGTTATGGTAGCCATGCCTTCCAAAAATTGGGATAGCGCGCGGCTCAGCGTAGGCTGTGAAATCCCCACGGAGAGGGCACCCAGCCTCTGGAACGAGCCGTTCGCCAAAAATTGCAGGCAGCCAAGCATCTTGGTCATACCTGAAATTGCTTGCCCCTTCCTTGTGGTGCGGGCTAACCATGGCCGCAGCTCACTATATAATTTATGGAGGGAAGCGCGATTAAGCCTGGTCAGCTCGAACAGCTCAGTGTCATGCATGCTATTGATGTCCATGCGTCGCCGCCGGTGCAATCTGGTCTCTGCCCTCCGGACGATCTCAATGCCCATGAGTTGCAGATCCTCATGCTCCTCAAAGGCAGTAGCCTCGTCCATGGCTGGCTCGCGCTCCCGTAGTCAAAAAGGTGCCGGGAATGTTTTTGCCCTGAAACGAATTTATGAGGTGTGGGACCATCGGCAATCAGCTCTCTGAATTAATCGCAAGCCCATTGCAATAACGAAAAAATTCTGAACGGACGAAACATTTCCGATTTGGTGGGAAAAAGCTCCCGAAGTAACGAAAATCTTCCGATTTTGTCACCATTATCGAAAGAGCATATACGCATGTTCTCGAACGTTCGTGCGAGTGAAAAATATACGAAAAAAAGCCAAAAAATGACAAACACCCACCAAAACTTTCACAGACAGCTACGGAAGTCCGGACGAATGTGTCTCTGAATCGAGCCTATTATCTTACACAAGCTGGGCATGCTCTAGAAGGATTTCGAGGATCTGAATGTATGCATTGCACTGAACTGGCCGGTATATTTCGCAGACTTTTCCGAAGAGCAGTGACACTATTGAGGAAAGGTCTAGAAATTGAAAAGCCAAAAAATTTTAAAAATGTTCACTATGTATATTGCAAAGGATGCCATGATGTCTGTCAGCTGTTACGGATAAAATCGCTCATCAATCAAGAAAACGCAATAACAATATATATTTGCCACCATTTATGAACCAAACAGCACTGCATATCTTCTAATAGAATGCTATGGCTTTTTTACACCACTCATTGCATGAATGTATGAAATCAGAACTGGATATTTTTCAAATACCACCAACTCAAACAAGCATCACTTTATGTAGAGATGCAACCTATAGCAGCTTTCGCTGAAAATGCATCTCTTGAATTCTACATGCCAGTGGTGTGGTGGAGTGGTGAATGTTACTATGATCTTAAAAATAATAATAATTCACTAATGTATTATTATTACTATTACAATAATAATACACTACTGTACATTGTTTGCACAAGGAAGCTTTTCTGTAAAGGAGGGACTATTGGCAATGAAAGTTAATACAAATGGCGAGATTAGTCACAAGGAAGCTTTTCTGTAAAGGAGGGACTATTGGCAATGAAAGTTAATACAAATGGCGAGATTAGTCACAAGGAAGCTTTTCTGTAAAGGAGGGACTATTGGCAATGAAAGTTACTACAAATGGCGAGATTAGTCACAAGGAAGCTTTTCTGTAAAGGAGGGACTATTGGCAATGAAAGTTAATACAAATGGCGAGATTAGTCACAAGGAAGCTTTTCTGTAAAGGAGGGACTATTGGCAATGAAAGTTAATACAAATGGCGAGATTAGTCACAAGGAAGCTTTTCTGTAAAGGAGGGACTATTGGCAATGAAAGTTAATACAAATGGCGAGATTAGTCACAAGGAAGCTTTTCTGTAAAGGAGGGACTATTGGCAATGAAAGTTAATACAAATGGCGAGATTAGTCACAAGGAAGCTTTTCTGTAAAGGAGGGACTATTGGCAATGAAAGTTAATACAAATGGCGAGATTAGTCACAAGGAAGCTTTTCTGTAAAGGAGGGACTATTGGCAATGAAAGCTACTACAAATGGCGAGATTAGACACAAGGAAGCTTTTCTGTAAAGGAGGGACTATTGGCAATGAAAGCTACTACAAATGGCGAGATTAGACACAAGGAAGCTTTTCTGTAAAGGAGGGACTATTGCCAATGAAAGTTACTACAAATGGCGAGATTAGTCACAAGGAAGCTTTTCTGGAAAGGAGGGACTATTGGCAATGAAGCAAACGAATAATGTGATTGAGCAAAGGAGGGACACACAAATATTTAGAGACAATGGAAGCCAAAACTTGCCTGTATATATACTCGTCGCTTGACGGAGGGACGAGGGCAACGTGGGTGCAGTCAATAGCACCCATGACATTGGGCATGTCGGCGATATTAAAAAATGCCAGCTTAATGGCGTTTCTGGCTACCATATCCTCAGGGAAACAAATATATTTCCGAGTTATGGTAGCCATGCCTTCCAAAAATTGGGATAGCGCGCGGCTCAGCGTAGGCTGTGAAATCCCCACGGAGAGGGCACCCAGCCTCTGGAACGAGCCGTTCGCCAAAAATTGCAGGCAGCCAAGCATCTTGGTCATACCTGAAATTGCTTGCCCCTTCCTTGTGGTGCGGGCTAACCATGGCCGCAGCTCACTATATAATTTATGGAGGGAAGCGCGATTAAGCCTGGTCAGCTCGAACAGCTCAGTGTCATGCATGCTATTGATGTCCATGCGTCGCCGCCGGTGCAATCTGGTCTCTGCCCTCCGGACGATCTCAATGCCCATGAGTTGCAGATCCTCATGCTCCTCAAAGGCAGTAGCCTCGTCCATGGCTGGCTCGCGCTCCCGTAGTCAAAAAGGTGCCGGGAATGTTTTTGCCCTGAAACGAATTTATGAGGTGTGGGACCATCGGCAATCAGCTCTCTGAATTAATCGCAAGCCCATTGCAATAACGAAAAAATTCTGAACGGACGAAACATTTCCGATTTGGTGGGAAAAAGCTCCCGAAGTAACGAAAATCTTCCGATTTTGTCACCATTATCGAAAGAGCATATACGCATGTTCTCGAACGTTCGTGCGAGTGAAAAATATACGAAAAAAAGCCAAAAAATGACAAACACCCACCAAAACTTTCACAGACAGCTACGGAAGTCCGGACGAATGTGTCTCTGAATCGAGCCTATTATCTTACACAAGCTGGGCATGCTCTAGAAGGATTTCGAGGATCTGAATGTATGCATTGCACTGAACTGGCCGGTATATTTCGCAGACTTTTCCGAAGAGCAGTGACACTATTGAGGAAAGGTCTAGAAATTGAAAAGCCAAAAAATTTTAAAAATGTTCACTATGTATATTGCAAAGGATGCCATGATGTCTGTCAGCTGTTACGGATAAAATCGCTCATCAATCAAGAAAACGCAATAACAATATATATTTGCCACCATTTATGAACCAAACAGCACTGCATATCTTCTAATAGAATGCTATGGCTTTTTTACACCACTCATTGCATGAATGTATGAAATCAGAACTGGATATTTTTCAAATACCACCAACTCAAACAAGCATCACTTTATGTAGAGATGCAACCTATAGCAGCTTTCGCTGAAAATGCATCTCTTGAATTCTACATGCCAGTGGTGTGGTGGAGTGGTGAATGTTACTATGATCTTAAAAATAATAATAATTCACTAATGTATTATTATTACTATTACAATAATAATACACTACTGTACATTGTTTGCAGGATTGTTAAAAATGACAACACTGACATAGCTAAAGGTGCACGTGTTGCACTTGTTAATGACCCTATAGCCAGCCTTTTTAATCATATATAACAGTGGGTGACAGACTTATATCACAGTCGGATAATGTTTATATTGTGCATACATTGGAACAATTTAAAATTATAGCCCACAAGCTTTGCAATCGCAACTTGCATCTGCACTATTCTATAAAGACACAGCTTCTCACCACCATGATAGATGACTAGATGGCCCCAATGCAGATTTTTTTAAAAGAGCAAGTCTGACTGCCTGTTCTAGGCCTGTGGAAATTATTGGGACAATTCATGGTGATATATTTAACCAATTAATACTAATTACTTACAAGATTAAATTAACGCACAATCATGATCCATTCAGCCTCATGTCTGCAGAGACAAAATACAGATAACACAAGCAGAACTTTTTATTAAGCATGTGCAGGTCTCTCCAACAGTTCATATTGGGCACAGCCAGGCGCTATTAACTGCAAATGTCAAGTATGCCATTGACCGTACAAGTTTTAAGTTATATAGTATACCAGCTGGGTCATGTGTCACTAACCATGTAAATCTTTTTTCTGGGGGCAAATACCATAAACTGTAATAATAGGATTTATAGCTAATGAGGCTTTCGGTGGTAATATGAATACCAGCCCACTATGTTTCAACCATTATAATATCAATTATGCAGCGCTATATCAAGATGGATACCAAATTCCAGCAAGGCCATTTCAACCGAATTTTCAAACCGGGGCAGCTATCCATGAATATATGGCTTTAATTCATACAGCTGGAAAAGCCAGAGTAGAGAAAATTTTATGAATGGGCACATGTTATTTGCCTTTGATCTATCACCAGGCTAGGAACCTGGTGGATATTTTTCTGTTGTACGGTCTGGAAACTGTTCTGAATTTTGCTTCAGTGAGCCAATGCCAGTGACCATGTTTATTCTGTCAATGTGGCTGTTCTGGAGGTGTAGCACAGTTGTAACATTTTAATCAAATTATAATACGATAATATTATTTATGTATTTCTCAAGATTTATATTGCTTTTATTATAAATGTATACTACACCTGAAACATGAAAATTCTGGTATTGTAAAAGTAGATTCATTGTCAAATTGTGTATTTATGGGAGTGGTTCCATGTGATTATTTACAACTTTATAAGATAAATAATTAATAAACCTGGAGCTTATGTAGTTAATACAGAGCCATCCACAGACTGTGGAAAACATTTCGTGCTGATTATTTTATGTAATGATAATAGATCTATATTTTTTTATATTCATGGGTTATCACCTAAAAGTCCATTATTCCCAAGTCCAATTAATTGCATTAATTTTTTGAAAAGAAACCCAACAAATTCATGTTTTCAAAACAGGCAACTACAGGACACTACTACCACATTTTGTGGTCATTACTGTGTTTTTTTTCTACATCATTTAGCAAAGTTATTTTGGTGCAGATTTACGGTAAGTCTAATATTAAAATTGTTATTCAATTTAAAATAACACATTTTTAATATATTTTATTACATTTTTTGTCTTGTATTGTGTTATTTGCTAGTGGGCTCGGTGATTTAAAGCATATGTAATTGCACTGATAGTATAGCATTGCATGGTTAATTAATTGGACATGGTCTATGAGAACTAGTCTTTGTTTTATTTTGAAAAAGACATGATATATGGTTGGAGGGGGGACCAGACCAGTCCTGTAGACATATCAATTTTAAGGACATGCTTATTGGGATATATAAGTCCCTGGGCCTGCTGACCTTCACACAGTACGCAACAACCAAACCCACATTTTAATCATCAGGCAACATTTGAATAGTGCTGCGAATTTAAAGGTATGTGCAGACTTGTTCTATTATGCATTATTTTGCAACACAAAATATACAATAATTTTTTTAATGTCATGTTCCTTTGTCATACCTAGACTGCATGCCTTAATATTCTTATTTAACCTAACTTTTAAACGGCATGTATTTTTATTTCTTTATTGCACCTTTTCACGTGTTTTCACAATTTGTATTTACCTGTGCGGTGTATTTATCTATGCCTATATATTCTTACATTTTTACATATCTAGACTGCATGCCTAAATATTCTTAGTTTCCTATTAATCCCAACTTTAAAATGGCATACATTTTTATTTCTTTATTCCAACTTTTTACAAATTGTATTTAACTCAATGTGCAATGTATTTATTTATAACTTTTCAGATGTCTCACCATAACACCAATGAGTTATGACAGTGCTAGCCTGGGATGATTTTTCATACTTTGGTTTGGTTAATGTGTTACACTTTCACTATATGTTATCGCTGACCTTGTTTGTGCACATAATTAATTTTTTTTTATTTATTTGTTGCTTCAATAGCGGCTTTACCAACAATGCAGGAGCTTTTATCTAATCAGTTGAATAATCCTTCTGATAACGCTCTTCAATGTAAGCTTTAACATTTAGCACTGTAAGCAGCAACTCATGTCTAATGTTGTGATAGTGTGTGCAAATAATATATAAATCTGTAAAGCAATAAATCTATTCAATGATTTTACTTTAGTTTCAACAAACAGCGCTCCAAGTCTGGTTGTTGCCAAGCCCATGGCAGTTGCGCCTAATTCAAAGAATGCTGGAAAAACCTCTAAAGTTAAGCACAGTATGTGTAATATATATAACAATAGCTAAGAGTCTGGTATTTTATACCAATAAAAATGTTGCTTCCCAGGTAAAACATTAAAGAAAAATTCAGATCTGACAAACCCAACAGCCGTCAGAGAAACAAGCTGTGACAGGCTGTGACAGGTGTGAATCTGGGTGATACCAATACAAGTACCATGAACCCTGGTTTGAAGAAATCTGCTAAAGGCTTTGCCATTAAGCAGCAATGTAAGTACTATATAAAACAATGTATTTTCTGTATAGAAAATTAGATAAACTGTTAAGATGTTGAAGAAAAACTGCAAATAAAAGAAAATGAAGGGGCATCAAAACTGTCAACAAGCATAAATTTTAGAGAGGTGCCCAGTGGTACAGCATGCAAAATACACCAACACTTGCACGTAAATGTAATTATGGTGAAAATCTCAAGCCCTGTATATGAAGATAACAAAGTAATATTTTTGTCTAAAGTGGACCAAAACCCAAGATTCCCAGGCCAATCGATTCCCTCCCCTGGGCACATAACACGTCAGCTACAAAGCAAAAAGCTGATTGCCAATGTCTCAACATTCAGCTGTACATTAGTGGCAGCAACTAACAAAACTACGAATGTGACTAAAGCGCAAACCCATAATGGCTCCATAAGATGTGCAGCGTTATCGCCGATATGAAAAGCTGGTGAAGGTGGTCAATGAACTGTTGGTAATGGTGAGTCAGCATGCTTAATTCCAAACAATACAGCTAATGTGCGATAACCGACCAAACATTTTCTGACAGAATTAGGTTTTCAAGACAAAGCCCAGACAACACACACTATAGGTAATGTAAAAAGACAGCTAGTATACGCAAACTGCCCAGCCCCCCAAAAGCAATGTGCTACAGCAACACAGACCAACAACCTAGAAACAAAGATTTGTACCGTGCAGCCAAAGCCAGATAACTGCACAACATATCAACAAGTTGCTGAAACACAGACAAGTGCCACTGTTGTTGAAGTGACTGTGCCTACTAGAGATGAGCGAACTTTTGAAAAGTTCGAATCGGCCGATTCGCCGAATTTCACAAAGAAATTCGGGTTCGGCCGAATCGAACTTTTACGAAGTTCCCCATCAAAAATGCCGGCATGGTGGGAGCGGAGCCGGCCGGCGGGCCGGTAAAGCCGGCCGGCCCGCTCCCACCATGCCGGCATTTAAAAAACAAAACAAAAAAAAAAAGCATTTTTGCTTTTTTTTTTTTTTTTTTTTTTTTTTAAATGCCGGCATGGTGGGAGCGGGCCGGCCGGCTTTACCGGGCCGCCGGCCGGCTCCCACCATGCCGGCATTTTTTTTTTTTAATTTCAGGAAAAATTCGATCGACACGAACCACAAAATATTCGTGTTGGTGCCGAATCGAATATTTCCTGAAATTCGGAGCGAATTCCGGTTCGTCCGAACCGGTTCGCTCATCTCTAGTGCCTACAATTACTGATTATACACAACTTTCACAATTTACAGGCCATAGCGTCTGGAATAAAAATGTATAGACAGCCATCACACACATCAGTGGCACATACCACCATAGGTGTCACAGGCCGGGTGTGGCGGCACAGGTGTGGATCCGTTGTGGCCGTGTTACTAATAGCGAGTGCCGCGTCAGGGGAGCGGAGTCTAACAGGCCACCAGTATTCACCAGAGCCCGCCGCAAAGCAGGTTTGTCTTGCAGCAGCGAGTGACCCCCAGGTCGCTACCCCCCAACAGCGGCTCAGCCACACAGTTAGCCGAGGTACTGCGTGGTACAAAGGAGGCAGGCACAAGGCGATGTAAAAGTTCAAGCAGAGATCAGGGCTGGCATCACAGGTTCAGAGTCGGGGACAGGCAAAGGTCGGTACACGGGTGAGCAATACTGAAAACAACAGACTTTCTGCATACAAAGGAAGACCAAGATCCGGCACTGATGGAAAAGGAAGTGCCCCTTAAATAGGGAAAGTGGATGCAGGATTGGATGACCAGACACCAATCAGTGGTGTACAGGCCCTTTAAATTACAGGAATCCGGCGCGCGCGCCCCCTAGTGGACGGGGGCGTGCGCGCACCGAACCATGCGAGGAAGCAGCACGAGGAGGAGGAAGACGGCTGGGAGGAGCGGGTAAGGAGAGGGACTGGGGAGCAGCAACGGAGGTGAGGGAAGTGCTGCGAGATGGGCCCGCTGCGCTCGCCCTAACAATAGGCGAGGATGGCTGATTATTTGTACAACAATCACTGCATCTGTGTGTTATACAATCTGATGAGGCTGCAGGTTCTGAAATAATAAAGATATCTGACAAATGTACAATGTATGCACGAGGTAGGTCCCTGAAATCCTTAGGAAAAGAAATGTATAGATCAGAATGATTAATCTTGGTTGGGGGTGGAAATTAAAAAATGTCATAGCTGTAATTACGATAGCATGTTTTAAAAAGGGCTGTAATAATGTTAATAAGGTTTAGATTAGCTATAAGAAGTTGGAAGCGCAGACATCAACAGATTGGCTCTGTGAACATTGCAAATGAAGTGCACTCAGTATCACTGACGCCTACAGATATGTCACCTCCAGATTTGGAAATGCAAGTTACAATATACAACAATGATACACAAAGCCCACAGAGTGCACCACAATTGCATGAAGAGGTAGTCGAGAAACAAAACACACAGACCAGCAGCATCAATATACATGTTAGTGAACCAGATGTGCAGGCTATTAAAGATGTTCAACAGCATGAGTTTTTTTAAAACATGATAGAAACATAGAAGGTTGATAGCAGAAGGAGACCATGTGGTCCATCTAGTTTGCCCTTATGTGTATACTGTATGTACTGCTTATCCCAGGCATGTTTAAAATAACTTACTGACGTTATTTTAACTCCCTCTGCTGGAAGTTTGTTCCAAGCATCTACTACTCTTTCTGTAAAATAATATTTTCTAACATTTCTCCTGATCTTTCCACCAACTAGTTTTCGGTTATTCCCCGTGTTCTATCATTAAGATTCTTCTTAAAAAGCCTTCCCTCCTGAACCTTATTCAAACCTTTCACATATTTAAAGGTCTCAATCATGTCTCCTCTCTCCTTTCTTTCCTCTAGGCTGAACAAATGTAATTCTTTAAGTCTCTCCTGATGATGAAGTTTTAAGTTTAAGTCCTTCTACCATTGTTGTTGCCCACCTCTGTACCCGTTCTATTTGAATAATGTATTTTTGCAGGTAAGTTCCCCAGAATTGCACACAGTATTCTAGCTGTGGCCTCATCAGGGCTCTATACAGCAGCATCACAACCTTCCTCTTCCTACTGGTGATGCCTCGAGCTATGTAGCCAAGCATCCTGTTTGCTTTTCCTTCTGTCTGGCTCCACTCTCCACTCACCTTGCAGCTTTCATTAATCAATATCTCTAAATCTCTTTCCTCCGACGGTAGTCAGAGCAGGAATTTCTTCTACCCAATTGCATGATTTTACATTTAGAGACATTAAACTCCAGTTTCCACAGTTTTGACTATTTATCCAGTAAAACGAAATAATTTTCCATGTTGCAGACACCTCCAGGAATATCCACCCTATTACTAAGTTTTGTATTATCAGTAAACAGCCAAACTTTTCCTACCAAGCCTTCTCCTATGTCACTTACAAACATATTAAAAAGAATTGGGCCCAGGACAGAGCTCATGGCACATCAAATGTAACTCGCCTTTGTTCAGATTGCACGCCATTACCAACAGATCTCTGATAACGATCCTTCAGGCAGCTGGAAATCCACTGAATTATCCAGGGATTGAGTCCTACCTCCAATAACTTATCTATGAGCTCTTTATGTGATACAGAGTCAAAGGCTTTGCTAAAATCTAGATAGATGATATCCACAGCACCACCTTCATTCAACACCTTAGTGACATTGTCAAAGAAGTCATTAAGATTGGTCTGACATGATCTGCCCTCAGTAAAGCCATTAATTTTTAGATGGGAAACTATCAGTTTTTTTAAGAGAGTTTCCATAAGTTTGACCAATATCCCTTTCGCTGCCAGCCTACCTGGAGTTTTTGTCACCCTTGGTGCCAGACCATTTTGCACTATTTTGCGCTCCCCATGTTCAAATGTGATTTTTGAAGGGATTTCCAGGGATTTCCCAGGAAAATGATATTTTGTTTGTAATTTTTTAGGTGTATTCTCAATACTTTTGGGTGAAATATGTGCAAAAAAATAAAAAAAAATCTATTTTTTGCAATTTGTAGTGTTTTTTTGTAATAAAAAATGTAAGTTTGTCAATAAAATCTTATTGCATGTGAAAACCCCAATTAATCCCGGTCACAGCGTTACCACATATGTATAGGTAGACACCCTTTCCTGCCCAGGAGACTCCCCCAAACTGAAACAGCGCTTTAGGAGATTTTCAGATAAAATACAACTATGCACCGCGCTAAGCGCACCTTGCGGTCTTTCCAGAAAAAGAACCCTTTAAATTTGAAATACCCCCCAAAAACTATATATTCTCTGGAAGTATACACCTCAGGCTTTCTAGGCGTACCAGGTTTGTTGACATGGGCGCAATTTTCTGGAAGTAATCCCCCAATCAATTCTTTGGTTGCACAGAGTTTCCCTAAAAAAGAATAAAAAAGAAGAATCAAAGCCACATTTTCCTAAAAAAACTGTATGCAAACAGAAAAAAACAAGTAAAATCTGAAAAAGCAACAACCCCCGAACAGAACATGCATAGGTACTGTCAAGGGAAGAGTTGCCAAACACCCCAAAGTAAAGCATGTGCGTAACGGTAATTTTGCTTAAAAATTTCAGCTCTGCAGACAAAGTGCGCACCTTGCGATTTTTCAACCAAAACAACCCTTTACATTTAGAATATCCCCACAAACCATATATTCCCTGAAAGTACACATGTTAAGCTTTCTAAGAGTACTGAGCTTGTTGTAGTGGGCTCATCTTTCTGGAAGTAATCCATTGAAGAATTCTTAGGTTGCACAGGGTTTCCCTAAAAACAATGATAAAAAAGCAGAATAAAAACCATGTTTTCCTAAAATATCAATATGCAAACAAGAAAAAACAAGCTAAATCTGAAAGCGCAAGGTCCCCCGAGCAGAACAATACCCAACATGCATAGGTACTATGGTACCCCTTTTAATTGTCAGCCTACTTGAAGTTTTGTCACCCTCTGTTGACAGGTCATTTTTCCCCATTTTGCGGCATGATTAACCGTGATTTTTGCTGGAATTTCCAGAAAAATTATATACATTACATATACATTTTTTGCAGCAGAGTTTAGGCTTTAACATGAAATGTCTTGTTTGTAATTTTTCTACTGTTTTTTGAATATTTCTGCTTAAAAAAACAAAAAAATATATATTTTTTAAACAATTGTTTCCTTTATTTTAAATAAAACCTTTTTTTTTTTAATGAAAACCATATTGCATGTGATAGCCCCATTTCTCCCGATTACAACGGTACCACATATGTATCGGTAGCCCCCCCCATTCTTGCCCTGGAGACCCCCCAAACTGAAAAGAGCACTTTATTACATTTACAAATAAAATACAACTACTATCCACACTATAAACATAAGGGGTTAATTAAAAAAAAATGACATAGGGTCCCCCCTTCCGGGGGGGGGGGGGGGCATTTTAAGGGTTTAGGGTTAGGCTAACCCTAACCCTCAAAAATCCCAAAAAAAACGACATAGGGTCCCCCCTTTTTTGGGGGAATTTTAAGGGTTAGGCTAACCCTTAAAAATAAAAAAATATACAAAAATAAAAATTCCCCCCAAAAAATGGGGAACCCTCCCATGTCTTTTTTTTTTTTAGCCTAACCCTAACCCTCACCCTTAAAAAAAAAATTTTTCATTTTTTTTTTTAAGGGTTAGGGTTAGCCTAACCCTAACCCCCACCCTTAAAAAATTTTTTTTCATTTTTTTTTAATTTTAAGGGTTAGGGTTAGGCTAAATAAAAAAAATGTCATTTATAAAAAAAAAAAAAAAAAAAAAAAAGTTTTTTTTTACTTTACTCACCTCACCCGATTGTGATCGCTGGCCAGAGGAGGGGGGGCAGGGGATCAGAGCATCCCCTGCCCCTCCACTGCTCTGCCCAGCGATCACCAGGGCATCTGACAGCTCAGCCGAGGAGAGGCAGCAAGAGGCCCGGGAGTGACGTCATAAGCCCCGCCCCCAAAGGGCGGCGCCCGTCGGGAGAGGAGGGGGAGAGCCCTTTCAGGCTCTCCCCTGAAGCTGAAGAGGCTGGGGGGGGTGATCGGAGGCCCCCCCAGTGAAGAGGAGACCTGGAGGGAGGCAGCGCGACTGCAGGTAAGTAAATGTCATTTTTATTTATTTATTTTTTTACAGTTAGCAGCTGCTGCTGCCAAAACGGGGGGGGGGGGCTATTCCGGGGGCTCTCCTGGAGCCATTCGACCCCCCACGGGGTGGGATCGGATGGCACCAAATTAAAGAGGAGACCCAGCCGGATCCAACGAGGGGTCAGGTGAGTATTTGTGATTTTTATTTTTTTTACTAGCAGGGGGGAAAGTCAAGCACGTAGATACGTGCTTGGCACTTAAGTGGAGTAGAAGCAAGCACGTAGAAACTACGTGCTTGGCACTGAAAGGGATATAGATGTTAAACTAACTGGCCTGTAATTACTGGTTCTTCTCTACTCCACTTCTTATGGATTGGTATGGCATTGGCAATTCTACAATCACTAGGAACCTCACCAGTTGAAAGGGAATTGTTTAAAAAATCAGTCAGAGGGGCTGCAATCACAAGTCTGAGTTCCCTTAGAATGCTGGGGGGGATTCCATCTGGACCCATTGCCTAACTTACCTTTAGATGATCCAGCTTGGCTAAGACATCCGCCTCCAAAAACTCTGGAGCTGGGCCCTTACAGCTGGGTGCTGTGCTATGGGTTTGAAAGCCACAATCTGATCTAAAAAAGAATGAACAAAAGTAGCTCTTCAGATGGTCAGCCACAGCCTTATCTCCGTCTATAGAATGATTTTCCTCTTTCTGTTGCCAATATATTGGAAAAAGGTTTTTATCTCCCCTCTTTCCAGATTTGGCTATTTATTCCTCCTTTTTGCCCTTTAGCAGCATTTATAATCAGTTTTGCTTAACTCTGTTCAGTTTTCTTCAGTTTTCTGAAAGTGCTGACTTCCCTAGTAAACCATAGCGGTTTCTTCTTCCTTTTATTCTTGCTAGTTTGTTTCACATATTGCTTAGTTGCCTTTAAGATCGCCATTTATAATAGTGACCACTATGCACCCACTTCTGCTTCTCTCTTCCACTCACCTACATAGTCTGCCATTTCCTTAGTTTGTTTTACTAAAGTCTAGAACTTTGGTTCTGGTATGGGATTGCACAATGTCTGTTTTTATCCTGAAACATGAGCAATAATGGTCACTGGATCCCAGATTTTCTTCAACCCTGACCTCAGACACCAGGTCCCCGTTGGTCAGAAGTCCAGAATGTTATCTCCTCTAGTGGGTGACGTCACAAGTTGTTTTAGAGATGCCCCCTTAAGGGCCTCTAATATATTCCTGCTCTTGCATGTCGATGCACTTGGGATATTTCAGTTCACATCAGGCATGCTGAAGTCACCCATAATTACAATGTCCCCCTTCCACTGATTTCATCTATTAACAGGTTATCTAAATCCTCAGATTGTCTATATATAACACCAAGTCTGACCACAGCTCCCTTCTAGTCCATTATGTTTATTCTGAATAATTGTTGATTGAAGAGTATTCTTGGCATAAATGGCTACTCCACCACCCTTTTTTTCTATTCTGTCTTTTCGTACAATGTGTATCCAGATATGTCTATCTCCGAGTCATTGTTATCCTTGAACCAAGTCTCTGTTATTGCAACAAGATCCAATTCATCTCTGGATATGATAGCCATTAACTCACAGGGATTGTTGCTCAAGCTGCGAGCATTGGTACACATCATGGGGAGGTTGTTGGTATTGCATTCTAGTTTGTTCTTGATTTTTTCCAGCTCTATCCCACCACTGACCCAGTTTGCCCTGCTTCATCCTAGTTGGGGACAGAAATCATCCTTAGAAGTTAAATCACAGTCCCCTTCATCTAGTTTAAATATCTATCCAAAAAAATTATAAGATTATATTCCACTCCAAGTTTTTCTGTGCCTTTCTGTGAAGAATGCAAATCATCCCTCCCTCATCCACCTTCTAAGATCATGAGTAATACATCCAAAGCCTTCGTCTTCGCACCACTGACGTAACCACACATTTAACTTGGTGATGTTGAATGCTTTTGTATCCTGATTACAAACTGGCAAAACTTCAGAAAATGTGATAGAACCTGCAAAGTTCCTGATTAAAATTTGGGAAATACCTTTGTACAGTAAACCAATCTTTCTGGGCTAAATCATTTTTGACAAAATGTGGCACAATGTCCACATGTTATATTTGCTTGCAGCCTTGACAAGATTTATAATATGTTTTTTATCCCTATTAACAGTGGCACCTGGGATGCACCTCACCTCCTTTAGTTCATCTTTATCCTGTCCAAAGTCCTCACATCTAATTGTTGAATCACCAACCAGAATATGCCTTCTCTTATTGGTTTGGTTTGGTAACTGCACCTGGCTGCCCTTTCACATTCATTTTAATTCAGAGTCAGATTTTAGAGAGAAAACATTGTATGTTTTACACCATGAAAACCATTATTATGGTGTAAAAAATTAAATTATTAGAGCCTCATATTTTTGTGAAATGGGGTGTTATATATTTCCTCACAAAAATGAACAGACCCGTGAGTATATCTGTAAAGCATGTCAGAGAGTGGATTGTAAACAGATAGCTGATGAACAACCAAGGTATGACATATGCTGTGTGTTTCATTGCTCTACGCAGTGTTTATCAATGCACACAGATCTAGCAAGTAGTAATAGTTTGTTTTGTAGACAGAAAACCTTTTGTGATGATAGTTTACATTTAGTGAGAAAATACAGTGGTAAAGTGCACGAATGCAAGACAAAGTTACACACATTTGATACAAATATTTGTTACATGCAACCACACACAACCCCACCAGAGACAGGTACATAGTCTATGATTTTAAGTGTATGCAGGAGACAGGCACACACATACTAAACTACTTATATGTTACACCATTATAGGGCACTGCTCATTGGAACTTCATAGGTAGCACCTGTAAGCAAAGGTTTATCCATATTTTTATACCGGAAGTGAATTTGAAAATTTCACATTCATAGCCCATAATGCTGATGCCTATTTTATTGTTCAAAAAATACTGAAGGAGAAACTACAAGTCAGACTGATAAATCAATTTGGTAAAGTATTGTGTGTTACATCAATCAATCTTGGTAAATGCTTCATGGACTAAATACACTTTTTACCTATGAAGCTTAGTTTCCCATCTTTAATACAGAACATAACCAAAAAGATGTAGCATGCATATATTATAGGGATCAGTAGCAGTTTACTGTGAAGAGCTTGATGATGAGGTTATGGTGAAGACAAGTGTATGGTGATGTTCAGACACAATTTCTTACCAAAATATTCTATAGCCATTTTGCCAAGTGACAACTACCATAAAACACGAAAACAAGGGAGTGCGCATGCCTGCGGATGGAAGCCTAAAGCCATGGCTCCGAAATTCTAGGGCATCCCCGGCCCCATCCTGCCACAGAACAGGTTTCAACTCTGAGAGGGTTGGGCACATGGCCTGACCCTCTGCAGCAACTCCTAGAGTCATTTCAGAATGGTTGCACATGGTTGGAGTGTCGGGCCGGCGTCATTACAGCCTAGACATGTGGGGAGCTGTCATTAGCCATGGCTCCGCTTCTGTAGACTGCCCCGCCCCCATCCTACCTTGGGTCTGTGCAGTTTCACCTGTGGGAGGTTTGGGTTCACTTCCAGAACCCCAGCAGCAAGCCACAGGGCCCACAAAGGGAGGTTAGTGGAGCACAAGACATGCGCTAGCTTTTATCAGACGTCCGATCGTTACACTAGAGGCACCTCCTTACTGCACCAGAGGGAACTTATAAGGAGCCGCAGCATCTCCACAGGAACCTTCTTGGGAGAACAAGCTCCAGAACAATAACACGCCAGGACCCAGAAAGAGGTCATCAGCCCCAGCAGTCTAAGGTACTCAGTGGCAAAGGGGAGATCCCTCAGTCAGCCAGTGGGAGTGAAGGGAACCTTGTAGTGGTTTTTCTTTGGAAGCATAGCAGAGCCAGTATCTTTGTGACCATTCAAGTGCTGGGGGTTCTGTGGCCCTCTTATTCCCTACTGGTTTTCAACTTCTCTATCCAGCCTTTAAGTCAGGCATTAGATAGCCGGTACCACACTGTGTAATCTATACTATGGATTCTTCTCTTGATACCCAAAGTGCCTCTCAAAACAGTTTGGATTTGCTGCCGCATGGGCCCAAAATATCACGCTGCAAATCACCAACAACTTATCAGTGGAAATTAAAGAACTGGGCCAGAAGGTGGGGGAGCTTAAACAACAGTCCTCAGCGCAGGCGTCGAGTTTGTCCTCGTTTGGTGCAGACCTTGAAGCGCTTAGAGAAGAGAACCTAATTTTGCACAATAAGTTACAGGAAGCAGAGAACAGATACAGGGCGATCTAACATCAGGATAAGGAGGTGTTACAGTCTAACCGAGTGTTAGACTTGCAATCCACCGCTACGGCCCTGTTCCAGGAGCTCGCTCCGTCTATTCCCATTGAGAGGCTGGAGTTCGACAGGATCCACAGGGCGCTCCAGAATAAAAGGATTGATGGGCTCCTGAGAAGTTCCATTTCTACCGTACCAAGGAGCTGAGAAGATCTTAAATTTCAAGGCTTTGGCAACCAACTATACACTGATGTCTCCCCTCAGACTGTTGCAAAAAGGCAGGCCATGAAACCCTCACTAGAAGTCCTACGAGTCAATGGGATTAAATACAAGTGGGGGATCCCTTTTTAAGTCATATTTGAACATTCAGATAAGTGCCTAGAGGCCACCACCCCGCAGGAGTTGGAGTCACTGTCCTCCTCCCTGGTGGCCAAGGAAAAGCGAGACTACTGGAGCAGTACCCCTACAAGATCAAGACCAACGGACACACCAGTTCGTAGATTTGAAAAAACGGCGGCGGAGGAGGGATGAGGAGTAAAACTCTCTCCTGTATAGTTTGGGGTCCCACACATTTTCTTCTTTCGGTTAAGACAGTAGCGTATATTTTTTGTGGGACTTTTTAAAGAAGAGGACTTGGATTCATGGGTTATGGGTGAAACAAGGGTGCCCATGATTGGTTTGCTAGTTTTTTTTCTTTCCCTTTTCCGACCTAAGTTGGTGTTTCTATGTTCATGTTTATGTTTAATGTTGAGTGTGAGAGCAAGATCTGGGTTATCTTTAACATTGTGAGTTTATAGTGGGCGGGTCGGACTCCCAAGTTTCAGAAACATGCTCAATCCATGCTCCTTTTCTCACTGGGTCACCAGGGGGGAAAGCAGCAATTTTGTCTTGCCCCCTTGTGGGGGACAGTTTTCAAATAGTTATGCTGTGGGGCCTGCAATAGAGGGTCCCACAAACTCCCTGTGTTTTTCTCATATGGGTCATGGTCTGTACTATCAGTGTGAGAAGTTACTGTGTGGGGGGATTTGTTTCCTTCCTAGAGTGGTTTTGGGGTCTTTATTGAAACTCTTGCTCTACTGTCTTTCTCCCTCTCCTCACCCTCTTCTGGGTTCCTAGGTCTCATCGGACCCTAGTACTAGTGTGGATGGCAGATGGCAGCAAAATTAGTTTCTTTAAATGTGCAAGGTTTGAATGTCCCCCATGAAGCGGGTTTAGGCCATAAGAGAGATGCGCGTACTCCATGCAGACATTATTTGCCTTCAAGAAATGCACTTTACTAAAAAGTGTACTCCCTAAATTTCTCAGTGCCAACTACCCTTGTTTTAGACAGCCTCGGCAAACAACATGGAGTCCTAATTGCTTTTATACGATCTGTCCCTTTCTCTTGGAGCAGGAAGTGCGTGATGTTACAGGAAGATATCTGATTTTGGTAGGTTCCATTCGAAACTCTCCAATTACAATAGCAACCTACTACATGCCGAGCCAAAGACAAGACTCTTTCTTTGAAGAGTTTTTTAGGGCCCTGTTCCAAGCAAGAAAAAGATTCCTCATAGTTACAGGGGATTCCAACCAGATAATACATCCAGGCTTGGATAGGTGGGATCCCACGTGTGCAGCAAACGAGGCCCTGCAAAACTCCTCTGTGAATGTGTTTCGTGTCTTATGGAATCAATACCAGTTGGTAGATGCTTGGAGAAAACCTCCCCCTGCCCAGTGGGAATGTACCCATTACTCATGCCTGCATAAGGTCTAGGACTGACCACATCTTTCTGCAGCAGTCGTCCCTGACACATTTGACAAAAGCGAACATATTTCCTATCGTATGGTCTGACCATGACTTAATGGCGATTGGAGGGGAAGGTGGAGGGGCTGAAGGCCATGCTATTGGCATTAGATGTATGGAAGGCATTTAATACAGTTGATTGGGATTACTTGCATTTTATGTGGAGGAAATGGGGTTTGGGACCTCACTTTGTTAATCGTGTATTGTCCTTGTATTCAAACCCGGGGGCATTTATAAGATATTCTGACTATGCCTCTGAATGTTTCACACTGGGTAAGGGAACCATTCAGGGATGCCTCTTTTCTCTGCTGTTTATCGCTCTGGCAATTGACCCCCCGTCTAGACTGCTCTAAAATAGTGCCAATGTAGCGGAAGTTACGGTAACCGGGTATAAACATAAAATTTCGCTATTCACGGATGAAATCTTAATGGTGACTACCGACCCGTTAATATCTTTGCCGAATTTGTTTGGGATTCTGGGTGCATTTACTAAGATCTCAGGCCTCCAGGTTAATTCAGTAGGCACCCAATATATCCGTCCCTGAATAAATAGTAGGTAATGCTAAAGCTTTGTTCGATTTTCAATGGCAAAAGAAGCATTATAAGTATTTAGGTGTATACTTTACATCTGACTATGGCTCTCTCTATGTGGCCCCTACACTGGCCCAAGCTTAATCTTTCATGGCTGGGATGGATTGCTGCTATGAAGATGACTTGGCTTTCTAAGCTTCTCTATCACTTTTGGGTGCTACCGATGGCGATCCCGGCTGCTGGCCTGAAAGGTCTCCAGGCTGATAGGAATACGTTTATATCGGGCAAGCAGAGCAGGTGACAATGTGTAGGGCTAAGCAACTTGTCGCAGTATTATAATGCATGCCAGATTGGAAAGCTTACTGTAGTGCATGGGGGGGATAGGCCGCTTTGGGTAGACAGTGAGGGAATCTACTTCTACCTCAATTCATATTTTGAACTTACTATGGTTGCCCCTTTGACTTATAAAGGCATACAAAACCCTGTGTTAAGTCATTCGCTTTGGGTATGGAAAGTGAACAAGGTGCATGGGAAACTAACATCCCCACACTGCTCAGTGATATCCGTGCTGGGAAACCCAGAATTTCCTCCTGGTATCTTGGATCCTGGATTAAAGACCTGTCTATGGCAAGTGGGATGCTCAGAGGTCCTCTAGGGATCTTACCAATAGGGAGATTGCATTTCCTGCAAACTGTGCATTATGGGAAGTCAAAAATCAAAGCAGATGTCACCCCACTCAGGCCCTCAGCCTTCAAGACTACGTGCTAGTGAAAGGGATGGGTGCACTTGTGTATAAGCAGCTCTGTAAGGTGGCTGGGGTGCGACCTTTAAAGTACTCCCAAAAACGGGAGACTGATCTTAACATGACCCTTTTTGACAGCGACTGGAGAGCTATTGGGAGGCATTCACTTTCAGGTTATTTAAATGTTGGAGCTTTAGAGGTGAACGCCAAGGTATTGCTTAGGTGGTATCTAGTACCAGAGAGGGCATGTAAATTCCGTTCCTTCCATTCTTTGGAGTGTTTTAGGGGATGTCACCTTAACGGGACATATATGCATATGTGGTGGGAGTGCAAGGTGGTTAAACAATTCTGGATGAGACTATTTTATATTATAAGGAAGTCCACTGGGTTGCAATTTACCCCTTCAGCGCATCTGGTCTTGCTCAACCTGAAACCCCCTGGCTGTTCCAAGACTCAGTTCGACCTTATAAAGCATATAAGTATATTTTAACAGCAGCTAAAATAATCGTAGCACAGTCCTGGAAGAAGCCAGATATTTCTACCGGGAGCCTTATTCCACACACCAATAAGGTGATGTTTTTTGAGGCATGGAGCCCATTTTTCTCTTTTCTATTCTTTTCGTCTTTCGTATCTACCCGTCCTTTTTCTGTCTTGCTATTTCACAGTCTCACTCTTTCTCTGCTAGGCATTCAGGGGACTACTGGATTTTCTCTCTCTCCTGACTTGGGAACAATGTGTGATTCAGGTCTGGGTATAGACAGTTGGCCCGTCGGGCTGGATTAGGGTGTGTTTCGTTAAAATAATCAGGGCCTGGTGTAGAAGAATCTAGGAGGCTTAGATGGAATCTAGGAGGATTGGAGGGAAGGTGGATTGATGTAGAGGTGTCATTTTACTATTAGCAGCGGTCAGACCGTGGATATATCTTTAGTGTAGTGTGTTCAACCCAATGTTAAAGCTGTATCTTATGAACAAAATGTACAAGCTGTTGGTATACTTTGTGGAATGCAAATGTTCTCAATAAAAACTATTAAAACAGAAAAAAAGCACAAAAACATTTTTCTACACCAGCCATCCACTGGCTGATGTATGTCTCAAGAACGGAGAACATCACCATACAACAAGCTTTAAGAGGTAGTGAAAAGAGAGTTGGTGCATATTAGTTGTATGTTTATGCCTTGGTTGATGGTAAACAAATTTCAGGGCTGTTTTTATATGCAATATTTTTATTATTAATAAAAGGGTACATCCAATAGTTTAAAAGCTACACATCCATAGCATCCGCTAATCTTTTACAAGTACCCAGATATGCAGATACATACAGACTCTATGGAGCTCTCAAGTATCATTCAAGAACCCACAGAAGAAAAGTAACACATCCCATGTTAGCTTCAAGTATAGCCCAAATACTTCAGAAAAGTAAAATATACAAAGACATATCAATTATCCGGGAAGGTGGGGTGCTAACAAAATCTAAAAAAGGAGAAACAAGGACAATTTTGAAAACTTTGTGATAATGTTGCACTCCCTAGAGAATAGAAAAAACTCGTCAAAACAACATACCAGGTACTGTTAAATGCTCAGAAGCCATCTTATTATGGACCCCGAATAAAGCTTTATTGGAAGGATGTGTGAATGGAGAACACACTCCAAGCGGGTATACACTGTAATTAATATGCACATTTAATGGTGAATCACATAGAAATACACAGTATTACATAAAAATAGTGTCAAAGATAATGAGAGTATATATCCGTACAATTTAGTACAATTAAATGGACCCTGTGGACAGGTTAAAGCAATTGTGCAAGTTATTATTAATGTAACATATCATGTAGTAAGTATGGATAGAAATACAGAGTAAAGAAATGTCACTAGAGCATTCTAATTCCTGACCACCAAGTGGCATCAGGTGAATGCATAAGAGAACAGCACTTATAAAGATAATTAAATGCCCATAAGCATACAGTGATACAATGATTAAGTACAGAAATGGTAGCTTACAATTTAGAGATCAGACAAAGCAACACCTTCCCTCCCAACGTTTCTGGCTACGCGCCTTTTATCAGGGGATAGATATGGAAGTGTGATTAGACAGGTCTATATTCAAATGATAAAAATGGTGGGGGCTCCGAGCCAGCAGTGATGTCACCGGAAGTGCGTCAGAGCATAACGCCTCCAGAAATGTTACTCTCGAGAGCCAGCAAGTCCCGACCTAACACAAGTAAGTGTTGCACATGCATAGGGTGATAATGGATTATGTATGGAGCACATATGATAGCGCTGACCAGCATTACAATAACTTCAGCACAAGCAGTTTAAATGAGAGCTACTGTATAGCCATCCTAAATCCTTATAAACCCGGCTAAAAGACAGATCTCAAAATTGTTCCTCAATGCTTTGTGGGGTAAGTTTGGTCAAAGATCTAATCTTGCACAAACTAGGATCATAACCAACCCTGACCAACTTTTCAAGTTTGCCTCTGTATCTCATTATCAGTTATCTGAACTAAATATCATTGACGAGACAGCAACAGTAAATTATACTAAGGATCACTATACAGTCAGTCGAAAAAACATCCGTATAGCCTGCTTTACTAAAGTTTATGCCAGATTACAATTGTATATGTTTCTAGACAATTGCAGGATAGGTGCCTTTATCATGATACAGACTCATTTTTGTCAGTAAAAAGGGTGAGTGGAACCCGGCTTTGGGTGATTATTTGGGTGAACTGAAATTCCCCCTGATCCGTACATTACAGAGTTTATATCTGCAGGCCCAAAGACTTATGGTTATAAAATCAACACTGGCAAAACTGTCTTAAAAGTTAAAGGGATAACTGAACACAGCTAATGTGCAGACAATTAATGTTGACAGTTTGAAAACCCTGGAGTTGGACTACCCTAGAAATTAAGACCCTACAAAACAGAAGAAATTGGAGATATTAGAGTTATTTAATAACCCTTTAATGGCCTAATTAAACCGGACCTTCACCCTAAGTAAGTGCATATCTTATATGTTTCCCCCATACTGTACATACAGATTGCTCACATTTAAAATCATCCTACCTGCATCTATTGCATTTTTGGAGACTTTAAACATCCAAGATGGCGGCCCATGGAGGTGCAGGCTGCCTGCAAACAGGAAGTGTCTTCTGACTGTGCAGCTCTGCATTGTGGGATGGCTGACCTTTTCCTGACCCCAGCTCTGTTCTGTTTGTGCAAAGCACAGCTCTAACCCTGCTCCCCTTTACTTTCCCCCCCCCTCTCCTCTCCTCAATATATGATGCTACTGAGCCAAGATGGCGGCGCCCGTATCCTAGAGTGCTGAACAGAGTAGCAGCCCAGTGAAAGAATAAAAAGTGACTAAAAATGTTAAATATATTAATTTTAAATGCTGGGGAATAACTTTTTAAGGCTTTGGGCTTTTCATTAGATAATGCTGAAGGTCTGCTTTAAAGTTTGCCTTTTCAGTGATGCATCATGTTTAACCAGTAACAAGCACAACAGTGTAAATATCTACTAGATTCAATATAGGTGTATTAAAGTAGTGATATCATTACAATTTGGAAATATGAAAATACATATTTACAGCCTAGATGCATTTAGAAGAATTAGGACTATGTATAAAAAACAAACTATGATGGCAGCACAGCCTATTGCTGCACTGGAAAGGAGCATATATTTGGTTATGATTAGAGATGTTGGCATATGACTTTCCAGCCCCCTCCTGTCCCCTGAACTGCTACACTAGAAAAGAAATAGATTATGGTGGCAGCGGCATGCGCCATTGGATCAGGGAGATGGTAGGTGTCAGGGAATCACAGTCACTTGGTCCCACTACAAACCAGGGACCTCCCGACACAAAGACCGAGTTACCCAAAACCCTTTGTCCGACCCCTCCTACCAGGGATACAAGGCCCGAAGCCATGGACACACAGATTCTTGGTTTAAGGCAACAGATCGCTCAGGTTAAATTAAATTAAAGTTTTAATGCTATAAGCACACTAGGCACTGATACAGATGATACAATTATGCTATTCTGAGACGGTTACAGGATTGAGTGCATTGCTCAGAGAAACAATAAGCAGTTACCTTAGTATGCAGTTGCAGAGTAGTAGTGATGATGTGGAGCTCTCACAAGGGGTGTGTCAAGAGCTTATGATGATGATGATGGGCACCTCCAGTATGCTGACCGCATATCCCCTCCAGATGAGTGACCCCTTCCTGGTTCCAGACCACCCTATTTATGCTGTGAGGGCCGTCCGCCCCCCTCCCCTCTGTGGGACGGGATGTCACCTCCTCTGGTTCTGGCGCGTGCTTTTGCCCAAAAACCCTTTAGAGGTTATAACTCGGAGCAGGGGGGTCGTATGGCCTTGTAAGCGGTACCAAACTATCGGGCTGGATGCCGTGCTCCCAATGAGTCCAAAAGTGAGGTTCCTGAGTGGTTCAGAACCTTAGATCTCAGTTTACGGCCTTTTCCTTTTTTCCTTTATTTCTAGGAACACAATTACATATCCACTTATGCGGTTTTGTGAGCCGGTTCTGATTCTGTAACTGGTGCGGTGCTGCGACACATGGGCGCGCAGTTATGGTCCTGTTTCTGTTGGTGCTGGATCGTCTGTGGTTCTTATCCTTGCTATGACAAATTCACAGCAAGGAGGTCGACCATCTGCAGACCTAACGGCTTCATCCCAGACTAAGGTGCGACTATCGGCAGGAAAGCAGCTTCACAGGGCGTCTTTGATCTCCGCTGTTTGACCTGTATATGCTAATTTCTTTTCCTGAATAGAGCTAAGGACTTGTGCATTTATAACAGGGGGAATAAAGGGAAACTCTAGACCTTGATATGTGGGGTTTCTTAAAGGGGAATGCCGACATCAGCGATAAGGTGCAATATAATATTTGACCTATTCCTCACAGTAGGTTTAAAGAGGACTCAGGGGGGTTTCAGACACCGGGCATCCCTCGGGTTTCTCCCCATATCTCTCTCATATCTCTCTGTCTGCTTTCCTTCCTGTGTGTCTTTTTCCTGTCTTTCATTTTTTCCCTGTTTATCTCTCGCTTTCTTGATCTGGTTTTTCTGTCGATTTTTTGTCTCTCTGGTTTCTCTCTCTTGTGTCTTTCTTCTTTTTCTCTTACTCTTCTCTCTCTTATTCTCATGTCTGTCTGTCTCCTGTATTTTTCTGTCTCTTGTTTCTCTCTCATGTGTCACTGTCTTTCTCTTTTAGCTCTTTCTTGCCTGCATCTCTGTCTCTTGTGTCTGTCTCTCTCCAGTCTCTCCTGTTTCTTGGCCCCTGTTTTGCACCGGTCTCCCGTCTCTTTGCCTCTCTTCTTTCTTGGGCTGCAAACTAAACCACCAATGTCAATCTAATGCACAGTCTACCATTAAAGCGGTCCTTCACTCTGACTAAGAGTTTATCTTATATGTTTCCCACACCCTGTACATACAGATTGCTCACATAAAAAAATCATCCTACCTGCATCTACTGCATGTTATGAGCCTTTAATCATCCAATATGGCGGCTCATGGAACATCAGGCAGCCTGCAAACAGGAAGTGCCTTCTGACTGTGCTGCTCTGTATTCTGGGACTGCTGACGTTTTCCTGACCCCAGCTCTGTTCTGTCTGAGCAAAGCACAGCTATAACCCACACCCCTGTACTTTATCCCGCTCTCCTCTCCTCAGTAAGTGTGGTGCTTCTGATTCAAGATGGCGGCGCCCATATCTTAATGTCCTTAACAGAGTTGCAGCCCAGTGGGGGAAAGAATAATAAGTAAGTGTCTAAAAACTTAAAATATATTAATTTTAGATGCTGGGGAATCATTTTTAAGGGCTTTCCAGTAAATCATGGTGAAGGTCTGGTTTAAATGACATTTGCAGTTTGTCTTTCATGATGATGCTGGAGGAGCTGGGGCCCCTTTAGTAGCTGGAGCCTGAAGTAGCTGCTCCATTACTCCAATGATAATCTATCCCAAACTTTACAGTGCGTTTAGGTTGCATTTTAGTTGTTGTTCTCCTGATTACACATTGTTAAACAAAAGAACCCATAAAAATAAATTTTGATAACCCCCCAAAAAACGTTTTGGTCCATCTAGGTCCTGTACCTTTCCGGCACTAGTGTTAAATAAGGTGCTGGTTGGCGGCCGCACCGGCCACACTGAGTTACCACTAAGGCAAAAAATGTTGTGCTCTGGTCCAAATCATACCAAATAATATATTCAGTTTTTGGTATTATCTTTCGCAAAATGCCACTTTGTAAACCAAAGGAGTTAACCAAAAATGCAATTCTCTTTGATGAAACACATCTGTCTTAGTGAGGAAATCACTTCCACATTCAGCTTTCAGTCTCCACCCCACTGACCTGGTCCTTTAATCAACCTTCAGTGGAGCTAGAACAAAAACACTTCCACTCCCTCCCCAGACGTCCTGATTGGCTGCCTTTCTCTGCAGCTATGAGACCCCTGCCTCCCCCGATTTTGTTAGTAAAACTTCCGATGATCGTAAGAGCATATACGAATTTGTTCGAACGTTCGCGCGAGTCGGAAATGGCCAAAAAAAAAAGGAAAAAATGACTAACACCCACCCAAACTTCCGATTCCCGATCCGAAATCAATTAACTTTTGCATTTAGAATCGACCCTATAGTGTGGCCAAACTATAGGGTCGACTCTTTGGCCACACTATAGGGTCGATTCTAAATGCAAAAGTTAATTGATTTCGGATCGGGAATCGGAAGTTTGGGTGGGTGTTAGTCATTTTTTCCTTTTTTTTTTGGCCATTTCCGACTCGCGCGAACGTTCGAACAAATTCGTATATGCTCTTACGATCATCGGAAGTTTTACTAACAAAATCGGAAGTTTTACAACCAAATCGGAAATGTTCCCAACCAAATTGTAATTTTTCCGTTCGTTCCTAAAACTTCCGTTAATTGGATGTGTTTCCATGTGATTCAGAGAGCTGATTCCCACCCTAAAAATCCGTTTAATTGAAAATCCACTTCCGACACCTTTGAGGACTCGGATTTGCTATTGTAGAACATGTTTTGCGGCTATGTGGAGGAGTCTGCGCGCCTTCAGCTCCAATGAACTGCATGTATCAGCATGGCCGAGGCCATAAATTGTATAGCAATGCATACCTGAATCAATACATTTCATGTATGCCTTATAAAAGCATTTTAATGTGGACCTTAATTAGTCCTTTGCATGTAAACCTTTATTTTGCCACACATCCATATAATTGCGATTTATTTTTAAATTTATGTACTTTGTTATTTTTTTTTTTTGGATTGTTGTTGTACTTGAATCTTAATTTGTTTTCGGATTTATTGTTGTAGTTGGCAACCTTTGCTTTGTGTAATTATTTTATCTTATCTTTGGTCAGATGCATCACACTTACTGAGGAGAGGAGAGTGGGATAAAGTGCAGGGTGCGGGTTACAGCTGTGTTTTGCTCAGAGACAGCAGAGCTGGGGGCCTTGAAAGGTCAGAAATCCCAGAATGCAGAGCAACACAGTCACAAGGCCCTTTCTGTTTGCAGGCTGCCTTATATTACCTGACCCGCCATCTTGGCTGTTTCAAGGCTCAAAACATGCAGAAGATGCTGGGTGTTTTAAAAATTTGGAGAGCAATCTGTATGTACAGGGTGTGGGTAACAACACAAAAAATTTAAAGTTGTACCATTTGAAACCAAAAATTTTAATTAAAAAACGCAAGTAAAAAATGCCAGTTCAAAATAAAAAAAAAAAAAAAATGTATGATTTACTTTTAGAAATACATTCATTAATGGTTGGTTACCACAAAACGAATGAAATAAAGAAAAAGCAGAAATGAAGATTCGCCTGAGCGCACAGTGGTTTGGGTCAGTTTTAGGGGTGAGACATGGAAGATGTAAGAAAGTGCAAAGTGATTTAGCTAAGCATTGGAGAAGAAGTGAGTGAGCCAAATATGTAGGCAGCACTTTAATGAGTTAAGTTTGTAGTGCGCAGGCGCAAGATCATAAGGATTTTCGTCCGGACAAAAAAGGAAAAAGGGCAAAATCCAAAACCTGAGAAATGAAAAGGAAAAGTCAGGATGGAAACTGACATTCAACTAATTCACTAACTGCCATACGAATGGACGGAAAACTTACACACGGTTTGAAATGCATTATAGAATCGCTCGAATGTTCATACGAAATCGGAAAATTTACACCAAAAAACACAGATCGGAAAAAATACTAACGTTTTTGGTGTTTCTCTGAATCGACCCTTATGTGCTGACAGACTTGCTGACAGATGCTCTTAGCCTGCAGCATCTCTCACCCCCTTTTTCTGATCACATTAAGTGCTGGCAGTAATAACTAGAGCAACAACGATGCACTTTTTTTTTACAATCACTGTTGCCACACCCACTGTTTCTCCTCATTTTTTTTCAGCATCTCCTATGCTCTAATACTTTTACTAAAAACTTAGGAACTACAGAGTCTTTTTGAAAATGGATTGAAGTTTAGAACAGTGCAAAATGTATCCTGAGATAATTACAAGACAAGGTACTCTTTCTGCCCGTACTTAATTGTAGTTATTGTGTAAAGCGTATTAATGATATTTTCTTAGTTTTCTCATTTAATTTGAAGGGGAATTTGTTAAGTTGTCCTTGAGTTGGAGAGTCCAGGCACACATTCTTCCCCATTCTCTCCCATCGTCCTTTCCTTCTCCCTACCTCCTCAGTATCCCTACTTTAGATTTTATTTAATTCGACTTTTTATATATGTATTATATGCAGTTATATGTGTATATTTTTTATTGTTGGGTTTATGTTGAATTGTTATGTTTATCTTATTAATTTCTTTTTATATCTGTTTGCTTTTGCCGATATATAAATTTATTGATTTTTTTTTTTTTTTTTTGTATAGACATGTTTGAACAGAAAAACAGACTACCGTATTTTTCACCCTATAAGACACACTTACTTTTGCCCAAAAGTGGGGGGAAATGTCAGTGCGTCTTATTGGGCGAATGAGAAAAAAAAAGGAAAAAAATTATTTCACCTTTCCATCCTTCCTGCTTGTGCTGTCCATGCTGCCTTCTCTGTATCTGCCGCCGCTTCTTCTTTGTGATGCCTGCACACACAGACACTTGACTTTGTACAGTGGGTGGGCGTGGGCGACGCTCGAGCATCAGCCACGGCCACCACTGTACCAAGCCAGGTGTTCACTCTGTGTGTGCTGGCACCGCAGAGAAGAAGCGGCGGGGACAGCATGAGCGGCGGAGGCAGCTGTATCTCCCACCCGCACTGTCCCCACCGCTTCTTCTCCCCGGCACCAGCACACACAAACACTCGGCATTGTACAATGAGTGGCGTGGACAATGCTCGAGCCCACCGCTGTACGGAGCCTGGTGTTCGTTCTGTGTGTGCTGGCACTGCAGAGAAGAATCGGCCGGGACAGCACAAGCAGCAGAGGCAACTGTATCTGGCACTCGCCCTGTCCCCGCCCATTCTTCTCTGTAGCCCCAGTACACACAGACATCCGGCCCACCGCTGTACAGAGCCGGGTGTCGTTCTGTGCAGGCGGCGGGGACAGCGCAAGCTGTAGCCCTATTATATTCCAATACCAATATAATACAAATCATATAATCATAAATTTTGCATTCTTTTTTTACTATTTTTTAGCTTAGCAACTTCAGCAACAATTTGCTCTCTGAGCCCTAGGAATACCAGTCCTCAAAGTTGGACTGGCCCACCAAAGATTCGAATTCTTGCCCCGGCAAGAATGAGCACTGGCCCATCATAAAGGGAGGCAGCTGGGGGGAAGTCAGCCAGGCGGACTTGGAGTACAGCAGGGCCCTGTCTAAAGCAAAAAAAGAGCAGGGACCCCACATTCCTCCTGTACAGCCAAGGGGACTATTATTTCTATTTCATCTGGGAGCGGAGTGATATTTGCTGGTTGTTCTCTTGCAGAGAGGAGCAGGGCCGGCAGAGCGAGGTAGACTGCAAGGAGGAAAGGGGAGGAGGAGAGAGCCAATTATGGGGTAACAATGAAATAAAGAATAAAATAAAAAAATAAGGCCACACACTTTGGGATATTCACAAACATAAGGGCATAATAGCAAGAATTGTCTCATGAAAAACTACTACTTACCCTCCTGTCACCTGCTTGTGTGTCCGCAACCCCCTGCCATTTCTGTACTTTTTTCTATTCTTCCTGATGCAGAACCCATTCTTGGCCTTGTCCCCTGCATGACGCTGGAACGCACTCCCCACCTGTTTGAACTGCAATAGTGAAGGAGGACATTGCAAAGGAGGGATCCAGCATGGCTGACCTGGGAGAGGGGGATGGGAGGAAGATCAGTCTGCAACTGCCATGTGTGCAACTGCCATGTGGGGCCTGCTAAACCAGGAAGCACCCTTGCAAATCCCACCCTCCCCTGTATGTTTCTCATCTACATTAACAATCCAGAAGCCACCCAGTTTCTCTGTGTGTGAGCCTCTCCTTCCCCCAGTCTCTCTGTGTGTGAGCCTCTCCTTCCCCCAGTCTCTCTGTGTGTGAGCCTCTCCTTCCCCCAGTCTCTCTGTGTGTGAGCCTCTTCTTCCCCCAGTCTCTCTGTATGTGAGCCTCTCCTTCCCCCAGTCTCTCTGTGTGTGAGCCTCTCCTTCCCCCAGTCTCTGTGTGTGTGAGCCTCTCCTTTCCCCAGTCTCTCTGTGTGTGAGCCTCTCCTTTACCCAGTCTCTCCGTGTGTGAGCCTCTCCTTCCCCCAGTCTCTCTGTATGTGAGCCTCTCCTTCCCCCAGTCACTCTGTGTGTGTGAGCCTCTCCTTCCCCCAGTCTCTCTGTGTGTGAACCTCTCCTTCCCCCAGTCTCTCTGTGTGTGAGCCTCTCCTTCCCCAGTCTCTCTGTGTGTGAGCCTCTCCTTCCCCCAGTCTCTCTGTGTGTGAGCCTCTCCTTCCCCAGTCTCTCTGTGTGTGAGCCTCTCCTTCCCCCAGTCTCTCTGTGTGGGAGCCTCTTCTTCCCCCAGTCTCTCTGTGTGTGAGCCTCTCCTCCCCCAGTCTCTCTCTGTGTGAGCCTCTTCTTCCCCAGTCTCTGTGTGTGTGAGCCTCTCCTTCCCCCAGTCTCTCTGTGTGGGAGCCTCTTCTTCCCCCAGTCTCTCTGTGTGTGAACCTCTCCTTCCCCCAGTCACTCTGTGTGTGTGAGCCTCTCCTTCCCCCAGTCTCTCTGTGTGTGAACCTCTCCTTCCCCCAGTCTCTCTGTGTGGGAGCCTCTTCATCCCCCAGTCTCTCTGTGTGTGAGCCTCTCCTCCCCCAGTCTCTCTGTGTGTGAGCCTCTCCTCCCCCAGTCTCTCCGTGTGTGAGCCTCTCCTTCCCCCAGTCTCTATCTCTGTGTGAGCATCTCCTTCACCCAGTCTCTGTGTCTGTATGTGTGTGTGTGAGCCTCTCCTTCCCCAGTCTCTCTGTGTGTGAGCCTCTCCTTCCCCCAGTCTCTCTGTGTGGGAGCCTCTTCTTCCCCCAGTCTCTCTGTGTGTGAGCCTCTCCTCCCCCAGTCTCTCTCTGTGTGGTGTGAGCCTCTTCTTCCCCAGTCTCTCTGTGTGTGAGCCTCTCCTTCCCCCAGTCTCTCTGTGTGGGAGCCTCTTCTTCCCCCAGTCTCTCTGTGTGTGAACCTCTCCTTCCCCCAGTCACTCTGTGTGTGTGAGCCTCTCCTTCCCCCAGTCTCTCTGTGTGTGAACCTCTCCTTCCCCCAGTCTCTCTGTGTGGGAGCCTCTTCATCCCCCAGTCTCTCTGTGTGTGAGCCTCTCCTCCCCCAGTCTCTCTGTGTGTGAGCCTCTCCTCCCCCAGTCTCTCCGTGTGTGAGCCTCTCCTTCCCCCAGTCTCTATCTCTGTGTGAGCATCTCCTTCACCCAGTCTCTGTGTCTGTATGTGTGTGTGTGTGTCTGTCCTTCCCCCAGTCTGTGTGAGCTCTGCTCCAGCTCCCTACAATGGGAAGGGTAGGTAATAGGAGCATGTCTCAGATGGAGACATGCCACTGTAATTTGTAATGTCACCAAAAAGGTACATTGAATGGTGATTTCACTCATTGGGGCAACACAAATTGGGATACCTAAGGGAATCAGCCATCAGCTGCATTGGTTTTGGTCCGAATAAGGGTGGGCCCCAAAAATTATTTCCCCTGGGGGGGGGGGCTCCAGGTACTCCAGTTCGACCCTGCCAGTCCTTATGCCTTGTGCACCATGGTGTAAAAAGTTTACCATATGTTATAAAAATACCCATAAATATTTATATACTAACTGGAGAACTTACATTTGTGGTCGCTTGTGGGATTGCAGGAGACCTAGGCTGATCCATGGAGTGTGGAGTCTATGGACAGACAGACATTCCACATCAAAAATCATTTTGGTACGTGAAACTTAAAATGTACAGTTTATTAAATAATTTTTGCACTTTTTGTTTATTTACATACAGAGCTCTCAAAACTAAGCTTTAAAAACTATGGCTTGCCTTGAGTAAAATCTACTGACTCCAAGTCCCAGAATTCCTCCATTGCAACAAGTAAGTTAATAAGCAGCCTTGGCAAATCAAGCAGCAGTAAGTAATGACCTCCCTAGGAGAGAACACTTCCAGTAACCCTTTATCTACTGGAACATAATTTTTGCACACAATAATCAAAAATGCCATTAAAAGTGGAATAACCCTTAACCCTTTGAAAGCCAGCCACGTAAAATTTATGTTGCTGCCTCCTACCATTAATTGCCAGCCACGTATATTTTACATGCCCGGCTTTCCCCCCTGCTAGTGGCCCAAAAAAAAAACACTCACCTGACCCCTCAATCAATTCGACCGGGACTTCTATTTGCCTGGAATAGCCCCCCCCCCCCCTCACTTCCATGCACATCCCTTCTTTCTTTCAGGTCTCTTTTTCACTGGAGGGGCCTCCGATCCCCCCGGCTCTTCAGTCTTCAGGAGAGAGCCCAACAGGCCCCCTCCCCCTGCTTCCGCTGTCACCATCTTCAGAACTAGCCCCGCCTCTTTGGGAGTAGGGTGGATGACGTCATCCTTCTGATGTCTTCCAGCTCCCGGTTGTCAGTTGCGGTGATCGCTGGAGAGAGAAGTGGAGGGGCATGGGATACTCTGATCCCCTGCCTCCCCACCCCCCTCCAGCAATCACTGCATCTATCATCAAGATCAATGGGGACAGAGGAGCTGACATTCGGAGGTGAGTAAAGACATATTTTTTTAATGTGTGGTGTCGTTTTTTTACAGTTAGCCCTTTGTGAACTATTAAGGGATCCACGAGACCCCTATACCAGTTCACAAGGCTACGTGTCTGGCAAGTCACCTGGGCCACAAAGCTGGCCCTTCTGCCCTGTTCTACAATACGCAATTATTGGGGGGATTTAAAGGGTTTTAACCCTTAAAAATCCAAAAGAAATGGGGTCCCCCAAAGTAGGGGGGCCCTATTTCATATTTTAAATTAACCCTTTATATCCCATCACTAAGCAGGTATAAAAGCTTCCAGCAGCAGGAGAGCAGAAACCAGAGGGATCGTCGTGGGACACAGTGCTTGGGGATGGACCGATGGGAGGTTAGTATTAAAAAATAAAATAATAAAGTCTTTTTCTAACCCCCAGCCCCCTATTACCTGCTGCCCAGGGGGGCAGAAGATCTCAGGACCGCAACAGCTATGAGGGCTTGTAGACTCCAGTACCGGGGGCCACCAAGGCTGACCTCTGTGACCTGTTCTACAAGCCTTGCTTTTTTAGATTTGTTTTCTCTTGTTTGCATATTGTTTTTTTTAGGAAATATGGTTTTGATTCTGCTTTTTTATTCTTTTTTTATTAGGGTAACCCTGTGCAACCAAATAATTCACTGAGGGATTGCTTGCGCTCACATCAACAGGCCAGGTACGCCTAGAAAAGTCTCACCTTGCCCAGATCTACCACTTCCGCACACACATGGCAGCATCCTTAGTGCTCTCCTGCTAGCCCATTCAATTCAGTTCTTGCATAGAGCTGGGGATGTGGCTTTGTGCAAGATGGCCTGAAGCAGCGAGACAACAAGGGGGAATCTCGGGCTGGGTGAGGTAAGCTTGGAGGGAGGCAGGGCAGGGGGGTCTGGGGTGATCCAAATTAATGAAGGTAATACATGGCTGTCATTGCAAATTCTTTAATAATTCAAACCACTCATACATCGCTGGGCTCCAGGGGCAGGGCAGAGGTGTTTAGAAGGAGGGAGTGTTCTCTCTGGTGATTGATCACCCTTATTGGACCCACCCCTCTTGCCAGTCCATACGCTTAAAGTAGATACTGGGCTTGATCCACCCCTACAAACTCGCATCACACTGATGGGGCTGACATATACGACGTGTAGTATCAGTATGAAGTAGGATCTTTTCGCTTATTGAAGCACACATTTTAACTCATGGGGGGGTGATTGATTGTATTATAGTCTAGCATGGGCACAGTTATATTACTATTTGTATTCATATTAAGACATCCCCTGAAAATAAGCCTTGATGCCTTTTTCATTTTTAAAAAATATTTTTTAATATAAGACCTTAATTTCAGGGAAACTTAGTAATTCCATTGCTAAAAGCAGAGGTGTCCTCACTCACTCACCATTATACATCATTTATGATGTTTTCTGTTCTTTCCAGAGAATAAACCTGAGTATGTCATTTCTGGAGGAAAAGCATACAGTAAGGTGTTTCACTGACCTCAGTGTTGTACGTGTACAATGTCACCTTTCCACATCACTTAGTTTAGCACTGACAAAATGGAACAGAATAAAGGCTTGACGGAATGTGTTTTTATAGAAATTTCACAAGCCACAGATTAAAATTCTTATTTATTTCTTTGACCCAAGTCAACAGTACAATGGAAAACTACATCTATCAACAATCTCCATCAGCTATCCTAAATAGTGGCAGGAGACTCATAATAAAAGGTAAAGTTATTCCAAAACATAAGAATAATGTTAATGTGATCTTATCCTATGTAAACACAAATATACAAATATATAAATAATACCGCGCTGCCCAGAGATCAATTAAGATTAAAAGGGAAAAAATAGCTCAACGTGTAAAAAAAGTAGGATTCCACTTCCTACCACAATTAGCAATAAAAAAATGTACAAATCAACACAGAGCTATAATAGAGTCCACAGTGGTGCAGATCAGTTCACACGTGCTCCTCCCGGGTTAAACTATCCGTCACCAAGCAAACAAGCCTCTTACCAGATATTAAACAAAACCAGGCAAATATAGGTGTAGTCGTTTAGATTATTCCTTAGTCTCCACCATATTCCTTTCGAATCCTTCCCGGCAGAAATGTTTCCAGCAAAAATCAGAGCATATATTTAGCAAGAGAGAATGACTCCCTCTTGTTCCTGAGCTCTTAGAATAGACATGGACTCCACGTTCAAGAATCAAAATGGAAGGCCATAGAAAATAAAAACGGAATATAGTGCAATATGTCTAAGATAAACACTTAATTTTTAATAAAAGAATGCACTCACAAAACGATTGTTAAAAATAGGCAGAGTTAAAATACAGCTCCATAGTGATGGTAGTTCTCACCGCACAGACATCCAAGGCAGCATGTATTCTTAATCCAGATAAAAAGACTGATTCCTCCAACGCGTTTCACCCTCAGGGGGCTTTTACTAGGATAATCAGCCCAAGAATTGTCTTCCATATATAGTGGCCACATTAATTAACGTGGCAGCCAAATACAGCTGTGAGACCCGGAAGTATTAAGGTCAAACATAGCATAACAAAAGCCATACTATACAGTGCTTTCTATTTAGTTTTCCCAGATTGAATTTTAAGACTCTTAGGGATCAATCGTCACATACATTCCCAAAAGAGAGTAAAGGAAAAGTAGGAAACTAACCTATGTATAGGTTCACCTCGGGGACTTTCTCCCGGCCCGGAAGGAAATGTACACTCGTTGCCGGGCTGTGGAACGCATAAGGGTCATTTACATCACCGCCGAAAAGGCACTCATGTAATGGCTCTTCCGCTTTGTGAAGCGCACAGAGTCACATGTACCACCGACCCCTGTCCGTCGTCACAAAGTGCTTCCGCGCTATGAAGCGCATAGAACCAGAGGTACATCAGAACCCATTAGCCAATAGGAGACTTCACAGCCTCCGTTCGCCCCCACAAAGTACTTCCGCGCTATGAAGCGCATAGAGCCGGAAACACATCAGGCCCCGTTAGCCAATGGGAGACTCCACAGCTTCAGTCACTGGATCTGATGTCACCCCGTCCTCATACAAGCATAGGCTGTTGACACGTACGTTCCATACCTGGGCATGTAAGCTATATCCCAACGAAGAACGCATCCCAGCATCGTCACACAGCCCAGAACTATTATCACGTGCGCTCCAACCTTTGGAACGCACAAAGCAGCTCTGTGAGAGTGGCGTCACAGTGATGCCCCATAACCAGGAAGATGTTATCCTATGCGTTCCAAACCTTGGAGCGCATCAGGAAACCTACCCGTATCGGCCATAACACCTTCAGAAAGTCAATTAAACGTGCAAGAAAGAGAAAAGACACCTATAACAAATAGATGCTTCAATATTAAAAATATATATATATATTCTACATTCCCTCTCCAAGTCAAAAGTTATAAGAAATGTAATGTCTATAAACTAAATATATTAAATATATATAAACAGTGTATAACTACATATGTGAAAAATACATGTAAAAATTACTATAGTGATAGGTATTGCTGAATACTGATTATATTAAGAAAAGGGGGAAAGGGGGAGGAAAGGGGGGGGGAGGGGGGACATACCCTTCACGCACCCAGTGTGCTACAAGGTATTAAAGGTGTTAGCCTAATAGTAATGAAGAAAACCAAGAAAAAAGGGGGATAATAATAACTGTAGATGCGCCCTTAAAGACAATCACCTTGGATGGCTGTATGGGTGAGAAGCCATTTACATATAATACATATAGTACATAGATTCACTAATGAAATTCACTAATAAAATTCAAAAAAGATTCATCGCCATACACAGAAATCATCAATGCTATATTGACCTTAGAATTGGATTTATCATGAACTATCTATAAAGCAGTTAAGGTCGAATTCCACATTCAAGCCATTAGGGACCAAGGTGTTTAAATTGTATATCCATCGGCTCTCACGTTGTGACAACTCCCTTACCAGGTTAGTTCCTCGCCAGTGTGCTTCAATTCTATCGATCCCTATAAAACCCATCTGGCCTGGATTGGAAGCATGGAATTTTTTAAAATGGTTCGAAAGATTGTGGGCCTCATATCCTCTTTTTATATTATAGACATGTTCGCGTATTCTAATTTTTAGAAGTCGAACAGTTCTACCTACATAAAAAAGGCCACAGGGACACCATATAAGGTATACCACGCATTTAGTATTGCAACTGATCATTTTCTTGATTGTAATGGGTCTCTGAAGCCCCACCATCTGGAACTCATCTACTGATTTTTTCAGTTTTTGGCTCACCTTACACCCACAGCAAGAGCCGCAACGGAAAAAGCCTTTCAATGGCTTCCCTTCCCTCTGGGTCCCCTTCGGGGGGTCTACATAACCTTTAACCAACCTATCTCGGAGGTTAGGTGCCCTCCTATAGATGAGAACAGGATTCCTAGGGATAGTAGATCCCAAAATTGGATCATCTAATAAAAGGTGCCAGTGTTTTTTAAGGACCCCTTGAATTTTTCGATGTTGTGCATTAAAACCTGTCAGGAAAGCATATTCACTATGTTGTTTCTTTGCTATTCTTTGTCCCTGTGGTTTTAACAATGTAGATCTATCCAATTCTCTTATTGTTTCTACCTGGTGCTTTATAGCTTCTGCAGGGTATCCTTTCTCAATAAATCTTTCCGACAGTTGCTCAGATTGTGTATTAAAATCTGTCAACTTACTACAGTTACGTTTAAGCCTAAGAAGTTGACCCTTGGGTATAGCCCGAAGCCAATTAGGATGGTGACAGCTTCCTTGGGGTACGTATCCGTTCCTGTCTGTCGATTTAAAATAAGTCAATGTTATCAACTTAGGTCCCTCTCTTCTGATAGTAAGATCTAGAAAGTGGACCTGTACAGGATCTATTACAGCCGTGAATTCTAAGTTAAACAGATTCTGGTTGACTTGTATAAGAAAGTCTTCTAATGTATCTCTCGCACCATCCCATACAATCAATACGTCGTCTATATAGCGACGCCAGACTTTTAGTGAGGGCCATGTTCTTCCAAAAATAAATTGTGCTTCCCACATACCTACAAACAAATTCGCCATACTGGGGGCAAATTTCGCCCCCATGGCCACTCCCCTAATTTGTAAATAGAACTCTCCACCACACCAAAAGTAGTTGTGATCTAGCGAGAAATTCAGACAATCTATCAGAAAGTTGATTTGTTTCTGAGGAAGACCCGATTGGAGCTCTAGAAAGTAACGCACTGCTTGTACCCCTAAATCATGTGGTATAACCGTGTACAGCGATGTTACATCTGCTGTCCCTAATAGACATTCCTCTGAGAGATCTTGTGATTCACATAGATTTAGTACCTGTCCTGAGTCTCGCAGGTAGGCTGGCAGTAAAACCACTAAAGGTTGTAGAAAATTATCAATATACTCCCCCAGTCTGCTAGTGACTGAATTTATCCCACTAACAATTGGGCGACCTGGAGGTTTAGTTGGATTTTTATGCACCTTAGGTAATTGGTAGATCGTTGGGATCCTAGGTGTAGTGATGTTCAAATATTCAAATTCCTTTTTACTCAGAATTCCCTGAGTGTGTCCTCCTATTAATAATTCTGTTAAAGATTTTTGATATTCAATAGTGGGATCACTCTCTAGTTTTCTATATGTTTCCGTATCTGATACTAATCTCGAGAGTTCATTGATGTAATCTTGTTTATCAAGTATTACCAGCCCACCACCTTTATCGGCGGGCTTAATTATGATATCATGTTTTTCTTCGAGATTCTTTATTGTTCTTGATTCCAGATGTGAATTTCTATTATTCCTAAGGGGAATTTTTTTCAGATCGCGTATAACTGATCTTTTAAACACATCTATCTGTGCATTTGAAGCTATCAAGGGGTTAAATACTGATCGATTTTTGAGACTAGTATGTTTATAGCAGACTGTTGGATTCCCTACAGATTCATCTTGTACTGGTGTTATAGGGACTGTTGTAGTAATCTCTTGTTCTGAAGTAGCTTTCTCTTTTGTGAGGAAAAATTTTTTTATATTTAGTTTCCGCACGTACTTCAGGAAGTCAATATGGACCCCAAATTTGTCCATATTAATTGAGGGGGCATATTTTAAGCCTTGATCTAATAGCTTTAGCTCGTTGTGAGATAACTGGGTCATACTTAAATTGAATATTCCTTGACCTAATACTGTCGAGGTCTTCTTATGTCGGGTTCCTCCCCTCTTTCCTCTCCTTCCCATTCCTTTCTTTTTCTGGTGGATCTCACGTCCAATGGGGTTTCCCCGTATTTCCATCTGTCCCTCTGGGGACCAGACTCTTGAGGGTTGTAAGGCCCCCATGGGGCTTTCCGAAAAGGGGAAGCCATACGGGCACTCTCCGCTCCCACTAATTCTAACCCTCTTTTAAGATAGGGATCTTCCCTTTTCCTGGTTTCAAATTCATTATTATTCCGCCAGGATGGAGCCCTTTTACGCCAACTAGGATTATTGTTGGACTGGGGGTCCCTTCTTATCCAATTCCCCTTCCTTTCATGTCTATAGGGGCTATAAATAGGGTAGTCATTAGGTCTCTTTCGTTGTGGTAGAGGTAACATAGGGGATCTTATTCTCTCTTCCTTTCTAGGTCTATTAGCAAGGTGCCCTTTAACCCGTTCAGAGGAAATGTCAGGGCAAGGAATATCATTTTCCTCCAAACATTGCCATCTAAAAACTCTATTTTTAGAGTAATCATTACTGTCCCTCTGTAGCTTTCTTACTTTCCTATTCCTGATTGTTAATTCTTCTTTTTCCAATTTGCATTTTAATTCTTTTGATTTATTTACAAATTTCTCCACAGTACTGTAAGGGCTTAAACGTGTCTTTACGTCTTCCTTAATCGACTCCAGCCCTCTAAGTTGGACTCTTTTCTTAGCTAACAATTTCTCAATTAGCATTAAGCCGCATTCATTGAAGAAGGTGAACCATTCTTTAGCAGCTTCAACACTGTCATCTCCATCCTGGATGTGGAGAGTCCAGCGTAGCTGTTGGGGCACCATCTTCAAGCTCACATAACGCTCAAGTGTGGCAATATCCCACTTCAACCTAATTTCTTTGTTCAATAGTTTGTAAAGTATGTAAACACAAGCTTGTGTACTGTGTACTTGGTTTTCCCACCGGCTAGTTTATAATAAATAAATGGTTGGGGGTAATTTATATTTTAAACGCACATATAATTAATCAAAATGTTATTGAAAATTCTTTTATTGAAAATTTTATTTGAGAATAATAGACTGATCACGATTCATAGTTTTATAGCCAGCTTAGGTTGGCGCAGCATGGCATAACATTCACACAATCTGTGTTACAGTAGCTGCCTGTCCTATGTTCTGTTAAAGCAAATCTTTTTCAAGAAACATTGAGATGTTTAGGCTAATTTAGGGGGGTGGGGGCCAACTTTGAATACAATAAAAGCAGGAGGGTGAGAATTGTTGATGGAGGTACTGGGGCTAAGACATAGCGATGCTTAGGTAAGCACACAGTACACATAAGACCAATTATACCACAAATCACTAAAACTATGTCATTCATGGTTTTAAAGATTTATAGCTTGAGCAGATTACATGTCATGTGATCTTCCTACATCATTTCACCTCTGTATATAAGGGTTTTTTTGTTTTGTTTTGTTTTTTTTATAAGAAAACATCCTAACAATGTCCTGAAACCAAAGACAATGCATTATGCTGTTTTAGCCATTTGTGCATGTTAATCACATTTGGGCATATTCATCAATATGAAAGGTGTGGCACATGAAAGACACATGTGGAGTGACATTCCAGGACACAAATACAATAAGCAAGGTTGCAAAAATGATTGTCACATTACACGTAGCACCGCTATGATGTGTGCTCTCAAGATAGTGACCTTAGTTTGCTAAACATTATGTTACTGTATATAGCACCATCAACTTCTGTAGCGCTGTAGTTATTTCAGGCAGAGGAGTACAGATTATATATGTATAGACCAGGAGTACCCAACCACTTTTCATCAAGTACCATTTTACTTTTCCTAAATATCTCATGCGCAAACTGGATGATCCCTATGGGTTGGCAAAGGAGCAAATCAGACTGGGGTAAAGTGTACATGGCAGAAGATGGAGTTAGGGTACAGATGAGATCTCACATATCTCATATAACATCACTTTTTGGGAATCCCTAATATAGGCTATTACAAAAGAGAAGCATCAAGGCCCTGATTAATTATCCGTTACATCCTTTTTGCTCTTGACTTATCCTCTGTGTGACAAAGTTGACCACCTCAAATAATTTAGACCCTTGGCCTTGGACCACTTATAAACATTTGGCTTCCAGCATCACTTCTCTGAAGACGACACTCAAATATATTTTTCAGGCCCTAACCACTCCTCTCTTCTGTCTTTGGTAAATGTCTAACAGTGGAGCCCCCCAAGCAGTTTGTCTTGGTGTTATACTGGACTACTCTTTTCCATTTTCACCACATGTTCAAACAGTTCCAGTGGCGGACTGGGGCCAAAAATCAGCCCCAGATTTTACCAGCCTATGGCCTGCCTGACACATCCTTGCTGAGGCCCCCACACTCCCCACAACCATAATGCCGGTGTTATAGCATTGGGGGCTGGGGTCCTTGGCTTGTGGGTACAGTGGGGCTGGGTACATGGGGCTGAGAGGGAGACTAAGGGGACAGGCATTGTATATGGGTGTTGAAAGCAGCAGCCCAACTGTCCCCACATCAGTGTGGACCACTGGGAATTGTCTAAGGTCTCCCTATGGCCAGACTCAGAGGGGGGGGGGGGGCATCCAGATTGCTGGAGCATGGTTCTGACATGGGTCAGCATAGCCCAGCATGGTGTGTATAGTACAACAAAGTGATTTTCAATAAACTATTATTGCCTTGAAGTGTGCACACACATTGAAAGAATTCCATATTTACTACACTATTCTCTGCTCTGATCAACTGAGTCCGGCAAGCCACAGTGAAGCTGTCTATGACTACAGCAGAGCATGCTCAAGACTCCTAATGCTGTACCATGACATGTCTTTTCCAGCTCAGCAATGAGCCAGAAAAAAAAGTTTTTGGTTAGCTTATTTTACACTGTTCCTATGAGGGATAAGGTGGGAGGGAGATACTGTGTGCCTGGACTGGGACTTCAAGGTTTTCAAAAGACAATTGACAAATATATATATATATATATATATATATATATACTCAATATGCACTCAATATGCACTCAAAACAGTTGGCCTGATACAGAGCATATCTTGCACGCATCTCCCTATTTGGGAGAGACGTTAAGGTCCTGTACTCTGGCTTTTATTTGTTTCGGGTAATTCTAGGCCAGGTTTTTTTGTCCAAATTAGCTGTTTTGCAGGACTTTACGGTACACGTACCTCCATCTTAGTATTCGTTGTATTATTACGCCTGATGTTTAGATTTTTCATTCATGCGAACGTAATTTTGCGGTTTTACCCTGCGCTTGCATGTGATTCTCAGTCCTGATTTGCCTCTTTTCGGTTCTATAAAAAAATGTACATTTCCAGTTCAAGATTATTCCCTCATTTTGCAAGCAGGAACCACCATACGCACTAACGTTGAAGCCCCTTGATGAGTAATAGCATTTGCAGCAGTGGGGGCTGTTAACCAGTTACCTTCCAGGGCTTAGGCATACCAGCAGTCATCTGGATATAGATCAGATGTCCGATCAGCCGTTGTTCGAATAGACCCAACTGAACCACCTTTCTCTTGAGAAGCTTTACTTCAGCTGCAGCCATGGTTTTCCTCCCGCCACAAGAAATGGTCATGCAATTGGAGGTATGACCAAATTGGTTGGCTGCCATCAATTCTTAGCGAATTGCTCCTTTCAGGATCTAGAGGCAATGTCAGTTGGCATGTCCCAGCCTTTGCAGAGTAGTGCCCTGACTAAATTTTATCAGTGGCATGTCTGTCCCACAGAAGAAATACATCTCTTTTCCTAACAGCATGGCATGACATCATTTCCACACACAACAGTGGCAAAAATGGAGGAGACGGAGCTTTACAGCTGAAACAGGCGCTGTTATCTGGGATTAGAGTGAAGCAGGAGCAGTGAAAATTAGCCAAAGGTACTCTTCATGGGGGGAGCAATTTAGGGGATCCTAGTTAAAAAAAATGTCCGCTTTAAGCCAAATACCCTGTTTCCCCAAAAATAAGACAGGTCTTATATGAATTGTTGCTTTAAGATATGGGTTTCTTGGTTGCTCTCTACACTTGCATTGGAAGTGTAACGGTTTGCTCTCCCTGATAACCAGAATACTGTATATGCTCAGACATGTAGTGATTCCAGTTGGACTACTTGATGTATGTGTGAATCATGCTAGGGCAAATTTTCAGGGTAGGTTTTATTTTCAGGGAAACAGGGTAGCAATTATCTTAATTGTTTCTATTGCAATCAGCTATGATAATTTCTACAGCAGTCATGAGCCTTTTATTGGTGTTCAGCTTACAGTGCAATGTGATGTGTGCATGCGTGCACACTGTGGGATGGGAAAAGTTCTCTAAAGATTGTCTTCTCTGTATAGCAGGAAATCCAAGGTTAATTTAATACCATTTATTGGCTAACTCAATAAGATTGAAAATGCAAGCTTTTGAAGCAGTTCAAGCTTCTTCTTCAGATTTATACAGAAAACTACAAAGGAGTCACAACTGCTTTTCTACTGACACACATGAAAAATAGCAAATTTGTAAAATTGTTAGCTGTGAGATAAGAATCAGGGGGATTATGACAATTAATGGTGGGCTGATAAATGAATAGGACGGGGAGAGAGAGTGTGTGGAATTTTTATTGCTCTCCCAACAGCCCAGACCTGTTTAATATCAAACCTTGTGATGAGTCCTGTCTATTCAATCTGTGTCATAATGACACATAAAAGTATTATCCCTGCTTAGCCAAAACCCACCCTGCAGTCTATGAGTCTCCAGGACAAGCCTACTCGCTACCCCGGGGCACCTCGAACGGGGGTGCCCCGCTGTGTGAAGCCCCCAGGTGGGCCGAAAGCTCACCTTTATTCTCGGACCAGCAGCGCATGCGCGAGCAGCGACCTCATCCCCACTATCCCTTTAGCAGGGCGCGTGCCTGTGGCAGGCGTTTGTGAATGCCCGGCCGTGCCCCCTCTCCGTTAAATGGTAGCGGTGGATGTGGCCGCAGTGCACTCGGATCCACTCGCATTAGACAAGCTCATAGACGAAGTGGCTTTTGCGGATCTGAGCGCTCTGATTGGATGAGTAGCCACGAATGCATCATAGGACCGGGAAGAGGTGAGTTATTTCGGGCGACCCAGGGGGTTTCAAACAGCGGGGCTCCTCCGATCGGGGTGCCCCGGGGGCAAGGACCAAAACCTAGGATAGTCACTTTAAAGATTTGGATGCATTTACATTTCCACTGCAGTCTCTCCTTTTGTGGACAGAAGCCCCCTTACAGCACTAATCTGCATAGATAGATATATATATTATCAGATAATTCTCTAATAACAAATATATTATCTGCAAATGTGTGTTAGCCTAATATTGTTATATGACCACCTTTAACCATTTTTGCAACAGTGGCAGTTACTTTAATTTGACTCAAGCAAGAGAATTATTGCCTGGCAATATTCAGAGAATATTCCAATCTAAACTGTGTTTCTGCATTTTAAAGTTAAACTTAAAGAAGAATATGCTGTTGTAACCACATGCAGCTGTGAACAATTTGTAAGACGAGAGAGATTCATCATGCATCAAAGTCTTTAGGGCAGCACTAAGCAAAATAAATCTTGAGTCAATGGACTGTAGCAAGGCGCCACATGACCTGTCAGCACTGTTTCCAGCTATTGTAAGATTAGTGTTCAACTGCATATCACTAGGGAACATAGAGAAATGCACTCAAAAGCACATCATCAGCCGGTCTCCTGCCAGTCGTAGTGCAAGAACCGTTAGTGTAATCACTGGAGAATGGACAAAAGGAAATGGGGGACTAAATTCATTTCCACAGGAAAGGACATCTCTGGTCAGTGCTCAGCAATGATAAGACCAAATATAGAAATAGGTTAAATATGCTTACAGTTTTATGCAGCAGATTGAACAAAAATAAAGTATATGTTTGTATGAAATATTTGTGATTGCCAGGTGTACAGTTATGATGATATTGCATATTACAAATGATGGTGCACATGCTGAATAAAAAATTGTTTCTGTCGGTCATGGGTGGACTAAGGGGGTTATTTAAGAAGGGATAGTGCCAGGTAGTGCCTCGTAGCGGCAGGCAGTGTCTGGTGAACGCAGGGCGCTGTACGCAAAACCAAATTTATGAAAGCGAATCTGGTGAGCCACTGTAACAGCAACATGTAGCGTCTGATGTTTTATTACAGGCAGCTCAGTGTATAGCGCCGGCGCTCTAGCTTCCAGAGTGCCAGGTATTACCTTTCACTCACTGTCGCTCTCCCATACATTTCAAAGGCCGTTCATTTGCTTGTGTTTAAACTGCGTGTTGACATTTTTTATTTTATTTTTTTTTGGGTCAAATCATTGTGTGACCCCTACTGGCTGCAAACAAACACATTTAGAAACTTTTTTGACTTTTTATATTTTTATGCAGAATTGTATGTACAGGTCTGGCACTAAAGTGTTATTGTCCCAGTGTTAAAACAATGGCATTCCATGTGTTTTCGCTTTGTTATAGGTGGATATGTGTTTAAAAACAGACTTTGATCACACATCATCTAGCGCTCTATGCTATAGTGCCCAGCTTTAGAGCGCCGACGCTGTGTGTGTCTAGTGTTTTGTTAAATATAGTGTAGAGCACTGAGTGTCGGGCGCACTGAACTGGCGCTACCTCTCGCTCCCTGCAGCGCTATACAGTTGTTACAGCATCTACTAATGGTCGCTCTAAGTGCTGCTATACAGACGCTCATCTGGCAATACATGGCGTTAGTAGTGAATCAGCCTCCACATCCTAAAATTGAAAAAAATATTAAATGCTATTAAAACACAAGCAAAGAAACACCATTGAAATGTATGGGATAACGCTTCTGAGCAAGAGGTGCTACATGGCACTGCTGAACATACAACACCGGCGCTTTACACTGAGCCACCACTGGTAATACATTTGATGCTACATGACGCTATTATATTCACTCACCAGATTGACTTTCATATATATGGTTTTCATATACTGCACCCGGGGTTCACATGGTGCTACATGGTACTACCTGGCATTAGCGTTTCTTGAATAACACCCTAAACGTTTTTATCCTGGTAGCAGCCATTTTGGAGCTTCCTTTTCCAGCATCCCAGACTTTCTTCTGCCTGTATTCAACTGATATAACCGCATAATGCATAGCGGCAAGAAGCGCAGCAGCACATCCTCTTGAGATGCCATTTTCATTGTTAAATTGACCACAGCAGGAGTTTTAAAAAGGTAAATCAATTTTTATGTTCAGTAATCTGAATTGTGCTGGGGAGGATTGCATATGAGCAATGTTTCCACTAAGGGTGTTAAACTGTTGGGTCAGGTTGAACATGACTCCCTGAGTAAAAGTACATAATCCTTTGATGACATGACCCTGGCCAACCCCCCTCTCCCAAGGTGGGGCCTGCTAGTACCTCTGATTGTGAAAGATGGACCTAGTGGTCTTTTGAGCCTGTGTCATAGTCCTCAGCATAACTTGGAGTGTTTTGTGAAATGCAAGACTGGGGCTATAAGTAAAAGTAGTTGAGAGTCCATGTTGCTGCAGAGGTTTATACATGACCAGGATTTGTACAGGCAGCTCAGGTTCATGGATAAATATATAAAATAGGCAGGCAGTTAATAAACTGGTACCTAGTAAGGTCATGCATGGAGAGTCAAAAAAACATCGCCAATCACCCCAAGACCTCATTAGCCAGAAGGTAGCAGATCAAGTAGAAACCTAATTTTGATTGGCAGACATATCATGGTACAGAAATACATGCACAAATGAGCCTATAAAGTGGCAAATTTAATGCAAGCAATCAACCTGCACCTATGCAGTTCTATGTATTGGGAATGTTATCAGCTTTATCAGTACGGCTCCTTTGTATTGAATAGGTTTCCATGTTTATGTGTGTAAATTAGAATATAATAAACCCTTTTATAAACTGAACCCTTTCATTTGATTTTGAGAAAATAATTAGCCTAATAAACTCTAAGACTTTTAAGTTAACCACATTCATATCTAATTTCTGTATGCTTACTTTTGTATTCATGAACTGCAATATTAGCCTAAATTACAGTATATTATGTACAGTATATTGATGCAGCAGAACCTGGGGTGTATGCAGGCTAATCAAGCTCTTCCACACAAAACACACACACACACACACACACACAAGTTTTCATTTACCAACGATTTTGGGCCTTATTTAAGAAGTGCCTGGTTTAGTGTCATTTTGCTGGTATTAGTTTTCGAGTGCCGGCATCTATTTATATTCTGGACTGCACTGCAAGTCGCAATGCCTGGTGCTAAATAATAAGCTTGGATTGAGGCATTAGGAATTGCCCGACCTGTTTCAGCACCCTTATGCCGAAAATAAAATGTTGCAAGTGAATATCATAGAATATCATTGTTGGGGACAAATGTTACAGTGTGTTTAGGATGTTTTAGTTGTTGAATTCCAAATTCCATATTGGTAAGGCAAAAATGCAGAAGTAATATATTTTACATAAAAAAATAAAATTACATTAGGTGACATGTCCCGTGCTTAATTATTGACAAGTCACCAAAGAAAGTTCTGTAGGTATGTGTGTAGTATTATTTATAATATGAAATGTGTAAAACACTTCAATACAGCTCTGCCCATTGTGGTCTATGGGATCTTAAGCTACAGTGCCATCTTAACCCTTTAACTGCCAACCTACCTAGAGATTTTGTCACCCTTTGTTGCCAGACCATTTGCACTATTTTGCGCTCTACATGTACAACTGTGATTTTTGAAGGGATTTCCTGGGTAAATTATATATCGTTTTTTTTTTTTTCAGAAGAGTCTTGGCTTTAACCTGAAATGCTTTGTTTGTCATTTTTTTAAGTGTATTCGCAATATTTTTGGCAAAATATTTACAAAAAAATATTAAAAAATCAGTTTTTTATAATTTGTACAGCTTTTTTTTAATAATACAATTTTTTTAAGAAATCATATTGCATGTAAAAGCCCCATTTCTTCCAGTTACAACCGTACCACATATGTATTGTTAGACACCCTTTCCTGCCCAGGAGACTCCCTCAAACTGAAACAGTGCTTTAGGAGATTTTTAGATAAAATACAACTATGCTATGGGCACCTTGCAGTTTTTCAAGAAAAACAACCCTTTACATTTGAAATACCCCCACAAACTTTTTCTCTGGGAGTACACATCTCAAGCTTTCTAGTCGTACCAGGCTTGTTGACGTGGCCACAGTTTTAAGGAAGTAATGCCTCAATTAATTCCTTGGTTGCACAGGGTTTACCTAAAAAAAGAATAAAAAAGCTAAATCAAAGACAAAACAAGCTAAATCATTTTCCTGAAAAGTTCAGTCTGAAAAAGCAACATCCCCCGAACAGAACAATGCCCAACATGCATAGATACTGTCAAGGGAAGAGTTGCCAAACACCCCAAAGTAAAGCATGTGCATAACGGTAATTTTACTTGAAAATTTCAGCTCTGTAGACAAAGTGCGTTACCAGAACAAAAGTTTACATTTGGATTACCCCCCCCCCATAAACCATATATTTCCAGAAAGTACACACATTAAACTTTCTAGGCGTACCCAGCTTATTGTAGTGGCTTTATATTTCTGGGAGTGATCCCTCAAAGATTTCTTTGGTTGCACAGGGTCTACCTAAAAAAATGTAAAAAAAGTAGAATAAAAAACACATTTTCCTAAAATATCAATATGCAAGCAAGAAAAAACAAGCTAAATATGAAAGCGCAAGATCCCCTGAGCAGAAGAATACCCAACATGCATAGCTACTTTTAACTCTTTTCACTGCCAGCCTACTTGAGATTTCCTTGCCCTCTGTTGATAAGTCATTTTTCACCATTTTGTGTGATGTTTAACTTTTTTGCAGGAATTTCCAAGAAAATTACATATTTTCTTTTTGCGGCAGAGTTTGAGCTTGAACATGAAATGTCTTGTCTGTAATTTCCACAGATTTTTAAAATATTTTTAAGTAAAAAAAATAAAAAATATGTTTTATTTAAATTGTCTCATTTATTTTGAATAACACATTTATTTTATTAAAGAAAACTATATTGCACGTGAAAGCCCAATTTCTCCCGATTACAACGGTACCACACATGTATCGGTAGCCCCCCGTTCCTGCCCAAGAGACCCCAAACTAAAAAGAGCACTTTATTACCCAGCATAACCAGCCCCGGGCCAGCTATACAGGGCTTTTAGAATAGGAAGCAGGGGCCAGCTTCAGTGTCCCTTGGGCCTGCAGGCTACAAGCCGGCATAGCCTATGGCCATGGGCTCTTCTGCCCCCCGGGCTTTGGGGAGGCAGGTAATGGGGAATCTCGGGGTTAATGGCAAGTCACCAGCTAGCCGCAGGTGACTTGTCAGACCCAGAGCCTTGTGAACTGGTCTCATAGATTCCTTACCAGTTCACAAAGGGTTAACAGTAAATAAAAACACACATAGAAAAGTTTTTTTACTTTACTCACCTCCGATTGTCAGCTCCTGTGTCCCTCGCTGATCCGATGACAGATGCGGTGATCGGCGGCCAGAGGAGGGGGCGGGGAAGGAGATCAGATGATTTGCTGCTCTGTTCTCCTCTGTCCACTGATCGCCGGCCATCTGACAGCTGAGCAGCCCAGAGCTGGGAAAGAAGGGGAAGAGGACCTGTCCGGCTCTCTCCTGAAGACTGACGTGCCCCAGGGGGTGATAGGAGACCGCCTGGGAGAAGAGGTCCACGCTCCCCCTTACCAGTTCAAAGTGAGAGTGAAAAAAACACAAGTTTTAAAAATGACTTTAATAATCTTATTTAACTTATTCTTACTTTCTCCATTCAGGCTCCCACGCAGGCTTGTTAAAATTTATTTATTATTCTGCCAGGATTTGTAAAAGAGGGGAACACAGATTCCCCTCTGTCCATCACAAATCTTGGCCAGAGACTCCATGATGAGCTGCCAGGGAGTGGCTTTCATATAAAGAAGTGGGGCCTCTCTGGAATCTCCCTGAAGTTACTTCTGATGTCACAAAAGGGAAGTAGCCTGGAGGGGGTTGGATGGGGAAAGCAGTAGAAAAAGCAATTAGGGTTAGCGGCTGCATAGCTCGAGGCATCACCAGTAGGAAGAGGCAAGTTGTGATGCTGCTGTATAGAGCCCTGATGAGGCCACAGCCAGAATACTGTGTGCAGTTCTGGAGACCTTACCTGCAAAAATACATTTTTCAAATACAACGGGTCCTTCTGCCGTCAACCTTCTATGTTTCTATATTTCTAATTCCTCTCCAGGCCCCGTCCCTTCTGTGACAGGGAGATTCCATGGAGACTACTGCTCCATGTATAAAAGCCAGCTCACCTGGTCCTTCACCGGGTAGCGAGGAGGAAAGTAACATAGGTTCCTCCTTCCTTCAATTGGCGGCAGAGCCCTTAGCTTCTGGCGGATGGCGCTGCCACAAGAAGATGCTGGATGGGGCATCGAAGTGCCCTAAGGGGCGGAGGACATCTGCATGGGACACAGCAGAGAAGCTGGACCGGAGAAGGATGGCACCCGGTCGGGGTCGAAAGAAGGAAGACAAGGACAGGTGAGTAAGTGAAATTAAGAATAATAAATGTTTTGTGTGGTGTGTTTATTTGCTTCATCTTGGGATGAACTGGTAAGGATGAACTCGGTGGGTGTCATGTTGGTAAAATTACACATTACAGGCACCCGCAGCATAAAGGCTGGTAACTTTCAGGGCCATTTGCGACCAATAGCGAGTCCTCTGAGTCCTGGGTTACAAGCCCTTATGCTTGGTGTCTGAGCTGGTAGCCTTTGAAAAAGTGACAAAAAAAATGGACCAACATTTTTTTTGTTAGCTAAAAATCTTATCACCCAGAATGCCAGTTGATGAAGTGTAATTTTTGGATCCAGAAAATGCTTTTGCGCTTTTGTGAGTTTAAAGCAGGTATAAAGTTTTAAAAGTGAAATAAAGGCCTCCCAAATCCTCTGCCCTAGGACACTGATATGGGATGTTCCTCGAGAGCAAAGGGGCGCCCAAGCTAAATACTCACTTTTCATGATCTGTCAGTGGAAGTGGTCATCAGGAATGGGTCCGCTCTCCTGCAGTTACCAATAGGATTTACCTTATTGGCTGTTGGTTGTCACATGGGGCAGGTGAAGCGGCAGGGGATGGGGTGGGCAGATCACTTGTTCTGCCCAGTCTAATGCTTTCTCTTTAACTAGAGGGCCAGTCCAAAAACAGGATACCCCAGGGATCGAGTGTAAGCAGGTCAAACCTCTTCTAATGGCTAGTGTTTATGATGATTTAGTAAGCTCTACCTCAACATGAAAAAAATTACAAGAGGTGGAAGAATTCCCACAGTAAGGTACAGACATTGTCCAAGGAGGTGGACATATTTTTCACACACGTGAGAATAAACTCCTTAATATAGAAAGCTTTCCATGTAAGATACTTTAGGAGTTGCTATATAAGACAATGGTGGGCTGGCGTTTCCTGCAGACAACCACACACACACACCCCTCACAGCATGGTTTATTTTTGATGTCTTGTCATAGTTTGGCAGTAAGGATGAAACACGTTGATGTCATAAGAGGAGAAAATGATGTCCAGGCTTCAAGTGAGGCTTGGTTGTAAGCAGCTGTCTTGGACACCAGTAAGGTACATTGCTAGTGAGCAGGACGCCATACTGGGAAGCCATTTATTTGTGTAAAGACTGCGTTATCCTGACTGTAACTTTTTAAACATTAAAACCTGCTTTTAAGGTTAAATACACCATGGATAGTTGTATTTTTCCATGGTTGCTTGAGCTTATCTTATTGAAAGGAGGAAGCGTGCTGGGGATCCTTCTGTAGATATTGTGCAGAGAACTATTTGCCTGTCTTTTGAAAGGGAAGCCCAGAAATAGATGGTAAGTCTATTTACATACCAGTGAAGGATTATATGCACTTTCGGAGTATGAGGATCTTCACTTAGTGGTGGATTGCACTTGATTATGTTAAGATGATAGATTTTAGACATTTTTGGAATGTATTATTATAAACTATATTCATTTTGAATAGCTTGTATTTCTGATATTGAGTATGTATTTTTGCTGTATGAGTAGCAAGAAGATGCAGTAGATGCACCAGCAGATGCACCTAACTCTACGCAGAGGTTTTTCACAAGTTTGCATTCCTCACACACACTAGCTAAATAGATTGAAAGGCTGTTCAGCCAAAGTTGTCTGGCTATTAAGGTTTAATAAACCCCAATCCATAGACCATTAAAGTCTATGGGGAAAAATCTGAAAAACTATTTGCCAATATTTTTAAATTAGTTTTTGTTCTTCTAGCCCAACACATCAACCCCAGGACATATCAGCCCCTATGCCCTTCCAGTGCACTTCCAGGGGGGAAACTGCAGGGGTGCTGGTGACCAGAGGAATGGTACTTTACCACATACAAAAGGTTCACTAGGTTCTCTATACCAGTCATAAGGGCAGGGGGCAGTATTTATGCATGTGATAGATGGTTTTCTGTTACCACTACCCATTAACCTGTACCTGATGCATATAAACATGGGCCTTATGTTCTTATGTTCTTCCAGAGCTGTATCTTGGCTTAGAAAGCCAAATATTTTAATACAAACATTGTCACTATTTCAAGGGAAAATCAACTGTCAATGGATTTTTTTAAAGTATATATATGTTTTTTTTTTTTTGGCAAATGTAAGTTTTATGGAGAAAGTTTTCACTATCTGCAATCTGTTGCAATTGGCAACTGTACACCAATGAGGTAAGAATATTTATTTCAAAGTTTGTAAACAACAACACTTTATGCAGAATGATTTGGCACATTTTTGAGCATTGCCCAAAGAGTTATATATCCTTACGTTCTTAGAAAAATGTACATCACCCATAAAAATGGGAACATTTAGAACAAAACATCTTTACAGATTTTTTTAGTGTGTTCAAATTAAAAAGCTTGCCAAAATGTAAGTTGAAATTTTGAGCATGACCCCCATTATATGATTGGTTAGTGTGTTTCTGCACTTTTCACAGCATGTGTCTTGGTCTTTTACTTGCCTTATTTTGTATGTCTTTTTTCTTTACTATTGAAGTCATAACTGACCTTCCATGTCTCCTTGTTATTGACTGCTTGGTGATGTAGTGGTGTGCAGACCTTTGACACATTAGTGAATAAATTATAATACAGTTAGTTCATTATGTCATGGATGTTTATGGCTTCCCAAATGAACAGATCTATAAAATATGTCCTGGCATAAATATAAATAAAAGCTTCTAATCTAAAAATGCATAATGTGCTAGAAAACTATATTAGGACAGCAATTAACCACAGGGAGCAAAGTGTTTTATATATTTATTGAAAAATTGCTGAATGTTAAAAAAAATTATGAAATATTCTGCCTTATAAACTATACACATGTAAATGCTACATAAAATTGAAGCTTAGCAAAATAAATATTATTGATGATGCTGATTATTGGAAACAACATCCACCTACCTGGCAAAAGTAAAATAGTGTAATATGTCAAATAACTCTTTGATTAAGGGAGAGGGGCCTTTTTCAGTTTTGTATAGCGTGAGGGTAATTTTTAAGCAATTCAACACTCATTATTTGCAGTGGCAAAACAACATTTTAATCTAACAAAAAGTTATATCTGCCATTTGAATCAAAGAGGTGTCAAAGACACAGTAAGCCTATATTTTGTGCTGGCCACCACATTTTTATTTTGGGAATATCCAGGGCAATTTCTAGCACCAGACAAGCTGTACAATGGCATGGAGCCCAGTTCCACTGGCAACCACTCAATGCTGAGCATGAGTGCCCCTGTCATCTAAGTTCAGCTTCAAAAGAAATGAGCATGTGGGCTGGAAGGTACAGAAAGTGACATTATTTTTAAAGTGGACCAACACCCAGGGGTGATCGGCCCGGGAATCTATAAGATTCCCGGGCCGATCACCTACCTCCCCGCGGGGCTTCCGAGATCGAGATGTCCCGTGGGGTGAAACCCCCCCAAAAGCCCCAAAAAATCTTACCTTATCGGCGACGGATCAGCCGCCGCCGCCTCCCGCGCGCCTCTCTAGCAGTGCGCGCGCCCTGTGAGAGGGACGCGCGGGAGGCGGCGGCTTGTCCGTCGCCGAAAAGGTACGTTTTTTGGGGCTTTTGAGGGGTTTCACACAGCGGGGCATCCTGATCTCGGATGCCCCGCTGAAGTGGACCAACACCCAGGATAGTGAAAATCCTGGGTGTTGGTCCACTTTAACAGCCTGGACAGGAAAACACAGACAGTCTTGAATACAATTAGCCTTGTTTCCTGCCTGTGGAAACACAATGCAGTAAGATCAAGTGTTACAAGGAACAAATGGATGGAGGGTGCACAGAGATAAGATAGCAAAAAAAACAAAAGTGTCCAGGACACTGTTGGTTAAAGAAAAAACTCAAGAATAATTTAATAAATAATTTACTAAAAACATAAATACAAATTTGGAGGCCAGACATGTACTCTCTATATTAGGTCTTATCTCAAAACCTCCATCACAAATCCTGGATCAATATTTACATTTGTGTAATAGGGATTCCAGCCATAATCCTCCATCATTGACCTACATCTTACCGACTTTCCTGTCACTCATTCACTATTGAGCTAGGTCTTTCACCATGTTGCACTAGGAAATGAAATGGTTGCCTTGGTAGGTTGCTCCTAGTTCATGGTAAACCCTCTTTTTTTTTTTTTTTAAATTCTTTATTTAGGTTTTTCAGAGTAAAATATTACAGACAAAATATCAGAAATAAAGCAGTACAGGAAGAAAGAAAATAGGTCCGGCACGCAGGCCGATTCACACTCAGAGTCCGAGAGCCACCATCTAATCTCGTTGCTCACTCCTGCTGTAGGCTCGAGCAGACACGGGTATATTAAATCATTGATGTTTAGGCCGGGGATGGGGATCGAGGGCGAGCACATTCGCTCCTCCCCGGACCCCCCCCCCCAGCCGGTCCAGGTTTCTATTCGCCTTTCTGCTTATCTGCAGCCTAGTCCCTGGTTCCCTGTTTGGGCGGCGGGGATGCCCCACGCCCACTCGCCTCCTGTGAGCTAATGGCTGCTTAGAGTTTAGTTCGAGCGTCTTGGTGGAGTAGCGGTCAGTCGGGAGCGCCCCTCAACCTGGGCCAGACCTTTAGAAAATATAGGCTAGAGACTAGGGAGTGAAGGGGAGGAGGGAAGAAGGTGGGTTTAGGATGTAAGGAAGGGAGGGGGACACAGGCCGGAGGGGGAAAGTGACAATAGGGGGGAGGGGGGGCGAGAGGGCCACAGAGGGGAGACGGGGGGAGCAGTGGGGCGCCGGGACCGTCCGGCCCGCCGCCGGTGAGGGGGGGGGCAGGCGGGAGCCGCAGCCCGGCCCAAGACCGCAGAGTATCCCTCTTCCTGACTCGATGTCTCAATTCGGATCCAAGCCGGGAGAGGGAGGCGTGTAGTCAGCTATATAGCACTGAAGCCCGGAAAACAGCCCAGGGCAACCACAGAATCCTGGTCTCTTCCTCCCTGTCCCGAACCGCTGCCGTCAGCTCCTCCATTTCCATCATTCTGTCCACCTCTCTGAGCCAGTCGTCCTCTGTCGGGACGCTCTTGGTTTTCCATAATCTGGGGAGCAGCGCTCTGGCCGCATTGATTAGGTGTCTCAGAACTGATTTCTTGTAGTTAGTAGCACTGCCTCCGGTATGGTGCAAGAGCATAAGTGCCGGGCAGCATGGGACCTGTGAGCCTGTCACTAAGGACATAGTCTCCGATATTTTCGTCCAGAATGACGTAATTTTGGGGCAAGACCACAAAATGTGGAACAATGATCCCTCCTCCGTTTCACATCTCCAGCAGACAGGTGAGGATCCCGGATAAATGTGTGCTAGCCGCTTCGGGGTATAGTACCATCTGGATAAGTATTTGTAGTTGGTTTCTTGAGTTTGTACGGAGATTGATGATTTGTAGGTTAGGGAGAAAATTTTCTTCCATTCTTCTATGGTGAATTTCTTGCCTAAGTCCCTTTCCCATTCCCTGCAGAAAGCGGGGACCGAGTTCCGGTCCTCTTCTAAGAATTGATAGACCTGTGAGATCACTCCTCTCGGTGGATCTTCACACGTGACCATCCTCTCGAAGAGCGTAAGGTCTCGTCCCAACAGGTTTTTGGGCGCAACCCTCTGAAGGAAATGCTGCGAGAGCAACAGGTACCAAGGGTCCAGGTGAGGGCGATTCCATCTACTCCTTAATGCCTCAATGCCGATCCAGTCTCGGCCTCTTATGAGGTCCCTTGCTCTGATCGTTCCCAGGTCTCTCCACTGCCCTATTGCTTGGGACTTTTGGCTGAGGGGGAAATCAGGGTTTCCCACTACCGGGATCAGGGGGGACGGCCAAGGAGAGATTTCCTCTCTCCTTCTAACTCCATCCCAGACATCAAGGGTAGCCTTAATCAACGGGTTCGTTCCTGCCCATCTGTTCGAGGTTGCTGTCGACCACGGGATCTCTTTTAACGGGGTTCCCGTGGATCCGGCTTCCACCTTCACCCATTTCTTCGTGTCCCCGTTCCTCATCCAGTTCACTAATCTCTGCAGGTGGGCTGCCTGCCAGTATCTCCTCAGGTTCGGGACAGCCAGCCCCCCCCTGGTTCTAGACCACTGTAGTAGTGTGAATTTAATTCTCGGTTTCCTGGACGCCCAGATGAAGTTTATGAGTATTGTATTCAGGTTCCTGAAGTAGCTTGTAGGTATATGACATGGTAGGGTTTGAAATAGGTACAGAATTCTGGGCAGGATTGTCATCTTTATAGCATTCATTCATCCTAGCCACGTGAGTGTGAGGGTGTTCCATCCCAATAGGTCGGATTTGACCTTGTTGAGCAGTGGGATGAAGTTGTGCTGGAATATTTCTCCGATGTCGCTCGGGATTTTTGTGCCCAGGTAGGTCAATGCCGACGGGGTCCACCTAAAAGGGAAGGAGGATCTAATGGGTGACAGCACGGTGTCTGGCAGTCCCACATTGAGCGCTTCCGATTTGTCAAAATTGATTTTAAAATTGGAGAAATTCCCAAAGGACTCAAATTCTTTCATAAGGACCGGAAGCCCAATAGTTGGGGTGGAGATGAAGAACAGAAGATCGTCCGCGTAAGCAGACACCTTATGCTCGACTCCCTTCACATGGATACCCTTGAGATCTATGTTGTTCCTAACATGCCTCAGGAAGGGTTCCACCACCAGGGCGAATATAAGGGGTGATAGAGGGCATCCCTGTCTGGTTCCGTTGACTATCTGGAAAGGCGGAGAAAGGTGGCCATTTACTTTTACTCTAGCCTGGGGAGTTGAGTATATACCTAGAATATATTTGAGTGCCCTGCCCTGGAGACCAATGTAACGCAGCACCTCGAAGACAAAGTCCCAGTCCACCCGGTCGAACGCTTTTTCAGCGTCTGTGGACAGCAGCATCATAGGGGAATTGTCTATTCGCGATCTGTGTATCAGGTTCAAGGTCCTAATAGTATTATCCCTGGCTTCTCTGCCAGGGATGAAGCCACATTGGTCTCCATCAATTAGATTGGGTAGGTGTGTTGCTAGGCGATTCGCTAGGATCTTAGTGAATAGTTTAAGGTCCACGTTTAACAGCGAGATCGGACGGTAGCTCCCGCAACTCAGGGGGTCTTTTCCGGCCTTATGTATTACTGTGACGTGGGCTTCTAGCACTTCCGTTGGGAGTGACCCGGGCTCGTCATCGCCCGCGGTCGCGTTGAAAGCTTGGAGGAAGTGCTTGTTCAAAGTGTTCTCGAATTTCTTGTAGTAGGCGATAGTTAGGCCATCTGGGCCAGGCGATCCACCGTTCGGGGATGCTTTTATTGCTTGATGCAGTTCAGCACTCGAGATTGGCTCCCCCAGCCCGCTAACGGCCTCTTCTTCCAGTCTTGGCATACCAGAGGCTGCTATGTATCGTCTCATTTGGGACAGGTCCCTCGGGGCGTTTCCTACTCCCTGCGGTCTCAAATTGTACAATGCATGGTAATATTCTTGGAACACTTTGGCAATGTCCTCTGTTTTGTAGAGTTTCTGTTGGTTTGTGTTCTTTATTGCCTCAATAAAGTTGAGGGACTGTTGCTTCCTCAGAGCTCTGGCAAGAAGTGATCCGCTTTTGTTCCCCCACTCGTAATAAAATCTTTTACATTTCTTTATGACGAATGCCGCCTTTTTCAGCAGCAGGGAGTTTAATTGTTCTCTGCAGGAGGTTAATTCCTGCAGTGTGGCTCGTATCTGGGATTCTTTATGCCTCTTCTCAAGGATTTGAATTTGTGAGAGTAGGCGATCCCTATCCAGTGTGTGGGCTTTTTTCAATCTGGAGGCGTGTTGGATGAGGACCCCTCTTATCACTGCCTTGTGTGCTTGCCAAACTGTCATCGGGGAGACTTCACCCGAGCAGTTCAAGGCGAAATAGTCAGCAAGGGCAGTTTGGACTGCTCGTTCCGTCACCGGATCTTTCAGCAAGCTCTCATTTAGGCGCCATGTCCATTCCCTTCTGCTTTCTTCCACTGAGGTCAGAAGTAGCCATACTGGACTATGGTCCGACAGGGAGGCCGGGCCTATATCAGGATCAGTCACCCTGGGCAGGAGGCTATGAGAGACTAATATATAATCTAGTCTCGCGTAAGTCGCGTGGACTGTCGAGAAATGTGAGTAGTCTCTGCCCTTAGGGTAGAAGATTCTCCAGGGGTCGCACAACTGTAGGTTATGCAGCGCCCGTTTCACCCTACATAGCCCCCCATACGGTATAGATGACTTACCGGTTGATGAATCAAGCAGTGGGTCCAGGGCAATGTTTAGGTCTCCTCCCAAGAGCATCTTTCCCTCCTGGAACTCCGACAGCTCCGACAAAAACTTCAAGAGGAAATCCACCTGGCCACTATTGGGAGCATACACGGAGGCCATTGTGTATAGCTCTCCGTGTATCGTCCCTTTAATCATTATGTATCTGCCCTCGCTGTCAGCAGAGGTAGCCAGTTTCTGGAAGGGGACATCCTTGGCTAGTAGTATTGCAACGCCTTTGGATTTAGAGGTTGGGGATGAGCTCGCATACCATTGGGGGAAGAACCTGGGAGACATCCTGGGGCAAGCATCCCCCCTGAAGTGCGTCTCCTGTAGGAATATGATCTTGGCCTTCATTCTTCTTAGATCCGAGAGCATCGCCGACCTCTTCTCAGGGATATTGAGGCCCCTACAGTTCAGGGACACCGTCTTAAGGAGTGTCTCCCGTGGGTTACGGGGGCCCCCCACCCCCCCCCATCCCGGCAGCCAACACCGCCGGGGACCCGGCGCGCAAAGCAGGGCAGACGGCCGCTCGGAGCGGCAAAACGGGGGAAAGGATCAGGGGATGAGGGGAAGGAAATCACAGATAGAAAAACGATAGGAACCAAAAGGATAAAACTTTTTCAGATCCGGAGAAAGCCTAAGAAACTTTAGGCTGGTAGAATTGTTATTATTGACTTCTCTAATATAGGGAAGTCTGGCCACGCTGTTCCCGGGGAAGTCTCCGGACGCTTCCCTCGGGAAATCACACGGGCCTCTGGGGAAAGTGGACACCAGGCGAAGAGGAACCAGAACCCAGCGGGTTGTTGTTACCGACGGTTCCTACTCTTCCTTCTAGGTTTCCCCACCCTCTTAACACATTTTCAATAAAACAGCGACCGTAACATTGTATAGGCTCAGAAAACGGAACATTCCTATTAATAGCTTACACCCTGTGTCCGATGGCCCCCCCCGCCGGTGCTCTACAGCGACCACCGCCCCGGGGTACGCCCGAAGCCCAGGGCAGGCCGATTATATTATATATCCCCCCAGAGGGGGGGGGGGGCGCCCGCAGGAGACGCCCAAACACAACAGGTCTCCCAGACAATATGGGCCTCAATGCTCCCGGGCCCCCCGCCAGGGGAGCGCCCCGGCCCGCGGGACCCCCCCCCCGCAGGGCGGAGAGAGCATCCCGCGCCCGGGAGGACGCCGCTCCGCTCCCACCCAGGACAGGGCACCCCAAAACCCGGGCCGAACCCCAGCGGCCGCGCCAGCCGGGCCGTTAGTCCCAGCTACCGGGGCCGCCGAGGAGCAGCCGGGCGAGACCCCCCCCAGGGAGGGGCCCCCGAACCAACCCCAGGGCACGGCCGACGGGCCAGCACCCGGCGGGACCCGCCCGAGCAGGACCCCCCCCCGCAGCGGGCCCCGCCGGGAGCAACCCACAGACCACCCAGCGGGATCCCCCGGAACATTACTTATCAACTTCTATATATGCAGGGGCCACGAGCAACAGGTACAAAAGCAAGATAAAGGAGCCAACTTATTGTAAATAGCGTCCAAGCGGAACTCTACAAAACTGTGTGCAACTAAATTTCATTACCTCCTATCTAACGTCCATGTGATCAGGGTCCCCCCCGTGCTCCGGGCCAGGTCGGCGGGCCGGGCCTCTTCTGTCCCGTCTCCGTCTCCCCAGGCGCTGCGGGAGCTGGCCCACTATCCGGTCAAAGTCCGGCGCCAGCCAGTCCGGGACGGCTATGGGTGCGGATCCCAGAAATTCGAAAAGACCCGCCAGCTGCTCCGGTGTTCTCAGGGTGTATGTTCTTCGGTCCTTCCGCACCAGCAGCTGGAAGGGGTGGCCCCGTGGTACGTCGCTCCCTGTCGCTGCAGGAGGTCCAACAGGGGCCTCATCAGGCGTCGCATTTGTAGGGTCTTGCGGGATAGGTCCTGCAATAAAATGATACGTGCACCGTTCAGCTCGATAGCCTTGTTCCAGGCTGCTCGCATAATTGCTTCCTTAATTTGAAAAAAGTGCACTCTGCAGATAACGTCTCTTGGGCCGCTGGGGCCGCCTCTCATAGGGCCCAGAGCTCGATGGATTCGGTCAATCTCGATGGTTTCCCCCGAGGGGCGACCTAGAAGGGTGTTGAACAGGTTGCACACTGTTGCTTTAAGCTCCGCCGGGTTTATTGATTCCGGGATGCCCCGCAGCCGGATATTGTTGCGGCGGTTTCTATTTTCTAGGTCATCCTGTTGGACTTGTAAGGCGGCAAGCATCCTGCGAGTGGCATCTCTCTCCTGTTCCAGGGCGGTAACCCTGGTCTGGATATCTGACTGTGCGGCTGTGTTGGTTTCCACTTTGTCGGACAGATCCGCTATGGTGTTTTGCATGGACGTTATTTCTCGACGGAAAGTCCCCTCCATCCTTGAAATGTAAGACTCAAAGTCTGCTCTTGAGGGCAAGGATTTAATGGCGTCCGCGACGTTATGCCTCACAGATTCCATAATAACTGAAATCAGGGCGCCGGGTGAAAACGCCTCCTGTAAAGCTGTGCCTTCACAGACCGCCGGACGGTTATCAGGTGTGGGGGATCGGGAGTCCCATGAGCGGCTCACAGGGGCCGGACTGCAGGGCTCCGGGGAGAACACAGGCCCCCAAGCAGGTATTGAGGTAGATGGGCAGCGCACCCCATGGAGGTCCGGGGCAGGTGTGACCAGTTCACCCCTTGGTGATAAATTAGGTGAATGGGGCTGGCCAGGTGGTAGGATGCTCTTGGTAGCTGTCCCTTTAAGATCAGCCTCTGCTGCCATTGTGCAGTTGTGTGATTCCCCTAGCTGCCTCAGGTTTTCAGTAACTGGGGTAGGTGAGCAGCTCACTTCATGGGGGTCAGGGGCAGGTGTGGACAAAAAACCCCTTAGTGGCTTGGTGGGTGCATGGGGCTGGTCAGGTGGCAGGGTGTGCACATTAACTGTCCCTTTAAGAGCAGCCTCTGTAGCTATTGTGCTGCTACATGTCTCCTCTGGCTGCCTCCCGATCATAGCACAGTGGACTTGTGCCACTGTAACTACCATGTGCTGGCCCCTGCTGCTGTTGCTGCTCCCCCCCTCCTCACCTCCATTCTTCATCGGCGACGGACCGAGGGCAGACACTCCATGACTCAGCCCTCCAGCCGATCCTCTCCTGTGCTCTTCCTCCTCTGTGCTCGCTGAGACGGGCTGGGAGGACCGCAGCCCGCAGCTCTCGTCACTGTGTCCTCGGCTGTCACAGACCGGAGCTGCGCCCGCTCCCGCCGGTCGCAGGGAAGCCGGCGCCATCTTGTCCTGCGCCCTCACGCTTCCCGCAGGGATCCACGACGGGGTCACTTCTCCCTCCGCCTCCCGGGGGAGTCCCGGGTCCAACTCCTCTCCATCCAGCCCCTGCCACACAGGTATGTCGGGCGGCGCCGCCTTCGGTGGGTGCGGGGGTTCTCCCATTCCGCCTGGGGTCATGGCGGTCGTCGTCAATGCTGGCATCGGCGGTCCCGGGTTTTCCACGGGGATAGCTCCAAAATATGAGGATATGGGGGTCCTCTGAGCGGGTCGCGCTGCCCCCCTGGTCTTCCGCCGCTTGGACATCCTATTATTATAAGGGTTGCTGTCTTGCAATATTGGGATCACTGCAGGGTAATGGGGAGCCTCCTGGGATAGTTCCTCACGGCGCCATTAGCAGGCCACGCCCCAGCGTAAACCCTCTTTTATCTCTACTGTTACTCTCTGGTGCCATACTCCAACTAGTTACTCTTTTCCTAATTTCCTTGGACAAAACACATTAGCCTCAAATTAGCTTGCTTTCACAACACACATGGCTTGTAAAGCTACTTTTAGTCAGTCATGGTTGGCGCTCACGTTCGCTCATTGAAATTGTCAGCGACCAAGCTATTCGGCAGCCCTGTCCTTGTTGAATCTGTGGTGGTCAGTGTTTGTGCAGTCGCTGTTGTGATTCGCTATGTGCCGGCGCTAGCGTCGCTGTGCTGCGCTGTATTAGCTTCTTCCTAGTGCACGGAGCGTTTTTTTTTTTTTTTTTGTGTCGCTTTCGTCATATCCACTTCCGGTTTCCTCCTTTGCGTTTCCACCATGATGCCCAGGCGACGTATCCTGCGCCTCCCCAGCTCCTCCTCTGACTCTGGCCCCCTCACCCCTCCCCCACCTCCCCCACCTACCTCACCTCCCCCACCTAACCCCCCTCCACCCCCTCCCCCCCCTGGGCCACCCAAGCAAAAGCGAAAGAGGGTGGATAGCCGCGTAAACGGCCAGGTGGTGAAAGTGAGTATATTTTCCTTGGATTATATGTTTAATCTGTTCTCAGTATAAATGTTTAGGCCATTGTTCTGATGTCATGTATTGATAACCTTTTTTTTTCATTTCTCATAGGATTTCTGCATCCACCAATATGACTATGTGGGGGCAAGAAGCGCATTGCCCTGGAGGTGAAGGCCACAGTGTCCCGGCGCTTCAACACCAGCCTCAGTGTGTGCTCCATTATGCAAAAGTGGTCCGACTTTAAGCGCCGGGACCCTGAAGGCGTGTACCGCCTATATGATGCGTACGCTTCAGGTAAGTGGAAGTTTATGCTATGTTTATAATTTTTGGAAAATAATATTCTAAGCTGTGTCCATTTTGGGTAGTAATTGTAATTTTTTGAATTCACCCCCTCAACACAGATAAGCGTCCTCCCCTGGGGAAACGTGGGAAGGGATTCCTCCCCCGAACGAGACAGGTGGACTCGGGGGAGTCATCGAAAGAGGGTCTCTCTCGAGGGTCCTTTTTAGAGGACCCAGGGGAGGAAGGGGATGATGCCCCAGAGGAGTGTGCTGCTGGGGGGCTGTCAGGATCAAGCCTCAGCTCCTCACACTCTGACTCTGAGGAGTCTCACCAGCCAAGGGGCCACTCTCAAGTGGGGAGTCCAAGTGGGGTGGAAGTAGTGGACTCTCCCACACTCCCTGAAGGAGCAGGGAGTGAGAGGGAGGAGGGTGGCCCTTTGGCTGGGGGATCTTTGGATCAGAGTGTGAGGAGCCGAGGCTCCACGCCTCCTCCTCAGAGCCCTCCCTGGGCTTCAAGTGGCAGCTCATCCCCTGGTGAGTGCAGATTTCGTCAGTGTTAGTCTGTGACAGGTAACATATGGCCATTTATACTTAGCCCTTGCCATTCCTCTCTAATTTGCAGCGCATCATATAGGCGGCACCTCCAGGAGCTTTTGGCAACGCCTTCTCCACGGGCATAGTCATGGTAAGTGTTTGTTGTTATCCCTCACATTCCCTATGTTATGACATTCCTCAAAGTGGACCAACACCCATTGTTGATTGGGCTTGGAATCTATAAGCTTCCCTGCCCAATCACCTCCCTCACCGCGGGCCCCCCCCCAAAAAAAGCCCACAAACTCCTTACCTCATTGGGGGTGGCAGAAGCCACCGCCGCAGCCTCCTGCGTGCCCCTCTAGATGTGTGTGCGCCCGCGCTCTCCGCTCGAGAATGGCCTGCGCGTGCGCACGCACTGGAGGAAGACACGCGTGGAAGGCAGCGGCGGCGGACGGGCTCTCTCTCCAATTGTTGTGTCCTGCCAAAGTGGACCAAAACACAGGATAGTATAAATCCTGGGTCTTGGTCCACTTTTAACATACACATGTTTCCTGGTCCATAGGCCAAGCTGGTTTTCTAATGTACATTAACATCACAAACCCCACTACAGTGCAATCCAACTGGCAACCACCCCTATGTTTCAGCCCACACCATGATGGGGGCTAGCAAATGTGTTATTTTTGTAAGTTGTTCCGGCTAACACATGTTGCACACTAGTAAGATTCTACAATCAACTGCAAATTAGGCCTTACCATTGCACTGTCAAGGTTATTGGCACATTATCTTTATGTGTCCATGTTGCAACCATAAATAATTTACATGAACTCATGGACCAGGAAATATGCTAATGTCGGACAACATGTGTGTAACCATGCAAGCATTTTTTTTGGCAGACTCCATAACCAGATGGCTGTCAAATAGTCATGTGTCATTGGCCCACTAATTTTGCTTTTCTCTTTTGCTTTCTCCTGACAGATGTTGCCACGCAGACGGAGCCGGTGACCATCCTCCCCACCCCAGCTCCCGGGACGGCCAGCAGCATGGGCCCCAGCCACAGCTGCGATGGTGAGTACATCCCACTTCATATGCCTAAAGACTTGTGACCCCTATGTCTTATAGTAAATTCTGGAGACATTTACAATGTACCTATGTGTTTTCTAAACACACATCTAGGTTACATGTGTTTGTCCAACAATCCTAAATGCATGTCTGCATGCTTAATTGTTGGCTCACATTCTTGTTTTCGCCACATAGTGGCAAATTGTGGTTTCTAGCAAACAAAATTGGCCTGCTAAGGTGGTGACCTCTAAGATTCTTGGCCAAACCAGTTTACTCGTTAGGACTTAGGCCCTGATGTTTGGCTGTAACTAAACAAATAAATGTCCACACTGGGACTTAGACCTTATTTTATTCCCAAGAGTTAAGAGTAAATGTATGCTTGGGATGTTGTGGCCACATTTAAGGCAGCCACTAGTACTCATATAATGGTAACACCTAAGGGCACAGTGGCCAACAATGTGAATGTGAGCGTCAGCTAATTTTAGCCACTTACATTACATTGCTACATCTGTGTCTGTTGAGGTCACATTCTATCTTTTGAATATGTTTTTTTTCTACTCTCTACAGCTTGTGCAAACCAGCATCGCAGACTGTGGCGGTCGATCCGGCGTCTTCGCCTTGTGCTGCTGGCCTTGAAGAGGCGTCGTTAGGGTGGGGGGGGATGTTTGGAGCCGCTGTGCGGCCAAATGTTGGGCCTGTTGCCCGCCTTGCCAAATAAATATTTTGTATTTTTTTAATTACAGTGTGTTGTGCCTTGTCAAGCATAGTTTAAGTGTCTACAAACCCATTATTTGTAAAATATTGGTGTACCTTTGTAGCCATTTAATGTGTAAACCATAGTAAGATATGGTCACCCATGTGTGCCATACATTTTTGGCTACATGTACATATCTAGATCTAGAGACTCACCCCTGACTGTGTTCTTAGCTATGTCTTAGGAAAAACACAATTTAGAGGTGGGGGTACTCAAATGTATTATAAACAAATTCAACACAACAAAAATCAAATCAATATTCTTGGCTTGGGGGCCTGGGAGGTTGTGAGTCATTGCTAGGGGTGGTGTTGGGGGCCAACAGTGCAGTAAAAAAAATAGACTGCTGTTGTATGAGCTGTTGCGTCAACAACAAACTTTGTTCCTGGCGCTGTAAAGATTGCTCCATCAGATGTGAAAGCCGATCCAGTTCCCGGTTTGTTTGAAGTTGGTGGCCTTGTCTCACATCCTGGAGCTGGCGCTGCAGGTCCTCAATTTGTTGCCAACACATCAGCACCTGATTTTCCAACGCCGCAATGCGCTCATTATTTCCATCACGCGGCTGTTGGCGACTGTAGTCCTCCAGCATCCGGACCCCTAGTTCATAAAAATCCGCACTGGTCGGTGCCACACCTCCTCTTGTTCTGTGTTCAGGCTAAAAAAACAAAAGAAAAGACTGTAGTGAAGCTGAAACAATGCAGGTATGCCCCTCTAAATCATTTCCCCAAAGTGTAACAATCCAACTTACCCTTGATTGAGCCTCTGTAGCTTGGCCACATGGCACTTGGGAAGAGGTCCCAGCTTGGGGTTCAGGTCCGGCCTCCTGCCAAAACAACAAAGAAATAACATGTGACATGTTGGTTCCTGGACTACCCACCAACATGTCAATGTGGTTATTGTTCATCAAAATCAGCCATGTTACCTCCGTGTCGTCCGCACGAAGTAGGTCCGGGGTCTGGCTGCCAGAGAGGGGCAAATCCACATCTGAGAGATGGGGCAAGTTGGCATATGCTAAACAGGAAAGTCATGTTAGTAGGTCAGTGGACCAAACTCAAATGTAAGATGGATAGACTATCGAGGCCATACCTCGACAAAGTGGCAGATTACACACTAGCCAAAAGGGATCTTGTAAACTCAGATTGCTAACATGTATGTAAGAGGAAGATGAGGCAATAATTGGGCCAAAAAATAACAGACACATTGCTCAAATTACACATACCCGCCATCTCCCAGATGTCTGGAGTTGGGCCCTCACTCGAGCTTTGCCCTTGAAAATACATGTTTAAACACAAGTTGGCCTACTAAATTACAAAAAAAGGTTTGCAAAAATCCTTACTAGATAATCAAGCAAAACCAACTTACCCTCATCTCTGGCAGCCTCAACGTGAAGGGCCCTTTCCGGACAGCCACTTCCGATATTCCGGCCAACTAAAATACACAATTAATGTCTCTAAATATTCCTAACACTACTCGGGTGAATGTTTGTCTTTAAATAGACCCAGAAAATGCATTGCAATCACTCTAAAAACTATAATAATGAGCCTGGGGATGGCAAATCCACTACAAATAGGCATCTTCAAGTTGACCTAGCAAACATGTAGATTATTAGACTAACCAAATAGAACCAGTGTAACATAAACAGCATAAAGGATACATTGTTTTTGACAATACGCACCAACAGGGTCCTGTTGACCTGCAACATCGGAAGTGGTGTCCAAAGATGAAGCAGTCACTTGGCGTACAAAGAAAAAAGAGGAATGAAAGACATGCACTTGTGTTAAAGCGGCTAAAGCAAGGTTGACACATGCACTTACCGGCATCCAAAGAGTACCTTGGCTCCTGAGGAGATGCTGGTGCCAATGGCGGTGCAGCTAGGCAAAAGCAAAGAAAACATTTAGCCATTGGTAATGTGCGGCACAAAATAAACCATGCATTAAGGTGTGTGTGAGCAGCTCAATCACTAATATTCCCTAATCAAGGCCAGTGTGGCTTCCACATGTATATGCAGATATATGGCCACACATCTCTGGCTTCCAACATAGCTACACATGTTAGGGCCTTGTTAGTTAGTTGCAGAGAGGGTTAAAGTGGACGTGTAAATAGTCCGCAGGCCCATATTATTAATCCTCAACAGTGGTCAAATCTATTGTTTGAGGTGCTCCCACACCCATTTTGTCCAAAAACAACCAGCCCCTAAATTAGTGATAAATACCTTCAATGGCAGACTGGGTTAGGCTTGAGGTTGGTTGAAGGGCAGGAGTTGGGGTGTCCTCCTCCCCCGACTCATGGACATCACCATGTGCACCTATGCAGAAAGCAACAGACAGGAAAGTAAAACATTTATGAGGTATAATGTACTACTTCACAGGTCCTACTGTTAGTTGGCCAGAAAGAGACAAAGCAAATAACATACATTAACATTACCAGCAAAAATATGCAGAAAATATGTACCTTCAGTCAAACCTGTGGTGTCATCCCCAGCATCCACACCCTGCAGCCGAACGAGTGGAATTTTGGCCTTCAGCATCTCCTCATATGGCCTGTAGGTACTCTTTGGACCCTGGATGGTCCCACTCTCGACATCAAGATCATGATTCATCTTTTGCATAAGGGCCCTTCTCAAAGTGTAGAAGCGTTTCCTGCAGGATGGGCCACTACGTGGGTGTTGAGCACTGCTAGTAAGCTCAACACCAATGGCATCCCACAATTTGCTCCTTTCTTGTTTGCCTATAGACTTGCTTTGGGAGCCAAATATCAGCTCCCATTTTGCAAGTGTAAGACGCACAAGAGTATTATTCTCCGCCAAATTAAATTCTGGCTCCCTCTTGGCAATTGGGCGCATAGCCTGGGGTGCTGCATCACCTTCCGGCTGGGCCCTTTTCCTTAAGGGAGGTCTGCGCACAGCACCCACCACACTCCTACTTGAGCCAGCTGTGGCCGGCAGATGCCCAGAATTTGGCTCCATCCTGTAGCTGCACACACCACCAATACACAACCAACAAGCACGCATGCAGACTACAGAATGGTATCACCCTCTTTTTGGTTTGGGCAGGTTTTATGTGCTCTAACAGCCAATCACAAACAGGTCCACTTAATTGATTCACACATACTGGCCAGGTGCTTGTAGCCACAGCTCCACTGCACTGAGTGAACCATGTGTGGTAGTCAATTAACCAAACACACAACCAAAGACAACAATGTACTCATGTATATTAAACACTTGTGACATGTGGCTATACAAACGGCTATTTAAATAAAGAGCAGCTTACCTTTCATTGGTCCACCACAGAATTTTCAGCCATGTCCGTTAATGCACGCAAGTTTAGGCTCACGTACGCTAGTAGCGCTACTAGCGTGCGCGTGCACACTCCGTTTCACGCACACCTGGGTCAGCTAATTGCAGACAGGAAATAGCAGAGCAACGCAAAAGGCGGCAAAGCGGACCTGTCCTTTTTCAAAGTGAAGTATAAATGGCTGGATTTGCCAACCTTCTGGTATTGTTACACTGTGGCAAAGGCTGTGGTGTGGTGGTGTGGTGCTTTGGTCCCTTAGCTCATTTTAGTGTCTGGCTGGGTTTGGTCCTCACTCTCTGTGGCTTGTTGGGTGATTTCTGACATCAGTGCTGTTTCTTTAGGAGATTTATTTTGTTGGCATATGCAAATATTGTGGAGCATACAGCAAGTGAGGCTTGATTTTGGGGCCTTTTGTGGGCTGTGCAGCAACTCCCCTCTTGGTTGTGCCTAACTTAGAAAGCTGACTTTCAGCAGTCTGGTGGTTCAGACCACTATACTTCTGGTTTTGTGGTGAGCTGCATTGTAGTGAGTGTGTGAGTAGTGTGCTTGCTTGTGTGTGTGGTGTGTTTGTGGTTTTTGTTTTTGTTTTGCTTCTTTTGTATATCTGTTGAGTGTGAGATGGATAAGAGGGTGATGTATGGGTTATGGGTGCAGGGATGTGTGAGAATGCTGGAAGAGCAGGAGGCCAGGGAGAAGGGTGCTGTGAGGCTTAGGGCACCCCGATCCTTTGGCATCCGCCTTTCAGTGTGGGATTTAAGTGACGAGCAAATCAGGAGGCGCTTCCGTCTGAATCGTGCTGCACTACAGTCCCTATATGATCAGATTAAGCACAAATTCGAGCCATCCACCAAACGCACCAGATCCATTCCAGGCATAGTACGCCTATGTGCCAGTCTAAATATTTTGGCACGAGGGACCTTCCAGGCAACCTCTGCCCTCCTCAGCGGGATCAGCCAGGCTACAATGAGCCGCATATTTTTCCAGGTAGTACTGGCTATTTGTGACCTGATCCCTATTTACATCCAGTTTCCTGAGGATGAGGTTGCCCAAATAAAACATGTTTCTATCGCATGGGAGGGATCCCGAATGTGCTAGGGTGCGTTGATGGTACACATATCCCTTTCCGCCCTCCCCGTGCACAGGAGCTGCATTATAGGAACCGAAAGCAGTTCCACTCCATCAATGTCATGGTCGTCTGTGACCATGACATGAAGCTGCGGGCCGTGAGATCTGGTTTCCCCAGCTCATGCCGTGATTCTTACGTTCTGCAGCGGTCAGTCCTGTGCCGGAAGTTTGAGAACAACTAAATGCCAGCTGGCTGGCTACTGGGTAAATAACTAACCATGACAAAGTATTTTGCCTAAAATATGTGGCCTAGTAAGCTACATTTTTAAAAATGCTACAACAAAAATGTACTAGTACTAATTGCTGTCTCTCTCATTGTGTTTTTTCCACAGCGGACAAGGGAAACGGGCAGAGAACGTGGGTGATGACTCCGGTCAGAAACCCACAGACCTCTGCCCAAGAACGCTACAATGCAGCACATCGCAAAACCAGAAGCATTGTGGAACAAACCATTGGACTGCTGAAAGCGCACTTTCTGTGTTTGGCACGGCCAGGAGGAGAGATGTTGTACAGTCCACAAAAGGTCTCCAAGATTATCCTCGCATGCTGTGTGCTCCACAATCTCTGCATATGCCACAGAATCCAACCCCCTGAAGAAACAGCACTGGTGCCCAAAATCCCCAACTTGCCTGCAGAAACGAGTGAGGACACCCAGACTGGCTTTGAGCTAAGGGAGGGGGGGAAGTTGACCCAAACCACTATAAGGGGGGTGTAAGATGACCCAAACCACTATAGGGGGGGGGAAGTTGACCCAAACCACTATAAGGGGGGTGTAAGATGACCCAAACCAATAAAGGGGGGGGGGGAGTTGACCCAAACCACTATAAGGGGGGTGTAAGATGACCCAAACCACTATAAGGGGGGGGGAAGTTGACCCAAACCACTATAAGGGGGGTGTAAGATGACCCAAACCACTATAAGGGGGGGGGGAAGTTGACTCAAACCACTATAAGGGGGGTGTAAGATGACCCAAACCAATAAAAGGGGGGCGGAAATTGACCCAAACCACTATAAGGGGGGTGTAAGATGACCCAAACCATTATAAGGGGGGGTAAGTTGACCCAAACCACTATAAGGGGGGTGTAAGATGACCAAAACCACTATAGGGGGGGGGGAGTTGACCAACATAACAATTAGGGTTGTTGTGCAAGTTGGCAAAAACTGTCCCAAACAAAAAACAAAAAATGTCAATAACTGCGAAAAAGCAAAATTAAATATAAATACTAACTCCACTTTTTATTCTTTTTTTAGGCACCAAGATAACAATCCAGTGGATTTATAATTTTTCACTTTCAACCAAAAAATGTAAAAAATAAATACAAATTCAACAAAGAAACATGTTGCAATGTGTTTACTTCTGAAGGTACTAACATTGATTTCAAGCCAACAGCAAAGCAACGCGCAGGCGCAGTGTTGAATAGCGTGTGTCCAAATGACAGCGCCTACAAAGCTGATCTGAAACATCATATTCACCAATGTAGGCATTGTTCCCAACAACGCCAGGTAGCGACTGAGGAGGCCTGCTATAGCGAATCGCTGCCGCCCGCGGCGTACGCTAGCGGCGCTCATAGCGCCATACTTCAGTCGCTCATCTGTCGCTACCTGGCGCTATTACTGAATCGGCCTCCCCGACTGTTAAGGCCCCTGATCCTCAGCCATGCCTGTCTTTGCAGTCCTCTATTTCAGAGATGCTGGTACTGTACGGTAAATGTCAGCCCCCATTTATTCTTAACCCTCTACTTTGGGGGTACATTTGATCTGATTAGTCCTTTAGGCCCTGTCATGATGACTTTGTCATGGTTAAGATTTGCTTAGTTTGTTTAAAATCTATAGGAAGGCTGTGTTCTGCTTCTTTACTTGGGTTCTAATACTTTACTAGTACCTAGTAATACTAGGTGGGCACACTGTCAGTATGATGTGATCATTTCTAGGAGTACTTTAAGGTTGTTTTCAAATGTTTCCTTCAAAGCATGAATGGTTTTAGTCAGTTTGAGTTTAGGCCACGGGCAACAAAAACAAGAAATGTTTTCAGCTTCTTGACAAAAAGACTTTGCAATATTAGCAAAATATTAGCTTTTTCCCCAAACAAAAATGTTTCTTCATTTTGACATCCTTTGAAGTGCTGGCTTTGATATATGTCTTCTGCTCTCTAGAGAGTATATAAGCCCATACAAGTTATATTTCTGACACCTGACTAACCTGACTATTAAAAACAAAGAGAATGTAATAAATTGGAACTTGTGATCGTTGACCTCCATCATCTACATTTCTCAGTTTCTCCTGCTGTCCCTGTCTTTTACTTGTTTGATTTACACGTTACAAAGACTCTCTTTGGTAGTGAGAGAGAGTTTATAGGTTAATTTATTATGTTTTATTGTTTGACTTGAAGGGTTAACTTTATTTTAATTAGTGTAACTGATTCAGTTTTTTAATCCAAGCTTTCATACTCTTTCATTCTTGTTTGAAGGATTTTTAGCTTAGTTAAAAAATAGGAGAAAATATGTTTAAATGTGAACCTCGAATAAATTCATTTATTTTGCGATAACTCTTTTTTTCTCAGCACAAGTTTTAGTGTTAGTTTGATGCTTAATAAATACATTTCGTTATTATCCCACCTATATCCAAATGTTTAATTAAAGGGTTTATCCATTCTGTTACAAAAAAAAGATACTGAAGCTTCTTTTCTTGCCCTGCATTCCTTCTTGGAATGATTTCTCCCTGCGCAGTGCCTGGAAGGAGAAATTACATATAGAGGCTGATTCACTACTAGCGCCACATATTGCCAGATGAGCGTCTGTATAGCGGCGCTTAGAGTGACCACTAGCAGATGCTGTAAGCGGGTGTCGAGCTCTATAACCTAGCATTGCAGTCGCTGTAGTAACTTGGCCGGCATTGATCAATATGATGTGGGTTGGGCGCTCTAACAACAGTATAACGCTGCAGCGAGCTAGAGGTAGTGCCAGCTCAGTGCGTCCAGCACTCGGCACTCCACACCATATTTAACAAAAAGCCACACAGCGTTGGCGCTCTAGCATAGACGCTGTGTGATCAAAGTCTGCTTTTGAACACATATACGTCATTGACAAAGTGAAAACACATGGAATGACACAGCAGGAGCCCAAACATAGCTTGAAAGATACACTGGAGTTGGCAGCAGGAGCCCAAAAATTGGATGAATCACACCATGGAGTTGGGGACAATAACACTTTAGTGCCAGACCTGTAATGACAATTCCGCATAAAAATATAAAAAGTCCAAAGAAATTATAAAAATGTTTGTTTGCAGCCAGGAGAGGTCACACAATGATTTGAGCAAAAAAAAAAATTTAATTGCCAAACACGCTATGTAAACACATGAATGAATTCCCATTGAAATGTATGGGAGAGCGACACTGAGCGAAAAATAATACGGTATACGCTGAGCCGCCTCTGATAATACATGTGACACTACATGGCGCTATTAGAGACGCCCAACAGATTCGCTTTCTTAAATGTGGTTTTGCGTACAGTACCCAGCGTTCACCAGACGCTACCTGCCACTATGAAGCACTACCTGGCGCTAGCTGTTCTTAAATAACCCCCATAATTTGCCCTGCCTCTGATGCCCCTTCCCAAACCTGACCTCCGATCAGAGCCCTCAAATGTGTCGGGACCACTGTGCCCTTATGCTAATGCCATTTTCCATGTTATCAGCAACACAGCATGTTCAGCACAGATGCATACATGAAGTGTTTACTACGTCACTAATTACTACATCTCTAAGGCTTAGAGGCCTCATTTTACTAAAAACAGCATTGAACATTTGCACAACCAGGGTATTTTGAAAAAGTCAGTGCACCAGCCCCTTTGCCCCTTGGTGTGGGTCCAGTGCTCATCCAGGGTGAACACCAGGACTGCGCCAATGGATAATGGGCTCTTCGGTATCCCCCTGGCTGTTGGAGGTACAGGTAATGGGGCGGGGGCTATGGTAAATTATCTGCTGCTATGCTGGCAGGTAACTTGTTGCTCCCCCTACCCTTCAAACAAGTATAGGGATCAAACACACACACAAGGGGCAATCAACAAACACGTAAACCAGTAAACCAATGTGTACACCTATGTACATTGGGTCATCTTTATTATTATGTTTTAAGTCCAGCTTCCTTTCATGCTGTTGTGTCTAAAGAAGCAGGGATCAAACACACACACACACACAACTCAGAAGGGGCAAGCAACAAACAGGTAAACCAGTAAACCAATGCATATACCTATGTACATTGGGTCATCTTTATTATTATGTTTAAGTCCAGCTTCCTTTCACGCTGTTGTGTCTAAAGAAGCATCTCTTTCAGGTATGTCATTGAGGAAAGACACAGGTCAGAAAAGGGATGACACATTTCTTAGTAAAATAATGTATTCCTCCTATTGATAGGAAGGTAAAATATTAATGTGTTTATATGTTTAGGAGAGAGAGTTTGAGAATGGTTTAACCGGCAGCCTACCTGGAGATTTTGTCACCCTTTATTGCCAGACCATTTTGCACTATTCTGTGCTCCACATGTTCAACTGTGATTTTAAATAGATTTCCAGCGATTTCCCAGGGAAATTATATATTGTTTTTTTCAGCAGAGTCTGGGCTTAATTTTTTAAGTGTATTCTCAATATTTTTGGGTGAAATATGTGCAAAAAAATTTTAAAAATCTATTTTTTACAATTTGTAGTGTTTTTAAATAAAATCTCAATAAAATCTTATTGCATGTGAGATCCCAATCTCTCCCAATTACAACGGTACCACATGTGTATTGGTAGACACCCTTTCCTGCCCAGGAGACTGAAACAGACTGAAACAGCGCTTTTGGAGATTTTCAGATAAAATACAACTATGCTTAGCGCTAGGCGCACCTTGCAGTTTTTCAATAAAAACAACCCTTTACATTTGAAAAACCCCTAACAAACTATATATTCTCTGGAAGTACAGACCTCAAGCTTTCTAGACGTACCAGGCTTGTTGACATGGGTGCAGTTTTCACAGGGTTTCCCTAAAAAAAGTTTAGAAAAACAGAATCAAAGCCACATTTTCCTAAAAAAAAAACTATATGCAAACAAGAAAAAACAAGTTAAATCTGAAAAAGCAAGGTCCCCCGAACAGAACAATACCCAACATGCATGGGTCCTGTCAAGGGAAGAGTTGCCAAACACTCCAAAGTAAAGCATGTGCGTAATGGTAATAGTACTTAAAAATTTCAGCTCTGCAGACAAAATGCGCACCTTGTATTTTTCTACCAAAACAATCCTTTACATTTGGAATACCCCCCACAAACCATATATTCACTGAAAATACACGCATACCAGGCTTAATGTAGTGGGCTCATCTTTCTGGAAGTAATCCCTCGAAGAATTATTTGGTTGCATAGGGTTTCCCTAAAAAATGTATAAAAGCAGATAAAAAATCACCTTTTCCTAAAATATCAATATGCAAACAAGAAAAAACAAGCTAAATCTGAGAGCCCCAGGTCCCCCGAGCAGAACAATACTCAACATGCATAGCTAATTTTATCCCTTTTAATTGCCACCCTACTTGAGATTTTGTCACCCTCTGTTGACAGGTCATTTTTCACCAATTTGTTCCATGTTTAACTGTGATTTTTGCAGGAATTTCCAGGAATATTATATATATTTTTTTGCAGCAGAGTTTAGGCTTTAACATCAAATGTCTTGTTTGTAATTATTCTACTGTACTGTATCTATATTTTTGAAAAAAACAAAAAAATATATTATTTTTAAAAATTGTCCAATTTATTTTAAATAAACCATTTATTTTATTAAAGAAAACCATATTGCATTTCTCCCGATTACAACAAAACCACAAATGTATCAGTAGCCCCCCTGTTCCTTTCCAGAGGACCCCCCCCCCCAAACTGAAAAGAGCACTTTATAACATTTAGAAATAAAATACAACTAATATTCCCACTATAAAGAGTTAAATAAAAAAAAAATTGGCGGGGGGTCCCTTTTCCCAGGGGGGCATTTTTTTGGCTGCCTCTTGCATGTCTGTGGACTGCAGAGGACCTGTGCATCCACCACCATCTGAGGCTCAGATGAAGAGGTGGGAAGAGGTAGGGTGGTAATGTGCCCTATGTTGGGTACCCGGCCTTCTGTGCCCTAGGTAGTAGGCCGCTTGCCTCCTAGGTGGCACAGAGGGGTTTTTCCTTTGTTTCATAATTCTCCCTATCCACGACTCTGCACACCTGTTCCCAGTCTGGGACACTGCGTCCCTGTTCTTAGCTCCTGACCCTGCCTGTCCCCCATCTACCTTCTCCCACTCCATGACACTACTGCCCCAATGTGTTGTCCTGTTTTTGGCCTGTACTCTTGTTTTCCACATTTGTGCATTTGCGTCTGGGAATGACAACCACAGTGAAGGTTTTTTTGGTGATTAATAAAGTATAATTCATAGTGCAAGAGTGGCAATGTATATTGTAGTGGTGGCTCCAGAGATTTGTTTTCTTTTGCTTGTTGGAGGAATTTTTCACACAGTACACTACTTCTCATGTACGACACAGAGCAGTGCATCTCTTTAATTTATTTTAATGCCTATGTGTGTCACAAAATAAACTTCTGTAGATGTAATATGTACAAAGTATTTTGTTTCACTGATAGTGTACTGTAAATTGTAAGCCTTGTTTTGTCTTATATTTTTTTATCACCTTTATCTGGATCATCTTGACCCCTTTGCCATATTCCCCTTTCACTTTCCTTGATGGGTGTTGGTCTTTTTTAAACCTAGATAACCCTATAACTTTTGCAAGGTTGCCTGACCAGTTCATTTATAAAAAAGAAAGAGAGACAATTGAGTTAAACGAGGACAAATAAAATCCTCTTTATGGACCATACATATCAAGCGCCAGCTGTACATCTACCATGATGATAATTATTCATGTTATCTCTGACTGCCTATCTTAGCTGTGAATTATTATGTGAAATAAAACTAAGTCTCGATTAGCTTATTAGCTGAAGTTCATCTTGTTAGCAAGATATGTTTTGACTCCTATTCTGACCTTCTGTTCCAGTCATTTTTATATCTATTTGTTTTTTTTTATCATTAAATGAAATTAGAACATTGCAGCCCTAACAGAGCAGACACCAGTGTGTCAGATATTTACATATACATTTTAATAGGCACTTTAGTCGTTTTGAAAAAGTCTGTTTTAATAATAAAGTATGACAGATGGGTATGACTAAATTGATGTATAATTATCTGAATGATAATGTTCCAACATTTGATTTGAGTTGGTGTTTTCGATATTAGAGTCATATATTTTGATTCTAAGTCAATCAGCAACATATCTGCTATATTATTTTGTACTTGGCTGACTAGTAGGAAATAACTTAAATCAAAACTTTTTTATTTATGTTTTGGCAAGTGTGAAGAACGCTCTAGAACAGATTTATTAGGAGCATTCCATAAAAAAGTAGAGCAAAATTAAAGTAGGTGCACAGGTTAGCCAAGTGTCAGAACTGACAACAGCAGGGTCTTGAACCACAGATGTATGGTCCAATGTTTTCCATGTTTTGCCAGCTGCTGTAATATATGTGTTTGACTGTTGTGTTTAACTGGAATATCCTATGTTGTCTGTTTTTTGTTCCCTGCCCTCTCACTTCTGTCTACTACTCTATAAAGGTGTATGTGTAGCCCCGTCTTATTGCTGGATCATTTCTTTACAATACCTGAGTGTCCAAGTCCTCTCTGTAGCACAATGGGCCTAAGCCTTTTGTTCACTGTATTGGGCCCCAGGCCTTCTGTGTGCTGTACAGGACTTAGTCCTTACATTACTCCCTGGCTAGTTCTAGTCCTCTGGTGCCTGCTCTAAGTCTGTATACTGGGCTACCAGTTGATGGCTTGCCTTTCTGGTGGTGTAGATGGAATATATGTATGTTGTGTTTATTATCCTATTCTGTGACCTGCCCCTCTGCTCATAATGAATTAATTCTGCTTCCAGACTCTGTCTTCTTAATTGTTCCCAGGTTGTGACTCTACTCATCTGTTCTCTGTCTGTGATTCTGCTCACCTGTTTCCTACATGTGACCTGGATCCCCTGTTCCCAGCCTGTGACTCTGATCACCTGCTCTGTCAGGGATCATCTGTTCTCAGCCTTTCCCTCCATTTACCCTCTACTCTGTTCCCTGTTTACAACTGTTTACAACTCCATCCTCCAGTTCCTGATCTGCATCCCACTTGCCATCCTGCCCCTCTGTTCCTGGTCAATGTCCCTGTTTCTGGCCTGTGCCTGTGTTTTATCAAGACAGCTAGTAGTGACCACAACTATGGCCTCTAAAGAGGAATTAGCTTCCTGGCCCCCAGTTCCAAAGCCAGGAAATTCCCAAACCTCCCTGGGAGCTCAGCAATCTAATTGAACCTGACCTGACACCAAGTTTCGGCTTCAAAGGAAGAACTCAGAATCACAGGTGTCACCAAGAACACACAAAACATCAGGTTATTGTAACATAACTAGTAATAAAATAAGGATGCATTACTTTGCAAAATATCAGAAAACCAATCAACTCACCAGTAGGAACACCCACATCCCTCAATTAATCAGGCTCAAAGATAGAGATGAGTGAAATTTTGAAACATTTGATTCAGCTGAATTTTCCCAAAAAAAATGTTTCAGTCCGAATTTATTGGTGGTGAATCACTATTAAGAAAGTCTCAGAGATGAGGATTCGTGCTGGGTTTGTGAAATAATACTGTAAAGAAATATGACACACAGATCAGAGGCATCGCTATTAGAATCACTGTTGCAGAGCGGCACAATAGCAGAGCCTTGAGATGACATCATGCATGAGGAGCAAAAAATATTGCCTGAAAGACACACCCTGGAGTTGGCAACAGCATGAGGATACCATATATTGCCTGAAAGACACACTCTGGAGTTGGCAGCAGCATGAAGAGCCCATATATTGCCTGAAAGACACACCCTTGAGTTGGCAGCAGCATGAGGAGCCCATATATTGCCCGACAGACACACCCTGGAGCTGGCAGCAGCATGAGGAGCCCATATATTACCTGAAAGACATCCTGGAGTAGGCAGCAGCATGAAGAGTCCATATATTGCCTAAGAGACACACCCTGGATTTGGCAGCAGCATGAAGAGCCCATATATTGCCTGAAAAACACACCCTGGTCTGCTGTGACCTCTACCTGATGAATTTAGGCCTCTGCCACTCCATTCTGCCTGACATACTTAGTGCATTTATGAGGGGGAAACAATACGCTACACTACACGTAAAACAGTATTTTTGGAACAGCAGCAGGTGTGTAGTTTTGTGTGACCTTTAACACTAACTAGGCTTTCAAAACCTGGGCATAAAACCAAATGCAGAAACTCTCAGATGCAACTCAATGGGATGCCCTGATAAGGCCAGTTAAATGTGCTACAGCAAGCTTTAAAGCAAGATTTTGGTACAACAGCAAAAGCTCTATATTTTGGGCAGGTATGTGGCCTTTAACATTAACTAGGCTTTTAAGACCTGGGCATAAAACCAAATGCAAAAACTCTCCGCGTGGGAGTCAGTTAAATGCACGACAGCAAGCTTTAAAACAAGGTTTTGGTACAAAAGCAAGAGGTGGATATTTTTGGCTAGGTGTGTGGCCTTTAACACTAACTAGGCTTTCAAGACCTGGGCATAAAACCAAATGCAAAAACTCTCAAATGCCCTAAATGGGATGCCCCGGTGAGGGTAAGTTAAATACATTGCAGCAAGCTTTAAAACAAGTTTTTTTTTACAAAAGCAAAAGGTGGATATTTTTGGCTAGGTGTGTGGCCTTTAACACTAACTAGACTTTCAAGACCTGGGCATAAAACCAAATGAAAACAATCTCAGATGCCCTTAAATGGGATGCCCCTGGTAAGAGCCAGTTAAATATGTTACATCAAGCTTTTAAACCAAATGCAAAAATGTTTCCTGAAATTTGGATTCCTCAGATTCGATTCGCTCATCCCTACTCAAAAAGTAAAAAACATTTTATTCATTTAAAACCTAATAAACCTGTTAGGGCGAGCGCTGCACGCACATCTCACATCTCGCATTTCACCTACCTCCATGGCTGCATGCAGCCGTCATCCATCTTCCCTCGGGGCTGCTTCCAGCTGCCGCCCTTCCCCCAGTGCTTCCTCCTTGCATGCGCACAAGTCTCCGTCCACTAGAGGGCGAGCGCACAGGATCCCTGAGATTTAAAGGGCCTTTACAGCACTGATTGGTGTTTATGTCATCCAATCCTGCATCCTCTTCCCCTATTTAAACAGGCACTTCCTTCCTTCAGTGCCGGATCTTGGTCTCTCCATGCTTGTTGAAAGTCAGACATTCTTGGATTGCTCACCCGTGTACCGACCTCTGCCTGTCCCCGACTCTGAACCTTTGCTGCCTGCCCCGTCCTCGGCTACTCACCTTTACCGCGAACCTGTGCTGCCAGCCCCGATCTCTGCCTGTACTACTACGCCTTTTTGCCTGCAACTTGTGTACCTCACTGAACCTCGGCTGACTGTGGGACTGGGCCGCTGTTAGGGGGTAGCGACCTGGGGGTCACTCGCCGCACAAGACCAACCTGCCTTGCGGTGGGCTCTGGTGAATACCGGTGGCCTCTTAGACTCCGCTCCCCTGACACGGTACCCGCCATCGGTTCCACAGTTAAAGCGGATCCACACCCGAGTCCGCTCCATCCGGTCCGTGACAGTAAGATCCGGCCATGGATCCCGCTGAGGTACCGCTGCCGGATGCCACTGAATTGCCTGCTATAGTGGCTATGCAGTCCCGCCAGATTAATCAACTCTCTGCCATGATGCAGCAATTATTAACGATTCAGCAACAGCAAGTTCCATCACCGGCTCCAGCATTACCGCCACAGCCCCCGGTAACATCTTCTGCCAGAATCCGTCTCTCCTTGCCGGCTAAATATGATGGGGATGCCAAGTTATGCCGAGGGTTCCTTGCCCAATGTTCCCTGCACTTGGAGTTGTTGGCGGATCAATTTCCCACTGAACGAGCTAAGGTGGCCTTTGTCATCAGTTTGCTTTCTGGAAAGGCTTTGGCCTGGGCCACTCCCTTGTGGGATCGCAATGACCCTGTCTCTTCCAGTATTAACACCTTTGTCTCAGAGTTTCGCCAGGTCTTTGAGGAACCTGCCCGGGCTTCATCTGCTGAATCGTCCCTTTTGAACTTGGTCCAGGGCGAGTTGTCCGTTGGTGAATACGCCATTCGGTTCCGCACTCTAGCCTCCGAATTGTCTTGGAACAATGAGGCCTTGTGTGCCTGCTTCAAGAAAGGACTTTCTAGTAAAATTAAGGATGCTCTTGCGGCTCGTGACTTGCCTTCATCTCTCACTGAACTCATCCATCTGGCCACACGCATTGACGTGCGCTTTGCTGAGAGGCGTGAAGAATTCCGCCAAGAAAGAGACTCTCAGCGCCCTAGGAGGGCATCCCGTTTGGCTCCAGTACTTCAAAACCCATTGTCTGCACATGTACCTCCCAGTGAGGAGGCCATGCAGGTCGATCGATTCCGTTTGTCCCAATTGGAGAGAACTCGCAGAAGGAACGAGAACCTTTGTCTGTACTGCGGTGGTTCTGAGCATTTTTTGAAGGACTGTCCTATTCGCCCTCCACGTCAGGGAAACGGGCGCACCTAGTGGCGGTGGGAGAGGCGTCCCTGGGTGTATGTGCCTCCTCTCCACGGCTCACTGTTCCTGTTCATCTTTCCATCTCACCTTCCACCTCCCTGAATTTAACCGCCTTTTTGGACTCTGGTTCTGCAGGGAACTTTATAGAGGCTGCCTTGATCAATAAACATAATATCCCTGTGAATCGCCTTGCTACACCCTTATTTATCGCCTCAGTCAATGGTGATAGGCTGGACTGTACTGTGCGCTATCGCACCGTTCCCCTCCAATTAAAAATTGGACTCTTCCATCAAGAGAATGTCGAGTTCTACGTCCTCCCTAATTGCACCTCTCAGATTCTTCTAGGCCTTCCTTGGCTCCAACGTCATGATCCCACGCTTGACTGGACCACCGGCGATATCAAGACTTGGGGTGCAGCGTGCTTTAAGAAGTGCTTGAAGTCTGTTCCTGTTCGACCTATTCCTGCTTCAGCACCATTACCTGGCTTGCCTGAGATCTACCAGACCTATGCTGATGTATTCTGCAAGAAACAAGCGGAGGTACTTCCGCCTCATCGCCCCTACGATTGCCCTATAGACCTCCTACCGGGTACCACTCCTCCTCGTGGCCGAATTTACCCTCTCTCGGCTCCTGAGACTCAAGCCATGTCGGAGTATATTCGAGAAAATCTTCATAAAGGGTTCATACGGAAGTCTTCCTCTCCGGCAGGCGCGGGGTTCTTCTTTGTGGCGAAAAAAGATGGCTCTCTTCACCCTTGTATTGATTACCGCGGCCTCAATAAGATTACCGTTAAAAATCGATACCCTTTGCCCTTGATTGCCGAATTATTTGACCGACTGCGTGGGGCCAGGGTCTTCACCAAGCTTGACCTGAGGGGAGCCTATAATTTCATACGTATACGCGAGGGCGATGAATGGAAGACCGCCTTCAATACCCGCGATGGCCACTTCGAATATCTAGTAATGCCCTTTGGTCTCTGCAATGCACCCGCTGTATTCCAGGAATACGTAAATGACATTTTTCGGGACTTGCTTTACTCCTGTGTTGTTGTATATTTGGATGATATACTCATCTTTTCATCTAATCTAGAAGAACATCACCGTCATGTCCGGCAAGTCCTGTCTCGTCTCCGTCAACACCATCTTTACGCCAAGCTGGAGAAATGTCTATTTGATCAAACCGCCTTACCCTTTCTTGGATATATTGTCACAGCTCGTGGCCTTCAGATGGACCCCAGCAAGTTGAAAGCAGTTCTGGATTGGCCCCGTCCTATTGGCCTGCGAGCTATTCAACGTTTTCTGGGCTTCGCCAATTACTATCGCCAGTTTATTCCTCACTTTTCCACTGTAGTGGCGCCTATTGTGACCCTCACAAAGAAGAGCGCCAATTCGAAGTCTTGGCCTCCTCAGGCTGAAGAGGCCTTCATTGCTCTAAAAAAGGCCTTCTCCTCTGCACCAGTGTTGTCTAGGCCAGATCCATCTCGGCCTTTCGCCCTAGAAGTAGATGCCTCCTCCATTGGAGCCGGAGCGGTGCTCACTCAAAAATCGTCTACTGGCAGAATTCTCACCTGCGGGTTCTTTTCGAAGACCTTTTCGCCAGCGGAGAGGAATTACTCCATCGGAGATCGGGAGTTACTCGCCATCAAGTTGGCGTTGGAGGAGTGGAGACACCTCTTAGAAGGTTCTGCCCATCAAGTATCCATCTTTACTGATCACAAAAATCTATCTTATTTAGAAACTGCCCAGCGATTGAATCCACGACAAGCTCGTTGGTCGTTGTTTTTCGCTCGATTTGATTTTCAAATCTACTTCCGGCCAGCCGCTAAGAACATCAGGGCAGACGCCCTTTCTCGCTCCTCTGACATCTCTGGTGTTGAATCCACTCCACAACATATCATCCCGCCTGAACGCCTTGTCCACTCTGCCCCCGCTACTCTTGTAGAAGCACCGCCGGGAAAGACCTTTGTGCCAGCCCGCCAACGTCGCAAAATATTAGAATGGGGGCATTCTTCCCATGTAGCCGGCCATGCCGGTATCAGGAAGTCTTGTTCTATCATTTCTCGATATTATTGGTGGCCTTCTTTTGAAAAGGATGTGACCGAATTCGTTCAGGCCTGTACCACCTGCGCTCGCGACAAAACCCCTCGCCAAAGACCTGCTGGCCTACTCCACCCACTTCCTATTCCAGATACCCCATGGACACACATTGCTATGGACTTTATTACCGACCTCCCTTCTTCGCATAGCAATACTGTAATTTGGGTGGTAGTGGATAGGTTTTCTAAGATGGCGCATTTTGTTCCTTTGCCCGGTCTCCCGTCAGCTCCTCTGTTGGCAAAATACTTCCTGAAGCATATCTTTCGACTTCATGGTCTACCTACACATATTGTGTCTGACAGAGGTGTGCAGTTTGTGTCCAAGTTCTGGAGAGCTCTTTGTAAACAAATGAAAATTAAACTGGACTTTTCCTCCGCTTATCATCCCCAGTCTAATGGCCAGGTGGAAAGAGTCAACCAGATTCTCGGGCATTATCTTCGCCATTTTGTTTCAGCGCGTCAAGACGATTGGGTCGATCTGTTGCCTTGGGCGGAATTCTCGTATAATTTTAAGGATTCTGAGTCCACAAGGAAGTCCCCGTTTTTGGTGGTGTACGGCCGTCAACTCCTTCCGCCTCTGCCTTTATCCACGTCCTCCGGAGTGCCCGCCGTGGACAATCTCACACAGGATTTCTCCACCATCTGGCAAGAAACACAGCGTTCCCTTTGTCAAGCTTCCGCCCGCATGAAGGTTAGCGCTGATAAAAGGAGAAGAGCTCCGCCTGTTTATTCTCCAGGAGATAAGGTGTGGCTGTCGGCAAAATACATCCGCTTCAAAATTCCTAGCTACAAATTGGGCCCCCGTTACTTGGGGCCATACAAGATCAAACAACAGATCAATCCAGTTTGCTATAAGCTTCACCTACCGACTTCACTGCGAATTCCTAATTCTTTTCACGTCTCTCTGTTGAAGCCAGTTATTGTCAATCGATTCTCTCCTAAAACTTTGGTGCCTGCCCCAATCTCGGGCACCGAGGATACCTTTTCAGTGAAGGAGATTCTGGCTTCTAAGCTCTCCAGAGGAAAAAGATATTTCTTGGTCGACTGGGAAGGCTGTGGACCTGAAGAAAGATCTTGGGAGCCCGAAGAGAATATTCTAGACCGTAGTCTCATCTCAGATTTTCTTGATCCCAAGAAGAAGGGGAGGCCCAAGGGGGGGGTACTGTTAGGGCGAGCGCTGCACGCCCATCTCACAGCATTTCACCTACCTCCATGGCTGCATGCAGCCGTCATCCATCTTCCCTCGGGGCTGCTTCCAGCTGCCGCCCTTCCCCCAGTGCTTCCTCCTTGCATGCGCACAAGTCTCCGTCCACTAGAGGGCGAGCGCACAGGATCCCTGAGATTTAAAGGGCCTTTACAGCACTGATTGGTGTTTATGTCATCCAATCCTGCATCCTCTTCCCCTATTTAAACAGGCACTTCCTTTCTTCAGTGCCGGATCTTGGTCTCTCCATGCTTGTTGAAAGTCAGACATTCTTGGATTGCTCACCCGTGTACCGACCTCTGCCTGTCCCCGACTCTGAACCTTTGCTGCCTGCCCCGACCTCGGCTACTCACCTTTACCGCGAACCTGTGCTGCCAGCCCCGATCTCTGCCTGTACTACTACGCCTTTTTGCCTGCAACTTGTGAACCTCGGCTGACTGTGGGACTGGGCCGCTGTTAGGGGGTAGCGACCTGGGGGTCACTCGCCGCACAAGACCAACCTGCCTTGCGGTGGGCTCTGGTGAATACCGGTGGCCTCTTAGACTCCGCTCCCCTGACACGGTACCCGCCATCGGTTCCACAGTTAAAGCGGATCCACACCCGAGTCCGCTCCATCCGGTCCGTGACAAAACCTTATTAAGTCAGTGAGAAAGGTTTGTGTGTCTTATGAAGCAAGCGACAAACGGAGTAGGAGCAGTCGGAAGGTATAGTGCCCTATAGGAAGCCGCAGCCTACAGGACTGGCAGGTCACCATAATGGTCAGGGCTCCGGTGTGCCAATTTTTTCCACAGACAACAGATACCCGGGTTTTCTAGCAACCATCCACCACCTACCTCCCCTGCCCATGTTCCTGGTGAGTGTCATGTGATGCCTGTATCATAGTGCTGAGACTTGCAGAGGCCAGGAGCAGGAGCTGGGACTTGTGAGTATACGTTTTACATGGCATCCACCTTGAACATCAGCAGAGGGGCCGTGACTTGGTGGAGGGGGGTTGTAGATGGCTGATTGGGGGATGGATGACAGTATGTTTTTATGGGGGTGGATGGCAGTTTGGGTGTGTGTTTGCAGAGGGTGAAGATGGAACATTGGGGTGTCTGTGTTTTTGCAGAGGGGAGTGGAGGGCAGATTGTGGGGTGTCTGTGTTAGTGTTGGGGGTGAATGGCAGTTTGGGGTATCTGTGTGTTTGCAGAGTGTGTGGCAGATTGTGAGGTTTGTGTTTTTACAGATGTGGTGGATGGCAATTTGGGGGTTGTCATTTATGCTGGAGAGGCTGCAGTTTCTAAGTGGGTGGGGGCAGCCATTTTTATGCGGAGAGTAAATTATGATGTAGTGACTGTCATTTATATGCTGGGATGTAATTTATGATGAATGGGGCTGTCATTTTTATACTGGAGAGCCTGTTATTTTTATTACATCTGGATCAGAATATTTTTTTATCTTTCTTTTTTTATCTTTCATCCTTTTAACCCTTTAAGTGCCAGCCTACCTGCAGCATTTCCCACTCCCTGTTGCCAGAGCATTTTTCACTATTTTGCGCTCCCCATGTTCAACTGTAATTTTTGAAGGGATTTTCTGGGACTTCCCATAAAAATTACATATTGTTTTTTTCAGCAGAATCTGGGCTTTAACATCCTATCTCTTGTTTATCAATTTTGTAGTTTTATCATAATTATTTTGGGCAAAATATGTGAAAGAAAATAAAAAATACACACGTTTTTACATTTTGCAGTGGTTTTTTTTAATCGAAAATAAAGGTTTTTCAATAAAAACATATTGAGAGTAAAAGCCCCATTTCTCCCGGTTACAACGGTACCACACATGTATTAGTAGACACCCTTTCCTGCCCAGGAGACCCCAGAAACTGCAAAGAGCGCTAGAGGAGATTTTCAGATAAAATACAAATACTTTGCGCTCCTCGCAGTTTTTCAAAAAATACAACCCTTTACATTTGAAATACCCCCCACAAACTATATATTTTTGGAAAGTGCACACCTCAAGGTTTCTAAGCATACTAGGCTTGTTGGCGTGGGTCCATTGGTTTGAACTCTATTGATTGGCAGAATCTCTGGTTCCAAAGGATTTCCCTAAAAAAAAAAGCAAAAAGCAGATTCAAAACCATATTTTCCTATAAAAACAATAAGCAAGCAAGAAGTAACGCAGTAAATCTGAAAGCACAACATCTGCTGAACAAAATAATACCCCACATGCATAGGTACTTTGAAGTGTAGAGTTGCCAAACACCCCAAAGTCCAGCATGCGTTTGAGGGTAATTTTACTTGAAAAAATCAGCGGCGCACACAAAGTGCGCACCTTGCAGTTTCTCCAAATTTACAACCCTTTACATTTGAAATACCCCCCACAAACTATATATTTTTGGAAAGTACATACCTCAAGTTTTCTAAGCCTACTGGGCTTGTTGACGTCTGGGACTTCCTTCAGAATATATTGATTGGCAGAATCTCTGGTTCCAAAGGATTTCGCTAAAAAAATAAGCAAAAAGCAGATTGAAAAACATTTTTTCCTATAAAAACAATAAGCAAGCAAGAAGTAACGCAGTAAATCTGAAAGCACAACGGCTGCTGAACAAAACAATACCCCACATGCATAGGTACTTTGAAGTGTAGAGTTGCCAAGCACCACAAAGCCCAGCATGCGTTTGAGGGTAATTGTACTTGAAAAAATCAGCGCCGCACACAAAGTGCGCACCTTGCAGTTTCTTCAAATTTACAACCCTTTACATTTGAAATACCCCCCACAAACTATATATTTTTGGAAAGTACATACCTCAAGGTTTCTAAGGCTACTGGGCTTGTTGACGTCTGGGACTTCCTTCAGAATATATTGATTGGCAGAATCTCTGGTTCCAAAGGATTTCGCTAAAAAAATAAGCAAAAAGCAGATTGAAAAACATTTTTTCCTATAAAAACAATAAGCAAGCAAGAAGTAACGCAGTAAATCTGAAAGCACAACGGCTGCTGAACAAAACAATACCCCACATGCATAGGTACTTTGAAGTGTAGAGTTGCCAAACACCACAAAGTCCAGCATGCGTTTGAGGGTAATTGTACTTGAAAAAATCAGCGCCGCACACAAAGTGCGCACCTTGCAGTTTCTCCAAATTTACAACCCTTTACATTAGCAATACCCCCCACAAACTATATATTTTTGGAAAGTACATACCTCAAGCTTTCGAAGCCTACTGGGCTTGTTTGCAGGGCATCATTTCTTGGGACTCTCTTGATTGGCAGAATCTCATCTTTCAAAGGTTTACCCTAAAAAAATAAGCAAAAAGCAGATTGCAAAACATTTTTTCCTATAAAAACAATAAGCAAGCAAGAACCAACGCTGTAAATCTGAAAGCACAAGGTCTGCTGAAAAAAACAATACCCCACATGCATAGGTACTTTGAAGGGTAGAGTTGCCAAACACCCCAAAGTCCAGCATGCGTTTGAGGGTAATTTTACTTGCAAAAATCAGCGGCGCACACAAAGTGCGCACCTTGCAGTTTCTCCAAATTTACAACCCTTTACATTAGCAATACCCCCCACAAACTATATATTTTTGGAAAGTACATACCTCAAGCTTTCGAAGCCTACTGGGCTTGTTTGCAGCGGGTCATTTCTTCAGACTATATTGATTGTATACTCTTTACTGCAGCCGTAACATCATATTATAGGATATAGCTGAGGAATCCCATTATAAGATCAGTGCAGTGATCAATGACCAATATCAGGAATCAAGAACCTGAAATTGGTCACATTTTATCATCACATGCCATAAGTAACCAGCTGCTCCTGCTCCACCATTTCCCATCGGAACAGCAAAAACAAACAAAAAGAAAATAATATAATGGGAACACAAGATACCTAATTCCTAAAAGGGGCCTACCTACCAAAAAAAAAAATGCATTGCTCAATAATTTAGTTGAGTATGGTATACCTCAAAACAATCTTCGAGGCATAACCCGGGTTGGCTGGGACAGGTCGGGCAATAATACCGCACATCTCTTCTAATGCCACGCTTCCTACAAACCCTACAAGCTCTCTGGGGATACCGCTTTCTACCAATTTCAGGAAGCAACTTTATAAAGTGCTTCCCTACTAATCTGGCCTGGTTGTCATTGCTAGCCAGATCTGGTGCTTCCGCAGTATCCCCAAACAACAAAGCAGGGAGTAACTGCTGCTGGTATTTTATGTACGATAAATTGGAGCCTGGCACTGCTGCCTTGAAGGCAACAAAGCTGTTGTAAGTTGCCATTTGGACCAAATGAATGGCAACTTTAGTGTACCAGGCTCGAGTTTTTCGGGTGGCGTTGTAATAAGTTAATATTTGGTCCGTTTTATCAACGCCACCCATGAATTTATTATAATCGGTTATGCAACGTGGCTTTTGGGAAGGGGCTCGGGGACCACGTTGCCTTACATTCACAACTGACTCATCGTGGAGTGTTGTCAGAAGGAATACATGTTTTTTGCCCATGTATTTCATGGCCAGGACCTCATCGCTTCTTAGAGCATAAGACTCCCCCCTTTTTAATTTTTTTTCAAGTAGTGGCCTGGGCAACCCTTTGCGTTTACGGTTGATGGTGCCGCAGGCCGGGGTATCCAACCAATAAAGGGCGCGAAATAAGGGGATGCTGGTATAGAAGTTGTCCACATATAAGTGGTAACCTTTACCCAACAATGGAGTCATGAGGTCCCAAACGATCTTTCCACTTATTGACAAATCAGGGGGACAACCAGGGGGGTCCAGATAGGTGTCCTTTCCCTCATAGATTCGAAAATATTTGATGTAGCCGGTCACACTATCGCATAATTGGTAAAATTTAATCCCGTAGCGGGCACGCTTGCTAGGGATATATTGCCGAAAAACAATGCGCCCTTTGAAAAGCAGTAGTGACTCGTCAATTGATAATTTTTGGCCGGGGGTGTACACTACTGCGAAGCGATCTGACAGGCTGTTGAGCAGGGGCCGTAATTTATGCAGCCTGTCGTGACCGGGCTCACCACGGGGAATAGCAGTGGAATTGTCGTTAAAATGCAGAAACCGCAGTAAAATTTGGTAGCGGTTTCTGGACATTACGGCCGGAAATAATGGAGTTGCCAATATGGTTTGGGTATCCCAGTAGGAGGAAATACTAAATTTTTTTAGGATACCCATTGCTAGAGTGAGCCCCCAAAATTTCTTTATCTCACTCAAATTTGTGGGATGCCATGCCTGAGCTCGGGCGTGCCTCTGCTGGGGGTTTTGCGCTAAGACCTGCTCGGCATACAGATTGGTAAAGAAGACCATATCCATTAGGATGGCTTCTGTGAGGAACAATTTGAAAAAGTCAATGACACCAAAATTTGTGGTGTCTACATTGACCCCGGGGACCGAATCAAAAGGGGGAATTTCGGGGGAAAAATTATTAGGAGGCCTCCACGCAGACGCTCCTTCACCAGCTGCAGCACTCGATGCCTCACCCTGCACTACACTCGCCTGAAGCGTGGCCTCACTTTGTGCGGTACTATCCCTTCTAAGGTGGCTACTACTGGCAGCACTGCTCGGCTGTGTGTCCTCAGTAGAGTATACACTGTCTGACTCGCTATCTGATGGGAAGTACTCGGACCCTGACTCACTAAAATCTTCCGAGTCAGACGCCATCAGGTAAGCCGCAGCTTCCTGTGCAGTGTACCGCTTACCAGCCATACCCCAATGCAAGAAAAAATCTAAAAAAAAAAGGCTACAACTAAAGGCTACAACTAAAGGCTACAACTAAAGGCTACAACTAAAGGCTACAACTAAAGGCTACAACTAAAGGCTACAACTAAAGGCTACAACTAAAGACAAATTACAAAAAAATACAATACAATAAAACAAAGCAAAAAAACAGACAAAAAATACAATACAATAAAACAAAGCAAAAAAACAGACAAAAATAGAAATAAAAGTTACAACCCGATGAGGAGTGGTGGAGTCAGGAGCAGCAGGTCACGGGATCCCAGCTAAGTAAGAAGGGGCCAAGGTCCCAAAAGAAGGAACAACCCAAAGCCAATCTTCAATTCCAAAACACCTAAGGAAAAAAGTTAAGATTAGGGAGTGTGGGTGAACTGAATGCCTGATAATAACTACCTGATCCCCCAAACTAACGACACATGCATGGGCAACAGCCGCACTATGCTATACCTAGAGCGGTGGTAAGGTAAGTTTTACTGGCAATCGAGGGGATTCACTCTACTAGTGACTCCCCTGGAGATGAGCGAACTTCGATTCTGGCGATTCGCTGAATTTCTCCAAGAAATTCGGGTTCGCCCGAATTGAACTTGAGCGAATCGCTTCCGGCGCCCGCTGACAGCGCAGCCGCCCTCTCCGCTCCCACCATGCCGGCATTTTTTTTTTTTGGCAAACACTTACCGGCATGGAGGGAACGAGGAGGCCGGCGCCGCTGTCAGCTGTCATCAGAGGGCGCGTCAGCAGAGGAGGCCTGCGCGCCAGCCTCCTCGCTTCCTCCATGCCGGTAAGTGTTTGCCAAAAAAAAAAATGCCGGCATGGTGGGAGCGGGGAGGCCGGCTGCACTGACAGCCGGCGGCTTCCGCCGCCCGCTGATAGCGCAGCCGGCCTACCCGCTCCCACCATGCCGGCATTTTTTTTGCTGCATGGGGGTGACAGGATGCATGGCTGCATGGGGGTGACAGGATGGCTGGATTGGGGGTGAGAGGATGGATGGATGGATTGCTGCATGGGGGTGACAGGATGCATGGCTGCATGGGGGGTGACATGATGCATGGCTGCATGGGGGGTGACATGATGCATGGCTGCATGGGGGGTGACATGATGCATGGCTGCATGGGGGGTGACATGATGCATGGCTGCATGGGGGGTGACATGATGCATGGCTGCATGGGGGGTGACATGATGCATGGCTGCATGGGGGGTGACATGATGCATGGCTGCATGGGGGGTGACATGATGCATGGCTGCATGGGGGGTGACATGATGCATGGCTGCATGGGGGGTGGCAGGATGCATGGCTGCATGGGGGGTGGCAGGATGCATGGCTGCATGGGGGGTGGCAGGATGCATGGCTGCATGGGGGGTGGCAGGATGCATGGCTGCATGGGGGGTGGCAGGATGCATGGCTGCATGGGGGGTGGCAGGATGCATGGCTGCATGGGGGGTGGCAGGATGCATGGCTGCATGGGGGGTGGCAGGATGCATGGCTGCATGGGGGTGGCAGGATGCATGGCTGCATGGGGGGTGGCAGGATGCATGGCTGCATGGGGGGTGGCAGGATGCATGGCTGCATGGGGGGTGGCAGGATGCATGGCTGCATGGGGGGTGGCAGGATGCATGGCTGCATGGGGGGTGGCAGGATGCATGGCTGCATGGGGGGTGGCAGGATGCATGGCTGCATGGGGGGTGGCAGGATGCATGGCTGCATGGGGGTGGCAGGATGCATGGCTGCATGGGGGGTGGCAGGATGCATGGCTGCATGGGGGGTGGCAGGATGGCTGGATTGGGGGTGAGAGGATGGATGGATGGCTGCATGGGGGTGAAGCAGCGGCGGCGGTGATCCTGCGGCGGCGGCGATCCTGCGGCCCTCCGCCCCGGACCCAGAGCCAACCCCTCAGCACCCCACTAATGATGCCCCCAGCCCCCCTCCTCCCTCTGTGGCCATGATGGGGAGGGGCCCCTGAACTTGAAGCCGGCAATGCGCGACCCCCTGGCCCACGCCCTGTGCCCCGCACTCACCCGGAGATATGGGTGCTCCTGTGGAGGGGTTCCCCAGAAAGGTTTGGCCACCAGATCGGCCACGGGCAGACGATCGGCGCTGTCACCCTGCCACCCACCACCCCCAACAACACCAATAACCCCCCAACACACCCGCACACACCCCTCCTACCTCAGATCGACAATCAAGACGTCAACAGGAGAACGCAGGCTGGTTTTATAGAGGCGGCGCCGGCTAATGACAGCAGCCGTGCGCCCCTCTTCTAATTGGTCCAGCGCAGATCTGGTGATAAGGGTGAGGCCAGGGTCACGTCCAGATGACCCTCGAGGACCCATCTTGAAGGTGGAGGCAAGATCCGTGCTGCAATCGGCCGCTGATCGTCTGCAGGTGAGTGCATGTCAAGCCCGTAACACCTACGTGCTTGGCACTTAACGCCCAGCCAAGCCAGCACGTAGGTGTTACGGGCTTGGCAACTAAAGGGTTAAACCTAGGTGCATATTATAGGATGTATCTCACAGTGCAAAAACTATAAAAACAACAAGAAAACATTAACGCCATTACATGCTCACTAGCAGGACCGGCTCCAGGTTTGTGGGGGCCCTTGGGCCTTGGTCTTAGTGGGCCCCAAAGTAGTGAGTCATATAATGTCACCTTTCAGCTCCGCTGCCACAAGTGGGTCTCATGCTGCTGATCACCCTACAGTCTTTATTGCCTTCCTTATAGCCACCAATCGCCCTCCAGTCCTTATTGCCTTCCCTATATGGAGCAGTCTGGAGCAGTCAGTAATGCTCTGTGATGACACTCCTAGCTGAGATTCTTTGGGCTATTCATCAACCCCTGCCCCAGTTGCAGACATACAGCTCCCAAATGGCCAACAACTTATTTTGAGGGATGATGACAAATGCGGATCAAACCCAAGTGCTGACTGCTGTACCTTTCTGCAATGTGGACGCCGGGAAGGAGGGAAGCAGTGGGGTGTGGGTGGATGACTATCCTAGGCGTGATGATGAAGTCCTAGACACAACATGGACTAAAGACAATCAGAGTTTGGAGGAAAAGCTGGCCATGGCAGGCAGCAGAAAAGGAAGAAGGGTGCAAACCTTCAGTGGTTACTACTGCCCACCTCACATAGGGACTGAGCACACCAAAACTGTTTCAAAGGATCGCCCCAATGTGGAATTTTTTCCAAGGGAGAATGTGAGACCACCAGCACCACCACCACCACCAGCAGCACCATCACTAAGCCTGATCCCAGAGAAGAGAGGGTGTGGCAATTTGAAGTGCTCCCAATCTGGCAGTTGGAAATGAGGAGCTTTAAAAAAACAATGGCGGCAGCTATCCCACAATATATCATTCCCAGCTGTCGCTAATTCTCTTGCCAGGCAATCCCTGCCCTGCACCAACAGGTTGTGGAGAAAATAAGGTGTGAACTGCACAAAGCTATTAGTTGCAGGGTCCGCATCACAACTGACACGTGGACTAGTAAGCATGGGCAGGGGCATAATATCTCCTTAACTGCCCACTGGATTAATGTAGTGGCGGCTGGGCCTGAGGCAGGAAGCACTTTGGTGTATATACTTCCACGACCCAGGACTGCCAGACATCACGTGGTGCCTCGTCCTTCTCTGCTTCCTCCTTTCCTTCCTCCTAAATCAACCAATGCAGTACCTACACCACCATTTTGAGCACAGCCATGGGAAAACTGCAAAAGGCTGTGCTGAAATGTATCTCTCTGGGTGAAAGACCAAATGACACCCATGAGCTGTGGATTGGTTTTTACAATATTATTAAGTAAAAAAAATAAATAAATAAATGTATTTTTAGAAAATTGCCTCCTTTATTTTAAATAAAAAATGTATTTTATTAAAGAAAACCATATTGCATGTGAAAGCCCCATTTCTACCGATTAGAATGGTACCACATATTTATCGGTAGCCCCCCGTTCCTGCCCAGGAGACCCCCCTAACTGAAACAAATACTTTATAACATTTACAAATAAAATACAACTACCATCCACACTACAGAGGGTTAAATCGAGAAAAAAAATCACATAGAGCCCCCCCTCCCGGGGGGACTCCATTTTTGGGGGGGATTTTTAAGGGTTAAAAACTTTTTTACAAAAAGGGGTCCCCCTTACCCAAAGAAACCAGCCCGGGACCAGCTATGCAGGGCTTGTAGAAACAGGGCGCAGGGGCCAGCTTTTGTGGCCCTGGCCCTGCAGGCTACAAGCCCGCATAGCCTGTGGCCACGGGATCTTCTGCCCCCCCCCGAGCTTTGGGGAGGCAGGTAATGGGAGTGTCGGGGGTTAATGGCAAGTCACCCGCTAGCCGCAGGTGACTTGCCAGCCCCCAGCCTCGTGAACTGGTATAGGGGTCTCATGGACCCCTTACCAGTTCACAAGGGGTTAAATGTATATAAAAAAGACACCTCAAACAAAGAGAAAAAAATATTTTATTATTTTTTTTTATATTTACCTCCCATCCATCCTGGAGCACTGTGTCCCTCGGCAATCACTGGCTTCTGCTCACCCGCTGGAAGCCTTTTATAGCTGCTGGGTGACAGAACATAAAGGGTGACTAAAAAAACTACATAGGGTCCCCCCGATATAGGGGCCCCATGTTTTTTTTATTTTTAAGGGTTAAAAACCCTTAAAAATAAAAAAAAAAAATGTACATGGGGTCCCCCTTACCCAAAGTAACCAGCCCGGGACCAGCTATGCAGGGCTTGTAGAAATAGGGTGCAGGGGCCAGCTTTTGTGGCCCTGCAGGCTACAAGCCCACATGGCCCATGGCCACGGGCTCTTCTGCCCCCCTCTGGGCTTTGGGGAGGCAGGTAATGGGGGTGCCAGGGGTTAATGGCAAGTCACCCGCTAGCCGCAGGTGACTTGCCATCCCCCAGTCTTGTGAACTGGTATAGGGGTCATGGACCCCTTACCAGTTCACAAGGGGTTAAATGTAAAAAAAAGACACCACACACAAAGAGAAAAAAAATGATCTTTATTATTTTTTTTTTTACTGTACTCACCTCCGATCCTGGGTCCCTTGCCGCTGTCCCACGCCGCTGTCATCTGATGACAGATGCCGATAGTGATTGGCGCAGGGTGGGTGAGAGGCGAGGAGGCTCCTCACCTCACACTCGCCCTGCTCCGATCATCAGCTCGGAGGGGGTATAGGAGGAGCGGGCTGACGTCATTAGAAAAGGTGAGGATCCGGAAGAGGGTCCTCACCTGAAGCCTGCGGAGCCCAGGGGGGGATTGGACCCCCCCTGGTGAAGAGAAGATGCGGCGCAGGGATCGGGCGCGGAGGTGAGTTAAATACATTGTTTTTTTTTTCTTTTACAGAGAACTGTCAGCAGCGGAAGCGGGGGGGGGGCGACCGGTTTCGGGCCCCCTCCTGAAGAAGGGAGATGACGGGGGGATCGGATGCCCCCCCCCCCCCCAGGAAGAGGAGACCAGCAGCTTCACACAGATACCAGTGGTAAGTTTTTTTTTATTTCTATTTTTAAACTACCAGGGGGAAATGCCAGGCACATAAGGCTCGATTCAGAGAGACACAAACAAACTTTCGGTTTGGTGCCGACGTCGTAAGATTTTCAAAATTTCCCGCTCTCGCATGAACATTCGATCGATTCTATGCATGCTTCGTAAACCTTCCGTAGCGCGTCCGTGTGCTCGTATGCCAGAGTACGCAGACGAGGATGTCATTTTCCATCGAAAATGTTCAGATTTATTTTTCCCAACTACCAACGTAGCCTTTCGTTTTTGCCCTTTTCCCATCGTATCCTCACACGAATCCTATCATTTTCCCGCTACATCCTGCTTCATTTTTTCCTAAAGTATCTGTCCAGACGAAATTCTTACGATATTGCGCCTGCGCACTACAAACTTCTCTCATTAAAGTGTTCGCCTACATAATTTCACTTCCATCACTAAACTCACCCTAACCACTTAGCGCTCTCCTGCCTTTTCCCTGGAGCTCCCTTAAAGCTCACCCTAACCACTTAGCGCTCTTCTGCCTTTTCCCTTGACCTCCCTTAAAACTTACCCAAATCACTTAGCGTCTTGTTTCTTCTTCCATTTTCACACCCTCAAACTTACCCAAATCACTTAGCGCCTTGTTTCTTCTTCCATTTTCACACCCTAAAACTTACCCGAATCACTTAGCGCCTTGTTTCTTCTTCCATTTTCACACCCTAAAACTTACCCAAATCACTTAGCGCCTTGTTTCTTCTTCCATTTTCACACCCTAAAACTTACCCAAATCACTTAGCGCCTTGTTTCTTCTTCCATTTTCACACCCTAAAACTTACCCAAATCACTTAGCGCCTTGGTTCTTCTTCCATTTTCACACCCTCAAACTTACCCAAATCACTTAGCGCCTTGTTTCTTCTTCCATTTTCACACCCTCAAACTTACCCAAATCACTTAGCGCCTTGTTTCTTCTTCCATTTTCACACCCTCAAACTTACCCAAATCACTTAGCGCCTTGTTTCTTCTTCCATTTTCACACCCTAAAACTTACCCAAATCACTTAGCGCCTTGTTTCTTCTTCCATTTTCACACCCTCAAACTTACCCAAATCACTTAGCGCCTTGTTTCTTCTTCCATTTTCACACCCTAAAACTTACCCAAATCACTTAGCGCCTTGTTTCTTCTTCCATTTTCACACCCTAAAACTTACCCAAATCACTTAGCGCCTTGTTTCTTCTTCCATTTTCACACCCTAAAACTTACCCAAATCACTTAGCGCCTTGTTTCTTCTTCCATTTTCACACCCTAAAACTTACCCAAATCACTTAGCGCCTTGTTTCTTCTTCCATTTTCACACCCTAAAACTTACCCAAATCACTTAGCGCCTTGGTTCTTCTTCCATTTTCACACCCTCAAACTTACCCAAATCACTTAGCGCCTTGTTTCTTCTTCCATTTTCACACCCTAAAACTTACCCAAATCACTTAGCGCCTTGTTTCTTATTCCATTTTCACACCCTAAAACTTACCCAAATCACTTAGCGCCTTGTTTCTTCTTCCATTTTCACACCCTAAAACTTACCCAAATCACTTAGCGCCTTGGTTCTTCTTCCATTTTCACACCCTCAAACCTACCCAAATCACTTAGCGCCTTGGTTCTTCTTCCATTTTCACACCCTCAAACTTACCCAAATCACTTAGCGCCTTGTTTCTTCTTCCATTTTCACACCCTCAAACTTACCCAAATCACTTAGCGCCTTGGTTCTTCTTCCATTTTCACACCCTAAAACTTACCCAAATCACTTAGCGCCTTGTTTCTTCTTCCATTTTAGGTCCCTAAAACTTACCCAAATCACTTCACGGACATCACAATCTTGATTTTCAAATATGTCATTGTCCCCTTGTTTTTGTAAAATGTATGTGTGCAAATAAATGGGACATGTTTTTTTTTTTTTTTTGTTTTTTAATGCTCAATTGGCATTTGTTATACAACTATTTTTGGCCACTTTGGCACAAAAAAATGTTTAACTATATACACATTGCTTTTTGGTTCCTCAAAATATATACACTGTTTTTTAATTTATTTTTTAAAACTATATACAATAAAATATTTGTTTAAAACCATAAAACTATATACAATTAAAATTTTGGGGTCACAAATAAAATTATGTCCAAAGACAACTATGTACAAATGTACAAATCAACAGGGCCAGGAACCAGGACACTAGTCTTCCTCTTCTGTTGTCCCCAACGTGTCCCGCATCGCCTGCAGATCGGCCACCAACTCAAGGACCCTCCGATTGATATCAGCAAGTCGCTGTCTTGTGGTCCCTGCCAAAAAATCAGAAAATCAAATTATTCGGAGAACAATACATGTTTATCACCTGTGTATTTAATGTATTTAAAGAAACAAATTAAGTATAATGCACATATGATTAATCACAGGAATTAAGGTTAGGAAGTGGCCACAGGACAGTTGGGCAAATAATTAAGCTAATTCAGTGGCCACAGGACAGTTGGGCAACTAATTAAGCTAATTCAGTGGCCACAGGACAGTTGGGCAACTAATTAAGCTAATTCAGTGGCCACAGGACAGTTGGGCAACTAATTAAGCTAATTCAGTGGCCACAGGACAGTTGGGCAACTAATTAAGCTAATTCGGTGGCCACAGGACAGTTGGGCAACTAATTAAGCTAATTCAGTGGCCACAGGACAGTTGGGCAACTAATTAAGCTAATTCAGTGGCCACAGGACAGTTGGGCAACTAATTAAGCTAATTCAGTGGCCACAGGACAGTTGGGCAACTAATTAAGCTAATTCAGTGGACACAGGTCCCTCTTATATTGGCATTGACTAGGGCATTATGTGTTTTTGTGTTCATGGGAATTTAGACCGAAATCTCTAGAATGACATGACTACTTACTTGGTTGGTGGCCGAGAGATGGCTCGTTGGGGACAACACCCTGAGGTCCTGGTTCCTGGCTCTGCTGTGAAGAAGTGCCTGTAGAAACATGGGCCAAATGGTTAGTTTGGATGTCTGATTCCGCAGTCCTCCAATGTTTTTAGCTAAGTCTGGGTCACATCACTCACCTTCTCCAGGGTCTTGTGGGCTCCTATCTGCTGCCTCCTGACCCACTACTTCACCCGCAACCGAAACATCTACAAATACAGAATAAAGGATTCAGTTTGGTGATATCAGGAGCTAGCAATTCTCTTTTTTGGTGTAGACATGAAGAGTGACATACCAGAGGATCCCGCATGCGAGGCAGGGTACGACTCCCTGCCCACGCTGTGCCGCCCCTCCTCTGTGGTAAGGTCCAGGGGCTGGTCTGAGGAGGCCACAGAGGAGGGGTCGGCCCGTCGCCCTGGAGATCCACCACCTTCACTCCCAGCTGCAGAATCATGCAGCACTGGTCGGCCTCTGCGCCTCCGGGTGCGGCGAATTCGGTAATCCATTTCCAACACTAGAAAAGAAAAGGCATTCTAAGTATAGTCCTACCTTCTGTCTTAGTTACATATTGCATGCAATCGCAATCTACTTACTTGGAAAATGGATTCCGAAGAACCTCCGCACCCGGGGCATGTGCAGCCGTTTGAGGTCCGACCAATGCTGCATGATCTGCGTGTGGGTGAAGGTGGTGTTGGTCTGCTGTTGGATGGTCGAGATTATCTCCAGGGCGACGTTGCGTTTTTCAAATGTGTTGGGCAGGTAGTCGTACCTGCGCTCCAGCATGGTCTACAAAACAGAAAGAAAACATCGACTTTACTTCTAAATACCTATCAATATGTGTCAGCAATACATTTTTTTGTGTAATTACATTAACACACACACATTTCTAGTGTTCAGTAATTTCACAATATGGCCTAAATGTTGTTTGGCACGTGTGTTGCGTGCCTTTGGTTGTGCATGTAGTTTATCACATTTTTAACCAAAGCCATTTATTCCTGCGCTTCCTTCACATGTAGAGCAGCATTTCCTAATCTAACAAAAGTCCATCAAATACACTTACGAACATGATGATCTCTTCTTGTTGGCGGGTGAAGATAGTGGGTGCCATCTTGCTTCTTTTTCTCGGCAGCAGATAAGTAACGCCCCAGCGCGTTCCGCACGGCCGTGCGAACGTACGCAATGCCTCAGCGGGTTCCGCACGGCCGTGCGAACGTACGTCACACGCTGGCTTGCTTACTTAAAGGTCCCTGCACACACAGCTGATTATTTTCTAAAATCAAAATGGCACCCAAAAAACCTCCTGGCAAAACTGGAAAGGAGCAAACGGGGAAGAAGGCAGCCAAACGGCAGGAGCCTTCCGAAGGGCCCAAAACCAGGTCGCAGCAGCCAAAAGCAAAATTACGGCCTAGTACCAAAACGCCGGCCAAGCCAACTACCAGCTATGGGCAAAAAAAGGAGCAGCCAGGCAAACCAAAGACACAGGCCACAAAGGCTAGTATGGCTACTGGGCCAAAAACGGGTAAGAGGGTCCGAAGACCCACCCCACCCTGCCCCACTACAACACCCACAATAGTCCGCAGTAGGTCCCGCAGCCCCCCTCGAGGCCGAACCAGGTCCCGCAGCCCCCCTAGACGCCGCAGCAGGCCACGCAGCCCACAAAGAGGCCGAACCAGGTCCCGCAGCCCCCCTAGACGCCGCAGCAGGCCACGCAGCCCCCTCGAGGCCGAAACAGGTCCCGCAGCCCCCCTCGAGGCCGAACCAGGTCCCGCAGCCCCCCTAGACGCCGCAGCAGGCCACGCAGCCCACAAAGAGGCCGAACCAGGTCCCGCAGCCCCCCTCGAGGCCGAACCAGGTCCCGCAGCCCCCCTAGACGCCGCAGCAGGCCATGCAGCCCACAAAGAGGCCGAACCAGGTCCCGCAGCCCCCCTCGAGGCCGAACCAGGTCCCTCAGCCCCCCTAGACGCCGCAGCAGGCCATGCAGCCCACAAAGAGGCCGAACCAGGTCCCGCAGCCCCCCAAGAGTGTGCCAAAAAAAAAAACAGAAGAGGGCCGGCCCTGCAAGATCGCCCTCACCCTTGGTCCGCCCTACTACCTCCAAGGGCAGCACTACTTCAGGCTCAGAACGAAACTCTCCTGCTCGCCCACATTTGGCACCGGCACAGGTGGAAAGGCAAGGTTACTATGCCACATCAACACCTGGGACTTCTGTGGCCAGCCAGGCCAGAACACCCAGTCCCTTGCCCAGTCCTGGCCAATCCCCAGGCAGCCACCATTCCCTGCATTATACCCCACAAACCCAGCCAAGGATGTCACCCCATTTGGATGACACCATGGAGGACCCACAACCCAAAACAACAGGGCGCACATTGCGAAGAGGGCAGTTGAGTGGGCGTTTTGGTGAGGCCCAAATTATGGCCTTGGCTAGTGGCCTGACCTTAGTTTATGATGAGCTATATGGGCGCAGATCAAAAAACACCACCAAACAGCGCAGAGCCAACATCTTGGCCGACCTAACCAGACAAGTGAATGCAGCGGGGAAAAGTTAAAGGATGTTGTACAGATTCAGCGCAAGATATCGGACCTCAAATATGCTGCGGGCAAGAAAGAAAATCAAAGGCGGATTGACAGGTAAAAATGTTAGCTTTAGGATTACACTGGATGTTGTATTGGCCACCTGGTTCTAAATTAGCCTAACTCTGTTTTGCAGCATGAAAACTGGAGGAGGTTTTCCCTCCAAACTCAAGTTGACCCCGGCTGAGGAGATGATTTATGGATTGATGCATCCAGTCGCCGTCGAAGGCCACGCGGCCCTAAGGGACACAGATTCCCCGACCCGTCCTGCAGGTGAGTAAGATTTATGTGACCTTTACTATTAGTGAGCATGCACAATTAGACAGTAACACATCTGGGAAGCCAGGCACCTAGGCTGTGGCTTGTAGGTGATTTCTGTGTTGGGCCAGGGTGTGGCATGTGTGTGGCCACTTAACTTTTGATTTTTGGTCCACATACAAGACGTGAATGTACATTGAACCCGAGTGTAAAAGTTTGTTGGTTCCCATTAAACCGGACCTTCACCCTGATTTAATGAAAAGCCCAAACTCTTAAAAAACAATTCCTCAGCATCTAAAATTAATATATTTTACATGTTTAGTCACTAATTTATTATACTTTCCCCCACTGGGCTGCAACTCTGTTCGGGAATTTAGGATACGGGCGTCGCCATCTTGACTCAGAAGCATCACACTTACTGAGGAGAGGAGAGTGGGATAAGGTACAGGGGGGCGGGTTATAGCTGTGCTTTGCTCAGACAGAGCAGAGCTGGGGTCAGGGAAAGGTCAGCAGTCCCAGAATGCAGAGCAGCACAGTCACTTCCTGTTTGCAGGCACTTCCTGTTTGCAGGCTGCCTGCAAAAATGGCAGCTTCCATAAGCCGCCATCTTGGATGTTTAAAGGCTCATAACATGCAGTAGATGCAGGTAGGAAGATTTGTAATGTGGTCAATCTGTATGTACAGGGTGTGGGAAACATATAAGCTAGACTCTTAATCAGAGTGAAGGTCCGCTTTAATGGCCTATAAGGGATGTGGTCAGCCACAGAACAAGCTGAACTTGAATGTTTGGCTTAGTTGAGTTGAACAATGTTGAAGTAGTTGTAGGCAAAAAATTTTTAAAGATAATGGCATGGAAATTGAAGCTTATTTGGCCCCGTTGTTGAAGTGCCCATGACAGCTTTGACCCGTTAACTAATTCGGCATATGTCTTTTGACCCGTCAACAATGCATAGGTGTGTGTTTACATAGTGTCTTTGCTTCTCATGCAGGCCACCATCATCGCTCAGCTACTGTGGAATCCACTGCCAGTGTGGACATGCCGTCAACTTCCGTGCAGCCTAGGAGGGAGGAACCGATATATTCGGTAAGTTTATTGAGCAAATGTCGGTTAGCCATGTTACTTTGCATGTTACTACTAACAGATTGACATATGTAGTGGGCAAGCTAACATCTAATTTGTCTCTGTCCATACAGACCCACACACTCATGGATGAAATCCAGGAGCTGGAGGAGGATGGATCCTTTATGTGCCCTTCTGAAGATCTACCCCTGGCCCAGAATCTGCAACTGGTCCAAAATGTTTCACCACCAACTCAGCAGCAGCAGAGGGAATCTGGCAGCATGGTGGCTGCACATGATGGCCAGCATGCACAGACTGACAGTCAAGTCCCCAGTGTTGTCTCTGCTGTTGAGGATAGTGAAAGCATGCCTGTGTCTGTTGAGGGGCCCAGACCAACAGCCTCGGCACGACCCCGAACCAGGGGATTGGGGAGGCGGAATCCGCTACGGCGCAACCAGGGGAGGGGCATGGCAATGTTGGACGCATGGCACCACGAGAGGGTTACCTTCCAGCACCAAAACCAACGAAACCGAGAGGCACTGCATGGCCGGATCGAGACCCTAAATACGACATTACAGGCTGTGCAGAACGAATTGCGGACCCTCAACAGCCACATGGAGACTGCCAACAATGACAACCGTGCCCACAGGGGTGAAATGGTAAATATCATGCGCAACATTTTGGACCAGTTGCAGATTCAGAATGCCACACAGGCCCACGTTCAGGCCAATCAGCAAGGGCCACCACCTGGGTACTATGGCCATCACCCATATTAATGTCTCCACAACATGAATCTGTACAACATCTTTGCTCTTAATCCCCCCTGTATTGACTTGTCTGGTGAGGCAAACCAAGATACCCTTGGTGTATGCCTTGGGTTGTGTGTTTTTGATTTGCGCCCATATAGCTCCTTAGAGTGGTGAGGTAGGCCACTAGCCAAGGCCATATCGGAATCCTCACTGAACGTGCCACTCAAGCTTCTACACCTGTACCAGGTTTACACCTGTGGCAGGGGCAAATGTGGCCAACCAGGATTTTTTGTTGATTTCATTATTGCCATGGTTGATCTAACCATTAATCCTTTGTGGTTACATATATTTTGTTTGCAAATTGGAGTGAGCAGCAACTCCAAGTTTGAGCTCTTATTTTTATAAAATAAACAGTTAAAGACACCTGTGGCTCATAAATTTTATTGTCTCTTTTTTGGGTGTCACAGAGAAATATATACTTGGACATTCACACAGTTCACACATCCAAAAAAGAGAGTTGGAAAGCATTAGGCCTGTGGTGAGTAATTACTTCATTACTTATTTGAACACCACAAACATAACGAAACATACACAAAGGGAAAGAAAACTAAATCAACAACACAATGTTAAACAAAGGCCAATACAGGTTACATTAAGCAAAATGGGTCGCGATCAAATTAGTCCGCACACTTTGGCCAGACACACTACTGTGTGTGTCCAGAAATGAGTCCTCCTGGTCTTCGCTGGGTGGAGAGGGAGCAAATTCTACATACCGGGGGACCCGTTGTGAAATTGCAAAATTGTGCAGAACAGCACAGGCCATTATTATGTCTATGACCTTTTTCAGATCATATTGCAGGGCGCCCCCGGTATGATCCAAACAACGAAACCTAGTCTTCAAAAGACCAAAGGCCCTCTCTACCACAGCCCTGGTCTTGCGGTGCGCACAGTTGTAGGCATCCTGGGAGGCATCCTGGGGCCGGAGTACTGGCGTCAAGAGCCACGGCAGCAGCGGGTATCCTGAATCACCTTATACATAAGATTAGGAAAACAAACATGTAAGACCATCAAGGCACCAGCAACATCAATAGGAGGCTATTTGTCAATTGTGTGATCAACATGAGGCAACATTTGCCACTGTCCCAGTCCCAAACTAAACATCTGTCCTAGAGGTTTACAAAAGGACAACATACAAAGAGTGAGGATGAGGGACAATCATACATAAGGACCCCAGCTCTGGGTTTCAAAGTGTGCTTAGGATGTAGGTTTTGCTGACCCCTTATATGCTTTGTGTGAGACCAAAACAGCAGAAACACGCCACATGCACTTTATCCCGCTCTACTCTCGTGTGGAAGTGCAAACCAGCTTAGCAAAGATGGGTCCTAAACTATGCTCAAGTTAAGTGCACGATTCCACATGAGGGTGGTGTAAGAGGGATTATTAAATTAGACAAACAGATAATTTAGAATGTGGCTAATGCAGGCCAAACTTGGCGAAACGCTTGGTTGGTTAATAACTAACATTCAAGTGTGGTTTCACATGGCCAGAAGTTTGTTTAAGGTGTAAGTTTTGCAGACATTACTGCCAAATGCTAATTAAAAACAAACATCCACAACTACATTATGTGGTTTATGTTCACTTACCAAGGAGCCATGCACCGGAAAATTCCCCAGACTCAAACCGTCGGTACAATCCTGATCGTCTAAGGATGTACGCATCATGGGCTGAGCCTGGGTAGCCGGCGAGGACGCTAAGGAACCGCATGTCCGGCCCCACCACTGCCTGCACATTAAAGGAGTGGCCCATTTTGCGGTTCCTGGAAAAAAGGAAGACAAGAAAACATTAGGAAGGCATTTTGAAAAATGAACACACACATTTTGATAAGGAGGGACCATTACAAGGTGGGACCATTACAAGGAGGGACCATAACAAGGAGGGACCATTACAAGGTGGGTCCATTACAAGGTGGGACCATTACAAGGTGGAAACATTACAAGGAGGGACCATTACAAGGTGGGACCATTACAAGGAGGGACCATAACAAGGAGGGACCATTACAAGTTGGGTCCATTACAAGGTGGGACCATTACAAGGAGGGACCATAACAAGGAGGGACCATTACAAGGTGGGTCCCTTACAAGGTGGAACCATTACAAGGAGGGACCATAACAAGGAGGGACCATTACAAGGTGGGTCCATTACAAGGTGGGACCATTACAAGGTGGAAACATTACAAGGAGGGACCATAACAAGGAGGGACCATTACAAGGTGGGTCCATTACAAGGTGGAACCATTACAAGGTGGAAACATTACAAGGAGGGACCATTACAAGGAGGGACCGTTACAAGGAGGGACCATTACAAGGAGGGACCATTACAAGGAGGGACCATTACAAGGAGGGTTAACCTAAAATGAAACCAAAAAAAAAACCCATTACTTACCTGTATATGTACTCGTCGGCAGCCGGAGGCACCAGGGCGACGTGGGTACAGTCAATGGCACCAATGACGTTGGGCATGTCGGCGATATTATAAAAACCAAGCTTAATGGCGTTTCTGGCTACCATATCATCTGGGAAAAAAATATATTTGGGGGTTAGGGTAGCCATGCCTTCCAAAAAAAGGCTCAGCGTAGGCTGTGAGATCCCCACGGAGAGGGCACCCAGCCTCTGGAACGAGCCGTTTGCCAAAAATTGCAGGCAGCCAAGCATCTTGGTCATACCTGAAATTGCATGCCCCTTCCTTGTGGTGCGGGCTAACCATGGCCGCAGCTCACTATACAATTTATGGAGGGAAGCGCGATTAAGCCTGGTCAGCTCGAACAGCTCAACGTCATGCATGCCATTGATGTTCATGCGTCGCCGCCGGTGCAATCTGGGCTCTGACCTCAAGATCCCATCAATGCCAAACAGAAGAAGAGCTTGATGCTCTTCAAAGTCACTCTCCATCACGCTTGGCTGCCTAGTCCCGAGGTCAAAAAGGTGCCGTAAGACGCTCGACAAGGAAATGACTATATGGGCGTCGGAATACTTGCCAATCAGCTCTCTGAATTAATCGCCAGCCCATTGCAATGACGTAAATGATTTGACCGATCGAAACATTTTCGATTTCGAAGGAAAAAAGTCCCGAAGTTGCGTAAAAACACAAAATTAATTTCGATGGACGAACGAACATATACGTATATGTTCGAACGTTCGTGCGAGTCGAAAATGCCCAAAAAAAAAGGAAAAAATGACAAACACCCAACAAAACTTTCGAGTGCAAATACGAACATAATGACATTTGGGATTTTGAATCGAGCCTATAGTTTCTATGTGCTTGGCACTTAACGGTAGGAGAAGCAACCACGTAGAAACGATGTGCTTGGCATTTAAAGGGTTAAACAACTGCTCTGCTGGACGGGTAAGACTGGTAGAAATCCAGGCGGGCAAAGCAGGCAGAAATCCAAGCATGGAAGTCCCTCCAGGGTAAAAGTCCAAGAAACAATGGCCAGGAGGACCGGGACCTTCAAGGCAGCGCCCAGGGGGACCGGGACCTTGGAGGCAGCGCCCAAAGCCACTGAATCCTTTTGAATCAGACCCTAGGTAACCAGAATCAGGCCTCAAGGCAGAACTCAAGGCCCCCTAGAGCCAGCGGGAAGAAATCACCATGTGCGAACTGAGGTGTTTTAAATCCACAGAAATGTAAGGGATCTTCAAGGCCTTCTTTAGGAATACCAGAAGAACATTGATCAGGATCAGACTCGGCAGGGCGACCAGACTCGGCAGGGCAACCAGACATGGCAGACTCGGCAGGGCGACCAGACTCGGCAGACTTGGCAGAAAATACAGGAGAATCAGACTCGACAAGATAATCAGACTCAACAGGATAATCAGACTCAACAGGATAATGAGACTCGACAGGATAATCAGACTCGACAGAGCGATCAGGAAAATCAGACTCGACAAGAGATTTGGGATGGCAAACAGACATTAAAGCATGCTCACAAACAGGTACAGAGTGAGGGTCATAGGTAGAGAATTAGTCAGGCTCAAAGGCAGACATTGGGCTACAGACAGGCATTGAGTCAAGCTCAAAGTCAGACATTGGGTCACATACTGACTGGAAAACAGGTTCACCGACAGGTTCAGGCATGAGCTCACAGTGAGGCATTGGATCAGGCTCACAGACTGGCATTGGATCAGGCTCACAGACTTGCATAGAAAACAGAACAGATGGATGGTGGTTATCCACTGAATCGGATATATCAATCCAGGCATCTGACTCACTGTCATCCTCATCCTCTACTTCAGACACAGAGGTAATAGCTTTAGCCAGAGTTTCAGACTTCTGGGCTGAACAAACTGCAGACAGATTCAGGTCAGCCTTAGAAATACATAAATAGGATGTAGCTATAAATTTAAGGAACTTGACAAAATTTTCACTAAGGTGTTTACTATGATTCAGCCACGCTTCAGACCAGAAAAGCAGATCATCTTCGAAAAGAAAATAAGCCACCTGACGACTCCTGGTTGTCATGGGAGACTGCTGAATGTAAGGCTCCTGAACTTTAAAGCAGCCTGGAGAAACTGGGGGTAGGTAGCCGGGGTGAGCTCCTTATAATGAGGAGGAGGAACAAAAATATACCTGTATATATCTGTGGAACGATCAGAGATTGTAATAATGGGTGTCCTTGTGGACATCTTGGGGCTAGACCTGCCTTACACACACTAACAGACAAAGACAGAAAAACCACCTGCGCCACCAAGGAGGCAAACTGCCGACTTACCCGGAGCGTAGGTAATCCAGTACTCCAAGAACCCGTAATCCACCCACTTCTTCAACAGAGCTTCTAATGGTGAAGTTTCACGGGCCCTGGATAATCCCCTGGTGGTCGCAGACTTGGGAAGGGGAAACACAGGAGAGACAAATACAAGAAACAGACAGAGAACTGGGCCCCAATACAGATACGGACAAGGCTGGGCCCCAGGACAGGCTAAGACAAAAAACGACAGACTAGAAGGCAATAAAGCCGAAGGACCAGCATGGACAGGAATACAGGCACTAAGACAACAAACACTAAGGCTGGTACTAGGACCCTGCACATCCACAGCACAACAAGCCAGCTCAGTTTCACAGTCTCCTGGTCTTTAATGGGATTAATGTAGCCATTACATACATCATCCCCAGCATCTCTGAACTCAGACATGTTTCCATGTCCAGCCATTCAGAAGTGATGATGCCGCTGGACTGGCATGCATCACCTCGCAATTTTGCTGGGCTGGCACGTGTCATCCGGCAGATAGGGATTGGCCAATCTGCAATCTCAAATTTACTGAGGGGCTTGACTACAGTGCAGGAAAAAGCCAATCGGTACTCATGGGGGGTCTTATTTGGAGGGCCAAAGGTATATATTACATTACATACATTATAGAAGTTGGACAACCAAGGGCAAGGTGGTCCCAGCTTTGCTCAGACCCTGTCCAGGAAAGGGCCTGTTCGATGACAATGACAATTTTCAATATACATACAGTGTAACATTTTACCTATGCCTGTACAAGGACACTGTCAGGTCGTGACTTGTTTGTATACAAACAATAAACAATTTCTCTTGTTTCTACAGACAATGCTACAACTCAACTACACCAGCTAGGTTCAAGGCTAATGCTACCACTTAACAAAAAGTACCCCTTTTAAAGATCAAGTTATCACTTCTGCAGCCAATATCCAGAATTTGGTTGCCACTACTTGGAAAAAAATACATGCATTGTTATGGCCACCAGTAACTGGCAAATGTAATTGGCTACCAGCAAATTTCATGGGCTACTTGGGGTGCAGGTTAATAATAGCTGGAAGCTGGAGTGCAAAAGGGGTACGTAGGAGAAGGCAGCCACATGTAACTACAGAGTACAGGTCTACATAATGATCTAAAGTGATTGACCACCCAATATTAAAATAAATGTGTGCTCATGTTTTGCCCCCTGCAGCTGAACGGTGCTAGTCCAGTGATCAGCAACTCACCTGATCGCTGTATCACTTCCTACACTCAGGCCCTCGGGCCCAAATTCTATTCACTGGCAGTCCCATGTCCGTGTCCAGCTGCAAGGGACAAAAGTTAGTACCTTTTTTTTTTTCATCGCCCCAGGTCCCTACATATGCTTTATGCACAATATGCATAGCTAGTAGAGATGAGCGAACTTTTGAAAAATTCAATTCGACTGATTCGCCGAATTTTCCGACAAAAATCGTTTCGACCCGAATAAATTCGCGACGAATCGCTATTAAAAACGGCTATTTCTGAGCCTCCTAGAGCCTCAATAGGGTTGTAAACCATTCAGCCTTGCTGTAACACGCACAGGATGCGTGCTGGGTTAGTTAAATAATACTTTGAAGAAATATCACATGCAGATCAGAGGCATCGCTAATAGAATCGCAGAGCGGCACAATTGCAGAGAGTTGAAGTGGCATCACTATGAGGGGCAGAAGGAGCCCAAATATACACTGGAGTTGGCCTCAGGAGCCCAAAAATTGGATGAATCACACCCTGGAGTTGGCAGAAGTTGGCAGCAGCAGCAGCAGAAGCCCAAATATACACTGGAGTTGGCTTCAGGAGCCCAAAAATTGGATGAATCACACCCTGGAGTTGGCAGAAGTTGGCAGCAGCAGCAGCAGGAGCCCAAATATACACTGGAGTTGGCTTCAGGAGCCCAAAAATTGGATGAATCACACCCTGGAGTTGGCAGAAGTTGGCAGCAGCAGCAGCAGGAGCCCAAAAATTGGATGAATCACACCCTGGAGTTGGCAGAAGTTGGCAGCAGCAGCAGCAGGAGCCCAAATATATACTGGAGTTGGCTTCAGGAGCCCAAAAATTGGATGAATCACACCCTGGAGTTGGCAGGAGTTGACAGTAGCAGCAGCAGGAGCCCAAATATACACTGGAGTTGGCTTCAGGAGCCCAAAAATTGGATGAATCACACCCTGGAGTTGGCAGAAGTTGGCAGCAGCAGCAGCAGGAGCCCAAATATACACTGGAGTTGGCTTCAGGAGCCCAAAAATTGGATGAATCACACCCTGGAGTTGGCAGGAGTTGACAGTAGCAGCGGCAGGAGCCCAAATATACACTGGAGTTGGCTTCAGGAGCCCAAAAATTGGATGAATCACACCCTGGAGTTGGCAGAAGTTGGCAGCAGCAGCAGCAGGAGCCCAAATATACACTGGAGTTGGCCTCAGGAGCCCAAAAATTGGATGAATCACACCCTGGAGTTGGCAGGAGTTGTCAGTAGCAGCAGCAGGAGCCCAAATATACACTGGAGTTGGCTTCAGGAGCCCAAAAATTGGATGAATCACACCCTGGAGTTGGCAGAAGTTGGCAGCAGCAGCAGCAGGAGCCCAAATATACACTGGAGTTGGCTTCAGGAGCCCAAAAATTGGATGAATCACACCCTGGAGTTGGCAGGAGTTGACAGTAGCAGCAGCAGGAGCCCAAATATACACTGGAGTTGGCTTCAGGAGCCCAAAAATTGGATGAATCACACCCTGGAGTTGGCAGGAGTTGACAGTAGCAGCAGCAGGAGCCCAAATATACACTGGAGTTGGCTTCAGGAGCCCAAAAATTGGATGAATCACACCCTGGAGTTGGCAGAAGTTGGCAGCAGCAGCAGCAGGAGCCCAAATATACACTGGAGTTGGCTTCAGGAGCCCAAAAATTGGATGAATCACACCCTGGAGTTGGCAGGAGTTGACAGTAGCAGCAGCAGGAGCCCAAATATACACTGGAGTTGGCTTCAGGAGCCCAAAAATTGGATGAATCACACCCTGGAGTTGGCAGAAGTTGGCAGCAGCAGCAGCAGGAGCCCAAAAATTGGATGAATCACACCCTGGAGTTGGCAGGAGTTGGCAGCAGCAGCAGCAGGAGCCCAAATATATACTGGAGTTGGCTTCAGGAGCCCAAAAATTGGATGAATCACACCCTGGAGTTGGCAGAAGTTGGCAGCAGCAGCAGCAGGAGCCCAAATATACACTGGAGTTGGCTTCAGGAGCCCAAAAATTGGATGAATCACACCCTGGAGTTGGCAGAAGTTGGCAGCAGCAGCAGCAGGAGCCCAAATATACACTGGAGTTGGCCTCAGGAGCCCAAAAATTGGATGAATCACACCCTGGAGTTGGCAGAAGTTGGCAGCAGCAGCAGCAGCAGGAGCCCAAATATACACTGGAGTTGGCTTCAGGAGCCCAAAAATTGGATGAATCACACCCTGGAGTTGGCAGGAGTTGACAGTAGCAGCAGCAGGAGCCCAAATATACACTGGAGTTGGCTTCAGGAGCCCAAAAATTGGATGAATCACACCCTGGAGTTGGCAGAAGTTGGCAGCAGCAGCAGCAGGAGCCCAAATATACACTGGAGTTGGCCTCAGGAGCCCAAAAATTGGATGAATCACACCCTGGAGTTGGCAGGAGTTGACAGTAGCAGCAGCAGGAGCCCAAATATACACTGGAGTTGGCTTCAGGAGCCCAAAAATTGCATGAATCACACCCTGGAGTTGGCAGAAGTTGGCAGCAGCAGCAGCAGGAGCCCAAATATACACTGGAGTTGGCTTCAGGAGCCCAAAAATTGGATGAATCACACCCTGGAGTTGGCAGGAGTTGACAGTAGCAGCAGCAGGAGCCCAAATATACACTGGAGTTGGCTTCAGGAGCCCAAAAATTGGATGAATCACACCCTGGAGTTGGCAGAAGTTGGCAGCAGCAGCAGCAGGAGCCCAAATATACACTGGAGTTGGCCTCAGGAGCCCAAAAATTGGATGAATCACACCCTGGAGTTGGCAGGAGTTGACAGTAGCAGCAGCAGGAGCCCAAATATACACTGGAGTTGGCTTCAGGAGCCCAAAAATTGGATGAATCACACCCTGGAGTTGGCAGAAGTTGGCAGCAGCAGCAGCAGGAGCCCAAATATACACTGGAGTTGGCTTCAGGAGCCCAAAAATTGGATGAACCACACCCTGGAGTTGGCAGGAGTTGACAGTAGCAGCAGCAGGAGCCCAAATATACACTGGAGTTGGCTTCAGGAGCCCAAAAATTGGATGAATCACACCCTGGAGTTGGCAGAAGTTGACAGCAGCAGCAGCAGGAGCCCAAATATACACTGGAGTTGGCCTCAGGAGCCCAAAAATTGGATGAATCACACCCTGGAGTTGGCAGGAGTTGACAGTAGCAGCAGCAGGAGCCCAAAAAATGGCCTAAAGACATAAATATGTTTTGCACCATTTGGAAAGTGTAAAACGTGGCACCATGCTGAATCTAGTCGCATGCATCAGGCATTGGTGGGTGGAAATCCTGGCTGATCCATCCCTGATTCATTTTGACAAAGGTGAGTCTCTCCACATTTTTAGTTGACAGACGAGTTCTCCTCGCCGTAACTATGGCCCCCACCGCACTAAACACCCGCTCAGATGGCACGCTACTTGCCGGGCAGGACAGCTTTTCCAGGGCAAACTCTGCTAGTTGCGGCCACAAATCAAGTTTGGCTGCCCAGAAGTCCAGCGGATCCTCAAGGTGTGTTGGCATGGTCATGTCAAAGTATGACATGACCTGCTGGTTCAGGTCCTGCTCCAGGTCTTCCTGCTGCTCATGAGTAGCCTCACTATGCGGGTGTAGAAAGCTACTCATTAGCGACTGAAGACTGAGGCTGCTGCTGCTGATGGAGCTTCTGCTGCTGCTGCTGCCAACCCCCCCAGCGGCCATGGCAGTGGAAGGTGAGCGCAGAGGTCCCCTCGAGTCAGACCTGCGAGAGTATGGACCATGGCGCAGATAGGCATCGGCCAACTGCCTACGTAGAATGTCTTTGTAGTAGTTGAGTTTGTCCTCCCTCTCGGTGGGTTTAAAAAATGCCCCCATTTTGTGCCGGAAGCGAGGGTCCAATAAGGTGGACAGCCAGAAGTCATCCCGCCGACAGATGGAAACAATTCTGGGGTCACTACGCAAGCATGTGAGCATGCTTCGTGCCATTTGCGCAAGTGACTCGGATGGACTACCTGTCTCCATCTCCACTGCATACTGCCACGGTGTGCCCGGGTCCTCTGTCTCTCCTTCCTCAAAAACCTCTAGCTCCTCTGGCTGCTCCTGCTCCTCCTCTCCTGTCTGCTGACTAGATAAACCAGCCATTTCGCCAAGCCTAAACTGTGTTTCGCTGGGCAACTCCTCCTCCTCCTCTTCCTCCTCCTCCTCCTCCAGTTCAGCTCCAACGGGGTTCATGTGGCCGTAAGATGTAAACGCCATGTCTCCAGTGCCCTGACCAGCCATGGTTTCCAACATGTGCTGTAGTACATGAAGCAGTGGAATCACGTCGTTCATCCCGTAATCCTGCCGACTGACAAATAAAGTGGCTTCCTCAAAGGGCCTGAGCAAACGGCAGGTGTCACGTATGAGCTGCCACTGGTTGACATTGAAGTTACACAGGGGAGTCCCCCTATCTGCTTGGATCATCAGGAAATCCGTGATGGCTTTTCTCTGTTCATATAATCGGTCCAACATGTGAAGGGTGGAATTCCAACGGGTGGAAACATCGCAAATCAGACTATGTTGGGGGATACCATTCTGACGCTGTAGCTCAAGAAGGGTGTGTTTGGCGGTGTAGGAGTGGCTGAAGTGCATGCAAAGTTTCCGTGAAGTTGTTAGGATGTCCTGCAGATGGGGGGAACACTTCAGAAACCGCTTGACAACCAGATTGAAGACGTGAGCCATGCAGGGGGCATGGGTCAGGCTTCCTTGGCGCAGCGCAGACAAAATGTTCTTCCCATTGTCGGTAACCATGATTCCCATTTTAAGTTTTCTCGGAGTAAGCCATGTTTGGATTTCCTGATGAATACATTTAAGCAGTTCCTCCCCTGTGTGACTCCGTTCGCCAAGACAAACCATGTGAAGCACTGCGTGACACCTCCGTGCCCTGCACACATGGTAGACTGGAGGGGCACTGAGACTTGAGCCTACAGTGGAGGGTGAGGAGATGGCGGAGGATGAGGAGGCCGAGTCGCACGGTGTCACAGGCCCAATGGGCAGAGAGCGCGGAGGCCGAAGCGGCGTGACCTGTCCAAGTTGCTGCTGCAAAGGGACCACATTCACCCAGTGGGCCGTAAACGACATGTACTGCCCCTGACCGTAGTTACAGCTCCAGATGTCGGCGCTGCCATGTATTTTGCTACACACCGACAGGCTCAAGGACTGGCCCACCTTCTGTTCAACAAAAGTGTGCAGCGCTGGTACTGCCTTCTTGGCAAAGAAATGACGGCTTGGGACTCTCCACCTCGGCTCGGCACAAGCCATCAGTTCTCTGAAAGGTGCAGATTCCACCACCTGAAAAGGGAGCGACTGCAGCACCAGCAACTTGGACAGGAGCACATTCAGCTTCTGCGCCGTAGGATGAGTGGGCGCATACTGCTGTCTCTTGGACATGGCTTCGCTGATGGATTGCTGGCGGGATGCATGACTTGGAGGAGGAGGAGGAGGAGCAGGAGCGACAGAGGATGGGTATGACGCACAGCTGCCTTCGGCTGAGGTGCTGGAGCCTTGGCTGGCAGAAATTGGGAGCTCACTTGGTGAGGAAGCAGACTGGACCACCCCTTGGGAGCCTCGGTTCTCCCAGGTCGTTTTATGGTGACGCATCATATGTTGACGCAGGGCCGTGGTGCCAACATTTGGACCCTGGCCACGCTTCACCTTTTGCCTACATATCTTGCATGTGGCCATGTTACCCTCCTGCGGATGCCTCAGGAAAAACTGCCACACTGCCGAGTAGCTACTTTTCCCACCCCCTGGCCTCACTGATTCACTGCTGCTGTTGCCAACTCCAGGAACCCCTGCTCCACTACCTCCCGATAAGGTAGACTGCCGCACAGCAGGTGCTCTACCCCGGCCCCGGCCCCGGCCGGCTCCAGCCTTTGGAATTGTGCCCCCATGCTGACTGCTACCACCTTGCTGCCTCAGCTGCTGACTCCGGGGCAACCTGCGCCCCTCTTCTCCTGATGATGACGATGAAGCCCCTTCATCACCCGGCTCCCAAGTGCGATCGCAGGAGCTGGAACGCTCGCAGCACCCACGACACTGTCCACATCACTATCTGTCTGCGTAGCTAGAGAAGCCACCTCCATTTCTTGGCTGGGCAGTAGCTGCTGACTGTCCTCTATCTGATGGTCCTCCTCACTAAAGAGTGGAGCTGAACCCAAAGCATAGGATACGTCGCTGGGGGAGGGAACGGCGTAGGACAGAGGCAATGGGAGGACAGGGACTGCTCTCGGGGCATGCCAACTCAGGGTTGTGTCAGAGGAACCTACCGACCCTAGACTGGGGGTCTCAGACGTAAGTTGTGATGATGTTGTTGATGAGCGCGTCAACCAATCTACCACGGCAGATGCGTTACTGGTGGAGACCCGACCGCTAGCAGATACTGGCAGATTAGGTCTCTCAGCGTGACTCCAGCTGCTACTGGCCCCCAGTCTGATGCGAGCTCTGCCTGCGGAATCTTGGCCTCTGCCACTCCTCTTTTCACTTCCAGGCACTTGTCTGCCCGACATAGTCTAACTGGCGTGGGAGTAGGTGATATTTTAAGATCCCCCGGGCAGCGGTGGGTCTATATGAAACAGAATATAATGCACACCAAAAGTGAGCAGTAACACTCAGCCTCCAACAGGCCTGCTTAGTGTAAATAAGAGAGCTGCTTAGTGTAAATAAAGAGGGGTATGCTATGTTACAGAATGGGATGCCTCAACAGAAGTGCACCTGGCAGGCAGCAGTAAGCCTATGCCCAGCAAAAGTGTCTTATAATATAAATATAATAAGAGCAAATGCTTATATGGTCTTAAACAGAGGCTGCTTTAGTCACACAATGGGATGCCCCCAAAAAAGATCCAGTAGTACTATGCCCAGCAAAAGTGTCTTTATCAGGCTAATTTCAAATATGATAAGAGCAAATGCTTATATGGTCTTAAACAGAGGCTGCTTTAGTCACAGAATGGGATGCCCCAACAGGAATGGACCTGGCAGGGTCCAGTAGTGCTTTGCCCAGCAAAAGTGTCTTTATCAGGCCTAATTTCAAATATGATAAGAGCAAATGGTTATATGGTCTTAAACAGAGGCTGCTTTAGTCACAGAATGGGATGCCCCAACAGAAGTGGACCTGGCAGGGTCCAGTAGTGCTATGCCCAGCAAAAGTGTCTTTATCAGGCCTAATTTCAAATATGATAAGAGCAAATGGTTATATGGTCTTAAACAGAGGCTGCTTTAGTCACAGAATGTGATGCCCCAACAGAAGTGGACCTGGCAGGGTCCAGTAGTGCTATGCCCAGCAAAAGTGTCTTTATCAGGCCTAATTTCAAATATGATAAGAGCAAATGCTTATATGGTCTTAAACAGAGGCTGCTTTAGTCACAGAATGGGATGCCCCAACAGAAGTGGACCTGGCAGGGTCCAGTAGTGCTATGCCCAGCAAAAGTGTCTTTATCAGGCCTAATTTCAAATATGATAAGAGCAAATGCTTATATGGTCTTAAACAGAGGCTGCTTTAGTCACAGAATGGGATGCCCCAACAGGAATAGACCTGGCAGGGTCCAGTAGTGCTTTGCCCAGCAAAAGTGTCTTTATCAGGCCTAATTTCAAATATGATAAGTGAAAATGGTTATACGGTCTTAAACAGAGGCTGCTGTAGTCACAGAATGGGATGCCCCAACAGAAGTGGACCTGGCAGGGTCCAGTAGTGCTATGCCCAGCAAAAGTGTCTTTATCAGGCCTAATTTCAAATATGATAAGAGCAAATGCTTATATGGTCTTAAACAGAGGCTGCTTTAGTCACAGAATGGGATGCCCCAACAGGAATGGACCTGGCAGGGTCCAGTAGTGCTTTGCCCAGCAAAAGTGTCTTTATCAGGCCTAATTTCAAATATGATAAGTGAAAATGGTTATACGGTCTTAAACAGAGGCTGCTGTAGTCACAGAATGGGATGCCCCAACAGAAGTGGACCTGGCAGGGTCCAGTAGTGCTATGCCCAGCAAAAGTGTCTTTATCAGGCCTAATTTCAAATATGATAAGAGCAAATGCTTATATGGTCTTAAACAGAGGCTGCTTTAGTCACAGAATGGGATGCCCCAACAGGAATGGACCTGGCAGGGTCCAGTAGTGCTTTGCCCAGCAAAAGTGTCTTTATCAGGCCTAATTTCAAATATGATAAGTGAAAATGGTTATACGGTCTTAAACAGAGGCTGCTGTAGTCACAGAATGGGATGCCCCAACAGAAGTGGACCTGGCAGGGTCCAGTAGTGCTTTGCCCAGCAAAAGTGTCTTTATCAGGCCTAATTTCAAATATGATAAGAGCAAATGCTTATATGGTCTTAAACAGAGGCTGCTTTAGTCACAGAATGGGATGCCCCAACAGAAGTGGACCTGGCAGGGTCCAGTAGTGCTATGCCCAGCAAAAGTGTCTTTATCAGGCCTAATTTCAAATATGATAAGAGCAAATGGTTATATGGTCTTAAACAGAGGCTGCTTTAGTCACAGAATGGGATGCCCCAACAGAAGTGGACCTGGCAGGGTCCAGTAGTGCTATGCCCAGCAAAAGTGTCTTTATCAGGCCTAATTTCAAATATGATAAGAGCAAATGCTTATATGGTCTTAAACAGAGGCTGCTTTAGTCACAGAATGGGATGCCCCAACAGGAATGGACCTGGCAGGGTCCAGTAGTGCTTTGCCCAGCAAAAGTGTCTTTATCAGGCCTAATTTCAAATATGATAAGAGCAAATGGTTATATGGTCTTAAACAGAGGCTGCTTTAGTCACAGAATGGGATGCCCCAACAGAAGTGGACCTGGCAGGGTCCAGTAGTGCTATGCCCAGCAAAAGTGTCTTTATCAGGCCTAATTTCAAATATGATAAGAGCAAATGGTTATATGGTCTTAAACAGAGGCTGCTTTAGTCACAGAATGGGATGCCCCAACAGAAGTGGACCTGGCAGGGTCCAGTAGTGCTATGCCCAGCAAAAGTGTCTTTATCAGGCCTAATTTCAAATATGATAAGAGCAAATGCTTATATGGTCTTAAACAGAGGCTGCTTTAGTCACAGAATGGGATGCCCCAAATAGGAGTGCACCTGGCAGGGTCCAGTAGTGCTTTGCCCAGCAAAAGTGTCTTTATCAGGCCTAATTTCAAATATGATAAGAGCAAATGCTTATATGGTCTTAAACAGAGGCTGCTGTAGTCACAGAATGGGATGCCCCAAATAGGAGTGCACCTGGCAGGGTCCAGTAGTGCTTTGCCCAGCAAAAGTGTCTTTATCAGGCCTAATTTCAAATATGATAAGAGCAAATGCTTATATGGTCTTAAACAGAGGCTGCTGTAGTCACAGAATGGGATGCCCCAAATAGGAGTGCACCTGGCAGGGTCCAGTAGTGCTTTGCCCAGCAAAAGTGTCTTTATCAGGCCTAATTTCAAATATGACAAGAGCAAATGCTTATATGGTCTTAAACAGAGGCTGCTGTAGTCACAGAATGGGATGCCCCAAATAGGAGTGCACCTGGCAGGGTCCAGTAGTGCTTTGCCCAGCAAAAGTGTCTTTATCAGGCCTAATTTCAAATATGATAAGAGCAAATGCTTATATGGTCTTAAACAGAGGCTGCTGTAGTCACAGAATGAGATGCCCCAAATAGGAGTGCACCTGGCAGGGTCCAGTAGTGCTTTGCCCAGCAAAAGTGTCTTTATCAGGCCTAATTTCAAATATGATAAGAGCAAATGCTTATATGGTCTTAAACAGAGGCTGCTTTAGTCACAGAATGGGATGCCCCAAATAGGAGTGCACCTGGCAGGGTCCAGTAGTGCTATGCCCAGCAAAAGTGTCTTTATCAGGCCTAATTTCAAATATGATAAGAGCAAATGCTTATATGGTCTTAAACAGAGGCTGCTGTAGTCACAGAATGGGATGCCCCAAATAGGAGTGCACCTGGCAGGGTCCAGTAGTGCTTTGCCCAGCAAAAGTGTCTTTATCAGGCCTAATTTCAAATATGATAAGAGCAAATGCTTATATGGTCTTAAACAGAGGCTGCTGTAGTCACAGAATGGGATGCCCCAAATAGGAGTGCACCTGGCAGGGTCCAGTAGTGCTTTGCCCAGCAAAAGTGTCTTTATCAGGCCTAATTTCAAATATGATAAGAGCAAATGCTTATATGGTCTTAAACAGAGGCTGCTTTAGTCACAGAATGGGATGCCCCAAATAGGAGTGCACCTGGCAGGGTCCAGTAGTGCTATGCCCAGCAAAAGTATCTTTATCAGGCCTAATTTCAAATATGATAAGAGCAAATGCTTATATGGTCTTAAACAGAGGCTGCTGTAGTCACAGAATGGGATGCCCCAAATAGGAGTGCACCTGGCAGGGTCCAGTAGTGCTATGCCCAGCAAAAGTGTCTTTATCAGGCCTAATTTCAAATATGATAAGAGCAAATGCTTATATGGTCTTAAACAGAGGCTGCTGTAGTCACAGAATGGGATGCCCCAAATAGGAGTGCACCTGGCAGGGTCCAGTAGTGCTTTGCCCAGCAAAAGTGTCTTTATCAGGCCTAATTTCAAATATGATAAGAGCAAATGCTTATATGGTCTTAAACAGAGGCTGCTGTAGTCACAGAATGGGATGCCCCAAATAGGAGTGCACCTGGCAGGGTCCAGTAGTGCTTTGCCCAGCAAAAGTGTCTTTATCAGGCCTAATTTCAAATATGATAAGAGCAAATGCTTATATGGTCTTAAACAGAGGCTGCTTTAGTCACAGAATGGGATGCCCCAAATAGGAGTGCACCTGGCAGGGTCCAGTAGTGCTATGCCCAGCAAAAGTGTCTTTATCAGGCCTAATTTCAAATATGATAAGAGCAAATGCTTATATGGTCTTAAACAGAGGCTGCTGTAGTCACAGAATGGGATGCCCCAAATAGGAGTGCACCTGGCAGGGTCCAGTAGTGCTATGCCCAGCAAAAGTGTCTTTATCAGGCCTAATTTCAAATATGATAAGAGCAAATGCTTATATGGTCTTAAACAGAGGCTGCTGTAGTCACAGAATGGGATGCCCCAAATAGGAGTGCACCTGGCAGGGTCCAGTAGTGCTTTGCCCAGCAAAAGTGTCTTTATCAGGCCTAATTTCAAATATGATAAGAGCAAATGCTTATATGGTCTTAAACAGAGACTGCTGTAGTCACAGAATGGGATGCCCCAAATAGGAGTGCACCTGGCAGGGTCCAGTAGTGCTTTGCCCAGCAAAAGTGTCTTTATCAGGCCTAATTTCAAATATGATAAGAGCAAATGCTTATATGGTCTTAAACAGAGGCTGCTGTAGTCACAGAATGGGATGCCCCAAATAGGAGTGCACCTGGCAGGGTCCAGTAGTGCTTTGCCCAGCAAAAGTGTCTTTATCAGGCCTAATTTCAAATATGATAAGAGCAAATGCTTATATGGTCTTAAACAGAGGCTGCTGTAGTCACAGAATGGGATGCCCCAAATAGGAGTGCACCTGGCAGGGTCCAGTAGTGCTTTGCCCAGCAAAAGTGTCTTTATCAGGCCTAATTTCAAATATGATAAGAGCAAATGCTTATATGGTCTTAAACAGAGGCTGCTGTAGTCACAGAATGGGATGCCCCAAATAGGAGTGCACCTGGCAGGGTCCAGTAGTGCTTTGCCCAGCAAAAGTGTCTTTATCAGGCCTAATTTCAAATATGATAAGAGCAAATGCTTATATGGTCTTAAACAGAGGCTGCTGTAGTCACAGAATGGGATGCCCCAAATAGGAGTGCACCTGGCAGGGTCCAGTAGTGCTTTGCCCAGCAAAAGTGTCTTTATCAGGCCTAATTTCAAATATGATAAGAGCAAATGCTTATATGGTCTTAAACAGAGGCTGCTGTAGTCACAGAATGGGATGCCCCAAATAGGAGTGCACCTGGCAGGGTCCAGTAGTGCTATGCCCAGCAAAAGTGTCTTTATCAGGCCTAATTTCAAATATGATAAGAGCAAATGCTTATATGGTCTTAAACAGAGGCTGGTGTAGTCACAGAATGGGATGCCCCAAATAGGAGTGCACCTGGCAGGGTCCAGTAGTGCTATGCCCAGCAAAAGTGTCTTTATCAGGCCTAATTTCAAATATGATAAGAGCAAATGCTTATATGGTCTTAAACAGAGGCTGCTGTAGTCACAGAATGGGATGCCCTAAATAGGAGTGCACCTGGCAGGGTCCAGTAGTGCTATGCCCAGCAAAAGTGTCTTTATCAGGCCTAATTTCAAATATGATAAGAGCAAATGCTTATATGGTCTTAAACAGAGGCTGCTGTAGTCACAGAATGGGATGCCCCAAATAGGAGTGCACCTGGCAGGGTCCAGTAGTGCTATGCCCAGCAAAAGTGTCTTTATCAGGCCTAATTTCAAATATGATAAGAGCAAATGCTTATATGGTCTTAAACAGAGGCTGCTGTAGTCACAGAATGGGATGTCCCAAATAGGAGTGCACCTGGCAGGGTCCAGTAGTGCTTTGCCCAGCAAAAGTGTCTTTATCAGGCCTAATTTCAAATATGATAAGAGCAAATGCTTATATGGTCTTAAACAGAGGCTGCTGTAGTCACAGAATGGGATGCCCCAAATAGGAGTGCACCTGGCAGGGTCCAGTAGTGCTTTGCCCAGCAAAAGTGTCTTTATCAGGCCTAATTTCAAATATGATAAGAGCAAATGCTTATATGGGCTTAAACAGAGGCTGCTTTAGTCACAGAATGGGATGCCCCAAATAGGAGTGCACCTGGCAGGGTCCAGTAGTGCTATGCCCAGCAAAAGTGTCTTTATCAGGCCTAATTTCAAATATGATAAGAGCAAATGCTTATATGGTCTTAAACAGAGGCTGCTGTAGTCACAGAATGGGATGCCCCAAATAGGAGTGCACCTGGCAGGGTCCAGTAGTGCTATGCCCAGCAAAAGTGTCTTTATCAGGCCTAATTTCAAATATGATAAGAGCAAATGCTTATATGGTCTTAAACAGAGGCTGCTGTAGTCACAGAATGGGATGCCCCAAATAGGAGTGCACCTGGCAGGGTCCAGTAGTGCTTTGCCCAGCAAAAGTGTCTTTATCAGGCCTAATTTCAAATATGATAAGAGCAAATGCTTATATGGTCTTAAACAGAGGCTGCTGTAGTCACAGAATGGGATGCCCCAAATAGGAGTGCACCTGGCAGGGTCCAGTAGTGCTTTGCCCAGCAAAAGTGTCTTTATCAGGCCTAATTTCAAATATGATAAGAGCAAATGCTTATATGGTCTTAAACAGAGGCTGCTTTAGTCACAGAATGGGATGCCCCAAATAGGAGTGCACCTGGCAGGGTCCAGTAGTGCTATGCCCAGCAAAAGTGTCTTTATCAGGCCTAATTTCAAATATGATAAGAGCAAATGCTTATATGGTCTTAAACAGAGGCTGCTGTAGTCACAGAATGGGATGCCCCAAATAGGAGTGCACCTGGCAGGGTCCAGTAGTGCTATGCCCAGCAAAAGTGTCTTTATCAGGCCTAATTTCAAATATGATAAGAGCAAATGCTTATATGGTCTTAAACAGAGGCTGCTGTAGTCACAGAATGGGATGCCCCAAATAGGAGTGCACCTGGCAGGGTCCAGTAGTGCTTTGCCCAGCAAAAGTGTCTTTATCAGGCCTAATTTCAAATATGATAAGAGCAAATGCTTATATGGTCTTAAACAGAGGCTGGTGTAGTCACAGAATGGGATGCCTCACAGCAGACTTAAGATCAGTTCAGTATATATGCACAGTTAGTTACTATAAGCAGCCTGAAAACGCTCAGAAAGCCTGTCAGCCAGCTAGTAACACTCAGGCTGGATGAAAAAAAAAAAAAATCTCCCTGTCACAGCCTCCGTTTTTTCCTACCTTTCCCTGGCTTTCTGTCTGTCTCCTGTCTGTCTCCTGCCTGTCTCCAGCCTGTCCCTGTCTGTCCCTCAGCTACACAGCGTTCTGTCTCTCACGAATGCAATAGAGAAATGAGGAAAAGCAAGATGGCCGCCGTTAAATACCGCTGTGTGACGTCACCGGTAGAGATGAGCGAACTTTTGAAAAATTCGATTCGACTGATTCGCCGAATTTTCCGACAAAAATCGTTTCGACCCGAATAAATTCGCGACGAATCGCTATTAAAAACGGCTATTTCTGAGCCTCCTACAGCCTCAATAGGGTTGTAAACCATTCAGCCTTGCTGTAACACGCACAGGATGCGTGCTGGGTTAGTTAAATAATACTTTTAAGAAATATCACATGCAGATCAGAGGCATCGCTAATAGAATCGCAGAGCGGCACAATTGCAGAGAGTTGAAGTGGCATCACTATGAGGGGCAGAAGGAGCCCAAATATACACTGGAGTTGGCTTCAGGAGCCCAAAAATTGGATGAATCACACCCTGGAGTTGGCAGAAGTTGGCAGCAGCAGCAGCAGGAGCCCAAATATACACTGGAGTTGGCTTCAGGAGCCCAAAAATTGGATGAATCACACCCTGGAGTTGGCAGAAGTTGGCAGCAGCAGCAGCAGGAGCCCAAATATACACTGGAGTTGGCTTCAGGAGCCCAAAAATTGGATGAATCACACCCTGGAGTTGGCAGGAGTTGACAGCAGCAGCAGCAGGAGCCCAAATATACACTGGAGTTGGCTTCAGGAGCCCAAAAATTGGATGAATCACACCCTGGAGTTGGCAGAAGTTGGCAGCAGCAGCAGCAGGAGCCCAAATATACACTGGAGTTGGCTTCAGGAGCCCAAAAATTGGATGAATCACACCCTGGAGTTGGCAGAAGTTGGCAGCAGCAGGAGCCCAAATATACACTGGAGTTGGCTTCAGGAGCCCAAAAATTGGATGAATCACACCCTGGAGTTGGCAGGAGTTGACAGCAGCAGCAGCAGGAGCCCAAATATACACTGGAGTTGGCTTCAGGAGCCCAAAAATTGGATGAATCACACCCTGGAGTTGGCAGGAGTTGACAGCAGCAGCAGCAGGAGCCCAAATATACACTGGAGTTGGCTTCAGGAGCCCAAAAATTGGATGAATCACACCCTGGAGTTGGCAGGAGTTGACAGCAGCAGCAGCAGGAGCCCAAATATACACTGGAGTTGGCTTCAGGAGCCCAAAAATTGGATGAATCACACCCTGGAGTTGGCAGAAGTTGGCAGCAGCAGCAGCAGGAGCCCAAATATACACTGGAGTTGGCTTCAGGAGCCCAAAAATTGGATGAATCACACCCTGGAGTTGGCAGGAGTTGACAGCAGCAGCAGCAGGAGCCCAAATATACACTGGAGTTGGCTTCAGGAGCCCAAAAATTGGATGAATCACACCCTGGAGTTGGCAGAAGTTGGCAGCAGCAGCAGCAGGAGCCCAAATATACACTGGAGTTGGCTTCAGGAGCCCAAAAATTGGATGAATCACACCCTGGAGTTGGCAGAAGTTGGCAGCAGCAGCAGCAGGAGCCCAAATATACACTGGAGTTGGCTTCAGGAGCCCAAAAATTGGATGAATCACACCCTGGAGTTGGCAGGAGTTGACAGCAGCAGCAGCAGGAGCCCAAATATACACTGGAGTTGGCTTCAGGAGCCCAAAAATTGGATGAATCACACCCTGGAGTTGGCAGGAGTTGACAGCAGCAGCAGCAGGAGCCCAAATATACACTGGAGTTGGCTTCAGGAGCCCAAAAATTGGATGAATCACACCCTGGAGTTGGCAGGAGTTGACAGCAGCAGCAGCAGGAGCCCAAATATACACTGGAGTTGGCTTCAGGAGCCCAAAAATTGGATGAATCACACCCTGGAGTTGGCAGAAGTTGGCAGCAGCAGCAGCAGGAGCCCAAATATACACTGGAGTTGGCTTCAGGAGCCCAAAAATTGGATGAATCACACCCTGGAGTTGGCAGGAGTTGACAGCAGCAGCAGCAGGAGCCCAAATATACACTGGAGTTGGCTTCAGGAGCCCAAAAATTGGATGAATCACACCCTGGAGTTGGCAGAAGTTGGCAGCAGCAGCAGCAGGAGCCCAAATATACACTGGAGTTGGCTTCAGGAGCCCAAAAATTGGATGAATCACACCCTGGAGTTGGCAGAAGTTGGCAGCAGCAGCAGCAGGAGCCCAAATATACACTGGAGTTGGCTTCAGGAGCCCAAAAATTGGATGAATCACACCCTGGAGTTGGCAGGAGTTGACAGTAGCAGCAGCAGGAGCCCAAATATACACTGGAGTTGGCTTCAGGAGCCCAAAAATTGGATGAATCACACCCTGGAGTTGGCAGAAGTTGGCAGCAGCAGCAGCAGGAGCCCAAATATACACTGGAGTTGGCTTCAGGAGCCCAAAAATTGGATGAATCACACCCTGGAGTTGGCAGAAGTTGGCAGCAGCAGCAGCAGGAGCCCAAATATACACTGGAGTTGGCTTCAGGAGCCCAAAAATTGGATGAATCACACCCTGGAGTTGGCAGAAGTTGGCAGCAGCAGCAGCAGGAGCCCAAATATACACTGGAGTTGGCTTCAGGAGCCCAAAAATTGGATGAATCACACCCTGGAGTTGGCAGAAGTTGGCAGCAGCAGCAGCAGGAGCCCAAATATACACTGGAGTTGGCTTCAGGAGCCCAAAAATTGGATGAATCACACCCTGGAGTTGGCAGGAGTTGACAGTAGCAGCAGCAGGAGCCCAAATATACACTGGAGTTGGCTTCAGGAGCCCAAAAATTGGATGAATCACACCCTGGAGTTGGCAGAAGTTGGCAGCAGCAGCAGCAGGAGCCCAAATATACACTGGAGTTGGCTTCAGGAGCCCAAAAATTGGATGAATCACACCCTGGAGTTGGCAGAAGTTGGCAGCAGCAGCAGCAGGAGCCCAAATATACACTGGAGTTGGCTTCAGGAGCCCAAAAATTGGATGAATCACACCCTGGAGTTGGCAGAAGTTGGCAGCAGCAGCAGCAGGAGCCCAAATATACACTGGAGTTGGCTTCAGGAGCCCAAAAATTGGATGAATCACACCCTGGAGTTGGCAGAAGTTGGCAGCAGCAGCAGCAGGAGCCCAAATATACACTGGAGTTGGCTTCAGGAGCCCAAAAATTGGATGAATCACACCCTGGAGTTGGCAGGAGTTGACAGCAGCAGCAGCAGGAGCCCAAATATACACTGGAGTTGGCTTCAGGAGCCCAAAAATTGGATGAATCACACCCTGGAGTTGGCAGAAGTTGGCAGCAGCAGCAGCAGGAGCCCAAATATACACTGGAGTTGGCTTCAGGAGCCCAAAAATTGGATGAATCACACCCTGGAGTTGGCAGAAGTTGGCAGCAGCAGCAGCAGGAGCCCAAATATACACTGGAGTTGGCTTCAGGAGCCCAAAAATTGGATGAATCACACCCTGGAGTTGGCAGGAGTTGACAGCAGCAGCAGCAGGAGCCCAAATATACACTGGAGTTGGCTTCAGGAGCCCAAAAATTGGATGAATCACACCCTGGAGTTGGCAGAAGTTGGCAGCAGCAGCAGCAGGAGCCCAAATATACACTGGAGTTGGCTTCAGGAGCCCAAAAATTGGATGAATCACACCCTGGAGTTGGCAGGAGTTGACAGCAGCAGCAGCAGGAGCCCAAATATACACTGGAGTTGGCTTCAGGAGCCCAAAAACTGGATGAATCACACCCTGGAGTTGGCAGAAGTTGGCAGCAGCAGCAGCAGGAGCCCAAATATAGACTGGAGTTGGCTTCAGGAGCCCAAAAATTGGATGAATCACACCCTGGAGTTGGCAGAAGTTGGCAGCAGCAGCAGCAGGAGCCCAAATATACACTGGAGTTGGCTTCAGGAGCCCAAAAATTGGATGAATCACACCCTGGAGTTGGCAGAAGTTGGCAGCAGCAGCAGCAGGAGCCCAAATATACACTGGAGTTGGCTTCAGGATCCCAAAAATTGGATGAATCACACCCTGGAGTTGGCAGAAGTTGGCAGCAGCAGCAGCAGGAGCCCAAATATACACTGGAGTTGGCTTCAGGAGCCCAAAAATTGGATGAATCACACCCTGGAGTTGGCAGAAGTTGGCAGCAGCAGCAGCAGGAGCCCAAATATACACTGGAGTTGGCTTCAGGAGCCCAAAAATTGGATGAATCACACCCTGGAGTTGGCAGAAGTTGGCAGCAGCAGCAGCAGGAGCCCAAATATACACTGGAGTTGGCTTCAGGAGCCCAAAAATTGGATGAATCACACCCTGGAGTTGGCAGAAGTTGGCAGCAGCAGCAGCAGGAGCCCAAATATACACTGGAGTTGGCTTCAGGAGCCCAAAAATTGGATGAATCACACCCTGGAGTTGGCAGAAGTTGGCAGCAGCAGCAGCAGGAGCCCAAATATACACTGGAGTTGGCTTCAGGAGCCCAAAAATTGGATGAATCACACCCTGGAGTTGGCAGGAGTTGACAGCAGCAGCAGCAGGAGCCCAAATATACACTGGAGTTGGCTTCAGGAGCCCAAAAATTGGATGAATCACACCCTGGAGTTGGCAGGAGTTGACAGCAGCAGCAGCAGGAGCCCAAATATACACTGGAGTTGGCTTCAGGAGCCCAAAAATTGGATGAATCACACCCTGGAGTTGGCAGAAGTTGGCAGCAGCAGCAGCAGGAGCCCAAATATACACTGGAGTTGGCTTCAGGAGCCCAAAAATTGGATGAATCACACCCTGGAGTTGGCAGAAGTTGGCAGCAGCAGCAGCAGGAGCCCAAATATACACTGGAGTTGGCTTCAGGAGCCCAAAAATTGGATGAATCACACCCTGGAGTTGGCAGGAGTTGACAGCAGCAGCAGCAGGAGCCCAAATATACACTGGAGTTGGCTTCAGGAGCCCAAAAATTGGATGAATCACACCCTGGAGTTGGCAGAAGTTGGCAGCAGCAGCAGCAGGAGCCCAAATATACACTGGAGTTGGCTTCAGGAGCCCAAAAATTGGATGAATCACACCCTGGAGTTGGCAGGAGTTGACAGCAGCAGCAGCAGGAGCCCAAATATACACTGGAGTTGGCTTCAGGAGCCCAAAAATTGGATGAATCACACCCTGGAGTTGGCAGAAGTTGGCAGCAGCAGCAGCAGGAGCCCAAATATACACTGGAGTTGGCTTCAGGAGCCCAAAAATTGGATGAATCACAGCCTGGAGTTGGCAGGAGTTGACAGTAGCAGCAGCAGGAGCCCAAATATACACTGGAGTTGGCCTCAGGAGCCCAAAAATTGGATGAATCACACCCTGGAGTTGGCAGGAGTTGACAGTAGCAGCAGCAGGAGCCCAAAAAATGGCCTAAAGACATAAATATGTTTTGCACCATTTGGAAAGTGTAAAACGTGGCACCATGCTGAATCTAGTCGCATGCATCAGGCATTGGTGGGTGGAAATCCTGGCTGATCCATCCCTGATTCATTTTGACAAAGGTGAGTCTCTCCACATTTTTAGTTGACAGACGAGTTCTCCTCGCCGTAACTATGGCCCCCGCCGCACTAAACACCCGCTCAGATGGCACGCTACTTGCCGGGCAGGACAGCTTTTCCAGGGCAAACTCTGCTAGTTGCGGCCACAAATCAAGTTTGGCTGCCCAGAAGTCCAGCGGATCCTCAAGGTGTGTTGGCATGGTCATGTCAAAGTATGACATGACCTGCTGGTTCAGGTCCTGCTCCAGGTCTTCCTGCTGCTCATGAGTAGCCTCACTATGCGGGTGTAGAAAGCTACTCATTAGCGACTGAAGACTGAGGCTGCTGCTGCTGATGGAGCTTCTGCTGCTGCTGCTGCCAACCCCCCCAGCGGCCATGGCAGTGGAAGGTGAGCGCAGAGGTCCCCTCGAGTCAGACCTGCGAGAGTATGGACCATGGCGCAGATAGGCATCGGCCAACTGCCTACGTAGAATGTCTTTGTAGTAGTTGAGTTTGTCCTCCCTCTCGGTGGGTTTAAAAAATGCCCCCATTTTGTGCCGGAAGCGAGGGTCCAATAAGGTGGACAGCCAGAAGTCATCCCGCCGACAGATGGAAACAATTCTGGGGTCACTACGCAAGCACGTGAGCATGCTTCGTGCCATTTGCGCAAGTGACTCGGATGGACTACCTGTCTCCATCTCCACTGCATACTGCCACGGTGTGCCCGGGTCCTCTGTCTCTCCTTCCTCAAAAACCTCTAGCTCCTCTGGCTGCTCCTGCTCCTCCTCTCCTGTCCGCTGACTAGATAAACCAGCCATTTCGCCAAGCCTAAACTGTGTTTCGCTGGGCAACTCCTCCTCCTCCTCTTCCTCCTCCTCCTCCTCCAGTTCAGCTCCAAGGGGGTTCATGTGGCCGTAAGATGTAAACGCCATGTCTCCAGTGCCCTGACCAGCCATGGTTTCCAACATGTGCTGCAGTACATGAAGCAGTGGAATCACGTCGTTCATCCCGTAATCCTGCCGACTGACAAATAAAGTGGCTTCCTCAAAGGGCCTGAGCAAACGGCAGGTGTCACGTATGAGCTGCCACTGGTTGACATTGAAGTTACACAGGGGAGTCCCCCTATCTGCTTGGATCATCAGGAAATCCGTGATGGCTTTTCTCTGTTCATATAATCGGTCCAACATGTGAAGGGTGGAATTCCAACGGGTGGAAACATCGCAAATCAGACTATGTTGGGGGATACCATTCTGACGCTGTAGCTCAAGAAGGGTGTGTTTGGCAGTGTAGGAGTGGCTGAAGTGCATGCAAAGTTTCCGTGAAGTTGTTAGGATGTCCTGCAGATGGGGGGAACACTTCAGAAACCGCTTGACAACCAGATTGAAGACGTGAGCCATGCAGGGGGCATGGGTCAGGCTTCCTTGGCGCAGCGCAGACAAAATGTTCTTCCCATTGTCGGTAACCATGATTCCCATTTTAAGTTTTCTCGGAGTAAGCCATGTTTGGATTTCCTGATGAATACATTTAAGCAGTTCCTCCCCTGTGTGACTCCGTTCGCCAAGACAAACCATGTGAAGCACTGCGTGACACCTCCGTGCCCTGCACACATGGTAGACTGGAGGGGCACTGAGACTTGAGCCTACAGTGGAGGGTGAGGAGATGGCGGAGGATGAGGAGGCCGAGTCGCACGGTGTCACAGGCCCAATGGGCAGAGAGCGCGGAGGCCGAAGCGGCGTGACCTGTCCAAGTTGCTGCTGCAAAGGGACCACATTCACCCAGTGGGCCGTAAACGACATGTACTGCCCCTGACCGTAGTTACAGCTCCAGATGTCGGCGCTGCCATGTATTTTGCTACACACCGACAGGCTCAAGGACTGGCCCACCTTCTGTTCAACAAAAGTGTGCAGCGCTGGTACTGCCTTCTTGGCAAAGAAATGACGGCTTGGGACTCTCCACCTCGGCTCGGCACAAGCCATCAGTTCTCTGAAAGGTGCAGATTCCACCACCTGAAAAGGGAGCGACTGCAGCACCAGCAACTTGGACAGGAGCACATTCAGCTTCTGCGCCGTAGGATGAGTGGGCGCATACTGCTGTCTCTTGGACATGGCTTCGCTGATGGATTGCTGGCGGGATGCATGACTTGGAGGAGGAGGAGGAGGAGCAGGAGCGACAGAGGATGGGTATGACGCACAGCTGCCTTCGGCTGAGGTGCTGGAGCCTTGGCTGGCAGAAATTGGGAGCTCACTTGGTGAGGAAGCAGACTGGACCACCCCTTGGGAGCCTCGGTTCTCCCAGGTCGTTTTATGGTGACGCATCATATGTTGACGCAGGGCCGTGGTGCCAACATTTGGACCCTGGCCACGCTTCACCTTTTGCCTACATATCTTGCATGTGGCCATGTTACCCTCCTGCGGATGCCTCAGGAAAAACTGCCACACTGCCGAGTAGCTACTTTTCCCACCCCCTGGCCTCACTGATTCACTGCTGCTGTTGCCAACTCCAGGAACCCCTGCTCCACTACCTCCCGATAAGGTAGACTGCCGCACAGCAGGTGCTCTACCCCGGCCCCGGCCCCGGCCGGCTCCAGCCTTTGGAATTGTGCCCCCATGCTGACTGCTACCACCTTGCTGCCTCAGCTGCTGACTCCGGGGCAACCTGCGCCCCTCTTCTCCTGATGATGACGATGAAGCCCCTTCATCACCCGGCTCCCAAGTGCGATCGGCTTCATCGTCATCATCATCATCATCACCGGGTTGTGGCTGTACGTCACTGATGTTCGTGGATTCGTCAACAGTGTCTGGCGCAGGAGCTGGAACGCTCGCAGCACCCACGACACTGTCCACATCACTATTTGTCTGCCTAGCTAAAGAAGCCACCTCCATTTCTTGGCTGGGCAGTAGCTGCTGACTGTCCTCTATCTGATGGTCCTCCTCACTAAAGAGTGGAGCTGAACCCAAAGCATAGGATACGTCGCTGGGGGAGGGAACGGCGTAGGCCAGAGGCAATGGGAGGACAGGGACTGCTCTCGGGGCATGCCAACTCAGGGTTGTGTCAGAGGAACCTACCGACCCTAGACTGGGGGTCTCAGACGTAAGTTGTGATGATGTTGTTGATGAGCGCGTCAACCAATCTACCACGGCAGATGCGTTACTGGTGGAGACCCGACCGCTAGCAGATACTGGCAGATTAGGTCTCTCAGCGTGACTCCTGCTGCTACTGGCCCCCAGTCTGATGCGAGCTCTTCCTGCGGAATCTTGGCCTCTGCCACTCCTCTTTTCACTTCCAGGCACTTGTCTGCCCGACATAGTCTAACTGGCGTGGTAGTAGGTGATATTTAAAAAAACCCCGGGCAGCGGTGGGTCTATATGAAACAGAATATAATGCACACCAAAAGTGAGCAGTAACACTCAGCCTCCAACAGGCCTGCTTAGTGTAAATAAGAGAGCTGCTTAGTGTAAATAAAGAGGGGTATGCTATGTTACAGAATGGGATGCCTCAACAGAAGTGCACCTGGCAGGCAGCAGTAAGCCTATGCCCAGCAAAAGTGTCTTATAATATAAATATAATAAGAGCAAATGCTTATATGGTCTTAAACAGAGGCTGCTTTAGTCACAGAATGGGATGCCCCGGGCAGGAATCGAGCTGCCAGGGTACAGTAGTGCTTTGGCCAGCAAAAGTGTCTTTATCAGGCCTAATTTCAAATATGATAAGAGCAAATGCTTATATGGTCTTAAACAGAGGCTGCTTTAGTCACAGAATGGGATGCCCCGGGCAGGAATCGAGCTGCCAGGGTACAGTAGTGCTTTGGCCAGCAAAAGTGTCTTTATCAGGCCTAATTTCAAATATGATTAGAGCAAATGCTTATATGGTCTTAAACAGAGGCTGCTTTAGTCACAGAATGGGATGCCCCGGGCAGGAATCGAGCTGCCAGGGTACAGTAGTGCTTTGGCCAGCAAAAGTGTCTTTATCAGGCCTAATTTCAAATATGATTAGAGCAAATGCTTATATGGTCTTAAACAGAGGCTGCTTTAGTCACAGAATGGGATGCCCCGGGCAGGAATCGAGCTGCCAGGGTACAGTAGTGCTTTGGCCAGCAAAAGTGTCTTTATCAGGCCTAATTTCAAATATGATTAGAGCAAATGCTTATATGGTCTTAAACAGAGGCTGCTTTAGTCACAGAATGGGATGCCCCGGGCAGGAATCGAGCTGCCAGGGTACAGTAGTGCTTTGGCCAGCAAAAGTGTCTTTATCAGGCCTAATTTCAAATATGATTAGAGCAAATGCTTATATGGTCTTAAACAGAGGCTGCTTTAGTCACAGAATGGGATGCCCCGGGCAGGAATCGAGCTGCCAGGGTACAGTAGTGCTTTGGCCAGCAAAAGTGTCTTTATCAGGCCTAATTTCAAATATGATTAGAGCAAATGCTTATATGGTCTTAAACAGAGGCTGCTTTAGTCACAGAATGGGATGCCCCGGGCAGGAATCGAGCTGCCAGGGTACAGTAGTGCTTTGGCCAGCAAAAGTGTCTTTATCAGGCCTAATTTCAAATATGATTAGAGCAAATGCTTATATGGTCTTAAACAGAGGCTGCTTTAGTCACAGAATGGGATGCCTCACAGCAGACTTAAGATCAGTTCAGTATATATGCACAGTTAGTTACTATAAGCAGCCTGAAAACGCTAACAAAGGCTGGATGAAAAAAAAAAAATCTCCCTGTCAGCCAGCTCCGTTTTTCCTACCTTTCCCTGGCTTTCTGTCTGTCTCCTGTCTGTCTCCTGCCTGTCTCCTGCCTGTCTCCAGCCTGTCCCTGTCTGTCCCTGTCTCCAGCCTGTCTCCAGCCTGTCTAACTGCCTCAGCTACACAGCGTTCTGTCTGTCTGTCACGAATGCAATAGAGAAATGAGGAAAAGCAAGATGGCCGCCGTTAAATACCGCTGTGTGACGTCACCGGGCTTGCTGGCTGCTGATAGGCTGCATGTGACTGCCCCAGCTTGCACTGGCGCGGGATACATGTCCAGACATGTCCCGCCCGCCATCTTAGAATGCCTGTAATGTAAATGAATGGATGTTAAAGGAAAACTTCGAGTGATCAAATCGCGGGGAAATTCGGATTCGATCCGAATCGAATTTTTCCTGAAATTCGGATCGAATCCGGGTTCGTCCGGATCGATTCGCTCATCCCTAGTCACCGGGCTTGCTGGCTGCTGATAGGCTGCATGTGACTGCCCCAGCTTGCACTGGCGCGGGATACATGTCCAGACATGTCCCGTCCGCCATCTTAGAATGCCTGTAAATGTAAATGAATGGATGTTAAAGGAAAACTTCGAGTGATCGAATCGCGGGGAAATTCGGATTCGATCCGAATCGAATTTTTCCTGAAATTCGGATCGAATCCGGGTTCGTCCGGATCGATTCGCTCATCCCTAATAGCTAGTAGAAAAACGCTGTTATGTAATTTTGGACACATGTGTTAGTGTAAATAGCATCAATTATGGGGAACACATAAAGGGGTGAACATTCACACTCCTATCATATAGCCATCATTTTATTTGTCTTGTTATTTTCAAACATGTCAGCTTCCTTCCAGACACCAGTGTTTACAGAAAAAAATTCAGTGAGATAAGTATAATCTCCTGCTTTCAGAATTCCTGCAACGTTTCATGATACCCGTTTCTTTTCTTCCTCAACATATACTTACTACAGAAAACTTTGAATGATGCCCACAAGAGATGTCAATTGCTACTAAACTCACTCCAGTGATTTCAACTGTTCATCAGTTCGCTGAGCATGTCTGCAACTGAAGGATCATCAAATAGGGTTGCTGACAGTCATCCCAGTCGAACAACCCAAAGGAAATTCTGCTGGAAAGCATTTTTGTAACCTTTAGAGGCATTTTGAGCATTTTTCTAGGTTATGTTTAAGATTTGATTTCTATGTCGCGGTAAAGACTGTTGGCATGAAAGTATTTATTTAAAATGTAAATACATTAAAGCACATTTTAACCATGTGAGCTTTTCCACTGAAGAATGTAAAAATATACCCTTTACTCCCACTTAATGGAAGCACATTAGCATACTCAACATTTTTGAATTATGCATGCAGTATGTGAATGACAAAATCTCTAGCCACAGACAGAGAATTCTCGGCAGCACAGGTAATGCCAGGATAGGGAATTTTGTTGGGCTGGTACCTGGCATGTTATAGGGCTCCTAAAAGACAATTTAAAAATAGCAATAGCTATATAGTAATAGGACAATAATGTACTGTTTTAAGTCAAAACTGGTTAGAAATACATTATAGGGATAAAGTTGGTAGCATCTTTCTACAGTAGGGAGTCTTAAAAGACCCTCTCCACAGGGTTCACTAACGTCATTTTTTATGGATCTTCCTATAGCTCACTCTATAGCTCTGCCTGAGCACTAAAAAGTTCACCAGCGCATCTGTAGTAAGATCTGCAAATTGTGTCTGGTTGGTGGCCCTTGTGGAGAGGGTTGTGGAACACTACTTAAAAAAACTATTATATAGGAAGGAAGAAAAATTGGGGATTGTAAATATACTGGAGACAGAACTTTTAAAGCCATATATTGGGATGAAAGGTAAAACCTTAGGATGGGCTATCTCTTCTGCTGGGACTATAACAAACAAGAAGAGTAATTCTAAAAAGCCTGCCAGCTCCCTGCTGGGAGGTCCATTGAGTTATATTATTTAAGCCAGATAGCGATTAATTTATCTTATTCATTAATTTAGATAGCTTACAGATGTGTTAATGTTGTGGGATGGAAAAGACTAAAGATTGTCTCCCCTGTACCATTATTTTTTTCACAGGGAAGGATTGCTCAAGTCTAATGACCTGTCCCCTGATCCTTTTTTTCTGGAGAAAACACAGCATTAAAAAAAAGCTTTCTTCTATTTAAAAATGCTCCCCCCCAGAGATTTTATCTTTCACTTACTGCTTGCATATTTTTGGATGCTCCTTGTGCTACTGTTATTTTATAACTTCTAAAGAAAATGATTTACCCAATTAAAATATTTTGCACCCTACCTTTACAACTGCCTTATCGGGGGATTTTGATTTTAAAGGGATTGTCCAGTCAAATGTTTAAAAACAATTTTTGGCAGCGGACCTGCTGCAATGTTAGTCCCATGTAGTCTCTTTGTTGTGGTCACAGAAAGAAGCAGAATTTCTTCTTCCTCTGCCCCTACTGCCTCCCCAGTGATCGTGACCACCAATGCAATCCTGAGGCTCATGTCAACTTCCCACCCCCTCTCTTAGTGACTAGCATGGAGCTATCCACACTGTCAGTTCTACCCCACCCCAATGCAATACACACAGGTTGCTTGCATATCTTAGCCCTCTAACACTCATGTTACACAGGATACCACAACAGGAGGTGAAACTTTCTTTGCTTTGTTTTCAAGAGGGACAAATAATGAGAAAATTGCCATGTGTAGCCTTACACAGACAGAATACTTTTGTGAGCCTGGACAATGACTTTAAATAGAATAAAACTACTTTTGGCAAGCAGCACCACCAATGTAAAACTGATCTGAGAGGTGCACAATGGTGCCGGGCAATAAGTCACATGAGTCATGCTAATTATTTGGTAATGCATGGTGTGCTCTGCACCTTGGTGAGCTTTTTAACTTTAATACCCAGGAAAAAAAACAAGTCTAATGACTGGCCACACCGGCTCCAAATGTTTTATTAGAGGGGGCATGCCAAGGGCTGGCACTTTCCCTCCATTATAGTGAATAGAGCTGATTATTTTGACTGACGCAAGGTAGGTAATACTCTGCTTGGGGCCGCTGAGATGGCGGCAACAAGATCGCAGGTAAGTTTCAATCTACCGGCATTGCGCAATTCAGCTGCATGGGACTATAGGTGAGTATGTGTTTTTTATTGTGTTTGCCCATACAGGGACTTTAACTGCCAACAAAATGCTTTGTCAGTCTTTCAGACTCCAGTGAAGGTGGACTCCAGGGCAAGGACGCCAGTCAACACATACTTTTACATTCTGCACATAAGCTTGCAAGATGAAAAGTAAGTTCAATAAATGCAACTCTGCTCCGACAAACATTTCTTGTTCATATCCTCTTCTGCAGTATTCTCCCCATGTGTCTCCAAGCTTTGTTTATCTTTTTTGCCAAGTGTACTATTTCTTTTAAATCTCCCCTTTTTTCTTCCTGTACTGAATATATTCTCCAGACCCCCGATTCTATCTGTGTGCCTGTTTCACATTCGTTTGCTCTCTGCTTTTTTTTCCTCTGCACCACAGCTGATTATTCTGCTATATGTTTTGAAAACTATAAAGCTTTACACAAACATACAACTTAAAGGAGCAGTATCGTGAAATTTGCATTAAAAAAGATAAATAATAGCCACACAATAGCTTCTAACATGTGTATAAATAATGTGGCGATAGAAAAAGGAAAAAATATCTGCCTTTCTTTTAAATTGTATAATGACAATGGCTCAGTCCATTTGCTGAATAGGAGGATCTGCTGGGTTGTATTTAGTGAGCTGCTTCATTTAGTCCACTGGTCTCCTAGCAACACTTTACCTCAGAGGCTGACACTGTAATCAGTGGTAACGGCTGTGTGTGTGTGAGGTGCTGCTTTTGTTATGAGACCAGGTGACTCAAATGTGTAAAATCTATACAAAATAAACTAAACTGACTGAAAATAACTGAAATTCTTCTTTGAATAACTGTGCAGGAAAATCTAAAGGTATTAAAGTGGAACAAAGCACTGAGTGGCCGACCCTGAAGTCTATAAGACCCGGCCATTGACCTTCCCCCTTGGGCATCCTAAATTGGGATGCCCCACTGTGTGAAACGACCCCTGGATAACCACAGATCCCCCCATTTTTCTGGCGCGCTCACGCAGATAGTCATTTAGACAGGCCGGGCGGCCAGGAAGGTTACTGCTCAGGCTCCCCATCTGCGTGCAAACAGCGCTGATTGGATGAGAGCCCGCACATGCGCTGTGGGACAGGGAAAGGTACGTTTTCACAGGAGAACTTGGGGATTTCACATATCAGGGCATCCCAAGTCGGGATGCCCCTAGGGGCACAAAACAAAACTCCAGATAGTGAAAATCCTGGGTTGGGCTTTGCTCAAAACCCACAAAGCTGAAAGAAAGATCATATGGAAAAATGAAAAATAAGAATATGAAAGAGAAAATGGTAAACTGAAAGATTCTGCAGCAGAGCCAACATGAAGGGAAAACTGTCTAAATAAAAATGTTTAGAGCAAAATAACCCCCCCCCCCCAAAAAAAAACTGGTGATTCTGAGATTTGAACCAGTGACTCTCTGGTGCAAACTGACATTGAATTTACCAATGAGCTAAATGACTTCTAGAGCTTTTCTTTCTGTTTTAGATATACGAGTTCTGGCCAGGCAATGTTGTTATCTTATGCTGGACGGCTGCCAGCACTGAACAGCTGATTACTTTGTTACATTGTTTCCCCCTCTCCTCAGCGTGGAACAGGCCAGAGTGTCGGGCCCCGACACTCAGCAGACATAAACATGAGCTATTAGTCTCCAGCTGCACAACACAGACATAATTTTTTTCTACATTTGTAATTCTTACTCCAACACTTACCTACATTCAAAGTACCATTTAAATATAAGTCACCAAGAAAAATTTGCGATACTGCTCCTTTAAGAATGCACAACTATTCAAGTAGAAAAATATACAAAAATGCTTAATATAGTGCACACCTTTTTTGTACCAGCACTGCATCGGCTCACCAGCATAAACAGGGCAGTATATATATTTTCTATAATTTGACTTACTATTGCTTGGTTGATAATGCTTTATATTGTGCTTACGCTTTAGTCGGATTATCCCAGTAAGCACAACATTGTTTATGTTTATTGGTGTATTTAATCATGGGTGTAGTATTATATTGCACAGGTGGCAACTTTAGTGCTTTGATTATTATTGGCTATCTATATTTTGAGGATGCCCCAGAGACTCTGGGCTGGAATATGCTTTAACAGTCTATCTGTAATTGATTTTGTTTGCAATAAATGTAATTTTTTACAGTATACTGGTGTTTGGAGAAGTGTGCCTGTGCTTTGAGTTAGGAGAGTTGGTGCACAAAAGGGACCCCATTTACTTAAAGTAGCACTATCGCGAAAAAATTGGCCAATAATAAAAATCCATACAAATATGCTGGATGGCAGGAGGAGAGGTCACTTATACACCCCACATCAGGAAATATCCAGCCAGGCTTGTTTTTTTATTTTTATTAATTGAGGGAAGAGGAAATTGGGTGACAGGTTCTGTCACTCCTGATACACTAAACCTGTCACCCCTGGATTTTATTCCTACCAGAAGAATAAAACCAAAAGCTTGGCAGGAGTTTTATTCAGTTTGGGTTTATAAGTGACTCCCTCCTCTCATTAGCAGATTTGTTTATATACGTTTTTAATATTATACAGTTTTGCTATAGTGCTCTTTAAAGTGGACCTTACCCCTGAATAAGAGCCTATCTTATATGTTCCCCACACTCTGTACATACAGATTGCTCAGATTAAAAATCATCCTACCTGCATCTACTGCATGTTATGAGCCTTTAAACTTTCAAGATGGCGGCTCATGGGACATCAGGCAGCCTGCAAACAGGAAGTGCCTTCTCATTGTGCTGCTCTGCATTATGGGATTGCTGACCTTTTCCTGACCTCAGCTCTGCTCTGTCTGAGCAAAGTACAGCTATAACCCACCCCCTGTACTTTATCCCGCTCTCCTCTCAGTAAGTGTGATGCTTCTGAGTAGGGATGAGCGAATCGATCCGGACGAACCCGGATTAGTTCCGAATTTCATGGAAAATTCGATTCTGAACGAATCCGAATTTCCCCGCGGTTCGATCGATTGAAGTTTTCCTTTAAACTCCATTCATTTCAATGACAGGCATTCTAAGATGGTGGACGCACATGTCCAGACATGTACCCTGGGGCAAGGTATGATGGGACAGTCACATGCAGCCTATCAGCAGCCAGCAAGCCCGGTGACGTAACCGTGCTATATAAAGCGGCGGCCATCTTGCTTGTGCGCATTTCAGACTTGCATTCGTGAGACAGCGGTGGTTGCTGCAGACAGGGACAGACAGTTAGCGATAGGTAGGGAGAGTTACAGATAGGTAGGGAGATTTACAGACAGGTAGGGAGATTTAGAGAGGCAGACAGAGCCAGGGAAAGATAGTGGAAACCGGAACAATCCAGGGACAGCATAAAAGTGACAGTGACAGGGTGATTTGTCTGATCAGTTTTCAATTCGATTTGATTTCTTTGTGCTGTAAACCGTAATCTGCCTTGCCACTGTGCATGCCATCTATGCAGTGCCTTATGTAACCCTATCTGTTACACACAAGCATTTAAATAACTGGATTAGTGTTAATATTTTTGGGTCTGCTTTAAATACACCAGGCCACTGTGCATGCCATCTATGCAGTGCCTTATGTAACCCTATCTGTTACACACAAGCATTTAAATAACTGGATTAGTGTTAATATTTTTGGGTCTGCTTTAAATACCACCAGGCCACTGTGCTTGCCATCTATGCAGTGCCTTATGTAACCCTATCTGTTACACACAAGCATTTAAATAACTGGATTAGTGTTAATATTTTTGGGTCTGCTTTAAATACACCAGGCCACTGTGCAGGCCATCTATGCAGTGCCTTATGTAACCCTATCTGTTACACACAAGCATTTAAATAACTGGATTAGTGTTAATATTTTTGGGTCTGCTTTAAATACACCAGGCCACTGTGTATGCCATCTATGCAGTGCCTTATGTAACCCTATCTGTTACACACAAGCATTTAAATAACTGGATTAGTGTTAATATTTTTGGGTCTTTTCCATTGCATTTTGAATTGGTTTTTGTCCTGCTGTCAATATACCAGGCCGCAGGGTATCCCAAACCACCACGTTGGTGGCGGCTCATGGGACATCAGGCAGCCTGCAAACAGGAAGTCCCTTCTAATTGTGCTGCTCTGCATTATGGGATTGCTGACCTTTTCCTGACCCCAGCTCTGCTCTGTCTGAGCAAAGTACAGCTATAACCCACCCCCTGTACTTTATCCCGCTCTCCTCTCCTCAGTAAGTGTGATGCTTCTGAGTAGGGATGAGCGAATCGATCCGGACGAACCCGGATTAGTTCCGAATTTCATGGAAAATTCGATTCTGAACGAATCCGAATTTCCCCGCGGTTCGATCGATCGAAGTTTTCCTTTAAACTCCATTCATTTCAATGACAGGCATTTTAAGATGGTGGACGCACATGTCCAGACATGTTCCCTGGGGCAAGGTATGATGGGACAGTCACATGCAGCCTATCAGCAGCCAGCAAGCCCGGTGACGTAACCGTGCTATATAAAGCGGCGGCCATCTTGCTTGTGCGCATTTCAGACTTGCATTCGTGAGACAGCGGTGGTTGCTGCAGACAGGGACAGACAGTTAGCGATAGGTAGGGAGAATTACAGATAGGTAGGGAGATTTACAGACAGGTAGGGAGATTTAGAGAGGCAGACAGAGCCAGGGAAAGATAGTGGAAACCGGAACAATCCAGGGACAGCATAAAAGTGACAGTGACAGGGTGATTTGTCTGATCAGTTTTCAATTCGATTTGATTTCTTTGTGCTGTAAACCGTAATCTGCCTTGCCACTGTGCATGCCATCTATGCAGTGCCTTATGTAACCCTATCTGTTACACACAAGCATTTAAATAACTGGATTAGTGTTAATATTTTTGGGTCTGCTTTAAATACACCAGGCCACTGTGCATGCCATCTATGCAGTGCCTTATGTAACCCTATCTGTTACACACAAGCATTTAAATAACTGGATTAGTGTTAATATTTTTGGGTCTGCTTTAAATACCACCAGGCCACTGTGCTTGCCATCTATGCAGTGCCTTATGTAACCCTATCTGTTACACACAAGCATTTAAATAACTGGATTAGTGTTAATATTTTTGGGTCTGCTTTAAATACACCAGGCCACTGTGCAGGCCATCTATGCAGTGCCTTATGTAACCCTATCTGTTACCAACAAGCATTTAAATAACTGGATTAGTGTTAATATTTTTGGGTCTGCTTTAAATACACCAGGCCACTGTGTATGCCATCTATGCAGTGCCTTATGTAACCCTATCTGTTACACACAAGCATTTAAATAACTGGATTAGTGTTAATATTTTTGGGTCTTTTCCATTGCATTTTGAATTGGATTTTGTCCTGCTGTCAATATACCAGGCCGCAGGGTATCCCAAACCACCACGTTGCACCCTATCTGTTATACTAAATAAGCGTTGTTCAGAATCAGCTTTATTAAGCTATTGCATTTTGCATTGGTTTTTATCCTGCTGTCAATACACCAGGCCGCAGGGTATCCCAAACCACCACGTGGCACCCTATCTGTTATACTAAATAAGCGTCTACAGCCTCAGCTTTATTACGTTATTGCATTTTGAATTGGTTTTGGTCTGCTTTAAATACACCAGGCCGCAGGTTATCCCAAACCTGCACGTTGCGCCCTATCTGTTATACTAAATAAGCGTTGTTCAGCATCAGCTTTATTAAGCTATTGCATTTTGAATTGGTTTTTGGCCTGCTGTCAATACACCAGGCCGCAGGGTATCCCAAACCACCACATTGCACCCTATCTGTTATACTAAATAAGTGTTGTTCAGCATCAGCTTTATTAAGCTATTGCATTTTGCATTGGTTTTTGTCCTGCTGTCAATACACCAGGCCGCAGGGTGTCCCAAACCACCATGTGGCACCCTGTTATACTAAATAAGCAATGTTCAGCATCAGCTTTATTAAGCTATTGCATTTTGCATTGGTTTTTGTCCTGCTATCAATACACCAGGCCGCAGGGTATCCCAAACCACCACGTGGCACCCTATCTGTTATACTAAATAAGCGTCTACAGCCTCAGCTTTATTAAGTTATTGCATTTTGAATTGTTTTTTGTCCTGCTGTCAATACACCAGGCCGCAGGGTATCCCAAACCACCACGTTGCACCCTATCTGTTATACTAAATAAGCGTCTACAGCCTCAGCTTTATTAAGCTATTGCATTTTGAATTGGTTTTTGTCCTGCTGTCAATACACCAGGCCGCAGGGTATCCCAAACCACCACGTTGCACCCTATCTGTTATACTAAATAAGCGTCTACAGCCTCAGCTTTATTAAGTTATTGCATTTTGAATTGGTTTTTGTCCTGCTGTCAATACACCAGGCCGCAGGGTATCCCAAACCTCCACGTTGCACCCTATCTGTTATACTAAATAAGCGTTGTTCAGCTTTAGCTTTATTAAGCTATTGCATTTTGCATTGGTTTTTGTCCTGCTGTCAATACACCAAGCCGCAGGGTATCCCAAACCACCACGTGGCACCCTATCTGTTATACTAAATAAGCGTTGTTCAGCATCAGCTTTATTAAGCTATTGCATTTTGAATTGGTTTTTGTCCTGCTGTCAATGCAGCAGGCCGCAGGGTATCCCAAACCACCACGTTGCACCCTATCTGTTATACTAAATAAGCATCTACAGCCTCAGCTTTATTAAGTTATTGCATTTTGAATTGGTTTTTGTCCTGCTGTCAATACACCAGGCCGCAGGGTATCCCAAACCACCACGTTGCACCCTATCTGTTATACTAAATAGGCGTTGTTCAGCATCAGCTTTATTACGCTATTGCATTTTGCATTGGTTTTTGTCCTGCTGTCAATACACCAGGCCGCAGGGTATCCCAAACCACCACGTGGCACCCTATCTGTTATACTAAATAAGCGTTTTTCAGCATCAGCTTTATTAAGCTATTGCATTTTGCATTGGTTTTTGTCCTGCTGTCAATACACCAGGCCGCAGGGTGTCCCAAACCACCAAGTGGCACCCTGTTATACTAAATAAGCGTCTACAACCTCAGCTTTATTAAGTTATTGCATTTTGAATTGGTTTTGGTCTGCTTTAAATACACCAGGCCGCAGGGTATCCCAAGCCTGCACGTTGCACCCTATCTGTTATACTAAATAAGCGTTGTTCAGCATTAGCTTTATTAAGCTTAAGCCTATCTGTTATACTAAATACACTTGTTCATCCTTCTTCAGCTGAATCAAACTATTGCATTTTGAATTGGTTTTTGTTCTGCTGCCAAAATACTAGGCCGCAGGGTATCCCAAAAAACTGCACTTTGCAGCCTATCTGTTATACTAAATATGCTTGTTGATCCCTCTGCAGCTTAAGCAAACTATTGCATTTTGAATTGGTTCTTGGCCTGCTGCCAAAACACTAGGCCGCAGGGTATCTCATATTGCCAATTTTCATAGTATCTGGTGCAGAGAATCAGTTCCTCACTTTATTTAGCTTCTTCTTTTTAAAGTAAACACATTTTTTATCGTACCTATTGCGCATTTCAAATACATAAAAATGTCTGGCAGACAAGTGCAAGGATGTTCAAAGAGGAGTGGCAGAGGCCAAAATTCAGCAGGCAGAGGTCGCAGCAGACTAGGAGCGAGTGGCAGCAGAAGTCACGGTGAGAGACCTGATCTGCCAGTATCTGCTAGTGGTCGTGTCTCCACCAGTAACACATCTGCCGTGGTAGATTGGTTAACACGCTCATCAACATCATCACAAGTTACATCTGAGACCCCCAGTCTAGGGTCGGTAGGTTCCTCTGACACAACCCTGAGTTGGCATGCCCCGAGAGCAGTCCCTGTCCTCCCATTGCCTCTGTCCTACACCGTTCCCTCCCACAGCGACGTATCCTATGCTTTGGGTTCAGCTCCACTCTTTAGTGAGGAGGACGATCAGATAGAGGACAGTCAGCAGCTACTGCCCAGCCAAGAAATGGAGGTGGCTTCTTTAGCTAGGCAGACAAATAGTGATGTGGACAGTGTCGTGGGTGTTGCGAGCGTTCCAGCTCCTGTGCCAGACACTGTTGAGGAAACCGAGAACATCAGTGACGTGCAGCCACAACTCGGTGATGATGATGATGATGAAGCCGATCGCACTTGGGAGCCGAGTGATGAAGGGGCTTCATCGTCATCATCAGGAGCAGGGGCGCAGGTTGCCTCGGAGTCAGCAGCTGAGGCAGCAAGGTGTTAGCAGCATGGTTGGCAGTCAGCATGGGGGCACAATTGTAAAGCCTGGAGCCAAACGAGGCCGGGGTCGGGGTAGAGCACCTGCTGCGCGGCAGACTACCTTATCGGGAGGTAGTGGAGCAGGGGTTCCTGGAGTTGGCGACAGTAGCAGTGAATCAGTGAGGCCTGTTGGTGGGAAAAGTAGCTACTCGGCAGTGTGGCAGTTTTTCCTGAAGCATCCGCAGGAGGGTAACATGGCGACATGCAAGATATGTAGGCAGAAGGTGAAGCGTGGCCAGGGCCCAAATGTTGGCACCACCGCCCTGCGTCAACATATGATGCAGCACCATAAAGCGGCCTGGGAGAACCGAGGCTCCGAAGAGGTGGTCCAGCCTGCTTCCTCACCAAGTGGCACGCCGCTCCCAATTTCTGCCAGCCAAGGCTCCAGCACCTCAGCCGAAGGCAGCTGTGTGTCATACCCATCCTCTGTCGCTCCTCCTCCTCCAAGTCATGCATCCCGTCAGCAATCCATCAGCAAAGCCATGTCCAAGAGACAGCAGTATGCGTCGACTCATCCTACGGCGCAGAAGCTGAATGTGCTCCTGTCCAAGTTGCTGGTGCTGCAGTCGCTCTCTTTTCAGGTGGTGGACTCTGCACCTTTCAGAGAACTGATGGCTTGTGCTGAGCCGAGGTAGAGAGTCCCAAGCCGTCATTTCTTTGCCAAGAAGGCAGTACCAGCGCTGCACCCTTTTGCTGAACAGAAGGTGGGCAAGTCCTTGAGCCTGTCGGTGTGTAGCAAAGTGCATGGCAGCGCCAACGTCTGGAGCTGTAACTATGGTCAGGGACAGTACATGTCGTTTACGGCCCACTGAGTAGGCAGCAACTTGGACCGGTCACGCCGCTTCGGCCTCCCCGCTCCCTGCCCGTTGGGCCTGTGACACCGTGCGACTCGGCCTTCTCATCCTCCGCCATCTCCTCACCCTCCACTGTAGGCTCAAGTCTCAGTGCCCCTCCAGTCTACCATGTGTGCAGGGCATGGAGGTGTCAAGCTGTGCTTCACATGGTTTGTCTTGGCGAACGGAGTCAAACAGGGGAGGAACTGGTAAAATTTATTCATCAGCAAATCCAAACATGGCTTACTCCAAGAAAATTTAAAATGGGAATCATGGTTACCGACAATGGGAAGAACATTTTGTCTGCGCAGCACCAAGGAAGCCTGACCCATGCCCCCTGTCTTCCCCCCATCTGCAAGACATCCTAACAACTTCAAGGAAACTTTGCATGCACTTCAGCCACTCATACACCGCCAAACACACCCTTCTTGAGCTACAGCGTCAGAGCGGTATCCCCCAACATAGTCTAATTTGCGATGTTTCCACCCATTGGAATTCCACCCTTCACATGTTGGACCGAATATATGAACAGAGAAAAGCCATCACGGATTTCCTGATGATCCAAGCGGATAGGGGGACTCCCCTGTGTAACTTCAATGTCAACCAGTGGCAGCTCATACGTGACACCTGCCGTTTGCTCAGGCCCTTTGAGGAAGCCACTTTATTTGTGAGTCGCCAGGATTACGGAATGAACGACGTGATTCAACTGCTTCATGTACTACAGCACATGTTGGAAACCATGGCTGGTCAGGGCACTGGAGACATGGTGTCTACATCTTACGGCCACATGAACCCCGTTGGAGCTGAACTGGAGGAGGAGGAGGAGGAAGAGGAGGAGGAGGGGCACAGTGAAGCACAGTTTAGGCTTGGCGAAAAGGCTGGTTTATCTAGTCAGCGGACAGGAGAGGAGGAGCAGCCAGAGGAGCTAGAGCAGTAGTCCTCAAACTTCCTCCTCAAGGGCCGAGACAGGCCAGGTTTTGCAGCTCTCCAAGCTACACCACAGGTGAATTAACTGGTGCTCAGACAGAGCTATAGCCCTAATTATTACATCTGTGCATCAGCATAGAGAGCTGCAAAACCTGGCCTGTCTCGGCCCTTGAGGAGGAAGTTTGAGGACTACTGAGTTAGAGGATTTTGAGGAAGGCGAGACAGAGGACCCGGACACGCCGTGGCAGTATGTAGTGGAGATGGAGACAGGTAGTCCCTCCGAGTCACTTGCGCAAATGGCAGGAAGCATGCTCACGTGCTTGCGTAGTGACCCCAGAATTGTTTCCATTTGTCGGCGGGATGACTTCTGGCTGTCCACCTTATTGGACCCTCCCTTCCGGCACAAAATGGGGGCATTTTTTAAACCCGCCGAGAGGGAGGACAAACTGAACTACTACAAAGACATTCTGCTTAGTCAGCTGGCCGATGCCTATCTGCACCATGGTCCATACTCTCGCAGATCTGACTTGGGGGGACCTCTGCACTCACCTTCCACTGCCATGCCTGCTGGGGGGGTTGGCAGGAGCAGCAGCAGCAGCTCCATCAGCAGCAGCCTCAGCCTAGATTCAGCATGGTGCCAGGTTTTACACTTTCCAAATGGTGCAAAACATATTTATGTCTTTAGACCAATTTTTGGCCTCCTGCTGATGCCAACTTCAGGGTGTGCTTTCAGCCAATTTTTGGCCTCCTGCTGCTGATGCTGCCAACTCCAGGGTGTCTTTCAAGCAATGTTTGGGCTCCTGCTTATGCTGCTGCCAACTCCAGGGTGTGCCTTCCAGCTCACGTTTGTGCTCCTGCTGCTGCCAACTTCAGGGTGCCTTCCAGCCAATTTCTGGGTACCTGCTGCTGCTGCTGCCAACTCCAGGGTGTGTCAGTCAATTTTGGGCTCCTGCTGCTGCTGCCAACTCCAGGGTGTCTTTCAAGCAATGTTTGTGCTCCTGCTGCTGCTGCTTGCAACTCCAGGGTGTCATTCAGCCAGTTGTTGGACTCCTGCAGCCAAATCCAGTGTCTCTTTAAAGGAATGTTTGGGCTCCTGCTGCTGCTGCTCCTGCTGCTGCTGCTGCTTGCAACTGCAGGGTGTGATTCATCCAATCTTTGAGCTCCTGCAGCCAACTCCAGTGTCTCTTTAAAGCAATGTTTGGGCTCCTACTGCTGCTGCTCTTACTGCTGCTGCTTGCAACTACAGGGTGTGATTCATCCAATTTTTGGGCTCCTGCAGCCAACTCCAGTGTCTCTTTAAAGCAATGTTTGGGCTCCTGAAGCTCCTGCTGCTTGCAACTCCAGGATGTGATTCATCCAATTTTTGGGCTCCTGCAGCCAACTCCAGTGTCTCTGCAAAGCAATGTTTGGGCTCCTGCTGCTGCTGCTTGCAACTCCAGGGTGTGATTCATCCAATTTTTTGGGCTCCTGCAGCCAACTCCAGTGTCTCTTTAAAGCAATGTTTGGGCTCCTGCTGCTGCTGCTCCTGCTGCTGCTGCTTGCAAATCCAGGGTGTGATTCATCCAATTTTTGGGCTCCTGCAGCCAACTCCAGTGTCTCTTTAAAGCAATGTTTGGGCTCCTGCTGCTGCTGCTTGCAACTCCAGGGTGTGATTCATCCAATTTTTGGGCTCCTGCAGCCAACTCCAGTGTCTCTTTAAAGCAATGTTTGGGCTCCTGCTGCTGCTTGCAACTCCAGGGTGTGATTCATCCAATTTTTGGGCTCCTGCAGCCAACTCCAGTGTCTCTTTAAAGCAATGTTTGGGCTTCCGCTGCTGCTGCTGCTGCTTGCAACTCCATGGTGTGATTCATCCAATTTTTGGGCTCCTGCAGCCAACTCCAGTGTCTCTTTAAAGCAATGTTTGGGCTCCTGCTGCTGCTGCTACTTGCAACTCCGGGTGTGATTCATCCAATTTTTGGGCTCCTGCAGCCAAATTCAGTGTCCCTTTAATGTTATGTTTGGGCTCCTGCTCCTGCTGCTGCAGCTCCTGCTGCTGCTTGCAACTCCAGGCTGTGATGCATCCAATTTTTGGGCTCCTGCAGCCAACTCCAGTGTCTCTTTATAGCAATGTTTGGGCTCCTGCTGCTGCTGCTCCTGCTGCTGCTGCTTGCAACTCCAGGGTGTGATTCATCCAATTTTTGGGCTCCTGCAGCAAACTCCAGTGTCTCTTTAAAGCAATGTTTGGGCTCCTGCTCCTGCTGCTGCTGCTCCTGCTGCTGCTGCTTGCAACTCCAGCTGCTGCTGCTCCTGCTGCTGCTGCTTGCAACTTCAGGGTGTGATTCAGCCAATTTTTGGGCTCCTGCAGCCAACTCCAGTGTCTTTTTAAAGAAATGTTTGGGCTCCTGCTCCTGCTGCTGCTTGCAACTGCAGGGTGTGATTCATCCAATCTTTGGGCTCCTGCAGCCAACTCCAGTGTCTCTTTAAAGCAATGTTTGTGCTCCTGCTGCTGCTGCTCTTGCTGCTGCTGCTTGCAACTCCAGGGTGTGATTCATCCAATTTTTGGGCTCCTGCAGCCAACTCCAGTGTCTCTTTAAAGCAATGTTTGGGCTCCTGCTGCTCCTGCTGCTTGCAACTGCAGGGTGTGATTCATCCAATTTTTGGGTTCCTGCAGCCAACTCCAGTGTCTCTTTAAAGCAATGTTTGGGCTTCTGCTGCTCCTGCTGCTTGCAACTCCGGGGTGTGATTCATCCAATTTTTGGGCTCCTGCAGCCAACTGCAGTGTCTCTTTAAAGCAATGTTTGGGCTCCTGCTGCTGCTTGCAACTCCAGGGTGTGATTCGTCCAATTTTTGGGCTCCTGCAGCCAACTCCAGTGTCTCTTTATAGCAATGTTTGGGCTCCTGCTGCTGCTGCTCCTGCTGCTGCTTGCAACTCCAGGGTGTGATTCATCCAATTTTTGGGCTCCTGCAGCAAACTCCAGTGTCTCTTTAAAGCAATGTTTGGGCTCCTGCCGCTGCTGCTGCTGCTGCTGCTGCTTACAACTTCAGGGTGTGATTCATCCAATTTTTGGGCTCCTGCATCCAACTCCAGTGTCTCTTTAAAGCAATGTTTGGGCTCCTGCTCCTGCTGCTTCTGCTCCTGCTGCTGCTGCTTGCAACTACAGGGTGTGATTCAGCCAATTTTTGGGCTCCTGCAGCCAAATCCAGTGTCTCTTTAAAGTAATGTTTGGGCTCCTTCTCCTGCTGCTGCTGCTCCTACTGCTGCTGCTTGCAACTCCAGGGTGTGATTCAGCCAATTTTTGGGCTCCTGCAGCCAACTCCAGTGTCTCTTTAAAGCAATGTTTGGGCTCCTGCTGCTGCTGCTCCTGCTGCTGCTGCTTGCAACTCCAGGGTGTGATTCATCCAATTTTTGGGCTCCTGCAGCCAACTCCAGTGTCTTTTTAAAGAAATGTTTGGGCTCCTGCTCCTGCTGCTGCTTGCAACTGCAGGGTGTGATTCATCCAATCTTTGGGCTCCTGCAGCCAACTCCAGTGTCTCTTTAAAGCAATGCTTGTGCTCCTGTTGCTGCTGCTCTTGCTGCTGCTGCTTGCAACTCCAGGGTGTGATTCATCCAATTTTTGGGCTCCTACAGCCAACTCCAGTGTCTCTTTAAAGCAATGTTTGGGCTCCTGCTGCTCCTGCTGCTTGCATCTGCAGGGTGTGATTCATCCAAGTTTTGGGTTCCTGCAGCCAACTCCAGTGTCTCTTTAAAGCAATGTTTGGGCTTCTGCTGCTCCTGCTACTTGCAACTCCGGGGTGTGATTCATCCAATTTTTGGGCTCCTGCAGCCAACTGCAGTGTCTCTTTAAAGCAATGTTTGGGCTCCTGCTGCTGCTTGCAACTCCAGGGTGTGATTCGTCCAATTTTTGGGCTCCTGCAGCCAACTCCAGTGTCTCTTTAAAGCAATGTTTGGGCTCCTGCTGCTCCTGCTGCTTGCAACTCCAGGGTGTGATTTATCCAATTTTTGGGTTCCTGCAGCCAACTCCAGTGTCTCTTTAAAGCAATGTTTGGGCTCCTGCTGCTCCTGCTGCTTGCAACTCCAGGGTGTGATTCATCCAATTTTTGGGCTCCTGCAGCCAACTGCAGTGTCTCTTTAAAGCAATGTTTGGGCTCCTGCTGCTGCTTGCAACTCCAGGGTGTGATTCGTCCAATTTTTGGGCTCCTGCAGCCAACTCCAGTGTCTCTTTAAAGCAATGTTTGGGCTCCCGCTGCTGCTGCTGCTTGCAACTCCAGGGTGTGATTCATCCAATTTTTGGGTTCCTGCAGCCAACTCCAGTGTCTCTTTAAAAAAATGTTTGGGCTCCTGCTGCTCCTGCTGCTTGCAACTCCAGGGTGTGATTCATACAATTTTTGGGCTCCTGCAGCCAACTGCAGTGTCTCTTTAAAGCAATGTTTGGGCTCCTGCTGCTGCTTGCAACTCCAGGGTGTGATTCGTCCAATTCTTGGGCTCCTGCAGCCAACTCCAGTGTCTCTTTAAAGCAATGTTTGGGCTCCCGCTGCTGCTGCTGCTTGCAACTCCAGGGTGTGATTCATCCAATTTTTGGGCTCCTGCAGCCAACTCCAGTGTCTTTTTAAAGCAATGTTTGGGCTCCTGCAGCCAACTGCAGTGTCTCTTTAAAGCAATGTTTGGGCTCCTGCTGCTGCTTGCAACTCCAGGGTGTGATTCGTCCAATTTTTGGGCTCCTGCAGCCAACTCCAGTGTCTCTTTAAAGCAATGTTTGGGCTCCTGCTGCTCCTGCTGCTTGCAACTCCAGGGTGTGATTCATCCAATTTTTGGGTTCCTGCAGCCAACTCCAGTGTCTCTTTAAAGCAATGTTTGGGCTCCTGCTGCTCCTGCTGCTTGCAACTCCAGGGTGTGATTCATCCAATTTTTGGGCTCCTGCAGCCAACTGCAGTGTCTCTTTAAAGCAATGTTTGGGCTCCTGCTGCTGCTTGCAACTCCAGGGTGTGATTCGTCCAATTTTTGGGCTCCTGCAGCCAACTCCAGTGTCTCTTTAAAGCAATGTTTGGGCTCCCGCTGCTGCTGCTGCTTGCAACTCCAGGGTGTGATTCATCCAATTTTTGGGTTCCTGCAGCCAACTCCAGTGTCTCTTTAAAAAAATGTTTGGGCTCCTGCTGCTCCTGCTGCTTGCAACTCCAGGGTGTGATTCATACAATTTTTGGGCTCCTGCAGCCAACTGCAGTGTCTCTTTAAAGCAATGTTTGGGCTCCTGCTGCTGCTTGCAACTCCAGGGTGTGATTCGTCCAATTCTTGGGCTCCTGCAGCCAACTCCAGTGTCTCTTTAAAGCAATGTTTGGGCTCCCGCTGCTGCTGCTGCTTGCAACTCCAGGGTGTGATTCATCCAATTTTTGGGCTCCTGCAGCCAACTCCAGTGTCTTTTTAAAGCAATGTTTGGGCTCCTGCTGCTGCTGCTACTACTTGCAACTCCGGGGTGTGATTCATCCAATTTTTTGGGCTCCTGCAGCCAAATCCATTGTCCCTTTAATGTTATGTTTGGGCTCCTGCTCCTGCTGCTGCTGCTCCTGCTGCTGCTTGCAACTCCAGGGTGTGATTCATCCAATTTTTGGGCTCCTACAGCCAACTCCAGTGTCTCTTTATAGCAATGTCTGGGCTCCTGCTGCTGCTGCTTGCAACTCCTGGGTGTGATTCATCCAATTTTTGGGCTCCTGCAGCCAACTCCAGTGTCTCTTTAAAGCAATGTTTGGGCCCCTGCTGCTGCTGCTGCTGCTCCTGCTGCTGCTGCTTGCAACTCCAGGGTGTGATTCATCCAATTTTTGGGCTCCTGCAGCCAACTCCAGTGTCTCTTTAAAGCAATGTTTGGGCTCCTGCTGCTGCTGCTGCAGCTTGCAACTCCAGGGTGTGATTCAGCCAATTTTTGGGCTCCTGCAGCCAAATCCAGTGTCTCTTTAAAGTAATGTTTGGGCTCCTGCTTATGCTGCTGCCAACTCCAGGGTGTGCCTTCCAGCTCATGTTTGTGCTCCTGCTGCTGCCAACTTCAGGGTGCCTTCCAGCCAATTTCTGGGCTCCGGCTGCTGCTGCCAACTCCAGGGTGTCTTTCAAGCAATGTTTGTGCTCCTGCTGCTGCTGCTTGCAACTCCAGGGTGTCATTCAGCCAATTCTTGGACTCCTGCAGCTAAATCCAGTGTCTCTTTAAAGGAATGTTTGGGCTCCTGCTGCTGCTGCTCCTGCTGCTGCTTGCAACTTCAGGGTGTGATTCATCCAATTTTTGGGCTCCTGCAGCCAACTCCAGTGTCTCTTTAAAGCAATGTTTGGGCTCCTGCTGCTCCTGCTGCTTGCAACTGCAGGGTGTGATTCATCCAATTTTTGGGCTCCTGCAGCCAACTCCAGTGTCTCTTTAAAGCAATGTTTGGGCTCCTGCTGCTGCTGCTCCTGCTGCTGCTGCTGCTTGCAACTCCAGGGTGTGATTCATCCAATTTTTGGGCTCCTGCAGCCAACTCCAGTGTCTCTTTAAAGCAATGTCTGGGCGCCCGCTGCTGCTGCTGCTTGCAACTCCGGGGTGTGATTCATCCAATTTTTGGGCTCCTGCAGCCAACTCCAGTGTCTCTTTAAAGCAATGTTTGGGCTCCTGCTGCTGCTACTTGCAGCTCCGGGGTGTGATTCATCCAATTTTTGGGCTCCTGCAGCCAAATCCATTGTCCCTTTAATGTTATGTTTGGGCTCCTGCTCCTGCTGCTGCTTGCAACTCCAGGGTGTGATTCATCCAATTTCTGGGCTCTTGCAGCCAACTCCAGTGTCTCTTTATAGCAATGTTTGGGCTCCTGCTACTGCTACTGCTGCTGCTGCTGCTGCTGCTCCTGCTGCTGCTTGCAACTCCTGGGTGTGATTCATCCAATTTTTGGGCTCCTGCAGCAAACTCCAGTGTCTCTTTAAAGCAATGTTTGGGCTCCTGCTGCTGCTGCTGCTGCTGCTCCTGCTGCTGCTGCTTGCAACTCCAGGGTGTGATTCATCCAATTTTTGGGCTCCTGCAGCCAACTCCAGTGTCTCTTTAAAGCAATGTTTGGGCTCCTGCTCCTGCTGCTGCTGCTCCTGCTGCTGCTGCTTGACACTCCAGGGTGTGATTCAGCCAATTTTTGGGCTCCTGCAGCCAACTCCAGTGTCTCTTTAAAGTAATGTTTGGGCTCCTTCTCCTGCTGCTGTTGCTCCTGCTGCTGCTGCTTGCAACTCCAGGGTGTGATTCAGCCAATTTTTGTGCTCCTGCAGCCAACTCCAGTATCTCTTTAAAGCAATGTTAGGGCTCCTGCTGCTGCTGCTTGCAACTCCAGGGTGTGATTCATCCAATTTTTGGGCTCCTGCAGCCAACTCCAGTGTCTCTTTAAAGCAATGTTCGGGCTCCTGCTGCTGCTTGCAACTCCTGGGTGTGATTCATCCAATTTTTGGGCTCCTGCAGCCAACTCCAGTGTCTCTTTAAAGCAATGTTTGGGCTCCGGCTCCTGCTGATGCTGCTCCTGCTGCTGCTGCTGCTTTCAACTCCGGGGTGTGATTCATCCAATTTTGGGCTCCTGCAGCCAAATCCAGTGTCTCTTTAAAGCAATGTTTGGGCTCCTGCTCCTGCTGCTGCTTGCAACTGCAGGGTGTGATTCATCCAATCTTTGGGCTCCTGCAGCCAACTCCAGTGTCTCTTTAAAGCAATGTTTGGGCTCCTGCTGCTCCTGCTGCTTGCAACTCCAGGGTGTGATTCATCCAATTTTTGGGCTCCTGCAGCCAACTCCAGTGTCTCTTTAAAACAATGTTTGGGCTCCTGCTGCTGCTTGCAACTCCAGTGTGTGATTCGTCCAATTTTTGGGCTCCTGCAGCCAACTCCAGTGTCTCTTTAAAGCAATGTTTGGGCTCCTGCTGCTGCTGCTTTCAACTCCAGGGTGTGATTAATCCAATTTTGGGCTCCTGCAGCCAACTCCAGTGTCTCTTTAAAGCAATGTTTGGGCTCCCGCTGCTGCTGCTTGCAACTCCAGGGTGTGATTCATCCAATTTTTGGGCTCCTGCATCCAACTCCAGTGTCTCTTTAAAGCAATGTTTGGGCTCCTGCTGCTGCTGCTGCTACTTGCAACTCCGGGGTGTGATTCATCCAATTTTTGGGCTCCTGCAGCCAAATCCATTGTCCCTTTAATGTTATGTTTGGGCTCCTCCTCCTGCTGCTGCTCCTGCTGCTGCTTGCAACTCCAGGGTGTGATTCGTCCAATTTTTGGGCTCCTGCAGCCAACTCCAGTGTCTCTTTAAAGCAATGTTTGGGCTCCTGCTGCTGCTGCTCCTGCTGCTGCTGCTTGCAACTCCAGGGTGTGATTCATCCAATTTTTGGGCTCCTGCAGCCAACTCCAGTGTCTCTTTAAAGCAATTTTTGTGCTCCTGCTGCTGCTGCTTTTGCTGCTGCTGCTTGCAACTCCAGGGTGTGATTCAGCCAATTTTTGGGCTCCTGCAGCCAAATCCAGTGTCTCTTTAAAGTAATGTTTGGGCTCCTTCTCCTGCTGCTGCTGCTCCTGCTGCTGCTGCTGCTTGCAACTGCAGGGTGTGATTTATCCAATCTTTGGGCTCCTGCAGCCAACTCCAGTGTCTCTTTAAAGCAATGTTTGGGCACCTGCTGCTGCTGCTCTTGCTGCTGCTGCTTGCAACTCCAGGGTGTGATTCATCCAATTTTTGGGCTCCTGCAGCCAACTCCAGTGTCTCTTTAAAGCAATGTTTGGGCTCCTGCTGCTCCTGCTGCTTGCAACTCCAGGGTGTGATTCATCCAATTTTTGGGCTCCTGCAGCCAACTCCAGTGTCTCTTTAAAGCAATGTTTGGGCTCCTGCTGCTCCTGCTGCTTGCAACTCCAGGGTGTGATTCATCCAATTTTTGGGCTCCTGCAGCCAACTGCAGTGTCTCTTTAAAACAATGTTTGGGCTCCTGCTGCTGCTTGCAACTCCAGGGTGTGATTCGTCCAATTTTTGGGCTCCTGCAGCCAACTCCAGTGTCTCTTTAAAGCAATGTTTGGGCTCCTGCTGCTCCTGCTGCTGCTGCTTTCAACTCCAGGGTGTGATTAATCCAATTTTGGGCTCCTGCAGCCAACTCCAGTGTCTCTTTAAAGCAATGTTTGGGCTCCTGCTGCTGCTACTTGCAACTCCGGGGTGTGATTCATCCAATTTTTGGGCTCCTGCAGCCAAATCCATTGTCCCTTTAATGTTATGTTTCGGCTCCTGCTCCTGCTGCTGCTCCTGCTGCTGCTTGCAACTCCAGGGTGTGATTCATCCAATTTTTGGGCTCCTGCAGCCAACTCCAGTGTCTCTTTAAAGCAATATTTGGGCTCCTGCTGCTGCTGCTCCTGCTGCTGCTGCTTGCAACTCCAGGGTGTGATTCATCCAATTTTTGGGCTCCTGCAGCCAACTCCAGTGTCTCTTTAAAGTAATGTTTGGGCTCCTTCTCCTGCTGCTGCTTCTCCTGCTGCTGCTGCTTGCAACTCCAGGGTATGTTTCAGTCCATTTTTGGGCTCCTGCAGCCAACTCCAGTGTCTCTTTAAAGCAATGTTTGGGCTCCTGCTGCTGCTGCTCTTGCTGCTGCTGCTTTCAACTCCAGGGTGTGATTCATCCAATTTTTGGGCTCCTGCAGCCAACTCCAGTGTCTCTTTAAAGCAATGTTTGGGCTCCTGCTGCTGCTGCTGCTTGCTACTCCAGGGTGTGATTCATCCAATTTTTGGGCTCCTGCAGCCAACTCCAGTGTCTCTTTAAAGCAATGTTTGGGCTCCGGCTCCTGCTGATGCTGCTCCTGCTGCTGCTGCTGCTTGCAACTCCAGGGTGTGATTCATCCAATTTTTGGGCTCCTGCAGCCAACTCCAGTGTCTCTTTAAAGCAATGTTTGGGCTCCTGCTCCTGCTGCTGGAGCTCCTGCTGCTGCTTGCAACTCCAGGGTGTGATTCATCCAATTTTTGGGCTCCTGCAGCCAACTCCAGTGTCTCGTTAACCCTTTAAGTGCCAGCCTACCTGGAGTTTTTGTTACGCTTTGTTGCCAGACCATTTTTCACTATTTTGCACTATGCATGTTCAACTGTGATTTTTGAAGGGATTTCCAGGGATTTCCCAGAAAAATTGTATATAGTTTTTTTCAGCAGAGTCTGGGCTTTAACATGAAATGTCTTGTTTGTCATTTTTTAAGTGTATTCTTAATATTTTGGGGTGAGATATGTGCAAAAAAATCAAAAAAAATCTATTTTTTACAATTTGTAGTGTTTTTTGTAATAAAAAATGTAAGTTTGTCAATAAAATCTTATTGCGTGTGAAATCCCAATTTCTCCCGGTTACAACGGCACCACATATGTATTGGTAGATGCCCTTTCCTGCCCAGGAGACTCCCCCAAACTGAAACAGCGCTTTAGGGGATTTTCAGATCAAATACAGCTATGCTAAGCACTATGTGCACCTTGCAGTTTTTCAATAAAAACAGCCCTTTACATTTGAAATACCCCCCACAAACTATATATTCTCTGGAAGTACACACCTCAATCTTTTTAGGCATACCAGGCTTGTTGATGTTGCCACAATTTTCTGGAAGTTCTCCCTCAATGTATTCTTTGGTTACACAAAACTTCCCTAAAAAAGGATAAAAAAGCAGAATCAAAGCCACATTTTTCTAAAGAAAACTATAAGCAAACAAGAAAAAACAGGTTAATCTAAAAAAGCAACATCCCCCGAACAGAACGATACCCAACATGCATAGCTACTGTCAAGGGAAGAGTTGCCAAACACCCCAAAGTAAAGCTTGGGGAGACGGTAATTTTGCTTGAAAATTTCAGCTCTGCAGACAAAGTGGCACCTTGCGCTTTTTCTACCAAGACAACCCTTTACATTTGGAATACCCACCACAAACCATATATTTTCTGAAAGTACACATGATAAGCTTTCTAAGCATACCCAGCATGTTGTAGTGGGCCCATCTTTCTGGAAGTAATCCCTCAAAGAATTCGTTGGTCGCACAGGGTTTCCTTAAAAAATGTATAATAAAGCAGAATAAAAAATGAGTTTTTCTAAAATATCAATATGCAAACAAGAAAAAACAAGCTAAATCTGAAAGCGCAAAATACCCCGAGCAGAACGATACCCAACATGCATAGGTACTACTAACCCTTTTAACTGCCAGCCTACTTTAGGCTTTGTCACCCTCTCTTGACAGGTCATTTTTCACCATTTTACGCTATGCTTAACTGTGATTTTTGCAGGAATTTCCAGGAAAATCATATATTTTTTTTTTGCGGCAGAGTTTAGGCTTTAACATGAAATGTCTTGTTTGTAATTTTTTTACTGTTTTTTTTTTAATATTTTTGAGTAAATTAAACAAAACAAAATAAAAAATTTTTTTTTAGAAAATTATCTCCTTTATTTCAAATAAAACATTTGTTTTATTAAAGAAAACCATATTGCATGTGAAAGCCCCATTTCTCCCGATTACAACGGTACCACATGTGTATCGGTAGCCCCCTGTTACTGTTCAGAAGACCCCCCCAAACTGAAAAAACATTTTATAACATGTAAAAATAAAATACAACTACAATCCACACTATAAAGGGTTAAATCAAGAAAAAAAATCGGTGTGGGGTTCCCCTTCCTGGGGGGGAGGTAACCCCCATTTTTTTTATTTTAAGAGTTAAAAACCCTTAATAATTCCCATAAAAATGACATGGGGTCCCCCCTATCCAGCATAAGTAGCCCAGGGATCAGCTATGCAGGGATTGTAGAACAGGGCGCAGGGGCCAGCTTTGGTGTCCCCCCGCCCTGCCAAGTACAAGCCAGCACCGCCTAAATCAGCCCGGGCCCTTCTGCCCCCCCTGGGCTTCGGGGAGGCAGGTAATAGGGGGGCCGGGGTTAATGGCAAGTCACCCGCTAGCCGCAGGTCACTTGACAGCCCTCGAGCCTTGTGAACTGGTACAGGGGTCTCATGGACTCCTTACAAGTTCACAATGGGTTAAAGTGGACCAACACCCAGGGCTGATCGGCCCCGGAATCTATAAGATTCCTGGACCGTTCTATTCCCTCCCCCTGGGGCATCCAAAATCGGGATGCCCCCCTGTGTGAAACCCCCCGGAACACCTGCTACCACTTACTTGAATCCGGTCCTACGGCGCATGCGCGGGCCGCATCCCCGCTATCCCTCTAGCAGGACGCGTGCCCAGGCCGAATATTTATGAATGGCCGCCGCGGGCACGCTCCCTGTTAGAGGGAAGTGGGGGATGCGGCCGCCAGCACGCTCAGAGCGGCTGAGCTTAGATGTCTCTTAGACGTCCATAACTCAGCCGCTCTGAGCGCGCTGATTGGACGAGCGGCCGCGCATGCGCCGTAGGACCCGGGTAAGGTGAGTTATTGTGGGTGATCGGGGGGGTTTTACGCAGCGGGGCATCCCCAATCGGGATGCCCCAGGGGAAAGGACCAATACCCAGGGAAGTCAAAATCCTGGGTGTTGATCCACTTAAAATGTAAAAAAAAAAAACACACCACACCACAAAATGCTGGAAGCATTTATTACCAGCTGGGTGACAGGACATAAGGGGTTAATTAAAAAAAAATTGACATAGGGTCCCCCCTCCCAGGGTGGGAGACCCCTTTTTTTTGGAATTTTAAGGGTTAAAAACCCTTAAAAATCCCAAAAAAAAAATGACGTAGGGTCCCCCCTACCCAGCGTTACCGACCCGGGCCAGCTATGGGGGCTTGTAGAACAGGCCCACATAGCCATAGTGGCCCGGGCCCTTCTGCCCCCCCCTGGCCTTTGGGGAGGCAGGTAATGGGGGCTGGGGGTTAATGGCAAGTCACCCGCTAGCCCGCAGGTGACTTGCCAGACCCAGAGCCTTGTGAGCTGGTACAGGGGTCTGATAGACCCCTTACCAGCTCACAAAGGGTTAACTGTAAAAAAAAAAAACACACACACAAAATGATTTTATTAAAAAAAAAAACATTTTTTTACTGTACTTACCTCCGATTGCAAGCTCTTGTCCCTCACCGCTCTGATGACAGATGCCGGTGATCGGCATCCAGAGAAGGGGGGGCAGGAGATCAGAGGATCTCCTGCCACCTCCTTCCAGGTTGCCGATCACCGGCATCTGACAGCTGAGAACGCTGAAGCCGGTGATCGGGACCTGGATGACGTCCAAAAGGGGCGGGGCTTGACGGGAGACGGAACGGGGTGACGTCATAGCCCCCATAGCCCCCATAGCGGGGCTTAGCGGCAAGATGGCGGCCGCCATCGGGAAGAAGAGAGGAGAGAGCCTCCCGGGCTCTCTCCTGAAGATCTTAAAGGGGAGACCCGGCCGAATCAAACGAGGGGTCAGGTGAGTGTCTTTTTTTTTTTTTTTGGCCAGTTAGCAGGGGGGAAAGCCAGGTACGTAAAATTTACGTAGCTGGCGTTTAATGACAGGAGAGGCAGCTACGTGAATTTTACGTAGCTGGCGTTTAAAGGGTTAAAGTAATATTCGGGCTCCTGCTGCTGCTGCTTGCAACTCCAGGGTGTGATTCATCCAATTTTTGGCCTCCTGCAGCCAACTCCAGTGTCTCTTTAAAGTAATGTTTGGACTCCTGCTGCTGCTGCTCCTGCTGCTGCTGCTTGCAACTCCAGGGTGTGAGTCATACAATTTTTGGGCTCCTGTAGCCAACTCCAGTGTCTCTTTAAAGCAATGTTTGGGCTCCTGCTGCTCCTGCTGCTGCTGCTTGCAACTCCAGGGTGTGAGTCATCCAATTTTTGGGCTCCTGCAGCCAACTCCAGTATCTCTTTAAAGCAATGTTCGGGCTCCTGCTGCTGCTGCTCCTGCTGCTCCTGCTTGCAACTCCAGGGTGTGATTCATCCACTTTTTGGGCTCCTGCAGCCAACTCCAGTGTCTCTTTAAAGCAATGTTTGGGCTCCTGCTCCTGTTCCTGCTGCTGCTTGCAACTCCAGGGTGTGATTCATCCAATTTTTGGGCTCCTGCAGCCAACTCCAGTGTCTCTTTAAAGCAATGTTTGGGCTCCTTCTGCTGCTGCTGCTGTGCCTGCTGCTGCTGCTTGCAACTCCAGGGTGTGATTCATCCAATTTTTGGGGTCCTGCAGCCAACTCCAGTGTCTCTTTAAAGCAATGTTTGGGCTCCTGCTCCTGCTCCTGCTGCTGGAGCTCCTGCTGCTGCTGTTGCTTGCAACTCCAGGGTGTGATTCATCCAATTTTTGGGCTCCTGCAACCAACTCCAGTGTCTCTTTAAAGTAATGTTTGGGCTCCTGCTGCTGCTGCTTGCAACTCCAGGGTGTGATTCATCCAATTTTTGGCCTCCTGCAGCCAACTCCAGTGTCTCTTTAAAGTAATATTTGGACTCCTGCTGCTGCTTGCAACTTCAGGGTGTGATTCATCCAATTTTTGAGCTCCTGCAGCCAACTCCAGTGTCTCTTTAAAGCAATGTTTGGGCTCCTGCTGCTGCTGCTACTTGCAACTCCGGGGTGTGATTCATCCAATTTTTGGGCACCTGCAGCCAAATCCATTGTCCCTTTAATGTTATGTTTGGGCTCCTGCTCCTGCTGCTGCTGCTCCTGCTGCTGCTTGCAACTCCAGGGTGTGATTCGTCCAATTTTTGGGCTCCTGCAGCCAACTCCAGTGTCTCTTTATAGCAATGTTTGGGCTTCTGCTGCTGTTGCTGCTGCTCCTGCTGCTGCTTGCAACTCCTGGGTGTGAGTCATCCAATTTTTGGGCTCCTGCAGCCAACTCCAGTTTCTCTTTAAAGCAATGTTTGGGCTCCTGCTGCTGCTGCTCCTGCTGCTGCTGCTTGCAACTCCAGGGTGTGATTCATCCAATTTTTGGGCTCCTGCAGCCAACTCCAGTGTCTCTTTAAAGCAATGTTTGGGCTCCTGCTGCTGCTGCTTTTGCTGCTGCTGCTTGCAACTCCAGGGTGTGATTCAGCCAATTTTTGGGCTCCTGCAGCCAAATCCAGTGTCTCTTTAAAGCAATGTTTGGGCTCCTGCTGCTGCTGCTCCTGCTGCTGCTGCTTTCAACTCCAGGGTGTGATTCATCCAATTTTTGGGCTCCTGCAGCCAACTCCAGTGTCTCTTTAAAGCAATGTTTGGGCTCCTGCTGCTGCTGCTTGCTACTCCAGGGTGTGATTCATCCAATTTTTGGGCTCCTGCAGCCAACTCCAGTGTCTCTTTAAAGCAATGTTTGGGCTCCGGCTCCTGCTGATGCTGCTCCTGCTGCTGCTGCTGCTTGCAACTCCAGGGTGTGATTCATCCAATTTTTGGGCTCCTGCAACCAACTCCAATGTCTCTTTAAAGCAATGTTTGGGCTCCTGCTCCTGCTGCTGGAGCTCCTGCTGCTGCTTGCAACTCCAGGGTGTGATTCATCCAATTTTTGGCCTCCTGCAGCCAACTCCAGTGTCTCTTTAAAGTAATGTTCGGGCTCCTGCTGCTGCTGCTTGCAACTCCAGGGTGTGATTCATCCAATTTTTGGCCTCCTGCAGCCAACTCCAGTGTCTCTTTAAAGTAATGTTTGGACTCCTGCTGCTGCTTGCAACTTCAGGGTGTGATTCATCCAATTTTTGGGCTCCTGCAGCAAACTCCAGTGTCTCTTTAAAGCAATATTTGGGCTCCTGCTGCTGCTGCTCCTGCTGCTGCTGCTTGCAACTCCAGGGTGTGAGTCATATAATTTTTGGGCTCCTGTAGCCAACTGCAGTGTCTCTTTAAAGCAATGTTTGGGCTCCTGCTGCTCCTGCTGCTGCTGCTTGCAACTCCAGGGTGTGAATCATCCAATTTTTGGGCTCCTGCAGCCAACTCCAGTGTCTCTTTAAAGCAATGTTCGGGCTCCTGCTGCTGCTGCTCCTGCTGCTCCTGCTTGCAACTCCAGGGTGTGATTCATCCAATTTTTGGGCTCCTGCAGCCAACTCCAGTGTCTCTTTAAAGCAATGTTTGGGCTCCTGCTCCTGTTCCTGCTGCTGCTGCTCCTGCTGCTGCTTGCAACTCCAGGTTGTGATTCATCCAATTTTTGGGCTCCTGCAGCCAACTCCAGTGTCTCTTTAAAGCAATGTTTGGGCTCCTTCTGCTGCTGCTGCTGTGCCTGCTGCTGCTGCTTGCAACTCCAGGGTGTGATTCATCCAATTTTTGGGCTCCTGCAGCCAACTCCAGTGTCTCTTTAAAGCAATGTTTGGGCTCCTGCTCCTGCTGCTGGAGCTCCTGCTGCTGCTGTTGCTTGCAACTCCAGGGTGTGATTCATCCAATTTTTGGGCTCCTGCAGCCAACTCCAGTGTCTCTTTAAAGTAATGTTTGGGCTCCTGCTGCTGCTGCTTGCAACTCCAGGGTGTGATTCATCCAATTTTTGGCCTCCTGCAGCCAACTCCAGTGTCTCTTTAAAGTAATGTTTGGACTCCTGCTGCTGCTTGCAACTTCAGGGTGTGATTCATCCAATTTTTGAGCTCCTGCAGCCAACTCCAGTGTCTCTTTAAAGCAATGTTTGGGCTCCTGCTGCTGCTGCTCCTGCTGCTGCTGCTTGCAACTCCAGGGTGGGAGTCATCCAATTTTTGGGCTTCTGCAGCCAACTCCCGTGTCTCTTTAAAGCAATGTTTGGGCTCCTGCTGCTGCTGCTCCTGCTGCTGCTGCTTGCAACTCCAGGGTGTGAGTCATCCAATTTTTGGGCTCCTGCAGCCAACTCCAATGTCTCTTTAAAGCAATGTTTGGGCTCCTGCTGCTGCTGCTCCTGCTGCTCCTGCTTGCAACTCCAGGGTGTGATTCATCCAATTTTTGGGCTCCTGCAGCCAACTCCAGTGTCTCTTTAAAGCAAAGTTTGGGCTCCTGCTCCTGTTCCTGCTGCTGCTGCTCCTGCTGCTGCTTGCCACTCCAGGGTGTGATTCATTCAATTTTTGGGCTCCTGCAGCCAACTCCAGTGTCTCTTTAAAGCAATGTTTGGGCTCCTTCTGCTGCTGCTGCTGTGCCTGCTGCTGCTGCTTGCAACCCCAGGGTGTGATTCATCCAATTTTGTGCTCCTGCAGCCAAATCCAGTGTCTCTTTAAAGCAATGTTTGGGCTTCTGCTGCTGCTGCTCCTTCTGATGCTGCTGCTTGCAACTCCAGGGTGTGATTCATCCAATTTTTGGGCTCCTGCAGCCAAATCCAGTGTCTCTTTAAAGCAATGTTTGGGCTCCTGCTGCTGCTGCTTGCAACTCCAGGGTGTGATTCAGCTAATTTTTGGGCTCCTGTAGCCAACTGCAGTGTCTCTTTAAAGCAATGTTTGGGCTCCTGCTGCTCCTGCTGCTGCTGCTTGCAACTCCAGGGTGTGAATCATCCAATTTTTGGGCTCCTGTAGCCAACTGCAGTGTCTCTTTAAAGCAATGTTCGGGCTCCTGCTGCTGCTGCTCCTGCTGCTCCCGCTTGCAACTCCAGGGTGTGATTCATCCAATTTTTGGGCTCCTGCAGCCAACTCCAGTGTCTCTTTAAAGCAATGTTTGGGCTCCTGTTCCTGTTCCTGCTGCTGCTGCTCCTGCTGCTGCTTGCAACTCCAGGGTGTGATTCATCCAATTTTTGGGCTCCTGCAGCCAACTCCAGTGTCTCTTTAAAGCAATGTTTGGGCTCCTTCTGCTGCTGCTGCTGTGCCTGCTGCTGCTGCTTGCAACTCCAGGGTGTGATTCATCCAATTTTTGGGCTCCTGCAGCCAACTCCAGTGTCTCTTTAAAGCAATGTTTGGGCTCCTGCTCCTGCTGCTGGAGCTCCTGCTGCTGCTGTTGCTTGCAACTCCAGGGTGTGATTCATCCAATTTTTGGGCTCCTGCAGCTAACTCCAGTGTCTCTTTAAAGTAATGTTTGGGCTCCTGCTGCTGCTGCTTGCAACTCCAGGGTGTGATTCATCCAATTTTTGGGCTCCTGCAGCCAACTCCAGTGTCTCTTTAAAGTAATGTTTGGACTCCTGCTGCTGCTTGCAACTTCAGGGTGTGATTCATCCAATTTTTGAGCTCCTGCAGCCAACTCCAGTGTCTCTTTAAAGCAATGTTTGGGCTCCTGCTGCTGCTGCTCCTGCTGCTGCTGCTTGCAACTCCAGGGTGGGAGTCATCCAATTTTTGGGCTTCTGCAGCCAACTCCCGTGTCTCTTTAAAGCAATGTTTGGGCTCCTGCTGCTGCTGCTCCTGCTGCTGCTGCTTGCAACTCCAGGGTGTGAGTCATCCAATTTTTGGGCTCCTGCAGCCAACTCCAATGTCTCTTTAAAGCAATGTTTGGGCTCCTGCTGCTGCTGCTCCTGCTGCTCCTGCTTGCAACTCCAGGGTGTGATTCATCCAATTTTTGGGCTCCTGCAGCCAACTCCAGTGTCTCTTTAAAGCAAAGTTTGGGCTCCTGCTCCTGTTCCTGCTGCTGCTGCTCCTGCTGCTGCTTGCAACTCCAGGGTGTGATTCATTCAATTTTTGGGCTCCTGCAGCCAACTCCAGTGTCTCTTTAAAGCAATGTTTGGGCTCCTTCTGCTGCTGCTGCTGTGCCTGCTGCTGCTGCTTGCAACCCCAGGGTGTGATTCATCCAATTTTGTGCTCCTGCAGCCAAATCCAGTGTCTCTTTAAAGCAATGTTTGGGCTTCTGCTGCTGCTGCTCCTTCTGATGCTGCTGCTTGCAACTCCAGGGTGTGATTCATCCAATTTTTGGGCTCCTGCAGCCAAATCCAGTGTCTCTTTAAAGCAATGTTTGGGCTCCTGCTGCTGCTGCTTGCAACTCCAGGGTGTGATTCAGCTAATTTTTGGGCTCCTGTAGCCAACTGCAGTGTCTCTTTAAAGCAATGTTTGGGCTCCTGCTGCTCCTGCTGCTGCTGCTTGCAACTCCAGGGTGTGAATCATCCAATTTTTGGGCTCCTGTAGCCAACTGCAGTGTCTCTTTAAAGCAATGTTCGGGCTCCTGCTGCTGCTGCTCCTGCTGCTCCCGCTTGCAACTCCAGGGTGTGATTCATCCAATTTTTGGGCTCCTGCAGCCAACTCCAGTGTCTCTTTAAAGCAATGTTTGGGCTCCTGTTCCTGTTCCTGCTGCTGCTGCTCCTGCTGCTGCTTGCAACTCCAGGGTGTGATTCATCCAATTTTTGGGCTCCTGCAGCCAACTCCAGTGTCTCTTTAAAGCAATGTTTGGGCTCCTTCTGCTGCTGCTGCTGTGCCTGCTGCTGCTGCTTGCAACTCCAGGGTGTGATTCATCCAATTTTTGGGCTCCTGCAGCCAACTCCAGTGTCTCTTTAAAGCAATGTTTGGGCTCCTGCTCCTGCTGCTGGAGCTCCTGCTGCTGCTGTTGCTTGCAACTCCAGGGTGTGATTCATCCAATTTTTGGGCTCCTGCAGCCAACTCCAGTGTCTCTTTAAAGTAATGTTTGGGCTCCTGCTGCTGCTGCTTGCAACTCCAGGGTGTGATTCATCCAATTTTTGGCCTCCTGCAGCCAACTCCAGTGTCTCTTTAAAGTAATGTTTGGACTCCTGCTGCTGCTTGCAACTTCAGGGTGTGATTCATCCAATTTTTGAGCTCCTGCAGCCAACTCCAGTGTCTCTTTAAAGCAATGTTTGGGCTCCTGCTGCTGCTGCTCCTGCTGCTGCTGCTTGCAACTCCAGGGTGGGAGTCATCCAATTTTTGGGCTTCTGCAGCCAACTCCCGTGTCTCTTTAAAGCAATGTTTGGGCTCCTGCTGCTGCTGCTCCTGCTGCTGCTGCTTGCAACTCCAGGGTGTGAGTCATCCAATTTTTGGGCTCCTGCAGCCAACTCCAATGTCTCTTTAAAGCAATGTTTGGGCTCCTGCTGCTGCTGCTCCTGCTGCTCCTGCTTGCAACTCCAGGGTGTGATTCATCCAATTTTTGGGCTCCTGCAGCCAACTCCAGTGTCTCTTTAAAGCAAAGTTTGGGCTCCTGCTCCTGTTCCTGCTGCTGCTGCTCCTGCTGCTGCTTGCAACTCCAGGGTGTGATTCATTCAATTTTTGGGCTCCTGCAGCCAACTCCAGTGTCTCTTTAAAGCAATGTTTGGGCTCCTTCTGCTGCTGCTGCTGTGCCTGCTGCTGCTGCTTGCAACCCCAGGGTGTGATTCATCCAATTTTGTGCTCCTGCAGCCAAATCCAGTGTCTCTTTAAAGCAATGTTTGGGCTTCTGCTGCTGCTGCTCCTTCTGATGCTGCTGCTTGCAACTCCAGGGTGTGATTCATCCAATTTTTGGGCTCCTGCAGCCAAATCCAGTGTCTCTTTAAAGCAATGTTTGGGCTCCTGCTGCTGCTGCTTGCAACTCCAGGGTGTGATTCAGCTAATTTTTGGGCTCCTGCTACTGCCAGCTCCAGGGTGTGTTTTTCAGGCACTATAGGGGCCCCTCATAGTGATGGCACTTCAACTCTCTGCTATTGTGCTGCTCTGCGATTCTATTAGTGATGCCTCTGATCTCCATGTCCTAATTATTTACAGTATTATTTCACTAACCCAGCACGCATCCCATGCGTGTTACAGCAAGGCAGAATGGTTTACAACCCTATTGAGGCTCTAGGAGGCTCAGAAATAGCCGTTTTTAATAGCGATTTGTCGCGAATAAATTTGGGTCGAAGCGATTTCGGCAAATCAGTCGAATTGAATTTTTCAAAAGTTTGCTCATCGATTTGTCGCGAATAAATTCGGGTCGAAGCGATTTCGGCAAATCAGTCGAATTGAATTTTTCAAAAGTTTGCTCATCTCTACTTCTGAGTCAAGATGGCAGACTAGTATCCTAAAGACCTGAACAGAGTTGCAGCCCAGTGGGGGAAAGAATAATAAGTAAGTGACAAAAAACTTAAAATATATTAATTTTAATTTTTGCTGGGGAATCATTTTATAAGCTTTTGGGCTTTTCAATAAATCATGGTGAAGGTCCAGTTTAAGTAATACGGATGTGCTCCTGGATTCAGGGTTTCCATTACATATATGCCTAATAATTAAACTAATGCTGTTGCAGTCATCAGATCTCACAGTGATATATATCGTAATGCTTATATTGTAATCAGTTGTAAAACATTGTAAAGCAGTCATGAGTCTGTTGTTGAGATTTAAATAGCTCACAGATAACTTACAGCTTTCTTTGAGCTGTGCATCGCGCTGCTGTGATGGAGGGAACACTGTGAAGATTGGCTCCTCTGTACAGTATGTCATAGAAAAAACAACAAAATGGGGAAGCTAAAACCAATCTCCCAAAATTCTAACTTCCAAAAATGTATAAACTTATAAATGTATATTAAAGATATACTCTCCCAACTCTGGCATAGCTTCATTAGCTTTAACAACCACTGACTTATTTTCATGGCCTTGGACTGCAGTACCACCCCCTTACCCCTGGCATCCCTCAGCAGTGTCTGTGGCATTCCTAATGGTATTTTGTTTTTCAGGGAGACACAAGTGTCTCTATCTTTCATCCCTGGCTTTCTTTCATGCAGCACGTGGCTTGCCAATATCCAAAGTCAGTTATTGACACCAGTGGTGTGCATGGGCTTGGTGCTCACTGGCATGTGCTGAAGGGCTTGTCAATGTATACAGTTAATTATATTTATCATCACTTGCATTAGAGACATGAAGAAAAGCTTAATTCAAAAAGATATTTTAAGATATTTTAGACACTTAAGGTATCTATGATGTCTCAGATCTCTTTGATGTGCTATGACCTAGTAAGCCTAACTTTGATTTTAGTATTTTATTTGCATCATATATTTCCCAGAATAGATATCTGCTTAAAATATGACCTAGTCATAGGAAAGATCAATAATTATTTACACAGCCAACCAGCCACAGTTGACAGATGTAATCTAGCTTGTCTAATTAAATTTGCTTTAAAATAAGATACAGTTTGCATTGTAATGTTAAACCTAGTGTATATTTCATATAGTTAAAGTTTTGACTATCCTGGGTTTTGGTCCTTTTCCCAGATCGTAGGTGCCCCCCAATGTAAAACCCCCCAGATCGCCAAGCGCAACTCACCTCTTTCCGGTCCTATAGCGCACGTGAGACCGCTCGTCCAATCAGCACGCTCGGAGCCGCTGACGTCACTCCTTTTAAGGTGTCATCTAAGGCCAGCGTCTCCAAGCGCGCTGGCGGATGCATTCCCCGCTTCCCTCTGACAGGGAGCGTGCCCGCAGTAGTCATTCACAAATGGCTGGCGCGCGCCCTGCTGTAGGGATAGTGGAGATGCGCCACTGGACCAGAAAGCAAGGTAAGTGTATGGGGCAACCTGGGGGGTTTCACACAGCGGGGCATCCAGATTCTGTATGCCATGGGGGGAGGGAATCGATCGGCCCGGGAATCTTATAGATTCCCAGGCTGATCGCGCTGGCGTTTTGTCCACTTTAAGCTACAGTGTAATAAGCAACAACAAATCTCACCCATTTACACAACTGATCTATTTACATTATTATGGGGGCATTTTATTATTAAAATTATTTTATGGTAAAAAACATTTTTGCTCTTGGAATTTGAGTTTTTATGCACATTTTAACTGCATATAAGAATTATAAACCAACCCATAAGGGGGTGCCCATAAACCCCCAACTTGAAGCTGCCCTCACACCAAAGACTGACAATTGCACTACCCTCTTACTGTGTAAAAATACATACTTTATTAGGCAAAACAGACAAACACTACATGATTAAAATGTACATTTAAAAACATGTAACACACTATTAACACTGCCGGCCACTGGGGGGGGGGGGGGCGCTGAATCTGCTTCTACCAATACACATATTATAACATGAATAATGTGACACTTAATTTATATCATTGAATGTCTAACACATACACCAATCTATATTACATAAAATGCATGTGCTTAAAAAAGTGCATCCATTTTCAGCAATTCATCCAAATTAAAGTGCTTGAAAAATATAAAAGAAAGTACATGTCACACAAGTATCAAGATCAATCTTATATCACTGTGAAGCCCCACAGCGTCCAGGCACCCCCCCCCCCCACACCCAGAGCAACCAACGCGTTTCGTGACAGTCCCCACTGCCTTGAGAAAGTGACAGGGGGACTGTCACAAAACGTGTTGGCGCCAGTGGCCGGCAGCGTTAATAGTGTGTTACATGTTTTTAAATGTACATTTTAATCATGTAGTGTTTGTCTGTTTTGCCTAATAAAGTATGAATTTTTACACTGTAAGAGAGTAGTGCAATTGGCAGTCTTTGGTGTTAGGGCAGCTTCAAGTTGGGGGTTTATGGGCCCCCCCCTTATTAGTTGATTTACTATTGTTGGGGGCTGCCAGCCTTAGCAGTGCACACCCATTTTTTGGGACTGTAGTTGGTGCCGCCTGTTTCCATTTTCTGCATACAAGAATTAAATAATTAATGGTTTTATAATTGGTAGTGGTGATGAACGTGGTCAGTTGCATGTGAGCAAAAAAAACCTGAGGGATAAAAAGACACCCATTAAAAAACAAATTAACAAATTAAAAAATGCTCTGGAAATGCATAGTTGGTATAGAAGGATCATAGAAGAACAGCCCAAATGCATGTACTGTAGAAACTGCATGCTCTATGAAAGGAACTATATTAAAAACTGATACATGTCCCATGTGTCTCTCCTCCATCTCCTCCAGTGGCAGGTAGAAGCTGTAACAGGGCTACATAGTTTGCCCTTTTAAATGCATTCCTTCCGGACCACGCAAAAGACAGCTACTCTGCCTCTTGGAACTCTCAGCATTAGCAAGCCCAGATGTCATGCCTGGAGTTCCTCCTTAGCCTTCGCCTGTTTTTCTGTAGTATGCAGCTTGACCACCAGGTGACGCTGTCCTGCAGAGCTCCTGGAGATCAGCCAGCACCTGTGCTAATTAACTGCTGGCCTTTAAATGCTGATGCTGCTATGCAGTAAGGGCTCAGCATTTTACTATGTCTTTTGGAACCTGAACTCTGTACCCAGAGCCTTTGAACCTGATTCCTGAAACCTGAACTCTGAAACCCTGAACACAGGACTTCCTTGTCAGCCATTGCTTTCCCTCCTGTTTGCTGTTTTCCCTTTTTGAACTTACCTTAGGACTGGACTTCATGCATGTATGTTTTTCCTCACTGCACATTGTGTATGTATAGCAATCTGAGTGTGAATGTTTGCTTGGATCTCACAATAACACAGTTTGCTGCATAATCCTAGTTGCTCTCCCTGCTGCAGTACTCAAATTACTGGTCACTCTTTATTAGTGGATTTCTCCTTTGAGAGATCCGTGACAACAGCAAACCACAGTGGTCCCACTGCTGTCTCTGAACACAGCAGAGCATGCTCACCACTCTTAAAGCTGCGTCATGACATAGCCTTCTTTGCTCAGCCATGACCCAGAAATAAAAGCAAAGCAAGCATTTTTGCTTACAATACATACAGTATTTACACATAAATGATGACTGTAAGAGCCTTAAAATGGCTAATTTATACTGTTTTTATGTGGGATAAGGTGGGAGAAATTTAGAGTGTGCCTGGACAGGGACTCTAAGATGTGTACAGTAGTGCAATCCCTACTCTGTCGGGGGATCCCTGGGATGGGACATGCAATATGTGTTGTAGCAGGAGAAATCACACCCACACTACTTAATTAAATTAAAAGGGGATTTATTTAGAGAAACAGGAGGGTAGGATGGGTAGGAGGAAGAAAGTATAGGGTTAACGGGTTTCACCAGGTCTTCTCTCCTGGGAATTGGAAGGGATGAAGGTGCATGTCGTTGGAAAGAAAGGGACTTAGTTACTAGGAAGCAGGTTTAGGGTCCCACCCCGGAATATCCCAAAAATCTAAATGTAGTAGCACTTACGACGTGGGTGCATAAATCATCATGTGAGCCCAAACAGAGAAGCTATACACCCGGTCGCGGGTGGTCCTGGGATGACAAACACTCCTTACAATCCCAGGGATCCCCCGACACCCCTAGGCACCCCCTTCACCTCTAGGATGGTCCTGGTAAGCGTCTGTGGATAGGATGTTAAAGGTTATTAAGCAGGACACATTGTATCCCCTAGGCCGGTAGAGGGGTAGTGAGAGTTGGTTGGACGGGGGAGGCCGGTGGATACATACTCACTGTAAGGTTCTTACCTGGTCCCGGCACCATGTCCCGCGGCGTCTCGGTGTGGTGGCGCTCGGCTCCGGTCTTCTGGCGGCCGCGCCTGGCGGCCGCCTCCGCCACATCTGTTGCGGCTTCGGCTGCCGCCTCCTCTGCCTTGGCGGTGGCCGGTGTCGCGGGGCTCCCCTCCATTCCCGGGGGCGGCTCCTCCGCCGCTGTACCCGGTGCGGCGCCCCCTCTCCCTGCGGGGAGCGCACCTGGCCAGGCACGTGCTCGCGCGCGCGCACGTTCAGTTTATGCCCTCCGGCGGCGCTGCTCCCAGCGGATTCGCCGGGGGCAAGTTTAAAACACACCTATCAGTCACCTGGGTGGGATGAACCCAGGGACTGGACAGCCCGACTGGCCAGAGCGGTCCAGTCCCTGGGGCTGCTCCTATAGGGAGCTAGGTTCCAAGTTGCACCAATCACTACACTTCCCCCCAAAGTTGTGCTAATCACCAGTTCCCCTTCCCATTGGCCAGTTCCCCTTTAAATATGTTCCTGTCCGGTCTATCAGTGCCCGTTATAGTCTTTGATTAGCTAGGGTGTGCATTTGGATCCTGTTAGCGTTTATTATCCGGCTTTGTTATTGACCATCTTTGACTGCTGCCCGCACCGACCATCTGCCCGTCTGACCACGTCTTTGTCTAGTCCCTTTGATACCGCGCCTTGGTGACCTCCCGGCTTTGACCCCTGCCTGTCTTGACCATCCTTCGTCTGACCCCTTGGATACCGTACCCTGTGACCACTCGGCTCTGACCCCGGCTCGTCTTGACTATTCTAGCCACTGGCTCTACGTTTCGGACTAAGCCCGCCTGAACTATCAACTTGGGATACCCTGCTGTTCATCCATCTTCACCTTAAGCCAGCAATCTTTGCGCCAAATAAGTCCTGGGGGCAACCGAGTCTGGAGAGGCATAACCCGCGTCTCCAGCGAGCGGGGGCTTGTCTAAAGGCAGAAGAGGCGGTGGAGATTGGGGATTGCTTGGCTTAGGAAAGAAGGGTGTCCGGCGATCCCTTACACACACGTTGTCATGCTGCAGGGATGTTTTGGGGAGCTCTTACAGGGTCTAGCTGTTGCAGGTGACCCAGGACAGCAAGGAGATCAGAGCTGTGCCAAGCTGGATAGGTTTCTCCAGGCCTGGGAGCTGGAATGCCCTAATGCTCCGAAGTTTGGGGTGGAGGGCCATCCAGAGTACTGTGATAACAGTGAACTATGGTATTGTCTGCTGTAAGCTGAAACCATGACCATGGCATTGCTTTATGGAACATATAGCCGTGATATGTGACTGCGCCATCAGTTTTTCTGTGCTTGCAAGTCAATAAAGTGAAACAACCCTGTCTAAGAGCAATTGGGCTGTGTGTGGATTGATTGGTTGACCATGACCTATTATTTGGATTACAGTGTAATCTACTTTATCTGACTGCTCATCCCCTTTCTGTGTGCAACAGTAGTCCCAACATACTCTCCCCATGCATCTGCCAAATACAGTCATACAGACGTGAAGTGGACCATGATCGGCCAGGAATTACCCTGGTATGAAAGGAGCCTAAGTTGCAGCAAAAGAATCGTCAGATATCCTAGCAAAATAACACACAAGCTGACCTCCTAAAGTGCAAACACACCCACATTGAGATCCAACAGGACACACGGCACAAAATAATTAAGTAAACTGAGAAATAAACAAAACTAATTAAACATTCAACATTATGTTTTTACTGCTATTTTCAGAAGATTTTCTGACACATTCCCTTTAGTCAAAAGATGAGTCTTGTTGCAAATAAATAAATTCATTTCATTTCTCGCACAAGCCTCAATGAATATGTACATATATTATATGTATTCAGGAGTTACCCACACAAGCCTAGCTGACTCTGACTCTGTTTTTTTCCGTACAAAGACTTAATGTGCCTCTAGGACTATGTCAATAAATAATTTGCACAAATCCCTTCTCTAATAACGCCATTTCTGTTGATCAAGTAGAAGAAAAAATAAAGTATTGAAGTCATTATCAGTTTTACTTTAGAAAGAAAATAAATCCTTCTTAATCCTCCTTACTCCACAATAACAATCACATTTTCCCCACGTTAATAGTCTAACCAACAGTATCCTGAAATAAACGCTTGTGACCATGAATATCCAAATGCACTAAAGCGAAAAGCAAAAGAACTCGTCCATGCAAGAAACAAAACATTATATTCACCTTTTGCCCCCACAAATGTTTGTTCCTATCTGGTGCTTTATTGTAAAGGGGGGATAGAAGTGACAATCGGGGGGGGGTGGCCATAGGGAGACCCAGGACAATGCCCGGTGGGCCCCACTGCTTTGGGGCCACTTGCTGCTTTTAACACCCACATCCAATTCCTGCTGCCTTAGTCTCCCTCTCAGCCCCCTGTACCTGCAAACCAAGGAACCCCAACCTCTAATGGTATAGCCCTGTCACCATGGTTGGGGGCACTCAGCAAGAATGTCTCAGGCTGGGCAGTGGCTGGTAAATTCCAGGGCCTGATTTTTGGCCCCAATGCACCACTGGTGACAATTGGGCCCTGGTGGTGCATCTATAACCCTTTCAGTGCCAAGCACGTAGTTTCTACGTGCTCGCTTCCACTCCACTTAAGTGCCAAGCATGTAGAATCTATGTGCTTGACTTTCCCCCCTGCTAGTAAAAAAAATAAAAATAATAAATACTCACCTGACCCCTCGTTGGATCTGGCCGGGTCTCCTCTTTAATTTGGTGCCATCCTTTCCCTCATGGGGGGTCGGATGGCTCCAGGAGAGCCCCTGGAATAGGCCAACCCCCCCCCCCCACTTCTGCAGCAGCAGCTGCTAACTGTAAAAAAAAAAAAAAAAAAAAAATGACATTCACTTACCTGTGTGTGCGCTGGCTCCCGCTGTCCCTCCTCTTCACCTGGGGGGCCTCCGATCCCCCCCCCAGGACTTACCGATCTTCAGGAGAGAGCCCGGAAGGCTCTCTCCTTCTCGATGGCGGCCGCCATCTTGCCGCTAAGCCGCTAATGACGTCATCCCAGCCCCGATCTCAGGCTTCAGCCTTCTCAGCTTCTCAGATGCCGGTGATCGGTGCCGGTGAAGGAGGTGGCAGGAGATCCTCTGATCTCCTGCCTCCCCCTTCTCTGGATGCCGATCACCGGCATCTGTCAGCAGAGCGGCGAGGGACAAAGGAGCTTACAATCAAAGGTAAGTACAGTAAAATTTTTTTTTTTTTAATAAAATACTTTTTAATTGTGTTGTTTCTTTTTTTTTCACAGTTAACCCTTTGTGAGCTGGTAAGGGGTCCATGAGACCCCTTATACCAGCTCACAAGGCTCTGGGTCTGGCAAGTCACCTGCGGCTAGCGGGTGACTTGCCATTAACCCCCAGCCCCCCATTACCTGCCTCCTCAACGGCCAGGGGGGGGGGGCAGAAGGGCCCGGGCCACTTAGTGGCTATGTGGGCTAGTAGCCTGCAGGGCCAGGGGCCACCAACGCTGGCACCTGCGCCCTGTTCTACAAGCCCCCATAGCTGGCCCGGGTCGGTAGTGCTGGGTAGGGGGGACCCTACGTCATTTTTTGGGGGGATTTTTAAGGGTTTTTAACCCTTAAAATTCCAAAAAAAAATGGGGTCCCCCTCCCTGGGAGGGGGGACACTATGTCATTTTTTTTTTAATTAACCCTTTTGTGTTCTGTCATCCAGCAGCTATAAAAGGCTTCTAGCAAGTGAGCAGAAGCCAGTGATCGCCGAGGGACAAAGTGCTCCAGGATGGATGGGAGGTAAGTATTAAAAAAAAAAATTAATAAAATAATTTTTTCTCTTTGTGTGTCTGTGTTTTTTTTTACATTTAACCCCTTGTGAACTGGTAAGGGGTCCATGACCCCTATACCAGTTCACAAGGCTGGGGGGTGGCAAGTCACCTGCGACTAGCGGGTGACTTGCCATTAACCCCCGGAACCCCCATTACCTGCCTCCCCAAAGCCCAGGGGGGGGGCAGAAGAGCCCGGGCTCACGGGCTATGCGGGCATGTAGCCTGCAGGGCCAGGGGCCACAAAAGCTGGCCCCTGCGCCCTGTTCCTACAAGCCCTGCATAGCTGGTCCCGGGATGGTTACTTTGGGTAAGGGGGGCCCCATGTCATTTTTTTTTTTTTAAGGGTTTTTAACCCTTAAAAATCCAAAAAAAAAATGGGCCCATTTTTTTTCTCGATTTAACCCTTTGTAGTGTGGATGGTACTTGTATTTTATTTGTAAATGTTAAAAATTACTTGTTTCAGTTAGGGGGTCTCCTGGGCAGGAACAGGGGGCTACCGATAAATATGTGGTACCATTCTAATCGGTAGAAATGGGGCTTTCACATTTTTTTTTTTTTTTTTTTTACTTAATAATAAATAAAATGAATAATAAATAAAATTTACAAACAAGACATTTCATGTTAAAGCCTAAACTCTGCTGCAAAATATATATATATATATAATTTTCCTGAAAATTCCAGCAAAAATGTCGCAAAACATGGCGCAAAACATGGTGCAAAATGGGGAAAAATGACCTGTCAACAGAGGCTGACAAAATCTCAAGTAGGTTGGCAATTAAAAGGGTTAATAGTACCTCTGCATGTTGGGTATTGTTCTGTTCGGGAGATGTTGCTTTTTCAGATTATACTTGTTTTTTCTTGTTTGTATAAAGTTTTTTAGGAAAATGTGGCTTTGATTCTGCTTTTTTATCCTTTTTTTAGGGAAAGAAGACATTGAGGGATTACTTCCAGAAAACTGTGGCCACATCAACAAGCCTGGTACAAATAGAAAGCTTGAGGTGTGTACTTCCAGAGAATATATAGTTTGTGGGGGGTATTTCAAAGGTAAAGGGTTGTTTTTCTGGAAAAATTGCAAGGTGCGCATAGCGCATATCACAGTTGTATATTTTCTGAAAATCCCCTAAAGCTCTGTTTCAGTTTGGGGGAGTCTCCTGGGCTGGAAAGGGTGTCTACCTATACACATATGGTACCGCTTTGATCGGGAGAAATTGGGATTTCACAAGCAATAAGATTTTATTGACAAACTTACATTTTTTATTACAAAAAAAACTACAAATTGTAAAAAATAGATTTTTTTTTATTTGTCTACATATTTCGCCAATAATTTTGAGAATAGACCTAAAAATGACAAACAAGACATTTCATGTTAAAGCTCAGACTCTGCTGAAAAAAACAATATATAATTTTCCTGGGAAATCCCTGGAAATCCCTTCAAAAATCACATTTGAACATGGGGAGCGCAAAATAGTGCAAAATGGTCTGGCACCAAGGGTGACAAAAACTCCAGGTAGGCTGGCAGCGAAAGGGTTAACTACCTTGAACCCTATACAAACCCAGAAAACCAGGCAAACCAGGGAGAATAATTACTTGTCTGCATTTCACAGCTCTCTTACCTAAAGTATGGTGAGCAAGATGTGCTGTATTTTTTACTGTGTCTGTAATCACTACCTATTTCAGTGCTATAGAAGAAGATGGTGTAATTTTAAAAAAAAGTAAATATAACAACAATAATACTGTTAACCTTCACAGTGCATGTATCTTAAATAACCCACCATTCCATTCCTTGTCACGCCCCCACTGTCCTGAATAGGCATATAAAATAGAATTCCCTGACAACACCTCAGAATCTGAGCGATGTTGCTTGTCAGTTCCGAGTACTAGTGGAATTATATCTTTGATATGTTCTTTCCTTCACTGCTGACTCTGCTAGACCCACATATAAACATTTATGGGAGGCAGACCTAGAGAATGAGGACTGAGGGCAAATTTGGGGAAGCTCAGCTAGATTATCCATTAGTGTAGGGCTAGTTGAGACTAATATAAAGGTCCTTTATAAGTACTATATGGTCCCCGCTAAATTAGCAAGATTCAGTAAATATGACCCCTCAAAGTGTTTTCGAGGAAGGCAATACAGATGGTTTATTCCATCACATACTGTATGGGGAGTTGGCCCAAACTTTCACTCCTTGTGGACAGGGGCTTACCAACTAATTTATTCAACTTTTAGGGGTACACATTTAGGAAGAGTCCTTTCGAAGCTGTCCTTTACATCAAAACTCTCAGACTGGCCAAGGAGGGCATTAATCAGAAAGGCAGCAAAAAGACCAAAGGTAATGATGAAGGAGCTACAGAGTTCTCAAACAGAGATTGGATTTTCTGCTCATACAAAAACAACAGGCCTTACACTCCATAGAGCTGAGCTGTATGGAAGATTGGCAAATAAAAGCTTTTACTTACAGGCAAAAATAGGAAGGTTATTTTTGAGTTTGTCAAAAAGCATGTGAGACTCCCTAAATGTATGAAGGATGGTGTTCTAGTAAGATGCGGCCAAAATTGAACTTTTCTGCAACCAAGGAAAATGCTGTCTGGTGCAAAATCAACACATCTCTTCACCCCAAGAACACCACCCGCCACAGTGAATCATAGTGACGGTAGCATCATGCTGTGAGGATGTTTTTCAGCAGCAGGTAATGGGAAACTGGTCAAGGGGAAGATGAATGGTGCTAAAACACAAGGATATTCTTGAACAAAACCTGTTTCAGTCTGTCAGTGAGACTAAGATGGAGATTCACCTTCCAACAGGACAATGACCCAAAGCATACTGCTAAAGTATCACTTGGTTTAATGTGTAATTCTATTGGAACGGTCTAATCAAAGCCTAAACCTTAATCCAATTGTGACTCTGTGGTCAGACATGAAGATTGCTGTTCAACAGCAGAAATCATCTAGTTTGGAGGAGCTGGAGCAATTTTGCATTGAGGAATGGCCAAAATTCCAGTGGCAAGATATGGCAAGTTCATAGATTCTCATCCAAAGCAAATTGCAGCTGTATTGCTGCAATAGGTGGTTCCACAAAACTACTTAATTTAGGTGGGTGCACACTGATTTTTTCGATATTTCGTCCTATTAGTTGTTTGCTTCCCAATAAATGGCAAAACAAATGTTCAAAGTTGTAGGCAATGTTGTTTTAAATCAAATGATGCAAACCCTCAAAAAAATAAAAAATAAGATCCAGGATCTGAGGTTGGAAAACAAGAAAAATGTCAATTGGTGTGAATACTTTTGCAAGTCAGTCTATCTATCTATCTATCTATCTATCTATCTATCTATCTGAAAGTTGTGCCCAAATTAACCAAATTTTCCACATATTTTTTTCTATAATGACTAGAGATGGGCAAACACAAACCGCAAAGAAAAACAAGAACTGCACGGAAAAGCTGGTTGATGGGCTGCTGAGCAACCTAAGGTTGCAGCAGTAGGAAGCTGCTGTAACTCACCTCTGCCCAAACCTCTTCTGCCAGCAGAGCAGATTGGCGGCAGCAGCATTTCAAAACTAACCCCTAGCCGAGGCTACATAAAGATGACCGTCAGCTCCCATGAGTGAGGACAATCATGGTGCTTGCACTAGAACTGTCCTCACTCATGGGAGCCAGCGCCCATCATTCTGTGGCTGGGGCCAGTTTCAAATGCTGCCACCACCGCCACACTTGGCCAAACTTGCCGAACCCAAACTTTGGGAGTTCACCCAACCCTATTAATGACTAAAAGTTTAAGCCGTAATCATCTGTGAAATATGACATTTTGTCAAGTAGCAGTTCAGTGTCTCAAGAGCAGCTAGCTAAAAATAAAATAGCAAGATGCAACTGCACACAAACAGCAAAAAGATTTAATGGACTCGAATTATTCCTGAACCATGAAAAGACTTAGTTTATTAAGACAAAATGTTTCAGCTGATAAATAACAGAGTAACAAAGCCTATCCAAAAAAACAAATTAAGTCCAGATAAATAAGGTGAAACAAGCCCAGCAATGTCACAATAAAAAATATTTTTCATTTAGCTTGTGCAATATTTTCTGCTGGTTTAGCGAATGCATGCACACAGAAATGCTATAAGGTGTCAGTTTATATTTTTTATTGCGAACAGTTTATCGGTCTTGAAGCCAGAAGCTAGCTTGAGGTCATATCTTTTGCCTTAAATGCATATTTAAGGTGCAGAATATTTTGTTTTCTAACCGTGTTCAATTTGCTTCTCTCCCTCGTAGGAAAGCAATCAATAAGTGATACTTGGAGGTAAATGACTTAAGATGCACCATTAGCAGTGATTTCCCAAGTGACATTATTAAATGGTCAAATAAGGGTAAACCAAAAGGGTTAGCAAATCAAAGCGAGTGGAGGTCAGTGACTGCGTCTTTTGTGGTGGGCTGGTGTATTTATATTCATGCAGAGCATTTTATTTGCTATTGAACAGATCAACCAAGCATGCAAGAAAGTGTTTACAAGTTGATTAAGCTTTATTCCAGGCCACTGTGATAGTACCTTTATGTTCCACTAAAAACACATAGAATACTATTATATAGCATGATGTGGCATTTAAAAGTCATTTTTTATATATTTTTTAATTTTCTTTGCTGAGTAAATCAAGCTCCAGAGTATTTTCTAATGTTTCTTTCCGTTTCTATACATAAATATACTTAGATTATGTATACTTAATCAATGCTGCATAGTGCATACAAAGAAGAAAAAACGTTTTTCATTACTTAGTTCTGGAACAGATGCTCATTTGGTAAACTTAGCTGGTGCCAAGGTGAAACAATACACAACACTGACTGCAGTATAATCGATTCCATATAAATATGCAGAAAGGGGTTAGACTATTTATTAGCAATTTATTCAGGAACATAAAAAACAAACATATAGTAACTGCTTTAGACGCACCTACGTGAATTTCACGTAGCTGCCTCTCTGTTGTTAAGTGCAAGCTATGTAAAAATCACTTAGGCCCTTATTTATGAAGGAATAGCAACAGGTAGCAACTGGTGAGCGGCCGGTAATGACGGGCCCCGCCATGAGAACGCCGGCTCCCCACCACAATCACACATTTATCAAGCCAATCCTGCTTAGCGACTGAGATAGCGCCATATAGCGACTCATTCATCATTATTCCAGCCTCAGCCCACAGCGCCAGCGTCCAAACTTGAACAGCGACAGGTATGACCTCTCGCTACCTGGCGCGCTCCAATGCATTTCAATGGATCAATCTTTAAATATTAATAATTAATTGTTATTAATTTTTTTTTTTTTTTTTTTTTAAATGTGAAAAATTCTGTGACCACTTCTGCCATTTTAGATAATTTTTTTAAGGGAAAAAAAATTAAACAAAAATTGTACAGAATTGATATTACAGGTCTGATATTGTATGTATTCATATTACTAAATTATATAAAAAACTTGTTTTTTTTGGTTTCCAAAAATATGGTGGTTTGGGGGTTAAAAAACTACTTTTAACCCATCGCCTCCAGCGCTCTGGGGTTTAAACATGCATTTTACAGTGCGAAAATTTTTTGAGCGTGATTTTTTAATGAATATGGTGGGAGCCGGTCGCTAGGGCCAGTCGCTATCATTCGCTCCCATACAGGAACCTGGAACCATACAGGAACCATACAGGAACCTGTCAAATAGCGACTCCTCACCCAATATTCAACATTACGGCAAACCGACTATCGCTATCAACTACCGAACAACGGCCAAGCACAGCGACTACTAGCAGGCGCTTTGAAAATGCAGCTACAGTCGCTCAACTGTCGCTACCTGCCGCTATTAATGAATCGGCCTCCCCGGTGACATCTTCCCCTGCTACAGGAAAAAAAAACACGATTTAATGATCCATTGATCCATTGGCGCAGGTCTCCTCTTCACACAGAGGGCCTCCTATCCCCCCGGGACTCTTCCGACCATTAGGAAAGGACCCAAAACTGGCCCCCCATCTGACGCCGCTGCAAGCCCCGACTTTTGTGCCTTTTATAGGAGGAGAGGGATGACTTAATCCCACTCCACCCTGTATAAAAGGCCTTCCGTGACTGACAGACCTATCAGTTGCCGGTAGCAATCCACGGTGGAGGGCAAGGGACTACGATCCTCCCCCCCACCAGGCTTCCATCAATCTTGCTCAGCGGTGTGTGTGTGTGTGTGTGTGTGTGTACATTATTAACAAACATTAAACTGTTTGTGAACTGGTGTGGCCATTTCCTGTCTCCCTAAAGCCCAGGGGGAAAGGGGGGCAGAAGAGTGAGGGATATGTGGGCTTGTAGCCTTCAGGGCCGTGGGTCACCCAAGCTGACCCCCATGCCCTGGTCTACAAGCCCACATAGCTTGTGCCTGGGCTGGATTTGCTTGATATGGGGAAACCATGGCAATTTTTTTTCTGTTTTAAAGGTTTAAACTTTAAAATTTAAAATAAATGTGTGCGGTCCCCCTCAGGGTAGGGGGAGCAATGCCAAATAAATGTAACCCTAGATAGTGCATGTAGTCCTTGAATTTTATTTGAAAAATGTCATAAAGCGCTCTTTTCCGTTTGGGGTGTCTCCTGGCAGGAAAGGGTGTCTACTGACACATATGCGGTACTCTTGTAACCGGGGGGAATGGGGCTTTACACACAATATGGTTTTCTATGTCAAACAATAACACTACAAAATTAAAAAAATAGATTTTATTTTTATTTTTTGCACATATTTCTCCCAAGAATATTGAGAATACACTAAAAAAGGCACCCAAGACATTCCATGTTAAGGGCCAGACTAAAAAAACAATATATCATTTTTCTGGTAAATCCCTGGAAATTCCTTCAAAAAATCTCAGTTGGGGGCGTGGCTTGCTCATAGCTCTGTAGAGATGTCGTTGCTGGGAGCTGTGAGGAGACAACGCTTTAAATACCCCCACAGCGTCAGATATACCACCACTAAACCATGATGCCCAAACAGGGCAAACAGCCTGGGACAGCAGGGAGCCGTCAAACTAAGAGGATCCAGAATTATTTCAGCCTCACAGTGACCAGCAGTGGTGGGGACCAGGCACGCAAGATGGCAGCAGCTGGCGATGGCAGAGGAGAGTGCATAAGTACCTCCACTTTGCAAAAGCATCTAAACTTTGCAGCAGACCCAGGAAGCATACCCGCAGCCCCAACTGGCAGAAAGGAGATGGCACAGCAGCTTACCAGTCTGAAGGAGGGCAGGAAGCCGAAGAAACCGAGCACCCCCGCGGGCTGGAGGTTGTGATACAGCAGGGTGGTGGGGGAAGCAGCAGGAGGACGAGGCAGTAGGGGAGCAATCTGAGGGGAGAGGCACACACAGATCCAGCATGCAGGTACAGTCTGCCTCCCCCCCCCCCCGATCAGGCTGGCCTGAGGTACCACTATCAGGACAGACAAGAGACTGTGGAAGCCCCCCTTCCCCTTCATCACATGTAGAGGAGACAGGGACATGCATAGGATATCTGCCCAGCCCTAACAAATTGCCAACCAGAAGTGGGACCTCCATGTTTCCCCCTCTAAGCCCTCACGCAGCCGTCAACAGCCAGACAACCCAGCTCACCACTTCTCTCCACAATTGGATCTGCTATAGCTGAAGCAGTTAAGGTGGGTATAGTGGAGACACTGCAAACACTCCTGCCTAAGTACTTTAGAGTTATATCTCCCACATGGAGGGCACCCTCAGGAAAGAACTTGCATCCCTTCAAAGCTCATGGCTGACATGGTCAAACAGGTTGGATGTGGTGGAGAGAAAGCACATCACTAGAGGAGAGGGTGGTCTCTTTGGAGCAGTTTTGAGATGTCCCTCCCTTAGCTTAATCAGGATGATCTGGAGAATAGGGGAAGGAGGAATAACATCAGGCTGTGAGGACTTTCGGAGGGCAGGGGCGCTAAAGATATGAGATAAAAAGCCACCTCTATCTCCAACAACTACAGAGAGCATAAATATTGATAGGGTCCACAGAGCCTTGGGACCAAAACCCACAGACCCGATTAGGCCGAGAGATGTAATTTGCAGGCTGCACTACTACTCATTTAAGGAGAACATAATTAATAAAGCTTGGAGGAGGGGGGCCCTGTCCTGCAATATGAGAAACAAACAATTAGGATTCTACAAGATCTGTCTAGGTGGACACTGATGATGCGCAGGCTTCTTAAACCTCTGATTTCCCTCATCCAGCAGCAAAATGTATCATACAGATGGTGGCATCCCTTTTACTTGATCATCAAGAACAGTCATTCCTCCTGAGATTTTCGGCACAGCTTCCTGAGCCGTTCATCTTTCTGGAGGCTCGGCTGGCCCCGACACTTGCCCCCAACATGAGACCCCTGGAGGGAAGGGGCAGCAAGGCATGGAGGGGGCCCAGAAAGGTTAATATACATGAGGGAACATGAGCATTGGGCCTGTGTCACCTACAGTAGCCGCCCTCCCCCCCAACTTTCTCCCATAGGTCCCGCTTTTCCAGATATGACCCGAATACTTGCCCCATGCTGCAAATATTCCGGAAACAACATACAGAGCTCCACCTCAGTGTCACGCCTTAGACTTAGGGACTCTAACAAGGACTTAGTAAGGTACAATTTTGCAATGTATACAAGTTAAGATGCCAATCTGATTACAGTGTACATATGATCAACAGGTCATTAGCCATGAATATGTTTTGCTCCACATGAACCCAGAGGCATCTAAGAATTATGTAAGGGCGTGGGGGTTTCAGCTGCCTGCTGGCACGGTTGGTGGGTTGGTCTTGCCCCCCCCCCCATGCCAGGAGCTACATGTTGGACCCGGCTCGGCTCCCAGGTCCCACCGCAAGTGCTTAGACACGAATTTGGGTGTCGGGCCCGGATAATACGTCATGATTAGAGAGCCTGCTGAGTACTCAAACGTAACTACGTGACCTCCCCCCCTCAGGGTCCATCCCTCTAGCCCACCATCTTCATGTCATTGGGGATCACCTTTTCCCCCTCACTCCCATTTCTCCCCTACACTCCCATAGCTGGAGAACCCTTTTGAGCATCTACGCAAATTACCTCAAAGAGCCTTAGTAAGGTTACAATCTCAGGTTCCGCCTAATAGGGGTGATGCACTATGTGGATGTATTACACTGTGTATGGGATGGTTTATCTGTAAACTGATATGAGAGTTTGTATTTTTCTTTTTCTTTGCTATAACATATATGGGATAGCAAGGAAACTGTGCAGGAACCGCTTTTTGGCAGGAGGGGACCAGTTCAACCCACCCACTCTGCCCCATTCCCTTATTCTGTGTAACCTCCCTCCTCCCTCCGGGGGGAGGTCCGCCCTCCCCTCCTGCCCTCCTCACGCAGTTATTAGAGAGCTTGCTGCCCTGCCTTTTCATTTTTCTTTCACTGCCCCCCCACCACTGGAGAATAAAAAGGTGAAGCATGTGAGGTGGCATGGGTATAATAGAAAAAGGAAGTATATTCAGGGAAATGTACAACTTTGCAGCAGTTTACTCATCGAAGTCAAGTCTTAGACCCTGAACTCAATTCCTTGATGCGTCTTGCACTGCGCGAGCTCAAAAAGGCACTACATGCGGAACAGCTGGTGGATGTATGTTGGGTCTTTAATTCAACAGTACATTATTCTATATTGCATGGCACTTACAAAAGAATAGACGGCCTCTTCATTTCACACAATCTCCTCTTGTTTACCAGAGAGGTAGGCATAGACCAAACCAAAATTTCGGACCATGCCCCGGTGACATTAGAGCTGACCACTAGGGAGAAAAAAGATAGAGAATTCACATGGCAACTAAATGAGATGCTCCTCAAAGATCAGGTATCCATCGCTGACCCAACCAAGTCTATCTCAGACTACTTTGATCTTAATGACACTGCTGAGGTCTCTCCAATGACACTATTGGAGGCTCACAAAAGCGTGATAAGGGGGAAATTGATTTAACTTGCATCGAAAATGTAGAGAGAACGAGCACAGATGGTTGAAAAGTCAATAGAAGAAATTAAAAAACTGAAGGTTTCCCACAAGGCTACAGGCTCAAAAGAGCTATTATAAGGGAAGTCTTAAGTTATCGTACAAAATGCACGATTAAACAATGCAAGAGATATCATTATGAGTACGAATATTTTACTCCCTCCTGAGTAAATACCCTCTCTCCGCGTTAATTCTATCACTGCCTCTGATAATCCCAGCCCAATCTTGGGCCACATGCTAGAGGCTCACATTTCAATAATACATACGTCTGGGAAGGACCCCCCAGCATGCCCAGGCTATAGACCTATCTCACTTTTGAATGTGGATCTGAAGCTATTCTTCAAAATAATTGCAAACTGCCTACCCCCTTTAATGCCTAAACTGATCGATAGGGATCACACGGGGTTCGTATTGAATAGGGAGGTCAGGGGCAACACGATTAGGACACTTCATGTAATCTATGGGGCTAGGATAAAACACAAACCAATTCTATTGCTTTCAACTGATGCAGAGAAAGCATTTGACAGAGTGAGATGGCACTTCATACAGGGGATGTTGAAACACACAGGCTTAAAATCTGGAGCCCGCAAGAACATCATGTCACTTTACTCAACTCCAATCGCCAGGGTAAAGTTGAATGGACAGCTATCCTAATCATTCTGGCTACAGAACGGCACAAGACAGGGGTGCCCCCTATCCCTTTTACTATTAGCACTCACATTAGAACCCTTTCTAAGGCACATTAGAGCTAATGGAAATTTTAGAGGTCTAGAGCTCGAAAACAAGAAGCAAAAGGTAGGAAGCATATGCGGATGACCTCCTGTTTTTCTTATCTAGTCCGTGTATTTAAAATTCAATTTAGATAATTTGCATGCTATGGGTACAGGACTCCCTCCTAAGCAGGTGGAGGCCTTAAAACAGTCCCTTTCGTTCAAATGGGCCAAAGATTGCATAAGGTATCTAGGCACTAACATGCCTCACAATCAAGAGAACTGCTTTGCTCTAAACATGTTCCTGGCACTAGCTAGGATGGAACAGGAGCTAAAGGACTGGGACCTGCTGACCTTCTCCTGGTCCAGGAGGATAAACCTAATTAAACCTAATTAAGATGCCAATACTCCCCAGGCTACTATTCCTCTTTCAGGCACTACCTATGGCAATGCCGCAATGCTTTAGGAAAGGTTCCACACCGTTCTCTTGCTTTGTGTGAATTAATAAATCTCCAAGGATAATTACTAGGATTCTTTTCAAAAATAAAAAAGACGGAGGTGCACGATTACCTAACATCAGGAACTATGGGATGGCAGCCTATTTGCAATGCCTGCTGGACTAGTCAGGAAGGAAAAATTTGCTAAAAAACACCCAACTATCCTTAGCACCATGGAAGTGTTTGAGAGAGTGAGTAAAGAACTCGCCCCTTGGTCTTCTCCTCTCCTACCACTGATAAACATCCCCACATTACCCAATGGTGGCCAACAAAATTAAATAAGGAATTTAGAAAAAAATCACATTTAACCGTGTATTGCAAAATAAGGATGACAAAATCTCTAAGTAGGCTGCCATTTAAATGTGCTCTCTTGCCATCCTCTCATAGACCTGGTTCCAGCTGGTGTGCTTGTGTGGCCTGTGTAGAGCCAGCATCCATTGAAAACAGCCACTTCTTTTTGCCATGAATATGTAAGGAACATCAAGTTCTTGGTAACATCAGTGTGGTGCTAAATTGAATACACGTATTTGTGACCATATTGTACTATATATAGTGTTTTTACTGATATATGTACAGGCTTGGAATTTTGTTTGTACGCGTCTCCTGACTGACTGGCTTTTGCTGTAAAATGCAACAAAGTAAATGCCAGGAAAGGCCTACTAGATCAGTTAAACTTTATATCGGGTTAATCAGAATCACCTTAAATGATGGTGGCTGTTTAGATGCCTACAATTTAACATGAGTTTAATTGTGATTGGTTAAATCTGAACACAGCTACATCCCCAATTAAAGAAGGGTGCAATCACAATATATAGGTTTTGTTATCTCCCCCCACATAATGATTTAAGTTTGTTTCTCGATAGCTTTGTACAAATTATGGGTCACATTTAATCATTAATAATAATTATTATTTGTTTGAACTATTTAAATGACAAAAATGGCATTTTAACAGGGGCGTGTAGTGTGTTTATAGCCACTGTATCCATATATGTACTCCATCATTGTAAGTGTTGGCAGCCCTGACATTTTTTCCAAAAAATGGTTCAGACTAAATTGTTGGCACATTTACAAAATTGTGGGTAAAAAAACTTTGTTTCAAGCACGTGATGCTTATTCAAACTCACCTATGGAAAGTAACAGGTGTGGTTAATATAACGATCCCATCTGAAACTAGATAAAAATGTGAGTAGCATAATGAAGACTTTTAGAAGCCATGGAACTGTAGCTAATCTCCCTGGACATGGACGGAAAATAAAAATTTATGAAAGTTTGCAACACAGGATAGTCCAGATAGTGAATAAGCAGCCCCAATGAAGTTCCAAAGAAACTAAAACTGCCCAGCAGGCTAAGGCAGGAGACCCAGAAGTACCCCACTGCTGATGCAGAGACATAAAAAGCTAGACAGCAATTTACCAAAATTTATGTGGGTAAGCCAAAAGTCCTTCTGGGAAAATGTATTTTGAACAGATGAGACCAAGATTTTTGGTAAAGCACATCATTCTACTGTTTACTAGGGACCCGTGGATGTTCAGAATCGCCAGGTTAGGCTAAGCCTGACCCATGGAGTCTCAGGCTGCCTACAGAAAGGGACTGTCTTCTGACACTTCTTGGATTGGTGTCATTTTCCTGACCCCAGAGCTGCTCTGTCTGTGCAGAGCACAGCTGTAACCTGCCCCCTGCACTTACCCCCCTCTCCTCGCCTCAGCAAGATGGCGGTGAGAATATCCTGGAGTCCTCAACAGACCTAGCGGGAAAGTATAATGAGTAAGCAATGAAAAACGTAAATTTTAGATGCTGGGGAATATTTTTTGGCTGGGGAAGTGCTACTGCAGGCAAAGGTACTTGTTACATAATTTCATTGGGCTACATTTGGCACTGTCTTGAACTGAAGAAGAACTGGCCTAGATATCAAGGTTTACAGTTCACTGCATAATGTCTCTTCTGAAAAATGTGGGTGTGGCCGTTTGATCTGTGATGCTGCATAATAATTAGCAATGTGATTAATCTGGAGGTGGAGGAGGAGGCAGGGGGAGGGGTGGGGGGAAGGAGGGACCCAAAATCCTGTCCCGCTCTGATGAGCTGATTTGGGGACAGGATGAAAAAGAGAATGTCAGTGGCTGAACCTGTAAACCCCCGATATCTCCATCCATCTCCAGCCATTTCTGCTTCAATTTAAAAATGCGAACAGTTTAGGACAGTGCCAAATGTAGCCTGATGCAATGGTGTAACAATTACCTTTGCCTGCAGTATCACTTTAAGGCTTTGGGCTTTTCATTAAATTATGCTAAAGGTCTGTTTTAAAGCTGTGACTGGTGACTTACTGTATGTGGACAACCAATGCTCTGTCCATAGTCTCCACAAAATCTAGTCTTTGGAGTCTTTTTTGCACCCACTGTTGATGGAAGGTTTGTTCATGGCAGATAATTGTGCCAAAAGTTATGTCTTTCCTAATGATGGATTTAACTCAAATCTAAAGAATAGTCAATGACTTGGAAGTGCAAGTGTAAAGCTCTCAGTTGTTGGTGTGAGGGAATGAAATTAGAACTCTTAAAATTAGGCTGCCAATCAAAAATAGTAATCCAATTTTTTGTTGTAATTTAAATGTAAATGTGACATAAATGTAGCTGCACATTTTCCTTAACAAATTTAGGATTTTTCATTTTAATTTAAATCTGCTCAACTTTCAATTCAAGAGCACTCAAATCAATGTGATCCAGGTTTCATCTGAATTTGCCTGATTTAGCACACTCTACTCTGCTCAAAATTTGCAGTTATTAGTGTATGTAAAAATATTTGATTTGGGATATATTAAGATGCTGAAAAGGAATTGTAGAAACCTGAACCATGACCAAGTCTGTAGTCCCTTGTTACTGAAAACCCACCCTCCATTCTAAACAAAACTGTGCTCTAATTTTTTTACACAAAAATAATAAAACAAATCCACAGAAATGAATAGCAAGGGGGTGGTTCAGATATTTTTATTTTATTTTATTCTTATAATCATTGGAGATCAAGATATCCTCTTCCGGTGGGCCGGGTACTACATGCCAATAATCACCAGCCTGCCCAAACAACCAACCTGCAGCCAGTGCAGCTCCTTCCTGCACCTCCATAAACTGCCTAGAAAATGAGCCACTGACGCTCCGGCCACTGCTGATGTCGCTCCCAGCACTGGCGGATGAGTAAGCCAGGAGCCGCAGCTGCTGGGGCCTGCAGACTCTCTGTGAGGTCAGTAAAAGAACAGAGCAAGTGAAGAGGTGGACAGGGGCCTCACTGGGAGTTCAAATAAATAAATGGATGGCAATGGAACTGTTACTTGGGTGACACATCCATGGTGTGTGTGCATAGAATTTGTCTAGGGGGCAGCGGGCTGCCGAATAAATCTGGATATGAATGAGGGAGCAGGGGGTGACTCATGAAGTTTGTGTGTGTGTTTGTGTGCGCGTGTGTTTGCATGGGGGCTGGTGAACTGATGTGTGTCAGGTTGTGGCTGGCAGATTGGTGTGTGTTTGTGTCTCTGTGTCAGGTTTGGGATGGTGGATTGATGTGTGTGTCAGTTTGTAGCCAGCAGATTGATGTGTATGTCAGGTCATAGTTGGCAGACTGATGCGTATGTGTGTAAGGGAGTGGCTGGATTGAATTGTATGTCTAAGGGTGGGGCTGGCAGGTTGATTTTTGTGCACTGAGAAGATTTTGAGCATATTGGTATGTCTCTGCAGAGAGGTGGTAGCTGAAGGGTTGGTATATGTTTGTGCCCTCACGAGCATAGTGCTCCTGCAAATCTCATACCACTGGTTCTTGCTTTCGAAACCCAGCAGCTGACCCCATGTGGCCAAAACCTGATTGTCTGCTGTGGGTTCAGCTTCTGTCTCCCAGCTGCAAAAAATGAGAGTCCCGAAAATGGTAGATATTAGCCAGTGGTATTGGGCTTGCAGTTGCAATATGCATGGGAGGGCATTGCCAGTTGTTTTTTTAAAAAAAATCTCAGTATTCAGTAGGGCAGGCTGATTCATTACTAGAGGAAGGTAATAGCAGATGAGCGTCTGTAAGAGCGACCGCTAGTGGTCGGCCGTGAGTCGCTATTACAGAGGGCCTCAGTCACTGTAGTAACATTGCCAGCATTGATGAATTTGATGTGTGAGTTGCTATAACACCAGTACAGAGGTATATGGCAGCGAACGGTAGCTACTGGTCAGTGTGAGCCACTCAAACCATATTCATCAAAAAAACACAGCGGCGGCGCTCAAAATTGTGTCGCTGTAGGCCAGAGCACCAGAATCTGTGTGATTAATGTCTGTTTTTGAACACATATACACTGGTAACAAAGCGAAAAAAAACATGGAATTACATTGTTATTACATTGTGACATTAACACTTTAATACCAGACCTGTAATGACAATTCTGCATAAAAAAATCAAAAAAGTTTTCAAAAATGTATTTAAATAGGCCAGGAGAGGTCACACAATGATTTGATACTAAACAAAAAAAACTAAACAAAACCCTGTTTAAAGATAAGAAAGAAATGTCCATTGAAATGTATGGGAGAGCGTCAGGTAGCTACAGGTAATACCTGGAAGCCGGAGCGCCGCCGGGATCCATCGCCATTGCTACGTGTCGATGTAAGTGGCGCTCACCAGATTCGCTTTCTTAAATGTGGCATTGCGTACAGCACCCGGCGTTCACCTGCCGCTGCCTACCGCTTACAAGGCACTACCTGGCACTATCCCTTGATGAATAAAGCCCTAAATTGACATGTTGCCACTTTGTGAAAAATAAGTTGGTTTTGGATTGCAGTTTGGGCACTCATTCTCTAAAATGTTTGCCATCACTGCTGTAGGCAGAGTTGCCCCCTATGATTACATGCAGCAGAGGCTCTTTGTATGGCATTGAAAGAGAGGGATGTTGAGGAAAAAGCAGTTACATCAGCATGGGAGTTAGTGCATTGAAGTTACTGTACTCATGCTAAATATTTGGTGAAGTCAGCGTGACTTTCGGTGTGCATTGTGGTGTGGATTGCAACCTGCATCCCGGTGAGCTATTTAGCGATAACACACAAAAAAGTGCAAAATAATATTTGTCTTACATTTTCCCCCCAAAAATCACCTGTACATGTGATGACACATTTTTAGGGTTTAGGTACATTATTTTTCCAGTGATGTAATATTTTTAAACTTTGGAAATAACAGAACCCTATGGGTTATGCTAAAGATGTCACCATTTTTTTCTGCATAGCCCATATTGTTCTATTGTTTCCAAACGTAAAAACAAATAGGCTTACCTCATTGGAAATTGATGTGCCTAACCTGTAAAAAAACTTATTTTGTGACTAAACACTAATAAGCTCACGAGATGCAGGTTGCAATCCAAACCGCAAGTCACACTGGCTTCACCAAATAATTAGCATGACCCCCCTGTTTCCTGGTTGAGGTGGTGAAGTGACTGTTGGTTCTTTACATGGTTACTCATGTACACCTGCCTAGGTTGTTAACGTGCTTGCATAGTTTTTAACCACTAAGCATAGATTGTGCAGGTGACTATGATTCAGGTGTAACAAACAGCTAACAGAGGAAAAATGTCCCTCAGCCAGTACAGACAAGAAAGCTAGAGATATGGTCACACATGGAGAAACCTGGGCACTGTGGGGATTGGGCTGCTGTTTGAGTCTGATGAGGAAAATACTTACAGGGTAGGTGCCAGGTTGGTGGTCTCTTCTCCATTTTGTTGGGTAGGGCAGGGAAGTGGCCACACCATTTGAATAGCTTCCAGGATACCTGCACTGTGGTATGGCCACAAAGGTAATTTTATGGTGAATCCATGGGATATCACAAAGCAGGGCATCGCAAATTGGGGTGCCAACCCAAGAGTTTGTTTATAGGATCAAAAGGATTTTAATCATCTTTAAGGCAATACAACAGTTAACTATTATGATAGTAGTATTAAAAAAAATGTCCTTAGCAGAGTTTATTTTGGATAGTTTGTTTCTTGGGTAGATCAATTCTTAATATAAAACCAATAACCCATAGGTATCTAGGGACAGACAGAAATATGTTCACAATTTAGAAAATATAGCATCAACCCTCTTTAATTTTCTCCGTGCAACAATGTCTCCGAATTCTCAAAGCCTTTATAGATTTTAAATTATATCATGAAGTGACATGTTTATTAAATGGTAATGAGGTATTTCAGGCTGGCCTCAGTGGTATCCCGAGAAAAACATTAACAAGGCTACTCTATCGATTGTATTGGAGTTCAATAGGAATAAAATACTACAAAATGTATGTAACACTACAGTTTAATGTATGTTGGCTTTTACATTTCACATTGTTATGGTGACGGAATTATTCTTCCACATTGACATTTTTGTTTATTCAAATCTCTTATTTTTCCATTCCAGTAAAATTTCACACATTTCTTAAACATTTTTGTGTGAAATGTTAACTGTTTAGAAAAATGCTAAAATAGTCTATTTTTTCTTTCTTGACATTACTGTTCATTTGTGGTTTATATTAAGCTAACATAGAAAATAACCAGCATGCACTGGACCAGGAGGGAGCCCCGACCTGGCCGACCCAAAGAGAGGACATTGGCTGACAGGGGACAGGAGAAGGAAGATGAGAAGGAAGGCAAGCTCTTTTTTTGTTTGTTTTTTATGTGGAGGCTGATTTAAGACTAGCTCCACATATTGCCATTTGTGCGTCTAAGTAGCTGCACTCTGAGCGTCCGGAAGTGGATGCGGCTCTGGCGCTGTGACCTAGCTTTGCTGATGGACAAGTGGCGCTTTAGTATCCTGTCCAGCATTGATAGCATTGATGTCTGGACTTTGGGGGGCTCTCCCTATTTGACTTCAGTGCTTGAGCATACCAATGCTGCTATTGTTTCATGTAGCGGCCCCGAGGGAAAGCAGAAAAAGGCAATGCCACATATAACACCTGGACAGTGCTGCAGCAAACGATATGTAGCGCCAGTGAAGAGCGGCCAACACTCGGCGCTGAAGCCCAAGTGTGTGGAACAACACTAAAGTCTTTTGTTGCTGCCCAGGAGAACCAACACACTCATTTTATTTTAAAAAAATATGGAAAAATGTAATCCAAACATGATTTTTACACAACCAAAATATATACCATTTATTTTAAGTGTATGGCAGAGCTCAACTGAATGACAGGTGCTAGGTGGTGCTGCAGAGCATAAAGCGCCGGTTCATTACACTGAGCTGCCTTTAGTGATACATGTGATGCTACATGATGCTAATAGAGGCGCTCACCAGTTTGACTTTCATATATATGGTTTTAACATAGTATGTCCACATTCACCTGATTCTACGTGGTTCTACGTGGCATTAGCGTTTCTTAGTTAAGGCCCTTAATTTTTCTGTATTTTTCTCTTTGAACTAGTAAAGGGTTCAAGGCATCCCTTTACCAGTTCACACATGTTGGTGGCCGGAATGCCCTGTGCTGGCACTGGCAGGTGGCATGACAGATGATTTGACCCGGAGTCCCAGACCTTGCCACTATCCAGGGTGGGGTGAACTTGAAATTGGCAAGACCTGGGTCCAATCTACTTTTGGCCCCAAACCAAAGCCTATAACTAATCAACACCTCCCATCATATGACAATATTGGTGATATAATATAAAATGGGTGCTCTGGAGAAGGACTAAATAAACTCAAAGGGGAACCCAAGCAACAGCGTTCAGTCTGCACTCGGTGTATAGTGGAGGTGTTTGGCACAGAGGTGAAAATATTCTCGCTTTTCCCCCTTTGACACCTTTTTTTTTACTTGGGGTATATCTATTTTATTTTTTCTCTTTTAATGTTATTTTTTATAAGTTTTATTTTTTTTTTCATTTTCTCTACAGCAGCGGTACTCAACTGGCGGACCGGGGTCCGAATGCGGACCTTGGTGCCAGATTTCTGGACCCCTGCCCTGACAGCCCTGCAGTTAGTTGCTTCTGTGTTGCTATGCTCAGCGCTGCCCCGTTACAGATTGGTGATGTAGTTGTTTGTCTCCCTGCCAGTGTCATTACTCCCTGGCACCTAGCATTGCAATATGAAGTACTGCACGGACGGAAAGTGGCATTGCAAGGTATTATCCACCCCCAACCCGCCCCCAATGTGCTGATTTCTAACTATCCACCCCCCTGACAGCGCCCCGTCCAGACCTTCGCCTCTCACCAGATGCCTGTAAATGGACCTTTACAAGAAGTGGTTGAGTACCCCTGCTCTACAGTATCTCTTTTATACACACTTGGTTTCTAGGAAGTTTCACAGAACTTACCAATGCCTTACCCATGCATTACACTTGTTATACCAGTTAAACCGGACCACAGCTGAGAAAAAAAACTTACTTGCCCCATCTGCATAAATGATACTGAATCATTGTCAGCACTTACATCTGCTCCTGCATATACTCAAAAGTGAAACAATTTATACCTGGTCACAGCCATCCTGGAGCACCCAGGAGGCTTCTTCCCTTTCCATTATCCCAGCCATGCTGCTGCTTGGGTTTAACCAACATAACCCACAATGCACATCAGCAGGAAACTAAGCAGCATGTATTCTTAGCAGGCTACTGGTAGGTTCATAGGTTTGGACTGAGGGGACAAAATTGACCACAGGCAGGAGTCACAAAAAGATAAGTACATTTTTATGTGCAGCAATTTAAATTTCCTGAGGGGGGGATGCATATGAGCACTGTATCTTGTAAGGGTGTTGGTTTGATTTAACTAGTAACAACATTTTGATGCATTTTGTATGTATTTGTTACTGATACTATATGGACCAGGAAAAATGAGGAGTCCCACACCCTCCTCATTTTTTCTGGTCCATTTAGTGGTTGTATATCGCCTAGTGCGCACACTTTACTGATTTGCAGCTGGTGCAGCCCCATCCTATTCCTGGTTGTATTTGTTACTGATATCTAGTAAAAATGTATTGAAAGAAAAAAAAGACTACTAGAAACAATAAAAAAAAAAAGAATTAAACACACAATCAGAAGCAGCACTGGCTTACAAACCTAATAATGACATAGGCCCTTATTTAACAAGGGATAGCGCCAGGTAGCGAATGGTGAGCGAACGGTAATGTCACCGCCACGAGAACGCCGGCTCCCCTCCGCAATCACACATTTATCAAGCCGATCCTGCTTAGCGACTGACAGAGCGCCAGGTAGCGAATCATTCATCATTATTCCAGCCTCACCCCACAGCGCCAGCGAGCGACCTTGAACAGCGACAGGTATGACCTCTCGCTACCTGGCGCTCTCCAATGCATTTCAATGGAGCAATCTTTATTCTTAATTGCTATTAATTTTTTATTTTTTTTTTAAATGTCAAAAATTCTGTGACCACTTCTGCAATGTTAGATATTTTTTTAAGGTAAAAAAAAAAAAAAATTTGTGCAGAATTGATATTACAGGTCTGATATTGATGTATTCATATTACAAAATGTTTTGAAAAACTTGTTTTTTTTATCAAAAAATATGGTTGTTTGGGGGTTAAAAAACTACTTTTAACACATCGCCGCCAGCGCTCTGGGGTTTAAACAAGCATTTCACTGCGCGAGAATTTTTTGAGCGTGATTTGTTAATGAATATGCTGGGAGCCGTTCGCTATGGCCATTCGCTGTCATGCGCTCCCATACAGCGCGGAACCTGTCAAATAGCGACTCCTCACCCAATATTCAACATTACGGCAAACCGACTGAGTCGCTATCAACTACAGAACAACGGGCAAGCACAGCGACTACTAGCGGGCGCTTTGAAAATGCCGCTACTGTCGCTCATCTGTCGCTACCTGGCGCTATTAATGAATCGGCCTCCCCATCACAAACAAGGTCCAGAATAAAAATGAATTAGGTAGCTGAACCGTAGAGTGCAGCAACAACACAACTCATATACAGGTCTTTGCTGGCATGCTATCAGACTATCAGATGAATGTTCCTGGAGTTTAATTTACAGAACAGCTCCTGCTGAAGTTATTTCTATTACAACATTATGATAAAAATGAACCCAGTTGCTCATAGATCAGTGGTTGCCATGATTCCCACCCAAGCCACATACTTGTGGAAATGTGCTCCACAAACAACTGCAACTTGCTTACATCATATTTTTATTTTATCCGCACTTGACAAGCTGTTCATAAAGTTCAAAATCATGTCAGCTAACATATGGAAAAAAAGAAGACTAAAAATAAATTAACTAGAGTTGGGCTTTAAATTACAACATGATCTTCAAAGAACAAGTCATAAAGTAATTCAGACCAATAGCAAATATTAATGTTTTGTTTAGGAAATGCTCTAACCATTGACCCTAAATAATGCTTTTTATTGTACGCAGTCTCATAGAATTGATTGTAATGAAAAAATAAAAGGTCACCCTTGTGTAAAGTATTAATAATAGGTTTCAGAACTACATAATATATTCATGTTTGGTAATAGTACAGTAATATTCTCAAGACAGCAAGCCAAAGACACTAATAAGACAGCAAGGAGCTTACATGAAGCCTGTCCCATGTGACTTAGCAACTTTTTCTTGCAGCACTCTGTAGATTCTGCTGCTGTCTCCAAAGACTGCCCCACATTGACATTATATGTTATTCAAATGATGCCTTCAAATGTGGTCACATGGTTCCTTAGCAAACCTAGCATGAGCGAGCCAGACAAGCTACATATTTGTCAAGTTTGCTCACACAGAGATCGCTGGAGGGTGGCCATGCGACCACATTTGAAGTGTGGCCTGGGAAAAATAGAAAGCAAAGAAGACTTGCCATACCTAACATCCAATAAACTGCTAAAGAAATACTATTGTTTTTCAGATTTCCCCGCTTGTGAGAAATTTGCGGCTGTGATGGCTCCAATCTTTATTAATCCCCTCATCATAGTTAGAGATGTAGAGTCTGATTTAAGACTAGACTATACATACCATGTATTGCCATTTGTATTTTTATGAAGAGGCGCTTAGAGCATCTGCAAGTGGATGCTGCAATCAAGTGTCTGGCGCTATAACTTAGCTTTGCAGCTGGACAAGTGATGCTGTAGTATCCTCTCCAGCATTGATGCGATGATAAATGTGATGTTTGGAATGGGGCTGTAGAAGTGCTCTCCCTGATTCACTGTGCTGCTAATTGAGAATGCTATGTAGCTTCCTGAGGTCAAAGCACCCAAGACGATGCTACATCTAACAACAGGACAACACTCCAGTGAACAATAGGTAGCGCCAGTTAAGTGCGCCCTGAAGCCCATATTTAAGAAAATCAAACACAAAACTAGCATCAGTGCTCTAAAACTGGCCGCTCTAGCATCGAGCACCAGACGCTATATGAAAAGAGTTTGTTTCTCAACACATATACACCAGCACCAGAGCGAAAACATATGGGATGACATTGTTTTAACACTGTACCAATATCACCTCAATGGCAGATCTGCACATACAATTCTGCATAAATAATCAATTTGATCCTAAAATTCTGAAAGATAATTAATTAAAACACACTTTATACACAAACAATAAAAAACACAATTAAAATGTATTGAATAAGACTACTGAGTGACAGAAGCTACATGGCGCTGTATGTACATTGCGCTGTATGTTTACATTGTGCAGTAGCTAGTAATACATTCAACGCTTTTAGTGGCGCTCACCACATTGACTTTCATATATATGGCTTTTAGTGATGAGCGAGTAGTGAAATATTCGAAATTTCGAATTTCGATTCGAATAGACCGCGTTACTCGACTACTCGACCGATTATCGAATCCCATTATAGTCTATGGGAAAAAAATGCTCGCCACTTGGAAATCTCAATTCGACCACTTGAAGGTCACCAAGTCCACCCTGAAACATCAGAAAATGATGCCAACACTGCTGGAATGCAACTGGGACAGCAGGGGAAGCATGTCTGGGTGCATATAACGCGCCCAAGTCGCACTATTACGCCACTATCACAGCCACTCAACAATACACTCCAAACACAATATAACTTCTACGTAAAGTGAGACAAGACAAGGAAACCTTCTTTCCTCTACATTGCCATGGACCCCAAGCCAAACTGTACAAAAAAGAACAAAATTCTGCACCCCTTAAAATCACGTTGCCTAATGACAACCACAGATGGCATAGGCAAGGGGGAAAACAAATAGACCCCACCCCTAATTGCAATTGTGTGTGTCTGTGTGTGTGTGTGTGTGTGTGTGTGTGTGTGTGTGTGTGTGTGTGTGTGAGATGTGGTCAGACATGTCCTCTTGTGTCATTGTGTCACCCCAGCAGTAAGGGAAGCTTAAAGGAGGAGGTTTGTTACAGTGTGTCACCCCAGCAGTCAGGGAAGCTTACAGGAGGAGGTTTGTTACAGTGTGTCACCCCAGCAGTCAGGGAAGCTTACAGGAGGAGGTTTGTTACAGTGTGTCACCCCAGCAGTAAGGGAAGCTTACAGGAGGAGGTTTGTTACAGTGTGTTACCCCAGCAGTAAGGGAAGCTTAAAGGAGGAGGTTTGTTACATTGTGTCACCCCAGCAGTCAGGGAAGCTTACAGGAGGAGGTTTGTTACAGTGTGTCACCCCAGCAGTAAGGGAAGCTTACAGGAGGAGGTTTGTTACAGTGTGTCACCCCAGCAGTAAGGGAAGCTTACAGGAGGAGGTTTGTTACAGTGTGTCACCCCAGCAGTCAGGGAAGCTTACAGGAGGAGGTTTGTTACAGTGTGTTACCCCAGCAGTAAGGGAAGCTTACAGGAGGAGGTTTGTTACAGTGTGTCACCCCAGCAGTAAGGGAAGCTTACAGGAGGAGGTTTGTTACATTGTGTCACCCCAGCAGTCAGGGAAGCTTACAGGAGGAGGTTTGTTACAGTGTGTCACCCCAGCAGTAAGGGAAGCTTACAGGAGGAGGTTTGTTACAGTGTGTCACCCCAGCAGTCAGGGAAGCTTACAGGAGGAGGTTTGTTACAGTGTGTCACCCCAGCAGTAAGGGAAGCTTACAGGAGGAGGTTTGTTACAGTGTGTCACCCCAGCAGTAAGGGAAGCTTACAGGAGGAGGTTTGTTACAGTGTGTCACCCCAGCAGTAAGGGAAGCTTACAGGAGGAGGTTTGTTACATTGTGTCACCCCAGCAGTCAGGGAAGCTTACAGGAGGAGGTTTGTTACAGTGTGTCACCCCAGCAGTAAGGGAAGCTTACAGGAGGAGGTTTGTTACAGTGTGTCACCCCAGCAGTCAGGGAAGCTTACAGGAGGAGGTTTGTTACAGTGTGTCACCCCAGCAGTAAGGGAAGCTTACAGGAGGAGGTTTGTTACAGTGTGTCACCCCAGCAGTAAGGGAAGCTTACAGGAGGAGGTTTGTTACAGTGTGTCACCCCAGCAGTCAGGGAAGCTTACAGGAGGAGGTTTGTTACAGTGTGTTACCCCAGCAGTAAGGGAAGCTTACAGGAGGAGTTTTGTTACATTGTGTCACCCCAGCAGTAAGGGAAGCTTACAGGAGGAGGTTTGTTACATTGTGTCACCCCAGCAGTCAGGGAAGCTTACAGGAGGAGGTTTGTTACAGTGTGTCACCCCAGCAGTAAGGGAAGCTTACAGGAGGAGGTTTGTTACAGTGTGTCACCCCAGCAGTCAGGGAAGCTTACAGGAGGAGGTTTGTTACAGTGTGTCACCCCAGCAGTCAGGGAAGCTTACAGGAGGAGGTTTGTTACATTGTGTCACCCCAGCAGTCAGGGAAGCTTACAGGAGGAGGTTTGTTACAGTGTGTCACCCCAGCAGTAAGGGAAGCTTACAGGAGGAGGTTTGTTACATTGTGTCACCCCAGCAGTCAGGGAAGCTTACAGGAGGAGGTTTGTTACAGTGTGTCACCCCAGCAGTAAGGGAAGCTTACAGGAGGAGGTTTGTTACAGTGTGTCACCCCAGCAGTCAGGGAAGCTTACAGGAGGAGGTTTGTTACAGTGTGTCACCCCAGCAGTAAGGGAAGCTTACAGGAGGAGGTTTGTTACAGTGTGTCACCCCAGCAGTAAGGGAAGCTTACAGGAGGAGGTTTGTTACATTGTGTCACCCCAGCAGTCAGGGAAGCTTAAAGCTGAGACCTCTTAAAAATTGTGTGGAGTCCCAAGAGCTGAGACCTCTTAAAAATTGTGTGGAGGCCCAAGAGCTGAGACCTCTTAAAAATTGTGTGGAGGCCCAAGAGCTGAGACCTCTTGAAAATTGTATTAAGGCCCAAGAGCTGAGACCTCTTAGAAATTGTGTGGAGGCCCAAGAGCTGAGACCTCTTAAAAATTGTGTGGAGTCCCAAGAGCTGAGACCTCTTAAAAATTGTGTGGAGGCCCAAGAGCTGAGACCTCTCAAACATTGTGTGGAGTCCCAAGAGCTGAGACCTCTTAAAAATTGTGTGGAGGCCCAAGAGCTGAGACCTCTTAAAAATTGTGTGGAGGCCCAAGAGCTGAGACCTCTTGAAAATTGTATTAAGGCCCAAGAGCTGAGACCTCTTAGAAATTGTGTGGAGGCCCAAGAGCTGAGACCTCTTAAAAATTGTGTGGAGGCCCAAGAGCTGAGACCTCTTAAAAATTGTGTGGAGTCCCAAGAGCTGAGACCTCTTAAAAATTGTGTGGAGGCCCAAGAGCTGAGACCTCTCAAACATTGTGTGGAGTCCCAAGAGCTGAGACCTCTTAAAAATTGTGTGGAGGCCCAAGAGCTGAGACCTGTTAACAATTGATTGTATTAAGCCCAAGAGGTGAGCCATAATTTTTTTTATTAATACAGCAATTCTACGGCGGTTAAGGAGGAGGAGGAGGAGGAGGAGGAGGAGGAGGAAATGGCACTTCATACAGATGGCACTTCACTCTTGGCTGCTTTCCACTGTTGTACAAGCAAAGTCCGAGTCAATCCACTTGCTGTTCATTTTGATTAGCGTCAGCCTGTCGGCACTGTCTTTTGACAGGCGGCTGCGCTTATCGGTTATAATGCCCCCGGCTGCGCTGAACACCCTTTCTGATAGCACGCTGGCGGCAGGGCAGGCAAGCACCTCCAAGGCATACAGGGACAGTTCCAGCCACGTGTCCAACTTGGAGACCCAGTAAGTGTAGGGCGCCGAGGGATCGGGGAGGACAGGGGTGTGGTCTGCCAGGTAGTCCCGCAACATCCGCCGATACTTGTCCCTCCTGCTGATAGCGGGCCCCGCAGTGATGGAAGTTGCACGAGGGGGTGACATGAACGTGTCCCACACCTTGGAGAGTGTTCCCCTGGTGGCTGTGGGCCTGATCGATGTTGTCAGACTCTGGGAGACACTCTCCTCTCTGCCGCCAGCGATGGTGGGTGGGAAAATCTGCATCATGTTCTGCAAGAGTTCCCTCTGGTATTCCAGTAATCGATTCGTCCTCTCCTCTACCGGAATAAAAGAGGAGAAGTTATCTTTATACCGGGGGTCCAGGAGTGCGAAGACCCAGTATAGTTTGTTCTCCAATATCCGGACAACACGTATGTCCCGGGAAAAGCAGCCCAGCATGAAGTCAGCCATGTGTGCCAGACTCTGAGTAGGCATGACGTCACTGCCCCCACCAGAAGGATCATTTTCCATTTCCTCCTCTTCCTCCTCCTCTCCGCCCCATCCACGCTGAACCAATGGGACGCACACAGCCTGACTGCTACCCTCGCCGCCAGCATCCTCTTCCACAGCCACCTCCACGTTGTCCTCCTCCTCCTCATCCTCCTCCTCCTGCAACTGCCACCGAGCAGCAGACAAAAGTGTGGTCTGACTGTCTACCTGCGTTGCGTCTCCTCCTACCCCCGTCTCCTCTGTGTGCAATGCGTTCTCCCTTATTGCGATGAGCGATTCTTTAAGGACGCATAGGAGCGGGATGGTTACGCTCACTATAGCGTCCTCGCTGCTGACCTTCTTAGTGGACTCCTCAAAGATACGCAATACATCGCATATGTCTGCCATCCATGGCCACTCGTGGTTGGCAAACTGAGGGAGCTGAGTTGGATGCACGCGTGGATGCATCATCTGGTACTCCATCAATGCTCTCTGCTGCTCACACACCCTGGCCAACATGCAATAGGTGGAATTCCAGCGAGTGGGCAGGTCACACAACAGCCGATGTTGAGGCAAATGGAGGCGTTGCTGGATTTTTTTTAAGCTAACAGCAGCTACAGTTGACTTCCGAAAGTGAGCGCACAAGCGCCGCACTTTGACCAGTAGCTCTGCCAGGTTGGGGTAAGTCTTTAGAAACTTTTGTACTACCAAATTAAAAACGTGGGCCAGGCATGGTACGTGATTGAGTTCTGCAAGCTCCAGAGCCGCCACCAGGTTACGGCCGTTATCGCACACGACCATGCCTTGTCCTAGCTGCAGCGGCGACAGCCACATCTCTGTCTGCTGCAATATGGCGTGCCTCACCTCTGCGGCGCTGTGCTTCCTGTCGCCCAAGCTGATGAGCTTAAGCACCGCCTGCTGACGTCTCCCCGCGCCAGTGCTGCAACGCTTCCAGCTAGGGGCTGAGGGCGATGTTAAGGCAGAGGAGGAGGAGGAGGAAGAGGAGGGGGGTCTATCAGAACCCGTGCTGGCAATCTTGGGCGGGGGTGGTATGTAGGCCGTCCCTGTTTGCGACCCCGTCCCCGCTTCCACAACATTCACCCAGTGTGCCGTCAAAGAGATGTAGCGTCCTTGGCCGCAAGCGCTTGTCCACAAGTCGGTGGTCAAGTGGACCTTTGCGCTGACTGCGTACCTCAGGGCCCGCCTGATGTTACGCGACACGTGCTGGTGCAGGGCGGGGACGCCACACCGGGAAAAATAGTGGCGGCTAGGGACGGAATAGCGAGGTGCGGCATCCGCCATCAGGTCGCGGAAGGCCTGCGTCTCCACAAGCCTAAACGGCAACATCTCCAGGGCCAGCAGTTTGGAGATGAGGCAGGTTAAGGCTTGGGCTTGGGGGTGACTGGAGGCGTACTTCCGCCTGCGGTTGAACGCCTGCGAGATGGACAGTTGATGGGACGAGGAGATGGAAGGTGCAGACGAAGATGCGGGGGAAGGGGGGGCTGAAGGAGAAGGCCCCAAAGTAGCCGAGGCAGAGGCAGATGTGGAGGTGTCCTGGCTGGAGGTCTGGACCGCAGTGGCAGCACACAACAAAGGGGAAGAGGCAGTGGCAGCAAGACCGGGCGCAGGTTGTATTGCGTTTGCTCTCTCCCACTCAGCCCAGTGCTTGACTTCCAAGTGACGGCGCATGCCTGAGGTGGTCAGATTGCTCTTCTCAGAGCCCCTACTCAGTTTTGAGTGGCAGATTGCGCAAACCGCGCTCAGTTTGTCGTCCGCGCAAACATTAAAAAATCTCCACACCACAGAAGTACGAGGCCTCGATGGGGGAGCTTCGCGCGACTGCCTGCTGCCGGGAAGAGCTTCGGCCCTGCTGGCTGTGGCCTGCCTTCTCTGTCTGGACTGTCCTCTGCCTCTGGACTGTCCTCTGCCTCTTGCTGCCTTATTCGGTGATGCGCAGACCGCATCTCCACTGCTTTCCCCGCTGGACATCACCCCTGTCCAAGTGGGGTCGGTCATTTCGTCGTCCACCACCTCCTCTTCCACTTCCTCTCTCTGCTCCTCCTCCTGCCCACTGGACATTCCAACAGCCTCCCTTGATGGCAACTGCGTCTCATCATCATCGCTCATGATAGCAGATGCTGGTTCCGGGTCCACATCACTAGGAGATGGCGGATACTCAAGTGTATGGGCATCACTGCAAACAAATTCCTCTGCTAGCTCCTGGGATTCTTGCAGCACATCTGGAAAAGGACCCGAAAAGAGGTCCTGGGAGGGGTCAAGGGTGGGCTGACTCTGTTGGCCAGGTTGGGAGGAAGGAGGGTCAGAGTGAGACTGTGTGGATGACTGGGTGGTGGACAAGTGACTGGAAGCGTTATCGGCCATCCATTGCACCACCTGTTCACGCTGCTCAGGCCTCAACAGAGGTGTACCCCGCCCCCCGCATAACTGTCCCATAAAGGCAGGGAAGCTGGATGAGCGTAATGCTGGCTGCCCCTCACCAGCACGCATTGTATCCCCACTGGCTTCAACGCGGTTTGTGCCCCCACCAGCATTTCCGCGCCCCCGTCCTCGTCCACGTCCCTTTGCGCTAGCCCTCCGCATTTCAGACGTTTTACTTTTTTGGCCACGCGTTATGCCAAATATAAATATATTTTTTAGGAGAACACCTGGCTATACAGCCGTATACTGCCAGAAGGTGAAATGGTGCCTATACGCACTGGGTATATAACAGTGTTTTGTTGGCACAGAGGACACAAAACAGTAGTGCAAAATATAGTTTTGTATATAGGTGCTAATACACCACTGAAGTCTTTCTGTCCCTATTCCTGCAGCAGCTACCCCTCACTAAAGCAGCCGTTTTGAGCAGAGTGTATATAGTTTTGTATATAGGTGGTAATACACCACTGAAGTCTTTCTGTCCCTATTCCAGCAGCAGCAGCTACCCCTCACTAAAGCAGCCGTTTTGAGCAGAGTGTATATAGTTTTGTATATAGGTGGTAATACACCACTGAAGTCTTTCTGTCCCTATTCCAGCAGCAGCTACCCCTCACTAAAGCAGCCGTTGTGTGCAGTGTGTATATAGCTAGAATGAGCTATATACCGTTCAGCATAGTAGCCCTAATAAGGGCTCTCAATGACTCTCTTGTCTTCTGGTAGCTGGTATATATGGTGGTAAATGCGATATTCTGAGCTTCTGGGGCCCTGCCTGCCTACATATGGGCTATATACCGTTCAGCATAGTAGCCCTAATAATAAGGACTCTCAATGACTCTCTTGTCTTCTGGTAGCTGGTATATATGGTGGTAAATGCAATATTCTGAGCTTCTGGGGCCCTGCCTGCCTACATATGAGCTATATACCGTTCAGCATAGTAGCCCTAATAATAAGGACTCTCAATGACTCTCTTGTCTTCTGGTAGCTGGTATATATGGTGGTAAATGCGATATTCTGAGCTTCTGGGGCCCTGCCTGCCTACATATGGGCTATATACTGTTCAGCATAGTAGCCCTAATAAGGGCTCTCAATGACTCTCTTGTCTTCTGGTAGCTGGTATATATGGTGGTAAATGCGATATTCTGAGCTTCTGGGGCCCTGCCTGCCTACATATGGGCTATATACTGTTCAGCATAGTAGCCCTAATAAGGGCTCTCAATGACTCTCTTGTCTTCTGGTAGCTGGTATATATGGTGGTAAATGCGATATTCTGAGCTTCTGGGGCCCTGCCTGCCTACATATGGGCTATATACCGTTCAGCATAGTAGCCCTAATAATAAGGGCTCTCAATGACTCTATTGTCTTCTGGTAGCTGGTATATATGGTGGTAAATGCGATATTCTGAGCTTCTGGGGCCCTGCCTGCCTACATATGGGCTATATACTGTTCAGCATAGTAGCCCTAATAATAAGGACTCTCAATGACTCTCTTGTCTTCTAGTAGCTGGTATATATGGTGGTAAATGCGATATTCTGAGCTTCTGGGGCCCTGCCTGCCTACATATGGGCTATATACCGTTCAGCATAGTAGCCCTAATAATAAGGACTCTCAATGACTCTCTTGTCTTCTGGTAGCTGGTATATATGGTGGTAAATGCGATATTCTGAGCTTCTGGGGCCCTGCCAGCCTACATATGAGCTATATACTGTTCAGCATAGTAGCCCTAATAAGGGCTCTCAATGACTCTCTTGTCTTCTGGTAGCTGGTATATATGGTGGTAAATGCGATATTCTGAGCTTCTGGGGCCCTGCCTGCCTACATATGGGCTATATACTGTTCAGCATAGTAGCCCTAATAATAAGGACTCTCAATGACTCTCTTGTCTTCTGGTAGCTGGTGTATATGGTGGTAAATGCGATATTCTGAGCTTCTGGGGCCCTGCCTGCCTACATATGAGCTATATACTGTTCAGCATAGTAGCCCTAATAAGGGCTCTCAATGACTCTCTTGTCTTCTGGTAGCTGGTATATATGGTGGTAAATGCGATATTCTGAGCTTCTGGGGCCCTGCCTGCCTACATATGGGCTATATACTGTTCAGCATAGTAGCCCTAATAAGGGCTCTCAATAACTCTCTTGTCTTCTGGTAGCTGGTATATATGGTGGTAAATGCGATATTCTGAGCTCCTGGGGCCCTGCCTGCCTACATATGGGCTATATACCGTTCAGCATAGTAGCCCTAATAATAAGGACTCTCAATGACTCTCTTGTCTTCTGGTAGCTGGTATATATGGTGGTAAATGCGATATTCTGAGCTTCTGGGGCCCTGCCTGCCTACATATGGGCTATATACTGTTCAGCATAGTAGCCCTAATAATAAGGACTCTCAATGACTCTCTTGTCTTCTGGTAGCTGGTATATATGGTGGTAAATGCGATATTCTGAGCTTCTGGGGCCCTGCCTGCCTACATATGGGCTATATACTGTATAGCATAGTAGCCCTAATAAGGGCTCTCAATGACTCTCTTGTCTTCTGGTAGCTGGTATATATGGTGGTAAATGCGATATTCTGAGCTTCTGGGGCCCTGCCTGCCTACATATGGGCTATATACTGTTCAGCATAGTAGCCCTAATAATAAGGGCTCTCAATGACTCTCTTGTCTTCTGGTAGCTGGTATATATGGTGGTAAATGCGATATTCTGAGCTTCTGGGGCCCTGCCTGCCTACATATGAGCTATATACCGTTCAGCATAGTAGCCCTAATAAGGGCTCACAATGACTCTCTTGTCTTCTGATAGCTGGTATATAGGGTGGTAAATGCGATATTCTGAGCTTCTGGGGCCCTGCCTGCCTACATATGGGCTATATACTGTTCAGCATAGTAGCCCTAATAATAAGGACTCTCAATGACTCTCTTGTCTTCTGGTAGCTGGTATATATGGTGGTAAATGCGATATTCTGAGCTTCTGGGGCCCTGCCTGCCTACATATGAGCTATATACTGTTCAGCATAGTAGCCCTAATAATAAGGACTCTCAATGACTCTCTTGTCTTCTGGTAGCTGGTATATATGGTGGTAAATGCGATATTCTGAGCTTCTGGGGCCCTGCCTGCCTACATATGGGCTATATACTGTATAGCATAGTAGCCCTAATAAGGGCTCTCAATGACTCTCTTGTCTTCTTGTAGCTGGTATATATGGTGGTAAATGCGATATTCTGAGCTTCTGGGGCCCTGCCTGCCTACATATGGGCTATATACCGTTCAGCATAGTAGCCCTAATAATAAGGGCTCTCAATGACTCTCTTGTCTTCTGGTAGCTGGTATATATGGTGGTAAATGCGATATTCTGAGCTTCTGGGGCCCTGCCTGCCTACATATGAGCTATATACCGTTCAGCATAGTAGCCCTAATAAGGGCTCTCAATGACTCTCTTGTCTTCTGGTAGCTGGTATATATGGTGGTAAATGCGATATTCTGAGCTTCTGGGGCCCTGCCTGCCTACATATGGGCTATATACTGTTCAGCATAGTAGCCCTAATAAGGACTCTCAATGACTCTCTTGTCTTCTGGTAGCTGGTATATATGGTGGTAAATGCGATATTCTGAGCTTCTGGGGCCCTGCCTGCCTACATATGGGCTATATACTGTTCAGCATAGTAGCCCTAATAATAAGGACTCTCAATGACTCTCTTGTCTTCTGGTAGCTGGTATATATGGTGGTAAATGCGATATTCTGAGCTTCTGGGGCCCTGCCTGCCTACATATGAGCTATATACTGTTCAGCATAGTAGCCCTAATAAGGGCTCTCAATGACTCTCTTGTCTTCTGGTAGCTGGTATATATGGTGGTAAATGCGATATTCTGAGCTTCTGGGGCCCTGCCTGCCTACATATGGGCTATATACTGTTCAGCATAGTAGCCCTAATAATAAGGACTCTCAATGACTCTCTTGTCTTCTGGTAGCTGGTATATATGGTGGTAAATGCGATATTCTGAGCTTCTGGGGCCCTGCCTGCCTACATATGGGCTATATACTGTATAGCATAGTAGCCCTAATAAGGGCTCTCAATGACTCTCTTGTCTTCTGGTAGCTGGTATATATGGTGGTAAATGCGATATTCTGAGCTTCTGGGGCCCTGCCTGCCTACATATGGGCTATATACTGTTCAGCATAGTAGCCCTAATAATAAGGGCTCTCAATGACTCTCTTGTCTTCTGGTAGCTGGTATATATGGTGGTAAATGCGATATTCTGAGCTTCTGGGGCCCTGCCTGCCTACATATGAGCTATATACCGTTCAGCATAGTAGCCCTAATAAGGGCTCTCAATGACTCTCTTGTCTTCTGGTAGCTGGTATATATGGTGGTAAATGCGATATTCTGAGCTTCTGGGGCCCGGCCTGCCTACATATGGGCTATATACTGTTCAGCATAGTAGCCCTAATAAGGGCTCTCAATGACTCTCTTGTCTTCTGGTAGCTGGTATATATGGTGGTAAATGCGATATTCTGAGCTTCTGGGGCCCTGCCTGCCTACATATGGGCTATATACTGTTCAGCATAGTAGCCCTAATAATAAGGACTCTCAATGACTCTCTTGTCTTCTGGTAGCTGGTATATATGGTGGTAAATGCGATATTCTGAGCTTCTGGGGCCCTGCCTGCCTACATATGGGCTATATACTGTATAGCATAGTAGCCCTAATAAGGGCTCTCAATGACTCTCTTGTCTTCTGGTAGCTGGTATATATGGTGGTAAATGCGATATTCTGAGCTTCTGGGGCCCTGCCTGCCTACATATGGGCTATATACCGTTCAGCATAGTAGCCCTAATAATAAGGGCTCTCAATGACTCTCTTGTCTTCTGGTAGCTGGTATATATGGTGGTAAATGCGATATTCTGAGCTTCTGGGGCCCTGCCTGCCTACATATGAGCTATATACCGTTCAGCATAGTAGCCCTAATAAGGGCTCTCAATTAAATGGCAAATTAAATTAAATGGCAAATGAAGTTTAACACAGATAAATGTAAGGTTATGCACATGGGAAGGAGAAATCTGTGTCATGATTACACACTAAATAAAGAAACACTTGGTAAAACAACAATGGAAAAGGACCTAGGGGTTTTAGTTGACAATAAGCTCAACTGTAGTAATCAACGCCAGGCAGCTGCTGCCAAGGCAAACAGGATCATGGGGTGCATCAGGAGGGGCATGGGTGCTCATGACCAGAGCATCATTTTACCCCTGTACAAGTCACTGGTCAGACCCCATATGGAATACTGTGTACAGTTCTGGGCACCTGTGCTTAAAAAGGACATATCAGAACTGGAGCGCGTTCAAAGAAGGGCAACAAAGTTAATAAAAGGAGTGCGGGGGCTAGAGTACCCGGAAAGATTGTCCAAGTTAGGTTTATTTAGTCTAGAAAAAAGACGATTGAGGGGTGATCTAATAACTATGTATAAATATATTCGGGGTCAATACAAGGATCTGTCCCACAATCTATTTATACCCCGGAGTGTAACCATAACCCGGGGGCATCCACTAAGGTTAGAGGAAAGGTATTTTCTCCACCGACATAGGAGGGGATTCTTCTCTGTAAGAGCAGTGAGACTATGGAACTCGCTGCCAGAGGAGGTAGTAATGAGGGATACATTAAAAATGTTCAAAAGTGGCCTTGATGCCTTCCTGGCATGTAATAACATTTCCGGCTATGGCTACTAGACCACTGGAAGGAGTTAAACAGGCTGAACTGGATGGACTAAAGTCTTTATTCAGCCTTACATACTATGTTACTCTGTTACTATGTTACTCTCTTGTCTTCTGGTAGCTGGTATATATGGTGGTAAATGCGATATTCTGAGCTTCTGGGGCCCTGCCTGCCTACATATGGGCTATATACTGTTCAGCATAGTAGCCCTAATAAGGGCTCTCAATGACTCTCTTGTCTTCTGGTAGCTGGTATATATGGTGGTAAATGCGATATTCTGAGCTTCTGGGGCCCTGCCTGCCTACATATGGGCTATATACTGTTCAGCATAGTAGCCCTAATAATAAGGGCTCTCAAAGACTCTCTTGTCTTCTGGTAGCTGGTATATATGGTGGTAAATGCGATATTCTGAGCTTCTGGGGCCCTGCCTGCCTACATATGAGCTATATACTGTTCAGCATAGTAGCCCTAATAAGGGCTCTCAATGACTCTCTTGTCTTCTGGTAGCTGGTATATATGGTGGTAAATGCGATATTCTGAGCTTCTGGGGCCCTGCCTGCCTACATATGGGCTATATACTGTTCAGCATAGTAGCCCTAATAATAAGGACTCTCAATGACTCTCTTGTCTTCTGGTAGCTGGTATATATGGTGGTAAATGCGATATTCTGAGCTTCTGGGGCCCTGCCTGCCTACATATGAGCTATATACTGTTCAGCATAGTAGCCCTAATAAGGGCTCTCAATGACTCTCTTGTCTTCTGGTAGCTGGTATATATGGTGGTAAATGCGATATTCTGAGCTTCTGGGGCCCTGCCTGCCTACATATGGGCTATATACTGTTCAGCATAGTAGCCCTAATAATAAGGACTCTCAATGACTCTCTTGTCTTCTGGTAGCTGGTATATATGGTGGTAAATGCGATATTCTGAGCTTCTGGGGCCCTGCCTGCCTACATATGGGCTATATACTGTATAGCATAGTAGCCCTAATAAGGGCTCTCAATGACTCTCTTGTCTTCTGGTAGCTGGTATATATGGTGGTAAATGCGATATTCTGAGCTTCTGGGGCCCTGTCTGCCTACATATGGGCTATATACTGTTCAGCATAGTAGCCCTAATAATAAGGGCTCTCAATGACTCTCTTGTCTTCTGGTAGCTGGTATATATGGTGGTAAATGCGATATTCTGAGCTTCTGGGGCCCTGCCTGCCTACATATGAGCTATATACTGTTCAGCATAGTAGCCCTAATAAGGGCTCTCAATGACTCTCTTGTCTTCTGGTAGCTGGTATATATGGTGGTAAATGCGATATTCTGAGCTTCTGGGGCCCTGCCTGCCTACATATGGGCTATATACTGTTCAGCATAGTAGCCCTAATAATAAGGACTCTCAATGACTCTCTTGTCTTCTGGTAGCTGGTATATATGGTGGTAAATGCGATATTCTGAGCTTCTGGGGCCCTGCCTGCCTACATATGAGCTATATACTGTTCAGCATAGTAGCCCTAATAAGGGCTCTCAATGACTCTCTTGTCTTCTGGTAGCTGGTATATATGGTGGTAAATGCGATATTCTGAGCTTCTGGGGCCCTGCCTGCCTACATATGAGCTATATACTGTTCAGCATAGTAGCCCTAATAATAAGGACTCTCAATGACTCTCTTGTCTTCTGGTAGCTGGTATATATGGTGGTAAATGCGATATTCTGAGCTTCTGGGGCCCTGCCTGCCTACATATGGGCTATATACTGTATAGCATAGTAGCCCTAATAAGGGCTCTCAATGACTCTCTTGTCTTCTGGTAGCTGGTATATATGGTGGTAAATGCGATATTCTGAGCTTCTGGGGCCCTGTCTGCCTACATATGGGCTATATACTGTTCAGCATAGTAGCCCTAATAATAAGGGCTCTCAATGACTCTCTTGTCTTCTGGTAGCTGGTATATATGGTGGTAAATGCGATATTCTGAGCTTCTGGGGCCCTGCCTGCCTACATATGAGCTATATACCGTTCAGCATAGTAGCCCTAATAAGGGCTCTCAATGACTCTCTTGTCTTCTGGTAGCTGGTATATATGGTGGTAAATGCGATATTCTGAGCTTCTGGGGCCCTGCCTGCCTACATATGGGCTATATACTGTTCAGCATAGTAGCCCTAATAATAAGGACTCTCAATGACTCTCTTGTCTTCTGGTAGCTGGTATATATGGTGGTAAATGCGATATTCTGAGCTTCTGGGGCCCTGCCTGCCTACATATGGGCTATATACTGTTCAGCATAGTAGCCCTAATAATAAGGACTCTCAATGACTCTCTTGTCTTCTGGTAGCTGGTATATATGGTGGTAAATGCGATATTCTGAGCTTCTGGGGCCCTGCCTGCCTACATATGGGCTATATACTGTTCAGCATAGTAGCCCTAATAAGGGCTCTCAATGACTCTCTTGTCTTCTGGTAGCTGGTATATATGGTGGTAAATGCGATATTCTGAGCTTCTGGGGCCCTGCCTGCCTACATATGGGCTATATACTGTTCAGCATAGTAGCCCTAATAATAAGGACTCTCAATGACTCTCTTGTCTTCTGGTAGCTGGTATATATGGTGGTAAATGCGATATTCTGAGCTTCTGGGGCCCTGCCTGCCTACATATGGGCTATATACTGTATAGCATAGTAGCCCTAATAAGGGCTCTCAATGACTCTCTTGTCTTCTGGTAGCTGGTATATATGGTGGTAAATGCGATATTCTGAGCTTCTGGGGCCCTGTCTGCCTACATATGGGCTATATACTGTTCAGCATAGTAGCCCTAATAATAAGGGCTCTCAATGACTCTCTTGTCTTCTGGTAGCTGGTATATATGGTGGTAAATGCGATATTCTGAGCTTCTGGGGCCCTGCCTGCCTACATATGAGCTATATACCGTTCAGCATAGTAGCCCTAATAAGGGCTCTCAATGACTCTCTTGTCTTCTGGTAGCTGGTATATATGGTGGTAAATGCGATATTCTGAGCTTCTGGGGCCCTGCCTGCCTACATATGGGCTATATACTGTTCAGCATAGTAGCCCTAATAATAAGGACTCTCAATGACTCTCTTGTCTTCTGGTAGCTGGTATATATGGTGGTAAATGCGATATTCTGAGCTTCTGGGGCCCTGCCTGCCTACATATGGGCTATATACTGTTCAGCATAGTAGCCCTAATAATAAGGACTCTCAATGACTCTCTTGTCTTCTGGTAGCTGGTATATATGGTGGTAAATGCGATATTCTGAGCTTCTGGGGCCCTGCCTGCCTACATATGGGCTATATACTGTTCAGCATAGTAGCCCTAATAAGGGCTCTCAATGACTCTCTTGTCTTCTGGTAGCTGGTATATATGGTGGTAAATGCGATATTCTGAGCTTCTGGGGCCCTGCCTGCCTACATATGGGCTATATACTGTTCAGCATAGTAGCCCTAATAATAAGGACTCTCAATGACTCTCTTGTCTTCTGGTAGCTGGTATATATGGTGGTAAATGCGATATTCTGAGCTTCTGGGGCCCTGCCTGCCTACATATGGGCTATATACTGTATAGCATAGTAGCCCTAATAAGGGCTCTCAATGACTCTCTTGTCTTCTGGTAGCTGGTATATATGGTGGTAAATGCGATATTCTGAGCTTCTGGGGCCCTGTCTGCCTACATATGGGCTATATACTGTTCAGCATAGTAGCCCTAATAATAAGGGCTCTCAATGACTCTCTTGTCTTCTGGTAGCTGGTATATATGGTGGTAAATGCGATATTCTGAGCTTCTGGGGCCCTGCCTGCCTACATATGAGCTATATACCGTTCAGCATAGTAGCCCTAATAAGGGCTCTCAATGACTCTCTTGTCTTCTGGTAGCTGGTATATATGGTGGTAAATGCGATATTCTGAGCTTCTGGGGCCCTGCCTGCCTACATATGGGCTATATACTGTTCAGCATAGTAGCCCTAATAATAAGGACTCTCAATGACTCTCTTGTCTTCTGGTAGCTGGTATATATGGTGGTAAATGCGATATTCTGAGCTTCTGGGGCCCTGCCTGCCTACATATGGGCTATATACTGTTCAGCATAGTAGCCCTAATAATAAGGACTCTCAATGACTCTCTTGTCTTCTGGTAGCTGGTATATATGGTGGTAAATGCGATATTCTGAGCTTCTGGGGCCCTGCCTGCCTACATATGGGCTATATACTGTTCAGCATAGTAGCCCTAATAAGGGCTCTCAATGACTCTCTTGTCTTCTGGTAGCTGGTATATATGGTGGTAAATGCGATATTCTGAGCTTCTGGGGCCCTGCCTGCCTACATATGGGCTATATACTGTTCAGCATAGTAGCCCTAATAATAAGGACTCACAATGACTCTCTTGTCTTCTGGTAGCTGGTATATATGGTGGTAAATGCGATATTCTGAGCTTCTGCGGCCCTGCCTGCCTACATATGGGCTATATACTGTATAGCATAGTAGCCCTAATAAGGGCTCTCAATGACTCTCTTGTCTTCTGGTAGCTGGTATATATGGTGGTAAATGCGATATTCTGAGCTTCTGGGGCCCTGCCTGCCTACATATGGGCTATATACCGTTCAGCATAGTAGCCCTAATAATAAGGGCTCTCAATGACTCTCTTGTCTTCTGGTAGCTGGTATATATGGTGGTAAATGCGATATTCTGAGCTTCTGGGGCCCTGCCTGCCTACATATGAGCTATATACCGTTCAGCATAGTAGCCCTAATAAGGGCTCTCAATTAAATGGCAAATTAAATTAAATGGCAAATGAAGTTTAACACAGATAAATGTAAGGTTATGCACATGGGAAGGAGAAATCTGTGTCATGATTACACACTAAATAAAGAAACACTTGGTAAAACAACAATGGAAAAGGACCTAGGGGTTTTAGTTGACAATAAGCTCAACTGTAGTAATCAACGCCAGGCAGCTGCTGCCAAGGCAAACAGGATCATGGGGTGCATCAGGAGGGGCATGGGTGCTCATGACCAGAGCATCATTTTACCCCTGTACAAGTCACTGGTCAGACCCCATATGGAATACTGTGTACAGTTCTGGGCACCTGTGCTTAAAAAGGACATATCAGAACTGGAGCGCGCTCAAAGAAGGGCAACAAAGTTAATAAAAGGAGTGCGGGGGCTAGAGTACCCGGAAAGATTGTCCAAGTTAGGTTTATTTAGTCTAGAAAAAAGACGATTGAGGGGTGATCTAATAACTATGTATAAATATATTCGGGGTCAATACAAGGATCTGTCCCACAATCTATTTATACCCCGGAGTGTAACCATAACCCGGGGGCATCCACTAAGGTTAGAGGAAAGGTATTTTCTCCACCGACATAGGAGGGGATTCTTCTCTGTAAGAGCAGTGAGACTATGGAACTCGCTGCCAGAGGAGGTAGTAATGAGGGATACATTAAAAATGTTCAAAAGTGGCCTTGATGCCTTCCTGGCATGTAATAACATTTCCGGCTATGGCTACTAGACCACTGGAAGGAGTTAAACAGGCTGAACTGGATGGACTAAAGTCTTTATTCAGCCTTACATACTATGTTACTCTGTTACTATGTTACTCTCTTGTCTTCTGGTAGCTGGTATATATGGTGGTAAATGCGATATTCTGAGCTTCTGGGGCCCTGCCTGCCTACATATGGGCTATATACTGTTCAGCATAGTAGCCCTAATAAGGGCTCTCAATGACTCTCTTGTCTTCTGGTAGCTGGTATATATGGTGGTAAATGCGATATTCTGAGCTTCTGGGGCCCTGCCTGCCTACATATGAGCTATATACTGTTCAGCATAGTAGCCCTAATAAGGGCTCTCAATGACTCTCTTGTCTTCTGGTAGCTGGTATATATGGTGGTAAATGCGATATTCTGAGCTTCTGGGGCCCTGCCTGCCTACATATGGGCTATATACTGTTCAGCATAGTAGCCCTAATAATAAGGACTCTCAATGACTCTCTTGTCTTCTGGTAGCTGGTATATATGGTGGTAAATGCGATATTCTGAGCTTCTGGGGCCCTGCCTGCCTACATATGGGCTATATACTGTATAGCATAGTAGCCCTAATAAGGGCTCTCAATGACTCTCTTGTCTTCTGGTAGCTGGTATATATGGTGGTAAATGCGATATTCTGAGCTTCTGGGGCCCTGCCTGCCTACATATGGGCTATATACTGTTCAGCATAGTAGCCCTAATAATAAGGACTCTCAATGACTCTCTTGTCTTCTGGTAGCTGGTATATATGGTGGTAAATGCGATATTCTGAGCTTCTGGGGCCCTGCCTGCCTACATATGAGCTATATACTGTTCAGCATAGTAGCCCTAATAAGGGCTCTCAATGACTCTCTTGTCTTCTGGTAGCTGGTATATATGGTGGTAAATGCGATATTCTGAGCTTCTGGGGCCCTGCCTGCCTACATATGGGCTATATACTGTTCAGCATAGTAGCCCTAATAATAAGGACTCTCAATGACTCTCTTGTCTTCTGGTAGCTGGTATATATGGTGGTAAATGCGATATTCTGAGCTTCTGGGGCCCTGCCTGCCTACATATGGGCTATATACTGTATAGCATAGTAGCCCTAATAAGGGCTCTCAATGACTCTCTTGTCTTCTGGTAGCTGGTATATATGGTGGTAAATGCGATATTCTGAGCTTCTGGGGCCCTGTCTGCCTACATATGGGCTATATACTGTTCAGCATAGTAGCCCTAATAATAAGGGCTCTCAATGACTCTCTTGTCTTCTGGTAGCTGGTATATATGGTGGTAAATGCGATATTCTGAGCTTCTGGGGCCCTGCCTGCCTACATATGAGCTATATACCGTTCAGCATAGTAGCCCTAATAAGGGCTCTCAATGACTCTCTTGTCTTCTGGTAGCTGGTATATATGGTGGTAAATGCGATATTCTGAGCTTCTGGGGCCCTGCCTGCCTACATATGGGCTATATACTGTTCAGCATAGTAGCCCTAATAATAAGGACTCTCAATGACTCTCTTGTCTTCTGGTAGCTGGTATATATGGTGGTAAATGCGATATTCTGAGCTTCTGGGGCCCTGCCTGCCTACATATGGGCTATATACTGTTCAGCATAGTAGCCCTAATAATAAGGACTCTCAATGACTCTCTTGTCTTCTGGTAGCTGGTATATATGGTGGTAAATGCGATATTCTGAGCTTCTGGGGCCCTGCCTGCCTACATATGGGCTATATACTGTTCAGCATAGTAGCCCTAATAAGGGCTCTCAATGACTCTCTTGTCTTCTGGTAGCTGGTATATATGGTGGTAAATGCGATATTCTGAGCTTCTGGGGCCCTGCCTGCCTACATATGGGCTATATACTGTTCAGCATAGTAGCCCTAATAAGGGCTCTCAATGACTCTCTTGTCTTCTGGTAGCTGGTATATATGGTGGTAAATGCGATATTCTGAGCTTCTGGGGCCCTGCCTGCCTACATATGGGCTATATACTGTTCAGCATAGTAGCCCTAATAATAAGGACTCTCAATGACTCTCTTGTCTTCTGGTAGCTGGTATATATGGTGGTAAATGCGATATTCTGAGCTTCTGGGGCCCTGCCTGCCTACATATGAGCTATATACCGTTCAGCATAGTAGCCCTAATAAGGGCTCTCAATGACTCTCTTGTCTTCTGGTAGCTGGTATATATGGTGGTAAATGCGATATTCTGAGCTTCTGGGGCCCTGCCTGCCTACATATGAGCTATATACCGTTCAGCATAGTAGCCCTAATAAGGGCTCTCAATGACTCTCTTGTCTTCTGGTAGCTGGTATATATGGTGGTAAATGCGATATTCTGAGCTTCTGGGGCCCTGCCTGCCTACATATGGGCTATATACTGTTCAGCATAGTAGCCCTAATAATAAGGACTCTCAATGACTCTCTTGTCTTCTGGTAGCTGGTATATATGGTGGTAAATGCGATATTCTGAGCTTCTGGGGCCCTGCCTGCCTACATATGAGCTATATACCGTTCAGCATAGTAGCCCTAATAAGGGCTCTCAATGACTCTCTTGTCTTCTGGTAGCTGGTATATATGGTGGTAAATGCGATATTCTGAGCTTCTGGGGCCCTGCCTGCCTACATATGGGCTATATACTGTTCAGCATAGTAGCCCTAATAATAAGGACTCTCAATGACTCTCTTGTCTTCTGGTAGCTGGTATATATGGTGGTAAATGCGATATTCTGAGCTTCTGGGGCCCTGCCTGCCTACATATGAGCTATATACCGTTCAGCATAGTAGCCCTAATAAGGGCTCTCAATGACTCTCTTGTCTTCTGGTAGCTGGTATATATGGTGGTAAATGCGATATTCTGAGCTTCTGGGGCCCTGCCTGCCTACATATGAGCTATATACCGTTCAGCATAGTAGCCCTAATAAGGGCTCTCAATGACTCTCTTGTCTTCTGGTAGCTGGTATATATGGTGGTAAATGCGATATTCTGAGCTTCTGGGGCCCTGCCAGCTACAGCCTGTCTTTCCCTGCTGTGAGCGTCTATCCCTCACTAAGTTCAAGCTGCTAATGCTGACGAAGAGGAAGTGCTGAGTTTTGTAGATTCGAGGTCACATGGTTTTTCCAGTCAATGCGTCTAGAAGCCGTTCTCGCGATGCCAGCGTCCTCCCAGGACCTGTCCCACCCCCCCCTGCATGGTGATTGGTGTAAAAAACGCGCCAGGGAAGGTGTGAGGGGAAACGAATTGTGAGTGCGCCATCGCCGCTGTACTCGATCGAAATCGAGTATGACGAATAGCGTAGTATTCGATCGAATACCGACTCGGTCGAATACTACTCGCTCATCTCTAATGGCTTTCACATACTGCGGCCATCATTTACCTGATGCTACGTGGTACTACGTGGCGTTAGCGTTTCTTATCTACTAATCTACTAGAGAATTTTTCTACCCTTTGACAAACAACTTGAGAAAAAAATAAAATTATTTTTCACTAAGTTGAATTGAAAATGTTTACAAAATAAATATAGAAACTATCGGGCAGGCTGATTCATCATTAGCGGCAGGTAGCGACAGATGAGCATTTGTAGCAGGCATTTTTAGAGCGCCCGCTAGTAGTCACTGTGCTCAGCCGTGGGTCGCTAGTTCATAGCGACTCAGTCGCTGTTCAGTAATGTTAAATACATTGTGAGGAGTCGCCATTTGACCAGTACAGCGCTGTATGGGAGCGCATGTTAGCGACTACTCATAGCGACCGACTCACACCATATTCAGCAAAAAACAGCCTCACAAATCTCTGGCGCTGAAAAATGCTTGTTTGAAGCCCAGAGCACAGGAGGCAGTGTGTTAAAAGTCTGTTTTTCAGCATCTATCCACTAGTAACAAAGCAAAAACATATGGAATTACATTGTAGCAACATTGTAACACTTTAATGGCAGACCTGTAAGGCCCCAAGTGATTCTCCAAGGGTAAAAGCAAAACTTTGTTTGCTTATCTGACGTGCAGAGGATTCATCCTGGTTTCTCGCTAAATAAAGTTGCTGCTATTTATGAAGCACTACCGCCATTTAGCGACACATACTCCCAGGTCCCCGCCAGCTCAGCCGCCAGCAAAAGTATTTAACAAAGATAAGAACAATAGCGCATCTAAAAGCGATTATTAGAGCGCTGACGCTGTGTTCCATACAGTGCCACATCACACCATGAGCCCACCATGCACTCTCATTCTCCCATAGCGTTCAATGGAGCTTGAAACTTTTGCCTTATTTTGTCACTTAGGGTTTTTTTCAGTTTTTCGGGTCGAGCATGTGCCATGAAACCCCCGGGCTGTTCGGATTTGTTTTTACATTCATTTTCTGTACTTTGGGTATGCGCTGTAAACTTGCATTTTTTACCCTGCAAATAATGTGTCATGTTATTCATGTGTCCCTAATGCCATTCATTGTGTTTGCACATTGTCAAAGTGTTGCCGTGACTTTTAAACAATGTCACCTGGCGCTGTATTCTCTTATTTTCTTGTTTAATAGTGCCAGTGCAGACACTGTGTTTTTTTTCCATAAATACACTTTGGTTTCCTGTGTGATCTCCCAGCACTACCTGTCGCCAGCCCCATTTATATTTGAAGTCATGTGCAGCGCCCCACGCATAGACTGCAGCGCTGCCTGCATCCGACTATGCAGCTCACTTACTTAGAGCTTCTCTCAGTCAAAAGGCGCTAGATGGCGCTAGTGTTTAATAAGGCTGTTAGCCTCTTTCTGTGACCCAGGTCCTGGAATGTATTCATGTTTGACCACCTTTTTTCACCTTGAGAGGTGGAGAGAACACAGCTTATCTTGTCTCAGACTGAGTGGGGCACACCATGTCCTGTGCCTGCAGGAAAGGGGAGAGTTTCTAGATTATTTATTTACTTGTCCATCTCTTGTGTGCCTCTGAGCTCAATGACAATTACACTAGCAGCCAAAGAAAAGTATCTTGTTCTTACGCTGGTGATGAAGTGAAAGAGAGAGACAAATACAAACATATGGGTAATATTTACGGGTAAGTTAAATCATTTTACCAGATAAAGATATTTACTTTACAGTAGGTTTGCAAACAGCAGCACCATATGAACTATGCTGAAAAAATGATGACTTGTTCCTGCATAGCCTATAAAATGCAGCTGTCTCACAACTTTAAAAAAAAGCATCTCATTGAAAAATCATGTACCGCACCTGTAAAAATGTACAGGTGATTTTATGGGAAAAATTAGAACAAAAATTTTTTGTTGGGCTTTTCTGTATGTTTAAGTTAAGGCTTACATCACTAAAAAATACGCATGATTCACTACTAGCGCAACGTATTGCCAGATGAGCGTCTGTATAGCGGCGCTTAGAGCAACCGCTAGTAGAAGCTGTAAGCGGGTATAGGGTGTTGTAACCTAGCGTTGTGGCCGCTGTAGTAACCTGGCCGGCATTGATGAATATAATGTGTGTTGGCTGCTCTAACAACAGAACAACGCTGCAGCAAGCGATAGGTAGCATCAGCTCAGTGCGTCGGGCGCTTGGCGCTCCACACCATATTTGACAAAAGACTACACACACACAGCATCAGCGCTCTAAAGTTGGGCGCTGTAGCATAGAGTGCTTGACGCTGTGTGATCAAAGTCTGTTTCTGACATATATCCACCAGTAACAAATAAAAACACATGCAGTGACACTGGGACAATAACACTTTAGTGCCAGACCTGTAAATAGAATTCTGCATAAAAATATAAAAAGTCAAAAAAATGTATAAAAGTGTTTGTTTGCAGCCAGGAGAGGTCACACAATGATTTGATTAAAAAAAATGTAATTGCCAAACACGCAATTTAAACACAAACAAATGAAAGCACATTAAAATGTATGGTAGAGCCACACTGAGCGAAAGGTAATACGTGGTGCTCTTGAACCTAGAGAGACAACGCTATTCGCTGGGCCACCTCAGGTAATACATATGACGCTACATGGTGCTGCTCACCAGATTTGCTTTCTTAAATGTGGTTTTACGTACAGCGCCCAGTGTTCACCAGACGCTGCCTGCCGCTACGAGGCGCTACCTGGTGCTAGCCATTCTTAAATAATCCCCTTATATGATATTTGTCACCTTAAACCGGACCTTCACCATGATTTAATGAAAAGCCCAAACTCTTAAAAAACAATTCCTCAGCATCTAAAATTAATATATTTTACATGTTTAGTCACTAATTTATTATACTTTCCCCCACTGGGCTGCAACTCTGTTCGGGAATTTAGGATACGGGCGCCGCCATCTTGACTCAGAAGCATCACACTTACTGAGGAGAGGAGAGTGGGATAAGGTACAGGGGGGCGGGTTATAGCTGTGCTTTGCTCAGACAGAGCAGAGCTGGGGTCAGGGAAAGGTCAGCAGTCCCAGAATGCAGAGCAGCACAGTCACTTCCTGTTTGCAGGCACTTCCTGTTTGCAGGCTGCCTGCAAAAATGGCAGCTTCCATAAGCCGCCATCTTGGATGTTTAAAGGCTTATAAAATGCAGTAGATGCAGGTAGGATGATTTTTAATGTGAGCAATCTGTATGTACAGGGTGTGGGAAACATATAAGATAGACTCTTATTTAGAGTGAAGGTCCGCTTTAAAGGAGGACTATCATCAAAAAGTAGCTTAGTGACAAAATAATATGACACTTGACCATATAAGTCTTTGGCTGATAGACAAAAGCTATGGCAAAAGAAACGTAAAATATAAAGCTCGTACCTTAATAAATCATGTGGCTATTTTGAGCAGGGTATGAGAGAAAGTCTCCTGCCAGGCTCGGCCTATTGCTGGATATGGGTTAATCTGCTGCACAATAGCTTTAAATATTGACATGGGGCAAGATGGCTGCAACATCTATTCTAGGAGCACAATTCACCTCAGCTCCCCCTATCTTATTATCAGAAGCAGCAAAATACTGAGGAAAGCATATGACACGGGGAGGCTGATTCATTAATAGCGGCAGGTAGCGACAGTTGAGCGACTGTAGCAGTATTTTCACAGCGCCCGCTAGTAGTCGCTGTGCTTGGCCATTGTTCTGTTGTTGATAGGGTCGGTGTGCAGTAATGTTGAATACGGGGTGACGAGTCGCTATTTGACAGGTTCCGCGCTGTATGGGTGCGCATGATAGCGACTGGTCAGAGCGACCGGCTCCCACCACATTCATCAAAAAATCACGCTCAAAAAATTCTCGCGCTGTGAAATGCATGTTTAAACCCCAGAGCGGTGGCGGCGATGTGTTAAAAGTAGTTTTTTAACCCCCAAATTCTAAATTCAAATCAATTCTGCACAAATTATTATTTTTTTTTTTTACCTTAAAAAGATTAACTAACATGGCAGAAGTGGTCACAGAATTTTTCACATTTAAAAAAAAAAAAAAAAACATTAATAACAATTAATTATGAATATTTAAAGACTGTTGCATGGATTCTGGACCAATCAGACCTGTATGACTTATATTAATGCATGGCATATGGAGCAGTTTCAGTCAGCGTTCTGCCATATGGAGTGAGTAGTGGGCTTATCCCCACCCTCACTGCGGTCTGTGGCACCCTCCCACCTCTAGCCGATCTGAATGGCTCCAGCCTGCCAGGAATTCAGCAATGCTATTGGCTGCCTGGGGCTCACGTGGGCAGTGAAGCTCCAGCCACCAAATGTCCTGCCCATGCGAGCACCAGGCAGCTAATCACAGTGCTGGATTTCTGGCAGGGGAGCGAGGTTAAGGTAAGATTTTTGGAGGGTCTGCTTTAATCCCTTTTGTGAGGAATATGACAAAAATGTAATATTCCATCTCTGATATGCCATATCTGTAACGATAGGTATTAGTGGAATGCACTCTGATTTCCTTGATAGGGGAAAACCTATTGAATCTAATAGAGGTGATGGCAGTTATTACATGCTGGCAGAGTTCCATTCACTGGTGCCCGAAAAAAAACAGAGCTGCCTGAATTGAACACAAATATTTTATTTTGCGGAACCGAATTGGGAAATTTCTGGTCACTTTTGACCTTGACCTGAATCAGAAACCCAGCACTAGTTGCCACAAAAAACACTTATAGCTACTTAGTGCAAATTAAATTAATCAAGCAGCAATGCCTGGCAGTTGCACAAGACTCTTTGTCACCCCACTCACAACACTTATTTCTCTTTGTCAAATAGCTTGTCACTACTGTACATTTAACAACAGGAGACAGCAAACTTAACATGAAATGCTTCAGGCATTACTGTCGCTGATGCCCAGTTTAAGGTCAGGCTCCCAATAAATGTTATTTACAACTTTATATTAAAATTAGCACTAACCATCTGTAGGGGAAATTGCTTGCTGCACACTCCACTGCTGACAGAAATCTAAAACCATCAGATGCTAGAAGCAGCAATTAATTCCTCTACACAAATGTTGGTAAGCTGTGACACTGAAGAGAGTACATGTTAAGTCTTGCAATGGAGACCCATTCAGCCACAGGGGGTTGGCAGCACATAAATAAACATCCAGTCCACAATATCAGCTGCCTGGTGAGGATAAGTGAGCTTTGACAAATATTTTTGTAAAAAAAGGAGGGCTGCGGGGTTGCGGCACAATATGGACACCTCTGCCCTGATGAAGTGATAGAGTTGCCGTCGTCACGGAATGCGTGGGAGGCAGATACTATACCTTTCCTGGTTATATATATAATCTTTCTTACATTCATCCTGATTGTGGTTATGGGTTTCCCCTCCGAGTTTCTCCACTTTAAATTATGGCTATAGAATTTAGTTTGCCAGATATCATGCTATTGGTGCCATAGGCACAGGAATTATTTGCACATGTTAGTGGGAATTGCACAAGCACATTGCACTTTGTTTTAGGGATCAGTATTATGAATAATTGTCTGATTGGTTGTGAGAGGGGATACCACACTACTTGAGTGTATTATTGGAATCCAGGGATATATTTGGTATAGTGTCCTAAATAACTATGGTGTCATGTTTGTACTTCATGTTTTTTAACGGCTTTTAATTATGTTCGGTATGCCCACTATCAATTTTAATAAAGGTTTTGTGTAGTTAGATGAGCAGTTTGTGCGTTGTTCCTGTTCATGTGGCTGTGGTGGGTTGAGGCCCTCCCCCCGTGGTTGTTTGCATGATACAATTGCTCCATAGGATTACCGCACACCGAGTTATTATATATACCTGATTTAGGTTGGTGCAGCGGAATAACAGTGTTCGTTATTTAAATAAATTACACGGCAAGTGGGTAAGCACCATCTTCCTGCCAAGTGACTCAGAGAAGCAGGGAAGACATATTCTAAGCAAACCAACAGTTATTAAAAAAGCTGTTTGATTGGAGTGCAGGGTCATCTAGATTCCCCATAAGTAAGTATGTTCTCAGCCAGCCATTATTTACTGCTTCCTCGTTCCTTTACAGGGACCTGGCCTAGCATGACCACTGGTGACCAGTTGTGTTTGCAAGACCACTATACTGTAGACTGTCCATCTGCCAAGCAAGATTGGCCCCTGGCAGTTCTGTGGGGCAGAGTCCAGGCAGCCTAAGCCACAGAATGAGAAAACAGAAAGTATGGGGTCCCTTTGCTATGATCAGTAATTTTTTCTTATAAAATGACTGTTGTATTGAGACTGAAATGTAGTTCCTGATGATTAATATGGATTTAACCATGAGATTTTTTTGAGTCTGAATAAATTCCAATTGTCAAGGCTATCTATCAGGCAGACCCCCTCCTTTGTGTCCGTTTAATGGGGGACCTGGGTGTCGTTCAGTCTTTCAAATCAGCCTAGGAGATAAGAAATACACAAGACAGAAGGACACAGTCATTGGAATGCATCATTAGAGATGCGTCTGGTGCTCCTTCCCTTGACGTTTTTATTTATAGTAAAATCGAAAACTTACTGTTAGGGCGAACGCTGCACGCCCGTCTCACAGCATTTCACCTACCTCCATGGCTGCATGCAGCCGTCATCCATCTTCCCTCAGGGCTGCTTCCAGCTGCCGCCCTTCCCCCAATGCTTCCTCCTTGCATGGTCAGGTGCGCACACGTCTTCGTCCACTAGAGGGCGAGTGCACAGGATCCCTGAGATTTAAAGGGCCTGTACAGCACTGATTGGTGTTTATGTCATCCAATCCTGCATCATCTTCCCCTATTTAAACAGGCACTTCCTTCCTTCAGTGCCGGATCTTGGTCTCTCCATGCCTGTTGAAAGTCAGACATTCTTGGATTGCTCACCCGTGTACCGACCTCTGCCTGTCCCTGACTCTGAACCTTTGCTGCCTGCCCCGACCTCGGCTACTCACCTTTACCGCGAACCTGTGCTGCCAGCCCCGATCTCTGCCTGTACTTACTACGCCTTTTTGCCTGTCACTTGTGTACCTCACTGAACCTCGGCTGACTGTGGGACTGGGCCGCTGTTAGGGGGTAGCGACCTGGGAGTCACTCGCCGCACAAGACCAACCTGCCTTGCGGTGGGCTCTGGTGAATACCGGTGGCCCCTTAGACTCCGCTCCCCTGACACGGTACCCGCCATCGGTTCCACAGTTAAACCGGATCCACACCCGAGTCCGCTCCATCCGGTCCGTGACACTTACATACGTCATCTTACAGGGGCATATTATATTAGAAAAAATCTGAACATCTAGCTCAGTAATTGGTCTGTTCTACCTAACGAGCACACTGGAATGTTAGATAGGCCTAAAGGCAGGCCACTCACAGGCGTTGTCCAGCTTCCCAACACCATCTTTATTACAGTAATATTAATATTAGTTATTAATATTATATTAATATTAGTAGCAGCATATTCTATTATCTTCATAATTCTAATCATTATTGTCACGCAAAAGAGAAATAGAGCAAAGTGAAGTGGCTGCCTTAGGGTTTATTTCACCTTTATTAGCCACTAAGCGTACAACGCAGAGAGAAAGATAAGATAGAGTGGAATGGGAAGGAGGGAATGTTCACCATCATATGTTTAATTTATCATTTATGACCTCAATCCATTACACAATAAATTTGAAGGAATTCATTAAACAAACGTAAAGGTTTAGCGAGAAACTAATCCCTAAAGATTAGGATTTTTTTACCTGAATTGTTGACCATTGAACTTCATAGAAGACCTATTGGCCATGCAAATCAGCCAGTGGTAACTACAATGGTTAGTATAACGACATGCTGAGCAACATTTGTGGAAAAGAAGTAATTTCTGCAGTCTGAAGCCTAGTATTAAAATAAACCAAATGACAATGGTGCTGACACAGGCTGGCCAATAAGGATACATCTAGTGTGACAATTCAAGCTGACTATTTAAGAACAGACGTTTTTAACTTGCTGTACCATTGTGGTAAGATAACAGCATCAAAATATAAAAATATATGGTCATGCTTAGGTGGAAGCATATACCATTAAAATGATGCTAAAAGGCACAGAAAGGCTGCATTCTGCTCTCACACATTCAATAAATTAATTGTTACCACATCGTGAGTGTTCTCTGTAAACCTGTCATGCACCTATTGTGAAGGATGAATTCTAAGGTGCTACACATTGCTAGTGCAATTCCTTTTCATCGTCTATTTAGGGGTGGGTTCAGCACCAAGTGAAAATAGCTAATTTTTTCATCTATAGTGAACTTTGCAAATAGTGCTGATTAGATCCCAATAAGTCCTTCAAATTGGTTTGGTTTTTCAATTAAACTGATATCTTCTAAAATGTGTATTTCTGTATCATTCTTATTTTATGGATTAATAAACTCAATCAGGTCAAAGTTAGAGAGATTGTCCAGGCCATTCTATAGATCATATATTCAACTAGCCCCAAACCTCCTAATGTTTCCCTTTTCTTTTATTTTCAAAACTCCCCAAAGTGGAGAAAATGTATTTCCAATTCAACATCAGGCATGTTCACCATGTTTATATCAGCATACTTTGACACCTAATCACAATGCTGCAAAGGTGGTCACAGTAGGCAGATTTATAGACCACTGCTGCTCTACTGTGGGTAATCAGAGGACATGCCAGAAGTTAGGGACAAGTTTCTACTTCTAGGTGCTAATGTGAGGTTCAGGAGAAGAGAGGGCAAATATGACATGGTAAGCTGATGAATAATGTTTTTTTTTATTTTTAATTTTGCATGGACAGTGCTTTTAAATTTGACCAGACGTTTGCTAATCTGCATTTGTTCAACCCAAACTGAATATTCAAAAGAAACCATCTGAACTGAGAACAGATACATGTTTGAGCAAATAATTATTATTATTTATTTAGAGATTTAGAAGCCCCCTATTCAATATATGTTAAAGTTTTTCATATATGCTATAAATGATTAAATAACACAGTGTTTGTGTTACTATAAATTTAGTTTACTTCGTATTCTAATTCACTTATATCGCACAAAACATCTTCAGAATTTCCTTGGCAACCAGGATTGTTGATTGTTGCACTTAGAAGACTTCTGTCCTGCGATGATCAGCAGATGGTGACTACAATGGTTAATGTACCTGCATGCTGGGCAACATCAGAAATAAGATGCAGCTAATGTAATTTCTGCTGTCAGAAGTCTAATATTTTAAGATACACCATATGACAGGGTGACAGACACTGGCAAAGGTATAAAACAAATTATACATTAGGTTGTAACAGCTGTTTTCAAGCATTGTTAATAAAAACAAAGTTGTTTGCAAGCACAATATGAGCAGTATTTAAAAAATAGCATTTTTGGTAATCAGTAACTGATTGATAGGGCAAGAGATAAAGCAATATTTTAAATTTAGCTGCTATCAATAGGTGAAATAACTCAGATGTCTTCTTCAACACATCAAACATGACACTCATAGTAAATGTATCCCCATCCTTCTAAAAAGAGAAATCAAATACTGTTACAAGCCACCTTCGTCCTATATTAGTCAGGTTTGTTGAAAGTGAAAATTGATTTTGGGATCCTGCCGCTTACTCTTGCCGCAGGGAGGGCTATTTATAGGAAGGGAGTGAGCCAACCGGGAAAGCCCTTCATGCTCCCTGTCACTCACAGTGACATCAGAGGAAATGCCACAATACAGCAAGAGAAATGTGTACATTGTAGGCGGTGTTTCCCTGAGTTTTTATAATTTACAGTTTTATAATGAGACTGCATCACTGTGACACAAGGGGGCACTGGGGAAACAGTAAATGCTGTGAAGCTTGTTGCTTGGTGTGCCAAGCTGTTACACTGTTGCACTGTTATTTTGTTTTCTTTTAGAGCCAATGCCAAATTAAGGCCTTAGATTCCAAATTGATTTAAAAATTCCATTTGATAGTCCTTGCACTTTAAAACAAAAAATACATGTGATAGAAAATAAAAATAAAAGGTAATACATGTATGCATCATTTATCCAAATAAATAGATACAAATTCTGACATATTACCTTACCAGTTTTGAAACAAAGTGAGCCCTGGGGCTGGAATGAGAAGATTAAAAACATGGAATTCTTAATTGTTCCCCCTTTGAGTATGTTATTGATGATATTGCACACTTAGATCTTGAGAGATCAAGATGGAAATACTGAAAATATAAAAGCGGTTTCTTCAGAAAATAAGAAGTAAAGATGAGGGAGGCAGAGGTGTAGGAGAATAGCGAGCAGGATGTGCAGGGGACGAAGACTGGTGAACTTTACAGCAACAATTGTTGGTACAAAAATGTGCCCCATCCTCCCCAGATTCACCCAGTATCAAGTTAAGGAGATATACTATCCCCTACCACCATGCTTACTGCACCAGTAAGATCAGATGTCCACTTTCACAGTCAATGAAAAATAGTATAGGCTGGAAATAGTGTATTTATGGGTTAACACACTAAGCCGTAATGTGTCTGGTAGTGGCAGTACCAGCAGCCATGAATTTCTAGCATTGGGGTGGAAGCCTGGCAGTTGAACAGTGACAGTGTTGAAAGATGATGGTGGTTTTCCTGCAAATTACTCTACTTCTTCACACTGTTGTGGTAGAGACACTAAGGCCATGATATACACTTATGGCAATGCACAGAAAAAAATATGATCAAACATGATCAAATATTAGGCATAATACATAAACCAAAATTACAAAACAATAAACAAAAAATGTTAATAAGAATTTAAGATGGAAAAGAAAAGAGAAGAGGAAAAACAGAAAGGAGAAAGTACGGGAAAGTAAACATTGGAGGGGGCTTAGATAGTAGAGAATAAGCCAAGGGCTTGGGGTAAAAGTGCAAAAAACGTTTTGTTAGCATTTCAACACTTCTCAACAGTGCATTATCTGTTCTAACCTATTCTTTAACCATTACTGTGTACAGCACCACTAAATATGATAGCGCTACAAAAAAATAACAATAATAATAATACCAGCTTCATATTATGTTTGCACACAGTAGAAAACAATATTTCCTTTTATCGTGAGAAATAGGTTTGATCCCTGCATCATTTGTTACACACAAGTGATAAACCACCATTGTTGGTCTTAGTATGCAGCATTAATAGCCATATAAGACTTATTACAAGCAAATGATTAGACAAATTTAAGGTAGACTTACAGTAATGCTAGTCAGTCCCTGGTGTATAATTCCTTTTATATCTTCTTACAGCTTCATTTGCTTAATATATAAGCTACAAATCAAAGGAATTATTGCTCACTAAAGCCAAGTTAGACAAATGTGTGTAGGTTTTAGTATAAGTTGCAGCCCGCAAGGGAAAATTAATTTTTTGAAGAGAGCCATACACTGTAGCCACATTTCACACTTTCAAATCACATTTCTGAAGAGGTTTGTCTGACATATAATGCACTCCACTGTGACTTTTAAAACACCTTGCTAACTGCAAGAACACTTTTTAAAAGGTGAAATAGTATAACAAGGATGCACATTTTATTCTGTGTTTTGGGTCACTTATTTACAGGACTTGCGTGCAGTTTTTGCGTATGCATGTTCTATCTGGTCGTTAAACAGCAGACATGTTAAAGAAATGAAATAGTTACATAGTATTTGTGTTCTAATTATGTTCACACCCTATTATCATTATTATTATCATTTTATCATACAGTAGCTCTGAAAATTGCCACGGTTCTGTACAGTAAACACTGAGCCATTCTAATCACCCATTTGTACCATAGAACCTTAAAATCGAATTCCCAAACAACAAGCAAATGCCATTAAAAACTGCAGCAGGTTGCTTTCTATTATTTTATTCATGGAAGCCTTCATATTGCACTGCATCTTCCCAAGGGAGCTCACAATCCAATGTTTATATATATAACCATGGTAAACAATTAGGTCAGACTCCAATTATTCCACCAGTATGTTTTTTAAGGAAACTAGTACTACCATCATTATTTTGATAATATACAAGCTCCATTTGGATTATGTGACATTTACATTTGGTGGATCATTGATCAGGTGTGGATGAAATAATGGATGTTGATTATTCTGGAGTAAGGGTAGAGGTGGGATGTCAGTCAGTAGTTAAACTAGCAGAGTACTTGGTCTACAATTTTCTCATGGGTAGTCAGTCAATAGGAGGGTCGTTGCAGGCAGGGGGGCCTGGTGCCAAAAATCCGGCCTGAATTTTATTGGCCCTGGCCAGACCATTGCCATGAACTGTTGTGCTAAGCCAATGTGCTTCTTGTCCAGTCAGCAAATGTGTTAGTCTGTTGAGGCTAGAACATTCAGAGACATATCGATCACAAGAATGGATTGACTACTCCTAAAACAATACTACAGAAACTTTAGTAATTTGGGGGCAGATACAAGTATGTGGTGGGCTTGACTATGGTAAGCCATCATGCCGAGGCCATAGAATAGCAAAAGCAAAACTAGGGCTGGGAGGTATAGTGGTGCTGGGAACAGGGACTAGGGAATGAGGGAGTGTGGTTGTTAAAAGGGGAATGGTTGACTTCAAAATCAACTGGGTTGTCATTTGGGAGTAAGTGTGGCCATAGGTTGTGATTAGAGATGATGCATTGGAAGCAGTAGATTAAAAATGAAGGCAGTGGGGGTTGTCAAGCAGCAGTAAGGGTAGCTGTCGTTGATGAATCGAGTATTCATGAGCTATTAGTGGAGAATGAGGACAGACAGAGGTCCTCACAAGAGAGTAGGGCAGTCAAGGGTTGTCTTTGGGAAGTATAACTAGTACTAGTACAAGTAGTACAGTAGCAGTTTGTCAGTAGGGAGTGAGAATACATGTGGATTGTTGGTCTGTTATAGGTGTAATTTTAAAACTATAAAAGACCAAGTGATATCCAATCCAATCAGATAGATGGGAGCCCTAATAACAAATTATTTTCTGCACTGTGATAACCACAAAGGTTAAAGGCACAAGAAGACTACTTGCATTTTAACAGCATTTGATTTAAATTCAGCATAAAAAATGCAGGCTTTTGCAAGTAACTTTTTTCTTCATATTCTTCACCTAAAATGAATTAGTATCATCTTTACGTTACAGTTTACAATCAAATGACTTAATGACAATCAGACAGACCAAAACCCATTTCATGTAAAATGGCTGCTGATCCAGTTTATGTATACTCTTTCCTGCTAGTGGACATCACTATTAAAATGGGATCTGAATAGGGAAATGTTTTAAAGTGAACAAATTTGAAAGTTTAATAAGTGTCCCCAAATCAGGGCTGGCGCCAGCGGATGGCGGACCCAGTCACGCGCTGGAACCCTGTGGTCCCGTCTTCCAGCTGGTAATCAGGGCCCTCCAGCCCTGCTGCATATGCACCAGTGGGAAATCTCCCGACCAACCTCTCTGTCATGCATCCAGCGATCTCACCTCCCTGCCCTCCCTATCTCCTGGCCAGTGATCTCCTAATGGCCAACTCCCCACCTGCTCTCCCACCTGCCGATCCCCTGCCTGCCGATCCCTCACCCGATCTTCAGAACGGGCAACGTGCAATCTGATGATCTCCCTCCTTCTCCCCTGCACAGACAGAGATTGTCCTCCCACATGCCTGCAGACTAATGGCCTGTCTGGTTCCCAATGATGCCCCGCCGATTGATTCCAGGCCGCAGGCTGATGGATTCCCCAGTCACTAGCTGATGATTCACCTGGCTTCCACCCCCCTCTCCCCAATTTTGGTGCACTTTAATATGTGGGGTTAAAATAATGGTGATCCCAGTAGCTCTATATAAGGGTATTTGGGGACACTTTGAATAAATATGAGGGTAATAAGTATCAGTCACCATATAGGGAACAACAATAGCTTCTACTGACAGTTTGAGAACATGACCACAGCTACATAGCAGCATGGTCATATGAACATAGCCCAGGTGGATAATTTTCTATTGTTTGGCCTTAGGTTGAGCAAAAGTCATACTTACAGCAAAAGACAAGCTGTACTCTTTGCCTAGAATGTTGTAAAAAGGAAAAAAAATAATAAGTTGTCAGTCTATGAGCAATTGTCTTACACTGGTGCCGGTTGCTGCGTAGCAAAAAACACATTCGGTAAAACAATAGGAGTACAGCAACATGCTGAAAAAAATCTAAATTATACTTTGCACTGCTATAATTTGCACCAATGTGGTGTAGTCTGGCAGAAGTGCTTTATAAATGAGACCTTTAAAGGGCCACTTCAGCTAAAAGGATTGTAGTAAAAAGTAGATATTTAATGGAAGGAAGCAAATATCAGGGGTGACATGCTCTTTCACCCCTGATAGACTAAACCTGTCACCTGTGGATGTTATCCCTATCAGGAAAAGCTTGGCAAGAGTTTTATTCATTTTGGGCATATAACTGACCCTTCCTTTCATTAGTGGATGTGTTTATATGAATCTTTAATATTAAACAATTTTGTGATAGTGCTCCTTTAAAATAGATATGATGATTTATGTAAATTTTATAGAAAACAGATAGGCACATGTTCTTCCGCATATTATGATAATGAACCAAGCTGACTTGCAGGAGGGAGGTTGCAAAACATTGCTCTAGCAACAGCCACCATAAATGAACCAGAAATAAAAAAAATGAATGCAAAAATTAATTGGCAGAAAAGTCCCTCAACTGGATGTCTTGGGCATTTTTCTTAGTTTCAGTAGTTTTTATTGAGAGAATAAACATAACATAACATATATAGACATCCAGTACATTTTGTTCATAAATTAGAGCTCTAATATCGAGTTGCACAAAGAATACTAGAAAAGCTCTGCAGTCCAACTGCTGCTAACAGTAAAACAACACCTCGACAACCTTCCACCATACCCCCAAACCTCCTTTATACTCCCCCCAGGCCCCATGGGGCCTTGTTCCCTAGCCCGGAAAGGGAGAGAAAGGAAGAAGTCTCATTAAACCCCAAACTACTTGGAGGAGAGGGAGCGAGACTGGTTGGAAAAGGAAAGAAACGTGCTACAATTATTTTGGCTGCCATTATACTGTCTTTGGTTGGCGCCAGTTCAGGGTTTAATCAAAATTTAGAGTCCAAGAGCAAAGCCAAGTCAAACACAAACAGGTAGTTCAGGGGTTAGTCCACAATTAGAGCATAGCTGGGTCAAACACAAATAGGCAGGCAGTTTAAGGGTTAATGAAAGGAGTGAGGTCTGAAGAGTAAGCGGGGTCATGCACATTCAGGAAGTCAATGGCAAAACTCAGGAACAAGGAAAGCTGGCAGGAAGGAGATGGTCGGTGCCCAGAAGGTTAGCTGATTGGGACAGCTTACCTGGGGCACCATCACCTGGGGTATCATTGAGGACTCCTGGACAAAGGATTGGGGTACACCACACGCACACACAGATGTGCACGGTGCTCACAGAGGCACAGAGGCAGGGTAGGCACGGTGCTCGCCCAGATGCAGAGCCACCCCCAGCACTGGCTTCTCTAGTGCCCGCACCTGAGGCCTATGATGCTGGCACCACAGACTGGCCATGGCAATGGATGGGAGAATGTTGCCTATGCCTGGTGAGGCCTGGAAGCCCACTGCACAGTTCGTCACCGGGATGGTATGTGACAGGGGGTAATCATTACTGTAAAAAAAAGTTAATGGACTTTCTTGTGTGTGTGTTTTTCACTTAATGCTTTGCGAACTGGTAAGAGGTCCTTAAGACCCCTGTACCAGCTCAAAGGGCAGGAGGGGCCGGTAAGCCACCTGCCAGCAAGCAAGTGACTTGCCGATATCCCCCGCCCCATTACCTGCACCTCCAATGGCCAGGTGGTGCAAAACAGCCCACGGCCAGTGTGGGCTATGTGGGCTGGAAGACTTCAGGGTCGGGACGGACGTCTGGTCTCTGAGCCCTGGGCTACAAGCCCACAGAGCTGGTACCTTGACTGATTTTGCTGGAGAGGAGCACCCTATGTAATTTTTATGCTAATGATGAAGAGTGTTTCAGCAAGTCGCCTGCTTTCCGGACTCTTCTGCCTGTTGAATTGGTATAGGGGTCGCAGGGACCCCTTACCAGTTCACAAAGGGTTAAATTTAAAAACAATAATGAACGAACACCAGAAAAAGTATTTTAATAAATATTTTTAACACCAATACTTGCCTTCTTCCTCGCCGTACACCGCCAAGTGGTGACCTTATCTGGTCTCAGCCACTTTACACTAAGTTCCTGCCACCTCACAACCCAAGACCATAGCCCCTGAAATTCCCTCTTTAATGGTGCATATACTGGACCTATATAGCAATTGTCTATGAAGTCCAAAACATGCTAGAAGACATCACGTAAATATAGATGACAGACTGAGGCTGGGACTGGATGACTGTATGCAATGGGAGACCGGGGTCTAAAATCAGAATGGGATTTTAGTGGTTTAGCCAGCTCATGACATTCCAGATAAGTGGTATGTAGCTTTAATATTGTAGGGAAAGGATAATTCAGGCATATTGTTGAAGCTATAGAATTGGGGGCAGAACATGGGCCAGGGTTTCTTGGGGTCAGGTACAGGAGGGATAGGGGTAGACTCTGGAGGCAAAAATTGGATTGGATTGGTATAGGAAGCAGCTGTAAAGCAGTGCAGGAAACCGTGAAGTCTCCCGGGTCTCTCCATTGCTGGACCTGACTGTCTTTACACAGGAAGAGGTTGCATGCAGGTTGAAGACAATTAGTTTAACCTGGAGACAGGGTATCGGAACAGGATGTACTGTAGCTGTAGGAAAACTTGTTTGAATTCTAGTAATCAGTTAAATGTTTTCATTTTGCACCCTCAGGTGCAGAATGTCTGAAATGTATTGACTGACTGACTGAAATGAATTGAAGTCCTAAATAATAATCTTCTATGTTAGGGCAGTTATTTTGAGCCAGTAGCCCCTGTAACACTTCAGGATTCCATTGCAAGTACAATATATACAATAGATAATAACATATTTCCAGAGCTATAATTCGCCCCAATTTGCATACACATCTCAAAGGATTCTATAACATTTCTAGTTAAAAGGGTGGTCATGTAGTGTAGTGTAGTGTAGAGTTCTGGAACCCTAGAATTCAACTATTGCTGTAAATGTTGAAGAAAACATTCACAGATGTAATGGCTACTGTGACCGTAGCTAAAAAAAAACAGCAATGAAAAACCTATGTAGAGGAAAAATACTGGAACACCAAAGCATCTTGATAAAGAAAATAGTACGGTAAACAGGATGCAAAGTGAATTACAATTAACAAACTTGTCCATCTATGTCTAATTTAGGACATCTATGTTCCTTGCATCATACTCTGTTCCTATGACAACAACCATCACTTATTAGCCTCCCCAGCCATTAACAGTCCATTACACCTAAAAATACACATACAGCTACAGGAAAGAAAAAAAACAGACATGCATTTAAATCTCTAGTTAACCATGTGTGTAATGGTAAGATGCGTGCATATGTGATACACTTACCTATATTCTGATATAGGTTATATAGGCATTTCCAAAACCTCCAATTATAAACCAGCTCAAAGGTAAATGGGAATATTTAATAAGTAATTGTCGGGATAAAAACATGGGGGCTAAAACTGTTTCGTTATTTTAAAATGGACTAGTGGCCTGGCTGTTTTGTTAATGGGAGTTTTTTTTTTAAAAAAAAAGGACCGATCACAGCACGGGTTGGTCCTGGACTCTCAAAGACTTCAGAGCCAGCTGACTAGGTGCCCATGGGACAAGACTCACTTTGTGAACCTCTCCAGATTGTCCACAATCACCTTACAATTCTGCCAGTCCCTCGCCATGACCACAGGTCACAGGTGCATCTACGACATCCCTCCCCGATGGGAATACGCACCCTATGCCAATGCTCAGCCAATACTTCCCCGGGGCCTGAGGTGAAAATTCTGGTGATTGTCCACTTTAAATGTGGAGAGCTTTGCTCACTTCTTTGAATATCCCAAAGGGGGTGGGGGGCACTAAATTCCCAGGTTTAGAAAACAATTTTGACTGAAAAAACTCTGCACCTCATTTAGGGAACTTTCTCATCTGAACATACAGTTAGGCACAGGAACACAGCAGGGTCTATCTGTTTGGAAGCTCTCCGGCCACATAGTCCCACATAGACAATGCAGTCTCAAAAATTAAAAATAGGAAAAATAATTATATTGACGGAGTTAAGGCTGTGGCTGACCATCTGAATAGCTACTTTTGTTTGGTATTTTCAGATAGTAGCAGGCATGGCCATAGCACAGCATCCAGCTGGGAGGGCACAGCTCCGGAGTTTCTGGAGGCGGATGTCTTAGCCAAGCTGGCACATCTAAAGGTAAGTAAGGTGATGGGTCCAGATGGAATCCACCCCAGAGTTCTAAGGGAACTTAGATTTGTGATTGCAGCCCTTCTGACTGATTTACTTAACCATTCCCTTTCAACTGGTGAGGTTCCAGATGATTGGAGAATGGCCAATGTCGTACCAATCCATAAAAAGGGGAGTAGAGAAGAAGCCAGTAATTACAGGCCAGTTAGATAATTTCCCATCTAAAAATTAATGACCTGTTGGACCCAAAACAGCATGGCTTTACTGAGGGCAGATCATGTCAGACCAATCTTATTGATTTCTTTGACAATGTCACTAAAGTGTTAGATGAAGGTGGTGCTGTGGATATCGCCTATCGGGATTTTAGCAAAGCCTTTGACACTGTACCACATAAAGAGCTCATAGATTAGTTATTGAAGGTAGGACTCAATCCCTGGATAGTTCAGTGGATTTCCAGTTGGCTGAAGGATCGGTATCAGAGTGTTAATGGTGTGCAATCTGAACAAAGGCGAGTTACAAGTGGTGTGCCACAAGGCTCTGTCCTGGCCCCCATTTGTTGTAATATATTAGTAAGTGACATAGGAGAAGGCTTGGTAGGAAAAGTTTGTCTGTTTGCTGATGATACAAAGGTTAGTAATAGGGTGGATATTCCTGGAGGTGTCTGCAACATGGAAAATGATTTAGCTTTACTGGATAGATGGTCAAAACTGTGGAAACTAGAGTTTAATGTCTCTAAATTTTAAAATCATGCACTTGGGTAGAAGGAATCCCTGCTCTGAGTACCGTATGGGCAGCACTGTGTTAGCCAGGACCTCGGAGGAGAGAGATTTAGGGGTACTGATTACTGATAGCTGCAAGATGAGTGGACAGTGTAGCCAGGCAGTGGGAAAAGCAAGCAGGATGCTCGGCTGCATAGCTCGAGGCATCACCAGTAGAAAGAGGGAGGTTGTGATGCCACTGTATAGAGCCCTGGTGAGGCCACAGCTAGAATACTGTGTGCAGTTCTGGAGACCTTACCTGCAACAAGACATTATTCAAATAGAATGTGTCCAAAGGCGGGCAACAAAAGTGGTGGAAGAACTTAAACTTAAAACTTATCAGGAGAGACTTAAAGAACTTAGTTTGTACAGTCTGGAGGAAAGAAGGGAGAGGGGGGACATGCTTGAGACATTTAAATATGTGAAAGGATTGAATAAGGTTCAGGAGGGAAGTGTTTTTAAGAAGAAACTTAATGATAGAACAAGGGGGCACAACCTGAAGCTAGTCGGGGGAAAGATCAGGAGCAATGTTAGAAAATATTATTTTACAGAAAGAGTAGTAGATGCATGGAACAAACTTCCAGCAGAGGTAGATGAAAAATCAAAAGTCACTGAATTTAAACATGCCTGGGATAAGCATCCATCTATCCTAAGATAAAGAGAACATACAGTTATATAAGGGCAGACTAGATGGACCGTATGGTCTCCTTCTGCCGTCAACCTTCTATGTTTCTATCCTGCATTCAGTACGAATGCAAAATTAGATTACTCCGGCTACCGTGTAAACTGATACCGGGGTCCCTTGAACCCCTAAACAGTTCACAAACTGTTAAAAAGTAACAAATACATAAAAAATCTTCAGCCTCTATTTAGGTTCGCTGAGTCGAGGGGCTCCCTCCTGGTCCTGTGGGTGCTGGCATTCTGTAGTGAGAAAGGACACAAGTCCGCCATCCTTCTTCCTTGGAAATCTTCTTCATGTTCCTCCCTTCTAGGGATACCATTAGTCACATGAGGGATTGCACAAAGGTTCTGTGGTATAAAAGGTTTCTTCCCTGGCATTAGCTTGGTGGGTCATGCTGTGAGTGTACACATGCCCCGAGCATTGGGCTTACACAATTATGGTATCCGGGGAGCAGTTGTGGGTTAGGTGCCTTGCTCAGAAGCACTTCAGTCATGTCCCATCACCACTCGAATTGAACCAGCCGCACTCAGATCAAAAGGCCGCTTTCTTACCTCAAGGCCACGACTGCCCCTTGGCAGTCCTGTCCTGAGAAAGGAGAAGGGGGGAACAGTGCCCCCTCACAATAGATGCTGACAGAGTGGTTGCAACAGCTGCTTCTCAGCATAAAAAGACTAGTGCCCGCCGGACCAGGAGGGAGCGCCAATCCCATCGGACATAAATAGAGGACACCAGTAGGGAAAAGGCGAGAAAGAGAAAGGTGCCAAAAGTGAGTTTTATAATGTAACGCAAATGATCATTTTGTACAGACAAGTTAGGGCTTATGGAGGTACTTAGGCAGCATGATAGTCAATTTACTAGAAATGTCTTGTGTCCTTACCAGCACCCACCCAGGGATATGCGCATTGCATTCAATGCACACAGTTGCACCCCTGTATAATCAGTTTTCAGAATAGCACTGTATACTGAATTTTTTCTTAATTGCTATGTGCATGTACTCTCACAGAAGCATAACTAAATGTTACTGTGCCCTGGTTCAGACATTAAATGTGGCCCCATCATGGTACATACAGTAACCTTTTCCCTATAGTTTTAGCTGAATGTGATACAATTAGACTAAATGTCAAGTTTTCTGGGCTATTCCCAGGCCCCAGACCAGGGGTTAACCAGGAAACAAGGCTACCTGGTTATCTTCCACTCACACCCATGCCACTCCAAACTGCTCATTGGACTCCCGCAGCCAAGATATGAGGGAGTTTCAGGACCCCTGGGCTAGGGATGGCCTATGTTGGAGGCCCTGTACACAGGCCTTGCCCACCCCTATAACCAGCATTTCATACCAGAGCTGCGGTACACGGATGAGCAGAATATAAATGGGGAGCCTGAGGCCCCTAAAAAGCCCACAAAAGTGTATTTCCCATTTTGGACTGCACTATTAATGATAGCTGTTGCTTCCTTTTTTGATTTCCTAGAATTGTAGTTATTTTGACTTGTGGCCTAATTGTATCATTTTGATATTTCTATGCACCATAGTGTATCCTCACTTAAAAAGAAGTAAGGTGGCTATTGTGATTTAGCGTGTTCCGATACAGAGCCCAATTATGTGTCCTTTGTTTATTGTTATGTAGTCTGTTTATGATGTACAGTGTTTAGTAGGTATTTTTCAATGTACAGATGTAGTATTCTTTAATGCACCTGTGTCCGCACTGGCACGCTGGGAACATCGCAATCCAACATTGTATCCAATGAGCACAGCAGGGCAATGATGCAAGTTTTATGACCCCAAAGAATATCCAATCTGTATTTTTGGTGCATTTGGATGTCTGGATTTTCTAGTTTTTGGCACATCTTGATTAGGTAGCAACAATGATGGGACCCCCAGACGTCATGGTTCCCACTTCAGTCACTACATCTGCCTCCTCTGTTGTTGAGCCCCTTTCCACTTATTAAAGTGGACCAATACCTGGGATATTCACTATCCCTAGCTTTGGTCCGTACCTTTCAAGCATTCCAATTTGGGATGCCCTGCTGTGTAAAACCTAGTCCCTGATATACATACCTCGCCGGCATTCCTATGGCTCAGATGCAGCCTCTGCTCCTATCAGTTTAATTGGCGGCGTATATTAATGTGCAGCTAAGGAAACATAATGGTGCATGCAGCACCCCATGCATCCCTGTGGGCTGTGCGTGGCCACACCAGCCATTTAGTTATGCTGGGCACAGTTGCGCACAGACCTGGAAAGATGCAAGAGATGCCTCTGCCAGCTGTGCATGTGCCTTGCGTTCACTGATGAGGAGAGAATATCAGGCAGCTTGGTTTCACAAAGCAGAAACCACATTTATGAAAGCAAATCTGGTCAGCGGTACAGGCGGCTCTAGCTTCCAGAGGGCCAGGTATTACCTTTCGCTTACTGTTGCTGTCCCATACATTTTAATGGGCGTTCATTTGCTTGCGTGTTTGATGTTTTTTTTTTTTTTTTGCTTAAATCATTGTGTGACCTCTCCTGGCTGCAAATAAACACTTTTAGAAACTTTTTGGACTTTTTATATTTTTATATTTTTAATAAAATATTTTATTTTATTGTCATTACACGTCTGGCACTAAGGTGTTAATGTCACAGTGTTAAAACAATGTCATGGCATGTGTTTTCGCTTTGTTACTGGTGGATATGTGTTCAAAAACAGACTTTAATCCCACAGAGTCTGCCGCTTTATGGTATAGCGACCAGATTTACAGCGATGACGCTGTGTGTGTGTCCTTTTTTGATAAGTATGACGTTGAGCACGAGAGTCGGTCGCATTGAGCTGGCGCTACCTTTCGCTCGCTGCAGCGCTGTACTGGTGTTAGAGCACCCAACATACATCACATTCATCAATGCGGGCCAGGTTACTACAGCGACTAAGGCACTATGTTACAGTGCCCGATACCCGCTTACAGCTTCTACTAGCGGTCGCTCTAAGCGCATGTATACTGTCGCTCATCTGCCTATATCTGGCGTTAGTAATGAATCAGCCTCTAAGTTTCCCCATAGTTTGAATCTGTTGGTGTTGAAGCTTGAATTCATCCAGCTCATCCTCAGATCCCTTACAAATTATCCTATGCTACATTTTCAATCTGACTTGGGAAAAGAAATATGGAGGCAGCTCTATGTTATCCACTTTTATTGAGCCCAGCTGACAACCAACCTCCCTCCTTGAACCAAGCAAACTTTTGGCAATTACTAAAATAACACTCATTTTTAAGGCTTTAGGTGAACGATCCTCCCATAGAAAAAGTGTAAATCATTCACTATCCAAGCTGCAGCTTGAATCCAGAGGTAGAGTGCTTATCTCCTTTCAAAGAATTGGGCACCTGGAGCTGAAAGCTGGGCTTAGTTTGGGATATATCTGTATCTAAATATTGGGGGTCATGCTAAATTTTTGGTGCAGCCAGTGTGACTTCCAGTGTGCATTGTGGTGTGGATTGCAGCCTGCATCCCGGTGAGCTTTTAAGTAATTCCCCACAACAAAATAATGTAAAATACATCTTTGTCGGATATTTTACCCCAAAAAATCACATGTAATGGCCCATTTTTACAGTACATTAATTAAGTACATTAGATACATTACTTTTCCAGTGATGGAAGGATATATAGATACATTTGGAAATATCAGCACCCTATGGGCTCTGCTACAGATTTCCCCATTTTCTTTTGCATAGCCCATAGGGTTCCGTTGTTTCCAAACTTAAAAACGAATATCCTTACCTCATTGGAAAAAATGATGTGCCTAACCTGTAAAAATGCCCCATCACACCTACAGGTACAGGTCATTTCGGGGGAAACATTTTTGGACACTTTTTGTCTAAAAGCTAAAAAGCTCACCAAGATGCAGGTTGAACGCACACTGCAATGCACACTGCATGTCACACTGGCTTCCCCAAATATTTAGCATGACCTCCATTATTTGTGTAGTTTCAGAGATTTGTCAGTGGTGCTTCAATGCTTTTCTGATTTTCTGTCATTCAAGGATATGGACTGCGATGCAAACTTACTGGCAGCCACTAGAGAGAGGACCAACAGATACCTATAGAAAATCTATCAAAGAAATATGTCTTCTGGATAGAACATTTTTTTCCTGCTTAAATGAATGTCTCTAAACATATGCTTACTGAAATCAACACAGTTTTCACATTTTGCAGATTATATATTCACATCATACATTTCTGTTAGTGATGATGTCTGTGAAAAAATATCTTGTTATTTTACAGTTATCAGGTTAATTGCCTGCAATAATAACTTCAGATTTTTCACAGATACGAGAGGAAAGAGGCTTCCTTTTATTTTCATCTGATTTAAATAGCTCTCTAATGTTTAGCAAGATGATGCTTTCACGCAAATTAAGATTGATTCTGGTGCAACAGATGTTGTCCTTTCCGGTCATTCACATTTTTTAACTTAAAGTAACAGCATGCCAATACAAATAAAAAATATTACATACATACACGGAACCCAGATTTCACCAGTGACACCCAGGGGGTCATGGTAAATATTTGGTGAAGTCAGTGTGCATTGCGGTGTGGACTGAGCTTTTTAGCTTATAGACGCAAAAAATGCAAGAAAAATGTTTGTCCTGCATTTCACCTATACATGTGATGGCACATTTATACATTTTAGGTACCTCATTTTTCCAGTGATGGAAGGGTATTATTTTAAAGTTTAAAAATAACAGCACCATATGGGCTTTGCTAAATATTTAATTTTCTGCATAACCATAGGGTTCTGTTGTTTCCAAACTTAAAAACAAATATCTTTACCTCATAGGAAAAATGATGTGCCTAACCTGTAAAATTGCCCCATCCCAGGTACAAGTAGTTTCTTGGGGGAAAAAAGAACAAGCTTTTTGTTTTTTTTTTGTGTCTAATCAATAAAAAGCTCACTGGGATGCAGGTTGCAATCCACACTGAAAGTCATAGCAGTGATTATGGGGGTTATTTAAGAAGGGATAGCGCCAGGTAGTGCTTCGTAGCTGCAGCCAGTGTCTGGTGAACGCCGGACACTGTACGCAAAACCATTTATGCAAGCAAATCTGGTGAGCGACTCTAACAGCACCATGTAGCGTCACATGTATTATTACACACAAAGGAGTGGGGTAATCCAGAACACCCCCACCAATGTCTGTATATATATTACCGCAAAAACCACCAAAAATATAATACAATAATAGCCCTTTATTTCATATGTGGGTATAATTACAGTATTAGAATGCGCTACTAAGGTTAAAAACTATGTTAAAAACATGAGGACCCCGGGTAAATGTATCAAGCTCTCAAAGGGGGTATATAAATAAATAAAGGGTCCCTATGGATCAGTGAACCCACAATCAATTATACAATAAAGTGCAAATGCAAAATTAAATTATATATACTGTGCTATATACAACATTAGTTGCTCAAGGCTGTGCAACCTGCATATCAGTGCAATAGAAACATAAAGTGCCCTGTGCCAAGTGAAAAAGTGGATGAACCCTATCTCCTGAATACTACCTTCATAACACACATGAGTGAAAATCAATGGGACTAATATTAAAAAGTACTTCACCAAATAGTCAGAGCTGCTCCCCGGGGGTCCGCCAACACCTAGACAACTTGTCTAGGTGTTGGCGGACCCCCGGGGATCAGCTCTGACTATTGCACTATTGCACTGATATGCAGGTTGCACAGCCTTGAGCAACTAATGTTGTATATAGCACAGTATATATCATTTTATTTTGCATTTGCAATTTATTGTATAATTGATTGTGGGTTCACTGATCCATAGGGACCCTTTATTTATTTATATACCCCCTTTGAGAGCTTGATACATTTACCCGGGGTCCTCATGTTTTTAACGGGGAGGCCGATTCATTAATAGCGCCAGGTAGCGACAGATGAGCGCCAGTAGCGTGATTTTCACAACGCCAGCTAGTATTCGCTGTGCTTGGCCGGGGTTTGCTTGTTGACAGCGACTCAGTCGGTGTGCGGTAATGTTGAATACGGGGTTAGGAGTCGATGTTTCACAGGTTCTGCGTTGTATGGGTGTGCCTGACAGCGAATGGGCAGAGCGAACGGCTTGCTGCAGATTCATTAACAAATCACGCTCAAAAATTTCTCGCGCTGTGAATTCCTTGTTTAAACCCCAGAGCGCTGGCGGCGATGTGTGTAATGTAGTTTTTAACCCCCAAACAACCATTTTTTTTTTTTATGTAAAAATTATACAAGTTTTTCTAAACATTTTGTAATATGAATACATTAATATCAGACCTGTAATATCAATTCTGCACATATTTTTTTTTTTTTTTTCCTTAAAAAAAATATCTAACATTGCCGTAGTGGTCACAGAATTTTTGACAGTTTAAAAAAAAAAAAAAATCAATTAATTATGAATATTTAAAGATTGCTCCATTGAAATGCATTGGAGAGCGCCAGGGAGCGACAGGTCATACCTGGCGCTGTGATGGGATTAGTACATGATGAATCCCGCGCTAGCTGACGCTCTCGCCGGCGCTAGCCTCATTTAGCGTGATAAATGCGTCATTGTGACCGCCGCCGGGCGTACTTGAGTCGGTAGCCGCCGTTAGCTGGCGGTACCTGGCGCTCGTCAGACACTACCTGGCGCTAGCCCTTGATAAATAAGGGCCATAGTTTTTAACCTTAGTAGCGTATTCTAATACTGTAATTATACCCACATATGAAATAAAGGGCTATTATTGTATTATATTTTTGGTGGTTTGTGCGGTAATATATATACAGACATTGGTGGGGGTGTTCTGGATTACCCCACTCCTTTGTGAGTAACGTTTGTCCCATTCTGGGGTCTGTATACAACCAGCACACCCTGATTTAAACAGTGGTGCGGAGTCATGTATTATTACAGACGGCTCAGCACATAGCGCCGGCACCCTAGCTTCAATAGCGCCAGGTATTACCTTTCGCTCAGTGTCGCTCTCCCATACATTTCAATGGCCGTTCATTTGCTTGTGTTTAAACAGCGTATTTGACATTTTTTAAATATTTTTATGCAGAATTGTCATTACAGGTCTGGCACTAAAGTGTTAATGTCACATCGCCGACGCTGTGTGTGTCCTTTTGTAGTATGGTGTGGAGTCGGTCGCACTGAGCTGGCGCTACCTTTCGCTCCCTGCAGGGCTGTACTGTTGTTAGAGCTCCCAACATACATCACATTAATCAATGCCGGCCAGGTTACTACAACGACTGAGGTGCTCTGTTACAGTGCCAGATACTCGCTTACAGTGTCTACTAGCGGTCGCTGTAAGTGCCGCTATACAGACGCTCATCTGCCAATAACTGGCGTAACAAGGAGACAGGAGCTACAAGTCCATGGAGCTCAGGATACATCTCAGGGGGAGGAGGAGGAGAAGGTTGTCATGGTTCAGGAGGAGTATCATTGATTGTGTTTTTGCAGCTGTCAGATCCTCATGTTCACTACCTGGGCAGCTGGGGCATGCAAAAGCCACACTACATGTGTGCCATCCCTTTCTGGATCCCCTCCAGATAAAACTCCTGGGTGCTCCACTAATCACACTTGATGGCAGCAAGACAATCATAGTACATAAGAAAATATATAAGACTTGCTATATCATTGCCCTGTGATATTTAAAGTGGATCTACTCTCTAGGTTGCTTCAGGTTGCTCAGCGTATGGATACCTGGCTGGGAATAGGCAAATATTGTTTACTGGGGGGTCTGGGGGTATTTCTAGTGTCAAAGAATAATATATTTGGGTTGCACTACCAAAATGAAAAGATAGGAAGTGAAGCGCAAAAGACTTTCCCATCCAAGGCACCCCAAAGGAAAATGATCTTAGCCCCTTACTAATTAAGCTGCATGAATATAAGCTGTTCTAACCTATGATATATCAAAGTTTTACACGAATATGTAATGTTTACATAGTGGGCTACAATTACATGATTTGTAATTAAAAAAAGCATATGATTTAAACGGTTTCCCAACAATTCCAAATGTGTGGAATACAACATGATAGAGGTTATTAGGTAACGCATTAACACAAGTATTGTGCTGTTTGGTGTTTAAATGCATTGCTGCATTACTATGTGGTTCACTGAGTAATTTGCAACTGCTCTATTAATTACATAGCATTTATTTTCATGAGTTGTTTGCACACACTTTGATTTAGCAAAAGTGCACTCATTGTTTTGGAGAGTAAAAAGTGACATTCATTTTCACGATCTACAAGTCGATTCAGAGCCACTGTACTTGTATTTTATTTTTCACTTAAAGTGCACTTTTTACTCTAAAGTATACTTTTTTGCACCTATTGCTGCTTTTATAGCGGTACTCAGACCCTTTCTCACTCAGCGCATATTAACCCTCCAAATGTCAGCCTACCTAGAGTTTTGTCACCCTCTGTTGCAAGACCATTTTTCACCATTTTGCGCTAACTAACTTTGTGTTTAACTGTGATTTTTGCAGAAATATCCAGGGATTTCGAGGAATATTATATAGTGTTTTTGTGCTTTAATGTGAAATGTTTTGTTTTTTCATGTTTTTGTAATATTTTTTGGTGAATTTTGTCGTATTTTTTTAAAATACAAAATGTAAATGTAAGTTTTTCAAGAAATTCATATTGTGTGACCTATTTCTGCCTAGGAGACACCCCAAACCGAATAGAGCATTGTTAGAGAATTTCAAAAGAAATACAACTACTATCCACACTATCAAGGGTCAAACCCTTAAAAAACAGCATGGATCCCTCCTCCCTAGTAAAACCACCCTAAGCAGCAGCCATGAGAGCTGGTAGACCAGGACACGTAGTCCAAGCCAGTCTCAGTCCCAGGCTCTTCTGCACCCCCTTGGGGCTTTGCGGGTGCAGGTAATTAGGCGAGACGCAGTTGAAAAAATAATTTTAATCCAAAAAATATATACAATATTCATCAAGCCATAGCGCCAGGTAGCTACTGGTGGTGACAGGTAGCGAACGGTGACCACCAATAGCAAAGCAATTCTGGTTAGCGACTCTGGCTTCCAGAGCGCCAGGTATTACCTGTCGCTACCTGTCGCTCTCCCATACATTTCACTGGACATTCCTTTTCTTCTCTTTAAACAGGGTTTTCTTTTATTTATTTATTTTTTTTATCAAATAATTGTGTCACCTCTCCTGGCCTATAAAAAGTCATTTTTGAAAACTTTTTTGATTTTTACATTTTTTATGCAGAATTGTCATTACAGGTCTGGTATTAAAGTGTTAATGTCACAATGTAATAACAATGTAATTCCATATGTTTTCGCCTTGTTACTAGTGGATATGTATTCAAAAACAGACTTTAATCCCACAGCTTCTGGCACTCTGGGCTACAGTGACCCAATTTTCAGCGCCGGCGCTGTGTGAGGCTGTTTTTTTGATGAATATAGTTTGAGTAGCTCACACTGACCTGTCGCTACCGTTCGCTCCCATATACCGCTGTACTGGAATTATAGCGACTCACACATCAAACTCATCAATGCCAGCCAGCGACTGAGGTGCTCTGTAATAGCGATCCCCCAGCTGATCATACCGGCCACTAGCGGTCGCTCTGAGCTCCTCACTACAGAGTCTACAGAGGCTCATCTGCCGGTACATGGTGCTAGTAATGAATCAGCATCCACGTCTAGCATTTATAGGTACTGGGCCCTTAAAACATGAGGTTTTCATCCCCACCCTTCTCATCAATACCCAAAACAACAATTTTAAGGTTCACACACAATTTGTAATGCAAAAATATATAATTTAATAATAAGTAAATTAATAGAAAATTACAAACATATAAATACACACAACATATAGAAAAACAGCATACCAAAAGAGGACAGTGCTAGTGCAAAATAGTAGCAGCGTGTTTTAAATATCTCAATGAGAATAACAGCTCAAAATCAAATCCCTCCTGAACCCAGATTTCACATTCTGTTACAATGCATTAGCAGCATGTTTTGCTTTAATGATAACATTCACAGCTTGCATGATATACAATTGTACTTAACGAAAGTCCCTCATGCAGGAAAAAGGTATCAGGAGTATTTGCAAGCAGCATGTAGAAAGCAGCAGATTTCAGCATATAGAATCAAAAACCTTAAAGTCATTCTGGGTCAAACTGACCCTTTGTTAGAGGTACGCTGGTTGTAATAAACTCCATCCTGCCCTTTTTAAATGGTGCCTTCTCCCCCCGCCCCGGCTCTGTGAGAAGGGAAGTGACGCAGCTGGCTGGTCACATCATTTTACGTCACTTTCTGCCAAATGGCAGTCCTGCCATGCATACCAACCAAGCATCTGAAGGCTAGGAGACATAGCCAACCATGTGCACATGCAAGGGGCAGCCGCTGGCAGGGATCGTCTGTAGAACAAATACAAAAGTCAACGAAACAGGGAGAAGTGAATGCATTCCTCTTGTGATGCCTCTTCTCATGAGGGAAAAGAACACTATTGAATAATTCTTCTGTCCTCTTATTTTCTTAGCCTGTAAATACATATGATGGTTAATGCCACATATATTACAATGCCACCTATTGGCCAGAGAGGATATTTTACACCATATATTACAGTTGAAACTATACAAAAATATTTAGATATTAAAGGATAATCACTGAATTACAAAGCACACTGACACCCCTACCTAACCTCAACTAGGGCCTAAATGCACCCCTTTAAATTATGCACATCCCTTTATTTGCATTATCCTAAAGGAGTCTCCATCACTATGCCCCCTCTCAAAAAAATGTGATATACTGTGTCTTATGTCTTGTGTTGTTTTCCCCACACAGATCATACTGAAAGGGCTTTACAACAAGTATACTATGAAGACTGAAGAACAATTTACACAATCTTTAACCTCATACTTCTTTCCTGCCCTAGGGAGGAAAAATGGACCCCTTGGCATAGCTACACTGTGCACAATGTTCACCATTTTGCATGCCTTGGTTTGGAAAGTTGGGATAGCCAATTACCTTCTTGTGTCCCAGATAGTGGCAGGGACACAGTCCATTTTTTTGTCAGTTGCAGTACTGCTGGATAAGATCTTACAACCTAAAGTCATGTCCATTCCCTCTCTTTTACTAGATACAGGAGATTTTTTAAAAAAGATATCAGGATTGAGAAATCCCCCCCCCCCCAGAATGTTTGTATGTTCCATGGCTGTGAATAGCCTCCATACATTAAGTCCTTATAGTTTAGATATAAAGGTGATTGAGGAAGCCGTAGATACCATGGAATTGGTTGGCCAATATGGGGAGCAGAGAAGAACAGGTACATTTTCTGGATGTCAATTTAAAAAAAAATAAAGAAAAGTGGAATACACCACCAGATCAGTCCCCCTCTCAAAAGGACTACTAAGGGGGTTATTTAAGACGGTATAGCGCCAGATAGTAGTGCCTCGTAGCGGCAGGCGGCATCTGGTGAATGCTGGGCGCTGTAGGCAAAACCACATTTATGAAAGTGAATCTGGTCAGCACCTCTAACAGCGCCATGTAGCGTCACATGTATTATTATAGGCGGCTCAGCGTATAGCGCCGACACTCTCGCTTCCTAGAGCGCCCAGTATTACCTTTCGCTCAATGTCGCTCTCCCATACATTTCAATGGTCGTTCACTTGCTTCTGTTTTTCTGTTCAAAGCGTGTTTGACTTTTTTTTTTTTGCTGAAATCATTGTGTGACCTTTCCTGGCTGCAAACAAACATTTTTAGAAGCGTTTTTGAGCGTATTTTTATGCAAAATTGTCATTACAGGTCTGGCACTAAAGTGTTAATGTCACAATGTTAAATCAATGTCATTCGATGTGTTTTCGCTTTGTTACAGGTGAATATGTGTTCAAAACAGGCTTTAATCACACTGCATCTGGCGCTCTGTGCTATAGAGACCAGATTTGGAGCACCCACGCTTTGTGTGTGTCCTTACTTGATAAGTATGGTGTGGAGCGCTGAGAGTCAGTCACACTGAGCTGGCGCTACCTTTCGCTCGCTGCAGTGCTCTACTGATATTACACCGCCCAACATACATCACATTCATCAATGCCAGCCAGGTTACTACAGCACCAGAGACGCTCTGTTACAGTGCCCGATACCCGCTTACAGCATCTACTATCGGTTGCTCTAAGCACCGCTATACAGACACTCATCTGCCGATACCTGCCGTATCAGGCTCCATTTTACATTATGATAGTTTCCATCTCTTGCTCCAAAAGAGGGGTATACCTTCTAGTCAATTTCTGTGGTTATGCAGAATTAATGGTGATGATTAGACCTTTCTTGCTAGAGCAGAGAAGGTGGCAAGAGATTTTTAAAAGAGGGGCTACCCTGAAACCATGGTAGAGGAGGCTAAGATGAAAGTATTCAGAGTAACGAGGGATTCTTTATTAAAATACATACCTAAGGAGAGTCAAAACAGGATAACTGTAGTCCTAACATATACTATGGCCCTGGATTCTTTTATACTCCAAGCCTGACCAAACAGGTGATTGGTCCACACTAAGTGAGAACAGCTCTCCAAACTCGGTGCATAGGGACTGCACATCCATCTCAAAGATAAGAAAAGTATAGTCGGTGACTAAAAAGTGCAAATTATATACTATTGAAAGTGAAAAAGTTGCTAAAGTATATATATATAAATGTAAAAATAAACACAGAGCTTCCTTAGTTACCACTCGGTTATCCCAAAGTCCATGTGCATGCACTTCCTTCACAAATCAGCTTAAATGCACTCTTCTTTCCATCAGTGGTTAATTTCTCCAAAAGAGACTTGCAAGCGTATCTATTCCAACTTTTTATGAAAACCCCTCGACGTAGGTTCCAAAAGGAGGATATCACGCCCGGGAGTGCAGCATGAAAACAAAAAACACTCATATAGTGTAATTCAGTATGACACACGTTATTTAATGAAGAGAGGTAATGCACTCACATAGAAGAAAAACTTTAAAATCATGTAAAATCAGAGGATGGTTCTCACCAGCTCCCCACACACAATCAGATTTGGCCAGATCAATCGATCAATCGAATATATATGCCGCTTGCCCCCGCCGCCGGCGCGTTTCGTTGCCCACGGCAACTTTAACAAGGCTAGTGGCACTGCGGCATGCTAATCCTATAAATACCTTTAATGTGATCCCACATGAGGGCGAGGTAGGCTGAGGACGGGAGGCGCACTTCCGGGTTGCGCTCCATGATGTGCGCATAGCTGTAAGGCTGGGCAAGGCAACAGCCTACCTTGCATCACCAGCCCCAGCTCCTCCTCCCCTTCCTTTCAGTTAGGAGAACGTGAAGTACGCAAATTGCGCAGCAGCAGCTACGCCAGCAGCACAAGACATGAGCAGGTGCGCTCAATAGCACCACCCAGTGGCCAGAGGGGGAACCGCAGCCTGTCATATTCCCTCAGCCTTTGTGAGAACAAGCAGCTTGGAAACTAAGGTTTACATACTATGGGCCACCCCCCTCACCCCCTTAGGAGCCAGCGCCCGTTACCCTTAGAAAATATAAATAAATGCCCACTCCTAAATGGCAGTGAATGAGGAAATATAAGCCTTCAATCTAGTAATAAAAGAGGGGCAACCTAATAAAACCACATGCTGCGCTGCTGACAGTAGCCCAACTACAAAGCCTGCGCACCCAGATACCAAATCAAAATCATGACATTAAAAAATCGCTTTGTGAACAATTGGATTCTGCATCCAGAACACATAAAATGTGACATAACCATATACAGTGAAATGTTCCAAAACTTAGCAAAGGTAATGGACCAAGACCACTATCGCCCCCTAGTGGAGACTTAAAAATCTACCACCCTGAATATTCTTCAGGAGGATAAATTGACAAGTACTAAAATGACAGACATCAACAAATAACAGAAAAACAATTTGTGCAATATAAAAGTCACAAATAAATTAAAAATTACGAATCATCAATAAAACAATTTAAATCGAAATCAACATTAAGACCACTCGGGGCTAAGGTATTGAGAGTAAAAATCCACTTTCCCTCCTTCTGACAGATGTCCCTCTTTAAATTGGAACCCCGCCAGTGGGATTCCGTGGGGTCTATTCCTATAAATTACATCTGTGTAGGGTCGCTGGAGTGAGCGGCTTTAAAGTGGGCCGACAGACTGTGTAATTCATATCCTCGGCGGATATTATAAACGTGTTCACATATCCGCACACGAAGTTCTCTTGTGGTCCTCCCCACATACAACAACCCACACGGACACCAAATCAGGTAGACCACATACTTAGTGTGGCAGGTGATGAATTTTGAGATCTTATCATTTTGACCTGATTTAAAATCTACAAAGCTTTTTTGGGGTTTTGGCAAAGATCTCCCAGTTTTGCAACCCACACATCTGCCGCACTTATAGAAACCAGATAGAATATTATCTGTTAATGTCACCCGTGCGGGTGGGTCTACAAAGCTTTTGGTCAAACGGTCCCTGAGGTTAGGTGCTCGCCTAAAGATTATTTTTGGCCTCGCAGGAAGAGTCGGTCCTAGAACCGAATCAAGATGGAGAATGTGCCAATGTTTGGCTACCAACCGTTGGATCTCTCTATATTGAGTATTGAAACCCGTTATAAAAGGCACCCCCATATTACTATTCATTTTCCTTCTAGTGTTACCCAGTAGCGTTTCTCTCGGGGTTTCTCTTATTTATATTTTCTAAGGGTAACGGGCGCTGGCTCCTAAGGGGGTGAGGGGGGTGGCCCATAGTATGTAAACCTTAGTTTCCAAGCTGCTTGTTCTCACAAAGGCTGAGGGAATATGACAGGCTGCGGTTCCCCCTCTGGCCACTGGGTGGTGCTATTGAGCGCACCTGCTCATGTCTTGTGCTGCTGGCGTAGCTGCTGCTGCGCAATTTGCGTACTTCACGTTCTCGTAACTGAAAGGAAGGGGAGGAGGAGCTGGGGCTGGTGATGCAAGGTAGGCTGTTGCCTTGCCCAGCCTTACAGCTATGCGCACATCATGGAGCGCAACCCGGAAGTGCGCCTCCCGTCCTCAGCCTACCTCGCCCTCATGTGGGATCACATTAAAGGTATTTATAGGATTAGCATGCCGCAGTGCCACTAGCCTTGTTAAAGTTGCCGTGGGCAACGAAACGCGTCTGCGGCGGGGGCAAGCGGCATATATATTCGATTGATCGATTGATCTGGCCAGATCTGATTGTGTGTGGGGAGCTGGTGAGAACCATCCTCTGATTTTACATGATTTTAAAGTTTTTCTTCTATGTGAGTGCATTACCTCTCTTCATTAAATAACATTTGTCATACTGAATTACACTATATGAGTGTTTTTTGTTTTCATGCTGCACTCCCGGGCGTGATATCCTCCTTTTGGAACCTACGTCGAGGGGTTTTCATAAAAAGTTGGAATAGATACGCTTGCAAGTCTCTTTTGGAGAAATTAACCACTGATGGAAAGAAGAGTGCATTTAAGCTGATTTGTGAAGGAAGTGCATGCACATGGACTTTGGGATAACCGAGTGGTAACTAAGGAAGCTCTGTGTTTATTTTTACATGATTGTTGAACTCTGTGGACAAAGGGTTACACACGTTGAGCCTCCCTTGTAAGATTTGTGCTGTTTTCTTTAATTAATGTGGTATATTAGCGACTTAATACCTGATCTGTTTTTTAGCGCGGTATTTTAATATTTTTTCTTGATATATATATAAATACAAAAAGTGCACTTTCAAAAATTTCATCTCTTTAGAGAAGAAAATCAAAAGGAATTTCACTATTCTGTCTCCAGTAGGGCATCCCAATCTAGGTCCCCTGCTGTGTGAAACCCCCTACCATAGGAATGCTGACAATTCTTACATGAGCGGTGATCTCGATCATACATGGTGCATGTGTGGGCTCTTTTTCAGTCAGCATCTAGTGCTCTATTCAGCTTTACCAAGCTTTACCATTCAGAAATGCCTGGTGAGTGTGCACTCATCACCAGGAGGGAAGGCGGGGAAACTGACGAATTTACATCCATTGTGTGATCATTGGAAAAGTGAGTATTTTACACATCTCGGCATTCTGGATACCCCAAAAACAGGGTGACCACCAGCCCTAAAATCTTATGCACTCAAGGCTAGTGGTTACTACGGTTTAAAATGAGAGGAGGGAAATGCTATCATTAATTACAGATGCTTTAAAAGGCCTAGAGATGGTTTCCTCTTTCAAGCTAAAAATGCACTACTTTGTCAAAGGGGATCACAAGTATTATATGTGAGAGTCAAATCCAGAAAGACATTTGTGGTGTAACAGGCTTTACTGGAACATGAGTGCAGTAAGAGAAGGTCACCTTTCCTGGTGCATAACATAGACAGAAAAAAGAAGTTATAGAGATCACCTCAATGCACAGGAAACACAATCTGCAGTTCAGAAAGTACAACAGAGACTACACAAAGATATATGTAACAGTGACAGCATCTACTGTCATAAATGTAAACTGCATTAGCCTAGCAATAAACGCAGATTACATACAGAGACAAACTGTACGTTTTTATGGGCAGGCTGATTCATTACTAATGCCAGGTAGCGACAGATGAGCGTCTGTAGCGAGGATTTCAGAGCGACCGCTAGTAGTCGCTGTGCTCGACCATGGTTAGTTGTCTCAGAGCGCCTCAGTCGCTGGTCAGCATTGATGAATATGTTGTGTGAGTCACAGTACTACGCTGTATGGGAGCAAACGTTAGCGCCAGCTCAGTGCAACTGACTCACACCACATTCATCAAAAAAACACCCTCAAACAGCGCCGGTGCTCAAAATCGGGTTGTTGTAGCCCATAGCGCCAGAGGCTGTGTGATTAAAGTCTGTTTTTGAACATGTATCCATTAGTAACAAAGCGAAAACTTATGAAATAACATTGTTATAACATTGTAACATGAACACTTTAATACCAGACATGTAAGGACAATTCTGCATAAAAATATTATTAATCAAAAAAGTCATTTTTCTAGGCCAGGATACATGTCAGAAAGATTTGAGATTTTATTAAAAAAAAAATTGGGATCAGGAAAGGGATTTAAGGATCGTCCATAGAAATGTATGGGAGAACGCCAGGTAGCGAGAGGTAATACGTGGTGCTCTGCAAGCCTGAACGCCGGCGCTGTACGCTGAGCCTGGGATAATGATGAATCGGACGCTACATGGCGTTGTTCCAGTGGCTCACCAGATTCGGCTTCATAAATGTGTACCGTATATACTTGAGTATAGGTCGACCCAAATATAAGCCGAGGCACCTAATTTTACCACAAAAAACTGGAAAAGTTATTGACTCGAGTATAAGCCTAGGGTGAGAAATGCAGCAGCTACCGGTCAATTTCAAAAATAAAAATAGATACCAATTATGTTTTTGAAAACCGTAAAGAGAAAGAAGGAGGGAATGTGGAAAAGAGCAAGAAGGAGGGAATGTGTTGGATGTAGAAAAGAGAAGACTGATGCAATCTGAAAAGGAGAAAAAAAGGTAAAGGCGTAAAATAAGAAAGAAAGAATGTGGAAAAGGGAAGAAAGAGTAAAAGAGAGAGATGTGTAAAAGTTAATTACTAATAGTTGTAAATGCTTTACCCCTGCAGTGCACGTGTCCCAGCTTTATCAGTGGAAAAGGCAATATATCCCAGTAGCCGTCCCATAGCCGGAGGCTCTCTATGAAGGGACAGGGGCGGCAGGGGCAGTGTGACAGTGTGACTGAGCTGCAGGTGGGGAAGCTGTGGCCTGGCTCTGGGGAAGGGGACACAGCGGCGCTGTGTGAGGAGACTCCGCGGCACTGTGCTCCAGTTCCGGCTTTTGCCGCCGCCCCGCACTGGCTCCGCCGCACACAGGTAAGTCACCCGTCACCTCTGTGTGGCACACACACACACCTACCTGATGAGGGGGACACAAGAGGACCACATGCCCCGCACTGCTCCAGCATCTTGAACATCCTCACTGCCGACGGCGACCATGCGCTGACGGCAGGCGGGGCTGCGCGTGGGGGGCAGGCGTGGGTGCGCGGCCGCGTGTGCGCGCACCTTAGCGGGAACAGTGATGGCCCTGCCCCTTTTTCTCCTCCATTTCGGCCAAAATTTTCACTGACTCGAGTATAAGCCGAGGCGGCTTTTTTCAGCCCAAAAAGCGGGCTGAAAAACTCGGCTTATACTCGCGTACATACGGTAATTGTGTGCCGTGTCAGGCGTTCACCTGCCGCTACCTGCCGCTTACAAGGCACTACCTGGCGCTATCCCTTCATGAATAAGGCCCAAAGTATCTCCAACAATATTCTGATGTTTTACTAAGATTAAAGCACGCTTCTTCTATCTTGTCTCACTCTAAAATACATTAGTTAACCAAGGGGGAGCTCGGCCATGACATAAATCACTGGCAAAAATATTTAAAATAAAATAGCAATGGAAAGAGTAGAGTATATGTCTATTCATAAGCAAAGGCTGGATTATTATGATTATTCACATATTAAAAATAAAAATCTCACATTATTATATAAATAAAAATAATTAATTACAGCGGAGCATAGTGCAAACAAAGCAGCTTGGTTAGGCCTTTTCAGATGCAGCATCCCATAAAGGAAACTGTATGTACATTTAGTTTTTCTATTCCCCTCAGACCTCGGCCAGGTAAAACCCTTCTTTTTTTTCTAAAGAACACAATCTGGAAAACAAGTGAACCATGCTGTGTGTGACGCTACTAAGGGGGTGATTTCTATTTAACAAAGAAAACAAGCTGCTCGAATAATTTAACGCATGCAGCCCTATCGATATTTTATAATTGTATGGCCATCATTACTTATGCATGAGTGTAACAGAGCGGGATCCTTGGAGAATAAGGGAAGAATGTCCTAAGAATTTCTCCCCATCAATTTAATTGTAGTTTAGGACTTGGCTGTCCCAAGGAGACTTTCCGAGGCTTTTTTTTTTATTACTTCTTGTACAACAACTATTTTCATTAACCTAGTATTAAAAGAGAGAGGCTAAGCAACTTATGTTTGTGGTTTACTGAAGTTTTTGGTTCATGTATTAATTAAAAAAAGTTTCAATCTAACTTTATACATTTAGTTGAGGTTCTTATGAAGTTCCCAAAGGAAAGTGGCCTGAAATTTTACTATATAATTTTGTTTCTAGCTTAGGAACTTAGAGGAATACATATTGTCACAAGTATCACGAGCTACTCACCCAGCCTTCGGTCCCGCGCCATCTGCGGGCAGTCAGCCGGAGGTCTGGCGGGGCGGCGTCCTCGTCTGGCGGCAGTTCGGCGGCTCCCGTCGCTGACGGCGGCTCGGCTGTTTCCGCCGCGAGCGGCGGCTCGGGCAGTTCCGCCGCGAGCGGCGTCTGGAGCGGCCGCGTTCCCGGCATCGCGGCGCGCTCCTGACATCCAGGGTCGTGCACTTAGGATTTATGCCCTCCGGCGGCGCTGCACACAGCGCGCCCGCCGGAGGTAATCAGCGCTGGGCCTATGAGCCCAAAGGTATGCGGGGTCATACGCCCCTCTATGTTTATGGTCCAATCTGGACCAGGTTCTGTTTTGCACCAATCATACACACACTTCTGGCCCAATCCCGTGTAACCTGGCCCATAAAGGTTTCTCTCCTTCAGTCTCTCATTGCCCGTGATAGCGTGCTGCTGGGTGTGATTTGGTGTCTGCTCTGTCTTCGATTATCCTGCTGTGTATGACCATCCTTGATCGCTGCCTGGACCGACCTTTGCCTGTTTCCCTGACTACGATTGCCTGCTCCACTGTACTGCGTACCCGTGATCTCCCAGTTTGACCCTTGGCTCGACTTGACTATTCTTCCGTCTCATCCTCTGGTGCCGCGTTTCATTGGACTGATCTTCCGTGTATGACCTCTGCTTGTTTGACCTTGCCCAGTCTCGTTCCTCGTTCATCTGCCTTCTCCTTCATAAGTCTGCATCCTTTGTGCTATAAAGTCCTGGGGGCAACCGTGCCCGGTGAGGCGTGTTTAGCGTCCCGGCAGACGGGGGCTTGTCAATAGGCGAAGCTAGCAGCGGAGATTGGGGGTTGCAGACTTATTTGGAAGGTGGGCGTCCCACGGGACCTGACACATATACTTAGGAATACTTAGTAACTTAGGAATACATAAAAGTGCAAATTATATACATTTAAAAAAAGCTTTTTTCACTGTCAAGGCCATGCCTATCAGGCATCTTTGAGAATGCCGACTGGACTGTTCTCAAGACTGTTAGCTGACATGACCCAGCATGCTGGAAACAGTCCTGGCGTCGCTGTAGACTGAAAATTGCTTCAAGCCCTGCATCTAAATGGCAGGGCTTGGTAGCATGTCTCAGCTACAGGGAAGCATGGGAATGTAGCTACTGGAAAATACATCCACATGGGAGCCAGGGGGTTTCACACAGCCGGGCATTCTGATGTCTAATGCTTCGGGGCAGGCAAGCACCCTGCCCTGAAGTCTTTTAGACTCCCAGACCATGCTCTGTTGCTCTGCAGGCACATTCATTTTTATGCTACACTTTTGCGGGAAGCGTGCTAGCCCTATCACTTTCAAATCATGTTCCATAGGCAATTTCTAGCACAAAATCATTGCATTCGCATGAAGCCAGCCTAAGAGTACCAGTACAGGCAGATAACATAGTCAGCCAGCTGGGACGTACAGTTCAAGTTGAAATCAAATTAAAAAAAATGATTGAAGGTCGCTAACTTGCCTAGTGTCTGGACATCCTGATTTGGAATGCCCCGCTGAAAAGGGAACCCCATACACGCTGAACAAATATAGGGGTCCTACATGTACACTAGCATCTAAGATAGTAAGTCCTCTCTTGTTCACCAATTAAATAAATAATAAACCCCTGGTAAATATGTCCTTTACCCAGGGGCGTAGCTAGTAGGGAGCAGGGGGGGCACTTGCCCCGGGTGCAGCAGGTTAGGGGGTGCCAAAGGGAAGGCATGAGAACATGTGGGGGGGGGGGCATTTTGAATCTTTGCCCTGGGTGCAAGCCTAGCTACTCCTCTGCTTTACCTTCTCCTGACATCTGTTTTGCCTTTATCTTGGCACCGTTATTAAAGAAAGCAGGTAAAAACCACACTAATAGACCATAAAATATTTAAAGCTAAGCATCATTCCCTCAAGAGATGGGGAAAGTTGCAGACTAAAAATGGAAAGAAGAGAGAACTAGGTCGACAGAGACTGATGCTATTGCTATACAAAAAAAATATTACTTTATATAAGAACTGCCGAATATCAAATATCCATAAAATGATAACTGAATAAATAGTACAAAGCCCCCTCCCCCATATTAAGTACCCTTCCTTGCTTATTGTACTTTTTGCCCCATAAGACAGACATAGTGGGGATGTCAGCACGCTCAGCTCCATTTGGCCCATAGATAAGGTAAGATTTTCTGGGTGATCTGTGGGGTTTCACACAGTGGGGCATCTCAAATTGGAATGCCCCAGGGGTGAGGGTTTTGGTCCACTTTAAATCCCCCCACCAACTTTGCTGCCGTGGGCATGGATCAGAGTGGAGGGGTGCCGGTAACCCCCCCCCCCCCTCCTGGCTGCTGCGGGTGAGGAGCAGAATACATGCGTGCCGGGTAAAATCCCCTTCCCCCCCAAACTCGATTGGTTGCTACGAGTGGTGAGGGGGACAGTGACAGTGTATACAGGTGGGCAAGAGGACTGTTGTACTTACAGCTCCTCAGCTCCTGCAAGTGTCTCTCACTAGCCTCTGCTTGATAATGTGATCATGCTGAGGCCGGTGCGATACACATGTGCAGGAGCTAAGGAGCTGTAAGTACAACAGTCCTCTTGCCCACCTGTATACACTGTCACTGTGTATAGACTGTCACTGGCACCCCCGCTCACAGCAGCCACTCAGGTTTTGAGGGCAAGGGGATTATACCGGTGACCATGCACACCGCTCCCTACCCAAGGCCCAGGTTTTTTTTTACTTGAGTGCACACTATGGGGGGTGCTGAACTGTGCCCTATGGACACTGGCACCCCGTGCGATGGCTTATATCGCACTGGGCAAAAACGGCCCTGTGGGAAAGCTTCAAATATAGAATCACAAAAAATACCCTGCCCCTGGCAAGTAAATTGGCATGGTTGCACAGTGGAAAATGACACAGGGGGTTATTTAAGAAGGGATAGCGCCAGGTAGTGCCTCGTAGCGGCAGGCAGCAGCTGGTGAACGCTGTACGCTGTACGCAAAACCACATTTAAGGAAGAGAATCTGGTGAGCGAATCTAACAGTGCTATGTCGCGTTACATGTATTATTACAGATGGTTCAGCGTATAGGTTCCAGAGCGCCATGTAGTACCTGTCGCTCTGTAGCGCTCTCCCATACATTTCAATGGGGTTTCATTAGTTGTGTATATATAGCCTTTTTTTTTTTTGCTCAAATCATTGTGTGACCTCTCCTGGCTGCAAACAAACATTTTTGACTTTTAATATTTTTATGCAGAATTGTATGTTCAGGTCTGGCACTAAAGTGTTATTGTCACAGTGTTAAAACAATGTCATTCCATGTGTTTTCACTTTGTTACTGGTGCATCTGTGTTCTAAAACAGACTTTAATTGCACAGCGTCTGGTGCTCTATGCTACTGCGCCCAGCTTTAGAGCACCGACTCTAGTGTTTCGTCAGATATGGTGTGGAGCACCGAGTGCCGGACGCACTGAGCTGGCGTTACCTCTCGCTCGCTGCAGCACTATACTGTTGTTACAGTGTTACAGCACCCAACACTCATCACATTCATCAATGCTGGCCAGGTTACTAGAGCAACTTAGATGCTCTCTTACAGCGCCCCATACCCGCTTACAGTGTGTACTAGTGGTCGCTCTAAGCGCCGCTATACAGATGCTCACCTGGCAATACCTGGTGTTAGCAGTGAATAAGTCTCACAGGCAATGCCTGCTAAAGATTGTACCGAGATACTGTGAAATATAGAAAGAGAAAGACTGAGCACTAGGCTAGGGGAGGAATAGATTTCCAGCAAGGTGGGACAAGATCGTTCATCAAGTCTGCAACAGGAAAGTGTCTGTATTGTGTGTACAGAACTAAAGTTCTTTTCGTACTGTCTAGCTGCATGTCCAACATGATAGCCTGATATAAAGTCACATACACAGAAAAAAAGTAATTTCCAATAACCACAAGCCAAAACTTTCTCTGAAAAGTTTATTTGCCATGTGCAAGCACCTGTTTCTAAACAGATGGCACGAAAAAAGTAAAGAACATTATTTTTCAAACAGTTTTAAAAATCGCTATTAAAATGTTATTCTCATGATAATTATATATGTATGTGTATCTAAATATATCTAAAGTTATTTTATTAACGTCTATATTAATAGTTAAATATATAATAAAACTCTTTTTGAATGCGTGTCAATAGTTCTTAAAAACATCAGCTGAAAACATGAGCTCCTAGGAGAAATAAAAAGTTGCCTTGAGTTTAAATTGACTGCTGTAAACAATAAATACATTTAATGAGATATGGCAACTGTCCAGGGTGTTTACTGCTTCGAAGTATTAATGAAAATGCAGGGACTGCTGTGTATTCATGAAGTAGCTTGATTCCAGATGGGATTTCTGTATACCTACTAACTGACTGATCAACACAAAGCCAGGACACATACAAAGTTGAGTAAAGTGTATATTAATCCCAGCCAAAATCTCAATTTAAATTAGTTTACCAAATTGCAGCTTTTAACTTAATAGTCCTTCTACACATGTAATCTCTGTTACAATGCCCTGAGTGGGAGAGGGTCTTTTATATAGGTAGGCATGGCTGTAATCAGGTACTGCTCATTAAATAAAGCTCCATTTTAATCTAGTTATTTTCCTCTTTACAAGGAATTGTTAACTTTGAATTATGGTAGCATATCACCTTACGTGCTTTATAAGAGGCTATTTTTAATTTAAATGCCTATATTTAATTGCTTCTCTCCTTTCTATGCCTGTATTTAGAGATGAGCGAACTTTTGAAAAGTTCGATTCGGCCGATTCGCCGAATTTCACAAAGAAATTCGGGTTCGGCCGAATCGAACTTTTACGAAGTTCCCCATCATAAATGCCGGCATGGTGGGAGCGGGCCGGCCGGTTCCGCTGACAGCGGAGCCGGCCGGCCCGCTCCCACCATGCCGGCATTTAAAAAACAAAAAAAAAAAAAAAAAGCATTTTTGCCGGCATGGTGGGAGCGGGCCGGCCCGCTCCGCTGTCAGCGGAACCGGCCGGCCCGCTCCGCTGTCAGCGGAACCGGCCGGCCCGCTCCCACCATGCCGGCATTTTATTTTGTACATTTTCCGCAGGACATTGTTGTCTTCTATAATTTGCTGCTCCTGCCTGCGGCTGGATCCCATAGTATTTACTGTGGCTGTGTAACCTTTTTTGCTCATTGTTGATGAACTGGGGGGGGGGGGGGGGGGGTAGTTAGTCAAATGGCTTGAGTGGGCCATTTGAGCAACATGCCAATGCTAATGTCTGCCCCCCCTCCCGACATTTCATCAACTGTTCATGTTTATTGTTTAATTAGCTTTTTTAGAGGATGTGAGAATAATGGCTCATTCGGCTATTGGAGGGGGTGCACAAACAGGCTGGGTCCCCGTGGGGGGCAGTAAGCTGCAGTCTTGCACAGGGTGCCATTGAACCTAAGGCCGGTCCTGGCCCTGTTCCCATGGCTGGAGTCGGAGTGAAGCATAACTCTTTGTGAACTGGTAAAGGGTCCTAAGGAACCATATTTTAGTTTGAAGTCAGGTCGATACCTACCAGCCTTTTGCTCACATCCCTCCTGGGCACAGGGGATGTGAAGTTGCCTTGGCTCACAGCCCTATTTCTGTTGGTAGTTGTACAGCAGCGAGGGACCATCATTTTTTAATTGTAAAAAAAATATAAGGGGTTGAGCAATTTGACCCAAATTTTTCTTCAATAGGGGATTGGCTGAACAGAATAGGGCACATTTGTGACAAGTTTAACACAAATGTTTTACTCAAGGTCGCAATTAAAATATGGAAGAATTCCAAAATGGGCATATTATAACCTTGATAATTCTGTTCATGGGGATAATAAATATGTTTAGGTTTTACTACAATATGTATTTTTATTTCCTACACCCACTACCCAATAATCTAATGGTGCAGAGAAGGGATCAAATAGGGCTCAAATATTTTGATTACATAATGTGGACCCAAACTGGACTTTGGGCCTTATTTATCACGGGCTAGGGCCAGGTAGTGTCTGATGAGCGCCAGGTACCGCCAGCTATCGGCGGCTACCGACTCAAGTACGCCCGGCGGCGGTCACAATGACGCATTTATCAAGCTAAATGAGGCTAGCGCCGGCAAGAGCGTCGGCTAGCGCGGGATTCATCATGAAGCCGCCTGGAACGAACAGCGCCGCTGCAAATTCCTTCACAGCGCCAGGTATGACCTGTCGCTCCCTGGCATTGTCCAATGCATTTCAATGGAGCAATGTTTAATTAATCATAATTAATTGGTAATATTTTATTTATTTATTTTTTTAATGTCAAAAATTCTGAGACCACTTCTGCATTGTTCGTTTTTTTTTTAAAGTAAAAAAAAAAAAAAAATACAATTTGTGCAGAATTGATCTTACATGTCTGATATTAATGTATTCATATTACAAAATGATTCAAAAAACATGTATAATGTTACAATAAAAAAATATGGTTGTTTAGGCGTTAAAAACTAGTTAACACACATCGCCGCCAGCGCACTGGGGTTTAAACAAGGAATGGACAGCGCCAGCAAATTCGGAGCGTGTTTTTTTAATGAATATGAAGCAAGCCGTTCGCTCTGGCCATTGGTTGTCAGGCGCACACATACAACGCTGAACCTGTGAAACAGCGACCCCTAAGCCCGTATTCAACATTACCGCACACCGACTGAGTCGCTGTCATCAAGCAAACGCCGGCCAAGCACAGCGAATACTGGCTGGCGCTGTAAAAATCACGCTACAGTCGCTCATCTGTCTCTACCTGGAGCTATTAATGAATCGGCCTCCTAGTGTCTATAAGACACTAGGCCCCGCGAGATGTGTGAAACTCCACCAGTCTTTTTTTACCCTTCCAATTAGCCCAAAGCTGTGCGTGGCCGGAGGCGGCATCTCTCACATCTTTCTCTGGCTCTGGGGGCCTGTTATAATTGAATGATTGGCGTGGCCATGTACAGCCTAGAAATGCAGGGGGTACTGTACACCGATCGCTAGTGCAGCTAGGCTCCCATTCAGCTTCTCCAGGCAGCACATTATTATGCATGGCCAGAGAAGCTGATTGCAGTTGATCCATGTCTGTGTCATGGACTCGTTGGAAAGGTAAGAAAAGTGGGCCACTGCCTTGTTTTACACAGTGGGACACCCCAAACAAGCAGGTTTTGGTCCATTTTAAACTTTTTTTTTATCCCATACATTGCTCATCTTTGTTTGTGTTCTTGACCTTAGTCGATGAATGCTAGGACCGACCGTAGCTTGACTTCAAGCCTGCTTATACCTATTTACTGTAAATCATGACCTTCTGAACTTGACCCATGGCCTGGCACTGGACCTATCGTTTATCTGCTATCCCCTCATCTCTGCTCCACCTGACATCACTAGTGCTGCTCAGCTTCCCAATGTGCCTTGGTACATTATAGAACTCTGAAGTCTCTGGTTACTTTCGTTTGCACCTACAAATTCTGGGGCAACCAAGTGCTACCTAGGAAAGAACATAGGGCCTGATGCAGAGCCTCCTCTGAACTGCCCTTAAAACCCTCCGATTGTCCGGGGCTTCCGTTTGAATCGTGGCTCAAATGTGATGCAGAGCCTCCGTCGGAATGGCTCCCTAACTGATCCGTCAATTTCACTTTACTCGGAAAGCTTTTTTTGCTCTCTCGGGTGCCTTCAATTTGATCGGGGCTCCCGTTCACGTTCACACGGGCGGCCCTTTTTCCCTGATTTTTCCTGCCTTTTTGAACGTACCTGCTTGGTTTCCGTCGTATTTGACCTTCCATTTTGGTGGTTTTAGCAAGTATACTTACATCTCCATGGCTCTTCAGTTGCCAATCTGGCTACACGCAAGCGCACATCCCGCAAACTCCATTGGAATATGCATATGGCCACAAATGCAAATTTGAGCCCTTTTTTTTTTGGTTGCTTTTTTAGGTGGGGGTTTCCTTGTCCATAATGCATACCTAAATCATCTAGTAGTTCCTTCTCCCTTGTCCTTAATGCATACCTTTATTGTTTTTTTTTTTTTTCTTTTTATTGTCCCATATCTAAACCTTTGGTGTGTAATGTAAATGTGTGCTGATGTTGTGTGATGGTACTTTTGCAGGAAACACAACTCTCGAAATATTATTAATTATTTATTATTAATTTTTTTTTTTTTGGAGTTTTTGTATAAAATTTTTTTTTTTGGGGAAAACGATAACAAACATATTTACATTTGGTTAAAAACATTAAAAAATTAGGCCTCGGGGTCTGTAGCCTGTGTTCTTTGATCTGTGAATGAAAAACAATTTTTTGGTTTTGGTTTTTGATTGTTTGTGCACTTATTAAATGGGACCTTCTGCGTGTTTTAATGAAAAGGCCAAACTCTTCAGAAACGTTGCCACAGCATCTTAAACTAATATATATTAATTTTGTAGTCAATAAATTATTATTCTTTCCCCCACTGGGCTGCAACTCAGTTCAGGAATTTAGGATACGTGCAATGCCATGTTGACTCTGAAGCATCACACTTACTGAGGAGAGGAGAGTTGGATAAGGTACAGGGGGTGGGTTATAGCTGTGCTTTGCTCACACAGAGCCGAGATGTGCTCTGGAAAAGGTTGGTAACATGATTTGTAAGGTGGACAATCTGTATGTACAGGATGTGGGAACTATCGGGGAGGCCGATTCATCAATAGCGCCAGGTAGCGACAGATGAGCGACTGTAGCGTGATTTTTTCAGCACCAGACAGTATTCGCTGTGCTTGGCCGGCATTAGCTTGATGACAGCGACTCAGTCGGTGTGCGGTAATGTTGAATACGGGCTGGGGAGTCGCTGTTTCACAGGTCCAGCGTTGTATGTGAGCGCCTGACAACGAATGGCCAGAGCGAACGGCTAGCTTCATATTCATCAAAAAATCACGCTCCGAATGTGCTGTCGCTGTCCATTCCTTGTTTAAACCCCAGAGCGCTGGCGGCGATCTGTATTAACTAGTTTTTAACCCCTAAACAACCATATTTTTTGAATGTAACATTATACATGTTTTTAGAATCATCCCGTTATATGAATACATTAATCTCAGACCTGTTAGATCAATTCTGCACATATTTTTTTTTTTTTTTTTTTTGACTTAAAAATAAATCCTAACATTGCAGAAATGGTCTCCGAATTTTTGACATTAAAAAAATCAAAAAAAAAAAATATTACCAATTAATCATGAATTATTATAGATTGCTCCATTGAAATGCATTGGACATCGCCAGGGAGCGACAGCTCATACCTGGCGCTGTGAGGGAATTTGCAGCGGCGCTGTTCGGTCCAGGCGGCTTCATGATGAATGCCGCGCTAGCCGTCGCTCTCGCCGGCGCTAGCCTCATTTTGCTTGATAAATGCGTCATTGTGACCGCCGCGGGCGTACTTGAGTCGGTAGTCGCCGTTAGCTGCCGCTACCTGGCGCTCGTCAGACACTACCTGGCGCTATCGCTTGATGAATAAGGGCATAAGCTAGCCTCTTATTCATAGTTAAGGTCCGCTTTAAGGGCTTTTTGGATACATTTTGAGGGAACTGTTAAATTTGTTTTTTGGTAAAAAGGAAATGTTTGCTCATTTACTTTAGTTTAAATAAACACCACTTACAAGGTTTAGGCCGCACATTGAGTCTCACTTCATACTCCCTCTGTGGCAGTTGGGAATCTGTATGAATGACAAACACACTGATATTAGAGACTGTTGTTCTTTCATTAATTTAATATTATGTTAGGCTTGTAGGTATCAATCTACTCACCTTGCACAGCAACCTCTTCCTCCTCGCCCCCTTCCTCACTCATCCCTTGGGATGTTCTAGCGACGTCTGAATCTACAACAATAGTGCACATGAGTATCTGTATTTAATGCATGTCTTACCACAGATCTAACTATATTTCCCTTACCGGAGTCATGTTGAGGCTCTGTTCTGCTCGACTCCCTGCCGTCAGATTGCCCCCTCCCCTGCATGCTGAGGTCCAGCGGCTCCTCCGAGTCACTTACAGAGGAGGGGGTGGCCGTTGACCCTGGCGGTAGGCCACCTACACCTTCACCTGTTTCGCCCAACACTGGGCTGCGTGTCCTGGTTCGGGTGGGGCGGAACCGCAAATTCCATTTATGGGCTGAAATACAAACACAATCATTAAACCACGCCCAGGCGATGCCAGGGTTATAGGTGCATTTACATTTTCTACACTTACATGGGAAATGTGTTGCGAAGTACCGCCTCACCCGGGGCTTATGTCTTCTTTTTAAATCAGACCAGTGTTGGGCGATCTGAGTGAAGGTATAGGTGGTTTGGGATCTTCTTTCAATCGCGTCCACCACCACCAGGGCCAACGTCCGCTTGTCATAATCTGACGGCAGGAAGTCGTAGCGATTCCTCAGCATCATCTGTTAGAAAAAGAGACAAGGACACACCATTAATCCACAAAATACATTAACAAGTTTCCTGGCCTAAATCAAGTCACTTTATTAACCTCTTGCTGCCTCACATTGCCCTAGTTCTGCTATCTGCATGCAGGCTAGTTTGTAGCTGCGTACATGTGTTAAACTAAGGTGGGCTGGTCTGTAACGTGACAAACTAAGTTGTTTCAGACTATTCTTGCGTTTTTTTCTTTTTTTATTACAAAGAATGTGTGCGCGCACATAAACGCACGCTCGCTCGCTCGCTCGCATACTCACATCCATGATGAGCTCGTCCTGCTCCGTGGTAAAGACGGCGGGGGACATCTTGGCTTCTTTTTCAAATTCTAGCTCTGACGTTCCCCCGCGGTGACGTGCGTGCGTGCGCGCAGGCGCGCAACCGCAGTTGTAAAAATATTTAACGTTCAAGGCACTCCGCTTGGTGTGGGATACCATATCAATATGGGCAGACCTAAAGGGAGCACAAAGAGCCAACCAAGGCCAAAGCCACATAGCAGCCGCACACATGCCTCATCCTAAATAAAACACAAAAGCAGGCACAAGACACATGTAGAACATGCACCAACTAAAACGGTGGGGACTCCACAGACACATTCCCCAAAACGCAGGAGCAAGGAGACATTAACCCATTCTCAACCACCGGCCCAAAAACCACACACGACTCCCCAGATAGCCAACCATCTATTTCAAGTGATGCAGGGGACAGCACACACCCATGTGGGCGATAACCACGCCGTGGGTCCCTAACAGGCCGTTTTGGATAAGCACAAAGCATGGCTGTTGCCAATGCTGTTTGGGTACATTATGGTGTTCTGTCCATCGAGATACTGAACAAATCAAGCGGACAGTTGTGAACCTGAAATCATATAGTTGCCCAAAAATGGACATGCGCCGGCAGCAGAGGTAAAGCCCAAATGCATTTAGAGTTGCTTTGTGACCAGCATGTAACACTTATTAGGTGTGATTTAATCTTCCCCAGCCTGCAGACAGGGGGTGGTTTCAAGAAAATACATTGGCCACAAGGTCAGCACGGATTGTGTGTGCTGGGCCACTTTGTGTACCAGTGTAAGGAGGGGTCTGCTCGTCAGAAATAGGGAAAGGTTCTGCACCCAGGTCAGTATATCGAGCAATCCTGCTTCTAATGGCAAGGTTGTGCAGGACCCCACAAGCAATAATTATTTTGATAACCTTGCCAGGCTGATACTGAAGAGAACCCCCACTGTGATCCAGACATCGGAAACGCATCTTCCACAACCCAAAGGCACGTTCCACCACAGAGCGAGACCTCCTATGGGCTGTGTTGTAGCGCTCCTGTGCCTGGGAAGATGGGTGCAGGATGGGTGTGAACAGCCATGGTAACAAGGGATTGCCTGAGTCACCTGCAAAAATACAAAAGACAAACATAAGGTGGATGCCTAAAAAAAGGTTTAGGTGTGCATAGAAACATTAGTACACAGGGACAAATAGGTGAGCTAGGTATGGTGGGAGGAAGTGACATTTTTAATGAGCCTACAAACACATGCAACCTGTACACTCCTTAAAAATGTCTGCGTAATGCTACTGAGATAAGAGGGCCAGAACATAAGCCAATAGTGGAGAATACTTTCACCCATTAATTAAACCAAAAACCTTTTCAAGTTTCCAGGAAAGGTCTCACAGATTAGTGGGGTAGTGGCAAATCCACATTCAAACCTGGGGGCCAAGAAATACAACTTTAATACACATACCCAGAAATATCTCCAGATTGAAACCGTTGATAGAGGCTGGAGTTCCTCAAAATGTGCGCATCATGCGTGGACCCAGGAAAGCCAGCAAACAGACTGAAAAATTGAAGATCAAGGCCCGCCACTGCCTGAACATTGATGGAATGGCCCATCTTCCTGTTCCTGCACCAAGCAAAACACAAGTGTAATTAGTGTGAGCCATAAAAAATGTGTGATAACCAGAAAAAAAGCAGACCCAAACCACATACCTGAACAGATATTCCTGGTCCGCAGGGGGGATGAGCGAGACATGTGTGCAATCGATTGCACCAAGGACGTTGGGCATGTCGGCTATGTTATAAAAGCCCAACTTAACCGCATTCCAGGCTTCCCCTGTTTGAGGGAAAAAAATGTAATTCTGTGCCAGGGTAGCCATGCCATCCAAAAACTTGGTTAGGCTGCGGCTCAGCGTAGACTGGGACATCCCCAGGGAGAAGGCACCCAGTCTCTGGAACGAGCCGTTCGCCAAAAATTGCAGGCAGCCAACCAATTTGGTCATACCTGCAATTGCATGCCCCTTTCTTGTGGTGGGGGCTAACCATGGCCACAGCTCGCTATACAAGGCATGGAGAGAAACACGGTTAAGGCGGGTGAGCTTGAATAGGTCAACGTCAGTCATGCCATCGATGTCCAAAGGCGTGCGCTGCAGCCTGGTTTCTGCCATACTCAGAACTACCAGACGGCGTAGCTGGCGCCTTTGATGTTGGCCCACAGAGGAATGCATTCCCAAATTGCACGGAGCTCCAATACGGCTGGTCAGACTTGCCGTAAGTGAAGGCTCGGCGGCCCCGTTTTATTAGGCTGAATCCAATCGGAAATCAAGGCTCTGCATCACTGAAAAAAACGGACCAATGAACGAGGCGTCCGGTTTCCCGGCAAACAGCCTCGTGCGAGCCGACAATCGCAAAGGCGGCTGAGCGCACACCTGAGCGCATAAGCGCACACTAAAATCAACGTAGCACCCTTTCCTGACCCGATCAAAGCCCAAAACCAACGGGGAAACGCACGGGGGAGCTGAACGGGGAGGCTCTGCATCAAGCCAATAGTGCCTCCCTAGGTAAATAAAGTCCTTGGTGCAATTTGTGGCCGAGTTTTGAAGATCTAAGGGTTGAATCAGGACTCGCAGATTTGTCTAGTTTTTACTACTGTCTACTTTTTACCTTGTAGCGATTTAGCAACATTTTTAAATGGTGCAAACTTTTTCTGCATAAAAAGTACAGACAAACCAACTTTGGTTGCCAGTTTTGTTTATGAAGGCACTTTGTGCACAAAATCTATGCATATGAACAAGTTTGCATAATTCAACACACTCACCTGACCTTTGCCACAGGATATAAAGGAGCTAAATTGAATGTGCTCATCTACGATTTGATGGTGCAAGTAGTAGGACTGTTGTGTCTAAATTGTTTTGCAAAGGATAGAACCATTTCTAGATGTTCTAGATGAATTTGTCTGTTTGCAAGAGCAACTGACTACTAACTTGACTATTAACTTGTTTTCCCATGCTGAAATCACAGTTGTTTATTGTCACATTAATGTGTCAGAGATGAGTGACAAAGCTATTAGTGCTGCTCGTCTTGCACCGAGGGCTTTGTACGAATGTTGTAACCATGTTTGGTCCCCACTATTGTCAAGGGACATATCAGGCCTGGCATGATGAAACGTCTAACATGCCTGCGATGTTATGCCAATGGGTCATTACAAAAACTTGGGGCTTTCTATGTGGGAATTTCTTCTCTCAGCTGCTGCCTAGTCCAATGTCTCATGGGCTGGCTAACAAACAAGACTCAGAGGCTCAGTTGAATCATCTGAAGCTTCGCTTTTAGAAGATGGACGGTATGCTCAATGTTATGGGTTTAATTAACTGTACTTATGTTGTCCTTGTGTATGTTGTGGAGTATAAATACTGAAATAGAAAAAGGTGACACTTATTAATGGTACGGATGGTTTAACAACAGTACCAGGCTTGTAAAGGGACTATTTCTGAGCTAAGTAAAGGCCTGGAAAGGCACTAACCCTATTCCAGGAGAGAGGAAAACCAGTAAGAGGCCCCAATGACTTCAGGATCACTCAAAGAAAAATCTTTTTGTTAAGTTTTTGGTGTTCTGCCTTATTGTTTCCTCTTCTGGGATGTAAAATAAACATTTGTGTTAGGATTGTGCCCCCGGGCCTATGATTAACTTATCAGCATGCTTTTTCCAAGTTTTCTATATTTTTGTGTCTGATCCTAATATGGAAGTGTTAGACCTCACTTAATGGAAAAGGCACATGACCATTCAAATAAAGAATGAAATGACTATAGCAACAGACACCAAGTATGAAAAGGCTCTAGCAGAGGGGAGTGTTTTTTTTTCTGGTCTTGAGTAAAAACTATTGACTACATATCCCAGAATGCTTGCAAGCTACCATTAAGGTACTGGAAGACCAGATTGTGATCCTCCCTATCTAAAAGAGTTGAATTGCACCAGAAGGGGTTAAATCTGTCACCTGCGCCTCAGACAATCAGATGATTAGCAAGCCAGAGTAAGGTAGTTTTGTGATCTGTACTTTTAAAGCACCAGTTGATGTACATTGCGAAGGTAAACACATTATTGCTAGGGAGAACTCATTTCTTTTATAACTCAGAATTGCAAAAAAGAAAAAAGAAAGAAATAACACAAAAGTTTAGCACATTGATTACATCCTTAAAAATAGCTGCCGTCCATGGTTCAAACAAAGCAATTCTTCGGGTGCCTGGCACTCTGTCTCTCTACTACATATAAATGAAAAAGCATATTCCACACATCGCCAAATAAATAAAAATGCAACTCCACCATCAATTTCACTTTTATGGCCAAGATCAGTGTCTATCATTCCACATAGTCCAACCAGTATGCAGACATAATGGTTTTAATGGTTTTCCGCATGTCATTCAGGAGAATTATTCTGGGCATCCTTACCCACCTCTCAACTCAAATTTAATGTATTTTCATTAGTTTAAAAAATTGTGAATGTATTTGTTTGGAACTTTTCTTAGTGGAACACTTAAATATACATATTGCAATAAACAATAAACATAAATGTATTTGTGCCTTAGTCGAATTTCTAATTTTCATGTGGACTAATACTCATAGCAATAACATTTTTATCTGAAATAAGATATGAGGCCTACCAAGACCACTGTTAGGGCAGGACAGCTAAAGTATGGAACCCAGTCTTGAAGGAGGCCTCATCCAGCAACCCTAATGGCAGCCCCAAGGCTCGGTCCAATATTACTGGCTACCCCTCATCAGGTCTGCCATCAGTTTATTTACTGGCTACATACTGGGCACTGGTTGCCTAGGCACCCAGTTCAAACTGGGGACAGCTATTACAAATAGATTATGGTGAGCTCAAATATTGTGGGTGTATAGGGCCTAAATATTTCAGATGGCAGTCCTGGGGGCCTCCCAAGTTTAATAGTGCTGTAGTGGAAATCCCACATCAACAATCATTGGCTACTTCTAAGATGTGTATTTGCTTAGCTACACTCTGTACCATCGTACAGCATCACTATTCTTTTTGCCCAGTACCACCCATTGTGAAGACATGAAGTCTTTTATGTACAGAAATGTCCTAAGCAAGTATGCCAGCAGAGGCCCATCCATGTGGTGTGGGATCAAGGTGACGATTCAGGTAAATCATTGACTTACACACTTCAGGGCTAACAAAATATAGGTGCCCCAAAAGAAAGATTTAACTCAGACTATACGCTTTTACACTCTAGACGAGGTCTTGGTCAACTTTAAATTTGCACGCATAATCTCCTAATTGTTTTTTGGTTTGTATATGTATGTCAAAGTATCAGACACTGTAACAGAGCACCTCATTCACTGTAGTAACCTGGTCCGCATTGATGAATGTGATGCATGTTGGGCGCGCTAGCACCAGTACAGCGCTGCAGGGAGCGAAAGGTAGCGCCAGCTCAGTGCAACCAACTCTCAGCGCTCCACACCATATTTATCAAAAAAGGACGCACACACAGCGTCGGCGCTCTAAATCTGGTCGCTATAGCATAGAGCGCCAGGCGCTGTGTGATTAAAGTCTGTTTTTGAACACATATCCACCAGCAACAAAGCGAAAAACACATGGAATGATATTGTTTTAACACTGTGACATTAACACTTTAGTGCCAGACCTGTAATGACAATTCTACATAAAAATATAAAAAATCTAAAACGTTTTTAAAAATGACTTTTTCTAGGCCAGGAGAGGTCACACAATGAACTAAGGCCCCCCAAAAAACCCTCTTTAAACAGAAGAAAAGGAACGTCCATTGAAATGTATGGGAGAGCGAAAGGTATTACCTGGCGCTCTGAAAGCTAGAGCGCCAGTGCTATAGGCTGAGCCGCTTGTAATAATACATGGCGCTTTTAGAGTCTCTCACCAGAATCGCCTTCATAAATGTGGTTTTGTGTACTGCGCCCAGCATTCACCAGACGCTGCCTGCCGCTACGAGGCACTACCTGGTGGTATCCCTTCATGAATAACCCCCTAAGTATTAAACAAATCACACATGCAAAGAAATACAGCCATGAATGACTATAAAGTAATATTTAATAATGGGAAATGAAACAGAGAAAAGGTATTGAGCATATGAATGAAAGGTGCAAAAACCCATAGAAAGTCATAGTGCCAGATAAACCTCTTAGTGCAAATTAATATCACCTGTCTTATAAAAAGGTGTGTCATTATCAAGGCGCCACACAAGAAACATCTCATGATGGGAAAAAGCAGTGAGCTCTCTCGAGACCTTCACATCCTTATTGTTGCAAAAAATACTGAAGTCACTGGTTACACAAACATTTTGTGCAACTGCAATCCCTGCAGAATATCAGACAGATGAGTGAAAATAATTACCAGAAGAGTAGACCAAGTACCAAGGACCACCTGTGGAGAGCTACAGAAAGACCTAAATCAGCAGTTACAATTGTTTCAAAGAGAACGATAAGTAATGCTCTCAAACTCTATGGCCTGTATGCACACTCACTATGCAAGATTCCACTGCTGAAAAAATATAGACAGACCTGTGAAATACTGGGAGAATACTTTATAGTTTGGTCAGATAAGAGCAATATTGAACTCTTTGGAATCCATAATACACACCATGTTTGGAGGTCAAAGGACACTACAGAACAGGAGGAGGAGGATGGGGGTATTGGTCCAGACCAGTGATATACTCAGCATCAGATGCACATAATACATGTGAAGCTGTCAATGTCTAAGAAACAGGCAAAAGGTCATTTGTTTTCTTTTCCATGTCACCAAACATGCTTCTTAGCACTTGAACATCATAGTAAACTTGTATCTGGGCAATGTTCTGCTCAGTGGTGCCCATGTGTAGCCTTTTGAGGTTGGACCACTGATGCTGTATTTGCATGACTAAGTACACCACACAATCTTTTTATGAAATCTTGTTGATGCTATTTTTGGCTGCTACCTCTACCCTATTACCAAAGGAGAAAGCCAAAAGGTAATTTTGGGCCCTCAGCATCATTTAGGGGCCGATAAAAGATTGGCTGCAGTGTGTTCAAACTTACCATATGTTTGAAAAGGCCACCCTGGAGCCTTGCGCCCATCAGACATGTGTGGACAAACCCTTTTAGCACCCCCTTCTATATTGTTTTGAAAACCTACTTTAGTGACATCTGTAGCACTTAAGTCGGTGACAGTCATGGAATTTCTCTGAATTCCCTGTTTAGTCAAAAGTCATAAATGGCTAAATATTCTCAGTGAGATCACAAAGACAAAAAGAAAGAAATGCTAAAATGTTTCTGAGCCATCCCACTCCAAAAACCGTAAAAACAATGTTGGAGCTGGGCTTTCTATGTATACCAGAGCTGGATGGTTTACAAACTATGGTACCTAGGCATAAGTGACTTGGGCAAATGTACAACATCTATTATTATCATAGTGTCTTGAGGTTTTCAAGAAATCACAATGTAACTTTCAATTTACAAGTTATTTGTCAGGAAAACATTGTTACATTTGCTTTCATCTTCATAGTGTTGCGCTTGTGAAAATACAAAGTTATTATCCTAATTATTATTATACTCTCTGAAAGACAACTGCTCAAGCCAATTATACAGTGAGAAGAGTTCCCATGCAATGAAATGTGCTAATTAGGTATGAAAACACAAATTGTTTTATAGACTCTTGTAACCTGTAAAATTCATGCATGTTAATGATTTTCCAGACTGATCTGGCAAATGCTGATGCTTCTAAAATGGATTCTTTTTTTCCCATATTCCTCAGTTGTGCTTGGCAGACTAACACACAAAATGTAACAGCGAGAATATGATGCAAAATAACAAATCTTTCTGCAATTAGTATATTCCGAGAAAAATATTATTTTGTCCATGATTGCGTATTTTTGTTATGGAACACGTAATTTAAAATGAAGAAGAAAGTGTATATCAGAATCAAAGTTTTCAAAAGGTCCCCAAAAATAGCCAGAGATCAACCAAATAGGAAAAATTGTCAAAGAATCTACTTACAGCGGACCTAATTTATTAGTTATAGGGATGGGGAGCTAAGGGAGGGCAGGGACAGGGTTGGAAGGTGCAAGCACTCAACCCACCCAGCACTATGGCAGCATCCAGGTCCGCCCGACCCTCTACCCATCAGGGCCGTCCCACCTTCCCTTTTTTTTCTCTGTTCTCCTCTCTCCCCTCCATTAATAAAAAAATCTCTATTGATGCTGGCCGGATCAAGAGGGTACAAAGAAATGGTCAAGAGATAAAGGGGGGAAGGGAGGGGCGAGGGTGGTTCCCCGGTCCTGCCTCTGGTGCCAAGCATTCTCCCCATCTCCCATCCTGCTCAGGCCACTCCGCATGCAGCCTTACCTTTATCTGAATCTGTAAATATATTCCAATGGAGTCTATGGTTCTCCTCAGCTCGCCTCAGTGCAGCTGTAAGCTCCTCCATTCGCCTAATCTCCTCTACTCTTTGGAGGTCATGTGGTTCTGTCTAGTCAAATCTATTGTGAGTCTACAGAAGGTTAGCAGGTGGTTGTAAATAAAGCTTTTCTGCGATTTAGTTAACATATCATAATACTTAATTGAATGCTTGTTATGAGAAGCTGAAGTCCAGCCCAACTAAACTAAGGATGGACACATCTGTACACTTCAGTACTACTCTTACCAACACTAACATTATTCCACTCTCTCTTCACATGCTCCACTTTTATTTTACCTCAACTACAGATCAAGCAGAACTTAAAATATCTTTGCCTCAGAACATCAAAGGACTGAATATTACAAGATAGCATTGTTTACTTAAACTGGACCAATACCCTTACAAAACAGTGCTCATATGCCCATCCCCGGGCAATTCAGATTGCTGCACATAAAAATTAATTTACCTTTGGCGTCCCATTGAGCTGCAGGCCATCTTCAAAGAGGAAGTGCTGCTGGGTTTGTGCATTATGTCAGTTAAATCCAAGGTAAGGTAAGTGCTGAAAATTATTCAGTATCATGTATTTTCCAACTATGCAAGGCTGTCGGTCCTGTTTAACACTTTAAGTGTCAGTCTACCTGGAGATTTTGTCACCCTTTGTTGCCAGACCATTTTTCACTATTTTGCGCTACACATGTTCCACTGTGATTTTTGAAGGGATTTCCAGGGGTCTTCCAAGAAAAATTATATATATTTTTTCAGGGCTTTAACATGAAATGCCTTGTTTGTCATTTTTAAATGTATTCTCAATCGTTTGGGGTGAAATATGTGCAAAAAAATAAAAACATCTATTTGTTACAATTTTTAGTGTTTTTTTGTATAATACAAAAAAGTACGTTTGTCAATAAAATCTTATTGCGTGTGAAATCCCAATTTCTCCCGGTTACAACAGTACCACATATGTATTGGTAGACACGCTTTCCTGCCCAGGAGACTCCCCCAAACTGAAACATCGCTTCAGACAACAATGCTATGCGCCCACACTATATATATATATATATATATATATATATATATATATATATATATATATTGTGGAGATTAGCTCTGGTAGGCGACCGGGTGTCAGCAGTATAGAGACAGAGGCAAGCAGTTCAAAGTAAAGTCTGTGTTTATTTCACACATAAATCCACAAAAGCATATGTCCAAACAGGTTACATCACCTTTTCAGGAAACAGCAGCATAAATGATTCAATCAGGCAAACAGCTTTTAGTCCTTGAGCAAACGTCCTGTTTACAGTCCAACTAAGCCTCAGGTCCGCATGAAACAGCCTCCACAGGAGATTTCAGCCAGGCTCACAGAGTCTCACTCCCATGTGAGCTCTAGACAAAGGAACCAGCACAGCTGATTCCCCAGGCTATTTAAACAGCCCGCAAAACCCGGACCTGGGTAGTGGGATGGAGTCCCACCCTGCTCTACTCCATCCCAGTAAAGCCGTCCCAGGTTAGCCTTTCGGCTATTCTAAATCATCAGCAGCAAACTGCCACCAGCAGCTGATGCTGGACAAACAAGCTATACGGCTTTACTGCACCAATGCCAGGTACATTGGTGCTACATACCTGCCGTCAATAACGGCCCCTTGCACCTTACCACATACCCCCCCCCTTTGTTCAACCCTGAGGGGGTGGACACATGCCAAACAATGTGTTCTGGACAGGGCATCCGCGTTACCCAACAATCGTCCCGCTCTGTGCTCTACTGTAAACTTGAAGTTTTGTAATGACAAGAACCATCGGGTGACCCTGGCATTCCTGTCCTTAGCCTGGCACATCCACTTGAGGGGAGAGTGGTCCGTAATAAGACGGAACCTTCTCCCCAGCAAGTAGTAGCGAAGAGACTCCAGGGCCCATTTAATGGCCAAACACTCCCTCTCCACTATACTATACCGGGTCTCCGCGGGTGTCAATTTGCGACTCATGTAGACAACGGGGTGCTCCTCCCCGTTGACTTCCTGAGACAGTACAGCACCGAGACCTACCTCGGAGGCATCGGTCTGCACTATGAACTCCCTCTTAAAGTCGGGTGTCACCAACACCGGAGACCCACACAGGGCAGACTTCAAAGCGGAGAACGCTTTTTCGGCCTGTTCATTCCACTTCACCATGACAGACTTGCGTCCCTTTAACAGGTCTGTCAATGGTGCCGCTAGGGTGGCAAAATTGGGAATGAACCGCATATAATATCCCACCAACCCCAGAAATGACTTTACCTGGCGGGTGGTGTTAGGCCGGGGCCAGTTACGGATGGCTTCTAGTTTGTTCACCTGGGGCTTGACCACTCCTCGTCCAATCACATAGCCCAGGTATTTTGTTTCTTCTAGGCCTAAAGCACATTTTTTCGGGTTTGCCGTCAACCCAGCCTTCCTGAGGGAATCCACTACGGCCTGGACTTTGGGTAGGTGACTTTCCCAATCCGTGCTATGGATAATTATATCGTCCAGATATGCCGAAGCATACCGACGGTGTGGCCTGAGGACAATATCCATTAACCTTTGGAACGTAGCGGGAGCGCCGTGTAACCCAAAGGGTAACACCTTGTATTGGAACAGTCCCTCTGGTGTAATAAAGGCTGTTTTCTCCTTGGCAGCCTCAGTCAAGGGCACCTGCCAGTACCCTTTTGTGAGGTCCAAAACCGAAAAGTACCTGGCTTGGCCTAGCTTCTCAATGAGTTCATCTACCCGGGGCATAGGGTAGGCATCAAACTTGGAAACTTCATTAAGTTTGCGGAAATCGTTACAGAACCGCAACGTACCATCGGGCTTGGGAATCAAGACTATGGGGCTGGCCCACTCACTCTTTGATTCTTCAATCACGTCTAACCGGAGCATTTGCTGCACTTCCTCCGCGATAGCTTGTCGCCGGGACTCCCATATGAACTGATTATTGGGAGAGACTTTCCAGGGTTCAGGTCACTGTGGGCCAAGCTGGCAGTTCCGGAAACCCGCGAGGCGGGTGTGTCCCCAATAGACTGGCCCTACTCAGGGGAGACCCCGGTGCCCTGGGAACCGGAATCAGGAGGCACCGTGGAAGAGGTGCCCGTCCCTAAAATGGAAGAGGGGGAGTCAACCCCACTAAATGTTATGGTTGGAGATGTGGAAGAGTTGACAACAGGTCCAGAGTTGGCAGATCTCCATGTCTCCACAACTAACTTTGGTACCGCTCAACACCAGGACCCGACCCTGTCTCGGGCCTGGGAGAATGTTCTTGAGGTGGAAGGTGAACCACAACAGCCAGGGGCGGAGTTACAGTTTCCTCGCTTTGTGGTTCACCAGGAAATGTTGTACCGAGTAAACAAGGTACGTGAAGAGGTGGTGGAACAATTGGTGGTACCCAATTCATATCGCAAATTGGTGTTGGATTTGGCCCACCAACATGTTCTGGGTGGACACCTAGGCCAGCAGAAAACACTGGACCGCGTTTTACAACGATTCTACTGGCCCAGTGTGTACAAGAATGTGGAGATTAGCTCTGGTAGGCGACCGGGTGTCAGCAGTATAGAGGCAGAGGCAAGCAGTTCAAAGTAAAGTCTGTGTTTATTTCACACATAAATCCACAAAAGCATATGTCCAAACAGGTTACATCACCTTTTCAGGAAACAGCAGCATAAATGATTCAATCAGGCAAACAGCTTTTAGTCCTTGAGCAAACGTCCTGTTTACAGTCCAACTAGGCCTCAGGTCCGCATGAAACAGCCTCCACAGGAGATTTCAGCCAGGCTCACAGAGTCTCACTCCCATGTGAGCTCTAGACAAAGGAACCAGCACAGCTGATTCCCCAGGCTGTTTAAATAGCCTGGGGAATCAGCTGTGCTGGTTCCTTTGTCTAGAGCTCACATGGGAGTGAGACTCTGTGAGCCTGGCTGAAATCTCCTGTGGAGGCTGTTTCATGCGGACCTGAGGCCTAGTTGGACTGTAAACAGGACGTTTGCTCAAGGACTAAAAGCTGTTTGCCTGATTGAATCATTTATGCTGCTGTTTCCTGAAAAGGTGATGTAACCTGTTTGGACATATGCTTTTGTGGATTTATGTGTGAAATAAACACAGACTTTACTTTGAACTGCTTGCCTCTGCCTCTATACTGCTGACACCCGGTCGCCTACCAGAGCTAATCTCCACATTCTTGTACACACTGGGCCAGTAGAATCGTTGTAAAACGCGGTCCAGTGTTTTCTGCTGGCCTAGGTGTCCACCCAGAACATGTTGGTGGGCCAAATCCAACACCAATTTGCGATATGAATTGGGTACCACCAATTGTTCCACCACCTCTTCACGTACCTTGTTTACTCGGTACAACATTTCCTGGTGAACCACAAAGCGAGGAAACTGTAACTCCGCCCCTGGCTGTTGTGGTTCACCTTCCACCTCAAGAACATTCTCCCAGGCCCGAGACAGGGTCGGGTCCTGGTGTTGAGCGGTACCAAAGTTAGTTGTGGAGACATGGAGATCTGCCAACTCTGGACCTGTTGTCAACTCTTCCACATCTCCAACCATAACATTTAGTGGGGTTGACTCCCCCTCTTCCATTTTAGGGACGGGCACCTCTTCCACGGTGCCTCCTGATTCCGGTTCCCAGGGCACCGGGGTCTCCCCTGAGTAGGGCCAGTCTATTGGGGACACACCCGCCTCGCGGGTTTCCGGAACTGCCAGCTTGGCCCACAGTGACCTGAACCCTGGAAAGTCTCTCCCAATAATCAGTTCATATGGGAGTTTAGCGGCGACAGCGACTTCATGTTTCCAGCTGCCGGAGACGGTGGTGAGAGACACTTGTGCTGTGGCATAGTCTCTCAAGTCCCCATGAATGCACAAAACCCCGGTTTTCCGCCCAGTGTACTCATCGGGCAGTACTAAGGCGGGTCTTGCCAGGGTAACCATACTCCCCGAGTCCAAAAGGGCCACAGCCAGGGTGTCTCCCACTTTCACCTGACAGAGGTGACTTTGCCCCACAAGCTCAGGGATACCGGCAGCACACAGCCTCCTGGCATACATGGAAGAGCGGTAACCAAAGTTTACATCCATGGGCTCCCCCTGGTGGGGACAATTGGCTCTGATATGTCCCGGCTCCTTACATCCCCAACACAACACTTGGGCAGGGACTTTGGGGGGTAGGTCCTGAGAGGGTTTAGGGGACACCACTCGCCTGAGCTGGGGCGGGGACCTCCGGGGTTTCCCCGAATCCCTCCTCATGGAGCCGCTTTGCAAGTTCCTGGTGGCCTCATATCGCTCCACTAGGTCCACCATCCCTAGTGCGTTGTCAGGGGATACCTGGCCAACCCAGTGCTGAAGAGGGTGCGGTAAAGCCCTCCAAAACATGTCCGCCAGCAAGCGGTCCAAAATGGCAGTGGGGCTTAACAACTCCGGCTGCAGCCATTTTTGCAGCAGGTGCAGCAGTTTATAATACTGGGGTCGGGCGGGCTCTGCCGACTGGTAGCTCCACTGATGCACCCGCTGAGCCCGAACCCACACATTCACCCCCAGTCTCGCCAGTATCTCACCCTTCAGAGTCGGGTAGTCAGCGGCTTGGTCCTCTGGGAGATCAAACAACACCTGCTGGGGTCCAGACGCCAGAAATGGAGCGATGACATCAGCCCACTGGTCATGCGGCAACTTCTCCCTTGCAGCCACCTTTTCAAACACCGCCAGGTAAGTCTCCACGTCATCTGAAGGGGTCATTTTTGTGAGCGCCGAGCGGACAGCTTTCCGGGCATCAGGAATACTTTTGGGCGCACCTGCAGCTTGCTGCGCCATCATATGTTGCAAAAACAGCTGGTTGGTCTCATGCTGCTGCCTGTTGGCCTCCACGAGCGCTTTCACGACCGCCTCCATTTTGTCTGCAGTCCCAGGTAGCAGCCTGGCAGGTTTAATATAGGACATGCACAACAAAAAACTTTTTCGTCGGTTGCTCCTAGCAACGGCCTCACTGCTATGCCCGCATCCGACACCAAATGTGGAGATTAGCTCTGGTAGGCGACCGGGTGTCAGCAGTATAGAGGCAGAGGCAAGCAGTTCAAAGTAAAGTCTGTGTTTATTTCACACATAAATCCACAAAAGCATATGTCCAAACAGGTTACATCACCTTTTCAGGAAACAGCAGCATAAATGATTCAATCAGGCAAACAGCTTTTAGTCCTTGAGCAAACGTCCTGTTTACAGTCCAACTAGGCCTCAGGTCCGCATGAAACAGCCTCCACAGGAGATTTCAGCCAGGCTCACAGAGTCTCACTCCCATGTGAGCTCTAGACAAAGGAACCAGCACAGCTGATTCCCCAGGCTATTTAAACAGCCCGCAAAACCCGGACCTGGGTAGTGGGATGGAGTCCCACCCTGCTCTACTCCATCCCAGTAAAGCCGTCCCAGGTTAGCCTTTCGGCTATTCTAAATCATCAGCAGCAAACTGCCACCAGCAGCTGATGCTGGACAAACAAGCTATACGGCTTTACTGCACCAATGCCAGGTACATTGGTGCTACATACCTGCCGTCAATAACGGCCCCTTGCACCTTACCACAATATATATATATATATATATATCCAAGAAAAATAAACAGCAAACAAATTATTGGATATCCATTTACTTCTCCCTTCAAATTCTCCAAATTGCGGTGCTCTTTTGTTAAAAATGAATAGAGCACACAAAATTGTGTTACTTGGATCTTTAGCTCTTTTACCAATAATTTTCACAGGCCATGCATCATGCATAGCACCTTGCTTGCCTTTCCAAAATATATGGAAATTTTATTTTATTTTAATCAGATTCGGGTGAGCCTTTATACCACAGCTTGCTGTAAAGACTGGGATGAGAATGTGCCCCCTTATACCACAACTTTCTGTAAAGACTAGGGTGAGTGTGCCCCTTATACCACAACTTTCTGTAAAGAATAGGGTGAGTGTGCCCTTTATACTACAATTTGCTGTAAAGACTGGGGTGAGTGTGCCCCTTTATAGCACAACTTACTGTAAAGACTGGAGTGAGAGTGTGCCCCCTTATACCACTACTAGGATGGCAGTCCACAGCTCCTGGGCGGTGTGTGATCTTTCACCCAGACAGACAATTTTCAGCAGCGGATGAGGAGTCAGGAGAGGAGGAAGCGGAGTAGGAGGCAACAGGAGGCAGCAAGTGATGTCTGGCAATACTGGCTGGTGGAAGTATATGCGGCATAGTGCACTTCTGCTGGGGCCCGGCTGCCAGTACATTAACCCAGTGGGCATTTTAAGAGATGTAGCATCCCTGCCCATGCTTATTTGTCCACGTGTCAGTTGTGATGTGAACCTTGTAACATATAGCATTGCGCAGTGCACACCTTATTTTCTCCACAACCTGTTGGTACAGGGCAGGGATGGCCTGCCGAGAAAAGTTGTGGTGGTTGGGAATGATGTATTATGGGGCAGCCACAGACATAAGATTTTTATTAGCACCACACTCAAACTAACTGAGATAACCACCCCCTTGCCATAAGATTTGTAAAGCTCCCCAGCTCCAGTGGCCAGAATGGGAACATTTCAAGGCCAAGCAATTTACTAATGCTCGCATTCAAGACGGGGGTCGTGGGTGCGATTGGCCAAACTTCCACTTTCTGTCCATTGTTTGGGGAATAGAAAGCTGAACGCTGCCCTTAGATGGAGTGGGCAGGCTTGGTGGTGGTGGTTTTGGTCTCACATGTGGGGGTTGTGGAAAAAAAAAAATTATAATAATACTAACAATAATTAATACTAATTCTAATACTAATACTAATTAAAACTAATAACTAATTATAATAACTAAATAATGCTTTGCAAGTCCTTGGTAATGGGCGTCGTGCACAGATTTCCCTGGCCTCAGTAACTGGTGGCAAATCATGCGAATTACCTTTGTCTTCCTCCTCCTCGGCCTGACCATATTGGTGGCGTATTAGCAGCACAGAGGGACAAATGTCCCTCATGGAGGCCCACTCATTGGTGATGAAGTGCTATTGGTCTGCACTTCCACTCACCCGGGGATTTTGGAGCTGGAACTCCATTATTGAGCACATGTGCCAGCCAACGGATGTGCCTCAAACCAACTCAGCCCAAGGCTACTACTAGGTTCAGCACCATTGTCTCACACCACCTTCTCAGCCTTCGGTTGTTAGGGCTGGCATAGACTGGGTCTTGAACTGGTGATCTGCTTGCTTTCCTCGCTGCCTTGCCTTCCACTCTGCTCTGGTCCTTGTGCTGTCTGCTGTTGTTTGGATGCTGTGTTTTTGCTGGAGTGGTATGGTTCTTCCCTGGGTCCTAGAGCCACATGGTGAAAGAATGAGCCTATTTGCTCTAGAGCGAGCTCCCTGGATCCCCTTTTAGGCACACTGTCTCACAATTGCGATAACTCCTATATGTGATTTCAGATATCTGAGAGGCTTGTACCGAGGCTAGATAATAACAACACACACAAGGGGCCTCGTTACAAACTCTGCTTTACTTCCGCTTTAGGGTGGACTTATAAAGCAAGAAACCACAGACACAGTATGTACTTTTTGCGACATATATGTCAAAACCACAGAGAAGTGCAAGCTCACAGTTTCCACAGAGAAAAAGGTCAGCACGTAGCAGTTACCGAGAAGTTGCCCCATTTAGCTATTATTGCGGTTTGACAGTTAAATTTCGCTAGCATACACTTCTGCAATAACATTTTCTATGAAGCTTGCAAATATTTTCCATTTCTGTGAAGCCTTGCATATAACTATATCTGGCAGCCATTTTGTTCACTTTAGCCATTTTGTTAGCAAGATCTATGAGGCTTATTGCCTCTGCCAAAAAACCCTTCTTTGAGTCTCAGTACTTATTACAAGTTCTCAGACTCCCCAATCATGGCATCATCCTATGTCTCAGATTCTTCCCTACAAACTATATAATCATGCTGGGCTCTGAGGTATTGAACCAGAATGTTACTTCACCTTTGGCGTTTTTACTCACATATTTGGAGATGAGTTTATCTCCCGTAGACCTTTTCTTTACAACATGGGGCATGGGAGTTTCAGGCTGCGGAAGCGGGGAGGGGGGTATAAGGGTACTCTGTCTCAAACCCAAAGGTGCACATACCTGCTGTAGTGGACCTATGGCGGGGCGATCATAAACACAGTTACACACAACCCATATTACTGACACTATTAGAAAAGACAGAATCATTGCAGTGCAGAAATGATTGGAGCCATAGAACCAGCAGGCAAGCCAGTGCTGGCCTTTTTTCGGACCCATTCCTGGCTGGGGGTCTGCAACCAGCTTTTTCTTGTCCCCTTGGTGGGACGTCTGACTGTGGCCCCCTTAGTGGGGCGTCTGATCCTTTAACTTGCAGTACTTCATCCTCGTCCAGTATCTGAAGTGTAGGGACTTCCTTCACCCGAGTGGCGTGAATCCAATTTTGATTTCCTTCCACAAGCACGGCTGTCCGAGCGACTGCTATCACCTTCGTCGGCTTCTCGAAAGGGAACTCGATCTTCGGTTGATTACCGTGCTTTTTCACTAACACCGTGTCTCCAATCTCTATGTCATGAAACGAATCCTGTAAAAGAGAAGGAAACTTCTGACAGACAAGTGTTTCACTAGCAGCGAGTCCACCAGAGCCCTGGTGTATTCCTCCTGCCTGCACTTCCCTTCTTCGCTAGTCTCTCTAATGGTCCTGTGCCATGGCAAGGGAAATGGTCTACCCATTAATATTTCATAGTTACTTTATTAGGTGTCATCCTTATTTCAGCTAAAACTGCGGGTAGTTTGTGTTTCCAGTTTTTAAAAGTTCCTTCAGTAGCTTTTCTAAGTTTGTCTTTTATTGTTCTATTCATGCGCTCCACTATCCCTGAACTCTGAGGATGGTATGGGATGTGAAACTGCCATTCAATGTTTAAATGTTCTACTAAATCTTGACATATTTTGGCTTTAAAGGCTGTGCCGTTATCGCTGCGTATGCACGAAATGCACCCAAAGCGCGGTATTATTTCTTGTGTCAAAATTTTCCCTACGGTCTTAGCATTCTCTTGACTGGAAAGCATTCAGGCCATTTTGAAAACATGTCTACCAGAACTAGTAAAATTTCAGGCTTACCTCCTGGTGTAACTGTAATGTGTGTATGGTCAATGTTCCAATCAGTACAGGGTTCTGTAGGGTATACTAGATGGTCATGCTGTGGCTTATGTGAAATGTTGGGGTTATTCATCTGGCATGTTATGCATTTGTCTACATAAGCTTTCACTTGTTTCTCACATTGTAAAATGAAAAAACTTTGTTTCAACGCCATGTGTGTGTGTTGTGCACTTTTGTGTCCTATGCCGTGTGCTTGTGAAATAAATAGGGGGGCACTATGTATGGGTATGCATGGTTTACCCTCGATACACCAAATCCCAGCTATTGATTTCTGTGCCCCTGCCAGTACCCAATCCCCCACTTCAGAAACAGATGTCTGCTCCTGCAGACATCCTATTGTAAAATCAATAGCATCTAGTGTTAGCATAGGAAGGGTTAATGGAGTGTGAGCATTAGGACCCAGATGACTTCCTGTCAGAGTCTGCTGTCTGGCTGCTCCTCTCGCTACCCTATCTGCTAAAGAATTTCCTCTTGCAATATCCGTTTGGGCTGTCGCAGAGGAATTTTGTCAGCCTCACTTTTTTAACCTAATAATGCATTTAATATCGGGGCGGGTCCCTCGGTATTCGGGGCATATCTGATCTCTAGATGGGGATTTGACAAAAGGATTACTTCATACCCGCTGAATCGCTGCACTGTCATATGTTGGGTATGTAAATTGTTCATCAGATGTTTTACATTGTGACCTGCATGCAGTATCGTGTGGTGTCCCAGTGTGAACGAGGCGGCTTGCCCAATCGCCATTGCACAAGAGGCCAAAGATCTCAAACAGCCTGGCATTCCCTGGACTTGCACCGGGAGAAGTTTAGAAAAGTATGCCACGGGTCTCAATTTACCCCCATGGCTTTGAGCTAAAACCGAGCTGTATCCCTTACAAAAGTCACGTACATACAGGTGAAACACCTTCACATAGCTTGGTAAACCATGCCCGGGGGAAGATATCAGTGCCTCCTTTAACTTTTTAAAAGCATTTAACATTTCATCTGACCATTCTATGGTGTCAGGTTGATCAGCACGTGTGGTAACTCTCAGTATGTTGTCATAATAAGAGCAGTCAGGGATCCATTGACGGCAATAACTAATCATTCCAAGAAAGCTTAACATGTCTTTTTTATTCTGTGGCGTGCCCAGTTCCACGATTGCCGCTACTCGTTTGGGATTTAACTCTCTCTTTCCCTGTGACAACACAAAACCCAAATATTCAACTTTCTGCTGACACCATTATAATTTCTTAACAGAAATTTTCATTCCATGCTGACAGAGACATTTCAATAGGAGGATTCCGTCCTCTCGGGCTGCGGTTATTGATTCCCACCACTCCTAAGAAGGATGCTACGTCATCTCCGCCCTTATTAGGGGCCAAAGCAATTGACCCCTCCACACCCGGAAGATGGCTCAAGCCGAAACGCGCGTCGGTGACATTTTGGACACTCAAGACAGCAGAGAGGCCGAGGAAATGCGCCCCTGCCAGCATTGAATAACGGCTATTTATATTTACCCTAAGGACTTTTCCTTCACCCTTTCAACGGTTTTCCACGCCTGGGAACAAACATACCAGCTAACAAGGACCGGCTATCATGGAATACTGAAAACTATCAAGTTTTTATGCAGACCATTTTTCCCGTGAACCTTGAAACAGCTGCTGGCCTGATAGGACATCTACAGACCCCACACCCAGGATGAAAACCCTTGGTTATACGAATGTTTTATATTTTTTACTGAAAATAAAATCATTTTACTGGATTTTCGAGCAGAGAGGCATTTTTTACACACCTTCAGTCACACCAGCCTGGACACACCTGTACAAGAAGCCATCAGCAGTGCATCAATTCACTGACAGGATTATAACTGAAGCATATCAACTAAGAGGCCCTGGGTAGGTCAAGCACCCCCGGGCCGCGGTGGTAAGTGCCTTTCACTTATATATGTCTATTCTGAAGGTAATATGTACTCTATAATAGAATAGACATAACAACAATAATTAGTCAATCGTTTATGTGCATTTTGGACCAATCTCTATACACTTACGGCTGGAACCCAGAACCAATTAAGCCCTGCAATCCAGCATAGATCAAACTCCCAGAGAAAAACCAACATCCTAGTTACCCTCATTAACTTGGATTGTTATCTCTGTGACACATACCCTTAAGAGAGCGCAACCTTAAAGCTAGTAGTGGCAAAGTTTCTGGTCACAAGGGCATCACTTTCATGCGGTTATTGATTGACTGGCCAGTCACAGTAGGTCAGAAAAATCGGGTTACAGTTCGGTTTATATGCTTTTAGCACTTCTCTCAAAACAATGGAAAAAACAACAGGACTATTCAAGAATCCCATTGGCAAACGGGTATTCTCCGCGGTATTGGAATGCATAGTTTTATATCGCAGACGCTGAATATTTTGGCGTCTTCTGGAATGGCGGCTAGAAGTGACACCACGTCGGGCACAATGGGAGCCAGCGGTACTACCAAGCTATTTACTGCACGCAGGTCTTGAACAAATCTATAAGTCCCATCAGCTTTCTTAACTGGGTGAATTGGGGAATTATACGGTGATACCGCTTTTTCTAATATGCCCTATTGTAGAAAAGTGTCTATTAAAGGTCTTATACCCTCTTCCCTTTCTTTGTTCAAGGGGTATTGTTTAATATAGACTGGCTGTGATCCCTTCTTTAAGAAGGCTCGATAAGGAGTGACATTTGTAAAGCCCACATCATAGTCCCCAGTTGCCCATACCTCCGGAGGGACCAATTTGAGGCAAGGGTCATCTGGGAGGACGACGGGGAAGTAGGAGTCTGCATGACAGTTTCTCCTCCTGTTTACAGGTGTGAGCCTATATGTGTCACTATTTACTCTGACACCTCCCTCAGGATTCACCCTTAGGGAAATAGCCATTTTAGCCATTAAGTCCCTGCCTAACAGGTTAACAGGATAGCTGGTCATGATTTTAAAGACATGGTTGATTGAGGGGCTCTGATAGAGGTCCGTCACCGTGAGCGGTGGTGTTTCAAATGTTTGTGTTAAAATCCCATTAATTCCCATCGAGGGGGCGGTCTCTTCCCTTGGTCCTGTGTATGCATTTCTCCCCAATACGCTGCATGTAGCTCTAGAATCCACTAAAAATGGTAACTTCTTTTTACTACTCATCAAATCAATGCATGGCTGTTGTGAGAAATGCTGTGAGACTACTGGGAAGGTGGGATTTGCCCCTGGGCACCTTCATTGGGGTCCTACATTTTGCCAGTCAACATTGAGGCGAGGGGTATTGTGTTGTACATTGGCGGGAGCAGCCTGCGGAGGTCTGTTTGAACCCTGTCTGTGTGTATCAGGGTATGGGCAATCGGCTCTCCAATGATCCATTGCGCCACAATTGAAACAGCCAGCACTCCTAGCCTGCTGTTTGGGGGGGTCCCTGCCTGTCTCCCCATTGCTGTTTGAGATTTCCTCTATTTCCCCTGCCTCGTCCTCTACCCCTAGGTGCTGCACGGGCTGACCTGCGTTTCTCTTCCCAGTATTGCTACTGTCCCCATGGGTCCCCATAGGGATATGGAACTGGCTCTGGTATGCTGAGCTGTGCTGCGTGTGTCACTGACGGTCTTATTATTTCAAAACATCCCGCTGCATCTTTACTTATTAACCTTCTACCAAACTCTTCTATTGGCATCTCAGTCCATCCATCTATTTGTTGCTTGATTTGTAAACCTAAACTTGGTAGGCAGTTGGAGATAAATGTACTGATACACAGGGCGGGTATACCTGGGCCATCTCCCATCTGGCTCTCTAATCACCAAACCTGTAGAAATCTCTTCCAAAACTCAGTCAAAGATTCACCTTTTTTCTGCTTACATGCAAGAGATGGTGCCATATCAGCTCTGGGCTTAAACGCCTGGTTTAAGTGATCTTCTAAAGCTTCCCACATTTCAGCTTCATTCCCTTCTTGGTACAGGGGTATGTTACCTGGATTTGTATCTGCGGGTGTGTCCTTTTCCATGTGAGGTATGCCTACCCAGCTAAGTGCACTATTCTCCCCAACTACCATCTCTAAAACCATCTTAATGTCTTCGGGCATATAATTCTTTCCTTTTATTGCCCTCCGAAGGTATGCAATTGTACCTTTGGAATACTTGGAGGGGTGAGGACAGTGTTTGGCCATGTGATCTAGTTCTTTCATATCAGGAGGGGTGATGACCAGAATGTCTCCTGCTGCTATGAAAGGATTGTATGTACTAACCATGGTCATAGAGCTTGTTGCTGCAGTGGGCGCTGCTGCTGCTATTACTCCGGGGGTCTCTATGGAATCTATGTCTCCTGCTGGTTCTTTAAGTGTATTATCCAGTGTTTGTTTTTGGGTCCTGGTCTGTCCCCTATGTTAACGTTAAGTATGATTTGTTTGTCCTGACACAGGCGTGTTTGCTTAGCTGGTTTAGTTTGTTCATCAGTAATATTAGTTGTGAAAGATTCTGTGTCTCTTCATGTCCCTTATCCTCTTCCTCTCCTAGCGTCATTTCTGGTTGCTGTTCATCAGCATGTGACCACTGGTTCTCATTCTGAGGAAGGATATTTTGTGACATTTTCTTTTGTTCCCTCTCTAGTTTCTCTCTTTTTTCTCTTTCTCTTTTTTTCTTTATTACATCCACATCTATTCTCTCCTCTTTTTGTTTTCTATTGTATTTGGTTTGTTCCACTGCTGCCATTGTTATCACGGCTGCCGTGGGACTCAAATCATTTCCTTGGAATGGCATTAAGGAGGGATATTGAGTGGTAGTTACAGTTTTTACTTTTACCTGTTTAGGTCTGTACTCCTTCGTATCATATGGCGGGGGCGGAGCGCTAGGTTTAGTGTCGGGGTTGGAATGATTTCTAATTTCATAATTCAACTTCTCACTTTTATGTCTGTTCTCTAATTCCTTTTTACTAACTTTTTTCCTGAGACTCATTAATCCATTTCTCCTATACCACCCTGGCGCTATTTCTAACCATTTCATTCCACACTCTCTCATATAGGACTTATCCCAATTAGGATCCCCCGAATAATAGGGCCACGCCTTTTTATCTCCAAGGCACATTCCCATTATCATTTCCATGTAATAGGGGTCACTACCACCTGTCCTAGGGAAAGCATGGGGGCTACCCATAGCCTTCGTCCAACCTGCCATATTTTCCACAAACGGTAAGGTATAATAAGCCCCTCCCGTTAATCATTCTACATAGTGAATACAATCTTCACCAACATGGGGGATCTTGCTTTCTGTCTGACCCATAATGCCAAAATATATCTTATACTTCTAAAGACAATTGCCTGAGTCCTGCTCACCTTCAGGACTGTCCGACAATACAAACAGATAAACTTATAACTTTATGAACATCAACACCAAGACAGACTAATCACACATCAGAGGTATCCAAGTGCAGACACGTCCTATGAATTTCTATAGCGCGCTTTTTCTATATCTAAGGCGACAACCCGTGTCCCTTTTCAAACTCGCCTAATTGCGAGAGGCAACTAAAGGGCCAACACTTTTAACCTTCCCTCGGGGTTTAGTAAATAAAATTACTTACCCCCTTCATGGTGTGTTGCACGCATTCAAACTCCACCACTGAAAGAATGAGCTTCCGCTTTAGGGTGGACTTATAAAGCAAGAAACCACAGACACAGTATGTACTTGTTCCACATTTGCGACATATATGTCAAAACCACAGAGAAGTGCAAGCTCACAGTTTCCACAGAGAAAAAGGTCAGCACGTAGCAGTTACCGAGAAGTTGCCCCATTTAGCTATTATTGCGGTTTGACAGTTACATTTCGCTAGCATACACTTCTGCAATAACATTTTCTATGAAGCTTGCAAATATTTTCCATTTCTGTGAAGCCTTGCATATAACTATATCTGGCAGCCATTTTGTTCACTTCAGCCATTTTGTTAGCAAGATCTGTGAGGCTTATTTCCTCTGCCAACACATGGTTTGACCTCACCTTGCACTAATCATGCTGCCCCTGTTGTTGGATCATTGCATTGCCTCTTCATAGCCTAGCCGTGCTCTCCAACCTCCCTTCATACCTCCATGTCTTTGTGGGCCTTTGGGCCTTCCTTAGTTCATGTCTTGTCTGTGCTGGGGCTCACAGCTAGAGATGAGCGAATCGGTTCTAACGAACCTGAATTCGCTCCGAATTTCAGGGAAAATTCGATTCAGCACAAACCCGATTTTTTTGTGGTTCGTGCTGACCGAATTTTCCCTGAAATAAAATTAAAAAAATGCCGGCACGGTGGGAGCGGGGAGACCGGCTGCGCTGTCAGCGGGCGGCGGAAGCCGGCTTCCGCCGCCCACTGACAGCGCAGCCGGCCTCCCCGATCCCACCAAGCCGGGAAATGGAAAAAAAATGCCGGCATGGTGGGAGCGGGGAGGCTGGCTGCGCTGTCAGCAGGCTCCTCAGAAGCCTCCAAAACTGTCCCTTGACTGGCTACTGTCAGTCCAGTAATTCTGATAATGTTTTGTGGTTTGATTTGCAGTTGCCTGGCCATGGATGTGGAGCAGAGAACATATAAAAAAGACCCTCTTCTATATATATGTATCACCTTATAGGTGACTACGGAGATCTTCGTATCATGCCTGACTCTAATGTTTCTCCTCCAGTTAGAGCTAGGAGGGGTTGTTTATAGCACGTGGAATATGCCAAAGATGATGGCTCAAAAAGGACTGGCATGGTAATTCATCAAGTGAAAGCCAAACATTCTGTGTACTTTATGAAGTTGGATGACAATTTCCATGTTTATGACTATGATTTGGCGAAGAAAGCTTACGAGAACCCTGGGGCCTACTTGTACCAGAGAGGGGGGAGGGGGCGGTGAAGAGATGAAAAACAAGAAAACAATATATTAATAATAATAATAACAACAATGTTTTTCTGTTTGCCTTGCAGGTACCTGGTGATGGGCTTCATTAACAATTTATGTTATTGTTATGCCAGTCGCATGGATGTGAGCAGAGATTATTCAAGCTTTTCCCTTACTTCAGGGACTAGTGACACAGCGTGCAAATGACCCGTGTCTTTTCCGTAGTACACTGATTGAAAAAATCCCATGCTGGGGAGATCCTTTGAGCCATATTTTTAAAGTGGACCAACAGTCAAAAACCAAAAAACAGTACTCATATGCATCCCTCCCCAGGGCAATGTAGATTGCTGCACGTAAAAATGACCTTTTTCTAACTCCTGCTGGGGTCAATTTTAAAAACAAGATGGCGGTTCATGCATTTGCAGGCCACCTGAAAACAAGAAGTGCTGCTGGGCTTCTCGTTACTGTGCATTGTCAGTTATGTCATTTGGGAGTGGAAGCTCCAAAATGGCCTCTACCTTTCTTTTCCAACTTGTGCCAGGCTGTTGGTCCAGTTTAAGTTCTCAGTGCCTGGCAAAAATTAAAAAAGAACAGTAGAAAAAAAAAAAAAAAACATGTTAAAGCATAATATTTTTTCAGAAATTCCTATAAAAACCACAGTTAACCCTTTAACTGCCAGTCTATCTGGAGATTTTGTCACACTTTGTTGCCAGAACCATTTTGCACTATTTTGCACTCCACATGTTCAACTGTGATTTTTGAAGGGATTTCCAGGGGTCTTCCAAGAAAAATTAAATTTAAAAAGAAATTTAAAAAGAATAAAATTAAAAAAGAAATTGGTGTGAGGTCCGGCATAGCCTATGGCCCTGGGCTCTTCTGCGCCCCCACCCCTGGGATTGAGGAGGTAGGTAATTGGGGGGCTTAGGGTTAATCGCAAGTCACCCGCTAGGCACAGGTGACTTGCCAGACCCAGGGCATTGCAAACTGGTATAGGGGTCTTATAAATCCCTTACCAGTTCACAAAGGGTTAAGTGTAAAAAAAACACACAGACACAGAGAAAAAATATTTTATTATAATTTTTTTAATACTTACCTTCCATCTATCCCAGTGCACTGTGTCCCACACTGATCAATTTGGCTTCTGGTCTCCTGCTGATGCTGGAAGCTTTTCATACCTACTGGGTAACAGGTAACATAGGGTTAATTAAAAAAAAACTACACAGGGTTCCCCCTCCTGGGGAGGGGGACCCCATTAATTTGGAATTTTAAGGGTTAAAAACCCAAAAATGGCATGGGGTCCCCCCTACCCATCTTAACCAGCCTGTGACCAGCTATGGGGGCTTATAGAACATGGAACAGGGGCTAGCTTTGGTGGCCTCTTGCCCTGCAGGCTACAAGCCAGCATAGCCTGTGGCCACGGGCTCTTCTGCCCCCCCCTGGGCTTTGGGGAGGCAGGTAATGAGGGGGCTCTGGGTTAATGGCAAGTCACCCACTAGCTGCAGGTGACTTGCCAGACCCAGAGCCTTGTCAACTGGTATAGGGGTCACATAAGCCTCGATTCAGAGACACATTCGTCCGGACTTCCGTAGCTGTCTGTGAAAGTTTGGGTGGGTGTTTGTCATTTTTTTGCTTTTTTTCATCCATTTTTCATTCGTACGAACGTTCGGGAATGCGCTTTCGATGAACGGAAGCAAATCGGAACATTTCCGTTAGTTCGGATCACTTTCCAAACAAAATCGGAAATTTTCCGTTCGTTCAGATAACTTCCGTTGTTGGGATGGGTTTCTGTCTGATTCAGAGAGCTGATTTCCGACGGATCACCACCCTATAAATCCGTTTCATTTCCGATCCACTTACGGGACCTTTCAGGGCTCGGATTGCTATTGTTGAACATGTTTTGCGGCTATGTGGAGGAGTCTGCGTGCCTTTAGCACCAAAGCATTGCATGTATCAGCATGGCCGAGGCCATAAATTGTATAGCAATGCATACCTGAATCAATACTTTTCATGTATGCCTTATAGAAACATTTTAATGCTGACTTTAATTAGTCCTTAGCATGTAAACATTTATTTTCCCACACATCCATATAATTGCTATATTTTTTTAGACTTATGTCCTTTGTGAATTATATTTGGATTGTTGAACTTGAATCTTAATTTGTTGTAGGAGTTATTGTTTTAGTCGGTTACCTTTGCTTTGTGTAATTATTTTATATTTGGTTGCAGGAACCGCAAGATGTGCCACTCACACAACATAAAAGCAGTGATTGGTCCAGCTATGCGATTCCTCAGTGTTCTTGCAGGGCATCCAGGGTCGTCCCATGATGCTTATATATTGCAGAGCTCCAGCATATTTCGTCAGTTTGAGTCAGGAGAATTATCTGGTGGATGGCTCCAGGGTAAGTTTGCTCACATTCCATCAATCCATTTTCACTGTATGGCAATTAATATAGTTGATGACTCATGACTTAACCTATTGCTGTTTTTAGCCCTTGATGACATGTTAAACAATATTGTAGCTTAGAATGAGTATTTTATGTTAGTATTTTTTAATTATTTCAGGGGATTCTGGATATCCACTCCTGCCCTTGCTCCTGATGCCCGTTCTTTGCCTGCAGAATGCGGGCCAGGGGTTCTCTAATCGGGCACTATGCAAAACCCGGGCTGTGGTGGCGAGGGCCCTCTGGCTTTTGAAGTCCAGATTTAGGTGTTTGGACCATACGGGGGGGGGGGGGCACTGCAGTATGACCCCAATAAGGTTATACCAATATTTTAATTTAAGTTTTTTAACAGGGACCACACGTGCCAGAGTGGCACAACTGAGTGTCAGGGTCCTTCCGTTGGTGGGCAAGATGCAGGAGCTGCACAACTCGTTGGGGACCACAGATGAAGAATAATGTTCTGTGGCCTGCCATTGCTATGTATTTAGTTTTTTATAGTTGTCAAAATTAGAAATTTTCAAAATTTTTATAAATTTTATATTTTATGATGGAATCAAAAAAAAAATGTTACAGTGTCATTTCATTTACAAAATACATTAACACAAAACTAATGGGCCCAGAAATATTTAAAGATGAATATTCACATGACCGAGAAGTGATTTGGGTGAGCTTTAAGGTTCCAAAAGGGAAGATGGAGGATAGTGCTAAGTGGTTTGGGTGAGCTTTAAGGTTCCAAAAGGGAAGATGGAGGATAGTGCTAAGTGGTTTGGGTGAGCTTTAAGGTTCCAAAAAGGATGATGGAGGATAGTGCTAAGTGGTTTGGGTGAGCTTTAAGGTTCCAAAAGGGAAGATGGAGGATAGTGCTAAGTGATTTAGCTAAACATTGTAGTAGAAGTGAGGGTGGCAAATATGTAGGCAAGCACTTTAATGAGTTAAGTTTGTAGTGCGCAGGCGCAAGATCGTAAGGATTTCCGTCTGGACGAATAATTATTGAAAAAGGGAAACCGAATTGAACGGGAAACGTAAAGGATTCGTTGGAGGATACGATGGGAAAAGGGCAAAAACGAAAGCCTATGTTGTAACATGTGGAAATGAAACGGAAAAGTCTGGATGGAAAATGACATCCTCGTATTCGTAATCTGCCGTACGAACGGACGGAAGCTTTACAGAAGATTTTCAATGCATGCATAGAATCGCTCGTACGCTCATACGAGAACGGAAACATTTCACAAAAAAAACAGATCGGCACTAAAACGGAAGTTTTTTTTTGTCTCTCTGAATCGAGCCTATAGATCCCTTACCAGTCCACAAAGGGTTAATGTAAAAAAAAAACACGCAGACACAGAGAAAAAATATTTTATTATATTTTTTTTTAATACTTACCTCCCATCCATCCCAAAGCACTGTGTTCCACACTTATCAATTTGGCTTCTGCTCACCTGCTGATGCTGGAAGCTTTTTATACCTGCTGGGTGACAGGTAACATAGGGTTAATTAAAAAAAAAATGATATAGGGTAGCTGCTGACAGAGGAGCAGGGGAGGCAGGAGATCAGAGGATCTCCTGTCCCCTCCTTCTCAGGCCACCGATCACCGGCATCTGGCAGCTGAGAGGCCTGGAGCTGTCATAACACTGGTCGAGTGATGTCATAAGCCCCACCCCCAAAAGGGGCGGGGCTTCCCGGCAAGATGGCGGCGCCCTTCGGAAGAAGAGGGGGAGAGATCCTGAAGATAGAGAGCCCTGGGGGGGATCGGAGGCCCCCCCGGGTGAAGAGGAGGGCCGGCTAGATCGAGTGCACATGGAGGTGAGTAAATGTCATTTTTTTTTTTCTTTTTACAGGAAAAGCCAGCGGCGGCTAAAACGGGGGGGATCTACTCCGGGCTCTCCCCTTCCTCCGGAGGAGGCCCGACAGGGGATCGGAGCCCCCCTGGGTGAAGAGGAGACCCGGCCCGAACAAATGAGGGGTCAGGTACGTTTTTTTTTTAATTTTGCAGGCGCTAGCAGGGGGCAAACTCAGGCACGCAAATTTTACGTGGCTGGCATTTAACGGTTGAAGAGGCGGCCACGTAAAATTTACGTGGCTGGCAATAGAAGGGTTAAACATAGTGCAAAATTGTGAAAAATCACCTGACAAAATTTCAAGTAGGCTGGCAGTTAAAAAGGTTAAAAGTAGCTAATCATGCTGGGTATTGTTCTGTTCTTGGGACCTTGTGCTTCCATATTTAGCTTGTTTTTTTCTTGTTTGCATATTAATATTTTATAAAAACTTGGTTTTTATTCTGCTTTTTTATACATTTTTTTAGCAAAACCCTGAGCAACCTAAGAATTCTTTGAGGGATTACTAACAGAAAGATGAGCCCACTACAAGCCAGAAATGCCTAGGAAGCCGAATGTGTGTACTTTCAGGGAATGTATGGTTTGTGGGAGGTATTCCAAATGTAAAGGGTAGTTTTGGTTGAAAAAATGCAAGGTGTGCACTTTATGTGCAGAGCTGAAATTTTCAAGCAAAATTAACCTTAAGCACATGCTTTACATTGGAAGGGTTTGGCAACCCCTCCCTTGACAGCACCTATGCATGTTGGGTACTGTTCTGTTCGAGGGATCATGCTTATTCACATTTAACTTTTTTTTTGTTTGCATGTAGTTTCTTAAGGAAAATGTGGCTTTGATTCTGCTACTTGGCACATATTTCACCCAAAAATATTCAGAATACACTAACAAATTGCCAACAAGACTTTTCAGTTCAAAGCCCAGACTCTGCTGAAAAAAAACAATATGTAATGCTCCTAGTAAATCCCTGGATATTCCTTCAAAAATCACAGTTGAACATGTGTAGCGCAAAATAGTGAAAAATGGTCTGGCAAAAGAGGGTGACAAAAACTCTAGGTAGGCTGACACTTAAAGGGGTTAAAACCTTTTTAAAAAAACATGTATAATGTTAGATAAAAAATATTGTTTATTATATGCAAGGTTTTTGATTGGAAAGAATTTAGTTTGGGAAACCCGTCAGTCTCCCACTTGTGGATAGTGTCCTGAGGAATGTCAAGGGACAGTGGTCACCATGCAACGAAATTTGGAGTGTGTCATGAAAATATGGAAAGGGAAGGAGGGCAAGTTTGTAGACCTGCTGTGCTGCATGCTGCAGGGAATAGAGGAAATGCACATGAGACAGGTTTCAGATAAGCTCCCTGTTATTGCCATTGGCTCGATAGACTCACTTTGAACACTGTCCCCAAGCCCCACCATTTTCCTGCAGCCCATATTGCAACAGCAGAGTTTTGGTTCACTTTAGACAGGGACAGGCTTTCTATCATCTTTAGGAAGCGTGTGGGTTTACAACTCTTTTGTTGAATAGTGGTAGTGGAATGCATGAACTTTTAAACATTGGCTCAATCACCAACTTTTGTTTGGCCAAATATTCCTAGAGCGGGGGGGCGTGGCTTGGCCTGGGAGCAAGATGGCTGCTTGAACTGCGAGCTCCTGACGAGGTCCCCTAAGAAGCATTTATATCCGCGTGATACCCTGAAGATGGGGCGCCTAAACAAGCCCGGGACCTCCACTAAGACCCCCAGATCCTCTCAGACCCCAAAGCCGGCTGGCAAAGGACTCCCGGAGTTATTTCGGAGCCAGAGGAGAGAGGACCCCCGAGCTTCCAATATGGCGGACTCGCGCTCTACATGCAGTTCTCCGGAGCGGGAAGACGCACCTACCTCTGAAGGAGAGGAATGCGCGCTGTCGGCACAGCTTAGTCAACTTCCCACCCGCAGCGAGCTGGCCAGCTTCGCAGGAGAGATCAAAGCGTCTATCACGGCAGCCATTGCTGACCTGCGTGGCGACCTGCAACAACTCTCCCAAAGAGTTGACAAAGTGGAGAGAGAGGAGGCCTGCACGTCGATCAGACTAACCGAGGTTCGAGACGTGGTGCGTGCTCACAACAGACACCTGTTAGATTTTCACCGCCATCTGGAAGACCTCGAAAATCGGAATCGGAGGTGCAACATCAGGGTGCGGGGTGTACCCGAGGAGGTCGGCCCAGATCAAACACAAGACGCCCTGTCCTCTATTTTTAATTCTCTCCTGGAGAGACCGCCTGGGACACAGATTGAGTTTGTCAGAGCCCACCGGACGCTGAGACCCCGCAGTGTGGGAGATTCCACCCCCAGAGATATCGTTTGTTGCCTGCAGAGTTTTCCCTTAAAGGAGGAGATCCTTGCGAAGGCTAGAAGCCGTGAGCACATCTTATTCAACAACTGTGAGATTCAACACCGGAGAGCTTTGAGACCCCTCACAGCGCTTCTCAGAGAAAGAGGCATTCTATATAGATGGCGCTTCCCTTCTGCCCTGTCGGCCTCTAGTAATGGCAAGACCTGCACACTCCGGATGCCAGAGGACTTACCGGACTTCTGCGCTCAACTACGGATCCCCTTAATTGCGATACCGGACTGGCTTCAGGAATTCTCTATCCCGCAACTGGTGAGAAAGTCGAATGGGGAGGATCGCCCCAGAACATCTAGGCGAGCAGACCAGGAGCGCTCCCCACGAGCGGACATCGGTGCGAGATCTCGTTCCAGATCCAGGAGCTGAATCGACGCTTGCCGCGGCCGTGATGGCTATCAAAGCTAAGAGTGTTTCTAATACCCCCATGTCGGAGGTTTCTCTCCTTGACTCCCTATAGCTGTTAGGCCTATGCATTGTTTAGCATTATAGGCCACACACCGGTTTGTTGTTGGGCACATCCCCAAACTATTTGAAATGCTCAAATACTCTAATACCCCCATGTCAGAGGTCTCTCTCCTTGACTCCCTATAGCTGTTAGGCCTATGCATTGTATAGCATTATAGGCCACACACCAGTTTGCTGTTGGGCACATCCCCAAACTATTTGAAATGCTCAAATATTCTAATACCCCCATGTTAGAGGTTTCTCTCCTTGACTCCCTATAGCTGTTAGGTCCATGCATTGTATAGCATTATAGGCCATACACCAGCTTGCTGTTGGGCACATCCCCAAACTATTTGAAATGCTTGGGAACGTCCATGTTGGTATTATTGGGGCGCTGGGGGAGGAGTGGGCAGATGGGCAGCTGAGCCTATGTTTCTGTTTGCCCCGACAGGCTTTACAAGTTCTGCAGTTTTGTTTTAACGGGCGATAGGCTCTCATTTGCACTTTGTTGGGGTGGCGTCTGGGGAGCCGGGGGTTCGTCGGCTCCAATAGTGGGGGCTGGGATTCCCTGCTCTCCCGACGCCTCCTAGTCTCGCGGACGCGGAGATTTCAGGTTTAGGCTTTAAACATGTTGCTTTAATTCAGTAATGTTATATTTATACGCTATAGTTGGGCCCAAGTAAGTGCAGTTCTCGCCTCGTGGGGGCGGGCTTCCTCCTGGCCGGGAAGCACTAATGGAAACAAGGTACGAAGGTGGGGTTGCGGGCTGTCTTTCTCGCGGGCCGCGGGGGGACGCCGCACTACGAGCTGTAATGTTTGCTGAGAGACTCATCTCCCCTGGCCCTATGTCGCGTCATTACACCGGCTCTGGACACGGAGCTCTACTTGGCTGTGCTGTGCTGCGGCGCCGTCCCGTGACCCCGACGGAGGGGAGGAGATACTCTAGATGCGGAGGCTTCCAGGAGATTAAAGAGAGCTAAGAGAGACGGGGTTAATGGTGGGGGCGGGGGCCTACTCTCCTCTCCCAGCATGCAGCGGCTTCATGTATTTGGCATAACCTCGCTGATTAGCTGCCTATGCGCCCTGCGGGCTGCTGGAGGAGGGACCCAGTTGGTGCCGCCGTATTTCCTGGGGGCTATCGAAGAATGGAGGTGATAGGAGACGGGGATCTGGGGGGATGGGGAAAAGGGGCTTGGAGAACGGAGCCGGTTCTGGACCTTCTCCACGTCCTGTGACAACCAGAGGCCTGGGATACTTATGACAGGGGCACGGGCTTGTGGATGGGGGCCTCGTTGGGAGGGCAAGTTGACCTATATTATTACAGGCGGTAGGAGCTAGTGGTCCCGGTAGAGTTCCTTGGCCTTCCACGTTTACCCCGAAAGGGCTGGTAATCCAGATTGGAGCTTGTTGAGATCAGTAGGGGAGCCTCTCTCACCCTGATCTCAGAGGAATTCCTCTCTTGTTGGAGGGATAACCACAGAGGGGGCGCTCCCCTTTGGAGAACAGTCCCATTAAATTTCCATAACCTGTTTGGGACTTGGGGATATTCCCACTTCCTCCGGCCCTCTTTCAGCGCGGGTGTTCTGTGTGGTACTTATGTGTGAGGTTGATGTGTGATTGGACCCTTCTCTGTGTCACTCCCTGTATTGTTTTGTCTTCTCTCTCCTCTTTCTGAGTGTGCTTTTGAGATTCTACCTTCCCCCTACTTCTCCTCCTCTCTCTACTCTCTGTCTCCGGGAGGGAGGGAGAAGGCTCCACACGACATTCTGTGTGGGGACTATTTTTGGCTAAACTGGGGCATAGCAGAGTAATCTTACTGATTCCCCCTGGGCAGGATGAAACCCTTAAGTTAAAATATTCTCTCTGTGAACGCTAAAGGCTTAAACACTTCGGTTAAAAGGCATGCTCTATTTCGGGAGCTGAAGCAGTTCTAGGCACATATCGCTATGATCCAAGAAACCCACTTTCAGAGAAACAAGGCCCCTTTCCTGGGCAATAGAACATATTCAACCTGCTTCTTGGCCCATTCACCCAACAATAAAGCAAAAGGGGTTTCTATCCTTGTTGATAAATCTATAGCGCTCCGGGTCATGGCCATTGAGAAAGATATAGAAGGTAGGTTTGTGTTTGTGAAAGGGTCCCTCCCAAATGGCACAGTCATCACCCTGGCTAACGTATATGCCCCAAATAAAGACCAACATATTTTCTGCTCGGAGGTACTGGTCAAGCTCGACGGCTTCAGGGAAGGCATGGTAGTGTTGGGAGGTGACCTGAATTGTGCGCTGAACCCCAGGGTGGATACATCGGTCGCTAAGACTGCCATCTCTTACAAAGCGTTGAAGCGGATTAAGAGGTCTTTACAGGACCTTGAGCTGGTGGACACTTGGCGTTTGATGAACCCAACAGGCCGAGACTATACCTATTACTCACCTATTCATGCTAAATACTCCAGAATTGATTATGTTTTCCTCTCACAAAGGGACCTGGGGAGGGTGGAGCAGGCTCAGATTGGTAATATCACCTTCTCCGATCATGCCCCGGTTGTGCTCTCGTTGACTCTCCCGTGCGCAGAACGGGGGGAGTGGCATTGGAGACTCAATGAGACCTGTTGAAGGATCCCAGGGTGGTGACGAAGCTTAAAGACAGTCTGGCCAATTATATTAAGGAAAATGTGACAGAAGGGATGGATCCAATGGCAATTTGGGAGGCACAGAAATGCACAATGAGAGGCATATTGATACAGGAAGCTTCGAAGCTTAAAAAGGAGAGGGCGCAAAAGCAAAAAGATCTGATTAGACAAATAGCAGACCTGGAATCTGCGCACAAACAGTCACTCCAGGACACATGCCTTAGGGATCTGGAAATAAAACGAGTGGAACTCCGAGATATGATGTCTAGGGAGACCAACCGGTGGTTTACTAGGCGCTTGGGGCTCTACTATGAGCAGGGTAATAAGTCTGGCAGGATGTTGGCACGAGCGCTAAGACCCAAAATCGCTCGTACTAGAGTTGAAGGTATCAGAGGGGGAGACGGGCTGCTGCTACAAAAAAATGAAGCTATGGCTGATGTCTTTGGCAAGTTTTATGCTGACCTATATAACCTTCAGGGGCAACAACAGGGAGGTGATCAAGATAGTTCTATGGCTGCGTACCTACTTGAATCGGGGATGCCATCGTTGTCTGAGGATGAGGTGGCCCAGCTGGAGGCCCCGATATTGGTGGAGGAGTTGCAGAACGCCCTGAAATCCACTAAGCCAGGGAGGGCCCCGGGTCCGGATGGCTTCCCCACACAATATTATAAATCTTTTTCAGGCCTGTTGCTCCCTATGTTGCAAAGGGCATTCGAACCCACCTCATCCTCGGGCAAACTGCCCAACACATCATTGGAAGCTCGGATTGTAGTGATTCCAAAAGAGGGGAGAGACCCAACTGATTGCAGGAGCTACCGCCCCATATCTCTTTTGAATGTAGACGTGAAGTTATTCGCGAAAGCTCTGGCCAACAGGGTTGCTTCCTTCTTACCAGATCTGGTCACACAGGACCAGGTGGGGTTTGTTCCTACTAGAGAGGCTCGTGATAATGTCATCAAAGCTCTGAATGTGCAATGGTGGGCGAGGGCCCGGAAAATTAAAGCGATTATGCTCTCCACTGACGCCGATAAGGCATTTGATCGGGTCAATTGGGGTTGGATAAGGAAAGTTCTGGAACATATAGGCTTGGGAAATGAGATGCGGAACAGAATTCTATCGCTCTATTCTGACCCTATTGCCAGGGTACGAGTCAATACCTGTACATCCCCTGCGTTTCACATACGTAATGGTACCCGACAGGGCTGCCCGTTGTCCCCGTTAATATTTGCTCTCTCACTAGAGCCGTTTCTAAGAAAGGTAAATTTAAATGCTGATATAAAGGGGGTGGAGATTGGGTCAAAGGAAAGGAAAGTAGCGGCTTATGCAGATGATATGCTATTCTTTCTAAGTTTGCCAAGAACCTCTGTGCCGAACTTATTGAAAGAATTTGAGATATTTGGCCGGCTCACGAATCTGAAAATTAACTTTAGCAAGTCCTGTGCCATGAATATGTCAATGCCGGGGGGGGAGGTGGGTGAGCTCCGCACGCTTTTTCCCTTCAATTGGGAGGGGAGGAGCTTAAAATACCTAGGAGTCGAGGTGCCTATCTCTCCTCCGGAGCTTTTTCAGCTTAACTTTGCCCCGTTGGGGACTAAGATTAAAAAGGAACTGGAAGGCTGGAATAGACTGCGGCTGTCTTGGTTCGGACGCATAGCTGTAATTAAGATGAACGTGCTGCCAAGACTGCTGTACCTTCTACAATGCATCCCCATAAAAATCCCCAACTCTTTCTTTAATGTCATGACAAAAACTTTTATGAGGTTTGTGTGGGCTGGTAAACCTCCCAGAATCAGGAGACGTATTTTAACACTCCCTAGGGAGCGGGGGGGCTCTGGACTACCTTATTTGCGGACATATTATCGAGCAGTACATATTGGAAGGGTCGTAGATTGGCATATTCATAGGTCGCAGAAGGACTGGGTTCGTATAGAGGGGGAGGTTGAGGAGGGGGGGAGACTGGATGTTCTTAGCAGCTTGAGGGGATGTGATATCCCAGGTGCGATTAAAACTCATCCACTGGTGGGGGCATCCCTGGAGGTCTTCGGTGTGCTCTGTAAAGGTTCAGGGGCGCTCGCCTCCCGCCCTGGCCACCTGACCCCGCTTGGTGGCAACCCAGCTTTCCCACCGGGGCTGGACTCCCCGCTCTTAAAAGACTGCAAGGGTCCTAGGCCGCTGAGGGCATACCACCTGTGGGATAGAGGGGCTTTCATAGATAAACAGAAACTGCAACTGCTATTGGAAAAGGACGTCTCTATCCTCTCCTATCTCCAGATGCGGCACTTTCTCTCATCAAAAGATGTTATAGCAGGATTGCGCAAGGACCCTACTGAATTTGAGAGAGCCTGTCTGGGCATGGGACCGGACTCACACCTTTTATCGTGGGCTTACGGGATGTTGAGGCGGAGTGATAAGTTGGAGGGGAGGCCATGGGAGAGGAGGTGGGAAGCGGACCTAGGCCGACCCATCTCAGAGGAGGAATGGGAAAATGTGTATAAATCTGCCCACAAAGGATTAATAAGCAGCTCGATGCAGGAGACAAATTATAAGCTGATCACACGTTGGTATCGGACTCCGGAACTGTTACATTCCTTCTTCCCCCTGGTTCCAGATATATGCTGGAGGTGTGGACAGTCTGGAGCTTCGATGCTGCATATTTGGTGGTCATGTCAGGCCCTGGGCGACTATTGGTCAAAGGTGAGGGAACTATGCACTCACATTATGGGTGAACCACTAGAATGGAATGCCGAGACGGTTTTGCTGGGGTGGTCTCCGGATAGTAGAGGGATAGCGGGCGGAGCCCCTCTAGCTAGACATCTCTTAAACGCCGCTAGGGTGCTTATTCCAAGGAACTGGAGGTCTCAGAGAGCCCCCACAATCAGAGATTGGGTATGTCAGCTCAATCACGTGGAACATATGGAGGAAATATGCTATGCTAGACAAGATAGGCTGGACGCGTATAGAAAGATTTGGATGACGTGGTCACTTTTCAAAGACACAGCAGTTTATAAAAGAGTGTGGGAGTGACTTACCCCGGTAAATATAATATTGGGAGGTTGGAGTAGATCTACTGGCGGGATGCTCTGGAGGGTAGCTGGAGGGCCTTGTCCGGGGGGGACAAGGCCCTCCAGCTACCCTCCAGAGCATCCCGCCAGTAGATCTACTCCAACCTCTTAGGGATTGCCCGATTACTCACTAGCGGTTGAATCCCCCCTGACTGGTACTGACTGGCAAGGGTTCTCTCGTTCTTGTCTCTTCCCCTCTATTCTTTCTCTCTTCTCTTGGTTCCCCTGTTCCCTCTCCCTCCTCTTTGTACCTCTAGTCTCTCTCTACCTTTTAGTCGGACTGAATGTGAGTGTGGATGTCGTCTATATGTTTTCTCCCCGTTGGTCATTAGGTTTGTCTCCTGTGCAGTTGGTCTGTAGTAAGTTTGTCACCAGGGTTGCTGAGGTGGGGTCAGTCATTATCCCCCAATCACTATATTATCCCAGGGATTTAACTGGTAACACTAGGAATATATGGATTACACCCCCTGTATAGTTGGGGCCCTCCCCCCATATTGTATAAGGAGGATACAGGAAGGAGGTTCCCCCGTTGTCTGCCCCGGAGCAGCTGTTCAAGAGGGGCATTGTCTTGGAATAGTTTTTACCCTGACTTGAAGAATGTATTATATTGCTATGTTGCATTTATGACCCCTGTAATATGTGCTAACAATTGCTAATGTCTGTATTTTTGTCTTTTGTTCTAAATATACCAATAAAAATTGAGTATGTTAAAAAAATATTCCTAGAGCACGTGATCAGTAATTAAGCGACAAACTAACTCCCCCACCACAACCATCAATTGTTCCACTTTGAGGACCCCAAAAAATGGTCAGTTTAACTTTAAGTCGCTGGACTCTCCCTGCAATGAGAGCTTTGGCTTGAGTAATATGACTTAAAAAAACACAATATAACCTTTGAAATAAAGTTAATTCCTGGGAGTATTTTTAAGGATGCAGTTGGAATCACAAGATTCTCTATTTTATCAAATATGGAAATAAAAAAACAGCCCCATTAAACTCCGGAAACTTCACATGAAAGCACATCAGTAAAGCACACAAAGCACAAATGTCCCTGCAATAACATTTACCTTATATCTGTTCTCCAATCTGCAAGTAGTGATTCATGCAAACCGTAATTTTCACCAAGTCAAATCTTCTTCTCAAGCTTAATTAAACAATTATATTTTGTCATTAGCATTTATTCAGCCAGACAGAAATGAGACTAGAATACTGAAAAGATGATACCCCTTTTAGATTTTTAGCCAATGCTTATGAACCTAGTCTTGTGTTACTTAATTTTAAGAGAAGATATTTAAATCACTGTGTAGATCTTACAAATATTAGCACTGTACTGTAGTTTAGTGGAGCAGGCCCATTTGACAATCTACAATACAGTTACCTATGACTAACCATAGACACACAGCAATGTGCAAATCTCCGCGGGACAGTTACCTATGACTACCTATAAAATATCACTCTTGCTGTAGGCTTTATCGTGCATACTCATACAGAGGCTTTAGGCTGCTATGACGATTGGGTGATCTTTTCACCAAGTGATTTTGTGCCTAGTGAGGACCATGTGATCTGCCCAGGGTGCATTGATGTTGATGTTGTGCCATGATGATCTTGAGTGATCAGCCTCCAGAGATGGTTGCCATAGGGGGAAATTGTTGGAAGGGCAGCTCCCAATTCTTCAGCAGGCTATCCGATTTCTCCACTCCAGTTGTCCAGTTGGACATAGCCATATCAAGTCCCTAGTTTTCCAGGGACTATCTGGTTTTGTAGCCCATCACCTAACCCTATCACCCAGCACTTTATTTTAGGAAGCATGTATGTTAGATGGGAGGCTTGTGTTTTGTTTCTTGTAGCATAGGTAGTAGCATAGGGGTGTGTGTGTAAGGTCAGAAAAGTGTGTAAATATTATGCATTGTAATACCTTTACATATATACCTTTACATATCCACCCTGCATATTATTTATGGAAATTTCCACGCGCCTGCAAAAAGTCACTCCTCTAAACCAAACCTCGTCATGTTCATCTCCCTATCATCTGCTAATCTAATGTTAACATCTTTGGCTTTCCTAAATGGGGGTCAAGTTGAGCAGTTGAACATAGGACTCCATGGTGCTGTTCTGTAACACCAGTGGTTGTGGCTTTTGCTAGATCCATCAAAGCATATGCATATTGGATAATCCAGGGGTGGTATTCATCCAGTTGCCAGCAGTAGCATAACTAAATGTGATGGGGCTGTGGTGTGAACATTAGGTGGGGCGCTTTCATGGCTCGTACAGTAAACCTTTTTCTGTCTTTTAACTCAATTGGATGCAGCTGCAAAACTTAAGGTTGAAACCGCAGAAATGAAATGGTGCTTCCTTTAGCTAAATTAGCACAAATATGATAAATAAGGTTGAGGAGCAACAATGATGGGGCTCCTCTGACCTCCTGGGCTTTGGTGCAGTCACACCCCCCCAGCACCCACTCAAGTTACGCCCCTGGTAACCAGGTAGCCAGTTGTTGAAATTGCTGCAAGTTGTTAGAACTGGAGGGAGGTGGTGCCCTAGAAAATTTTCACCTGAGGCTAAAAATGTAGTCAGTAGATGTCTTGGCCTAAAGTATGGAAAAAAAAGTGTGTGTGTTTTATTGACCCTTTCAGTGCCAAGCACGTAGATTCTACGTGCTTGCTTCCACTCCACTTAAGTGGCAAGCACGTAGAATCTACGTGCTTGACTTCTCCCCCTGCTACAGTAAAAGTAAAATAACAAAAACACTCACCTGACCCCTTGTTCGATCCGGCCGGGTCTCCCCTTCATCTGGGGGGGGCTTCGATCCCCCACCCAGGCACCCCCGGGTGCAGGGGAGTGCACGGAATAGCCACCCCCCCCCTTCAGCAGGCGCCGAAATACATGTAAAAAAATAAATAAATAAATAAAAATGACATATACTTACCTCAATGCTCGATCGCTCCCACAGGGTCTCCTCTTCACCAGGGGGGCCTCCGATTGCCCCCCTTTCCTGAAAGGCCCTCTCCCTGTCCTCCTCGACGGGCTTATGACGCCACTCCCGGGTGTCATCCTGGCTCCGGGCTGTCATTTCTGACACTTGCCATCGCTGGCCACAGGAGGAGGAAGGCAGGTGATGATCTGATCGCCTGCCTCCCTCATCCACTGGCCAGCAATGACAACAACTGTCATCAGAGCTGCGAGGGACACAGGAGCTGAGGATCAGAGGTGAGTAAAGTAAAAAAAAAGTTTTTATCTTTTAATAAAGTCATTCTTTATTCTGTGTGTGTTTTTTTTTTTTACTGTTAACCCCTTGCGAACAGGTAATGAGTCCAAGAGATCCCTATACCAGTTCACAAGGCTGCGGGCTGGCAAGTCACCTGCGGCTAGCGGGTGACTTGCCATTAACCCCCGGCACCCCCATTACCTGCCTCCCCAAAGCCCAGAGGGGGGGGGGGCAGAAGAGCCCGTGGCCATGGGCTATGCGAGCTTGTAGCCTGCAAGACCAGTGGCCACAAAAGCTGGCCCCTGCGCCCTGTTTCTACAAGCCCTGCATAGCTGGTCCCGGGCTCGTTATTTTGGGTAAGGGGGACCCCATGTCATTTTTTTTTTTATTTTTAAGGGTTTTTAACCCTTAAAAATCCCCCCCAAAAAATGCCCCCCCCCCCCCGGGAGGGGGGACTCTATGTCATTTTTTTTTCTCGATTTAACCCTTTGCAGTGTGGATGGTAGATGTATTTTATTTGTAAATGTTATAAAGTACTTGTTTCAGTTTGGGGGGTCTCCTGGGCAGGAACAGGGAGCTACCGATAAATATGTGGTACCGTTCTAATCGGTAGAAAGGGGGCTTTCTCATGCAATATAGTTTTCTTTAATAAAATGCATTTTTTATTTAAAATAAAGGAGGCGATTTTCTAAAAAAAATGTATTTTTTTTTTTTTTTACTTAATAATAACATTGAAAAAAACATAATAAAATTTACAAACAAGACATTTCATGTTAAAGCCTAAACTCTGCTGCAAAAAAAAATATATATATAACTTTCCAGAAAATTCCAGCAAAAATGGCGCAAAACATGGCGCAAAATGGGGAAAAATGACCTGTCAACAGAGGGCGACAAAATGTCAAGTAGGCTGTCAATTAAAAGGGTTAAAAGTAGCTATGCATGTTGGGTATTGTTCTGTTCGGGGGACCTTGCGCATTTATATTTTAGGAAAAGGTGTTTTTTATTCAGCTTTTTTATACATTTTTTAGGGAAACCCTGCGCAAACAAAGAATTCTTTGAGGGATTAATTCCAGAAAGATGAGCCCACTACAACAAGCTGGGTATGCTTAGAAAGCTTAACGTGTGTACTTTCAGAGAATATATGGTTTATGGGGGATATTCCAAATGTAAAGGGTTGTTTTGGTTGAAAAAAACGCAAGGTGCGCACTTTGTCTGCAGAGCTGAAATTCTCAAGTAAAATTACCGTTACGCACATGCTTTACTTTGGGGTGTTTGGCAACTCTTCCCTTGACAGTAGCTATGCATGTTGGATATCGTTCTGTTCGGGCGATGTTGCTTTTTTAGATTTTACTTGTTTTTTCTTGTTTGTATATAGTTTTTTTAGGAAAACGTGGCTTTGATTTAGCTTTTTTATCCATTTTTTAGGGAAACTCTTTGCAACCAAAGATTACATTGAGGGATTACTTCCAGAAAACTGTGGCCACATCAACAAGCCTGGTACACCTAGAAAGCTTGAGGTGTGTACTTCCAGAGAATATATAGTTTGTTGGGGGTATTTCAAATGTAACGGGTTGTTTTTCTGGAAAATCTTCAAGGTGCGCATAGCACAGTTGTATTTTATCTGAAAATCCCCTAAAGCGCTGTTTCAGTTTGGGGGAGTCTCCTGGGCAGGAAAGGGTGTCTACCTATACATATGTGGTACCGCTGTAACTGGGAGAAATTGGGATTTCACACACAATAAGATTTTTTTGACAAACTTACATTTTTTATTACAAAAAAACACTACAAATAGTAAAAAATTGATTTTTTTAATTTTTTTTCACATATTTCACCCAAAATATTGAGAATACACCTAAAAAATGACAAACAAAACATTTCATGTTAAAGCCCAGGCTATGCTGAAAAAAACAATATATCATTTTCCTGGAAAACCCTGGAAATCCCTTCAAAAATCACATTTGAACATGGGGAGCGCAAAATAGTGCAAAATGGTCTAGCAACAAAGGGTGACAAAAACTCCAGGTAGGCTGGCAGCGAAAGGGTTAACTGACTGAAAAGTAGTAAAATCCATTTATATTGCTTGTGCGTTTTATTAAAATACACCTATACTCAGAGGTAAGTTTATGTTGTTGCCTACCCCCATTCCAGGACCCCAAAACAGGCAATGTTTCTTTTTTTCCCTAAAGTCTTTGCCCAATATTGATAGAAAAAAAACTAAAAGGAAGTAGTAGTATTGCGAATGGCAGCCATATGCTAATTAATTCAGTTACTAACTAAATATAATTGCAGTTAGGTTGACGTGCTCTTTGTTGCTGAGCTGTGTGACTGTAACTAAATGCATCATCGCTGGAAAGCACCAGTGGGCAAGGGAGCAATATTGCTGACTGCCTCTGCTTCGTGTTATGAATATTGGGCAAAGGCTTTAGTAAAAAAAAAAAAAAAATCAGACTGTTTTGGGGTACAGGATCGGAGATGGAAGGTGACCATAAAAAAATCCTTCTGACCATAGGTGCACTTTAATACTATTATATAGTTTGGTGTTTATTAGATGGCATGCAAACATTTATTGGTCAATTCAGCAACAGGTGCAACAAGTAGACTTTGGAGTAAAGAAGAGATAATGAAAATGAATGGCATTTTTTACTCCTAAAACAATGGGTGCACCTTTTGGTTCTAAATTGACTCCTTAAAGTGAATCAAACCCCTTTTCTCTGCCCTAAACCCACCCTCCCTGGATGAGTACCTCGAGTGATGCTGACGGTTTGTGGTTGCCTGGTATTAAAAAACATGTTTTTCCACCGTCGAAGCCATGTTCTCTGGCAATTTTGAGATCATCGATTGGGTGATCTCAAAATTGCTATATGATGTTCAGCAGATTTCTAAGTGACCGTGCATGCTCCCGCAACCAGCCTATCTAAATGGATGTTACAGGGCAGCTACAGGGAAGTAGGCTGGAGGCTGAGGCTGCAACAGTGTCGTGGGAGCTGCCAGTAATGGTGAGTTTGCTGGTGACCTGTGGAGTATCACACAGCAGAGCAACCCGCTATAGGATGCTGATCTGTCAGTTGATCCAGTTTTATGTCAAAATATATTTGTGTGCAACTTGTGCCACTTGAAGACTTAAGTAGGGACAGAAACTTGGGAACAAGACTCTTTCAATGCCAGGACTAGGTATAAAGATTAGACAGTCACTTTCATACTTTAAACACACTGTCTAAAATGCATTAAGCAATATAACTTTCATAAATCAGGCTCCTTATGTTCCTACACACATGTAGTGGCAAATGGTAATGTCTTGCTATGTCATAATTTCCAGGATAAAGCAAACATAACACACAAGATAGTTCTGTAGAACAAAGTATGATCTGCGCAAAGGAAATATTTTACCAACCATAAGTAAAATGTTTGCTTTTTTAGCTAAATTGATACTGTATCCACTACAAAATACATTCCGGTCTCAGATATTTATATTTTGAGTAATGTTGCTGTTTGGAAACAAATAGAGAATCCAGGCTTCACTAAAATACATTAGTATTTTATTTTGTCTTACAAGAAAACAAAAAATTACAGTGTAACTGTTTAGGGCAGAGCAAAATGCACCATCCACATTTGGGATGCCCAATTTTTTTGATCTCCTTATAAAACCAAAAAATTTGAGAAAATACTCATCCATCTGTGCTCCAGTGGGCCTAACAGCTATAACAAAGTGTTCACTGCTCCTCCTTCTATCTGTAAGGTCACATGATGCATGCATGGTTTTGGAGCGCAAACTGGCCAAGCCTTATTTTTAAGTTTTCTAAGAATAATGCACACAAATTGGGATGTCTGGGGGTTGGGAGGTGAAGTGTTCCCAGGGGCTTTTGTGGGTTGAGACTGGAGGTCTGCATTTGGTGTTAAAGTGCAGTCCCTAATAAAATCAGTATGAGTCCTGTGGCTAGAACATCGGCTCAAAGATTGCATGCTAACTTACACAAGTAGATTGGGTTGTGTTTACACACTGTAGTGACTGCCATGAGGAGTACATGGCTGTTTGGAGGAAAATTATCGGTGTTATAAACATGTTAAGACCCTCCTCCTCAAGGGTTGCCAACAAGTGTAGACTTCCGCATTGATACACAGGTGAGGAGATCTGCAAAACCTGGCCTGTTGGTGACCACTGAGAGTATTATGCACCCAGCCCCTGGAGCCCATAACCCGGTTAGACAGTACCTAGAGTGTTTAAACTGGACAATGGTACTCTGTTTCATGACTCACAATCTCTATCCTTGACCTCCTGAATTTTTCCAACTTCCGTCACTGCTCTACTCTTTTCCTCTATATATATCATATATCATCTTCTCTGTTTTATATTGTAAACGTTTTATAAGCAAAGCTTTATTAAGTTTAGCTATGCATTTTATGTTTTACTTTTAAGTTCATGTGTATATCTGTCAAAGGCTGTAGAAAATGATGCCAGCTAAAATAATAATAGTAATAATAATAGCAAGGTAAAATAATAATAGTAATAATAATGATAATTATATGATGCCTGCAGGGATGAGATTCAGTTTGGGCTACCAGGATTAATTGCATCAGTGCCACACCAGTGATTCTTATACTGTATAATCTTTTTGCAACATTTTGTTCATGTTTTATAAAATCCGCAAGGCAGAGTTGCTATGGTGAGTCTCAATGGTTCCCATACTCGGTTTTGTTTTTAAATAAGGAAGAATCATTGAAATCCCTTGTATAATATACAAAGCTGTTAAAATACAGCAAGGCATTCTGCCAAAAAAAGCGCACAGAATGTGATACATCATCCTTCTATTTGCTCGGTGGCTGCAGGGCGTTGTTATATACAAACAGTAAGAAAGTATCTCATTTTCCTAACATAGTGCTAAACTGAAAACAAACTGCCTCACTAAAGAGACGAAAGCACACCTAAGGAGCACCAATACATTGCACAAATGAGACAAATATGGCCCTCATATCAAGATCAATAGGATTAGATTTGAGACCAGGGAAAATCATTTGTGTGGCTGAGAGGATGGAACACAGCTTGAAATATTATCTGATGTAGCTGCGCAGGACAGAGGTTAATGAAGACATGGAGATGAGTTTGTAAAAACATTTAGAGTGTCAGTATCATTTCTCTCACATTGTGCCAATGAGCTGTGATGTGCAAACTAGATATCTGGAGTCATTAACAATGCCCTACATGCACGCAGCCTCAAAATACAAAAACAACACAAAATACATACAGTAAAAAAAAGAATTTCCAAACTTTCTTTCTTACTATTTCTTCTATTGGATTTCTCTTGTTTGAAGCACTTTGCACTCCACCACCATTGAATATATTTGTCTTAACAATTTAACCATTAACTGGCCTAATTGGCCCTACTTATTTTTATTTTTACGTTGTACACCATATTAAAATACTTTCATATAACTGTCAAACCATTTTTTTAGAAAATTACTAATACCATATATGGACTATGGAGGTTATTCATCAAGGTATAGCGCCAGGTGAACGCTTGGCTCTTCACCCAGGAGTCATCCGAACCCCCCCCCCCCCCCGGCGCTCTTCTCTTCAGGAGAGCACCCAAAATACCGCCCCCCCCCCCGCTTCGGCCGCTGCCAATAAGCTGTAAAAAAAAAAAAAATTTACTCACCTGCTGGCGCCATCCCTCCCGCAGGGCCTCCTCTTCACCGCCCCCCCCCCCCCCCCCCCCGAGCTCTTCCGTGGTGAGGAGAGAAATCGCCCTCTCCCTCACATTCTGGGTTGCCAGATGCTAGCCCTTTGTGGGCAGGGCAGGTGACGGCATTGGTGACCCGGCACCTGTTACTCGGCAGCCAGCGACCCGAGAAGCTCAGTCTCTGTTGAAGATCGGAGGAGAAAAGTTGGATGGGGGCGAGATGGCTCTGATCTCTCACCCCCCAGCCCTCCTTCATTTTTTCTAATGTGTGTGTGTGTGTGTGTGTGTGTGTGTGTGTTTATTTTTACTCTTAACCCAGTTGGCCCCTGCTCCCTGTTCCTACAAGCTCCCACATCTGGTCCTGGGCTGGTTATGAGGGGTAGGGGGGTTTTTAACCCTTAAAATTCCCAAAACATTGGGTCCCCCCAGGACTCTGTCACCCAGCAGCTATAAAAGGCTTCCAGCAGCAGAAAGAGAGCAGAAGCCAGATTGATCAGCGTGTCTCTGCTGGCCCCTGCGTCCTGTTCCTACAAGCCCCCATAGCTGGTCCCGGGCTGGTTATGCTGGGTAAGGGGGACCCCATGTCATTTTTGGGGGGGATTTTTAAGGGTTTTTAACCCTTAAAATTTTCCAAAAAATGCCCCTCCCAGGATATCACCTGTGTACCTGTGCCAGCTCACTACGTGGGTCACAGGGTCTTCCAAGGAATTTCTTTAGGGAGGAATAGGAGGCCCTTCAGCAGTTGCATAAAGAGCAACAGCTTATAGTGAAACCCACCAATAATATTGAACTATATCCATGACCCAAGATCAGTACAAGGAAATGTGTGGGAGGATCCATAAAAACCAAAAGTGATATAGCCATGTTGAGGCTGACACAGAAATAATTGAGGAGGCATTTAGGAGTTATGTATATATATAAAGATAACAATACTTCCTGTGTGACATATAGAGAAACAGTAATCTAAAGACTTATTTATTCACAGACTATTGTAAAGGGCCAGAATTCCAGGTTGAGAAAGCACAAATATGAGCAATATATGGGCAATGGGCACTTGAGTAGTATCCTAGACAATGTAAGTTAATTTGTATCTGGTACACAATGCAAAATATGAGATATTTGGCCTGATTCAGAGCCTCCTACAATTATTTTCTGTATGCATATGAGCTTACGCATGATTCAAAGCCTCCATCGGCAGCCTTCCGTTTACTGTTCATAGCTGCGTACGCCAACAAGAATGGCATTTTCTGCCTCTCATTACGTCTTCGACAGGACGAGGGTTACGTATACGTTACCCCGTAAACCTGGTATACTACCGTTTTTCAGCGTTTTCCAACGTAGCTTCCAACGAAGATTTTCCGTATCCCGTTAGATTCAGCATGCATCTTTCTCCCAATATACGTCCAAACTGAATTCTCTCGGAAATCTGTTGGAACGCTGCTATGTTTGCATGCTTGTACGCATGCGCGCAGCTATTTATCTCCTTCATGTCCCCCGTCTCAACTAATATATCACTCCCTTCTGCTTCCATGCTTACCTTAACTCACTCACGGTTCCTGTTTAGATGTTTTTTCTGCATTCATGCTTACCTTATTCTTCTGCATTCTCTGCTTAGTTGTCTCTTCCTTCTTCTTCCCTCCCGTCCTTAATGCTTACCTTACCTCACTTGCGGTTCCTGTTTTTAACCTCTCCCGTCCTTAATGCTTACCTTGACTCACTCGCGGTTCCTGTTTTTAACATCTCCCGTCCTAACTGCTTACCTTAACTCACTCGCGGTTCCTGATTTTAATATCTCCCGTCCTTAATGCTTACCTTAATTCACTCGCGGTTCCTGTTTTTAACATCTCCCGTCCTTAATGCTTACCTTAACTCACTCACGGTTCCTGTTTTTAAAATCTCCCATCCTTAATGCTTAGCTTAACTCACTCGCGGTTCCTGTTTAGATGTTTTTTCTGCATTCATGCTTACCTTATTCTTCTGCATTCTCTGCTTAGTTGTCTCTTCCTTCTTGATGTCTTCTGCTGTTATAAATGTATTTGATTTGTTCATGCATCATAAGTTTGTAGCTTAACATAAAATAAACACGAAACATGGTTAATTGTAAAGATTTTTATTTTTTTGGCCATCAACTTTTTAGGGGGGTATTGGGTTCAATATAAAATTTAATATATATATATTTTTTTATAATATTTTTAATATATAATTTTTTTTAAAACATTTAAAAGTATTTTAAAATTTTAGAAAGTTTTGTTTAAAAAATAAAACTATTAACAAACTTGTGGCAGGCCTCAGGAATCTGTTCTTCACTGGCCCCAATGAAGCAGCAAGCTCCTGGATGTCGCCCACCAGCCTACTTACTAGGCTGGTGGACGACCTGAGCTTGGGGGACCAGCATTCTCTCTGGGGCCTGCCACTGAACCGGATCTGAGTCTGTTGAGAAAGGAAAAATATGTTTACTTCTAATGTCAGATTAGGTAAAGCCAAAAATAGAAAGTTTGGGTATGCACAGCTTTTATAGAATCAATGTTGAAAAAAGGAGGGTGCTGGCAGAGTGGGGGAGCAGAAAATCCAAAGCGACACAAAGGGAGTGGGGCCCTAGACTAGCCCCAAGCCCCCTATTCTACTACCGCACACCAAAAATTATACTAGCAAATTCATAAAATGTGTATTCATTTATTAAATCCTTCTTAAAAAATACAGACAATACACAGAAGACTCATTAAAAAACATATAGACAAATATAACACTGGAGAGGTATTCCCTACCAATGGCTCTAATTCCACATCAATAGTAATAAAGCATACAGATCTAAAACAATGAAATGTATCTGTTCGGAATGCAATGGCGTTTAAAGAAAGTGCAGTGTACAAAAGAAATCCTAAAGTGCCAAGATACTGGAAATACTCCTAGCAAAGTGTCTCAAGTAAACATCACACTAAAAAGTGCATCAGTGCCATAGACAATCCTAAACGTATATCCAAGAAGCGTTCAGTATAAAGAACAATGTGCAAAAAAATATTACCAACAACGTGACCGCCATTTCAGCATTCATTCCTGCAGACAATAGGCTTGATTCAGAGAGACAAAAAAAGACTTTAGTTTTGTGCCGTTTTCGTATTATTTTAAAATTTTCCAGCTCTCGTATGAGTGTGCGAGCGATTCTATGCATGCATTGCTAACCATCTGTAAAGTTTCCGTCCGTTCGTATGCCAGAGTACAAGTACGAGGATGTCATTTTCCAGCGTGACTTTTCTGTTTCATTTTCTCATGTTACAACGTCGGCTTTCGATTTTGCCCTTTTTCCATCATCTCCTTCCACGAATCCTTTACGTTTCCCGATAGATTCAGATTTCCTTATTCAATAAATAATCGTCTGGGCGTAAATCCTTACGATCTTGCGCCTGCGCACTACAAACTTAACTCATTAAAGTGCTTGCCTACATATTAGCCACCCTCACTTCTACTACAATGATTAACTAAACCACTTAGCGCTGTCCTCCATCTTCCCTTTTGGATCCTTAAAGCTCACCCCAACCACTTAGCACTATCCTCGATCTTCCCTTTTGGACCCTTAAAACTCACCCCAACCACTTAGCACTATCCTCCATCTTCCCTTTTGGACCCTAAAAGCTCACCCCAACCACTTAGCACTATCCTCCATCTTCCCTTTTGGACCCTTAAAACTTACCCAAACCACTTCGCGGTTAGGTTCTTCTTCCATTTTAGGTCCCTAAAACTTACCCAAACCACTTCGCGGTTAGGTTCTTCTTTCATTTTAGGTCCCTAAAACTTACCCAAACCACTTCGCGGTTAGGTTCTTCTTCCATTTTAGGTCCCTAAAACTTACCCAAACCACTTCGCGGTTAGGTTCTTCTTACATTTTAGGTCCCTAAAACGTACCCAAACCACTTTACCGTTAGGTTCTTCTTACATTTTAGGTCCCTAAAACTTACACAAACCACTTATTTTTATAAAAAAATGACACAGGTACTTTTTTGTTTTTGTTTTTTTATATTATAAGGCCATTTTTTTTTGGCTACAAAAAAATTTAACAAGAAACACTTTTTTTTTTTTTTCTAAAAAATTTAAAATATTTTTGACAATTAAAACAAACTATTTACATTTTAAAAAATACAGTGACAGGACCCAGGGCACTAGTCTTCTTCTGTTGTCCCCAATGGGTCAACCAGCTGATGCATATCGGCCACCAACTCAAGGACCCTTCGATTCATTGCTTCCACTCTTGCACGTGTGGTCCCTGTATAAAAAGTGAAAAAATACATTAGTTTGAGACAAATACATGTTTCTCACCTGTGGATGGAATGTTTGTTATTTGTCAAATTAAATCATGACGACATATGTCAGTCTGCTAAGTAATTAATCTAAGGAAGTGGGCAGAGGTCATTCTACTAAGTAATTAATCTAAGGAAGTGGGCAGAGGTCATTCTACTAAGTAATTAATCTAAGAAGGTGGGCAGAGGTCATTCTGCTAATGCCATTTACTATGGCTTGAGGTATCTTGGTGATCATGTCAATTACCACATACTGCAAAGAATGACATTACTACTTACTTGGTTGGTGGCCGACGGATGCCTCATTGGGGACAACCCTACATCCTGGGCCCTGCCACTGTTGTGAAGTCGAGGCTGTAGAGACATGGCAAATAGGGTCACTTATAATGTCTTAGTCAACAGCAATCAAATGTCAAATTCAATGTGTGTGTCACATCACTCACCTTCTCCCTGTGCCTCCTGTGCATCCTCCACATATTCACCCGCTCCAGAAGCATCTAGAAAAACAGATTAAGGGACTTAGCTTTGTAGTAACTAGCATGTATATGTGTGTGCGGTTACATGAAAAGTCACATACCAGAGGCTCCCGCCTGCGTTGCTGGGTACGACTCCCTACCCACGCCGTGCCACCCCTCCTATGTGGAAAGGTCCAGGGGCTGGTCGGAGGACCCAACAGAGGAGGGGTAGGACCGTCGCCCTGGAGATCCACCACCTTCACTTCCAGCTGCAGATTCATGCAGCACTGGTTGGCCTGTGCACCTCCGGGTGTGGCGGATTCGGTACTCCATTTCCAACACCAGAAAAGAAAAGCAATTATAAATAAATGCCTACCTTCTGCATGAGTTACATCTGGCATGCAATCGCTATGTACTTACTAGGGAAATGGAGTCCGAAAAAACGCCGCACCCGGGGCATGTGCAGCCGTTTCAGGTCCGACTAATGCTGCATGATCTAAGTGTGGGTGAAGGTGGTGTCCGTTTGATGGTGTATTCTGGAAACTATCTCCAGGGTGACGATACGCTTCTCAAAAGAGTTGGGCAGGTAGTTGTACCTGCGCTCCAGCATGGTCTACAAAACACGAAATAAACATAGAATTTAGTTCAAACTGCATACAAATATCTGTCAACAATCGATCATTTGACTAAATGACATTAACAGACACATTTCTAGCCTAATCCAATCCTTGTAGCTGGCCTCAGTGTTGGTTCGCACGTGTGGGCCCTCACATCGGTTTTGCAGGGAGTTTTAGACACTTTGTAAACCAACCGTTTATGCCGACACATCCTTAAGGTCTAGGCATGCATTTAGATGGCAAATCAAATTCCTTAAAAGACACTTACAAGCATGATGATCTCTTCTTGTTGGCGGGTCCCGCGCGGCCGGACCAACATCCGTACGCATGTCCGTACACACACGTACGCGTCAGACCCCACCAATCTTATTTAAAGGGTCCTGGACACACAGCTCATTCTCTTACAGAGTCTGAACATTATGGCACCAAAAAAACAATTGCCAAAAGCATCAAAGGACGCCAGCAGCAGCAAACTGCCATCCAAGCATCAGGAGCAATGTGCAGGGCCCACAACTCACTCTAAGATGTCAAAAACCAAGCTGCAGCAAACCCGCAGTACACAGCCGAAGCCTCCTCCAAAATCCAGGCCTAAAAAGGATCCAGCAGCCAAGAGGAAGCCACAGGCAAGCAAGGCACCAACCAAGGGCGAAAAAAAAGGGACCAAGAGGGTGCGAAGCCCCAGCCCCCCCAGGTCACCATCACCCCACCCACGTGTCTACCATGCCAAGGCTACAAAAAAGAGACACCGGGAAAGAAGCCCCAGCAGCCCTACCTCACCATCACCACCACCCACACATGGTAAAAAAACTTCAAAGAGCCAAAGTCACCGGCAAACAAGGCCCAGAAGCCCAAGCAGCCCGAGCTCGGCATCCCTCCACCCACACGTGGCCAGAAGGATCATGGCAAGAGGGCAAGGCACCGCCCAAGAAGCCCTAGGTCGCCATCCCCACCCGCACGGGTCTCAAAATCCTCGGCCAAGAGGGCAAGGCACCGGCCCAGAAGCCAAAGCTCTGGCTCACCCCTGGACCGGCTGTCTATCTCCAAGGGGCATGGGTCGTCTAAGGGCCCACAGAGGCACAGGGCCCCAAGCACGACTTCCTCAACAACACCTCTCCTCCTCGGCCACATTCTCCACCGGCACAGGTGTCAAGGCACTCTGAATATGGCCACATTTACACCTGTGACTTCAGTGGCCACCCATCCACGCTCACCCAGTCCCTTTCCAAGTCCGGTTCAATCTGCAGCCAGCCAGCAGTCCGTAATTTCACACCCACATAGCCAGCCCAGAATGCCCCCTGATTTTCCGCCAAACACTGAGGAGCCAGAACCACAACCAACAGGGCGCACATTGCGCAGAGGCCAGTTGAGTGGCAGGTTTGGTGAGGTCCAAACTCTGGCATTGGCTAGTGGCCTCACCTTGTATTATGATGAGCTATATGGGCGCAGATCCAAAGCTACAAGCAAGCAGCGCAAAGCCGAAATTTTGGAGGAGCTCACCAGACAGATCAATGCAGCGGGGGAAGAGCTCAAAGATGTGGAGCAGATTCAAAGGAAAATATCGGACCTCAAGTATGCAGCAAAGAAGAAAGAAAATAAACGGCGTCATTACAGGTACATATATACTTTGTGGATTTGTCTTCCTCTTGAAACATAGAAACATAGAAGGTTGACGGCAGAAGGAGACCATAGGGTCCATCTAGTCTGCCCTTATGTGTATACTGTATGTACTCTTTATCTTAGGATAGATGTGTGCTTATCCCAGGCATGTTTAAATTCAGTGACTGTTGATTTTTCAACTACCTCTGCTGGAAGTTTGTTCCAAGCATCTACTACTCTTTCTGTAAAATAATATTTTCTAACATTGCTCCTGATCTTCCCCCCGACTAGCTTCAGGTTGTGCCCCCTTGTTCTATCATTAAGTTTCTTCTTAAAAACACTTCCTTCCTGAACCTTATTCAATCCTTTCACATATTTAAAGGTCTCAATCATGTCCCCCCTCTCCCTTTTTTCCTCCAGACTGTACAAATTAAGTACTTTAAGTCTCTCCTGATAAGTTTTAAGTTTAAGTCCTTCCACCATTTTCGTTGCCCGCCTTTGGACACGGACACGTTCTATTTGAATAATGTCTTTTTGCAGGTAAGGTCTCCAGAACTGCACACAGTATTCTAGCTGTGGCCTTACCAGGGCTCTATACAGCGGCATCACAACCTCCCTCTTCCTACTGGTGATGCCTCGAGCTATGCAGCCGAGCATCCTGCTTGCTTTTCCCACTGCCTGGCTACACTGTCCACTCATCTTGCAGCTATCAGTAATCAGTAACCCTAAATCTCACTCCTCCGAGGTCCTGGCTAACACAGTACTGCCCATACGGTACTCAGAGCAGGGATTCCTTCTACCCAAGTGCATGATTTTACATTTAGAGACATTAAACTCTAGTTTACACAGTTTTGACCATCTATCCAGTAAAGCTAAATCATTTTCCAAGTTGCAGACACCTCCCGGAATATCCACCCTATTACTAACCTTTGTATCATCAGCAAACAGACAAACTTTTCCTACCAAGCCTTCTCCTATGTCACTTACAAATATATTAAAAAGAATGGGGCCCAGGACAGAGCCCTGCGGCACACCACTTGTAACTCGCCTTTGTTCAGATTGCACACCATTTACAACAACACTCTGATACCTATCCCTCAGCCAACTGGAAATCCACTGAACTATCCAGGGATTGAGTCCTACCTTCAATAACTTATCTATGAGCTCCTTATGTGGTACAGTGTCAAAGGCTTTGCTAAAATCCAGATAGGCGATATCCACACCACCACCTTCATCTAACACTTTAGTGACATTGTCAAAGAAATCAATAAGATTGGCCTGACATGATCTGCCCTCAGTAAAGCCGTGCTGTTTTGGGTCCAATAGGTCATTAATTTTTAGATGGGAAATTATCTGTTTTTTTAAGAGTGTTTCCATTAATTTGACCACTATAGATGTTAAACTAACTGGCCTGTAATTACTGGCTTCTTCTCTACTCCCCTTTTTATGGATTGGTATGACATTGGCCATTCTCCAATCATCTGGAACCTCACCAGTTGAAAAGGAATGGTTAAGTAAATCAGTCAGAGGGGCTGCAATCACAAACCTAAGTTCCCTTAGAACTCTGGGGTGGATTCCATCTGGACCCATCGCCTTACTTACCTTTAGATGTGCCAGCTCGGCTAAGACATCAGCCTCCAGAAACTCAGGAGCTGTGCCCTCCCAGCTGGATGCTGTGCTATGGCAATGCCTGCTACTATCTGAAAATACCGAACAAAAGTAGCTATTCAGATGGTCAGCCACAGCCTTATCTCCGTCAATATATTTATTTTCCCGATTTCTAATTTTTGAGACTGCATTGTTTTTCTTCTTTCTGTCACCATCTGTCACTATCTTGTATTGCCACCATTTAGCTAAATGTGTCCAACTATCTTTTTCAGCTTACAAACTGGCGGAGGATTCCCCACTAAACTGCAATTTACCCGAGCTGAGGAGATGGTGCTGGGCCTGCTATATCCTGTGGCCTTAGAGGGACACTCGGCACGACAGGACACGGACATTCCGACTAGTCCTGCCGGTTAGTAATGTTAGTGTGTATGTGAAATGTGAGCTACGTGTAAAATGAGGCTCCAAGCCATATATTAACACATGCCCGTGGGGTGTGCCTTGTAGTGGAGGTAACAATTTAAACAGGGTGTGTTATGTGTGTGGACTCATCATTTGCTAATTTCCTTGCCCATACATGAGTTTGGAGAGCCTTGATGAACACTATTGAGATTAGCAAAGGACTGCCTGTTATGTATTTAGAGTCAATTTCATCCAACACTTCCATCTTTATCTGTAGGCCACTTGGGTTTGAGCTATGCTTTGCTCAGAAAGACTTGATCTGGGGTGCTTGAAAGTTTGACCTAGAAAGAATGGCAACCAGCATAATCTGATGGCAAATGCTATTTGCAAGCTGAGTGTGGTCCCATAATGGGCTTTTAGGGATGTGTGAAGCCTCAAAACAGCCAGTACATGCATGTTTATTTTGGTTAAGGAGACCAATGTGTATGTACTTGTTGACTAATACATCTAACAGATAATGGCATTCATAGTCAAGGTCAACTTGGTCCATTGGGGGAGTTGCCATTCATGCGTGGCCCCGTGTGTTAGTGAACCATATGTGTTATTACACATCAGCAATGCTTAGTTGTGTGTTAACATGCCTTCTTTTCCACAATGCAGCCCAGCATCATCCCTCAGCTAGTGGGTAATCCTCAGCCAGTTTTACCATGCCGTCAACTTCCATGCTGCCTCGGACCCAGGATCCAATATATACGGTAAGTGTCTTTTTCTGATGTTGCTTATGCATGTGACTTGCCATGTTTCTTTTGGATGAATTACATATGTATTCCCCAAACTGAACCTTTTTTATTTACATGTCCCAACAGACCCACACAATGATGGAGGAAATCCAGGAGCTGGAGGAGGATGGACCCTTCATTGGACCTTCTGAACAGCTCCCCCTGGGAAAGAATCTGCAACTGTCCCAACATGTTTCTACACCAAATCCTCAGCAGCAGAGTGAAGCTGGCTGCATGCTGCCAGCCCATCATGGGCAGCATGCAGAAACTGAGCCCACAGTCCCCAGTGTTAGCTCTGCTGCTGAGGATTTGCCAAGCAGACCTGTGGCTGTTGGTGGACCTAGAGACACATCATCTGCACGCCCCACAACCCAGGGAATTGAGAGGCATAGTCGACTACGTCGCCCAGTTTCCCAGGGGAAGGGCGCGCCGATGATGGAGTCAGCATGGCACCATGAGAGGGGGCTATTTCGCCTCCAAAATCAATGAAACCACAAGCATCTTCATGGGCAATTAGAGACATTAAATAACACCTTAAACTCCATGCTGACTGAATTTAGGTCCAACAACAGCCACATGGCCACCTGAACGAACAATCTCAGTGCCATGATGGCTGAATTTCGAACTGCCAATAGAAACATGTTGGAACAGTTGCAGATTCTGAATGCCACACAGGCCCAGGTGAGGGCCCACCTCCAAGGGCCCCAACCTGGGTTTTATGGGCATCCCCATTTTAAGGCCTATTTGGCCTATATCTGCTCCACATCTTTGCTCTACATCCCCACTGTATTGACCTGTCTGGTGAGCCCTACCAATATACCTCTTTGGTATGGCGTTGCTTGTATGCTTTGGATTTGCGCACATATAGCTCATTAGAGTGCTGAAGTAGCCCACTAGCCAATGCCAGAGGTGAAGCCTCAATGAACCTGCCACTCAAGCTGTTGCGCTGCAGGCTTGTGGTGAATTACATTGGTTCAGGCTCCTCCTGTTTGTAGGCATGATTGGGGGACATTCTGGCCTGGCAAACTACTACCTTGACCCCTGGCTGAGAACTGGACTTGGATTGGCACTGGGGGTTATTGTTTGGGTGGCCCACTGAGTAACAGGTGTAGATGTGGCATAGGTTTGGCTGCTTTACACATGTACCTGTGGCAAACGTGGCCAAGCAGGAGAGTGTGTGTCTGTGGGCCTATTAGTTTTACTAAAAATCTGGACATGGCAATGCTTGTCACATATGTTTTTGTTTTGGAAATTTGTATTAAACTTTTGACAGGAGTGCATTACTTTGAAACTCCTGCCTGTGGCCAATTGCTATGTGGCCTGATTTGCCAAAAATTACATTTGTTGTTTGACCATGTATTTTCATGAACTATGGGAGTGACCATCAACTCCAATGTTTGCTTTTCAAATAAACACCATACATTTTTACTTAACCTGTTGTTGACTAAGTTTATGCCTTTAGGTTTTTGGGGAATAAAGATGAGTTAAAGATTGCAGTAACAAATTGGGAACCAAAAAAAACATGAGTCTCAAATCAGGTGTGAGGTTGTTTGTAATTAATTCATTACTGTTTGCAAAAGTAAGAAACAAACATACAAACACAAAGGGCAAAAAACACAATTAACAATCAATAAAGTGACAACACAAACAAAGGGGCAACAAATTAGTCAAAATGTGTGGAGAGGGAGGCAAATCCACATACCGGGGGACACGCTGCATTATTGCAAAATTATGCAACACTGCACACGCCATGATAATATCTATGACCTTTTTGGGGTCATACTGAAGGGCTCCCCCGGTATGGTCCAAGCATCTGAAGCGGGTCTTTAATAGGCCAAACGCCCTCTCCACCATGACCCTGGTCTTCCGGTGTGCCCTATTATATGCATCCTGGGCGGCATTCTGGGGCCGGAGGACGGGCGTCAGCAGCCACGGAAGGAGTGGATAGCCGGAATCGCCTGCAAATATTGTAAGCAAAACACATAAATTACACATTACTTCCTAAATTAATTCCCAAAAATGGGCCCACAACATCACTAAGAGCCTAGGTCACATTTGCTAAACAGCATGAGCATACATATTGCACAGGCAAAAAAAAACCTAGAAACATCTAATAGATGTGGGAACAATTTAAACATGAAAGATGCCGGATGAGGGACAATCAGCCAGATTGCTAACAGGTATTGGTTTAGGACTGTGCTGCTCAGCATTCTTGGATATCTAAACTTTTCAGGACCCTGTAGCTGCTTTTTCTGAGGCAAAAACACCTCGAACATGGCCCCTGCACTTTATCCCACTCTCCTCTACTCAGTAAGTGTAATGCATCTAAGCTAAGATTGCGCAGACCCTATCATAAAGTCAAGAATATAATTTCAGCCAAGTGTGGGGAAGAGTAATGATTAATTTAATATAAATTCAAAGTTTTACATTGCCAAATGCAGAACCAACATTTGGCAAGGCTTTGTTGTTTGAAAAATCTAATGGTTAAGGTCGTGTTTCACATGTAAACAAGGTGTACAAATAGGCATAGTTTCATACATGGGACACAAACTGAATTCATAGGCATACATATAAAAAAAGGACGTTATTGGCATCAACTTACCAAGGAGCCATCCACCGGAAAATTCCCCAGACTCAAACCGACCGTACAATCCAGATCTTCGCAGAATGTAGGCATCATGGGATGAGCCTGGAAACTAAGGAACCGCATGCCAGGTGCCACCACTGCTTGGACATTCAGTGAGTGACCCATTTTGCAAAAACAAAACATTATCAAGGCAAGGCAAACTAGTGAAACACTAACTAATCACACCCTAAGCAAAACCTGTGGCCCAATACAAATAACACTAACCAAGGAGGGAATTAGTACAAGGAGGGGCTTTTTACAAGGAGGGAATCTTTACAAGGAGGGCATAATTACAAGGAGGGACTTTTTACAAGGAGGGAATTAGTAAAAGGAGGGACTTTTTAAAAGGAGGGACTTTTTGCAAGGAGGGACTTTTTGCAAGGAGGGAATTATTACATGGAGGGAATTAGTACAAGGCGGGACTTTTTAAAAGGAGGGACAAGTTGCCCTTCTCAAAAATTTGGAAAACAATAAGGTCAAGTAATTGTAAAAATAACAGATTCTACTTGCCTGTAGATATACTCGTCAGCTGCTGGAGGCACCAGGGCAACGTGGGTGCAGTCAATGGCACCCATGACGTTGGGCATGTCGGCGATGTTATAAAATGCCAGCTTAATCGCGTTCCTGGCTACCATGTTGTCAGGAAAATAAATTTCCGAGTAATGGTAGCCATGCCTTGCAAAAACATGGATAGCGCGCGGCTCAGCGTAGGCTGGGAGATCCCCACGCCGTTCACCAAAAATTGCAGGCAGCCAAGCATCTAGGTCATACCTGAAATTGCTTGCCCCTTCCTTGTGGTGCGGGCTAACCATGGCCGCAGCTCACTATACAATTTATGGAGGGAAGCGCGATTAAGTCTGGTGAGCTCGAACAGCTCAACGTCATGCATGCCATCGATGTGCATGCGTCACCGGCGGTGCAATCTGGTCTCAGCCCTCTGGACAATTTCAATGCCCATGAGCTGCATATCCTCATGCTCCTCAAATACACTAGAGTCATCCATAGCTGCTAGTCTCGAGGTCAAAATGGTCCCGTAAGGGGATCGCAAAGGAAACGGGTTTATAGGGTGGTGGTCCGTCGGCAATCAGCTCTCTGAATGAGACGCAAGCCCATAGCAATAACGTAAGTTATCTGAACGAACGAAAAATATCAGATTTTGATGGGAAAATGATCCGAACTAACGCAAATGATCCGATTTGCTTTCGTTCATCGAAAGCACATATACGCATTTGCCCGAACGTTCGTACGAATGAAAAATGGACGAAAAACACCCAAAAAATGACAAACACACAAAAACTGTCACAGACAGCTACGGAAGTGCAGACGAATGTGCCTTTGAATCGAGCCTAATATACTGAAATTACATCACCAATAGATAAGCTGAGCCCAGGGTCCTCTCACAGCAGCCGACCACCGACGTGTTGCGTGGCCAAATGCCACTTCGCCAGGGTGAAAGATTAGGTAAAGCCAACATTTGTTTCATAGTGTGTGTGTGACATCACCCACCTTCGCCATACACCTCAGGGGCTGGGTTTTCTGGCCTCTCCAGACCGCGCTACCTCATCATCTAAAAGAATGGAAGCAGCAAATGAGTTTGTCTTTACAGTGCATGTACCTGTGTGTGCTTCAGTCAGAGAAACATACCAGAGTGTTGTTGCTCCGGCATCTGGGCCGACTCCCTGGCGAGCCGCTGATGCCCCTCCTCTGTAGACAGGTCCAGTGGCTGCTCGGAGCCACCTACAGAGGAAGGGGAGGACCTTTGCCCTGGAGAAGCTCCACCTTCACTCGCCCCAGATCCATCCCGCACTGGCCGGACTGCTCGCCTCCAGTTGGGTCTTATGCGATAATCCCATTCGCTCACTAGAAGAGAATAGCATTCCTAAACAGAGGCCTAACTAAGGGCTTTTGGATATCTAACAATTAATAGTCATGTACTTACTTGGGAAATGTTGCGCAAAGAATCGCCTCACCCGGGGCGGGGCTTCGCTTTAGGTCCGACCAGTGTTGGATGATCCGGGTGAAGGTGAAGGTGGTGTCACTGTCGGCTGCTATTTTGCCCACTTTCTCCAGGGCCAACGTCCTCTTTTGGAAATCACTTAAAAGATACAAGAAAAACACATTTGATTAATGCAAACATCATACAAATCACAATCTCAGATATAGCATGTTCCTAACTTACATTCCCCATAACATTTCTAGGTTTCAGCTATCCTTGTAGATGCCATTTTGGTGTTGCGCAAATGTGCGCACTAACTTTTGCTTGGCACTGCGTTTAAATTCAAATTTCGCCCCCACTGTTTTGCCCTGCGCTGCTTTATCGCATATGCATGCATTTCGCCTGCAAATCAAAGGCCTGAACAAACACTTACTAGCATAATAGTATCCTGTTGCTCGCGGGTGAAGAGCGTGGGTGCCGTTTTGATTGCCAGTATCAGCAGATATGTTGCGCCCCAGCGGTTTCCGGGATGCGCAAGACCCCCAAGTCCAAGGCATGAAAAAACCTCCTCAAGGCCTGCAACTAGGTCCCACAAAACCAGTGGACACTCGCATTCGACCAGAACATCCACTCGCCACATGAAGGATCCAGTGGACCACACTCCAGCCCCATCCAAATCTGGCCCACCTTGGAAGGCAAGAATGCTCCCCGGCCCACAACATCCCAAACACAACGGAGCACTACTAGTAAGGGTAAGGGTAAGACTCGTCCTAGAAGCCCTAGCCCCCCAACCACACTCTCTCCTGCTCCTTCCCAATGTCACGAATCTAACGTGGAGATCCCTGAGTCACTGGGCAGCTCATCGGCAGTAACTTCATTGGGCAGCCAGCCGATGACACCGAGACTCCATGCAAGTCCAGCCCAATCCATAGTAAGCAAAATGTCTGGCTATTCTACGCCTGCAAGTCACCCAAGAATGTCACCCAATCTTCCTCCCACCCAGGAAGAGCCATCCAGGGCAACATTAGGGCTAAACCTGCGGCAAGGGACATTGAGTGGATGCTTTAGTGAGCCCCAAAACATGGCATTGGCAAGTGGGGTTTCTGAGCACTTTCATGAGCTGTATGGGCGAAATTCTAAAGCCACCAGCAAAGTGCGCAAGAACCAAATCTGGGAGGAGATCACCAGACAGGTCAATTGTGCGGGGATGGAGAGGAAAGATGTGGAGCAGATCCAGCGGAAATTCTCGGACCTCAAATATGCAGTGAGACAGAAGAGGAATAAGCGCAGGTACCACGGGTACATATGGGTGTGGGAGTTCGCCTGGTTGTTGTTGTGCAAGTAATTTTGTAAATTGTCTTTCAAGGTTGCAAACAGGAGGTGGATTCCCAACTAAACTACAGTACACTGCAGCCAAGGAGCTGGTCCTCGGACTTATACACCCCTCGGCACTACAGGGATTATCCGGGGCCCTAGACACTGACAACTATGTAATGCCTGAAGGTTTGTATTTTAAGGATTGTTTCATTAGCTTTGCCTTTGAAAAATGTTTTGAAAAAGCCTAGGCACACACAGCTCCGTAGCTAGGGGGAGCAGGGGGGGGCACGCTCCCAGGGTGCAGCAGTTCAGGGTGCCGCCAAGGGGTGTCTGTAAAAACGGTGGTGGAGTCCATTGCGTTAACTTGCCTTTACTGTTACATTCCAGCTCCTATAAATACTATGGCGACTGCGCAACCCTCCACCTGTTCGCCCACTGCCACCACGTCCCACCAGCCATTACCAACATATTCTACACAGGACCAGCTGTATCTGGTAAGTGAAATGTGCACCAACTGCTGATGCATGTGAAGGAAGATAAATACTTCCCCCAACATATATTTGAACAACTATCTCACACATTTTTTTTCCATGTCCCTACAGACACCACCCGTAATGGATGCTATACACCATCTGGAGCAGGAGGAGATCATTACCAGGGCCCCACTAATGCCAACCCAACAACATCATGTGTCACTTCCCCAGCAGCAGCCGGCCACAAATCCTCTGCAGCAGAGTCAATCACACCCTCTGCTGGCAGACCAGCATGGCCAGTAGCAAGAGACACAACCAACTGTCCCATGTGCTAGCTCTGCTGCAGAGGATTTGGCTACTACATCTGCTCCTGTTGATAAGCCTAGACCTCCAGCATCTGCACGCCCCCAAACCCGGGGAAGTGGAGGACGCCCTCAGGCACGTCGCCATGTCAGCCAGGGGAGGCGTGTGCAGATCCTGGAGACAGCATGGCGCAATGACAGCCACAACTTTAGGGCAGTGAATCAAAGATTAAGAGAGGAGCTGGCATCACAATTATTAAACTTCAATAACAACTTACCCCCCCTGCTGGAAGAAATTAGGACTAGCAACAGGCAGAGGGAGGCTATGCTTGAGCAGTGGCAGATGATGAATGCCACCCAAGCACAGGTGTTGGCCATCCTACAAGCGCAACAACAGCCTTATAATGTCAATCCACCAGATTAACATTTAGCATTGTATTTCATCCACATCTTTCCTCTCCATCCCCACACTATTGACCTGTCTGTTGATCTACACCCATATTTGTGCATTTGTGCTTTGGCTGGTGGCTTTAGATTTTCTCCCATACAGCGCAGGTTAGTGCTCATAAAAACCACTTGCCAATGCCATAGTTTGTGGCTCAGTAACACGCCCACTCCAGCTCCCACGCAGCTGGTTTAGGCCTAATGAGATCCTGGCTGCCTAATCCTTTGGTGGGTGGAATAGTTGGTGACACCCCACCAATAGCTACAACTTTGGCTCTGAAATTATTGTGTTGAACTTGCTTGGGGGCTGGGTGTCATAGGCTGGCTGGCCCTATAACTTGCAGCCGTTGAGCTGCGCAATGACTCAGGGCTGGCTACATTGTAATGGTGAAATAGCCCACGAGCTGGAGAGGGTGTTGTTGTGAGCCTAGGGATTCCTGTCCTACTGTTCCCCTTGCCCTTAATACTAGTGCTCCCTATGGGCCAGGATGTTGTGGGACGGGGAGCATTGTGCCTTGAGGAAGTCTCCTTGCCCATCCAGCCTGTGGCAAATTTAGAGGGGGCAGGAGTGTGGCCCAATGGACCCTTCCTTTGCCTAGTGGATATCCTCGTAGGCTGCAAGTGCCCTTCCCCACCTAATTTCTAGATTGACGCGTAAATTGTGTTCATGAGTTTGTTATGTGCTGTGTTATTTGTAGCCATTTCAGATCTCTTTTATTTTCAAAATATGATTCTTGGGAGAGCAAATATTTTCCAATAAAAATGCATTGCACTCAAATCTGTACCAAAGTGTTTTTGGATTAATTAGTATGTACAGATAAGCAAATGAAAGTATACATCAAATATCTTTGTAACCTCACAAATAAATACCCACAACCACAAAGAATGTAATAAAAAAATTAAAAAAAAAATATTAAAAGTTGGTCAGTCGGATTCTAATAAGGTATACATGATAAGGACTAATTAAGGTCCACATGCCAATGATTTGTTAAGGGCTACATTAAAATGATTAGTTAAGGTCTGCATGCAAATGATTAGTTAAGGGCTACATTGAAATGATTAGTTAAGGTCTGCATGCAAACGATTAGTTAAGGGCTACATTAAAATGATTAGTTAAGATCTGCATGCAAATGATTAGTTAAGGGCTACATTGAAATGATTAGTTAAAGTCTGCATTCAAATGATTGATTTCTATACACATTAAAAGATACTGTGAAACAATGAGTTAATACAGGTCATAATGTTGACCTAAACCACATACCTAATAGATATTCCTAATCTGCTGGAGGAACCAACGCAACATGGGTACAATCGATCGCACCCATGAAGTTGGGCATGTTGGCTATATTAAAAAAACCCAACTTAACCGCATTCCAGGCTACCATGTTGTCTGGGAAATAGATGTATTTTGGACACAGGATAGCCATGCCATCCAAAAACTTGTTTAGTGTGCGGCTCAGCATAGGCTGGGACATCCCCATGGAGAGGGCACCCAGCCTCTGGAACGAGCCGTTCGCTAAAAATTGCTGCAGCCAAGCATCTTGGTCATACCGGCAATAGCATGCCCCTTCCTTGTGGTGTGGGCTAACCATGGCCGCAGCTCACTATACAAATTATGGAGGGAAACGAGGTTAAGGCGGGTGAGCTTGAACAGCTCAACGTCATGCATGCAATCGATGTCCATGCGTGCGCGGTGTGATCTGGCTTTGGCCATGGCGATGCACATCATACCGTTTAGCTGCAAGCGCTGGTACTCCTCAACGTCCTCAGCAAACATCTCAACAGCTTTCTTTCGCCTACAAAATGACCCCGTAAGTTAAGTGGAAGCAAACCCGTTTTATTGAGCGGCTTGTCATCTGCAATCAAGGCTCAGAATCAGGCACCAGCCCATACCAACCATGCAAGTTGGCCAATATAACGGCAAATTGCTGCTGAACATACGCTTATCGAAAGCGCGTAGACGCGTTAGCGTAAACGCATGAAAAAAGTAACGTACAATCCGAAAAAACATGGAAAAACTCGCAAAAAATACACAGACACATGCGAAAGTGCATGTGAAAGAGGCTCTGAATCAAGGATATTGTACAAAGTATAAACTGACCAACTGGTTGTAATCTTTTTTTAAACAGGGTCGCTGGTACCAAACGCGGAGGAGGTACATCTCTATCGCAGCGGGTTAAACATCAAATCCCTTACCAAAAAAATGTTAGATCTGTATTTTTGTATTAACCTATGCTATGCTGATGATATGCATTGAAAGTGTATGGAAATTAAGTTGATATAAGATGAAGTAAATGCATGCAAATTTTAAGTGTGGTAAATATCTATAGTAAATGAGTACCTAGGAGTTGTAGGATATGTTTAACCAGTTGGGTTAAGATCTCTGGAGTGGATCCCCAGGGAAAGTTGAGTTACATTGGGTACCCATATAGTTACCAAAAATACATTGTTAGGGCATGGTTGAGTTGTTTATTGAGAATTTTGGGGTTCTTTTTTAGATGTATGGAAAGATTTTCCCAACCTTCAACACCTGTGGAATCCATAATTCTTTCAAGCCTAAAGATGTTTACACATTATTCTTATACTAGTTCTCTTTATTTCCTAACATCATCATTCATGGAGTACCCATCGAGAAAGTATTCTAACTTTGCTCCAGCTGCTCTCTAACCTATGCCTACTCTCACATTAAGGTGCGTAACTAAACCTCACTCACCACCTCACTCTGTTGGACAACTTTTTTTAGTAGACCACTGACATCTACTAATGAATTTGTGGGGTAAAGATGAACTCAATGTTTATTAACATTGACATTTTTTATAATAAACCCCCCTGCCATCCATCCAGAGTAACTTGTATTTAAAGCGAAAATAAATAAGGGACTTTTCTGAACTGCACTTGTTGCCTGTAATAGGTTTGCCAAAGTGGAAAAATGTCATTGAAATAGGCACTGGATGGCAAAAGGAGGAATTGGGCTACACAAGGATTCTAGAAGAGTGCATGTCTTGAGTTACCAGACCTTAAAGGGGCTGCTGGTCAGATGCTCCATAGGGTCCCAAAATCTGATGAGTAAGGGAAGAAGGGTGAATCCTACTGGCCAAGTGTACCAATCCAGTCCCACTATAAAAAGGCTTACAAGTCTGAGATGAAGGCTGCAGATGTTGGATGAGATTTGGGAAGGAATTACCATTTTTTCTGATGTGTGTAAAGACCAGGTGCATGGGGTACCAGGGCCTGAGCCATGTGGAGGCCTGTAGCCAGCCATGCATGCCTGCATGAAATTTATTCCCTGACAGAGGAGCCCTCATTGTATCCTCTATAGTTTCTAAGATCACTCCAATGGAACTGTTCCCACTCCCAAAAAAACAGGCCATTACTACTCTAACTCAATACTGTAAATTTGTGGCCACCCTTATCTGCTTTCAGTAACTGAGACTGAAATTTCTCCACTCTCTGCTGTGATGTCATACTTCATTAATGCGAAAAAAGCATACTAAATCCTGACTAGAGAAGGCAGAAAGAGGGAAGAGGAGTAGGGAGTACATTTATTTGAAAAATGGGTCTGTTTTGAAATGGATACATTATTCACCAAAAATATGAACGGCCTATTTTATACCTTTCCCTTCCTAAAGAAGCACACTAAACACATGCCCCACTCCCCCAGCTTCCAGTAATGGATGGATAGGGAATTTTACTCACTGTGGCAAGGCAGGACAGAGGCATGTCTTACAGTGGGCTAAAACCCAGGCCAAAATCTAAAACGCTAATTCAGGTTAAATCCTCCCCTAGGGGGCATCCTGAATCGGAATTCCCCACAGTCTGAATCCCTTGTCCTGCCACTTTATTCCAGGATCACACTGTAATGTGTTATGGCAAAGAGCAGAATGCTCTGCATTGCTGCTCTCTCTCAGCCATGGGATTCCAGAATAAAACAGTTATATGGAGTTTTCTGCTGTGAGGCATCCCAAATTAGAATTCCCTAAAATGGGGTTTGGTCCACTTTAAGTGATAACATAAAGTCTGTCCTACAGGGACTTAGGGTGCAGGTCTGCAGAGAAGTCTATTCTGCTCTGCAAATGTTAACAATGGCTCTTGAGAACAGTTTCCGAAAGTTGTGAAGGTTTTCTAACAGTGCTGTGTTATATGATTGGTGACTCCATTCCAGTCCTGCCGGACCATGCTCAGGAGATATGTGCTAAAAACAATCATGTTAGCAAAGTCATGTGGCTATGGGAATTCTTTAATTGGGTCCAAACAGAGCTACTTGGCAGTTATTGCAAATCATTGTTGTTTCTAAATTTACTAAAGGTATTAAGCGAAGACCATGACATCTTCTTTTCCTTCCATGCACAAATGTGAAAAATGAACAATTTAAAATGTATGCTCATGATGTAATGAGGTTAAGAAGTTCTATAGACGAAAAATATAGCAGATACATATACACAATTTAAATATGCTGACCATCATTCCTCACTGGGTAGGGCATTTCAACGCCTGATCATTAAAGGAGCACTATCACAAATTAGCCCAATGATATAAAATAACATAAATATGTTAGATGGTGGGAGGAGGAGCCACTTATAAACCTGGCATCAAGAAATATCCAGCCAGGCTTGTTTCTTTATTTTAATGGAAGGAAGAGGGTTCAGGGGTTGGATTTCCTGTCACCCCTTCCTACCAGGAGAACAAAACCACAAGCTTGACAAGAGTTTTATTCATTCCGAGTGTATAAGTGACGACTCCTCTCATTAGTCCATCATGTTGAGACTGGTTTTTAACGTTACACAATGTCGCGATATGGCTGCTTTAATGCCCCAAAGAACCCTCATTTTGTTTTTTACACAACAGCAAAGCGTGACCAGAAATTGATAAACACTAAGCATCAGCATCTGTTAATACCACTCAGCAGCATTTTTTTGCCTCAGCGACACTCGATGTGCGTTGAGACAAACACAAAAAAGAAAAACGGCAGCACTGATGCAGCCACCAGAATGCATTAGATTTCACACTAGCACCACATAGCTTGCAGGCACTCTGGTTGAAGCTGCGCCAGTTTATAGTTGAGCTGTAGGTCAAGATCCCATAAAGACCAATAAGCAGAACTGTATTGAAGTGTTTTATGCTTATACATAATATTACACACATTTATTTGTACAGAATTTGCATTGTGACAGGACCTAGATGTCGGCAAATGTCATTTTATTTTTTTCTGCTAAAATCGTTTTTCAGAGCTTATTTTGCTTACCAATGGGTGATTTGGACAACAGCTAAAACGCATTGTAAAGTTTGTCCCTTTTGTCCCCAGTAGTGACATCTTTTTTTTTTATTTATTTTTTTTTTTTTTTATTTTACTTTCAATAATTTTTATTGAAGTATATAAAAATACAAAGAAAACATTTCCAAAAAAATTACAAATGTACAACGAGGAGATTGAACACTCCGTATATCTGTCGGGAGAACAACTATAATGAGAGCTTATCAAAATATTACAAAACCATTATACTGTTTAAAGTAATGAATACAGCAAAATTGGCATTCAGGAAATGATCTGGCCCACGCAATGAAGCCTGCACCTAGCCTAAAACACATGCAAGTCAGATCACATCCCGAGCGTTTTAACAGGAATAAATCAAAAATATCACCTTCGATCAAAAGAAGAAGTCAATAAAGAGATACAAAGAAAAAAAAAAGGAGGAGGGGGAAAAAAGGGGGATGGGTCATGGATTAGGAAAGGAGGGAAGGGAAACGGGTCTGACATCTGCCGGGACGTTATAAGATATACCAATGTTTAAACACATAGAAGGTTCCAATCAAACGTGTTAGGGAAAACTACCTTGACCCAGGGAGCCCACACCTCTCGGAACTCCTCCAGTTCATCTTCATGGATAGCTGACAATTTCTCCATGGCTAATGTATTATTAACCCTATTTTTAAATTCCCCAAAACTTAGCGAGGAAGTCTTCCATGCCTTAGCAATGACTAACTTGGCACAGGTAAAGACATGGTATAGCAGTTGTCTCTGTCTAGCCGAGAGACCCTCTATAGGTTCATTTAATAGTGCCGCCCAGGGGTCCAGGGTAATATTCGTTCCAAATACCTCACCCAGCAAATCACTAATCTTATTCCAAAAATTTTTAGAAATCCTGCAACTCCACCAAATGTGTTCGTACGATCCCGGCAGGTCACAACCTCGAAAACACTTGCTCTGAGATCCTGCTGCCATATGTGTCAATTGCGTAGGGACTAGGTACCAGCGCAGGGCTACCTTCACATTTACTTCTATTGCCTGTACTGAGGCTCTTTTCCCGAACGATGCTCGCCACATCCTATCCCAGACCTCTGGAGCTCTTTCCCCTCCCAGTTCAAGTTCCCACTTCTTCCTGTATGGTGGAGCCCCCCTGTCTAGATTCAAACAAAGTGAATGATATAAGCTAGCTATAGCACCCTTGCCTCTCGGGTTACGTGTACAACGTAATTCAAAACAAGTAAGGTCGTCCAATTTTGAGGAACTTTTCACTATTGACCTTATGAAATGACGTACTTGGAGATATCCAAAAAAGTCTCTTGGCAAGAGTCCAAATTTATCTTTGAGTTGCTGGAAGGAGGCTGTTTCAGAACCATGGCAGCAGTGGTGCACATATAGGATCCCAGAGTTACGCCACCTACTAAACCTAAGGGGGTCATTGATTCCTGGGGTAAATAACGAGTTTCCCCAAAGAGGCATCAATGGCATATGCGGGGAGGCCAACCCACCCGAGAACTTAATATCATCCCACAACCGGAGAGAGTGGGTCATAATTCGGTTGTTACCCAAGTTTCTGTCCTTTGGTGTAAGCCAAAGAAGGTCACTAATCTGTGAAGACTTGGACAAGGCCGATTCAATACGAACCCATCCCGGTATATCTACGGTGGCGTGATACGAGAGGAGCTGTGCGACTTGTGCAGCCTGATAGTATTTCTCAAGCCTCGGTACCCCCATACCTCCTGCTGACTTAGACCGCATCATAATTCTCCGTGCTATCCTTTGCCGTTTCCCATTCCAGATAAACCTGAGGACTTGTCCTTGTAGCTCTTTTAAGAATTTGGTTGGAAGCCTCACGGGTAGCGTTCTAGCTAGGTACAGAAACTTGGGTAACAAAGACATCCTGACCGCTGCGATTTTTCCAAGCCACGATAGATTATATTCTTGCCATTGTGACAATAAAGTATTAAATTTCCTACGTAGTGGTAGATAATTTGCTGCGTAGAGAGAGTCGTATGTATTAGTCAGGGCTACCCCAAGATATTTTATTGCATTAACTTCCCAAGTAAAGTCGTACACTGCCTGCAATTGGCTCCAAGTTCCCTCTGGGAGATTTACATTTAATGCCTTAGATTTTGAGGTGTTAACCCGAAGACCAGATGCTTCCGCAAATTGGCCTAGAATTTGCAATAGATTCGGTATGGATATAAGGGGGTTTGAAATACTCAGCAAAACGTCATCGGCGAACAAACTAAGTTTATGCTGCTCACCCCCGATTTCTACTCCTAATACATCCGGGGAACTTCTAATTATTTGGGCTAAAGGCTCCATCGCCAGGGCAAACAGTAAGGGAGACAATGGGCATCCTTGTCTCGTTCCTCTGGCCAGTGGGAAGGGCTCCGACTTATAGCCACAGTATTTCACAAAGGCTATCGGTGCATTATAGACAGATTTTAATATATTCAAGAAGTGAGGACCAAAGCCCCACTTTTGTAGCAAGGGAAAGAGATATTCCCAAGATACCGAGTCGAAGGCTTTTTTGATGTCCAACGAGAGCATCATAATGGGCAGATCCCTTTCCCTGGCCACATGAGAGATCTGAAGCATTCTCCTGATATTATCTCCCGCCTGCCGTCCCGGTATAAAGCCTGTCTGGTCGTTATGGATTAAAAGTGGTAAATATCTGGATAGTCTATCTGCAAGTACTTTAGTGAGAATCTTAACGTCTAGGTTGATTAGAGATATTGGTCTAAAATTGGACCAAGTCGTGTGATCTGAGTCTGGCTTCGGTATCATGCTTATCGAAGCAGTGAGTGATTCCGGAGAGAAGGACTCACCGCCACGAACTGCGTTAAAAACCGCCGTCAGCCTCGGTGCTAGTATAGGAGAAAAGCATTTATAATATGCTGCAGGGAAACCATCAGGTCCTGGCCTTTTATTAGATTGTAGCCCAGCAATTAGTTTCTGAACTTCCGCGACATCGAAATCAGTTTCCATAAGGGCTCTCAACACGTCCGGCATCTCGGGCAGAGAGAGTCTGTCAATGAAGGTCGAGATCTCTTCCACTTTCGGCGGGCAAGGGTTAGAGTATAATTTAGATAATTGGTCCCTGAATAGTTCTACTATCTTAACAGGGTTGCTAGTGACAGTCCCTCTATCACTTTTCAGTTTGATAGGGCGGTAAGTCTGGTCAGGGGTTTTCAGTTTTTTCGCCAATAAAGACTCGGGTTTATTGGCTTTGCAGTAGTATTTATGCTTAAGCCACCTTAAAGCATTCTCCGCTTTACCCGCTAAAGCCAAGTTAAGTTCATCCGTCACTCATTTGACGTTTGGCTTTGTCAGTCAGTTCCAAGTATTCCCTTTCTAATTTATCTATGTGGGAGTTCCTTTCTTTTTTTTTCTTCGAAGCTAACTGGATCAACTTTCCTCTTATAGTTGGCTTATGTGCTTCCCAACAGATCGTGGAAGAGACCTCACCCGTATCATTTATCACAAAATATATGCAGTCAGTGCATCAGTGATAGACTGGGCTAGGACCGGGTCTGAGAGGAGAGAAACATTGAGAGACCATACCGAGCCTAGGGGCCTGCTAAGAAGAGAGTGCAATTTAAGTAACTGTCCGTCATGATCAGACCAAGGTATCGGAATAATGTCTATGCCCTTCATTAACGTCAAGGTAGGCAAGGGCAAAAGGAAGTGGTCAATTCTCGTATACACTGAGTGGGGGTGGGAGTAGTGCGTGAAGTTCTGGGTTCCAGGGTGAGCTTCCCTCCAGCAGTCAACCACTGAATAAGATTCCAGCAATTTCCTGAAAGTTTTTGAAGTTGTAATTAATTGGGCACCTGCCAGAGAGCCCTTCGCGGATTGTCTATCCAGAAGGGGGTTTAGCACTAAATTTGAGTCCCCGCATATTATCGTTGTCCCTTTGGCTACAGACATTACTTCTTTTAGGAAGCTGGATAAGAAAGGTAGCTGATTAGCATTGGGGGCATAATAAGTTGCAAATGTCACCTCGACGTCATACATTTCCCCTATGTCTGAAATTTCTCTAGAACAGTGGAATTGGGAGCCCCTTCTAAATCCAATAAGGACCCCTTTTTGTTTAGTATCGGCACAGGACATAAACATTTGTGGATATTTAGCATTAAGAAATTTAGGCCTGGAGGAGCCCGAGAAGTGTGTCTCCTGGAGGCATAAGACATCCGGATGTAAAGTGTTAATCTTGCGGAAAGCCATGCTTCTTTTGTTTGGGGAGTTGAACCCCTGCACGTTCAACGAGAATATTGTGGCCATGGTAGCCTCCTATAGAGTGTATCGTGGCACTAAGGTCAGATGGGATGAGGGGGAAGGGTAAGAGGGGGAGGGAAAAGCAGAAATGGAAAAGAGAGAGGAGATCCTCGTTCAAACCTGTATGATAGGAAAATCAAAACAGTAACGGAAAAAAAAAAAAAAGATATAACCAGATTCCAAGAAGTTAAATAAATTCGTCTACTCGTGTCTACCCGGGAGAGCGGTATATTATCAGGAGTCTCACCCAACCAATAAGAATGGGCTCAGGCGGGTAGCGCCACACGTAGGCGCGAGCAGATAATAAGTGCGCTACCGGACCTTTAATAATACCAGGCTAGGTATGCACTAGGCCTAAATTCAATTAAAAAAAAAAGGTTTTATGCTAGAACAGTATTTTCAACTACTTGACTAGAAGATATTAGCCTCTAAAGGAAAAAAAACCAAGAGGTACTTGACCCCTGATTTAACGGGAGTGCATCATGTATGTGCCACCGAGCACATGGGGTTTTATATATATAGAAATCACATTATTATGGCAGGTTACGCTTTTAGTATATCATCAATTACGGCCGAGAGGCCTATGTAGACTTATACCTTAGGGGAGAGAAAAAATGGGAAAAAACGACAAGGAGGTGTCCCAAAAATTATGCTGAAATCTTAGAACATTAGTAAACAGTATACAAACTAAATATCATATATGGAAATTAGCAGTACCAGGGACAATTAAATTGAATCATAGCAAATGTGGTCTCAACGCTACAGGAACAAGGGGCATATGTGAGCTTATATCTTAGGGGCGAGAAAAAATGGGAAAAAGCGTACAGAGAGGCGTCCCATAAAATTGTGCTGAAATCTAAGAGTGTTAGTAGACAGTAAGCAAACTACATATCATATATAAGAATTCACCATGTCAGGGACAGCTAAATTGACTCATAGCAAATGTGGCCACATCACTACAAGCATATATATATTAACTGGCTTGTGGGTCGCTTCCGGTGTAGAAATAGAGCGGGAACAAAAGCCTCAGGCATCTTCGTATGTTAGGCGAGTCCCTCGCCCATTTGAGGATGTCCAGCGCTTCTGCCTCTTCCCGGCGTGCTGAGATCTGGGGGATTCGTCCACAGATCTAGATGATTTGGGTCCTGGGACTTTAGATAATTGCATAACCGTGACGTGTTGCTGTAGCTCGTCTAAAGATGTTGCCGAGTAAGAGTTGCCTTTAAACATAAAGGATACGTGAAAAGGGAAACCCCATTTGTATTTGATGCCATGGTCACGCAAGATGAGTAGTAATGGTCTAAGTTCCTTCCTTCTGGCCATTGTGGCGGCTGAGAGGTCGGAAAAGACTTGGAAGGTGCATCCCTGGTGGGTAAGGTTAGTTGCTTCCCGCGCCGCTTTCTGGATTAACTCCTTACTTGCATAATAGTGGAACTTAGCGATGATATCGCGTGGGGGTTCCTCCGGCGGTCGTCTTGGGCCTAGAGCTCTATGAACCGGGTCGAGCTCCAGCCGTTCAACTGGCAGGTCTGGCGCTAATCCCTGGCATAGTCCTATTACTACAGCTTTTGCGTCTTCCATATGCTCCGGGAAGCCCCGGAAGCGTAAATTCGCTCTGCGGTCTCTATTTTCAAAGTCCTCCATCTTGGCGTTCAGTATGTAGTTATCTTTCTTTAGCTGTGTGATCTCTGCTTCTAGAGCCCCCTGAGCAGTGGTGATGTCGTTTATTTTCTTATCAAGAGTGATTAGACCACATGAAACTTTATCAATCTCCTTTGTAAGGTGTTCCATTATAAGCCGTGTGTTTGAGGCTAAGGCTGTTTGTAGCAGGTTATCTATTTTGGTGAGTAGATCATTAACCACTTTATCCCTGCCTGCCAAGGAAGTATCTTCAGATTCACTGGCTAGGAAGGAGGCCTCGCTGCCTTCCACTTCCTCCATCTCTGCTATAGATAAACCCCCTGTTGTCTCCCTGGCTGATGTCATAATGGCAGTTCTTTCTTTGCAGGCTCAGCTGGGACCTTATCACAATGGCAATGTCCCTGTCAGCTCATGTTGGTCTCCTAGCTACAGCTCCTCCCTCTAGCTGGGGTGTCTTTTGAACACTACAGTGGCGTCTGTCACACTGGAGCAGACTGCTGGCTGGGGCTGGCTCACTAACCTCCTTCCTGCGGTCGCCGTTCTCGCCACCTCCGATCCCTCAGATCGCTCCTTGCTGCACAGGGTGTCACACTATGGGGCTGTCCTGCGGCCCTGTCTACCTGCAGCTCGCACGTCAGAGCGCAGGCTTCCAGCCGCCGTTCCCGCCCTCCTCGCCGCTCAGTGAGAGAGGCCTATCTGCAGGCCTGGCCGCAACCTCCTCCTCTGGCGCTGATAGAATCGGCTGTTGGGTCCAACAGGCGATGACATGGGCCTAACTATACCTATTGCGAAATTAGTTAACATCGGGCGATGTTCCTCTAGCACCATTCTAGTCAAAATAGCCAAAGAAGAAGGAGATTTTGGTGCTCCAAAACTGCAACTATAGCCATCAGAAAGATGCTACTTAAAAGGTGGTCTGTTATGTACAATGCAATCCTATACACAGTAACCACAACCCTGACACTAATCACCCTTAACCCTTCTATTGCCTCTCCAACCGTTAAACGCCAGCCACGTTTGGTTTGCCCCCTGCTAGCGCCTGCAAAATTAAAAAAAAAACACTTGCCTGACCCCTCATTCGAACCGGCCGGGTCTCCTCTTCACCCTGGGGGGCTCTGATCCCCTGTCGGTGCTCCTCCGGAGGAAGGGGAGAGCCCGGAATAGCCCCCCCCCCCCCCCGTTTTTGCGGCCGCTGGCTTTTCCTGTAAAAGTAAAAAAAAAAAAATGACATTTACTCACCTCCATGTGCGCTCGATCTCGCCGGCCCTCCTCTTCACCTGGGGGGCCTCCGATCCCCCCCCCCCCAGGGCTCTCTATCTTCAGGAGAGAGACTGTCAGGTTCTTCCACCGACGGGCGCCACCATCTTGCCGCGAAGCCTTTTGGGGGTGGGGCTTATGACGTCACTCGGCCGGCATCATGACAGCTCCAGGCCTCTCAGCTGTCAGATGCCGGTGATTGGAGGTGAGAGAAGGAGGGGACAGGAGATCCTCTGATCTCCTGCCTCCCCTCCTCCTCTGGCTGCCGATCACCGGCATCTGTCATCAGATCAGCGAGGGACAGAGAAGCTGACGATCGAAGGTGAGTAAAGAAAAAACATTTTTTTTTTTAAATAAAATAATTTGACTCTGTGTTTGTTTGTTTATTTTACTGTTAACCCTTTGTGACCTGGTAAGGGGTCCATGAGACCCCTGTACCAGTTCACAAGGCTGGGGGCTGGCAAGTCACCTGCAACTAGCGGGTGACTTGCCATTAACCCCCGCACCCCCAATTACCTGCCTCCCCAAAGCCCGGGGGGGGAGAAGAAGAGCCCGGGCCCACATAGGCTATGTGGGCTTGTAGGCTGCAGGGTGGGGGGGCCACCAGAGCTGGCCCCTCCACTCTGTTCCTACAAGCCCCCATAGCTGGTCTTGGGCTGGTTATGACGGGTAGGGGGGACCCTACGTAATTTTTTTTTGAATTTTAAGGGTTAGGGTTAGCCTAACCCTAACCCTTAAAATTCCCCCCCAAAAATATAGCCCCCCCCCCCCCCCCCCTGGGAGGAGGGACCCTTGCTTTTTCAAATTTTCTGTTTTTTTCTTGTTTGTATAAAGTTTTTTTTTAGGAAAATGTGGTTTTGATTCTGCTTTTTTAGGGAAACCCTGTGCAACCAAAGAATACATTGAGGGATTACTTCCAGAAAACTGCACCCATGTCAACAAGCCTGGTACGCCTATAAAGCCTGAGGTGTATACTTCCAGAGAAGTTTTTTTTTTTGCACATATTTAATCCAAAAATATTGAGAATATACCTAAAAAATGACAAACAAGACATTTCATGTTAAAGCCCAGACTCTGCTGAAAAAAACAATATATCACTTTGCTGGGAAATCCCTGGAAATCCCTTCAAAAATCACAGTTGAACATGGGGAGCGCAAAATAGTGCAAAATGGTCTAGCAACAAAGGGTGACAAAATCTCCAGGTAGGCTGGCAGTTAAAGGGTTAAATAACAATACACACACCCAACTGCAGACTGTAATGTACAAACACAGCAGAGCACACTATATATATATATATATATATATATATATATATATATATATATATATATATATAGCTTCTGTACTAAAAAGAACAGAGCAACAGGCAAATATCATACCTACCAACTTTTCAAGGTGGGAAAGAGGGACATTTGTTAAATTAGACCACAGTTAAAACAATATAAACACTTTAAATATGCAAATTAATAATTTATTGATGCAGATCTGCATGTTACATCTCAAAATGGGACAACTGAGAACAACAAAGGAATGAGGGGGATGGACTAAAAAGAGGAACAGTCCCTACAAATCAGAGACACTTGGGAGGTACAGAATGAAGCCAAAGGATCATCTGGGAATGGACTTCTTGTCTGCAGAGCCTATTTAAACATTAGTAATTAGCCTCAGGTGAAGCCATTAACCCCACAGGTAGAAGCCAGCAGAGCCACCTTCTGGTGAGGCTCAATGGACTGTCTAAAGATACAGGTGCGACAGTGCCACCAGTAGGTGGACAATGGGTACTGTAGAAGGGAACCCAGCCTTGTCCCAAAACCTTGGAATTAATAAGAACATCTACCAGTTCTTTTTTTACCTAACTGATTTTTTCCTAACCATTGAATCACATATATCATTAAACCTTTAGTTGCAGTGGCATGATGCCCACTGAAATTGGTTGAAAGAAATGTGCATTATCCTTTTTAGGCAAACTGTATTTCAACTGTATTTTAAACCATATTTCAGTTCAAGCTTTCAAAATGTCTAAAAGTGATCTAATAGTAGAAATTGACTGCTGGGTTGCTTTATTTGCATCGTGGGATTATCCCGGTTCGAGATGCCCCCCACATATACTGTTTCCCCCAAGCTGGATATCAGTGTTTCAAATTTAGAACTTCTTATTTCATTGCATCACCCAGCTCCATGTGACTGCCACAAGCCAATCAAGTTTGGTGACCTCTGGTCATAATGTGGGGGTCGGCTCCTAGCTGCCCTAGGGAAGAGGTTCTGGAGTATGGTGATATCGGGTTTACAGGTGGGGCCGTGCACCAATCAGTATGTCCCAGAAAATGTGAACCAACAGTTCATTTAAGCAATTTAATATTTTATTTATTACAGAAATACAGTCTAACTTTTTGTTTGGTCACTGGACAGACAATGCAAGTTGGTGAACAATAATGCCTCTGTGGCCTCTTTTGAGCCTACAAAAAAGTAGATCACCTAAATGTTTATTTTCCATTAAAATGTGAAGCTCTGAAGAATAATGAGAAAAGGCCCTGTTTGAAGTTAATGCATCCAGTTGAGGAGAAGCATGAGTAGGCCTAGAGGCCTAAGTAACTTACATTTATATACTATTTTCTCTTGTTGTTTTTTTAAATCAGCCGATTTATGCTAAGGAAAACCTGTTTAGTAAATGTTGTGAAGAAAATAAACTTAAGCTACCCCACTCATATTTTCCATTCTTATATCTCTTTTCATTATGAGAACTCTCATCTCAGACCCTTTAAACACCAACCACATAAAATCTATGGGCTGCTTCTCTGACCATTAACTGCTAGCCCCTAGATTCTATATGACTGCATTTTCCAAATTAAAAAAAGCTAACGTCCATCCAGGATCCACTGCCGGGGTCTCCTCATCCCCCAGCGGGCCTCCTATACTTGGCCTGGGGTATTCAGCAAGACAGAGAACACACTTCTCTGCCCTGCATGTGGCTTTTGTCATCTCGCTCACTGCCACACCGCCAACATTTCAAAATTCTATTTTTTTTTTTCACATATTACACCCAAATCACTGAAAAAATTACAAACAAGACATTTCATGCTAAAGCCCAAACTCTGCTGCAATAACAAATTTTCTGGAAAATACAAAAAATTCCATACAAAAATCACAGTAAAACACGTATAACGTAAAATGCTGAAAATAGTCTAGCAACAGAAGGTGACAAAACCTCTAGGTAGGCTGGCACTGAAAGTGTTAATCTAGTCCACCTCATTTGCACCATTTCTTTCAGGGCAAAATCCAAATTCAAGTCTGAAACTCAATATAATGCCTTAACAAAATATATTTTTTAATACACCCCATGATTTTAATTGCTTTAGAAACTGTTGCTTGGTAGAAGGTTCTGCTGCTTAACTTACCATTGTTCCAGCTCTGTTGTCCCCAACTGAGCCCCATAACCATATGTTGTAGGTTAAAGGCTAAGGTATAGCATTCTACTATAGGTTCACCACCTAAAATGTATTATCACAGAATTTAATATAGCAGGTACCTTAATTAAAAAGGAAGTTAGAGTCATTTAGCTTTTCAATTTAGCTTTGTAACAAGTTATTCAATTACATTTTTAAATTAATAGCAAATCTCAAGTGTTATCATCACTGCATCATTTACTTACCAGTAGTAAAAAATAACTGACATGTAAGGAATATAATCATTAACATCTATTACATTATATCTGTTTTGAATCATGGTCATTTAACTTATTTTAAAAAAAAAAAATATTTCCTGAGATATACATTTCTAGCAGCAAGATCTTAGTTTTATTAATTTTGCACATTTTAACACTTGCAAATACTGATATATCGCTACATTACTTTTTATTCCATTTACCACCAAATTAACAAAAAATATTAATAAGGCCAGCTGCTAGACTGCCCTGGGGCATCCTACACCAGATGCCCTACAGTGTGAAACCCTTGGGCAGCCAGAAATTCTTACATGATCCCCGCCGCCAACCGCATCCCCGGCATCTCTGCAGCTGTGCGTGTCCCCCACACCCAGCCATTCAGGCTATATGATTAATGACGATGCTAAAACCTCTCCTTGCCAAACATATACATATATTTTGCATGAACAAAGGCTGAATAGGCACCTAGTACAATATTTAGTGGTCGGTGTTTTTTCCATATATATATATATATATATATATATATATACATATATATGTAATTTCCATCCAAAGCAAATATGGGCATAGTCTAAAAACATAATTTATTGTATTGTGTTGCTTGACCTCCTCTCTAGAGATGAGCGAACTTTTGAAAAATTCGATTCGGCCGATTTGCCGAATTTTCCGGGAAAAATCGATTCGGTCCGAACTTATTCGTGAAAAATCGCTATTAAAAACAGCTATTTCTGGGCTTCCGAGAGCCTCCATAGGGTTGCAGAATGTTTTGCTTGGCTGTAACATGCATAAGATGCATGCTGGGTTAGTGAAATACTATTGTAAAGAAGTATGACATGCAGAACAGAGGCGTCGCTATTAGATTCGCTGCCGCAGAGCGGAACAATTACAGAGCCTTGAGGTGGCATCAGCATGATGAGCCCATATATTGCCTGAAAGACACACTCTGGACTTGGCAGCAGCACAGGGAGCCCAAAAATTGCCTGAAAGACACACCCAGGAGTTGGCAGTAGCATTAGGAGCCCAGGAGTTGGCAGAAGCATTAGGAGCCCATATATTGCCTGAAAAACACATTGGAGTTGGCAGCAGCATAGGGAGCCCATATATTGCCTGAAAGACACACTCTGGACTTGGCAGCAGCATTAGGAGCCCATATATTGCCTGACAAACACATTGGAGCTGGCATCAGCATTAGGAGCCCATATCTTGCCTGAAAGACACATCCAGGAGTTGGCAGCAGCATTAGGAGCCCATATATTGCCTGAAAAACACATTGGAGTTGGCATCAGCATTAGGAGCCCATATATTGCCTGAAAGACACACCCATGAGTTGGCAGCAGCATAGGGAGCCCATATATTGCCTGAAAAACACATTGGAGTTGGCAGCAGCATTAGGAGCCCATATATTGCCTGAAAAACACACCTGTCTCCATCTCCACTGCATACTGCCACGGTGTATCTGGGTTATCTGTCTCGCCTTCCTCACAACCCTCTAGCTCCACTGGCTGCTCCTGCTCCTCCTCTCCTGTCAGATGACTAGATAAACCGCCCATTTCGCCAAAACTAAACTGTGCTTCACTGTGCTGCTCCTCCTCCTCAGCTCCCACGGGGTTTATGTGGCTGTGAAATGTATGCGCCATGTCTCCAGTGCCCTGACCAGCCATGGTTTGCAACATGTGTTGTAATACATGAAGCAGCGGAATCACATCGTTCATGCCGTAATCCTGGCGACTGACAAATAAAGTGGCTTCCTCAAAGGGCCTGAGCAAATGGCAGGTGTCACATATGAGCTGCCCCTGTTACACAGGGGAGTCCCCCTATCTGCTTGGATCATCAAGAAATCAGTGATGGCTTTTCTCTGTTCGTATAGTCGATCTAACATATGTAGGGTGGAATTCCAATGGGTGGGAACATCGCAAATCAGACTATGTTGGGCGATACCGTTCTGACGCTGTAGCTCAAGAAGGGTATTCTTGGCGGTGTAGGAGTGGCTGAAGTGCATACAAAGTTTCCTTCCCGTTGTTAGGATGTCTTGCAGATTGGGGGAAGACCATACAGGGCGCATGGTTCAGGCTTCCTTGTCGCAGCGCAGACAAGATGTTACTCCCATTGTCAGTCACCATGGTTCCCATTTCCAATTTTCGCGGAGTAAGCCATGTTTTGATTTCTTGATGAATGAATTTCTCCTCCCATGCGTGACTCCATTCGCCAAGGCAAACCATTTGAAGCCCTGCACACATGGTAGGCTGAAGGGGCATTGAGAGTTGACCGTACAGTGGAGGCTGAGGAGACGGTGGAGGATGAGGAGGTGGAGTTGCACACTATGACAGGCAAAACGGCCTGGGAGCGTGAAGGCCGAAGTGATGTGACCTGTCCAAGTTGCTGTAAAGTTGCTGTCCTTGCTGTAAAGGACATTTATTGTCCCTGACCGTAGTTTCAGCTCCAGATGTTGGCGCTGCCGTGCACTTTGGTGCACACCGCTCAAGGACTGGCCCACCTTCGCTCAACAAATTTGTGCAGGGCTGGTACTGCCTTCTTTTCAAAGAAATGACGGCTTGGGACTCTCCACCTCAGCTCGGCACTATCCATCAGCTCTCTGAAAGGTGCAGAGTCCACCACCGTAAAAGGGAGGGACTGCAGCACCAGCAACTTGGACAGGAGCACATTTAGCTTCTGCGCAGTAGGATGAGTGGGTGCATCCTGTTGTTTCTTGGACATGGCTTCGCTGATGGATTGCTGGTGGGATGAGTGACTTTTAGTAGGAGGAGCAGGAGCATCTGGAGCAGCAGAGGATGGGTATGACGCACAGCTACCTTCGGCTGAGGTGCTGAAGCCTTGGCTGGGTTAAATTGGAAGCAGCATGGCACTGGCTGATGCAGCAGGCTGGACCCCCACTTCGGAGCCTCAGTTCTCCTAGGCCGCTTTATGGTGACACTGAATGTGTTGCCGCAGGGCCGTAGTACCAACATTGGGGCCCTGGCCATGCTTGACCTTCTGTCTACACATCTTGCATGTGGCCAGGTTACCCTCCTGCAGATGCTTGATGAAAAAGTGCCACGCTGCTGAGTAGCTAATTTTCCCTCCAACAGCACTAATTCACTGCTACTGCTGCCAACTCCGGGAACCCCTGCTCCACTACCTCCTGGGAAGGCAGCCTGCCGCACAGCAGGTGGTCTACCCCGGCCCCGTGTGGCTCCAGACATCCCAATTCCGCCACCATGCTGACTGTCAGCCCTACTGCCACCTTGCCATCAGCTTCTGACTGGGGCAACCTGGGACCCTCTTCTCCTGATGATGAGGAAGCCCCTTCTGCACTGGGCTCCCAAGTGCGATCAGCTTCATCATCATCATCATTGAGTTGTGTCTGCACATCACTGATGTCCTCCTCGGTTTCCACAAGAGCGTGTGCTGCAGGAGACTGAACGCTCGCCCCACCACCTCCCACGCCACTCTCCTCCTCAGTGTTTGTCTGCCTAGCGGAAGAAGCGGTGGATGTCTCCTCCATTTCTTGGCTGGGCAGTAGCTGCTGACTGTCCTCTAACACATCGTCCTCACTGAATAGTGTAGCTGAACCCAAAGCATAAGATATGTCAGCTGGAGGGGGGGCAAAGGACAGAGGCAATGGAAGGACAAGGGCTGCTCCCGGGCCATGGCAACTCAGGGTTGTGTCCGAGGAACCTACGGACTGTTGACTGGGGGTGTCAGATGTCACTTGTGATGAGGTCGATGACCGCGTTAACCAATTAATGACGGCATATGCGTTGCTGGTTGAGACACGATCGCTAGCAGATACCGGGAGATCAGGCCTCTCACCGCCACCCCTGCTGCAACTCGCCCCTAGTCTGCTGCGACCTCTGCCTGATGAATCCAGGCCTCTCCTTGGTGCACATCCTGGCACATCTCTGTCTGAAATTTTTACTGCGTTTAGTAGGGGAAAACAATACACTACACTACACCTAGAACATTATTTTTGTAACAGCGGGTGTGTAGAAAAGTTAGATCAAAATAGGCAGACACTGTAGCTAAAAGCTAATGCAAAAAGACACTGTCAGATGGTCTTACACAGGATGCCCCTGGTCAGAGTTAAATGCACCACAGGCAGTTTTAAAACGTGTTTTCTGTTCAAAATGTAAAAAAGGTAAAGATGCAGGTACTATTTAAAGCTAAGTGCTAGTATTCGGGATGCCCCCTAGGTGAAAGGCAATGGGTGCTTTAAACTTTAAAGCCAGAATTTTTATACAAAAGGCAAAAGGTTAGTAGGCAGGTACTCTTAAAAGGTAAGTGGTAGCCCTGACAATGGCCCCCAGTGAAAGGCAATGGGTGCTTTAAACTTGTAAACCAGACTTTTTTATACAAAAGGCAAAAGGTTAGTAGGCAAGTACTCTTAAAAGATAAGTGGTAGGACTGACAATGGCCCCCGGTGAAAGGCAATGGGTGCTTTAAACTTGTAAACCAGACTTTTTATACAAAAGGTAAAAGGTTAGTAGGCAGGTACTCTGAAAAGATAAGTGCTAGCACTGACAATGGCCCCCGGTGAAAGGCAATGGGTAATTTAAACTTGTAAACCAGACTTTTTTTATACAAAAGGCAAAAGGTTAGTAGGCAGGTACTCTTAAAAGATAAGTGGTAGCACTGACAATGGCCCCCGGTGAAAGGCAATGGGTGCTTTAAACTTGTAAACCAGACTTTTATATACAAAAGGCAACAGGATAGTAGGCAGGTACTCTTAAAAGATAAGTGGTAGCACTGACAATGGCCCCCTGTAAAAGGCAATGGGTGCTTTAACCCTTTAAGTGCCAGCCTACCTGGAGTTTTTGTCACACTCTGTTGCCAGACCATTTTGCACTATTTTGCGCTCCCCATGTTCAAATGTGATTTTTGAAGGGATTTCCCAGGAAAATGATATATTGTTTTTTTCAGCAGAGTCTGGGCTTTAACATAAAATGTCTTGTTTGTCATTTTTTAGGTGTATTCTCAATATTTTTGGGTGAAATATGTGCAAAAAAAAAAAATAAATTTTTTTTTACATATTGTAGTTTTTTTTGTAATAAAAAATGTAAGTTTGTCAATGAAATCTTATGCGTGTGAAATCCCAATTTCTCCCGGTTACAGCGGTACCACATATGTATTGGTAGACACCTTTTCCTGCCCAGGAGACTCCCCCAAACTGAAACAGCGCTTTAGGGGATTTTCAGATAAAATACAACTATGCTACGCAATATGCGCACCTTGCAGTTTTTCCAGAAAAACAACCCTTTACATTTGAAATACCCCCAACAAACTATATATTCTCTGGAAGTACACACCTCAGGCTTTCTAGGCATACCAGGCTTGTTGATGTGGCCATAGTTTTCTGGAAGTAATCCCTCAATGTATTCTTTGGTTGCAAAGAGTTTCCCTAAAAAAAGGATAAAAAAGCAGAATCAAAGCCACATTTTCCTAAAAAAAAACTATATACAAACAAGAAAAAACAAGTTTAATCTGAAAACGCAACATCCCCCGAACAGAACAATACCCAACATGCATAGCTACTGTCAAGGGAAGAGTTGCCAAACACCCCAAAGTAAAGCATGTGCGTAACGGTAATTTTACTTGAAAATTTCAGCTCTGCAGACAAAGTGCGCACCTTGCGATTTTTCAACCAAAACAACCCTTGACATTTGGAATATCCCCCATAAACCATATATTCCCTGAAAGTACACACGTTAAGCTTTCTAAGGGTACCCAGCTTGTTCTAGTGGGCTCATCTTTCTGGAATTATCACCTCAAAGAATTCTTTGTTTGCGCAGGGTTTCCCTAAAAAATTTATAAAAAAGCTGAATAAAAAACACCTTTTCCTAAAATATAAATATGCAAACCAGAAAAAACAAGCTAAGTCTGAAAGCGCAAGGTCCCCCGAACAGAACAATACCCAACAGGTACTATTAACCCTTTTAATTGCCAGCCTACTTGAGATTTTGTCACCCTCTGTTGACAGGCCATTTTTCCCGTCATGCGTCATGTTTTGCGCCATGTTTTGCGCCATTTTTGCTGGAACTTTCAGGAAAATTATATATATATATATATATTTGCAGCAGAGTTTAGGCTTTAACATGAAATGTCTTGTTTGTAATTTTTTTTTTTTTTACAATATTATTAAGTAAAAAAAATAAATAAATAAATAAAAATTTTTTTTAGAAAATTGACTCCTTTATTTTAAATAAAAAATGTATTTTATTAAGGAAAATCATATTGCATGTGAAAGCCCCATTTCTACCGATTAGAAAGGTACCACATATTTATCGGTAGCCCCCTGTTCCTGCCCAGGAGACCCCTCTAACTGAAACAAGTATTTTATAACATTTACAAATAAAATACAAATACCATCCAAACTACAAAGGGTTAAATCGAGAAATAAAATGACATAGGGTCCCCCCTCCCAGGGGAGGGGGACGCCATTTTTTTTTTATTTTTAAGGGTTAAAAACCCTTAAAAATAAAAAAAAAATTGACGTGGGGTCCCCCTTACCCAAAGTAACCAGCCCGGGACCAGCTATGGGGGCTTGTAGGCACAGAGTGGGGGGGCCAGCTTTTGTGGCCCCCCCACCCTGCAGCCTACGAGCCCACATAGCCTATGTGGGGCCGGGCTCTTCTGCCCCCCCCGGCCTTTGGGGAGGCAGGTAATGGGGGTGCCGGGGGTTAATGGCAAGCCACCCGCTAGCGCAGGTGACATCCCCCCAGCCTTGTGAACTGGTATAGGGGTCATGGACCCCTTACCAGTTCACAAGGGGTTAAAAGTAAAAAATGACACAGACATATAAGAAAAAAAATCTTTATTATTTTATTTTACACTGTACTCACCTCCGATCCGACGTCCCTCGCCGCTGTCCCGAGCCGATCATCTCAGTGACAGATGCCGGTGGTGATCGGCGCAGGGCGGGTGACAGGCGAGGGGGCTCCTATCAGAGCCTCCTCACCTGACACCCGCCCTGCTCCGATCACCACCGGCATCTGACAGATGCCGGAGCTCGGAGGGGGTATAGGAGGAGCGGGATGACGTCATCCCTCTCCTCCCACAATGGGCGGGGCTAGGAGCGGCGGCCATCGCCGCCATTACTAGAGGTGAGGACCCGGAAGAGGGTCCTCACCTGAAGACTGCGCAGCCCAGGGGGGGGGGGATCGGACCCCCCCTGGTAAAAAAGGAGACCCGACAGAAGGCTCGGGCGCGGAGGTGGGTAAATGACAGTTTGTTTTTTTTGTTTTTTTTACAGCGCCGATGGCAGCGCTGGAAACGGGGGGGGGGGGCGGCTGGTTTCGGGCCCCCTCCTGAAGACGGAGGACGACGGGGGGGCGATCGGATGCCCCCCGCAGGAAGAGGGGACCCCAAGCTTCACGGGGATACCGGAGGTAAGTGTTTTTTTTTTTCTATTTTTTAAATGTTTGGGGGAAATGCCAGGCACGTAGTTTCTACGTGCTAGGCACTTAAGGGTAGGAGAAGCAACCACGTAGAAACTACGTGCTTGGCATTTAAAGGGTTAAACTTTCAACCAGGCTTTTTTATACAAAAGGCAAAAGATTAGAAGGCAGGTACTCTTAAAAGACACATGATAGTATTTGGGATACCCCCCCCCCCCCCCCCGGCGAAAGGCAAAGTTTGCTTAAAAAGTGACTTTGATTACAAAATCCAACCAGTTAGTAGACAGCTACTCTTGAAATATTTATGCTAGTGTTTGGGATGCCCCCTCTTCACATACAGAGGTTGGCTCCTTTGATAATCGAAAAGTGGCGTTGATTACAAAATCCAACCAGTTAGTAGACAGGTACTCTTGAACTATTTATGCTAGTGTTTGGGATGCCCCCTCTTTAAATACAGAGATTGCCTCCTTTGATAGTGGAAAAGTGACGTTGATTACAAAATGCAGCCAGTAAATAGACAAGTAGTCTTGAAATATTTATGCTAGTGTTTGGGATGCCCCCTCCTCACATACAGAGGTTGGCTCCTTTGATAGTGGAAAGTGACGTTGATTGCAAAATGCAACCGGATAATAGACAGGTACTCTTGAAATATTTATGCTAGTGTTTGGGATGCCCCCTCCTCACATACAGAGGTTGGCTCTTTTGAGCCTCTTGAAATATTCATGCTAGTGTTTGGGATGCCCCCTCCTCATATACAGAGGTTGGCTCCTTTGAAAGTGACGTTGATTACAAAATGCAACTAGTTAATAGACAGACAGTCTTGAAGTATTTATGCTAGTGTTTGGGATGATCCCTCTTCAAATACAGAGGTTGGCTCATTTGATAGTGGAAAAGTGACATTGAATACAAAATGCAACCAGTTAATAGACAGGTAGTCTTGAAATATTTATGCTAGTGTTTGGGATGCCCCCTCCTCACATACAGAGGTTGGCTCCTTTGATAGTGGAAAAGTGCCGTTGATTACAAAATACCACCAGTGAATAGACAGGTAGTCTTGAAATATTTATGCTAGTTTTTGGGATGCCCCCTCCTCACATACAGAGGTTGGCTCCTTTGATAGTGGAAAAGTGACGTTGATTACAAAATGCAACCAGTTAATAGTCAGGTAGTCTTGAGATATTTATGCTAGTGTTTGGGATGCCCCCTCCTCACATACAGAGGTTGGCTCATTTGATAGTGGAAAAGTGATGTTGATTACAAAATGCAACCAGTTAATAGACAGGTAGTCTTGAAATATTTATGCTAGTGTTTGGGATGCCCCCTCCTCACATACAGAGGTTGGCTCTTTTGATAGTGGAAAAGTGACGTTGATTACAAAATGCAACCAGATAATAGACAGGTAGTCTTGAAATATTTATGCTAGTGTTTGTGATGCCCCCTCCTCACATACAGAGGTTGGCTCCTTTGATTGTGGAAAAGTGATGTGGATTATTAAATGCAACCAGTTAGTAGACAGGTACTCTTGAAATATTTATGCTAGTGTTTGGGATGCTCCCTTCTCACATACAGAGGTTGGCTCTTTTGAGCCTCTTGAAATATTCATGCTAGTGTTTGGGATGCCCCCTCCTCATATACAGAGGTTGGCTCCTTTGAAAGTGACGTTGATTACAAAATGCAACTAGTTAATAGACAGACAGTCTTGAAGTATTTATGCTAGTGTTTGGGATGCTCCCTCTTCAATTACAGAGGTTGGCTCATTTGATAGTGGAAAAGTGACATTCAATACAAAATGCAACCAGTGAATAGACAGGTAGTCTTGAAATATTTATGCTAGTTTTTGGGATGCCCCCTCCTCACATACAGAGGTTGGCTCCTTTGATAGTGGAAAAGTGACGTTGATTACAAAATGCAACCAGTTAATAGACAGGTAGTCTTCAAATATTTATGCTAGTGTTTGGGATGCCCCCTCCTCACATACAGAGGTTGGCTCTTTTGATAGTGGAAAAGTGACGTTGATTACAAAATGCAACCAGTGAATAGACAGGTAGTCTTGAAATATTTATGCGAATGTTTCCTCACAACCCTCTAGCTCCACTGGCTGCTCCTGCTCCTCCTCTCCTGTCAGATGACTAGATAAACCGCCCATTTTGCCAAAACTAAACTGTGCTTCACTGTGCTGCTCCTCCTCCTCAGCTCCCACGGGGTTTATGTGGCTGTGAAATGTATGCGCCATGTCTCCAGTGCCCTGACCAGCCATGGTTTCCAACATGTGTTGTAATACATGAAGCAGCGAAATCACATCGTTCATGCCGTAATCCTGGCGACTGACAAATAAAGTGGCTTCCTCAAAGGGCCTGAGCAAATGGCAGGTGTCACATATGAGCTGCCACTGTTACACAGGGGAGTCCCCCTATCTGCTCGGATCATCAAGAAATCAGTGATGGCTTTTCTCTGTTCGTATAGTCGATCTAACATATGTAGGGTGGAATTCCAATGGGTGGGAACATCGCAAATCAGACTATGTTGGGGGATACCGTTCTGACGCTGTAGCTCAAGAAGGGTATTCTTGGCGGTGTAGGAGTGGCTGAAGTGCATACAAAGTTTCCTTCCCGTTGTTAGGATGTCTTGCAGATTGGGGGAAGACCATACAGGGCGCATGGTTCAGGCTTCCTTGTCGCAGCGCAGACAAGATGTTACTCCCATTGTCAGTCGCCATGGTTCCCATTTCCAATTTTCGCGGAGTAAGCCATGTTTTGATTTCTTGATGAATGAATTTCAGGAGCTCCTCCCCTGCGTGACTCCATTCGCCAAGGCAAACCATTTGAAGCACAGCGTGACACCGCTGTGCCCTGCACACATGGTAGGCTGAAGGGGCATTGAGAGTTGACCGTACAGTGGAGGCTGAGGAGACGGCGGAGGATGAGGAGGTGGAGTTGCACACTGTGACAGGCAAAACGGCCTGGGAGCGTGAAGGCCGAAGTGGTGTGACCTGTCCAAGTTGCTGTAAAGTTGCTGTCCTTGCTGTAAAGGACATTTATTGTCCCTGACCGTAGTTACAGCTCCAGATGTTGGCGCTGCCGTGCACTTTGGTGCACACCGACAGGCTCAAGGACTGGCCCACCTTCGCTCAACAAATTTGTGCAGGGCTGGTACTGCCTTCTTTTCAAAGAAATGATGGCTTGGGACTCTCCACCTCAGCTCGGCACTAGCCATCAGCTCTCTGAAAGGTGCAGAGTCCACCACCGTAAAAGGGAGGGACTGCAGCACCAGCAACTTGGACAGGAGCACATTTAGCTTCTGCGCAGTAGGATGAGTGGGTGCATACTGTTGTCTCTTGGACATGGCTTCGCTGATGGATTGCTGGTGGGATGAGTGACTTTTTGTAGGAGGAGCAGGAGCATCTGGAGCAGCAGAGGATGGGTATGACGCACAGCTACCTTCGGCTGAGGTGCTGAAGCCTTGGCTGGGTTAAATTGGAAGCAGCATGGCACTGGCTGATGCAGCAGGCTGGACCCACTTCGGAGCCTCAGTTCTCCTAGGCCGCTTTATGGTGACACTGAATGTGTTGCCGCAGGGCCGTAGTACCAACATTGGGGTCCTGGCCATGCTTGACCTTCTGTCTACACATCTTGCATGTGGCCAGGTTACCCTCCTGCAGATGCTTGATGAAAAAGTGCCACACTGCTGAGTAGCTAATTTTCCCTCCAACAGCACTAATTCACTGCTACTGCTGCCAACTCCGGGAACCCCTGCTCCACTACCTCCCGGGAAGGCAGCCTGCCGCACAGCAGGTGGTCTACCCCGGTCACGTGTGGCTCCAGACATCCCAATTCCACCACCATGCTGACTGCCAACCCTACTGCCACCTTGCTGCCTCAGCTTCTGACTGGGGCAACCTGGGACCCTCTTCTCCTGATGATGAGGAAGCCCCTTCTGCACTGGGCTCCCAAGTGCGATCAGCTTCATCATCATCATCATTGAGTTGTGTCTGCACATCACTGATGTCCTCCTCGGTTTCCACAAGAGCGTGTCCTGCAGGAGACTGAACGCTCGCCCCACCACCTCCCACGCCACTCTCCTCCTCAGTGTTTGTCTGCCTAGCGGAAGAAGCGGTGGATGTCTCCTCCATTTCTTGGCTGCGCAGTAGCTGCTGACTGTCCTCTAACACATCGTCCTCACTGAATAGTGTAGCTGAACCCAAAGCATAAGATATGTCAGCTGGAGGGGGGGGCAAAGGACAGAGGCAATGGAAGGACAAGGGCTGCTCCCGGGCCATGGCAACTCAGGGTTGTGTCCGAGGAACCTACGGACTGTTGACTGGGGGTGTCAGATGTCACTTGTGATGAGGTCGATGACCGCGTTAACCAATTAATGACGGCAGATGCGTTGCTGGTTGAGACACGATCGCTAGCAAATACCGGGAGATCAGGCCTCTCACCGCCACTCCTGCTGCCACTCGCCCCTAGTCTGCTGCGACCTCTGCCTGATGAATCTAGGCCTCTCCTTGGTGCACATCCTGGCACATCTCTGTCTGAAATTTTTAATGCGTTTAGGAGGGGAAAACAATACACTACACTACACCTAGAACAGTATTTTTGTAACAGCCGGTGTGTAGAAAAGTTAGATCAAAATAGGCAGACACTGTAGCTAAAAGCTAATGCAAAAAGACACTGTCAGATGGTCTTACACAGGATGCCCCTGGTCAGAGTTAAATGCACCACAGGCAGTTTTAAAACGTGTTTTTTGTTCAAAATGTAAAAAAGGTAAAGATGCAGGTACTATTTAAAGCTAAGTGCTAGTATTCGGGATGCCCCCTAGGTGAAAGTGTCAAGCCTCCTGGCTACAATCATGGGGAGAGCTGAGCTGAGCTCCAGGTATGGGGCGAAGTGAAGCAGAAAAAACTCCAAAGAGCAAATAAAAAGTCTGAGCAGAGTCCAATGGTGAATCCAGGGTCAGAGGCAGGCAGAAAACAGGCAAAGTCCATAAGCAATCCGCGTCAAAAATCAGGTTATCCGTCCGTATAAAAATCCAGGTATTCGATCAGGTATTCAGGAATCAGGAAAAACAAGGTCCAGGAAGTAAGCTGATAACACAGCATTGGCTGTAGGCCAGCTGTCCTCTTAAATAGGGCTATCAATCAGCACAGGGAGGGATGTGCCAGAGTCTGGTGAAGTCACTTCCTGTCCATTCAAACTCAGGACACCAGGAGGTGAAATCAAGTCCAAGAGCTTACACTCTAGGCCTTGTGCACTTCCAATGGGCTGAACAGCAGGTGTCACTGTGGAGCATGCAACAGAAGAAGAGCCTGCTCTGTTAAAACCATGCAGCTGAGCATGTCTGCTGCTGCATGCAGTCCGTGGTATGGCGTGCTCACGATGCCTTAAAGGGCAGGAAAGGCGAGGAGACTGACATTGCCCCCCCCTTAAAGGATGCCTCTGGGCGGCCGATCTAGAGAGTCTTCGCTGAAAAGCTCTGATTAATTGTGGAGCATTGAGATTACTAGATGGCTCCCAGGAATCTTCCTCTGGGCCGTAACCTTTCCAACGAACAAGATACTGAATGGAGGCACCTCTCTTCCGTGAATCCAGGATCTGTTCAACCTCATATTCCTCTTCACCATCCACAATAATTGGATCAGGAGGTTTGTCTTGGGAATCTCTAAAAGTTCCTTTCTTTAAAAGGGACACGTGAAAAACTGGGTGTATCTTCAGGCGATTAGGTAATTCCAATTCAAAGGCAACTTCATTAATAGCTCTCTTAATCTTAAAAGGCCCGATAAACTTAGGACCCAACTTCTTAGAGGGAAGATGAAGCCTTAGATGAGTGGTAGAGAGCAGGACTTGATCTCCTACTGCAAAATTGGAAGCTGAAGACCGATGAGTGTCTGCTGTCCTTTTGTAACGTTCTTGGGCAGCTCGAAGGGTTGTTCGGAGCATCTGATGAGTGGCAGTTAGATGAGCTCCTAAATCTGCAGCTGCCGGTACATTCACTGGGATGCAGGTATCAGGCAAGGTCTTGGCATCAAATCCATAATTTGCAGCAAACGGAGTGAGGCGGGTCGAAGAATGGACAGAGTTATTATAAGCCAGTTCAGCTAATGGGAGTAACTGTGTCCAATTGTCCTGCAGGGCCGAGGAGTAGCATCGTATGTACTGCTCCAGTGATTGATTCACCCGTTCAGTTTGTCTGTTGGTCTGGGGATGATAGGCCGATGAGTGGGCCAAAGTGATCCGTAAACTCCTACAGAGCGCTGTCCAGAACCGGGCAGTAAATTGGGAACCGCGGTCAGACACAATCTTAGACGGCAGGCCGTGTAAGCGGACAATCTCTTTCACAAAAACTTGTGCTAACTTTGAGGCCGAAGGAAGGCTGGGGAGAGCTATAAAATGAGCAAACTTGGTTAAATAGTCCACAACCACCAAGATAGTGTTGTTGTTGTCCGAAGGTGGAAGTTCTACAATAAAGTCCATAGAAATATGTTCCCAGGGACGTTCTGGCACTGGGAGAGGCATGAGAAGACCTGCAGGTTTGGTGGTTATGTGTTTATTCCGGGCACACGTCCCACAAGAAGAAACATATGATATACAGTCTGCTCTTAAGGTGGGCCACCAGAAATGACGTTGAATCAGATGTAGCGTCTTCTTGAGCCCGAAATGGCCTGCCAAGGGGTGATCATGGAATTCGGCCAGAACCCTGGAACGTAAAGATTCAGGAACAAAAATCTTTTCTTGATGGACCAGAACTCCATCTACTCGTGATAGTTCAGATTGTAGGTTCTCTGGGATAGAATCGGATGCTCGTCGAATCTCAGCAATGAGTTCAGATTCAAGTAACAAAAAATGGTTCGGTTGCAAAATAGTGGGTTCCACAGGTTCAGGACCTTGGTCAGAAGGATGAAGACGGGAGAGTGCATCAGGTTTGGTATTTTTGTTTCCTGGACGGTAAGAAATATGAAAAGAGAATCTGGAAAAGAATAGTGACCACCTTGCCTGACGTGGCCGGAGTCTTTTTGCAGACCGAAGGTACTCCAGGTTTTTGTGGTCCGTGAGGATCAAAGCTGGACGTCTGGCAGCTTCCAATAGATAACGCCATTCCTCCAGGGCAAGTTTGATAGCAAGAAGTTCTCGGTCACAAACATCATAGTTTTGCTCTGCTGAAGACAGTTTTCTGGAAAAGAAGGCTACGGGATGGAGTTCTCCTTGCTCAGATTCTCGTTGAGAGAGTACTGCTCCTACAGCATTGACGGAGGCATCTACTTCAAGTACAAAAGGGAGTTCGGGGTCGGCATGTCTCAAGATAGGGGCAGAAGTGAAACGCTCCTTGAGATGAGAGAAGGCCTCCTCAGCAGCTTCAGACCAGACAAATGGAGTATTCTTACGGGTGAGATCGGTGATAGGGCGGACTATCTGTGAGAAATCTTTAATAAAACGTCTGTAAAAGTTGGCGAAGCCAATGAAACGCTGTACTTCCTTGCGATTCATAGGTTGTCGCCAGTCCAAGACGGCAGCCACCTTCTCAGGATCCATCACAATGCCGGGACTGGTGATAAGTAACCCCAGGAACTGAATAGAAGGTTGTTCAAACTGACATTTCTCCAGTTTGGCGTATAATTGATGCTCTCGAAGACGCAGAAGGACACGACGGACATGTTCCCGATGTTCCGAGAGGGAGGAAGAGAAGATTAGTATATCATCCAGGTAGATGATGACGAAAATATCAAGATAATCCCGGAACACGTCATTTACAAAGTGCTGGAAGGTTGCAGGGGCATTACAGAGTCCGAACGGCATGACCAGGTATTCAAAGTGACCATATCGTGTGCGGAAGGCCGTCTTCCATTCGTCACCTTGACGGATCCAAATTAAGTTGTAGGCTCCCCTCAAGTCCAACTTGGTAAAGAACCGAGCGGACCCCAAACGCTGGAAGAGTTCAGAAATCAAGGGCAAAGGGTATCGGTTCTTGACTGTAATTTGATTGAGGGCCCGGTAATCTATACAGGGTCTCAGAGACCCATCCTTCTTCTCCACGAAGAATATCCCTGCTCCTGCAGGTGAAGTGGAATGTCTAATAAAACCCTTAGCCAGGTTTTCATCAATATATTCACGGAGAGTCTGTAACTCGGCTTCAGACAACGGATAAATACGTCCAAAAGGGATGGCTGACCCAGGTAGAAGGTCTATTGGACAGTCATAAGAGCGGTGAGGAGGTAGCTGGTCTGCACCTTTTTTGTCAAACACATCCTGGAACTCTAGATATGCAGGCGGAAGGGAATCCGGTGGATTAAGGGTTACTACAGAAAGGTTACTCTCCTGCTGTCTGCAAAATTGGTTGCAATAGGGAGAGAACAAAGGAACTGAACCGGAAGACCAGTCGATGACGGGGTTATGTATAGAGAGCCACGGGAAACCCAAAATAATAGGGTACAAAGGAGAGTGCATTACATCAAAGTGTATTAATTCTGAGTGTCCATCAGGAGTAGAGCAGCCAAGCGATTTAGTTCTATGGGACACCGGTCCGGACTTGACGGTAGATCCGTCGGCCAAAGTGAGAAGCAGAGGGGTAGGCCGAACTTCACATGGAATATTGTGAGTCTGTGCGAATTCTAAGTCCATGAAACAGCTGCAGGCCCCGGAGTCAATCATGGCCCTGGTCTCAACCCTTCCTCCAGGAAGTTGTAAACTAAGAAGCACAGAGAGGTGAGAACCAGGCACAGGAAGTGGTGTGCTCTTAATAAGAGGTGTTGATCTCTTCATAGCTGCGGGTCTGGTGCGACAATTAACCCGAAAGTGTCCGGGGTTCCCGCAGTACATGCAAAGGTTTAGCCGCCTCCGGCGCAGTCTTTCCTCTTGGGACAAAGCAGCCCGGATGGTTCCCAGTTGCATGGGCTTGATAACCCCCGAATCGGTCTGCGGAGAGTCAGGTGATGCAGGCGAGGACCGTGGAGCAAACCATTGGGCTAGGGCTGAACGCTCTTCACGGCATTCCCGCATCCGGCGATCCACCTGAATGGCTGCAAGAATAAGTTCATTTAAAGTTTCAGGAGTGTCGAAGTGGGCCAGTTCATCCTTAATCAGTTCAGAAAGACCTAAACGAAACTGATGTTTTAAAGCTGGCTCATTCCACAAGCTGAGTAAAGCCTCCCTGTAAGCCCTGGACGGCTGCACATAGGGAAAAGACTTGCTGCATCAAATTATCAAATTGACAGGGTTCCCCACCGAAGCTCATGTTATGGCTGTGTTATACTGTCAAGCCTCCTGGCTACAATCATGGGGAGAGCTGAGCTGAGCTCCAGGTATGGGGCGAAGTGAAGCAGAAAAAACTCCAAAGAGCAAATAAAAAGTCTGAGCAGAGTCCAATGGTGAATCCGGGGTCAGAGGCAGGCAGAAAACAGGCAAAGTCCATAAGCAATCCGCGTCAAAAATCAGGTTATCCGTCCGTATATAAATCCAGGTATTCGATCAGGTATTCAGGAATCAGGAAAAACAAGGTCCAGGAAGTAAGCTGATAACACAGCATTGGCTGTAGGCCAGCTGTCCTCTTAAATAGGGCTATCAATCAGCACAGGGAGGGATGTGCCAGAGTCTGGTGAAGTCACTTCCTGTCCATTCAAACTCAGGACACCAGGAGGTGAAATCAAGTCCAAGAGCTTACACTCTAGGCCTTGTGCACTTCCAATGGGCTGAACAGCAGGTGTCACTGTGGAGCATGCGACAGAAGAAGAGCCTGCTCTGTTAAAACCATGCAGCTGAGCATGTCTGCTGCTGCATGCAGTCCGTGGTATGGCGTGCTCACGATGCCTTAAAGGGCAGGAAAGGCGAGGAGACTGACAGAAAGGCAATGGGTGCTTTAAACTTTAAAGCCAGAATTTTTATACAAAAGGCAAAAGGTTAGTAGGCAGGTACTCTTAAAAGGTAAGTGGTAGTACTGACAATGGCCCCCAGTGAAAGGCAATGGGTGCTTTAAACTTGTAAACCAGACTTTTTTATACAAAAGGCAAAATGTTAGTAGGCAAGTACTCTTAAAAGATAAGTGGTAGGACTGACAATGACCCCCGGTGAAAGGCAATGGGTAATTTAAACTTGTAAACCAGACTTTTTTATACAAAAGGTAAAAGGTTAGTAGGCAGGTACTCTTAAAAGATAAGTGCTAGCACTGACAATGGCCCCCGGTGAAAGGCAATGGGTAATTTAAACTTGTAAACCAGACTTTTTTTATACAAAAGGCAAAAGGTTAGTAGGCAGGTACTCTTAAAAGATAAGTGGTAGCACTGACAATGGCCCCCGGTGAAAGGCAATGGGTGCTTTAAACTTGTAAACCAGACTTTTTTATACAAAAGGCAACAGGATAGTAGGCAGGTACTCTTAAAAGATAAGTGGTAGCACTGAAAATGGCCCCCTGTAAAAGGCAATGGGTGCTTTAAACTTTCAACCAGACTTTTTTTATACAAAAGGCAAAAGGTTAGTAGGCAGGTACTCTTAAAAGATAAGTGGTAGCACTGACAATGGCCCCCAGTGAAAGGCAATGGGTGCTTTAAATTTGTAAACCAGACTTTTAAATACAAAAGATTAGAAGGCAGGTACTCTACGCCCCCCCCCCCCCCCCCCCCGGCGAAAGGCAAAGTTTGCTTAAAAAGTGACTTTGATTACAAAATCCAACCAGTTAGTAGACAGGTACTCTTGAAATATTTATGCTAGTGTTTGGGATGCCCCCTCTTCACATACAGAGGTTGGCTCCTTTGATAATCGAAAAGTGACGTTGATTACAAAATCCAACCAGTTAGTAGACAGGTACTCTTGAACTATTTATGCTAGTGTTTGGGATGCCCCCTCTTTAAATACAGAGATTGCCTCCTTTGATAGTGGAAAAGTGACGTTGATTACAAAATGCAACCAGTTAATAGACAAGTAGTCTTGAAATATTGATGCTAGTGTTTGGGATTCCCCCTCCTCACATACAGAGGTTGGCTCCTTTGACAGTGGAAAGTGACGTTGATTGCAAAATGCAACCGGATAATAGACAGGTACTCTTGAAATATTTATGCTAGTGTTTGGGATGCCCCCTCCTCACATACAGAGGTTGGCTCCTTTGATTGTGGAAAAGTGATGTGGATTATTAAATGCAACCAGTTAGTAGACAGGTACTCTTGAAATATTTATGCTAGTGTTTGGGATGCCCCCTCCTCACATACAGAGGTTGGCTCTTTTGAGCCTCTTGAAATATTCATGCTAGTGTTTGGGATGCCCCCTCCTCATATACAGAGGTTGGCTCCTTTGAAAGTGACGTTGATTACAAAATGCAACTAGTTAATAGACAGACAGTCTTGAAGTATTTATGCTAGTGTTTGGGATGCTCCCTCTTCAAATACAGAGGTTGGCTCATTTGATAGTGGAAAAGTGACGTTGGATACAAAATGCAACCAGTTAATAGACAGGTAGTCTTGATATATTTATGCTAGTGTTTGGGATGCCCCCTCATCACATACAGAGGTTGGCTCCTTTGATAGTGGAAAAGTGCCGTTGATTACAAAATGCAACCAGTGAATAGACAGGTAGTCTTGAAATATTTATGCTAGTGTTTGGGATGCCCCCTCCTCACATACAGAGGTTGGCTCCTTTGATAGTGGAAAAGTGACGTTGATTACAAAATGCAACCAGTTAATAGACAGGTAGTCTTGAAATATTTATGCTAGTGTTTGGGATGCCCCCTCCTCACATACAGAGGTTGGCTCCTTTGATAGTGGAAAAGTGACGTTGATTACAAAATGCAACCAGTGAATTGACAGGTAGTCTTGAAATATTTATGCTAGTGTTTGGGATACCCCCTCTTCAAATACAGAGGTTGGCTCATTTGATAGTGGAAAAGTCATGTTGATTACAAAATGCAACCAGTTAATAGACAGGTAGTCTTGAAATATTTATGCTAGTGTTTGGGATGCCCCCTCCTCACATACAGAGGTTGGCTCCTTTGATAGTGGAAAAGTGACGTTGATTACAAAATGCAACCAGTTAATAGACAGGTAGTCTTGAAATATTTATGCTAGTGTTTGGGATGCCCCCTCCTCACATACAGAGGTTGGCTCTTTTGATAGTGGAAAAGTGACGTTAATTACAAAATGCAACCAGTGAATAGACAGGTAGTCTTGAAATATTTATGCTAATGTTTGGGATGCCCCCTCTTCAAATACAGAGATTGGCTCCTTTGATAGTGGAAAAGTGATGTTGATTACAAAATACCACCAGTTAATAGACAGGTAGTCTTGAAATATTTATGCTAGTGTTTGGGATGCCCCCTCCTCAAATACAGAGGTTGGCTCCTTTTATAGTGGTAAAGTGACTTTGATTACAAAATCCAACCAGTTAGTAGACAGGTAGTCTTGAAATATTTATGCTAGTGTTTGGGATGCCCCCTCCTCACATACAGAGGTTGGCTCCTTTTATAGTGGTAAAGTGACTTTGATTACAAAATCCAACCAGTTAGTAGACAGGTAGTCTTGAAATATTTATGCTAGTGTTTGGGGTGCCCCCTCCTCACATACAGAGGTTGGCTCCTTTGATAGTGGATAAGTGACGTTGATTACAAAATGCAACCAGTTAGTAGACAGGTACTCTTGAAATAGTTATGCTTGTGTTTGGGATGCCCCCTCTTCACATACAGAGGTTGGCTCCTTTGATAGTGGAAAAGTGATGTTGATTACAAAATGCAACCAGTTAGCAGACAGGTACTCTTGAAATATTTATGCTAGTGTTTGGGATGCCACCTCTTCACATACAGAGGTTGGCTCCTTTGATAGTGGAAAAGGGACGTTGATTACAAAATGCAACCAGATAATAGACAGGTAGTCTTGAAATATTTATGCTAGTGTTTGGGATGCCCCCTCCTCACATACAGAGGTTGGCTCCTTTGATAGTGGTAAAGTGACTTTGATTACAAAATGCAACCAGTTAGTAGACAGGTACTCTTGAAATATTAATGCTAGCATGCTTTTTAAAGAATGACACCAGGAAAAGGAAAATACAGTGTCAGAATGATCTTCAGCAAAATGACCGCCGCTTATATGGGGCTGTGACATCATCAGTAAGCTTGTCTGCTGATAGGTAGCATGTGAAGCCTACCCAGGATTCCTTGCCCCATGGGACATGTCCTGACATGTGGATCCACCATTTTAGATAGGCTGTATAGCAGTAAATGGAGTTTTAAGGAAGCGATCTGAGTGATCGAAACGCAGCGATATTCGGAATCGTGATGAATTGAATATTTCCTGAAATTCGTAACAAATTCGGGTTCGTGAGAATCGATTCGCTCATCTCTACTCCTCTCGACTCAGCACAATAAAAACATTTTAACTTGAAATCACAGCCACCTTTTTTTGAGCTTATTAAGTTCTTCCCTGACACTGATATCAGACCATGGTGGTTGCGGAGCACTCGCACTTTCAGCTGAGAGCCCTGCAACCACTGTATTCAGTGTGTGGTAGGCGTTCAGCGTTACCGCTCTCCACTTTTCCTACTCCAGGCTGTCCCTTTGCACAATGCAGGAACCTTCTTGTCCAGACACCTGTGTAGTAAAGGAGTTTTTATGGCTGTAGAAGGTTTTGTATAAAACGGAGTAGACTCTCTTATTCAAGTCTGGAATATATCCTGTGTTTTTATGAAAATTGGGCTGGGATTGGGCTGTTTTGCTATTCAGGACAGTGCATTATAATGGCAAGTAAAGGGAAATTAACAAAAGAAGACAGGATTAAGCCTTAGACGTGCAGTTCTGTCCTCCAGAGAAATAGTTGAGAGTTGGTACAGTTTCCATTACCATCATTACCATCAAAAGACACTTAGAAACTGAAGGAAACAGGAACAGGTCTGGCAGACTAAGAACCAATACAAAATGAGATGAGAAATAACGTTTTGAAAGTTACCGGCATGATCAGCAAGAATAAACAAGTTTCCATTCCAGGCTTCTCTTTACAGGTTTGACAGGTTGAGTATCAGTAAGAAAGCCATTATTAACATCATGTGGGCTACTGAAGAAAGGAAGAATGTCTGTGCATTGTCAAGTAGGCTACAGGATGGTTCCTCAGTGTGTTTCACACATGGAGGAGGAAGCATGATGGCCTGAGGCACTTTTGCTGGACTCAGAGTGCCCAACTTGTAAGACGTAACTGGCACATTGAGCAAAAATTGGCTACCACTTCATTGTGATTCACCATTCAAGTATAACTAGATGGTCAGGGGTTATTATTACAGAAAATGAAAAATACAAAACGTACTGTATTTTACGTTGTATAAGACGCACCTGCCCATAAGACACACCTAGGATTTGTGGGAGGAAAATTAGAAAATACATATTCTGAACCAAAAGTTGTGCTAAAACTCCTCCCTCCCAAGAATCAGATAATGGACAAAGTACAGAACCCCCCAATTACAGGAAGAGTGGAACCCCCCCAACTGCCCTTTATAAGCAGTGTGGCATTCTTCACTCTCCCATTCCATATTATAGGCCATGGAGAATTCTCCCCAATCCCATTTCCCATAGGCAGTGTGGCATCCCCCATTCCATTCCCCATAGGCAGTGTGACATTCTTTCCACCCATTCCCCTATAGACAGTGATGCATTCCTCCCTCCCATTTCTCATAGGCTGCGGTATAGCAGCCACTGGGAGGACAGAAGATGTAGGAGAGGCAGGCAAGCAAAACTAATCCCTGGCCACTGTGCCCACACAAACACTCGGGTCCATGCAAATGATGAGTCACGGCCTGTGCCAAGAATCCATTGAGGGCAATCAGTTACTCTGCCCTTTCCCAGCCTGTCGCCGCTCCTCCGTCTTCTGGCCTCCCGGGAGCTGCAGCTGGCCGAGCCGGTTATGTTCATTTAATTTTTTTATGTGTGTCTTTTTACATTCGACCCATAGGAATAGAAAATACCGTACTTCTAGGCTATTCTGCACAGTATGCAGATTTAAAACTCACCCAGCTTGTTTACCCTAAAATTGTTATCATAAGGGTAAAAGCAAAAACATTTATTTTTAGCTGAATGCCATTGTCAAGCGAATGCCTTTATTGTATAAAGTGGTTATTTTAGGGAAGGAAAAGAGTGAAAAAAAACTAGATTTAATTTATTGAAACAATGTTAATACAATGGTATGCCTCTTAACTTATCTATTTCTTCCGAGCTTTGAGACATGAAACTTTTGTAATATCAATAAACACAGAAACAATTTAGGTGTTCTATACATGTTGACCATTATTGTATATGTGTATAATAAAAAGTAGAAATCCAGGGCATAACTATAAGGAGTAGGGATGAGCGAATCGATCCGGACGAACCCGGATTCGATCCGAATTTCATGAAAAATTCGATTCGGATCGAATCCGAATTTCCCCGCGATTCGATCGCTCGAAGTTTTCCTTTAACATCCATTCATTTACATTACAGGCATTCTAAGATGGCGGACGGGACAGGTTCAGACATCAACCCCGCGCCAGTGCAAGCTGGGACAGTCACATGCAGCCTATCAGCAGCCAGCAAGCCCGGTGACGTCACAGCGCTATTTAAGTCGGCGGACATCTTGCTTTTCCTCATTTCTCTATTGCATTCGTGAGAGACAGGACGCTGCTGTAGGCAGGGAGAGACAGTTAGACAGACAGGGACAGGCTGGAGACAGGCTGGAGACAGGCAGGAGACAGGCAGGAGACAGGCAGGAGACAGACAGAAAGTCAGCGAAAAGCAGGGAAAGTTAGGAAAAATCGGAGGCAGTCACAGGGAGATTTTTTTTTTTTCATCCAGCCTGAGTGTTACTGGCTGGCTGACTGGCTTTGTTAGCGTTTTCAGGCTGCTTATACACTAACTGTGCATATATACTGAACTGATCTCAAGTCTGCTGTGAGGCATCCCATTCTGTGACTACACCAGCCTCTATTTAATACCATAACCATTTGCACTTATTCTAATAGAAATTAGGCCTGATAAAGACACTTTTGCTGTGCATAGCCTTACAGCTGCCAGGTGCTCTCTGGTTTTTGGGGCATCCCATTCTGTGACTACACCAGCCTCTATTTGATACCATAACCATTTGCACTTATTCTAATAGAAATTAGGCCTGAAAAAGACACTTTTGCTGTGCATAGCCTTACTGCTGCCAGGTGCTCTCTGGTTTTTGGGGCATCCCATTCTGTGACTACACCAGCCTCTATTTAATACCATAACCATTTGCACTTATTCTAATAGAAATTAGGCCTGATAAAGACACTTTTGCTGTGCATAGCCTTACTGCTGCCAGGTGCTCTCTGGTTTTTGGGGCATCCCATTCTGTGACTACACCAGCCTCTATTTAATACCATAACCATTTGCACTTATTCTAATAGAAATTAGGCCTGATAAAGACACTTTTGCTGTGCATAGCCTTACTGCTGCCAGGTGCTCTCTGGTTTTTGGGGCATCCCATTCTGTGACTACACCAGCCTCTATTTAATACCATAACCATTTGCACTTATTCTAATAGAAATTAGGCCTGATAAAGACACTTTTGCTGTGCATAGCCTTACTGCTGCCAGGTGCTCTCTGGTTTTTGGGGCATCCCATTCTGTGACTACACCAGCCTCTATTTAATACCATAACCATTTGCACTTATTCTAATAGAAATTAGGCCTGATAAAGACACTTTTGCTGTGCATAGCCTTACTGCTGCCAGATGCTCTCTGGTTTTTGGGGCATCCCATTCTGTGACTACACCAGCCTCTATTTAATACCATAACCATTTGCACTTATTCTAATAGAAATTAGGCCTGATAAAGACACTTTTGCTGTGCATAGCCTTACTGCTGCCAGGTGCACTCTGGTTTTTGGGGCATCCCATTCTGTGACTACACCAGCCTCTATTTAACACCATAACCATTTGCACTTATTCTAATAGAAATTAGGCCTGATAAAGACACTTTTGCTGTGCATAGCCTTACTGCTGCCAGGTGCTCTCTGGTTTTTGGGGCATCCCATTCTGTGACTACACCAGCCTCTATTTAATACCATAACCATTTGCACTTATTCTAATAGAAATTAGGCCTGATAAAGACACTTTTGCTGTGCATAGCCTTACTGCTGCCAGGTGCTCTCTGGTTTTTGGGGCATCCCATTCTGTGACTACAGCAGCCTCTATTTAATACCATAACCATTTGCACTTATTCTACTAGAAATTAGGCCTGATAAAGACACTTTTGCTGTGCATAGCCTAACTTCTGCCAGGTGCTCTCTGGTTTTTGGGGCATCCCATTCTGTGACTACACCAGCCTCTATTTAATACCATAACCATTTGCACTTATTCTAATAGAAATTAGGCCTGATAAAGACACTTTTGCTGTGCATAGCCTTACTGCTGCCAGGTGCTCTCTGGTTTTTGGGGCATCCCATTCTGTGACTACACCAGCCTCTATTTAATACCATAACCATTTGCACTTATTCTAATAGAAATTAGGCCTGATAAAGACACTTTTGCTGTGCATAGCCTTACTGCTGCCAGGTGCTCTCTGGTTTTTGGGGCATCCCATTCTGTGACTACAGCAGCCTCTATTTAATACCATAACCATTTGCACTTATTCTACTAGAAATTAGGCCTGATAAAGACACTTTTGCTGTGCATAGCCTTACTGCTGCCAGGTGCTCTCTCGTTTTTGGGGCATCCCATTCTGTGACTACACCAGCCTCTATTTAATACCATAACCATTTGCACTTATTCTAATAGAAATTAGGCCTGATAAAGACACTTTTGCTGTGCATAGCCTTACTGCTGCCAGGTGCTCTCTGTTTTTTTGGGGCATCCCATTCTGTGACTACACCAGCCTCTATTTAATACCATAACTATTTGCACTTATTCTAATAGAAATTAGGCCTGATAAAGACACTTTTGCTGTGCATAGCCTTACTGCTGCCAGGTGCTCTCTGGTTTTTGGGGCATCCCATTCTGTGACTACACCAGCCTCTATTTAATACCATAACCATTTGCACTTATTCTAATAGAAATTAGGCCTGATAAAGACACTTTTGCTGTGCATAGCCTTACTGCTGCCAGGTGCTCTCTGGTTTTTGGGGCATCCCATTCTGTGACTACACCAGCCTCTATTTAATATCATAACCATTTGCACTTATTCTAATAGAAATTAGGCCTGATAAAGACACTTTTGCTGTGCATAGCCTTACTGCTGCCAGGTGCTCTCTGGTTTTTGGGGCATCCCATTCTGTGACTACACCAGCCTCTATTTAATACCATAACCATTTGCACTTATTCTAATAGAAATTAGGCCTGATAAAGACACTTTTGCTGTGCATAGCCTTACTGCTGCCAGGTGCTCTCTGGTTTTTGGGGCATCCCATTCTGTGACTACACCAGCCTCTATTTAATACCATAACCATTTGCACTTATTCTAATAGAAATTAGGCCTGATAAAGACACTTTTGCTGTGCATAGCCTTACTGCTGCCAGGTGCTCTCTGGTTTTTGGGGCATCCCATTCTGTGACTACACCAGCCTCTATTTAATACCATAACCATTTGCACTTATTCTAATAGAAATTAGGCCTGATAAAGACACTTTTGCTGTGCATAGCCTTACTGCTGCCAGGTGCTCTCTGGTTTTTGGGGCATCCCATTCTGTGACTACACCAGCCTCTATTTAATACCATAACCATTTGCACTTATTCTAATAGAAATTAGGCCTGATAAAGACACTTTTGCTGTGCATAGCCTTACTGCTGCCAGGTGCTCTCTGTTTTTTTGGGGCATCCCATTCTGTGACTACACCAGCCTCTATTTAATACCATAACCATTTGTACTTATTCTAATAGAAATTAGGCCTGATAAAGACACTTTTGCTGTGCATAGCCTTACTGCTGCCAGGTGCTCTCTGGTTTTTGGGGCATCCCATTCTGTGACTACACCAGCCTCTATTTAATACCATATCCATTTGCACTTATTCTAATAGAAATTAGGCCTGATAAAGACACTTTTGCTGTGCATAGCCTTACTGCTGCCAGGTGCTCTCTGGTTTTTGGGGAATCCCATTCTGTGACTACACCAGCCTCTATTTAATACCATAACCATTTGCACTTATTCTAATAGAAATTAGGCCTGATAAAGACACTTTTGCTGTGCATAGCCTTACTGCTGCCAGGTGCTCTCTGGTTTTTGGGGCATCCCATTCTGTGACTACACCAGCCTCTATTTAATACCATAACCATTTGCACTTATTCTAATAGAAATTAGGCCTGATAAAGACACTTTTGCTGTGCATAGCCTTACTGCTGCCAGGTGCTCTCTGGTTTTTGGGGCATCCCATTCTGTGACTACACCAGCCTCTATTTAATACCATAACCATTTGCACTTATTCTAATAGAAATTAGGCCTGATAAAGACACTTTTGCTGTGCATAGCCTTACTGCTGCCAGGTGCTCTCTGGTTTTTGGGGCATCCCATTCTGTGACTACACCAGCCTCTATTTAATACCATAACCATTTGCACTTATTCTAATAGAAATTAGGCCTGATAAAGACACTTTTGCTGTGCATAGCCTTACTGCTGCCAGGTGCTCTCTGGTTTTTGGGGCATCCCATTCTGTGACTACACCAGCCTCTATTTAATACCATAACCATTTGCACTTATTCTAATAGAAATTAGGCCTGATAAAGACACTTTTGCTGTGCATAGCCTTACTGCTGCCAGGTGCTCTCTGGTTTTTGGGGCATCCCATTCTGTGACTACACCAGCCTCTATTTAATACCATAACCATTTGCACTTATTCTAATAGAAATTAGGCCTGATAAAGACACTTTTGCTGTGCATAGCCTTACTGCTGCCAGGTGCTCTCTGGTTTTTGGGGCATCCCATTCTGTGACTACACCAGCCTCTATTTAATACCATAACCATTTGCACTTATTCTAATAGAAATTAGGCCTGATAAAGACACTTTTGCTGTGCATAGCCTTACTGCTGCCAGGTGCTCTCTGGTTTTTGGGGCATCCCATTCTGTGACTACACCAGCCTCTATTTAATACCATAACCATCTGCACTTATTCTAATAGAAATTAGGCCTGATAAAGACACTTTTGCTGTGCATAGTAGTACTGCTGCCAGGTGCTCTCTGGTTTTTGGGGCATCCCATTCTGTGACTACACCAGCCTCTATTTAATACCATAACCATTTGCACTTATTCTAATAGAAATTAGGCCTGATAAAGACACTTTTGCTGTGCATAGCCTTACTGCTGCCAGGTGCTCTCTGGTTTTTGGGGCATCCCATTCTGTGACTACACCAGCCTCTATTTAATACCATAACCATTTGCACTTATTCTAATAGAAATTAGGCCTGATAAAGACACTTTTGCTGTGCATAGCCTTACTGCTGCCAGGTGCTCTCTGGTTTTTGGGGCATCCCATTCTGTGACTACACCAGCCTCTATTTAATACCATAACCATCTGCACTTATTCTAATAGAAATTAGGCCTGATAAAGACACTTTTGCTGTGCATAGTAGTACTGCTGCCAGGTGCACTGCTGGCTGTTGGGGCATCCCATTCTGTAACATAGCATACCCCTCTTTATTTACACTAAGCAGCTCTCTTATTTACACTAGGCAGGCCTGTTGGAGGCTGAGTGTTACTGCTCACTTTTGGTGTGCATTATATTCTGTTTCATATAGACTCACCGCTGCCTGGGGGTTCTTAAAATATCACCTACTACCACGCCAGTTAGACTATGTCGGGCAGACAAGTGCCTGGAAGTGAAAAGAGGAGTGGCAGAGGCCAAGATTCCGCAGGCAGAGCTCGCAGCAGACTGGGGGCCAGTAGCAGCAGGAGTCACGCTGAGAGACCTAATCTGCGAGTATCTGCTAGCGGTCGGGTCTCCACCAGTAACGCATCTGCCGTGGTAGATTGGTTGACGCGCTCATCAACAACATCATCACAACTTACGTCTGAGACCCCCAGTCTAGGGTCGGTAGGTTCCTCTGACACAACCCTGAGTTGGCATGCCCCGAGAGCAGTCCCTGTCCTCCCATTGCCTCTGTCCTACGCCGTTCCCTCCCCTAGCGATGTATCCTATGCTTTGGGTTCAGCTCCACTCTTTAGTGAGGAGGACGATCAGATAGAGGACAGTCAGCAGCTACTGCCCAGCCAAGAAATGGAGGTGGCTTCTTTAGCTAGGCAGACAAATAGTGATGTGGACAGTGTCGTGGGTGCTGCGAGCATTCCAGCTCCTGCGCCAGACACTGTTGACGAATCCACGAACATCAGTAATGTACAGCCACAACTCGGTGATAATGATGATGACGATGAAGCCGATCGCACTTGGGAGCCGGGTGATGAAGGGGCTTCATCGTCATCATAAGGAGAAGAGGGGCGCAGGTTGCCCCGGAGTCAGCAGCTGAGGCAGCAAGGTGGTAGCAGTCAGCATGGGGGCACAATTCCAAAGGCTGGTGCCGGCCGGGGCCGGGCCGGGGTAGAGAACCTGCTGTGCGGCAGTCTACCTTATCGGGAGGTAGTGGAGCAGGGGTTCCTGGAGTTGGCAACAGCAGCAGTGAATCAGTGAGGCCAGGGGGTGGGAAAAGTAGCTACTCGGCAGTGTGGCAGTTTTTCCTGAAGCATCCGCAGGAGGGTAACATGGCCACATGCCAGATATGTAGGCAAAAGGTGAAGCGTGGCCAGGGTCCAAATGTTGGCACCACGGCCCTGCGTCAACATATGATGCGTCACCATAAAGCGACTTGGGAGAACCGAGACTCCCAAGGGGTGGTCCAGTCTGCTTCCTCACCAAGTGGCACGCCGCTCCCAATTTCTGCCAGCCAAGGCTCCAGCACCTCAGCCGAAGGCAGCTGTGCGTCATACCCATCCTCTGTCGCTCCTGCTCCTCCTCCTCCTCCTCCAAGTCATGCATCCCGCCAGCAATCCATCAGCGAAGCCATGTCCAAGAGACAGCAGTATGCGCCCACTCATCCTACGGCGCAGAAGCTGAATGTGCTCCTGTCCAAGTTGCTGGTGCTGCAGTCGCTCCCTTTTCAGGTGGTGGAATCTGCACCTTTCAGAGAACTGATGGCTTGTGCCGAGCCGAGGTGGAGAGTCCCAAGCCGTCATTTCTTTGCCAAGAAGGCAGTACCAGCGCTGCACACTTTTGTTGAACAGAAGGTGGGCCAGTCCTTGAGCCTGTCGGTGTGTAGCAAAGTGCATGGCAGCGCCGACATCTGGAGCTGTAACTACGGTCAGGGACAGTACATGTCGTTTACGGCCCACTGGGTGAATGTGGTCCCTTTGCAGCAGCAGCAGCAACTTGGACAGGTCACGCCGCTTCGGCCTCCGCACTCCCTGCCCGTTGGGCCTGTGACACCGTGCGACTCGGCCTCCTCATCCTCCGCCATCTCCTCACCCTCCACTGTAGGCTCAAGTCTCAGTGCCCCTCCAGTCTACCATGTGTGCAGGGCACGGAGGTGTCACGCAGTGCTTCACATGGTTTGTCTTGGCGAACGGAGTCACACAGGGGAGGAACTGCTTAAATGTATTCATCAGGAAATCCAAACATGGCTTACTCCAAGAAAACTTAAAATGGGAATCATGGTTACCGACAATGGGAAGAACATTTTGTCTGTGCTGCGCCAAGGAAGCCTGACCCATGCCCCCTGCATGGCTCACGTCTTCAATCTGGTTGTCAAGCGGTTTCTGAAGTGTTCCCCCCATCTGCAAGACATCCTAACAACTTCAAGGAAACTTTGCATGCACTTCAGCCACTCATACACCGCCAAACACACCCTTCTTGAGCTACAGCGTCAGAATGGTATCCCCCAACATAGTCTGATTTGCGATGTTTCCACCCGTTGGAATTCTACCCTTCACATGTTGGACCGATTATATGAACAGAGAAAAGCCATCATGGATTTCCTGATGATCCAAGCAGATAGGGGGACTCCCCTGTGTAACTTCAATGTCAACCAGTGGCAGCTCATACGTGACACCTGCCGTTTGCTCAGGCCCTTTGAGGAAGCCACTTTATTTGTCAGTCGGCAGGATTACGGGATGAACGACGTGATTCCACTGCTTCATGTACTACAGCACATGTTGGAAACCATGGCTGGTCAGGGCACTGGAGACATGGCGTTTACATCTTACGGCCACATGAACCCCGTTGGAGCTGAACTGGAGGAGGAGGAGGAAGAGGAGGAGGAGGAGTTGCCCAGCGAAACACAGTTTAGGCTTGGCGAAATGGCTGGTTTATCTAGTCAGCGGACAGGAGAGGAGGAGCAGGAGCAGCCAGAGGAGCTAGAGGTTTTTGAGGAAGGCGAGACAGAGGACCCGGGCACACCGTGGCAGTATGCAGTGGAGATGGAGACAGGTAGTCCATCCGAGTCACTTGCGCAAATGGCAGGAAGCATGCTCACGTGCTTGCGTAGTGACCCCAGAATTGTTTCCATCTGTCGGCGGGATGACTTCTGGCTGTCCACCTTATTGGACCCTCGCTTCCGGCACAAAATGGGGGCATTTTTTTAAACCCACCGAGAGGGAGGACAAACTGAACTACTACAAAGACATTCTACGTAGGCAGTTGGCCGATGCCTATCTGCGCCATGGTCCATACTCTCGCAGGTCTGACTCGAGGGGACCTCTGCGCTCACCTTCCACTGCCATGGCCGCTGGGGGGGTTGGCAGGAGCAGCAGCAGCAGCTCCATCAGCAGCAGCCTCAGTCTTCAGTCGCTAATGAGTAGCTTTCTACACCCGCATAGTGAGGCTACTCATGAGCAGCAGGAAGACCTGGAGCAGGACCTCATACTTTGACATGACCATGCCAACACACCTTGAGGATCCGCTGGACTTCTGGGCAGCCAAACTTGATTTGTGGCCGCAACTAGCAGAGTTTGCCCTGGAAAAGCTGTCCTGCCCGGCAAGTAGCGTGCCATCGGAGCGGGTGTTTAGTGCGGCGGGGGCCATAGTTACGGCGAGGAGAACTCGTCTGTCAACTAAAAATGTGGAGAGACTCACCTTTGTCAAAATGAATCAGGGATGGATCAGCCAGGATTTCCACCCACCAATGCCTGATGCATGCGACTAGATTCAGCAAGGTGCCACGTTTTACACTTTCCAAATGGTGCAAAACATATTTATGTCTTTACGCCAATTTTTGGGCTCCTGAAGCCAACTCCAGTGTCTCTTTAAAGTAATATTTGGGCTCCTGCTGCTGCCAACTCCAGGGTGTGATTCATCCAATTTTTGGGCTCCTGAAGCCAACTCCAGTGTCTCTTTAAAGTAATGTTTGGGCTCCTGCTGCTGCTGCTGCTGCCAACTCCAGGGTGTGATTCATCCAATTTTTGGGCTCCTGCTGCCAACCCCAGTGTCTCTTTAAAGTAATGTTTGGGCTCCTGCTGCTGCTGCTGCTGCCATCTCCAGGGTGTGATTCATCCAATTTTTGGACTACTGAAGCCAACCCCAGTGTCTCTTTAAAGTAATGTTTGGGCTCCTGCTGCTGCTGCCAACTCCAGGGTGTGATTCATCCAATTTTTGGGCTCCTGAAGCCAACCCCAGGGTCTCTTTAAAGTAATATTTGGGCTCCTGCTGCTGCTGCTGCCATCTCCAGGGTGTGATTCATCCAATTTTTGGGCTACTGAAGCCAACCCCAGTGTCTCTTTAAAGTAATGTTTGGGCTCCTGCTGCTGCTGCCAGCTCCAGGGTGTGATTCATCCAATTTTTGGGCTCCTGAAGCCAACCCCAGGGTCTCTTTAAAGTAATATTTGAGCTCCTGCTGCTGCTGCTGCCAACTCCAGGGTGTGATTCATCCAATTTTTGGGCTCCTGAAGCCAACCCCAGTGTCTCTTTAAAGTAATGTTTGGGCTCCTGTTGCTGCTGCTGCCAACTCCTGCCAACTCCAGGGTGTGAGTCATCCAATTTTTGGGCTCCTGAAGCCAACCCCAGTGTCTCTTTAAAGTAATGTTTGGGCTCCTGCTGCTGCTGCCAACTCCAGGGTGTGATTCATCCAATTTTTGGGCTCCTGAAGCCAACCCCAGGGTCTCTTTAAAGTAATATTTGGGCTCCTGCTGCTGCTGCTGCCAACTCCAGGGTGTGATTCATCCAATTTTTGGGCTCCTGAAGCCAACCCCAGTGTCTCTTTAAAGTAATGTTTGGGCTGCTGCTGCTGCCAACTCCAGGGTGTGATTCATCCAATTTTTGGGCTCCTGAAGCCAAGCCCAGTGTCTCTTTAAAGTAATGTTTGGGCTCCTATTGCTGCTGCTGCTGCGGCTGCTGCCAACTCCTGCCAACTCCAGGGTGTGATTCATCCAATTTTTGGGCTCCTGAAGCAACCCCAGGGTCTCTTTAAAGTAATATTTGGGCTCCTGCTGCTGCTGCTGCCAACTCCAGGGTGTGATTCATCCAATTTTTGGGCTCCTGAAGCCAACTCCAGTGTCTCTTTAAAGTAATGTTTTGGCTCCTGCTGCTGCCAACTCCAGGGTGTGATTCATCCAATTTTTGGGCTCCTGAAGCCAACCCCAGTGTCTCTTTAAAGTAATGTTTGGGCTCCTGCTGCTCCTGCTGCTGCCAACTCCACGGTGTGAATCATCCAATTTTTGGGCTCCTGAAGCCAACCCCAGGGTCTCTTTAAAGTAATATTTGGGCTCCTGCTGCTGCTGCTGCCAACTCCAGGGTGTGAATCATCCAATTTTTGGGCTCCTGAAGCCAACCCCAGTGTCTCTTTAAAGTAATGTTTTGGCTCCTGCTGCTGCCAACTCCAGGGTGTGATTCATCCAATTTTTGGGCTCCTGAAGCCAACCCCAGTGTCTCTTTAAAGTAATGTTTGGGCTCCTGCTGCTGCTGCCAACTCCAGGGTGTGATTCATCCAATTTTTGGGCTCCTGAAGCCAACCCCAGGGTCTCTTTAAAGTAATATTTGGGCTCCTGCTGCTGCTGCTGCCAACTCCAGGGTGTGATTCATCCAATTTTTGGCTCCTGAAGCCAACCCCAGTGTCTCTTTAAAGTAATATTTGGGCTCCTGTTGCTGCTGCTGCTGCTGCTGCCAACTCCTGCCAACTCCAGGGTGTGATTCATCCAATTTTTGGGCTCCTGAAGCCAACCCCAGGGTCTCTTTAAAGTAATATTTGGGCTCCTGCTGCTGCTGCTGCCAACTCCAGGGTGTGATTCATCCAATTTTTGGGCTCCTGAAGCCAACTCCAGTGTCTCTTTAAAGTAATGTTTGGGCTCCTGCTGCTGCTGCTGCCAACTCCAGGGTGGGATTCATCCAATTTTTGGGCTTCTGAAGCCAACTCCAGTGTCTCTTTAAAGTAATGTTTGGGCTCCTGCTGCTGCTGCTGCTGCCAACTCCAGGGTGTGAATCATCCAATTTTTGGGCTCCTGAAGCCAACCCCAGTGTCTCTTTAAAGTAATGTTTGGGCTCCTGCAGCTGCTGCCAACTCCAGGGTGTGATTCATCCAATTTTTGGGCTCCTGCTGCCAACCCCAGTGTCTCTTTAAAGTAATGTTTGGGCTCCTGCTGCTGCAGCTGCTGCCAACTCCAGGGTGTGAATCATCCAATTTTTGGGCTCCTGAAGCCAACCCCAGTGTCTCTTTAAAGTAATGTTTGGGCTCCTGCTGCTGCTGCTGCCAACTCCAGGGTGTGATTCATCCAATCTTTGGGCTCCTGCTGCCAACCCCAGTGTCTCTTTAAAGTAATGTTTGGGCTCCTGCTGCTGCTGCTGCCAACTCCAGGGTGTGATTCATCCAATTTTTGGCTCCTGAAGCCAACCCCAGTGTCTCTTTAATGTAATGTTTGGGCTCCTGTTGCTGCTGCTGCTGCTGCCAATTCCTGCCAACTCCAGGGTGTGATTCATCCAATTTTTGGGCTCCTGAAGCCAACCCCAGGGTCTCTTTAAAGAAATATTTGGGCTCCTGCTGCTGCTGCTGCCAACTCCAGGGTGTGATTCATCCAATTTTTGGGCTCCTGAAGCCAAATCCAGTGTCTCTTTAAAGTAATGTTTTGGCTCCTGCTGCTGCTGCTGCCAACTCCAGGGTGGGATTCATCCAATTTTTGGGCTCCTGAAGCCAACCCCAGTGTCTCTTTAAAGTAATGTTTGGGCTCCTGCTGCTGCTGCTGCAGCCAACTCCAGGGTGTGATTCATCCAATCTTTGGGCTCCTGCTGCCAACCCCAGTGTCTCTTTAAAGTAATGTTTGGGCTCCTGCTGCTGCTGCCAACTCCAGGGTGTGATTCATCCAATTTTTGGGCTCGTGCTGCCAACCCCAGTGTCTCTTTAAAGTAATGTTTGGGCTCCTGCTGCTGCTGCTGCTGCCAACTCCAGGGTGTGAATCATACAATTTGGGGCTCCTGAAGCCAACCCCAGTGTCTCTTTAAAGTAATGTTTGGGCTCCTGCAGCTGCTGCCAACTCCAGGGTGTGATTCATCAAATTTTTGGGCTCCTGCTGCCAACCCCAGTGTCTCTTTAAAGTAATGTTTGGGCTCCTGCTGCTGCTGCCAACTCCAGGGTGTGAATCATCCAATTTTTGGGCTCCTGAAGCCAACCCCAGTGTCTCTTTAAAGTAATGTTTGGGCTCCTGCTGCTGCTGCTGCTGCCAACTCCAGGGTGTGATTCATCCAATCTTTGGGCTCCTGCTGCCAACCCCAGTGTCTCTTTAAAGTAATGTTTGGGCTCCTGCTGCTGCTGCCAACTCCAGGGTGTGATTCATCCAATTTTTGGGCTCCTGCTGCCAACCCCAGTGTCTCTTTAAAGTAATGTTTGGGCTCCTGCTGCTGCTGCCAACTCCAGGGTGTGATTCATCCAATTTTTGGGCTACTGAATCCAACCCCAGGGTCTCTTTAAAGTAATATTTGGGCTCCTGCTGCTGCTGCTGCCAACTCCAGGGTGTGATTCATCCAATTTTTGGGCTACTGAAGCCAACCCCAGTGTCTCTTTAAAGTAATGTTTGGGCTCCTGCTGCTGCTGCCAACTCCAGGGTGTGATTCATCCAATTTTTGGGCTCCTGAAGCCAACCCCAGGGTCTCTTTAAAGTAATATTTGGGCTCCTGCTGCTGCTGCTGCCAACTCCAGGGTGTGATTCATCCAATTTTTGGGCTCCTGAAGCCAACCCCAGGGTCTCTTTAAAGTAATGTTTGGGCTCCTGCTGCTGCTGCTGCTGCCAACTCCAGGGTGTGATTCATCCAATTTTTGGACTACTGAAGCCAACCCCAGTGTCTCTTTAAAGTAATGTTTGGGCTCCTGCTGCTGCTGCCAACTCCAGGGTGTGATTCATCCAATTTTTGGGCTCCTGAAGCCAACCCCAGGGTCTCTTTAAAGTAATATTTGGGCTCCTGCTGCTGCCATCTCCAGGGTGTGATTCATCCAATTTTTGGGCTACTGAAGCCAACCCCAGTGTCTCTTTAAAGTAATGTTTGGGCTGCTGCTGCTGCCAACTCCAGGGTGTGATTCATCCAATTTTTGGGCTCCTGAAGCCAACCCCAGTGTCTCTTTAAAGTAATGTTTGGGCTCCTGTTGCTGCTGCTGCCAACTCCTGCCAACTCCAGGGTGTGAGTCATCCAATTTTGGGGCTCCTGAAGCCAACCCCAGTGTCTCTTTAAAGTAATGTTTGGGCTCCTGCTGCTGCTGCCAACTCCAGGGTGTGATTCATCCAATTTTTGGGCTCCTGAAGCCAACCCCAGGGTCTCTTTAAAGTAATATTTGGGCTCCTGTTGCTGCTGCTGCCAACTCCAGGGTGTGATTCATCCAATTTTTGGGCTCCTGAAGCCAACCCCAGTGTCTCTTTAAGGTAATGTTTGGGCTGCTGCTGCTGCCAACTCCAGGGTGTGATTCATCCAATTTTTGGGCTCCTGAAGCCAACCCCAGTGTCTCTTTAAAGTAATGTTTGGGCTCCTGTTGCTGCTGCTGCTGCGGCTGCTGCCAACTCCAGGGTGTGATTCATCCAATTTTTGGGCTCCTGAAGCCAACCCCAGGGTCTCTTTAAAGTAATATTTGGGCTCCTGCTGCTGCTGCTGCCAACTCCAGGGTGTGATTCATCCAATTTTTGGGCTCCTGAAGCCAACTCCAGTGTCTCTTTAAAGTAATGTTTTGGCTCCTGCTGCTGCTGCTGCCAACTCCAGGGTGTTATTCATCCAATTTTTGCGCTCCTGAAGCCAACCCCAGTGTCTCTTTAAAGTAATGTTTGGGCTCCTGCTGCTCCTGCTGCTGCCAACTCCAGGGTGTGAATCATCCAATTTTTGGGCTCCTGAAGCCAACCCCAGGGTCTCTTTAAAGTAATATTTGGGCTCCTGCTGCTGCTGCTGCCAACTCCAGGGTGTGAATCATCCAATTTTTGGGCTCCTGAAGCCATCCCCAGTGTCTCTTTAAAGTAATGTTTGGGCTCCTGCTGCTGCTGCTGCCAACTCCAGGGTGTGATTCATCCAATTTTTGGGCTCCTGAAGCCAACCCCAGTGTCTCTTTAAAGTAATGTTTGGGCTCCTGCTGCTGCTGCCAACTCCAGGGTGTGATTCATCCAATTTTTGGGCTCCTGAAGCCAACCCCAGGGTCTCTTTAAAGTAATATTTGGGCTCCTGCTGCTGCTGCTGCCAACTCCAGGGTGTGATTCATCCAATTTTTGGCTCCTGAAGCCAACCCCAGTGTCTCTTTAAAGTAATGTTTGGGCTCCTGTTGTTGCTGCTGCTGCTGCTGCTGCCAACTCCTGCCAACTCCAGGGTGTGATTCATCCAATTTTTGGGCTCCTGAAGCCAACCCCAGGGTCTCTTTAAAGTAATATTTGGGCTCCTGCTGCTGCTGCTGCCAACTCCAGGGTGTGATTCATCCAATTTTTGGGCTCCTGAAGCCAACTCCAGTGTCTCTTTAAAGTAATGTTTGGGCTCCTGCTGCTGCTGCTGGCAACTTCAGGGTGGGATTCATCCAATTTTTGGGCTCCTGAAGCCAACCCCAGTGTCTCTTTAAAGTAATGTTTGGGCTCCTGCTGTTGCTGCTGCTGCCAACTCCAGGGTGTGATTCATCCAATCTTTGGGCTCCTGCTGCCAACCCCAGTGTCTCTTTAAAGTAATGTTTGGGATCCTGCTGCTGCTGCCAACTCCAGGGTGTGATTCATCCAATTTTTGGGCTCCTGCTGCCAACCCCAGTGTCTCTTTAAAGTAATGTTTGGGCTCCTGCTGATGCTGCTGCTGCCAACTCCAGGGTGTGAATCATCCAATTTTTGGGCTCCTGAAGCCAACCCCAGTGTCTCTTTAAAGTAATGTTTGGGCTCCTGCAGCTGCTGCCAACTCCAGGGTGTGATTCATCCAATTTTTGGGCTCCTGCTGCCAACCCCAGGGTCTCTTTAAAGTAATGTTTGGGCTCCTGCTGCTGCAGCTGCTGCCAACTCCAGGGTGTGAATCATCCAATTTTTGGGCTCCTGAAGCCAAACCCAGTGTCTCTTTAAAGTAATGTTTGGGCTCCTGCTGCTGCTGCTGCTGCCAACTCCAGGGTGTGATTCATCCAATCTTTGGGCTCCTGCTGCCAACCCCAGTGTCTCTTTAAAGTAATGTTTGGGCTCCTGCTGCTGCTGCCAACTCCAGGGTGTGATTCATCCAATTTTGGGCTCCTGCTGCCAACCCCAGTGTCTCTTTAAAGTAATGTTTGGGCTCCTGCTGCTGCTGCCAACTCCAGGGTGTGATTCATCCAATTTTTGGCTCCTGAAGCCAACCCCAGTGTCTCTTTAAAGTAATGTTTGGGCTCCTGTTGCTGCTGCTGCTGCTGCTGCTGCCAACTCCCGCCAACTCCAGGGTGTGATTCATCCAATTTTTGGGCTCCTGAAGCCAACCCCAGGGTCTCTTTAAAGAAATATTTGGGCTCCTGCTGCTGCTGCTGCCAACTCCAGGGTGTGATTCATCCAATGTTTGGGCTCCTGAAGCCAACTCCAGTGTCTCTTTAAAGTAATGTTTTGGCTCCTGTTGCTGCTGCTGCCAACTCCAGGGTGGGATTCATCCAATTTTTGGGCTCCTGAAGCCAACCCCAGTGTCTCTTTAAAGTAATGTTTGGGCTCCTGCTGCTGCTGCTGCTGCAGCCAACTCCAGGGTGTGATTCATCCAATCTTTGGGCTCCTGCTGCCAACCCCAGTGTCTCTTTAAAGTAATGTTTGGGCTCCTGCTGCTGCTGCCAACTCCAGGGTGTGATTCATCCAATTTTTGGGCTCCTGCTGCCAACCCCAGTGTCTCTTTAAAGTAATGTTTGGGCTCCTGCTGCTGCTGCTGCTGCCAACTCCAGGGTGTGAATCATCCAATTTTTGGGCTCCTGAAGCCAACCCCAGTGTCTCTTTAAAGTAATGTTTGGGCTCCTGCAGCTGCTGCCAACTCCAGGGTGTGATTCATCCAATTTTTGGGCTCCTGCTGCCAACCCCAGTGTCTCTTTAAAGTAATGTTTGGGCTCCTGCTGCTGCTGCCAAATCCAGGGTGTGAATCATCCAATTTTTGGGCTCCTGAAGCCAACCCCAGTGTCTCTTTAAAGTAATGTTTGGGCTCCTGCTGCTGCTGCCAACTCCAGGGTGTGATTCATCCAATCTTTGGGCTCCTGCTGCCAACCCCAGTGTCTCTTTAAAGTAATGTTTGGGCTCCTGCTGCTGCTGCCAACTCCAAGGTGTGATTCATCCAATTTTTGGGCTCCTGCTGCCAACCCCAGTGTCTCTTTAAAGTAATGTTTGGGCTCCTGCTGCTGCTGCCAACTCCAGGGTGTGATTCATCCAATTTTTGGGCTACTGAAGCCAACCCCAGGGTCTCTTTAAAGTAATATTTGGGCTCCTGCTGCTGCCAACTCCAGGGTGTGATTCATCCAATTTTTGGGCTACTGAAGCCAACCCCAGTGTCTCTTTAAAGTAATGTTTGGGCTCCTGCTGCTGCTGCCAACTCCAGGGTGTGATTCATCCAATTTTTGGGCTCCTGAAGCCAACCCCAGGGTCTCTTTAAAGTAATATTTGGGCTCCTGCTGCTGCTGCTGCCAACTCCAGGGTGTGATTCATCCAATTTTTGGGCTCCTGAAGCCAACCCCAGGGTCTCTTTAAAGTAATGTTTGGGCTCCTGCTGCTGCTGCTGCCAACTCCAGGGTGTGATTCATCCTATTTTTGGGCTCCTGAAGCCAACCCCAGGGTCTCTTTAAAGTAATATTTGGGCTCCTGCTGCTGCCAACTCCAGGGTGTGATTCATCCAATGTTTGGGCTCCTGAAGCCAACCCCAGGGTCTCTTTAAAGTAATATTTGGGCTCCTGCTGCTGCTGCTGCCAACTCCAGGGTGTGAATCATCCAATTTTTGGGCTCCTGAAGCCAACCCCAGGGTCTCTTTAAAGTAATATTTGGGCTCCTGCTGCTGCTGCCAACTCCAGGGTGTGATTCATCCAATTTTTGGGCTCCTGAAGCCAACCCCAGGGTCTCTTTAAAGTAATGTTTGGGCTGCTGCTGCTGCCAACTCCAGGGTGTGATTCATCCAATTTTTGGGCTCCTGAAGCCAACCCCAGTGTCTCTTTAAAGTAATGTTTGGGCTCCTGTTGCTGCTGCTGCCAACTCCTGCCAACTCCAGGGTGTGAATCATCCAATTTTTGGGCTCCTGAAGCCAACCCCAGTGTCTCTTTAAAGTAATGTTTCGGCTCCTGCTGCTGCTGCCAACTCCAGGGTGTGATTCATCCAATTTTTGGGCTCCTGAAGCCAACCCCAGGGTCTCTTTAAAGTAATATTTGGGCTCCTGCTGCTGCTGCTGCCAACTCCAGGGTGTGATTCATCCAATTTTTGGGCTCCTGCTGCTGCCAACGCCAGTGTCTCTTTAAAGTAATGTTTGGGCTCCTGCCCCTCATAGTGATGCCACTTCAACTCTCTGCAATTGTGCCGCTCTGCGATTCTATTAGCGATGCCTCTGATCTGCATGTGATATTTATTCAAAGTATTATTTAACTAACCTAGCACGCATCCTATGCGTGTTACAGCAAGGCAGAATGGTTTACAACCCTATTGAGGCTCTAGGAGGCTCAGAAATAGCCATTTTTAATAGCGATTCGTCGCGAATAAATTCGGGTCGAAACGATTTTTGTCGGAAAATTCGGCGAATCAGTCGAATCGAATTTTTCAAAAGTTCGCTCATCTCTAATAAGGAGTGCAGAGATTACAACCGCATGGGATCCCTTAAAGTCAGGGGCTCTCATCATTGTTGTTCCTCCACCTTATTTCTTAGATTCGTGCCCTCATGGAATCATGCACAGAAAAAAGAAAGCATAATTTGTCTCCACTGTTTCCCATGAGTGTCCTCACTCATGGGAGCTGGTGGCCCTCTTTCTGTTGCACCAGCTGGGGGCCAGTTTAAAATACTGCTGCTACCAATGCCGCCACTCCACCGCCACTGAGAGAAGAGGATTGGGGCTCAGGTAAGTTACAGCAGCTCTTCTGCTGCTGCAATCTTAAGTGAAGCTGGTTTATGGGCTGCTCTGCAAGGTGTGAGGAATGAGGGCAGTAGTGGAATAAGGTGTGATGGAACAGGGTCTAGGGGGCAAGTAGTGAGGTGGGCCTTAGAAATGAGGAAGGATAGTTTTTGTTCTGATTGTTGTTAGAATTTGTTAGAGGGGGAGTCATGTAGGGGTGAAGTAGATAGAGGCTGTCAATTCTTTTAGTGAGGAATGTGTCAAGCTGCTCAGCTGTTATTTTGGAGGTGGGAGGAGGTAATCGGTGAAGCAGAGAGTTAAAAGTTTGAAACAGTTGTTTGTGACTCTGGGCCTCTGTACATATGAGAGAGCTAAAGTACACTTGTTTAACGGATGAAAGAGTAGTCCAGATTTCATGAAGAGTTTGTTTGTATAGAAGGAAAGCCTCATTAGATTTCAATTACCACCAGCACCACTCAGTGACTTGGGAATGCCATTTCAGTTTAGTGATGTTCATGTTGAGCCATGGTTGTTTGGTTAAGGATGATTGTGGGTGGGGGGGCAACAGAGTCCAGGGCTGAAGTTAAGGTGTTGAGGTAGAGAGAGGCTGCAGAGTCTGTGTAGGTGAATGAGGAGAGCCAAACTATAAAGAAACTGGCAAAATTTGGGCCAAATTTACCTTTCACCCGAATCCAGTTCAACAATATTCACCTCCGGGGGAGACGGCCTGCCTCATTTATACATTGAGTGCTAACATTCTGTATTCTTATGCCAATTTACCCATACCTCCTATGCCCAGGAGGTGGTACAGTTAATTTATAAAAACAAGACAGAAGCTGACAGAAGCCATATAAATATGATTTAAAGCCAATCAAAAAATTATTAGGTTATTTAAATATAAGACAACATGTAATTTCTCTACTCTAATTTCTGTATATCATAAAATAAGCCATGAGTATTTGTTTATACATTTTTAAGAACCCACTCATTTAAAGCATTTTATGATTATTGTTTTTTTCATGTTATTTTGCTACTGTAGATGTTGTAGATTATTATTCACTTGAGTGCTTTCTTATATCGTTCTGTCACCTTACATTGTGCTAGTGCTTTCTACAGGTATTTTACGCTTTAATCAGAAAGAGATAAGAATAGAACATTTTATGAAAAAACAGAATATGAAAATCATAGTGTTTTGAACTCATAAATTGAAAAATTATAAAATATCCATAAATCAGAATGTAACAAGTATTCAAAATGTATTCATAAAAGTTATGCAATTGCACCCTGATATATAAAGATGTAGTTGAATCCCTTTTGTAAAATGTTTCTCTTAAGGGGTAGCAAACCCCTGCGGGTTGGCCCTGGAGTCGGGAAGAGTTGGGATTTTCCTCATTATCGCCCAAAAAAACTCACTTTTCCCAGGGACCCTTCAGCCGCATCCCATGCTTCTTTTTAGCTGAGGCATGGTCCAGCTCCCAAGAATTCAGATTGAGGGCAGGAACATGACTCAAATTAAAGGGAAGCCAAGGATGTGGCCACTGGGTTTGTTACATTACTTGGCACATTTTGAGAGCAACCAATCTGCAACCAAGCCTTCACAAAGCCGCAAGCATCACTCCAGGTAGGCTGGTTGGGGACACACAGGGTTGGCAAGAGTTTAAAGGGGTTTGGTCTGCTTTACATAAACAATGTCCTCCTAATTAAAGGAGCAATCCATGCAATGATAACAATGAGGTCACCCAAAGTCTGTCCCATATGCTTTTCCTTCATTTTCTGCAGCACATGTGTTAATCCGCTGATCAGAATGTGACACCATGATGCTACAATATTGATTTTTTCCCAATATTTTCTGAGATTATACATTTGGGATTTTCATTAGCTGTAAACTATATTAACATTTAACAAAATCAATTTGTGAAGTAGATTTATAAAATTTGAATTACACTTTTTGTTAAAAATAAATTACTATTATAAATAAACTTTTCAGTTTCAGTTTCAGTTCACTTGTTGTGATGTAGGATTCGTTCTTAAAGAGTAAGTCCAAGCAATCTATAACTCTCTATCCACCCTTCCTGACCCTGCACTAAGCAGAATGGACAATCTGCATAGAGGTTGAAGCTGGGACCCTGAGTGTTAGGTCAATCACCTAATTCCTGAAATGGGTGACTGGCCTGACAGTCAAATCCACGGTTGCTGTGCCAAGCCCCACCCAGGAGCAGCATACATCCTGATCACAAATCTCTGTTTCAGTACCTAACACCATGTAGGTACGGTTGAATAATGTAATGAAGTTGTAAGTTGAACTAGTCAAGTGAAACAATATATAGACATTGTATTAACTGTACTAGAGGAATAACATGGCATTTTAGAAAACAGATGGTGTTTAAGTAACTTTAAGCATATTCTGCACATTACAACACAGAACTTTTCTTTTTAAAGTGGTTCTGTTTGGTTCTTGGAATGCAATATGTGTGCAAGCTTCTTTTTTTTTACTTAATTGCAGTTTATATCTAAAACATTCCAGTGAGAGCAAAACTTTCATGTTCTCTGCAGTAATAAAAACTAAATCATGTAGCAGTGTATTCTTGTCGCTGCCAATTACATTTCCCTCTGAGGGCCAATCGTAGAAACGCTATAAAGTCCCACTACAATTCCACATAATTCCCTGCTGAACTTGCTCCCTTAGAACACTTTTATTTTTATCTAGTTAGCACTAAAATACAGACGCGGAACTGCAATACAACATGTATTGGGACTTGCTTACTTTGTTTCCTTGCTAACAGCTTAATTCCTAGATAACAACCAAAGCGGGAGACTTGTGTGATCTCACCATTCAGTGTGTGCATGCTGTGTAGCTGGGAGATCGGTTGAATAATTTTACTATTATTTACAGGATGATACTAAATTAAAGTACTGCTGCTGCAATTTATTTTATAATTATAAAGGTTATAAACCGTATTTATAATTACCATTTCTGCTTTTATTTTTGTTCAAATGAATAAATAAACCGGAACCACACCCATTTTTTATAAAACATGCAGGTGCTACAGAATGCCGGTGCCTCCCTGTGCAATAACCCCTGGTAAACCTAAAAATCATTAATCAAAATACATTTCTCTTCCACTTCCTCAATGAAATAGTGTCTCGTGATTGGCTGTCACGAGCATGTGGTCACCAGAAACTGCATACCCAGAAAAGGCCTGCAGCGAGATGCCTTCACTCCTCCAATTCCACCCAGCAGAGCCAAAATCCGAGGGACCACACTCCTCCCTCTCACTCCCTCCTCCTCCCCACTGGGACTCCCCACTTGAGAGTGGCCCCAGCGGTAGTTTGACTCTGCCGAGTCAGGAGCTGAGGTTCTACACTGTCCTCACACCAGCAGCAGCCTCCACTGGCTTCAGCGTCATCATCCCCTTCCTCCCCTGGGTCCTCAATTTGAGAGCGATGAGAGGGTCCCTCCCCTGCTGAGTCATCAGAAGCACAGGCTCTTGTGCTGGGGAGTTAACCCTTTCCGTGCATGTCCAGGGGAGGCCGCTTATCTGTAGAGAGAAAACAAAAATAAAATTTAGAAATACAGCAGGAAAAAGTGTACATATCTATTAATAGTGTTTGTGTATGTGTCTTGAACTTACCAGAAGCGTAGGCATCATAGAGCCGATAGATGCCCTCATTGTCCCGGTGCTTAAAGTCCGACCGGCACTGTCTGATGGACTTGTCCATCAAGTCTGTTTTGAAGCGCAGGGACACACTGGCCTTCACCTCCTCCACGATGCTGACCTTCTCCCTCACCACATAGTCATACTCCTTCATGCAAAAAACCTAGATGCACAGAAAGGAAATATAAAAAGATAAAAATAAATAATATTATTAACTTATAAAAAATAAATAATATAACTTATAAAATTAAGACAATTTGGGATGCCCAGGGGTATAAATAAATAAAAATCAGAGTAATATAATATATTCTTAAGATCTGTCCCATGGGTTGGGAGTAATAACTATTAAAACATTTACATGAACCCCCCAAAAAATTACAATACATGTGCACTAAGCAGAAAAAACGCAAAAGTTTAAAAATTACAGCAAAAATTTTTAGGCAAAAACAGTAAAAGCAGCCGGAAACCTAACACATTGAAAGAAGGCCACAACACAGCAAAAAAGGCATTATGAAAAAATTAGCCCAAAAACTTACCTTTACTATTTGGTCATTCACATGGGGTTCCACCCGCTGCCTCTTCTTAAGTGGCACTTGATCCTCTGAGGATGTGGAGGATGAGGTGCTGGGAAACTGACGAGCAGGACGCCTAGCAGGTGCCATAGCTCCGCACAGGAAAACCAGAAGTGCATAAAGTGAAAGCGAAACCAAGACCTTTGACCCCGTCACAAGGTAGGAACGCTATGGAATGCCCCGAGACATGATATGAACCATATACCATAGAACCGAGACCGGAGCGCACAACATTACGCTACATCTACAAGAGAGAAGAACGCAGCAGCCTGTAATAACACATCGAACGCTACATGGCGCTGTTAGAGTCGCTCACCAGATTCGCTTTCATAAATGTGGTTTTGCGTACAGCGGCCATCGTTCACCAGACACTGCCTGCCACTACGAGGCACTATCTGGCGCTATCCCTTCGTAAATAACCCCCTAGGTTGTTTATTGTCTATGTTCTGGCTGTCTAGCTGTAGCTAATCTGTGACCATATGCCATGTGAGCATTAGTTTGTGTACCTTCTTGTCTGAGTGGTGGCTCTGTACCGTATTACACCTTTGTTACCTGTTATCAGGTTAGTACTAATCATAAAAAAAAACTTATAAACGTATAAGCCTAAAATGTAGGCAGAGTAAACACTTTTTTTTTTCCCTAAGTGCAATTCAGCACCATTTTTATCTGTGCAATTTCTTACAACAAATTGCACAGCTAAATATGGTGCTGAATTGCACTTAATAAAATTTGAGTAAAAAAAAAACAGGAATCAACCATTATGTGCCAAAAAGTATTCGCATAATAACTTTCTTTTACCTCTATTGGTGTTTTGCTCTGCCAACCTACAGTACTTTAGATTTTGCTTGGCTAAAAAGCTCCTTTGTCGTTGCAATGGTTGAGTAGTTTCTTCTTCAACCTTTCTGCCAGTCTAGCCTATGGCCTACCCTTATTCTGTCCCATATTCCCAGTCATTGTAAGAAGCTCAGCATATCCACACATTTGGGCAAGGCAATAGTGTACCTCCATCAAAGCTACACTGAATGCCTTTAGGAATGTGAAAAAAAGAGCCAAATTAGCTGCTTTACACATAACATATAGGTGTTGAGAAATATAGACACTTCTGCCTTCACCCCCCCCCCCCCCAACACACACACACACTGTCACCACTCCTCTATCACTGTATTTTTTCATGGTTTGTGCTTGGGTGCAGAGACTTGTTTCTGCCCAAACAGTTCTTTATTCATAAAAATAAATTCATAAAATTAGACAATATAATATGAAATTATTTAGACTTAGATCACTTTGATATTAAAGAACTGTTAATTCCCTTTGCTCTGGAACATTCTGTGTAAATTACAAATCTTTAGGACAGAGAATTATTATAAATTAAATGTCAGGATTTTGAATGGAATGAATGACATTTCATGGTCATCATTTCTATCTGAGCACAGAAGATTTTTCACATTTACAGCTGTGTAAGCCAGGTTTCTGCATATTATGGAATCATTCTCCTTGTATTAGTCAGTTAGATCAGCGGAATGTTACACTTTGAGGCAATTCCAGAACATGCAGGTTCAATTTATTTTGGCATTTGGTCTTTCCATTTGTTACTGGGCATGTTTGTGTGGAGTGGAGGCATTTAAACAGGTTGTAAAATACAAAGGCAGCAAGAGCAAGTCAAGAATTGTAAAACAATAGAAGTCTATGAGCATTTACCTGTGCTGTGTGCAGTCCAGTACTCCACATTTGGCAGAGGGTTCTTGATGGGTTCTCTGTCCTTGCTTCCTCGAGTTGCTGTTGCCAGTGCCTTTTTGTCCTCACCTTAGCTGCTGTTGCTACTCCTCCAGCCCCCTCTTTCCACCTCCTGGGTCCTGTTGCTAGTTCCTTTCTCAGCCTGGTCCTGTTGCCACTTAATTCCCCATTGGTCTCCTCCAGGGTCTACTGCTCCTCCACTAGTGTGGAATGGGCTTTAGTCTTCATAGCATTTTAGGTTGGAATAAATAGGAAATATCTGTGACATAAAAATATGTATTTACTGTATAAAGAGCTAACATATTTCACAGCACTTAATAATCAGGGCTTATGTACAGAACAATCTGATCCAATTTGGGATGCCCCACTGTGTCAAACCCCCCAGACCGCCCAGAAAAACTCACCTTTCCCAGGTGCAGCACAGTTAATGGAAAAGGATGGATATGGCCGCTCTTAAAGTGATGGTACTAAAGCTTTACTATTGTAGGTTTATAGGGGCAGATAATGTTGCAGGTGTGAGTATCCCCCCTCCCCCCCCCCCCCCACACACACACACACACATGATGCTGAGGCTATAACATTTCAGGAGTAGAACATGGGCTAGGGTGTCTTGGCTGGAGGATACAGTAGGTGTTAGAAGAAGCAGTGCACTCCCTTTAGATAAGTGGTTACACAAAGCAGTGCAGCCCACCTGGAATTTAATTTTCAATATGGTCAGTCTTCCTCAGCTGCAAAAGCAAATATTATTTTGGGATGTATAAAATGAAGATAAAACCCATAATGGAAATATGATATGATATGATTATATGAAGTCTTTTACCGTGCCTCATATTCAGTAGGATCACTTTTGTATCCTACACTAGAAATAGGAAAACAATTAAATTGCAAGAAGAAGAGAATCAAGTTTACTAATTGGCATAGATCTAATTTATAGTAAAATATAAAAAAAATTCAAGACAAAAAACTAGATAACTTCATAAGCTCTAACTAGATAGCAATGTCTCATTTTCAACATATAAAACACAATTATACAAAATGCCAAAAAGTGAAAAAAGTCAACATCAATGAAAAACCAGAGTCATAATTATTTGGACAGGTGGCCAAACAAGGTTCCAGATCAAAGATAAATGAAAAGCCAAGGTCCGGAACACAGTACAAAAAAAAATATACTAGCAACCAATTAACTGGCAACAGGTATCACAGCTCATTATGAATAATTATAAGAAGGCTTACAGAGAATGTTTGGTGATATATATTGTCAGGGTTGGGGTTGTTAACGACAATGAAAACTCTGGAATCAGTCCTTATGGTGAAATGAAATGCAGTTAATTGTGCAATAAGTCCAACAACTGTTCACTGCATTTCATCAAACAAGCAGGGTGCAGGATGAATAAATACAATATCAAGGCAGGCAGAAACTCGTTTTTTCTGCACTAGTAGGTGCAGAGTTTGAGCATGCAGCAAAGCATCTTTCACAGGTGCCAACCTTGCGACTGACTGTATCTCATCACACGGCTTCCCCCAGATTGCCTTTTCCAGCAACCCTTTGTAGCCTCATGTCGACCCAGACTCAGACACCTGTGCGCCCTGAGACGGGCATGTAAACTCTGTTCAATAAAAATCCATGCCCAGACAAATCACTAAAGAAAAGGCATTAGTGCTCTAAAAGCACTTATCAATGAGCCTATTGGATCTCTTAATTTCACCCAGACTAGCACCCTTGGTGAAATCTACACCACCGTACAGCCCGCTGTATCTCCATCCCTCTTGACCCAGGGGCAAAGGAACTCCAACCAACATAGACAGCCTGATTCAGAGCCTCTCTCACACGCATTCCCGCCAGTGGGAATCTCACACGCATTCCCGTCAGTGGGAATGACGTCAAAGGTCCGTACTTGGTCTATTTTCCATATCGGGTGATTCAGAGCCTTGCTTTAGTTGTCCTTTTTGCCGGAAATTACAGAATGCATACGCCAAACTGAGTGTTCGCCGTATAAATATGGCTCAAGGCATTGTAATTTTAGGGGTTTTGCTTGCGCGGGATTCAGAGTCCTGATTTGTGGGTTTTTGGACCTATAAAAGACGTAGGTTTCAGGTTCAAACTTTCGCCATCTTTGCTAGCGGGAAAACAGTCTTTTTCTAGTGAAAATACAGCCTACATCCTCAGCACCTCTGATGGAGCCCCTTGACGAGTTCTGTGACGAGTATGAGCAACTGCAGCAGATTGTGCTGTTAAACAGTTACCTTTCAGAACTTAGGTATACCCGCAGTGGACTTAAGACTATAAGATGACCGATCAACAGGTGTTCAGATTAACCCAACTGTTTATTGCTAGAGTGAATCTGCCTGTTTATTGCTTATGTTGCATTTGCAATGTGTTTTTCTGTAATGTGCCCCCTTTTTGTAATTGGTCCAAGTTTATTATGTTAGCCAATTGCTCTCCCTGACCTCCATCATTACAACTGTGCTCATGCCCTTTTTTAAATATCCCCTTCTCCCTGTTGCAGTTACTAATGCTTAGTCCGAGCATCCTGACATACATTTTGCTTGTTTAGCCCTACTCTTGTGGTGGTGGCGCTGCTGCTCCACAACCACTACACCAAGGTCTTCATGGAGCAAACTGGTGGTCTGTCGCACTACTTCTATATCTATCAGCATTTTGCCAAAAAGTGGCGCTATTGCCTCCATGATTTGGCACCGCCTTACCAAAGACAAGGTGAGGCCTGGCTGCATGCAGTCCGTCTCTGTAGAGCTGGTGGGGCTGCTACTAGCAGAATGAAGCTTGGGCTGCATGGAGGGTGGTAATGGCCAGTTTCTGTGGTGCCAGCAGCTGGTGGAGGTGTCCAGATAATATTAAGGGTCTCATCCAGATGTTTAGAGTGCCCTTCCTTCAGCTAATTAATTTGAACCAGGAGAGGTGCCATCTGCGTGAAGCAAGGTCAACATTAGTGTTTCATCCAGTCCCCCAAACTTTACCCTGGGTTCACCCTCCTCCACTCTGCCCCTTGCCCTTTGCCTATAAAGCTCACTCATTTACCTCATGGCTGTCTGGACTCGGATCTGGACTCGGATCCCTTGGTAACTGGCTGGTGGGTGGGTGGGCCTGGCCTTGATGTTGTTTTTTGTGGTAGCCAAACCAGAAGGGCCAGCTGTTGCTGCAGATGAGTCTTCAGTGTAAGGTGCAGCTGGCTGGGGGTGTTGCTTCAAAGTCAGGGTAAATGCACTGGTAGTTTCCTCTTGATGCTATATGTGCCCCTTCAAAATCCCTACAAGAGACACACACTGGGTCCCAAATTGACGTGTGTCCCCAAGTTGTGGTCTGCTCACACCCATGTTAGAAGTTACATATAAAGGTTGCATAGTAGCCTTGGTGTGTGTAGTTACACTACATATGTTGCGCAGGCAAGCCCTCAAAGTCAGCTGTGCATGTGGGAACTAAAGTTGATGGGTGGCAAATTTGGCCTACCCCCCCTCCCCATGCCAAGCTACAATCTGCTAACAAGTCTTACCACTGGTGGGCACATGCCGCCTATCTGTGTCCATGGCGTCTGACACCCCCTGGTAAATGTTGCTGTGGAGAATCTGTTCCTCAGCATGGGTACATTTTAGAGTTTTGGAGTCCCCCACCAGCTAGATTCAAACAATGGAAAGGGTGGCTTTAGTGAGTTGTCCAATGTTCCTGAGGCCATCTGTTGCTGAGTTTCAGCCGAACCACCACCTTCAGGCTGCCCCACTTTTTCTTTGCCTGGGCACCATCCTTGGGTTCTGGCCCCAACCCCTGTCACGTTGCAGGCAGTCTTCAACCGTAACTTCCCCCGCACACTTTGGGCGTTGAGCGGGACCCAGCCAGTTGTCTAAAAATTTGGCAACACCATCCAGCAGAACCTCCAGCTGAGCATCATTAAATCGGCCACTAAACTTGTTCCTTGTTAGTTTGCGCCCAAGGTGAGTGGCTGATGCTTTTTCTGATGGGTGATGTCATGGCTGAAGGGGGAGTCACTATGCCTACTCCCATGCTCAGAACAGATGGATTCTAGGCTACTGGCTGGAGAAAGAGCAGGCCTGGCTGTGGCAACACTGATCAGTCTTTGGCTCCATGGGGCTCCGTTGTGGGCTCTGCAGTGGGGCCTGCACTAGGGTATGTCCTGGGGTCCGCATAGTGTTTCAGTGTTCTGACTGTTGGTTGGTCCATGGTGGGCTGTGCCAGGAGGCCCGGGAGCCCTGGTTTTCTGTCTCCTGCTGTTGATGCCTTAAACTGCTGCAGGTGACCCATTCAAAGTGGCTATCGTGGGTATTAGCAAGTACCTGCGGAACGAATGGCAGGTCCTGGGGCCTGGCACTGTGGTACCTGGGCCGGGTGCTGCCGATTTCTTGGTTCCTGGCTCTGGGGGCTGTGGTGGCATCTGTGGTGTGGCATAGTGAGCTCCTAAGTCAGCAGTGCCAAACACATCTGACCCTCAGCTTTTATTCCTAATTGAGTGAGTAATTGTTCTGAAAACTATTTTAATTAACAGCCCCTCAAAGGTGCAAGCAACCTATAGGCTACATGTGCGTATGAATGCAAGCGCACTTTCGGGGTCCGCCAGGACACATCAGTGCTTGTGCGCCTCAGTGCAGGGGTGCACCATATAGATGACATCCAAAGACTTCCAACATGGCACCCACCTTGTTCACCTGTGAAAACCAAGAGGAAATTATGATGGTAAGTCACATTCATGCCATTCGCCTATGCATGTGTGCAGCTGACAGTGGCAGCAAAACACAAGTGAAGGCACATGGTGGCACAGTAATGGCGGAGGCCTGGCCTTACAACGTTACAAGGCCAAAGCCATAGCTGCCACTATCACAAGGAACACTCTGGCATGTCTGTATGTGACACAGGGGTGCCTAAGTGATTCAAGTTTGACATTTCTATGCAATACGCTACTATTGTGGGATGGGAGAGCTGGCTTTGCCTTGTTGCTGGCAGCGGTCAGTGAGCTCTATCCGACAGTAGTAGCAGAGTGGAGAATTTGGCGTGGCTTTTGGCCTAAGTGCATCTGCACTTGCAATCCGCTACTATTGTGCGAGGGGAGAGCTGGAATAGTTAGCATTGGCACAGACTAGCATATACAAGGCTTAAGTGGTTTCAGTGTCTGATAATTGTACTTAAAGGGGTGTGCATGTGTAGCTAAAGGAGACCCAAACAGAGGACATAAGTTAACAATACACATCTGTTTGCTGTTTGCAGACAATATGGACTTCAAGCCCAACACACGTGAAAAGAGGATGTCGGCAGACAAAGTGGCAGCACATGTGATGGTGAGGGGACATCACCTTACACCTTCACCCAAATAGTGCAGCACTGGTCGGACCTTTAACGGCAAAAGTGGCTCTGTGTGTGGAGGTTCTCCAGCCAGAAGTGGATGTACAACAGAGAAAGTGAGCAATCAGGGTAATGAGTAACATGTTTGACAAAATTACTTTTTCTTTAATAGCTGGGGAGTTCTGGCTGCAGATCAAGGCCACCCAGAGTCCAGGGGTCCGACCAGTGGGGCCAAGAAGACAGAGTGTGGGTGTAAGGCAGAGGCCCCAAACCCTGCCAACGTCCTCTCTCCTCAAAAGCAGCATTACCCCCACCAGCCATGAAGGCTGCTGAAGAGGAGGGTGTGTTGTGCTTGGAGTCGCCCATACCTCCTGCACACTAGAGGGTGAGTATGCAGCAATAGGGCCATCTGAGGTGGAAGCAGCAAAAGGTAAGTATGTGCAAGGACATGCAGACTACATGGGATGTCCTAGATGGCAGCAGGGGGAAGAAAGGTAAGAATGGTGAAGGACATGCAGACCACCATGGGTACAGTGTCAGGGGAGGCAAGGACATGCAGACTACATGGGATGTCCTAGATGGCAGCAGGGGGAAGAAAGGTAAGAATGGTGAAGGACATGCAGACCACCATGGGTACAGTGTCAGGGAAGGTGGGAAGCACATTAAAAAAGCTGGTTACAACACAAAAAGGCGTGTGTCATAAAGCCATGCAAGGACAGAGCACATAGAGAAAATTACATCTAAAAACAGGTAAAAACATAGCTTACTTGACTACTTTGGCCTCAAATACTGCAAAGCAAATACGGTCGCTTAAGTATAAAGAAACTTTTCTCGGAACATCCCTCAGATGGGCAGTACCACAGACATGATTGGCCTGATGCAGAGCCTCCTCGTTCAGCTATCCCGTGCGTTTTCCCATGGTTTTTGGGCTGTGATCGGGTCAGGAAAGGGTGCTACGTTGCTTTTTGTGTGCGTGTATGCGCTCAGGTGTTTCTGCAGGCGCCTTTCCGATTGACGGCTCGCAAGAGGCTGAACTCCGTGAAAACGGACTGGCCGTTGATTGGTCCGTTTTTTAATTGATTCAGAGCCTTGATTTCCGAGTGAAACCAGCCCAATTTAACGAGGGTGTCGACGCTTCACTTACGGGCAGTCTTAGCAGCCGTATTTGATATTTGTGACTTTGAAATGTATTCTGCTGTGTGTGAGCATCAAAGGCGTCAGCTACGCGGCCTGGTTGTTTTGAGCATGGCAGAAACCAGGCTGCACCGCACACGTCTGGACATCGATGGCATGCATGACCTTGAGCTATTCGAGCTCACCCGCCTTAACCTTGTTTCTCTCCAGGACTTGTATAGGCAGCTGCGGCCATGGTTATCCCGCATGGCTAACTGGCTAAATGGCTCGTTCCAGAGACTGGGTGCCTTCTCCGTGGGGATGTCCCAGTCTACGCTGAGCCGCAGCCTTACCAAGTTTTGGGATGGCATGGCTACCCTGGCACCCAAATATATTTTTTTCCCTGACACAGTGGAAGCCTGGAATGTGGTTAAGCTGGACTTTTACAACATAGCCGACATGCCCAACGTCATGGGTTGCATCGATTGTACCCACGTATCGTAAATTCCTCCTGCTGACCAGGAATATCTGTTCAGGTATGTGGTTTAGGTCAGCATGTATGTGCAATGTAGGCCAGAAATGTTCATTATTTCAATGTGTTTTTTTTTACGATTAAAGCAGACCTACAACCTGTGTATACCAAACATCCATTGTTTTTAAATGTTGTTTCTGTGAAAGTATATTTTCAATTATGTTTCCACTTTTGTGCCCACTAATTCCTGTTGTATTTTGCTTTTGCAGGAACAGGAAGATGGGCCATTCAATCATTTTGCAGGCAGTGTCAGGGCCAGATCTGCAATTTTTAAGTTTATTTGCAGCCTTCCCTGGTTCCACCCACGATTCTCACATTTTGAGGAACTCCAGCCTCTTTGTGCGAGTTCAATCAGGAGATCTGTCTGGTGGATGGCTACTGGGTATGTGTCCAAAAATCTGTGCCTGTACCCCACTAATCTGTTATAGACTCCAATGAAACAGTACAAGTTTTCAATCACTTAATTACCACTATTTTCTCCTATGCTTTTTTTTGGTATTCTCCACTATTCCTTCCTGTCCTGGCCCTCTTAGCTATGTTGCATCCCACAGTCATTGTACAGGAGTGTACTGGGTGGATGTGCATGTTGCCTCATCAGAACTGTGCTTTGCTCTGACACAGCACAGCTCACCTATTGTCCCTGTTCACTAATGCTGGTCTGCTAAGCAGCACATTATTGAGGCTCTTCCCCTTAGGCCTCTGTCTGTTGTTCCCTGTTCTTAGCATTGTAAAGTAACATAACATGCCCTTTTTTTAATTAGCATGTAAGGTACTTGTGGCTATTCGTTATTCTCATTTTTTTTTAATTTATTTTGGGATTATAGTTAGGTGTCGACTAGTTCTCGGGCCTGCCACTACATATGTTGCAAAGAGGCCCATTTGTCATGTGTATTTTGTATTATGGTTTGTGCTTAATTCTTTGGTTTTATTTGCAGGTGATTCTGGCTATCCATTGCTCCCATGGCTACTTACCCCCATCCTCCACCCGTCCTCGCAGGCCCAGGAGCGATATAACACTGCGCATAGGAGGACTCGCTCCGTGGTGGAACGGGCATTTGGCTTGATGAAGATGCGCTTCCGCTGTCTGGACCAGACTGGGGTTGGCCTGCTGTATGAGCCCGCCAAGGTCATCAAAATAATAATTGCGTGTGGGGTCATGCACAACCTGGCCATTCAAAGCCGGGTATCAAGATACACTGACCTGCCTGAAGCCACTTTACAGATTTCGGAAGAAGTCACACCTCCCTACTCCGGATCCCAAAGTGGCACAGCACAGGCAATCCGTTCCCAACTTGTGGACAATGTTTTTTTCTTAAATAACATTCCTTTTTTTGTTTGTTTTTTAACATTTTTGGTGATCCATAAAAAATTAAGTTACAAACTTTTTTGTTGTATTTTGTAAAGCTTAACGTGGGGTCAAATACATAAACAAATCCATTTAGTGGTATGAAAAGTATGAGGTGGCAGTTGATGGCTGGTGTGGGTGAATGTTTGAGGCAATATGTGCAAGGCTCTGATTAATGAGCTGCCATTGGTGGACCATTTCACCCATATGCCTGGTTAGTTGTCTGGTTTCTTGCAGCAGCCCAGAGACATTTTGGTTTAAAAGCTCTAATTGGTTAGACATCGAGGTGATTTGGGTACACACAGTTTCATTAACTCTCTGTGTGTTCTCCTGGTGCCAGGCTTCCTCCATGATCTGCAGCTGTCTCCTCTGGCTGATATGTCTCCTTGGATGTGTTCTGCCACTGGCACGGGTGGGTGGTTGTGCTCCAGACTGAGTGGCTGCTGGTGGCTGGGTTGGCGCAGGGTCTGTTGTGCGGATGGCAGAAGAGGTTGGTTCCACAGAGGTTTGGTTAGTGGACACCAGGAGCTGAAGTTGCTGGGCCTGTTGGGTCTGATGTTCGCCCACTGGTTTGGTTGGCCTTGGCTGCATCTGAATTGTGTCCTCCTCCTCCAAATCACGAATGTCTTCTATAATTGGTGGACTAGGTAGGTTCTGCCAAGAAATGTAGCAGGTATTGAGTCCACTATTTAACATTAAATGGATGCAAGTGCAATTTCCTAAGTCTACACAGTGGACCATTGACTTACCAACACTCAGGTTGGTTTGTGTGGACTGAAGGCTGTTGTTGCATGGTCCTCCGGGACAAACCAGGGGTAGTTTGGCCTTGTGGCGTGTCTTGAGTTTGTTCTGGGATGAGAGAATGTACTTTTAGTGTTTCAGCAAAGGCCAGTGTGTATTAAGGAGTATACAACTGTTTGGGTACCCATTTAAAAGGCTCAATGTAAAAACATACTCACCTCCGGACCTGAACTTCCTGTCTGTGTCTATGCCCCCTGGCAGGCCCTGAAGGGTTGCCGGGTGAATATATGTAAACACATGTTCTTCTGCTGGTGTTAGGATGACTTTAGTTGGGATCCCACCCCCTGTCTGCAGGCTGGGGAAGATTAAAGCACACCTAATAAGTGTTACATCCTGTTACAAAGCAGCCTATACATGCATTTACACTCTAAATGGACTTTACCTCTGCTGGCGGCGCATGTCCATTTTTTTTTTACCATAATATTTCAGGTCACCAAATTTTCGCTTAATTTGCTCAACATCTCTCCTCACAGAACCAACACTATTAACTTGCCTGCAAATCTTATCCCAAATCTCCTGCTTGGCCTGCTTTGTGGTGGATTTAGAATAACGCCCAAATAGGGCATCATAGTGCTCACAAACAGCAGTGGCTACAGCCATGCTTTGGACATCACAAAAACGGGCTGTAAGTGAGCCACGGCGCAGCTGGCGCCCACATGGGTGTGTGGTGTCCCCGGCAGCAGACGAGATTGATGGCTGGCTTTCTGGGGAGTAGTTTAGGTTTCTTGGGCTGATGGGTGAGTGTGATGGAGTGTGGGTGGTGTTATGTGATAATGGCTGGGTGCCTGTTGAGCTGTCACCTGTGGAGCTCTCTATTGATTCTGTGGTTGTGGTACTTGGGGACACAGAGTGTTGAGGAGGAGGGGTGGTTGGCCTGGGTGGGCTAGTGGTTTTTGTCCTACGCTTCCCCTTGGTGGTGTGTCTGGTTTTTGCCGCATGCTTTGTGTGTGGAGGAGGTGGAGGCTGCAGGGTTGGAAGAGATTTGTGTCTCTTGTGAGGCCTGGCTGATTTAGCAGGTGGTGGCGAATGTGGCAAGGGCTCCTTGCTCCTGCGTTTTTTGTGAGCAGCCTGTGTGTCTGGCTTATCCACCCTTTGAGTATGTGCATGTCCCTCCCGGCTCTTGTACCTGCTCTTGTGTTGGTCTTACGGCTCCCTTTTGGTCTGGCCATAGTGATATGGTAATCAACACAGAGCTGAGTGCATTGACCTTTAAATAGTTTTTCCGTGTGGGCGTGTTCTGCAGCGTGTGTGGCTGCGTGCGCGCGCGCACACACGTCACCGCGGGGGGACATCAGAACCATACCCGGAAGATCCTGAAAGCTGTCACCAGCGATCTACACCGAGGAGCAGGACAAGATTATAATGGATGTGAGTAGGCGAGCGTGCGTTTATGTGCGCGCACAAGCCGCTAAACAGAAAATAGCAATGGTAGGCTTAGATTAGTGAGGACCAACTGACTTGTTAAAGTAAACTACTAGACCAGCTTAGTTTTAAACATGTGCGCAGCAGCACACTAGCCTAAAGGCAGATCGAATAAGTAGGAATGAGGGTCAGAAACTTGCTTTAGATAGGGCATGAGACTTTGACATCTATTTGTGTGACTAATGCTGTACCCTTGGCTTTTTCAAAAAACAGATGATGCTGAGAAACCGTTACGATTCCTGTCGTGCGATTTCCAGGACGTTGGCACTGGTGGTGGTGGACGCGATTGCCCGGAATTCGGGAACCACCTATACCTTTACACAGATCGCCCAACACTGGTCTGACTTGAAGAGGAGGCATAGGCCCCGGGTGAGGCGGTACTTTTCAAAGCACTTTCCAGGTAAGTCTTGCTACTTGACATGCAATAATGACACTGCCCTTGCCTGGGCCTGTTTTTATGATTGTGTTTATATTGCAGAGCATGAATGGAATATGCGTTGCCGCCCCACCCGGAGAAGAGCCCGCAGCCCAGTGTTGGGAGATACTGGTGAAGGTATAGGTGGTACACCGCCAGTGCCAACGCCCACTCCCTCCTCTGCCACTGACTTTGATGAGCCGTTAGACCTGAGTATGCGGGGGGGGGGGGTTGGAATCGCACGGCAGGGAGTCAATCCTGACATAGCATCAACCTGACTCCGGTAAGACTCTCAAACTTACATATGTCCTGATACATGCAATAAAGACATATACTAATGTGCAATATTGTTATTTGTAGATTCTGACGTTGCAGGCCCATCCCAAGGGATAGTCCAGGAAGCTGGGAAAGATGAAGAGGTGCCTGGGGAAGGTGAGTGATTTGATGCATAGAAGCCTAACCTAATCTGACATTCAGGAGCCACAAGCAGTCAATAATATCCTTGTGTTTTTGATCCCAACAGCTTCACAGCAACAACAGATTGGGGAAGAAGGAAGGAGGCTGCGCCCCAGACGCCATGTTGCCCACAAGCCTTGTAAGTTTGTTATCTATATCAAAAATGTAGTTTGAACTCATGCCCAAAAAAAAACATGGTCCAAAAAACATTAAGGAAAAAACTTAGCAAAAAGTTAACCCTAAAAATGGACCAAAAAAACCCCCTAGATAAGCACAACATACTTACAAGGCAAAACTGATGATGTTTTTCATTCACAGATCAAAGAAAAGGGCAACAATGAACACCAAGAAGAGCCTCCTGCCTGTGCTGTTCTTTAAAATGTTTAAAAAAAAAAAAAGTTTTTACATTTTCTAAAAAAAAGTTTAAGTAAAAAAAAACAAAACAAAAAAAAATTGTGGTGTGTTCTCTTTCCTGCCACTGTATGTTCTCACAACATAACCATACAGTTACATGTCCCAAAAGGTAAGTATATGGGACAAGGAATAGGAGGAAGAAGAAGGAGAAGAAGAAAAAGAAGAAGGAGAACAGATTAAGGTAAGCATTAAACACAGGGAAGAAGAAGAAAAAGAAGAAGGAGAACAGATTAAGGTAAGCATTAAACACAGGAAGGAGGAAGAAGAAGAAGAAGGAGGAGAAGACATTAAGGTAAGCATTTAACACAGGGAGGAGGAAGAAGAAGGATATTAGTTTAAGGTAAGTTTTGGTGTTGGTAAAAGTGTCAGTTTGATGTATGTGGAAAGCTTGAGGGAGTACTAGGGATGTGCGCTTGCGTGGACCCAGATTGTCAACAGGAAATCCATGGAAATGTAAGTATACATGGAAAAACAATTGGAATCGGGGTGAAAACGGAAACAGATGGCAAGAAGCTACGTTTGGAAACGCATTAAAAAGGAGCCAAAAATGGATCGTCCGTGTTAACGGCAACGGAACCCACGACCACACGGAAAGCACCCGAGAGGGGAAAAAACACTTCCTGAATGAAGACACATAAACGGATCAGTAACGGAGCTCTCCCGACGTCAGATCTGAATCACATTTGAACCCCGAGACAAACAGAATGAAAACGGGACTTCAGAGAAACGGAACAAAATAAGGTCAGATCGGGGGAGGCTCTGCATCAGGCCAGATGTCCTCATTGGTGGACAGGGGAGCAGATTGTTTGTCCAGAGCAAAGACACAGGAACAAAGGAAAAGCTCTTAACAAGGGTTTTATTAATAAAGACAAAGGAAACAAAAGATCTTCAATTTAGATACAAAAACAAAGGGACAAAAAACAACGCTAACAAAATAACTAATAACGAAAACAATGGAAACCCTTAGGTGCTGGCGCACTCACCCAAGGGCCCAGGACAGAGGCCAGCAGTCTCCAGACTCCAGTAGGAGGCCTGCTGCAAAGAATGCAAATGGCCAAGCAGCAGGGGAGCCAAGGAGATGCCTGATTGCCAGAAGAATCCACGGAGGCACAGGTACAGACTCAGGTTTAGGTACAGATACAGACTCAGGTTCAGATTCAGATTCAGAGCGCCAGCATGAACAGCCGCAAACAGATTCCAAACTAAGCACACAGAACAAAATCTTGTTGCACCAGGTGGAGGGTGGATCCACTTAAATAGTCCTCACCAGGTGCAGCAGAAGATGGGGAGAGAAAGCAGCCAGGGCTCTGCTGACACCCGCTGGCGGAACTGCAGACGGTGTGATAAATAATGCGAGCCACCAGTCGGGCATCAGCTGAACCCGGGGTTCTTACAGATATTGCCTATTGCTCATTCTAGCCCCCTGGCGATGTGGCGCACCCAGGCACAGCAAACAGTGAATGGATGCATAACACTCCATGGGCTCAGAGTTCTGGGGACAGTGTGCAGAAACATTTCCCAACTCCCCACATCTCCAGCACTGTAGTGGCTCAAAGTCCCTCCTAGTGTGACCTTTCTCCCTTGGCACATCCCCAGTATCAAGAACTACCGCTTGACCAACTTATCACTGCAGTTTATCAGGTAAGGTGGCAGTATAGTGATCCATGACCACCTTTTCCACAATCTGAGTTTGGGCATGCATACAGCAAAGCGTCTCTTTCACAGGTGCCAACCTTGCAACTGGCTGTCTCATCACATAGCCTCCCCCAGATTGACTTTCCCAGCAACCCTTTGTAGCACGGTGATGAGCCAGCCACATGTGCGGGCTGAGACGGGCAGTAAACGTGGCTCGGAGGAAGGGGAACAGCAAGTATGTTGGTAGTGGGACCTGCCATAGTGAGACCAAGCCCAGACAAAACACTAAAGAAAAGGCTTCAGTCTTCTAAAAGCACTGAAACAATGAGCCTCCTGGATTCTTTTTCTCACCCAGGCTAACACCCTGGGTGAAATATACACTCCCTACACCGTAGAGCCAAATCTTTCTACATTTATCATACATAGAATGCCCATGACAGTACATTTTTTTATAAATTAATTAAAATGTTTCCATATGGCTGTGTAGCCAATGCAGTTTGTTGTTTTACTGACCCTAATTCTCCCTGTCTTTCTCTAACCTAATTTCTTTAAAGATAACATGTTAAAATGGACCAACATTTATTTGAAATGTTAAACTGTGTGAAACTGGATGGAATTACCATACTGTGAATACCTTATTCAGGTCTGGCTCCTATGGTACAAATGTTGTTTGGCTCTGTATTCCTTGCTGTGTATTCTCTGTACACAGGATAGCAGAGGAGGCAGCCAGGTGCCACAGCATAGGGAGCACTGGAGCTTGCTTCATGCCACACCACTTCATGCCATAGGATCAATCCATGAGGGGAGTATTCACACAGCTGGGCTGTGGGTGGTGGTAGGATTTTTGGCCAACCTGCCTCCCTATTATGTCTATACTTACCTATTAGGGGGTTCTGAAATCTGTATAATTTTGTGTGGGGGAGTTGTAAATCATCGAGGCTAACCATAAATCAATAGAACAAATTCAATTCCTATAAAAAAGCTGCTAGTGATAGCAGGATGAGCCAGCTCTATCACAATTATTTATTGATTGATTTGGCTTGCTCATTCCTCTTCATAAATCATTCAGCTCCTAGCATCAGACAGGAAGTTCCAGATGCACTCCTTTTTAAACTGAGCTGACCCATGAATTAAAGGTTTTGAACACACTGTGTATTAATCTTAATTAATTATCTTTAAAGGGCATCTATAGGCTAAGTGTAAAATCAAATCATACTTTCCTCCCACACAGATGATCAGATTTAGCAACACCTTCCAGCTTGTTTTCTAATCAAGCTCAATGGCACCACCTGCCTGCATCACAGTGTGTTAATTGGCTTGCACTATGAGACATTGGGATTCAGGACACTCATTAGCTCTAAGGAAAAGGTGGACTGGCAAGGGAGAAATCCTGGAAGTAGCTATAAAGGTATAGGACCTAACTACAGCCTTTGAAGAGAAAAGAGCAGGGGATCCTCTGAATGGAAGGAAACGTCCCAGGCAGAGTACCTCGGCTTTGGGCCAGTTTTTCCACCACTGAGGCAATTTTTAGATTGTCTCGTCCCGCTGGTCCCATCCCTGGTGTCCCTGTATACCCGGATGCACTCCTGCCCCCAGCCTATCTGATCGGCTGGGTGAAGGAGCACGCATCAGCTACATGGAAGATGGGGATGTGGCTGCACACAGCAGAAGATTCCGATTTTGGAAGACCCAGGAACAGGCTAGCAGCAGCACTGGAGTCTTTTAGACCCACCATCCGGCTTTTTTGGCACTTTAATTCAGTTTTAACAAACAAAGCATGTTGTCTTTTTCTAGCACAAAAAGTCAGTTTTAATGAACAAAGCATGTTGACTTTTTCTAGTTCCTAAGTAAGGTTCAGTATTGTTGAAAAGAATGTACAGTATTTGTTAGACTCTCACGTCTGTCTCACGTCGTAGGCTGTTCTTAGTATAAATGTTTTTTCTTGTAAAAGCAGAAACTCTGGCAATATATCAGTCAGGGATGTCACATTCCTATCTTGTTTTGCCTGTATTGAAGAATTGTGAAGGTAAAAATACAATTTACAATTTAAATAAGCATTTAGAGCTGGTTATCCATTTAAATGTTGCCAGTACATTTATTTTGATTTAGGGTATAGTCTAGCAGGTTGAGTTCCTTTGCACGTGTCCTCCACTAGCATGACCCCCTAATTATTTTTTTATTTTTTAATATTCTCTAGGGAGCATCCCATATATACAGAGTGTAGCTCACTATCAAGAATCTGTGAACTGCCTCTGTCTTCCTGGCCAGCAGGTCTCACCATAAACCTCATAGGAAACCACTGGAATTTCCCTGGCTGTGGGGCTCCCCATGACATTATTCTGCTGACCAAAAGCAGGCACCCCCTGCACCCAGCAGGACATTATCCTGCTGACCAAAACCAGACACATTATGCTGTCCCAACACATTATTATCTGATCCAAAACCTGACCAGATTTTCTCCTGCTGCCAGTGAAAATGTAAAGTGGTCCGTAACCCACATTTTTAACTAGAATCCCCGGGAATTGCTCCCCCTATGAAAAGTATTTTCACTGCTCCTGCTTCAATCTAACCTCAGATAATTAGATTTAGCTGTAAAGCTCTGTTTCCTCCATTAAATTGTTAAACTGTGCCACACCTATGCAATGACTGATCGCTGCCATCTCGCACCAAAGGGCAGCAAAAAAATCAATGTTCCCTAAAGTGGAAGAACTTAAAGTGGAAACAGTGGTGTGGTTTAAAAAAAAAGTTTTTTCCACCTCCAAGGCCATGCCCACCTGGCAATTTTGAGATTACATACTAGATGATCTCAGGATTTCCGGATGACATTCGACAGCTGGTTGGCCGCATCCACGTCTTTCCTCGTGAGCACTTGCACACCCGCACCCAGCCTATTTGAATGGTGTATGCGCAGCTATGAGGATACCGGAAATGCAGCGGCCAGCGATCACCGCATGGTAGGAGCTGCTGGCAAAGGCCAGCTCTGGTGACTTTAGATTCCAGGTCCAACTGCCAAGGTTTTAGAGCCGCTTTAAAAAAGGTCTATGGACATACTCATGCCACAGGACTTAACCTTGGAAAAGAGAAGGTTTCAGCACATGACCTAAAGTAGGGGTGTCAAACTCAAATACACAGTGTGCCAAAATAAGAACAGCCAATTGGTGCGATCAACTCCATTCGGCTTTTCTTAGCCGTCTTTTCTTAGTCTTAGCTGACGAGAGCTCTTGTCAGCCAAAGACCGAATTATGGTCAGTACGCCATTGGCCGCATCCCCTGCTTTGCTCAAGCTGGGGGCTGTGCCCACACTAAACATTTACATATGCTTACTGCAGGCACGTACCCGGCTACAGGTATAGCGGAGCACAGCCGAAGCCCACACATATGTGGTCGGATTGGCAGTCGGGTACGTTTTACCGGTGATACAGGAGGTTAAAAACAACAGTTTGGGATGCCCCGGGTAATGTGGATCAGGCGGCCCAGGAGTCTTATATGCTTGAGGGCTGCTTTTGGTCCACTTTAATCAGCTAGCACTGAAGACGTTTAGACTCCAGGGCCGAATACTTAGTTGGTCCTCTTTAATGCAGCATTCCACTTTCCATGATGGGGTTAAATAGGGTTCTCTGCCTTTCTTTATCTCACCAGTCACTTTTCACGGTCACTGGTGGGCTGAGCCGGCTTGACACCATCCTGCATAGAGGGAGATGGCAGCCAGGTCAGCCAGCAATTTGCCAACCATACTGCTCTACTACATCATCATAGGGGTGGGGTTTTACATCAAAGACTCGTCCTAGAGGGAGATGGCAGCCAGGTCAGACAGCCATTTGCCAACCATACTGCCCTACTACATTATCATAGGGGCGGGGTTTTACATCAAAGACTTGTCCTGCAATCTCGCTGGCTGCCAGGCTGTAGTCTGGCAGTGTAATCCGGCCACTGGACAGGCTTTGTAACTAGCCTCTCGGGGACTAAGCAGTTCTGGGCAGCAAGTGTGCAGCCGTGCACCTGGTTTTAAGGTAAAGCTTCTGAATGCCCCAGCTCTGTCACTCATATATAATAGCGTGGGAAGGGAGGGACAGGGCTTGCTGGCCAAATCTGATAATACTGCGGGCCATAGTTTGACACGTGTGCCCTAGAGGAACCAGGGGGAGAAAAGGTGAGTATGTCTGTCCATTTGTTGCCTGGACAGGGGCTTTATGGTTAATCCTAATCAGAAAAGCTATAGTCTCAAATTTTTGTTGAAAAAAATGTAAGTTCTTTCCACAAAATATTTAACCTGTATTTATGCTCATTCTTCTTTGTCAATCTGGGAACATACTTGCCATATACCTCTATGGCGTAAGAAATCAGCATCTATAGTCCATTATAAGCACATATCTGCTGCATAAGCTAAAGTATCCAGTGTTTTGTGCCTCTACCTGTTTAGCTAAGAGGCTGATTTATTAATAGCGACATGTAGCGACAGTTGAGCGACTGTAGCGATATTTTCACAGCGCCCGCTATTAGTCGCTGTGCTTGGCCGTTGTTCGGTTGTTGACAGCGACTCAGTCGGTGTGGCTAAATGTTCAATACAAGGTTACGAGTTGCTATTTGACAGGTTCCGCGCTGTATGGGTGCGCATGATAGCGACTGGTCAGAGCGACCGGCTTCCACCATATTCATCAAAAATCACGCTCAAAAAATTCAAGCGCTGTGAAATGCATGTTTAAACCCCAGATCGCTGGAGGCGATGTGTTAAAAGTAGTTTTTAACCCCTAAACCACCATATTTTTTGGAAACCAAAAAAAAAAAAGTATTTTAATTAATTTAGTAATATGAATACATTAATATCAGACCTGTAATATCAATTCTGTACAATTTTTTTTTTATTTTTTTTCCCTTAAAAAAATCTAAAATGGCAGAAGTGGTCACAGAATTTTTACCACATTAAAAAAAAAAATAAACATGACTGACAATTAATTATTAATATTTAAAGATTGTTCCATTGAAATGCATTGGAGCGTGCCAGGTAGCGAGAGGTCATACCTGTCGCTGTTCAAGGTCGGACGCTGGCGCTGTGGGCTGAGGCTGGAATAATGATGAATGAGTCGCTATATGGCGCTATTTCAGTCGCTAAGCAGGATTGGCTTGATAAATGTGTGATTGTGGTGGGGAGCCGGCGTTCTCGTGGCGGGGCCCGTCATTACCAGCCGCTCACCAGTCGCTACCTGTCGCTATTCATTCATAAATAAGGGCCTAAATGTTTACCGTTAGTCCAAAAAAGGATCTAAACCATTTTCAACGGATCAAAAAATCCATGCACAGGATGAAAGCACTGCGACAAAGATAATTTTATCCATAGCACATGGACCTATTTTTAGATGTATATATTTTCCGGGAGAGGGGGGGGGGGGGTTCAAAGTCACTGCTGATGTCCATCAAATTAAATAACGATTTTCCTGGCTGTAAAAAGTACAATAAATATCACTGAAAATTTACAACCTAAGCTTCTTTGCCAGAAGCTAGTTACAGTCGCATATCAGTGCCCAGGGATTACTTCTAAGGATTACTTACAAAGCAGGTTTAAAAATAAAACACACTGGTATCCAATTTTCAGATGCCCCTTTAAAAAAACATGTCAATAATCCTGCAGAACCACACGGTGCACCCACTGCCCAGTCCAGCTTCTTTTATAGGGGGGTTCTGATTTCAAGGGTTATTTGGGAAGACTCAATATCTCTTTTAATATTGAAGAGTGCACGGATTTTTGTTTCCATTAACTCTCCTTCCAATATGAATAACAGCCTCTGATCAATATCTTTTTTTTGTCCCGCATAAATGCCTTCCCTTTGCATTTTTATAAGTGCTTTGAATGTTGCTCTTATTCCAACTAGCTAAAATCCGAGAGAAGATTTGCAGCCCTTTTATTATCTGCTTAATGCACCGCCTTTGTCAAAAACAAAAATTTGTAGTGACATATGGCAATCAGATAATGAGAATATAAAAATAAATCTACAGGAAATGTGCATTTTGAGAACTGACTGCTTATCGACTTAAAGAGGAACCCAGGGAATCAGCCTCATTGCTTTCAGCTCCATTGATAAGTACACTTTGAAATATGTACTCGATTAAAAAAGTTTGTAATTCCTAAGATTCGTTAAAGAGAACTTACAGTCAAAAAAAGTAAATCTCAGTAAATTGCACCCCTAAAACTGCCATCTGGCAATCAGTGAGGTAAGCTACTTGAGAGGGCTTAACCCAATGCAGATATTGTGGAAAAGCATGCAGATTCTGTGCTCCTGAACTGCATGGGAGGTGCTATCTTGATTTACACATTAGAGGCCTGTTTTGGAAAAACTCAGAATTACATCAAATCTGTGCAATCATCCCTTATTTCTATCAAGATAAAGAAAGCTGTCAGCTGTAATAGCTCATCATTGTTCTGTTTACACCACATTTTAGCTACATTAAAGCGGACTAACCACATGCTTTGAAAGGTTACATTAAAAAGACATGTATCAACTCCCCTTAGTGTCCTGGTAATGAATTGGATTGAAATACTCAATTTTTGGCTTTAAAGGAATAAATGAGGGAAAATGAAATCTTCTTTTGGCTCTTATATTTCCTCCTTCAATAGCCACTAATTGCTCCCAGCATGAGATTGTGAGGAGAGGGGCTTTAACAGCTAGTTTAGAACAATGGTATCCTGTCAGAAACCAATGGCATACAATGGCATAGCTGGGGAAAACAAAAATTAAAATCACTATAATAGGAATACCAAGCAGCATTAAAGCAGACCTTCATCCTGAGTAAGAGTCTATTTTGTATGTTTCCCCCACCCTGTACATACAGATTGCCCACATTAAAAATCATCCTACCTGTACCTATTGTGTTTTTTTAACCTTCTAACATCCAAGATGGTGGCCCATGTTGTCTCAGGCTGCCTGAAGATAGAAAGTGTCTTTTAACTGTGCCACTCTGCATTCTGGGATTGCTGACCTTTTCCTGACCTTAGCTCTGCTCTGTCTGTGCTAAGCACAGCTATTTTCTCAGCACGTGAGACGTGCTGACAAATTAGAAATCTCTCCCCATCCTTCTTGACAGCGGCTCGCGTCCTGCCGAGCATCCGAGTTCAAGTCCCCTTCAGGGACGAAACGTGTAGGATTTCGGCCACTCTAGAGATTTCATCTATGCGAACATCGCTCTATGATACTCAGGCGGAGGATTTAAAGTGAAAGGTGATGTGACTTGCTGAATCAACTTTGCCTTGTTTTTAAGCTCATCAAATTTGATATCTTGTAAGTGCATATTATACCCATTAAATTCTCTGTGAACTTTAGAAGGTATTGCACTAGATATTTTTTTTTTTTTGGTTTGCATGCTACCACCTATGAATACTCCCCTGTGTTGAAATACTATTGTGTAGAGACAAATTTGGATGCTTATGCTTCTTTGGGTTTAACATCATTCTGGAAAACATCTTGATAATGTATATGCCCTTCTGACCATAGGCTTTGGTAAGAATTTTGCATAAACGGTGGCGGATTATGCACAGTGTTACTATCCTTCTGCACTGCGGGAATATCTTAAACGAAGAGTAAAAAGACTTTATCCTGGTTGTCGACTTGGAGCTCTGTGTACTACATATTTTTTTTTGCATCTAGATTACTGAGAAGAAGGACTCTATAACACGTTGAGCTCTGAACTTTCTATCTATACAGTGTCGCGCAGTTATCTTACATTAATCCTAGAAGCACAGCTATAACCCACCCCCTGCGCTCCTCCCACCCCTCCTCTCCTTAGTATGCAATACTTCTGAGGCAATATGGTGGCGCCCATATACTAGAGCGGGGGAAAGAATAATAAGTGACTAAAGTCTTAAAATATATTAATTTTAAATGCTGGGGAATAGTTTTGAAGGGTTTGGGCTTTTTATTAAATGATGTTGAAGGTCTGGTTTAAGTACATAAAACATACAAATGGTAATGTACCTGGGGTGGGGGAGCAAAATAGACTGAGTTGTTTTGGGGCGTTTTGGTCCGCTTTTATTACACAATCTGAATGCTCTGCGGCTGCCACATGATTAAGACATGAAGAAACATTGTTAACAGCTTCCCCCTCCAGCAGCTGTTTATTTAGTGTGCATGTTTCTCTTTATTTAGTGTCATATGTTTCTATATATATTGGTGTGAATTGTTGCCCCCCCCCCCCCATGCTCATGTGTAAGCAGGACTGTTAGATGTGTAGTAAGATTGATGCTCCAATGAAGTTTAGGAGCGTAGCTATCCCACAGCATGGGGTTACGCCCTATCAAAAAGTTGATGCTATTGATCTTCAGAGGGATGGTTTAGGAGCGCAATTAACTAAACACTCTTTATTGTAATGGAGGTCCGCTTTAAGGACAGTCAACAATCCACTTTTATATTAGTCCAGGGCCTGTACTCTGCTCTGCTCTCTAATAGCAAAAAGCAGACGTGTTTGTGCATTACAGAGGGTGCTGGGAAGTTAATGGATTTGTAACAAAGATAAAAGCTGTGGTGCTGAATATTTTTATTAAGCCTAGTTTTCCTACTTGTCAAATGAATGCTCAGTGATCTATCACCTTGGGACAGGCCTCTTGAGCTGACAGCCATTTCACACTTTCCCCTCTGGAGACTTGGTTGCACAATTCTACCCGTGGATGTTAGGTTGTATCACTGATTTATATATATGGTGGCATGGACAGAGGTCATTCTTAAAGTGGCACTATAACCATATTTTAACCACTTCCTCATTGGCGTATGCCTGGCAATCTCGTGACTTCTGGTGACCAATCTGAATTTCCCAGTGGGCTTGCACATCAAACCTGAAATTTTTTCATTGGTCACCTGATTAACTGCCACTTCCTGCCATACACTATGAACGAGGAAGCAGTGACTTGTTCCTCTTTAATGATTAAACCGAACCAACAGTGTTCATATGCATCTCTCTGCAGGGCAATTAAACCAAGACAACAACCTTGCACAGTTGAAAATATAACTCCCCAAAACTCATCTGCATGCATGATACTGAATCATTGCCAGCAATTATATTTGCTCCTACATCCAATCAAAGCTGAAACTGCCACGCCAGCTCCCCAGTGCCTTCCTTTCCACACTGTGCTGCTGCTTGACTTTAACTGACATAATGCACAATGCACGGCGGCAGGAAACCAAGTAGCATTTTCTTGCAGGCACTTTGGGATGCCATTTTTGTGGTAAAATTGACTACAGCATGAGTTGCAAAGAGGTAAATGATTTTTTATGTGCATCAATCTGAATTGCCCTGGGGAGGAATGCAAATGGGCATGATTTCTTGTAAGGGTATTGGTCTTGTTTAAAGTGGACCAACACCCAGGGGTGATCGGCCCGGGAATCTATAAGATTCCCGGGCCGATCACCTCACTCACTGCGGGACATCCGAGATCAGGATGTCCCGCGGGGTGAAACCCCCCCAAAAAAACCAAACTCCTTACCTGATCTGCCGCCGCTTCCGCCGCTTCCGCCGCCTCCCGCGCGTCCCTCTAGACGTGTGCGCGCCAAGAGTGACGCGCGGGAGGCGGCGGCGGACGCGCTGTCTTGGACGCCGCTGTCGCCCGCTTGGACGTCGGCGGGGATTGGATGGCGCGGTCACGTGGGAGCGGGAAGAGGTGAGTTTTTGGGGGTTTCTGGGGGGTTTCAGAGAGCGGGACACCCCCGATCGGTGTTGGTCCACTTTAAGATTGCTGCTCATAAAAATGCATTTAACTTATTAAATGATGTAGTGATGAGCCAGAGCAGGGTCTGCAAGCCATCTAGTCAGTTAGAACCCAGGTCCGGCATTCGATACTCCGGAGTGCACTACTTTTTAATCAAAAATTGCTATTGTTTTATTGTCTTCCTAGGGGTCATTTTATCACCAGATGTAAATGGTGCACTGCTATTTCATTTTTGATCCAATTGGAATGCCCCTTTATTTTAAATCCTCTAATATTGCTATAAACTCAACTTAATCTTGGCATGCTGGCCGCAGAGAGGACAAGTCTGTTGTGTGGTGCTGTGACTAGGGTTAGCCATATTTTGCATAAAGAGCCATTCCAGGCAATGTCAATAATCAGGAGTCAAGCATCTCACCTGATGTCCCATGTGCTCCCAGAGTAGAAGCTGTAGCAGTGCTTTAAAGTTTGCCCTCCTTTTAATTTAATTCCTCAAAACTTGGTTGTCCTGTTTCTTTCTCTTCAGTGCGGACTTGGTTGCCCCGGAGACCAGCTTACTGTTACTCTTATTATTACTATTATTATTACTCCCAGACTGTCTAGCTGCTGTCCATGTGGCACATTGCAGTTACTCTGGATATGAGCTAGTGGTCATGCAAATGTCATTTTACTGTGTAGTTTATAAATAGAAGGACATCTATTTCGTTTTGTCCAGAGGTACTGAAAGCAGGTTTATTATTATAAAGGCTATAATATAGCAGTTTATTATACCTTACCTAAAAAGTAAGGTATAGAAAGTGGGAGTTTTTAGTTCTTGGTTAAAAGTGAGCACTCAGTGGATCTTCCAAAGAAGGCCATGGATCTCCTAATCTCATGGTGCCTGGGGTGGAGACAAAGGGGTATTATGGCATTTATTTATGTTGCAAGCACAGGCCATTTCTAGCAATCCAACACTCATTTTATACAAAATGAGATCAGCATGGGGTGGCATCCCCCTCCCACGCAAGCATGGTTTTATTTAGCCTGCTCCCCCTCACCTCAGTAAAAGTGGGCCCTGCGGTTGGCCGACAATAGTCTTGAGGTCCAGGATTCCACTTCCTGGTTTCAAGCTGCTGAAGGGACCCCATGACTGCCATTGGCTAATCATTGGATCCTGTTTCTACGAGGGACAGAGGAGAAATCAACACCCCCTTTGTCGAATCACTTTAATAATGAACATTGACTGTTTAAATATACCCCATCTGGTTTTATTTAAAGAGGCTGTATTGCAAAATTGTGTAATATTAAAAATCTATATAAACACATTAGCTAATGAGAGGAGGGGCGACTTATACATCCAAACTGAATAAAACTCCCGCCAAGCTTCTGTTTTTCTTCTCCTGGTAAGAATAAAATCCAGGGGTGAAAACTCTGAGTGTAACAGGGGTGACAGTACCTCTCACTCCTGATTCTTCTTCCTTCCATTTTTAAAAAAAGAAACAAGCCTGGCTGGATATTTCTTGATGTTCGGTGTATAACCTCTCCTCCCACCATCCAGCTTCTTTGTATGGATTTTTATCATTGGGCCATTTTATCTGGATAGTGCCCAAATCTCCTGCATGGTAAAATGATTCAATTTTTAGCCTGGTCATTTGACAACAGGTAACATTTCTTCTCTAAATACATACTTGTAGAAATAAATTATAATGCATTCCTTTTATATTTCTCATCTGAGGTTTCTTCATGCAAGGACAGCTAAAAATTTGCATGAAAATTGCAGCTTACGTTTTGTTGAAAGCTTTTAAAAGCTTATGCTTCTTACAAATACTTTTCATGCTGGCTTTGCTAACCTCTTCATCTTATATCCATATAGCATCCCCTGATAAATAATGCTGTATCCAATTCAGCTTATGCCATCAGCAGAAAATAAACTCCACTGACCATTGTTTTTGTTTGCCTTTAGCGGAGTGATTGATTGCAATATTTTTGGCATAGAGTGCAGTTTTCCCCCCTGCTCTAGAGCATAGCTCATTGATTGCTTTATAGGAAAAGAAATGTTTTGGATCTCAGCAAATTGCCTCAGCACTTCACAAAGCTCGGGGCCTGTCTGCACAGTTCAGAAATGTTGCTAACATTTCATTGTTTCATTTACATCAGAAGCTACTCGTACAATAAGTACCTGGATCGAGGCTGGAATTTCATTTCAAAGTTTAACTTAGAAAGTTCCCAGTAGTCTTAGCCATACCTTCAGAAAGAAATGTTATATTGTATGAAACACGAAAGGGGAAGCAAAACATAGGCTTCAGGACCCAATTTACTTGCAAGCGCTACACCATTGAGGATGTGGTCCCCTAGGCAACATGACCTCAGTCCTTCCAGCGGCGGATGGCTGGTTGTACCTTCCTTACACTGGACACTAGAAGAGCCAGACCCTCATGAATGATAACCTGAACTGATGCTCTGAATTGTTTTTATCTTCCTATTTCTCTGTCCACGAGTGGATTAAATAGAAGTTGGTGCTTTTTGTGATGAGAGGTTTATTTTTAATAACATTTGGGAAAGCTACTAAAGGTGCTGTATATTTATTATTCTTTCTGTATATTATTATATATTTTTTATTAATAAACTACTAAAAAGTCCAGCCTTATAAATGGGCTCATAAACCAGGGGATCTGGGCCGATATTTACCACCGACACATTCCACATCCCACATGATCGTCAGTAGCCCATTATACTCGACAGTGTAGAAGCATTCTGGAAGAGGAAGTGTATTGGTGGCCCATTCCGCTGGCTTAAAGTGGAACAAAACCTGGGATTTTGACTATCCCAGGTTTGTTCAATGCCCCGCTGTGCGAAAGCCCCCACTTCGCCCATGATAACTTACCTCTCTCCAATCCAGCAGTGCATGCACATGCTCTTGTTCAGTTGGAGCCATTTGCCAAGACTATGACAGTCGGCAAATGGCTCTGCTTTGCTTCAATGGAGAGCACAAGCGGATGCGTCCCCAGTGGCCCACACTTCCATCCCAGTCTATCTGAATGGCTGGGATGGGAGTGTGAGCCATTAGCCAAATGACATAGTGACGGCAAACGGCTCCATCTGGATGAGAACCCATGCATGTGCAGTTTTACTGGAAAGAAGTGAGTTATGGGTGATCGGGGGGCTTCACACAGCTGGGAATGCCTGGAAACTTTTGATTCCAGGGCAGGACGCTCAGGGTTTTGTTCCTCTTTAAGAGCACCCATTTAGAGTTTGGCATCTGATTCAGGTGCCTCCCTGCTGCCTAAGTGGAGCTTGTTCTTGAAATGGATTGTCTATACAAAAAAGCTGTTCCCGACTTTGAGTACCATGACATGTATGGGCCCAGATATAACTTGTGTGCTTGTGTGTAAGTAAATTGGTGGATGAGCCTCAGTTCTTTCAAAGTGATTGGAGTGTGCCATTCTCTATTCATATTAATAGAGAGGGCATACCAAGCTCTGCCTAGGTATGTACCCTCTGTAGGAGGCTGTGGGACGTGTGTGGATGCACAAGACCCCATTTTAGGACTGCTGGAGTAGAAGAAAATAATTATAGAGGAACAATGGCGAGCATCGTTTTTTTCTATGTCGTCTGGACAAGACATTTAAAATGCATTTATGAAAGAGAGCTGTCAGTGGTTCTCCTTTATTGTTAGTAAGGTAATAGAAACAATAATACTTTTACAAATGCCTACAATATGTGGAACTGGGGTACTAGTGGTGAGAAGAGCATTCAGGCAATCTACTGGAGCAAATCAGAAAAAAACACCCCCCCCCCCCAACTCTTCAAAATGTCTCTCTCCTTCTAGTTAATACAAAGATGACCACTCTTCTTGTGGGCACCAAACTGCTCTCATTGCCTTGGAGAGAGTTTCTACTACACAACATCCTAGGAGAAGTGTCTCACCCTAGTGCAGGGCTAACAGGTGAAGTTTGCAGTTTCGTGCATGGCAGGCAGAACCTCAGCATGCTCCCTCTGAGGCTCATTAATGGAGTCTATAGCTAAATCATTGACATCACTATAGAAAGGGGAGCAAAAATGGTGAATAATGCGCAGAGACAACCTACCTGCACCACCAAAGTGGCTAGAGGTTGACCAGCTATCAATGGCATGGAAGGTCAGCTACTCTACCATCCTACTTCTTTGACTTAATCCCTGATGGTGGCGCTGCACAGGCCCCTCAGAATTCTATGATGGTCATAAGACAGAGGACCATCATGGAAAAAATATTGACAACAATAAAACTGTTTAGGAGAAAAATGCAAAATAGATAGGTAATAGAGGGCCAGGAGCCCAACACAAACAGGTGTGTGCTCAGCCGCCTTTCTGATTGTCGGCTCGCACGAGGCTGTTTCCCGGGAAAACGGACGCCTCGTTCATTGGTCCGTTTTTTTTCAGTGATGCAGAGCCTTGATTTCCGATTGAAATCACCCTAATAAAACGTGGCCGCCGAGCCTCCACTTACGGGCAGTCTGACCAGCCGTATTTGAGCTCCGTGCTTTTTGGAAATGCATTCCTCTGTGGGCCAACATCAAAGGCGCCAGCTACGTGGTCTGGTACTTATGAGCATGGCAGAAACCAGGCTGCACCGAACGCCATTGGACATCGATTGCATGCATGATGTTGACCTATTCGAGCTCACCCACCTTAACCCTGTTTCTCTCCATGCCTTGTATAGCGAGCTGCCGCCATGGTTAGCCCCCACCACAAGAAAGGGGCATGCAATTGCAGGTATGACCAAATTGGTTGGCTGCCTGCAGTTTTTGGCGAACGGCTCGTTCCAGAGACTGGGTGCCTTCTCCGTGGGGATGTCCCAGTCTACGCTGAGCCGCAGCCTAACCAAGTTTTTGGATGGCATGGCTACCCTGGCACAGAATTATATTTTTTTCCCTCAAACAGGGGAAGCCTGGAATGCGGTTAAGCTGGGCTTTTATAACATAGCCGACATGCCGAACGTCATTGGTGCAATCGATTGCACACATGTCTCATTGATCCCCCCTGCTGACCAGGAATATCTGTTCAGGTATGTGGTTTGGGTCTGCTTTTTTTTTTTTTTTTGGAGAAAACATTTTTCAAGCCTCACACTAATTCCACTTTTTGTTGGCTTTGTGCAGGAACAGGAAGATGGGCCATTCAATCAATGTTCAGGCAGTGGCGGGCCCTGATCTTCAATTTTTCAGTATCTTTGCTGTCTTCCCTGGGTCCACGCATGACGCGCATATTTTGAGGAACTCGAGCCTCTATCACCGGTTTCAATCTGGAGATCTTTCTGGTGGATGGCTTCTGGATATGTGTTTTAAAGTTGTAGTTGTGGGCCCCCATGTTTGAATTTGGATTTGCCAGTACACCACTAATATGTGATACATTTCCATGAAACTTGCAAACTTAATTTTTTTTTTAGTTTTTAATTTAAATTTAATGGGTGAAGGGATTCACCACTATTGTGTTATGTTCTGGCCCTCTTATCTAAGTAGCATTCCACAGACATTTTTAATGAGTGTACAGGTTGGATGTGTATGTAGCCTCATCAAAAATGTAATTTCCTCAAACAATACCTAGCTCACCTATTTGTCCCTGTTTAATAATGTGCCAATGCACAGCTAAACCTTATTTTTAGCATCTACCTTATGTTTTTCTTTTGGATTTTTGCAGGTGACTCAGGCTATCCCTTGTTACCATGGCTGCTCACACCCATCCTGCACCCATCTTCCCAGGCCCAGGAGCGCTATAACACAGCCCATAGGAGGACTCGCTCTGTGGTGGAACGTGCCTTTGGGTTGTTGAAGATGCGTTTCCGATGTCTGGATCAGAGTGGGGGTGCCCTTCAGTATCAGCCTGACAAGGTCATCCAAATAATTATTGCTTGTGGGGTCCTGCACAACCTTGCCATTAGAAGCAGGATTGCTCGATATACTGACCTGGCTGCAGAACCTTTACCTATTTCTGACGAGCAGACCCCTCCTTACTCTGGTACACAAAGTGGCACAGCACACACAATACGTGCTGAGCTTGTGGCCAATGTATTTTCATAAATCACAAGGCTTTTTTTAATTTTTTTATTTTTTACTTTGTGATTAAACAAATTGTTAATTTTCATTTGTTTTTGTTTTTTTTTTTAAACTGAAACTTGAATGTGGGATCATATACTATTACACCACAATTTAGTGGTAGGTTGTGGAGGATGTTGCAGTTCATTGATGGTGTGGGGGCATGTGTGCAGCAATGTGTGCCAGGCTTTGGTTAATATGCTGCCATTGTTGCACCATTTCCCCCATATGGCTGTTTAGGGCAGACACATTTCTGTTTAAAACCTCTAATTGGGTATTCAGGGATGTTAGTTGGGTGCACACAGTGTCATTAAATTGTTGTGTGCTTGCTGAAAATGCTATATTTTTCCGGCACCAGGCTTCCTCCATAATTTGCAGCTGTCTTCTTTGGCTTATATGGCGCCTTGGCTGTGTTCTAGCAGTGGCACGTGTGGGTGGTTCAGATTCAGAATGAGGGTGTGGATGTTGTTGTTGTGCCGCCTGTGGTGTCTGAGTCGCGGCCACTGGCTCAGTAGTGGTTTGTGACATCTGATGTGTGTCCTCCTCCAAATCTCTTATATGTTCTATTATTGGTGGACTTACTATGTTCTGTAAAAAAAATGTAGGTTCCTTATGGCAAACGAATGGATCCAAATTCAATGTTAAAAGTCCACACAAAGGACCATTGACTTACCTCATCCACAATATCAATTTGGGTTCGTTGCGAATCCTGGTGTGGCATGGGCCTCGGAGATAAGCCAGGGGTTGCTTGGCCTTGTGTGGTCTGTTGACTTTGTCCTTGGAATTGAGAGTGTTAGATTACATTAAACAGCAAGTACAGTGTGTTGTCTGGCGTAACACAGGCTTTTGTACCTCATTTTAAAATCTCATGGCCAAATCAAACTCACCTTGTGACCTAACATTCCAGTCGGTGTCGTGTGCCTCTTGCAGGCCCTGAACGCTGGCCGGGTGTATGTATGTGTATACATGTTCCTCGGCTGGGGTTAGTATTATTTTGGTTGGTAAACCACCCCCTGTCTGCAGGCTGGGGAAGATTAAATCACACCAAATAAGTGTTACATCCTGTTACCAATGCGACTATAAATGCATTTCAAATGGGCTTTACCTCTGCTGCCGGCGCATGTCCATTTTCTTTTTACTGTAATATTTGAGGTCCCCAAATTTCCGCTTAATTTGTTCTATATCTCGACGGACAGAACCCACACTATTAACTTGGCTGGAAATATTAGTCCAGATCTCCTGCTTTGCCTGCTTTGTGCTGGCTTTTGAATTACGGCCAAATAGGGCATCATAATGCTCACAAACGGCATTGGCAACAGCCATGCTTTGTGCATCGCAAAAACGGGCTGTTAGTGACCCACGGCGTAGTTGGCGCCCACATGGGTGTGTGGTGTCCCCTGCATCAGTTGAAATAGATGGTTGGCTATCTGGGGAGTCATGTGTGGTTCTTGGGCTTAGGGGGGAGTGTGATGGTGTGTGTGTGTGCTGCTCTGGGTTAATGTCTGGGTGCCTGTGGAGCTTTCACCCGTTGAGCTGGATGGGGAATCTGAGTTAGTGGAACTTTGAGACCCAGAGGGTTGAGGTGGAGGGGTGGGTGACCTGGGTGGGGTGGAGGGTTTGGCACTATGCTTACCCTTGCTGGTGTGTTTGTTTTTTTGTGTATGCTTGGTGTGTTGCGGAGGAGGATGCTGCAGGGTCTTAATAGATTTGGCACCCTTGTGTGGTCGTGTTGATTTTGCAGGTTGTGGAGAATGTGTCAAGGGATCCTGGCTCCTGCGTTTTTTGTGATGTGCCTGTGTCTGTGGCATAACCACCGTTTTAGTCGGTGCATGTTCAGCATGGGTCTTGTGCCTGCTCTTATGTTGTTTTTTAGATGATGCATGTGTGCGGCTACTATGCGCCTCTGGGCTTTTGTGGGTCTTACGGCTCCCTTTTGGTCTGCCCATATTGATATGGTATCCAACACAGAGCTGAGTGCATTGATCTTTAAATATTTTTACCGTGTGGGCGTGTTCAGCAGCCCGTGTGCCTGCGTGCACGCCCGCACGTCACCGCGGGGGAACGTCATAGCCATACCCGGAAGAGCATCCAAGATGTCGCCAGCAATATATACACAGGAGCAGGACGACATCATCATGGATGTGAGTAGGCGAGCGTGCGTTAATGTGCGCTCATACACTACATGTAATAAAAAAAATACAAAGCGCAAGATTAGTGAGGAACAACTTACTTTGTAACGTTAAATACAAGGCCACCTTTGTTTAAGACATGTACGCAGCGACAAATTAGCCTACATGCAGATAGTAGAACTAGGCCAATGTGAGTAAGAAAGAGGTTCAGAAAGTGACTTTAGGTAGGGCAAGAAACTTGGACATGTATTTTGTGGAGTAATGCTGGGTCATTGTGTATTTTACAAACAGATGATGCTGAGGAATCGCTACGACTTCCTGCCGTCAGATTTTGAGAAGAGGACGTTGTCGCTGGCGGTGGTGGACGCGATAGCCCGAAGAACCCAAACCACCTATACCTTCACCCAGATCGCCCAACACTGGTCCGATTTAAAGAGGAGGCATAGGCCCCGGGTGAGGCGGTACTTCGCCAAACATTTTCCAGGTAAGTGTGTATACTTGACATGCAAGAATCACACTGGCCTTGGCTGGGCATGTTTTTATGTTTGTGTTTCTATTTCAGCGCATGAATGGAAGATGCGGTTCCGCCCCACCCGGACAAGAGCACGCAGCCCAGTGTTGGGCGAATCAGGTGAAGGGATAGGTGGTCCACCGCCAGTGACAACGGCCACCCCCTCCTCTGCCAGCGAATATGATGAACCGCTGGACCTCAGCATGCAGGGGAGGGGGGAATCGGACGGCAGGGAGTCGAGCCTCACAGACCCACAACCTGACTCCGGTAAGACTAAGAAAATTACATATGTGCTAATACATGCAAGAAATACATATACTCATGTGCACTATTGTTATTTGTAGATTCTGACGTCGCAGGACCATCCCAAGGGAGAGGCCAGGAAGGGGGCCAAGATGAAGTGGTGGCTGCGGAAGGTGAGTGATTTGATGCCTCGAAGCATAACCAAATCTGACATTCAGGAGGCACAAAGAGTAACTAATATACTTGTGTTTTGGATCCAAACAGATTCAGTACTGGTTGACCCAGGGAGGAGGCTGCGCACCAGACGCCCTGTTGGCCAAAAGCAATGTAAGTTTAAGTTTATTTTTGGACAACTAGTTTAAACTCATGTCCCCACAAATAACAAAAATCACATAAATAAAACACTAAAAATGATGATGTTTTTCTTTCACAGATCAAAGAAAAAGGCTACGCAAGTAAAGGAGCCACCCATTTTGCCGCAAATTTTAAAGTTTTTATATTTTTAAAGTTTAGAACAATTTTACCAGTTACACCAAAAAAAGGATTTCAGTAAAAAAAAAAAAAAAACCTACAAAGAAGTGTGGTGTGTTTTATTTGGTGGCAATGTACGTTATCACAACATCATCATACTGTTACATGTCCCAAAAGGTAAGTATATGGGACAAGGAATAGCAAGAAGAAGGAGAAGAAAACACAGAATAAGAAAAGAGATTAAGGTAAGTATAAAAGACAAGGCAGAAGGAGAAACAGAGATTAAGGTAAGCATTAAAGGCAAGGAAGAAGGAGAAACAGAGATTAAGGTAAGCATTAAAGGCAAGGAAGAAAAACAAAAAGAGATTAAGGTAAGCATTAAAGGCAAAGAAAAATAAAAAAATAAACAAAAACAAAAATAATTGAATATTAAATTTAGGTATGTGTCAAAGTGCCAGTTTGTGCCATATGTACATTTACATGGAGGTTTAGAGATGTGCGCTTGCGTGGACGATTGACAACAGGAAATCCATGGAGATGTAAGTATACTTGTCAAAAGCAACAAAATTGGTGTGAAAAATGACACGGAAGGAAAGCAGGTACGTTAAAAAACAAAGCAAAAAGGAGGAAAAGAACGGAACGCCCGTCTGAACGTGAACGGAAGCCACGAGGAAATTGCATGCTCCCGAGAGGGGCAAAAAATGCTTCCCGATTGAAGACAAATTAACGGATCAGTTAGGGACCCATTCCGACGGAGGCTCTGCATCACATTGGAGCCACGATTCAAACGGGACCCCCGGAGGTTTGCAATTAGAGTTGCCACCTGGCCAGTTTTTATTTGTTTACTTTACTTGTCACTGGCCAGGCCGTGTCAGCATTTGTTTTTTACTGGTAACTGAGGATGGGAAAAGTATACCCGCAATTACAATTACCAGTAAAAAAACAAATATCGGTACCGCCAGTCCAGTTGCCAGTAAAACTCCTAATGCGCAGGTAATTTTTTTTATTCTAAGGGTCTAGCCTCCAGTGCATTTGCATCAACATCCTGACTTTTTCTGTAAAAGTCAGACCAATCTGTTTACTCCCAACCAGGCCTACTTGCTACAGAGAAGGTTTTGTCATTCTGAGTCTTCTGCTTGATACTTTAAAGCGGTTCTTGTTCATGAAATGTCACTGAGGGTCAGGCTTGGCTCCAGGAACCCATCACTGAAATTGCCTCAAGTGTCTGACCCCCTACATGAGGTTTGTTAAAAAATAATAAGGAAGCTGATATGTTATATCTCTAACAAAGATAATAGTGAGGAAAATACATGATTGGAGAGTCTCAGGAAATAAGGTATGATTGCTGGAAACACATAAATAGAGGTCGTTATTGTGCATCTGATAAATGAAGTCTTTTAGTCTGATCTGAGAATGAAGTGTAAAGATATGCAATTACTATAATGAATTCGGCTCCTCCATCACTGATCTATTTATGTTACAGTTTCAGTAATACAAACAAATGCGATTTGCAGTTTTGCATTTTTTTTTCTAACAGACAATTCTTAAGCAGTAAAAATTCAGCTTCAGCAAAGCAGTTAAAGCTGACTTAAACACCCCACTGCAACTATGTGCCAAGGTGGTCTTGACCCTGAGAGCCTGATTTATCAAGTGTCAGTGCTTGTTAATAAGGGTCAGTGTCAATTTTTGGGATTAGGGGCACTTGTGCGATTTAACAAAAAATAAAAACAGGCAGCGCCTATGCGACCACCAGCATATGTCTAATTCAACACTAGAACCATATAGGTCACAGCACCGGATGCTCTTGTGCCAGTCTACAATGGAACTGTAGTAGTACAGACACAGGTATCTCCTCTCCATCTGTGCTAATGGCTGTGCTCAAGCATGGAGCACCTGGCTCCATTGCCACCCCCTAGAAAGGAAGAGCAAAGATGGTCTGCACACCCATGTAAAATCCTGTTTTATTGAAGATTAAAGTTAAAAGCAGCATACAAAATGATAATCAAAGATAAAATCTAAGATGCGTTTTGGACGCGTCCACTTTCTTTCTCAAATATATTGAAACAGATACACAATGAGAATATTTATATATCACACACTTAATTAATCACTCTCCCGCCGATGGAAGAGGAAGCGCCACCATGCTACTGGGGGCCAGTGAAAGGTAGACAGCAGAACAATTCCCCCAATGCTGAGTAAAGGTCCGCCCCTTGAGGTAAGTAAAGAATCCTAAACCTGCCTCTGCCTGGACCCAGGTTACCAGCCAGACGCACTACACACAGAGAACCCACAGGGCACATTGAGCACTTGCGCTAGTTAAGATCCAATCAGTCAGGAAAACCCTGCCATAAGGGGCAGCATGAGGGCACCTCCTCCCTCCATGACAGCAGAGAAAGAACCCATCTAATAGAATGTTAATGTTAAGAGATAATCTGATCCAAATGTATGCTGATCTTGCTCCATTCACAATCCAAAAAAGAAAAGAAATGAAACTGTTCTTGACTAAGTTGATTCAGAAGATCATCAAAGACAGATGGGCTTTCCCCTTTCATTTGTACTTTACTGAGGGAGAAGACTTACTCCTTGATCTTGACATAATAAGGTCAATATTCAGAGCCTCTTTTAAGTTCACTTACATATGAAAAACTGTGTGTATGTGTATCTTTATTGTATTTATTTGGTCCATTTTCATGCTTCTGGTGTTTTTTTTATCATATTGGCATTTGTGTACATGCGTTTAAGCCTTTTCATTCCCGTATCTATTGTGTATTCGCTTCGTATTGTGTTTGTGTTGATGTGTATAATACGTGATTAGTATGGGCTTGCATGTGATTCATAGCCTTGATTAGGTATGATTTGGCCTTCCAGAGGGGCCAATAAAATGGGTGCTTTCATGCTCCACTTACGGGCTCTATTTCCTGGTTAGAGTGTGTTGTCGTGATGTGCGTAATGGAGCCCTTCGAGAAATACCTTGCAGAGTATGAGCGTATGCAGCGCCACATCATTCTATGCATGTTTATATTGAATTTTGATTGCATCAGCCATGTGTGGATTCTGATCACATCCATGACATTGAGCTATTCAAGCTGACCCGACTTAACTGTGTTTTCTTCGAGAAACTGTATTGTTAGTTGCAGCCATGGTTGTCCCTCACCACAAGCGAGGGGCATGCAATTGGAGGTATGACCAAATTGGTTGGCTGCCTTCAATTTCTGGTAAACATCTCATTCCAAGGGTTGGGCCTCTCTGTGGGCATGTCCCAGCCTATGCTCAGCCACACACTCAACAAGTTTCTCAATGGCATGGCTACCTTGGGGGACAAATACATCCTTGACACCTTGGTAGTCTGGAATGCTGTTAAGTTAAGATTTTATGAGCTGGCTGATATGCCCAATGTCATGGGTGTGATCAATTGCATGCATGTGGTGCTGGTGCCTCCAGTCGCTGATGTGTGACAGGCATGTCATTGTTTTCCTTTGCCTCCTTCCCTCCTTGCAATGTAGTCACATTTTGTTGGAGTTTAGCTTCCCCATATTTAGTCTATGTTGTCCCTAGTATTGTATTGGTTCCTGTAAAATGGACCTCAATCTCCCCTTTCAACTAGTTGCCCCTTGTTCCCTCTAGCTGCTTCACTCTAAATTAAGCCTATGTTAATGTTCATTTTCCTTTTGCTCACACAAGTTATGGCCTCCCACCTAACACTATCATCAAAATCCCATTTTCTTACTTAACCAAAGAAGACAGTCATACCAGTGATTGTCCCTTTCTGCTTAGCATCTGTTCTGTCAGTGTAGGTGTGCTTTAATGCTGCTCAGCTATTGACCTTTGTGTATTTTCTGCAGGAATTAGAAGGTGAGACATTAAATAACTATTAATTCATATTAATGTTCAATGTGTTGCTGGTTCCTATCCGTTATGGCAGGTTATCCAGGTTCGACCAATGATGCCTTTATTCTTCGGAATTCTCTCTCTGGCGGGTGGCTACTTAGTAAGTCTTGTAATTAATCCTCCTTAATTGCTGATGTTATATATTCATGTTGAACTTGTGTATCTGTGGAAGCATCCCCTCTCTCTCCCAATCCATTTAATAATATTTAACCCTTCTATTGCCAGCCACATAAAATTTACGTGGCTACCTCTCCGACCATTAAATGCCAGCCATGTATATTCTATGTGCCTGGCTTTCCCCTTTGCTAGTGGCCAAAGTAAAAAAAAAGCCACTCACCTGATCCCTTGTTCGATCTGGCGGGGTCTCCTCTTCACCCGGAGGGTCTCTGTCCGGGTTCCTCCAGTTGCAGGGGAGTGCCTGGTATAGGGCCCTCCCTCTTCAGTGGCCGCCAGCATCTCCTGTTAAAAATAAAAATAAATAAAATTACATTTACTCACCTGTGTGCAGTCATTCCCACCGGCTCTCCTTTTTACCAAGGGTCCTCCGATTCCTCCAGCCCCAGGGCTCTTCAGTCTTCAATAGAGAGCCCAACAGGCCATCTTCCCCTGTCTTCCTGACGGGTGCTGCCATCTTGGGGGCGGGGCAGATGACATCACCATGCGGGTGTCATCCCGGTTCTTGGCGGCACAGCTCTCAGATGCCGATGATTGCTGGGCAGAGGAGGACGGGACAGAAGATCCTCTGATCTCCTCTGATCTCCTGCCTCCCCCCCTCCTCTGGTCAGCAATCACCACATACCTCATCGGTTTGGCGAGGGACAGACAAACTGACGATCAGAGGTGAGTAAGTTAAAAAAAAAATTGTTAACCCTTTGTGACCTGGTAAGGGGTCCATGAGACTTCCAGCAGCAGCAGGAGAGTAGAAGCCAAAGTGATCAGCATGGGACACAGTGCTCTGGGATGGATAGGAGGTAGGTATTAAAAAAAAATATATATATTCTTTCTTTGTGTCTGTGTTTTTTTTTTACATTTAACCCTTTGTGAACTGGTAAGGAATCTATGAGACCCCTATACCAGTTCACAAGGCTCTGGGTCTGGCAAGTCCCCTGCGGCTAGCGGGTGACTTGCCATTAACCCCGAGCCCCCCCATTACCTGCTTTCCCAAAGCCTGGGGGGGGCAGAAGAGCCTGTGACTATTAGGCTTTCGGGCTTGTAGCTGGCAGGGTGGAAGGCCACCAAAGCTGGTCCTGTTCTACATAAGGCCCCATAGCTAGTCCCAGGGCTAGTTATGCTAATTAGGGGGGTCCTCATGCCATTTTTTTAATTTTTAAATTGGACCCCACGTCAATTTTTTTTATTTAACCCTTTATAGTGTGGATAGTAATTGTATTTTATTTGTAAATGTTATAGTGCTCTTTTTAGTTTGGGGGTTAAAAGTATCTATGCATGTTGGGTATTGTTCTGCTCGGGGGACCTTGTTCTTTCAGATTTAGCTTGTTTTTTCATGTTTGCATATTGTTTTTAAGGAAACTGTGGCTTTGATTCATGTTTTTTTTCAGGGAAACCCTGAGCAACCAAATAATCTATTGAGGGATTACTTCCTGAAAACTGAGGCCACGTCAACAAGCCTGGTACGTCCAGCTCATAGCATAGTTTTATTTTATCTAAAAATCTCCTAAAGCGCTGTTTCAGTTTGGGGGAGTCTCCTGGGCAGGAAAGGGTGTCTACCAATATATATGTGGTACCATTGTAACCAGAAGAAATGGGGCTTTAAGATTTTGTTGAAAAACTTACATTATTTATTTCAGAAAAAGAAGTACAAACTGTAAAAAACTGATTTTTTTTATTTGCACATATTTCGCCCAAAAATATTGTGAATATACTTAACAAATGACAAACAAGACATTTTAGGTTAAAGCCAAGAATGCTGAAAAAAACAATATATCATTTTCCCAGGAAATCCCTTCAAAAATCACAGTGTAGGGCAAAATAGTGCAAAATAGTCTGGCAACAAAGGGTGACAAAATCTCCAGGAAGTTGTACCAGTACTTAATTGTTGGTGTGCTGGGTTGGTCATGTGTATTTGCTAAAAATATATAGACAGTGCAAACCCGCGCTTAAGACTTTTTTCTTTTCCTAGAAGTTTTTTTGTGTGCTGCAATACAGTCTAAATGCCTTAATTGATGCTCAACGTGTATAAAACTCAACTATCCCAATGAGTTCAAATTGCCAAAATCCAACATGTAAAACACAGAGCAAAAGATTTTTTTTTTTTTTTGAAGAATAACAATGCACCTATAATAAAATAAGTGATTAAGGAAGTCCAAAAACGTGATTCAATCTTTCAAATGAATAGGTGAAAACTGTTTTGTGTTTTAACGATGCCGTTGAGTGAAAATTCAAAAGAGAAGAAGTTCTGGGTGTAACCACGTTTAATCCACCAAGTGCCCACCACCTAGGTAGCTTACTCTTACCAGATGGCTAAGCCAATCAAGCTTTTCAAATGGGGGCCTCAATCTCTCCTTGCCAGATACTTTGGGTCTTCTTTAATCAGATAATTTTTGCCCATTAAGGTAATTAATGTTTAAAACTCCTCATTCAAAAGAGATCTTGCCTCTCAATGTATATATTCACAGATTGTACATAAAAAAGGGGAAGATAAACTGATATCTACTTCTCCTCCCAGGTGCATGTTAAAGGAGCCATCAAGTTGTTTCAAAGAGAGAAGGAAATCCAGAAGCTTTTCCCTGATAATTACATCATAGGCCTCTTTTGTTCCAATAGTGCATAAAGCATTAACTGCTGCATATGTTGGAGCGAGATGGGACTGCTGACCAGGCCCACCAGCAAATCCACCACTTACATGTGTATTTGCTGTTTATTTCCTGCAATGTGAATAGGACTTAAACCGGACTTCACCTTGTGTAAGAGCCTATATTATATGTTTCCCCCACGCTGTACATACAGATTGCCCACATTAAAAATTATCCTTCCTGCATCTACTGCATTTTCCGAGCCTTTAAACATTCAAGATGGCGGCCCATGGAGTTTCAGGCTGCCTGCAAACAGGAAGTGTTTTCTGACTGTGCCGCTCTGCATCCTGGGATTGCTGACCTTATCCTGACCCCATCTCTGCTCTGTCTGTGCAAAGCACAGTTATAAGCCAGCCCCCCTGCACTTTTGACTCCTCTCCTCTCATCAGTATGTGATGCTACTGAGCCAAGATGGCGGCACCCATATCCTCGAGTGCTGAACAGAGTTGCAAGCCAGTGGGGAAAAGAATAAAAAGCAAGTGATTAAATGTTCAATATATTAACTTTAGATGCTGGGGAATCATTTTTAAGGGTTTGGGTTTTTAAATGATGCTGAAGGTCCACTTTAAGGTTATTTAAGCCGCATATCTTGTCGGCAATGAAGGTGTGGCATAGACACCTACATAAAAAGATCATTATTTAGCTGTGAAGTGGCATGTCATTTTTCATATCTTAACCTTTCATGGTCCAGCATCAACACTTAGGCCCTGAAGGCATCATGAAGTACACAATTGAAACCCAAAATATTGAGATACTTACCTACTACAGCAACAGTAGCAGCGTGCATGTCTAAGTTGATGGACCCTGGCAAGCCCTCGATTGTAGCTAGGTTCAACAGGCCATACGCCGTTTCTCCAGCTGCGTTGAATTGCAGTTTTGTGGTATTCCACCTCTGGTTTGCAATCTACAAATACACCAATGATGTTGTCATGCAAAGGTCACACCCAACATCAGCATCCACAACAGCACAAAGCATCATTACCCTTGTTGTTTGTGCTTGTTAATGTATTGCCTTACAGCATATTTCATATCCGCAAACTTCCTTGATCCACATCTTTTCAGTCTGGTCCAACACTATTAAAGCGGAATAAAACCCAGGAATTTGAATATCCTGGGTTTTGGTCCTTTCCCCCTGGGCCCCCCCGATGGGGGGTGACCCGCTGTGTGAACCCCCCCAGATCGCCGCAGCCAACTCACCTTATCCCGGTCCCAAGGCACGTCTAAGAGCAGCGGCTCGGACGGTCACATCTTCCGCTCCCTCTAGCAGTGGATTTATAAATGAGGGAGGCAGGGGATGCAGCCATCAGAGCCACTGCTCTTAGACGCACCATGGGAACGGGAAGAGGTGAGTTGCTGTGGTGATCTGAGAGTGTCTCACACAGCAGGGCACCCCCGATCGTGGTGCCCCCGATGAAAGAACAAAACCCAGGATATTCAAAACCTTTGACTATCCTGGGTTTTGGTCCACTTTAGCCTGCCTGGTGATGTCCTCCCACAGGGGGTACTTGACAGATTTTGGTGTAGCTCTCAAACTGCGCCCATACAGCTGATCAGAATAGTCAGACACACCAGTAGCTAAAGCCATACACTGTTTTTATCTGTTTTTATCCCACTATGGGTGGGACTGCTTTGGCTTGCCCTAGCACTCTGCCTGCCACTGGCCTGACTTTGCCTGAGGTGGTGCTTGCTTTGCCTGAGTGTGTGCTGGCGTAGGCTTGCAGGTAGGCTGTGGCACTGTGGTCCTTGGTGATCATCCAGCAGGGCATGGCTTGGTTCAGCTGTCCAACTTTTGTGTGTGTGTTTTTTCCAGCCATCCTGAACTATCTCACAATGGAAACTGCAGTGGTGGAATGTTGATCTCTTGGTGCATAGTTGGGTGTAGCAGCCAGATACCAGGGGGAGGCAGGCCAGGTGTTAAGGATACCGCCCAATAATATCTTTAAAACAAGGATGCCAAACTACATTAATGCAGAGCTAAATTTATGAGGGGTGTGGCCTGGTAACAACCTCTTAGCCCTATTTTAAATATGTATATTATAATGTATTTTTTAAATATGTATTTGTTCTAGATGATGATAACATACCAATATGACTTCTTGCCCGACATGCCACGAGAACATGCCACCTTACATAGTAGCTACGCTGGAGGAGGAGACCGACACCACCTCCACTTACACACAGATCATCCAGCATTGGTCAGATCTGAAAAGGAGGAAGAAGCCCTTGGTGAGAAAGTTTTTTTTCCCAAGTAAATGACAATTATTGCCTAAAAATTCACTACTGCAATCACATTAGGCCTGTGTTTAAAACAATACTATTCTCTTCTAGTGTCAGAGTACCGCCAAAGAGTGCAGCCCACCTGGAGGCGACGAGTGTGGCCAATGCTGGAAAAGTCTGATGGACATGTAGGTGGTGTGGGCCAAGTGCCAATGTCCTCACCCTCCTCTGCAGGTGAGCCCCAAGCTGGACCAACCTGCAGATTAGGAGGCCCAGATGTCGGGCAGGGAGTCCCAAGATAGTGACCCTGATGAGTCAGATATGAGCAACACACATATGTGAGAGTGCCATGTGGGTGAAAAGCAAGGGGATGCAGAGGTTGGGATGCCCCAGCAAGAAGATGAAGAAAGTGGTTGATGTCCCACACACAACACAAGCCAATAAACACTTCAAACACATTCACTAATCTTTTAGAAGTGAGGCTCAACTTTGACCTCTTTTTCTTTTATAGAAGAATACATTTGGGAGATCTCCTAAGTGTTCCAGAGTGGATACCTGGAACACTGAATGGAGGTGATCTGTTTTTTTTGTACAATGTCGTTTGCGTGAGGGAATTGTGATGGCAGTTGAGTGTTGGCGGGCTGGCCAGCATTAAGGTGTCAATGTTGTTCAGCTATGGTGGTCTCCCTTCCTTTTGGGTCTGAGTTGGCAGGTTAAAGAAAAATTTGAGGCATAGAAAGACAGCACTTGCGGCTGAAAAAAGCTAGAATTGCCAGTGGGTTGCGAGGTTTCTGTGGATGGCTACATTTTAGGGGTAGCCAGGCTGTAGTAATTTTGCACCCTGGTGGTTATCCCTGTTTAGATCCAAGCCTAACAGAGGCCGGCTTTCACTTATTGTAGGTGCGTTAAGGATTTTTCCTGCTCCTTAAACTTGTATCATTCCAAAGATATATAGGTGTACAGTGTTTTATTGAAGGGATGATGAGGGGTAGTGGGAAATAATATGAAGCGTTAGTCCAGTCATGCAAGCCAGATCTTCTTGCTGTAAATAGAATGTTGTAGCATGTTGTGAAGTATTATGGTGTGGTCTCCATAGCTTAAACAGAATACACCCAATGTCTGCTATTTGCATTTTGCTCCAGGTCCAATCTAATGAGTTGCATTAATAAAGCAATATGCTGATATCACATGGGTATACATTCATATTCTTCATCTTTATTATAGCGGGTAGTTAAAAGACAAGTAAAGCTAAACTTCAACTCTGAGAACAATCAATGATAAGTTCAAATATGTAAAAGGTTGAAGTGCACATCCTAACGGAATATAAATATGATTGAAACATTATGTGCATTGATTTTCAGGTACTGGTTAAAAAAATCTGTAAAGCTAAAATTCTCTACAGTATTCATAAAATGCATTTTGAATGACCCAGTTGCATTCCCCTCCTATCCATCATTTAAATAGTAAAACTACAAAAAATGCCTGCAGTTGGTGCAGTGAAACTGTGGTCATCGCAGTGCAAGGATACAGTGAGATCAATTCATCACCAAGTGCAAAAAGTGCGCTATGGAGTAAAATATGCTCTTTAGGTGAACATTTAGAGGACATTTCAGAGGGAAGTATACAGAATGTAGTCACCACCCCAGCCCAGTGCCCCAAAACAGTCTGTGTTTTATAATAATAACATGAATTGGCCATATTGCCCCCTGGCTGAGCAGCCCCAGTAAACACAGCTCAGCAATGGGGAGCACTTCAGCCTAACTGCCATTATGTGACAGTTTGTTTGTAACTGTAAACTAAATTAATTAGCATATGGCTGCCATTCCCCATACTACTTCCTGCTATCTGCTATTTTTCCTGGTGTTTTTATGGATATTGGGCAAAGGCTGAGGTAAAAATAAAGAAAACCGGGCTTGTTTGGAAGGTGATCACATAAACTTTTTAAGACCTAGTGCTGAATAGACCCCTAAGTCTTTGATCCTGGACATGGCCTCAAGGCATTAGAGTAGTGTTGGGCAAATTTGTACAAGTTCAGGTTCAGCAAGTTCGGCCCAAACCCAAGCTTGAACCTGGTTGTTAGGCACTTACCTCACCGCCGTTCCGGGTCCCGCGGCGCGTTGCCGGGTGGCTCCCACCGGGCTGCGGCCCGACGGTCCCCGGGTCTGCCAGCTCCTCGGCACCGTCGCGGGGATCAGGGGCTGGCGGTGCAGGACGCCGTGGGTGGCCGCGTCGCAGCCCGCTCCGCGCGGCTGCGCGGCCCTGCGGCTCTCCCCTCTGGCTCGGCGCTTCCCCTTCCTGGCGGGGGCGCGCCCGATCCTCAACGTGCTCGCGCGCGCGCGCGAGCACGTCTGCTTTATGCCTCCCGGCGGCGCTTCCCCCAGCGCGCCCGCCGGGGGCAAGTTTAAAATGTCCAATCTGTGGCTGGTTCCTGGGATCGGACCCAGGGACTGGTCGGCCTGTCTGGCCTGGGCCGTCCAGCTCCTGGGACCGATCCCATTTCCTTGTTTGCACCAAGCACCTTCCTTCCCTCCTTTTTCCCTGTTTCCCATTGGCCAGACTTCCCTATATATTTGCACTGTTCCAGTTTCCCAGTGCCCGTTATAGCTTCTGGGTTCTGGATGTGTGCTGCTGTACTTGTGAAGATTTTGGATTTGGATTTGGACCTTGACTATTCTTGCTAGCTGCCTGCCCTGACCTCCTGCTTTGCCTGACCACTCTCTTGCCTGACCCTCCTGTACCTCGCCTGTGACCTCCTGGAATTGACCTCGGCTACCCTCGACCATTCTCTGTCATCTCCCTTGGATACCTCGCCTGTGACCTCCTGGTTTGACCTCGGCCTGATTTACGGACTTTTCGCACCCGGCATCCTCATTCGGGATTCCCTGCCTAACACCAAGCTGCACCTTAAGCTACTATCCTTTGCGCCTGTTAAGTCCTGGGGGCAACCGACTGGGAGAGGCATTGCTCGTGTCTCCCACAAGCGGGGGCTTGTCTATAGGCAGAAGTGGCGGTGGAGATTGGGGGATACTGGCTTAAGACAGACGGGTGTTTGGTACAATCCTGACATTATAACGGGCCAGAAGAAGAATGGACCAAATTCTGGAGCAGGTGCAGGCCCTGACGGCGGCGGTGGAGCACCTGGCTCATCGAGTTGCGGCCCAGGAGAACCGTCCAACTCCCATTGTCCCCACTTCTCAGGGGACTCCGGCCGCAATGACGGTGGAACCCAAGATCCCGCTCCCTGAAAAGTTTTTTGGCGATAGGGCAAAATTTGCCAATTTCCGGGACTCTTGTAAACTATACTTCCAGCTTCGCCCGGTCTCCTCGGGCTCACAGGAACAAAAAGTGGGCTTGATTATTTCCCTGTTACATGGAGACCCTCAGTCCTGGGCCTTTAGCTTATCAGCTCAGGACCCCATCCGCCAGTCGGTGGATAGTTTCTTCGCTGCAATGGAGGTCCTTTATGATGATCCTGACAAAGGGGCCTCAGCTGACGCGAAGTTACGTACCCTCCGCCAGGGACGCCGTCCAGCCGAGGACTACTGTTCCGAATTCCGGCGTTGGGCAGTTGACTCACGCTGGAACAATCCTGCCCTCTGTGGCCAATTCCGATTAGGTCTGGCTGACTCTATCAAGGACACCCTGGTGAACTACCCGGAACCCCAAACACTGGATGAGTTAATGCATTTGGCCATCCGCATTGATCGCCGACTCCGGGAAAGGCGCCTGGAGAAAGGGTCACATTCTGAATCCGCTGCAAAATCTGAGGCTCCCGTCGCTCAACCTTCTGAAGAGCCTATGCAGCTAGGTGCCACCAGGCTCACCGAAGGCGAGAGATGACGACGCCTATCCGAGGGGCTCTGTCTTTACTGTGGTGGGACCGGCCACATGGTTAGACTTTGCCCAAAGAAACCGTCGGGAAACTTCAGAGCCTAGGGGGTTTCGAGGGGGCCCTCCTAGGCTGTAAGGTATCTCCTCAAGTATCGTCTCCAGTTTTTGTCCCAGTTCAGTTTATGGTTGGTGCTAAATATGTTAATCTAAAGGCTCTTCTCGATTCTGGAGCAGCTGGGAACTTCCTAGACTCTGATCTAGCACAGACTCTAGGAATTACGGCACAGACCTTGCCTACTCCTATCCGGGTGTCAGCCATTGATGGCACTCCAGTGGCCGGGGGGTTAGTTCGGTTCCAATCACCTCCCATGCAGATCAAAGTAGGAGCCAGTCATTCTGAGGTTATCAGGTTCCTGATTTTGAGCATGCCTGGTACTCCCTTGATTCTGGGGTTGCCATGGCTGCAGGAGCATAATCCTCAAATTGATTGGGTTTCGGGGCAAATTACCAAGTGGGGACACCAGTGTTTCCGGAACTGCCTAGAATTTCCCCTCAGGGTCACACGCCTACTCCCTATTGGGATTCCTACTCCATATTTGGAGTTTGCTGATGTTTTTTCAGAAAAGGCAGCAGACAAACTTCCTCCCCATAGACCTTGGGACTGCCCAATAGAACTGCTCCCTGGTACGATGCCTCCCAGAGGGAGAATATTTAATTTGACCCGAGCAGAAACCCTTGCCATGCGGGAATATATCGCCGAGAACTTAGAAAAAGGGTTTATTCGGCCTTCATCTTCCCCAGCAGGGGCAGGGTTTTTTTTTGTGGAGAAAAAAGATGGGGGACTCCGCCCCTGTATCGATTACCGGGGCTTAAATAACATCACGGTAAAAAATAAATATCCCCTACCGCTTATTGAGGGTCTCTTTACGCAGGTGGTCGGGGCGCAGGTCTTCTCTAAACTAGATCTCCGAGGGGCCTATAACCTCATAAGAATTAGGCAGGGGGACGAGTGGAAAACGGCCTTTAATACCCTTGAAGGGCATTATGAATATTTGGTTATGCCCTTCGGCCTGTGTAATGCCCCTGCGGTCTTTCAAAGTTTTGTCAATGAAATTTTCAGGGATTATCTTGGCCGGTTTATGGTTGTCTACCTAGATGACATTTTAATTTTTTCTTCATCCCTTGATGAGCATCGTAAACATGTGTGCCTAGTTTTGCAGAAACTTAGGGAGAATTGTTTATATGCCAAATTAAAGAAATGTCAATTTGAGGTATCTGAGGTTCCGTTCCTCGGTTACATTATCTTCAAATCTGGTCTGTCTATGGACCAATCTAAGGTGAGGGCTGTTTTAGAATGGGAGCAGCCCAGAGATCTGAAGGGCCTGCAGAGGTTTTTGGGGTTTGCCAATTTCTATAGAAGGTTCATTAAGAATTTCTCTACCCTGGTTACACCACTAACTAACTTGACTAAGAAAAGCGGGTACCCCCCGGTTTGGCCGGCTCAAGCTGTCCAGGCCTTCGGGAATCTTAAGAGGGTATTTAGCGTTGCTCCCGTCCTAGTCCATCCCGATGAACAACGACCTTTCCTTGTGGAGGTGGATGCTTCAGAGATAGCGGTCGGAGCGGTCTTGTCCCAATACTACGGCTCACCTGCACGCCTCCATCCATGTGCCTTCTTTTCCAAAAAATTCTCAGCGGCCGAAAAGAATTATGATATCGGCAACAGAGAATTACTGGCCATCAAACTTGCCTTCCAGGAATGGAGACACTGGCTGGAGGGGGCTCAGTATCCAGTTACGGTCTTTACGGACCATAAAAATCTGGAATACATCCAGTCCGCCAAGAGGTTAACTCCTAGACAGGCTCGCTGGTCCTTATTCTTTTCTCGGTTTAATTTTTCTATAACGTATAAACCCGGGTCTAAGAATATAAAGGCGGACGCCCTGTCTCGGAGTTTCTCTCCCCCTGACTTACCGGAAAGGGTGGTTTCTCCCATCGTACCTCGCTCCCTAGTGGTGGCCGCCATTCAGCCCCAACTTCCTGATCTTACTCAGTTCCAGGCCCAAGCTCCTCCTGGGAAACCCGCGTCAGCCCTGTTTGTGCCCTCTACTTGCCCTGAGTTTTTGTCCCATTTTCATGATACCAAAACAACCGGTCATCCAGGGATTAAAAAAACCATAGCTTTATTGTTACGCCAAGTTTGGTGGCCTTCTCTCAGGAAGGACGTTCAAAAGTTTGTCTCCGCTTGCAAAGTCTGTGCCCAAAGTAAGTCCTTGAGGAGCTCACCGGAAGGCCCACTCCTTCCATTATCCATTCCTGCCTCCCCGTGGACACATCTGGCCATGGATTTTGTTACTGACCTTCCTCCGTCTCAGGGTCATACGGTTATTTGGGTAATTGTGGACCGCTTTAGCAAGATGGCCCATTTCGTCCCTTTAAAGAAACTCCCCTCAGCTCAAACTCTTGCTCAACTTTTCATTACTCATGTCTTTAGGATTCATGGTATTCCCATGGATGTTGTTTCGGATAGGGGGGTCCAGTTTGTCTCCCGGTTCTGGAGGGCTTTCTGTGCCAAGTTGGGGTTCACTGTCTCCCTTTCCTCGGCCTTTCATCCGCAATCGAATGGTCAAACCGAGAGAACGAACCAGTCCCTGGAACAATATTTGCGCTGTTTTACGGCGGGTTCTCAGACCGATTGGGCCTTCTTCTTACCTTTTGTGGAATTTGCTTTTAACAACGCTACGCATTCATCCACAGGGGTTTCTCCTTTCCACTGTGTTTATGGCAAGGATCTGAAGTTTTCTGCTCTTTCGGACCAACCCTCTAGAGTTCCCTCCGTGGATGAATGGGTTTCCAAATGGCCAGGGGAGTGGAATAAAATCCAACAACACCTAACTAGGGCCGCTTGTCTACAGAAAAAATTTTCTGATCGCAAGCGATCGTCTAATTCTAACTTTAAAGTGGGTGACTGGGTTTGGCTTTCAACCAAGAACTTGGCGCTACGCCAACCCTCCGCTAAGTTAGGACCTAAGTTTATTGGCCCATTCCCCATAACACACAAAGTTAATCAGGTGACATACCGGTTGGCCCTCCCCTCATCCATGAAAATCTGTAAATCCTTTCATGTTTCACTTCTTAAGTCCGCAAGAAACCATGAACCTAATAGTCCTCCTAGTCCTGTGGTAGTTGATGGGCATCAGGAGTTTGAGGTTGCCCGGGTCCTTGATTCTCGTTTCTTTCGGAACTCTCTTCAATATCTTATTGACTGGAAGGGGTACGGTCCGGAAGAAAGATCTTGGGTTCCTGCCAGAGAAGTTCATGCACAGAATTTAGTAAAGAAGTTTCATAGAGAGAATCCTTTAAAACCCAGCTTGGAGGGTCCAGTGGCCCCTCCTCAGGGGGGGGGTAATGTTAGGCACTTACCTCACCGCCGTTCCGGGTCCCGCGGCGCGTTGCCGGGTGGCTCCCACCGGGCTGCGGCCCGACGGTCCCCGGGTCTGCCAGCTCCTCGGCACCGTCGCGGGGATCAGGGGCTGGCGGTGCAGGACGCCGTGGGTGGCCGCGTCGCAGCCCGCTCCGCGCGGCTGCGCGGCCCTGCGGCTCTCCCCTCTGGCTCGGCGCTTCCCCTTCCTGGCGGGGGCGCGCCCGATCCTCAACGTGCTCGCGCGCGCGCGCGAGCACGTCTGCTTTATGCCTCCCGGCGGCGCTTCCCCCAGCGCGCCCGCCGGGGGCAAGTTTAAAATGTCCAATCTGTGGCTGGTTCCTGGGATCGGACCCAGGGACTGGTCGGCCTGTCTGGCCTGGGCCGTCCAGCTCCTGGGACCGATCCCATTTCCTTGTTTGCACCAAGCACCTTCCTTCCCTCCTTTTTCCCTGTTTCCCATTGGCCAGACTTCCCTATATATTTGCACTGTTCCAGTTTCCCAGTGCCCGTTATAGCTTCTGGGTTCTGGATGTGTGCTGCTGTACTTGTGAAGATTTTGGATTTGGATTTGGACCTTGACTATTCTTGCTAGCTGCCTGCCCTGACCTCCTGCTTTGCCTGACCACTCTCTTGCCTGACCCTCCTGTACCTCGCCTGTGACCTCCTGGAATTGACCTCGGCTACCCTCGACCATTCTCTGTCATCTCCCTTGGATACCTCGCCTGTGACCTCCTGGTTTGACCTCGGCCTGATTTACGGACTTTTCGCACCCGGCATCCTCATTCGGGATTCCCTGCCTAACACCAAGCTGCACCTTAAGCTACTATCCTTTGCGCCTGTTAAGTCCTGGGGGCAACCGACTGGGAGAGGCATTGCTCGTGTCTCCCACAAGCGGGGGCTTGTCTATAGGCAGAAGTGGCGGTGGAGATTGGGGGATACTGGCTTAAGACAGACGGGTGTTTGGTACAATCCTGACATTGGTCCCCATTGAAATCAATGGGGACCGACACTTTGGGACACAAATATAACAGGGACGCCCCTTCTACCACCCATCCAGCCTCACCCACCCACCACAGGAATTTATTTAAAATTACCTGTGGGTGATGAGCCCAAGGCGCCCAGGCAGGCAGGTGAGGAGTGGGGCAGATGGGGGTCCCTAAAGCTGAGTGCAACAGCAGGAATGGCTTCACAATTTACCTGTGCCCTGCTATCCGTCAGTCGGCTCGCATTTCGCTGTCAAAATGTCCACAGCTGGGGCTTCAGGAAAATGGCTACCCCCAAGATTAAGGATGCTTTACATTCTAAGCTGCTGCAAGTGTCCTCACTCATGGGGACAGCCATTTTTGTGAAGCCTCGGCCACGGCGTATTTGACAGCAGAACGCCGTCAGGAACAGGATCGCAGGGCTCTGGTAAGTTGTACAACTGTGTTCTGCTACTGCACATTTGGTGTCTCTCTCTCCCTAGCAATTGGATGGATTTCTGTCAAATCACAGACACGACTCGGGTGATGTCACACTATCTCTCCCCCGGGCTCGGCTGGAGCAGACAGGGAGACGGAGCTCCACAGGGCTTTAACCCTTCGCTGAGTCTAATTTAATTTGTCATATAAATAGATGGTCTTATTTTTCGGGTTCCTATGTATGATTAAGGGCAACCGTATGCCCGAAATGCGCCACAGGGTTCCCGCTGTGGGGCACACATTTATAAGCTCCGGGCACGTATATTATTAGGTTTGATGATTTGATTTTGTACAAGGACACTTGCATTTTATGTGGATTACGGCATTTTAAACCTTTGGATTAAAAGTTGTGTTTTAATTGAATGAGAAGGCTGGAAACCTCACTGACCATTGCATTGTGGAACTGTGCCAGAGGATTTCTCCGTGCCTGCCACAGTGTCAGGTGAGCTGGTTGAACCACCAGAGCATAGATTTTGGGCACAATATAATACAGGTAGATATGCAACAGGAGCTTTTGCAATAATAGTTTTGGATGAGACAAGTACAGTAAATTGTTAAAGAGTAGTATTTGGGAAAAAGCTTATCACAGGATTTAAAGCTCAAATGTATGCCTAATTAATAGTTAGATTAAGGTTAGTTTTAAAAATAAGGGTTTAACAGGACCAACAGTTGAAACTGTGACCCACCTGCTTGTATGATACTGAATCATTGTCAGCACTTACCTTTGCTCCTGCATCCAATTGAGCTGAAACGCCCCCTTATCATTTTTCACCTGGTTGTGTCCATTTTGAAGCACCTAGGAGAAGTATTTTGGTATTGCAGAGAGACTGCCAAATGCTGCTGGCCGCCCTAAGCACAGGCCAAGGGTTGCCTAATTGTAAATACAGCCCTGACCTTAGGTACTACAGGCTTGGAATTTAAAGGTTTAACATTTGTTATATAACTTTGTTTAAATATTTAAACTTATTTATTTATTTAAACTTATCTCACATCTACACACTTACAGGAGTCACCCCTGCTGCTGATGTGACAGCCTCTGATTGGCTCCTGCCTGTATAAATGTATAGCTTGACCTGCACTCTGGTTGTAAGTTTGTCTTGAGAAAGGGGCATTCCAGGGCCCAAAAACACTGATATTTGACTATCTTGCTTTTGATTTACAATATAAGACATTTAATCTACTTTCGATTGCTGGACATTTAGGTTTGGATTTGGACTGCACTGCCTCCGTTGACCGATGCACCCTCGCTCCCCTTGTTGGGACCATAAATAGTAAGCAGTGCGGCTGTTACTTGGAACTTGCAGATAATAGTTTGGTCTGCTTGTTTTGGTTGCAGGAGCTCATCCTTGGCACCTATTTACTGGGACATTTTATAAACATGTGCATCAAATTTTTCTATTTTTTTCTATACTAAACTATAAAAAATTGGAGGAAATCTTAGAAAAGGAAGGCAATATGCCATGCCTCTATTAAAGATAATGGCGTGAATAAAACGTGACTGTCACTGATATATCGATGTTACAATGTTAGTATTACATACAATTTTTTTTATGAGTAAAGCTAAATGAACCATTTAGAAATGCCCGGGTGTGTGCATCAACTGGAGGGAAGCTTGGGATGCCGCTGAGGCCCACGCATGCAATGCGGGATTGCCAGCAAGGTGAGTAACAAAGAGGATCCAGGGGATTTCACACAAGACAACACCCCAAATTAAGTTGCCCTAGGGATGGGGAATAGGCCAGCCCTGGATTATTTTAGATAAGGGATAATTCTCATTCTTTATCCACTTCAATATTTTGTTGCACAATCTTTTGATGCAATCCCTGAAAACTTTTGTTATTCTCAATGAGCTATAATTGACTGTTAACCGTATTTTGTCCCACTCCTTATAAGCAAACTGCTCCAGCTGTCCCAGAAAGGCCAGTTAAAAAAAAGTTCAGTGCTTTGCTCTCAGCCATCTTGAACGGCTTTAGCTGTATCTTGGGTCATTAATCGCTTGGAGGAACCATGGCCTGTAACCAAGTTTCCTGACACCGAGGAGCATGTTTCGCTCCAGAATTCCATGATAGGCTTGATAGTTAATTGTTCATATTTCCCTACAAAGAATCAAGACACCCTGTACCAGAAGCAGCAAAACAAAAACATAACTTAGCCTGCTTCACAGTAAGTATTAATGTTCTTTTCTTTGTAAGTTTCATTTTTGTGTCTGTGAACGTTGGGCAGATTTAACTCAGCCAAAAGCTTGTATTTGTCCTATCTGCCCAATCTCATCTCCTGGAAGCTGTGTGACTTGTCAGTTTGCATTTACATATTTTCTATTATTAGCTTTGAACAGAGGTTTTCCTCCTTGGTTGTCTTCCCTAAAGTGTACAGTGATGGATCATGTGACCTGACACTGATTTACCAAGGCTTCGAAGTTAACCTCCAATCTTTTTGGAAGTTGGGCTCTTGTTTATCATTCGCATTAGCTGTCCCATCAGCCCCTTTAGGGTTTATTCAGAACCATGAGAATTTTTTTTCTCACTCCATAGATATCGGCTAGCCAGTGTCAATCCCCATTGTGGGATCTTCTGCATGAGCCCTGCTGCGAGAAACCATCAGCCTAACCAAAGATCCAAAGTCTTTAGTTAGGTTTATGTGAATTTTCATGCCAAAGGCTGGATGGCGTTGGACTTTCATTTAATTGTTCATTTGCAACAGTGTACTGTCACCAGAAGACACTCAGACATGCTCCTTGATTAAACCAGACCTTCAGTATGATTTAATGGAAACTCTTAAAAAACTATTCCGGAAGATTACATGATACACAAATGACCTTTGTGTCGTATTATGCGCCCAACATTCATGAGGCAAATTTTTTCTCACATCTTTTGAAGAAGATTGAGGAACATAGCAAAGGGTTACTAATTATGGCTGGGGACTCCAATATTGCACTAGACCCTAAGCTGGATAGATCACCCAAGCAGGGTGGCGGTCATTCCTCACCGCCCATGCAGTAACCCCCGAATCACATCAATGCCATGTTGAAGGATGCAACCCTGATAGATGTATGGCGTGACCTGAACCCTAAAACGTGGAATTACACCTTTTACTCAAACCCCACAATTCATTTTGCAGAATCGACCACATCATGGTGCCCCAGACTGTTTTGCCCATGATTGGCAAATGCCAGATTCTGGCCACACCCTGGTCTGATCATGCCCCAATACTCATGAGGTTTGAGGCTGCTCCCCCCACCGCTAGGCCATTCAAGTGGAGACTAAACAACTCCATACTCACACGCAAGGAGACCCATGACCAAATCCTTCAGTCCCTTAAAAATTACTTTGCAGTTAACACTGACTCAGCCACGGTGATAAGTGTATGGGAGGCTCACAAAGTGATAATCAGAGGGGAACTCATTGCGCTTAAGAAACGTAGAACAGAACGGATAGCCCAACTAACAACCAGCCTGGAACAGCTACATTCTGCTTGGAAGGCGAACCCCTCGAGGGAACTTAAAAAGAAAGTGGATGAGGTTAACATGCAACTTAATGTAGCGTTAGATGAGATAGCAGAAAAGAAGCTTAGGTGGGGCAGACAGAGGATGTATACAAGGGCCAACAAACCCGATACCCCTTTAGCTAACCAGCTCCGATATTCAGGGCTGAAGCAATCTCCAATTATGTTACGATCTGCAGAAGGGTCCAATACGGCTAACCCCGTTAAAACTGTTGACATTTTTAAAAGGATGCTGGGCAAGCTTTACGCGGCGCCCCAGGTGTTCCCTAGAGAAAGAGCTACTAAATTTCTAGACTTGATCTCACTCCCCGCGGTGGCAGAAGCTCATAGAGCTAATCTTGAGGCAGAGATCTCTGTCCCAGAGGTTTTGAAGGCAATCAAAACCTTTAAAGTCTCTAAGGCACCGGGGCCTGATGGCTTCTCAAACCTATACTATAAGAAATATGCCGCGGAGCTGGCCCCTCACCTAGCAAAAATGTTTAATTCTCTTAAAGAAAAGGGTACCTTGAACCGAACCTCTCTAGAGGCATTCATTAGCATGATCCCGAAGCCGGACAAGGATCACCTAAACCCGCAGAATTACAGGCCCATATCACTGCTTAATGTAGATCTTAAAATACTGGGGAAAGTTTTAGTCACTAGGATTAACGAGTTTCTGGGTACGCTGATCGGGAAGGATCAAGTGGGGTTTGTAACTAATAGGCAAGCTTCAGATAATATTCGTAGAGTAACTCACTTGATCAAGCTAGCCCAGCAGAGGGAGATCCATAGCCTTCTCTTATCTTTGGATATGCAGAAGTCATTCAATTCCCTATTGTGGGATTATATGTTCCTTGCCCTTCAGAAGTGGGGATTTGGAAATAATTTCCTAGCATGGATACGGTCCATATATTCGTCTCCCTCAGCAAAGGTTCAGTATGGGGGCTATCTCTCTGAGCCATTCCCAATCAGCAGAGGTACGCGGCAAGGGTGCCCGCTCTCTCCAGTGTTATTCGTCTTAGCCTTGGAGCCGCTGGCAATTGCAATCAGGACACACCCGGATATAACAGGGGTAGAGTTAGCAGGGTACCACCACAAAGCATGCCTTTTCGCAGATGACATACTGCTATTCCTTTCGCGACCCCATATCTCGCTGCCCAATGTCCTCCACCTCCTAGATGATTTTTCGCAAATCTCAGGCCTTAAAGTCAACAAAGAGAAATCTTTGGGGCTAAACTTAAATATCCCTCCTCAGATGCTGAGATCGCTTCAATCCAACTTTCCCTTCCCTTGGGCCCCGGGGACATTATCATATCTAGGGGTTAAGGTCACCTCTCATTACCATAACCTATACCAGGCCAACTACCCCCCCCCCCCCCTCTTTCGCTCACTGAAAGCTATGCTTGACTCTTGGCAGGGTCATGTGATTTCATGGATAGGAAGGATAAATGCGGTGAAAATGACCCTATTACCCAAAATTCTTTATTATTTCCGGACGCTCCCTGTTCAAATCCCCTCGTACCAGATTAGAAGCATGCAGAATAGCACAATGAGGTTTGTCTGGGGAAGCACCTGGCCTAGAGTAGTTAAACTACTATGTTTAGACACAGGATGGAAGGAGGGCTGGGAGTTCCGTGCGTGAACAGATACTACAGGGCCGCACAAATTGAACAGTTGCACAGTCTACATCTTGAGGTGGAAATCCCTCTCTGGGTCTCCTTAGAAGCCATGGCATGCGATCCCGTCCCCATAGATAGCTTGATTTGGATCCCACCGCAGTATAGGCCCTGCATTACTTGTCCAATCTTAAGTCACTCCCTTCGTGTATGGGATGGAGTGAAATACTCGGGGAAACTGATCTCACCGCATCTCCCATCAATGCGACCATTCAGAAACCCCTGGTTCCCTCCGGGAGAATCCTGAAGCATTTGCGTGGTGGAAGCGGAAAGGTGTTGATAAAGTATATCACCTACTAGATCGGGAGGAAATAATTCCTTGGCCTGCATTGGTGTCGAAAGAGAATGCACATGCCGCCGAATGCTTCAGATATATCCAGATCCGCCATTGGCTAGCTCCTCTACTAAAGAATAAAGCCCCTGGGGTAGATAAAATGACTTTTGAGAGGGTGTGTCTTTGGGGGACACCGACACCAGGCCTTATCTCTACGATTTATGCTCATCTCACGACACTACCAGCCAATCTGAAACATGGATATATGATAAAATGGGAAACAGATCTGAATCTGGTCCTGGAAAGGAAGGAATGGACGGATATCTGGACAGGGATTAACAAATGTTCTATAAACATCACCACGTTAGAGGCGGCATATAAGATGCTTACAAGGTGGTACCTGGTACCGTCCCATGTGGCCAAGGCAGTCCCAGGGTATCCGGGTGTCCGAGGGGACAGTCCTCCACATTTGGTGGGAGTGCACGAAGGTCAGGAGGTTCTGGTCTCGGGTCTTTGGCCTGCTATATAGTCTCCTACATGTTAACTTACGCAGGGACCCCATGGGTTGCCTTGCTACATGTGAAACCGGAAGGAATCACCAAGCCCCAACATGCCTTGCTGACTCAGGTCATGCTGGCGGCTAAATTAGCTATCGCAAGCTCATGGAAAAAAGGGAGTGTTCCATTTCAGCTGGTAAAGGAGAGGCTGAATGGTATTTTTATCAACGAAAAACTGACCAGCATCCTGAGTGATTCCCATGAGAAATTCATGAAGATTTGGGACCCGTGGGTGGAATACTCGTTTCCAGACTTGAGAGATGCCCTGTTGCGGTGAGAGATGGCCTGCAAACCCTTCCCTTTAAACGCATATTCATGTTGGGGCAGTCCCTGAATAGAACGGTAGCCGCCGTCTCCTATCTCCTATAAGAGACGGCGGCTACCGTTCTATTCATTCCAAGCTTTGGCGCCCTTTTCAATGGTTGCAAGGAAAAAGGGAAGAAAGGACTCCCTCCTAACTTGTACATGTTTACAGGCGCATATTACTTCAAAGAAATGTGAGTGTATCTTTTTTATTAAATTGCTTTTAAAAAAAGAAGTCCTCACGGGGTTGCACTAGATTTTTTTGTGCTTTTTAAATTATATGAACGGATCCTATAAACGGTCGTGAGGAGTGTTTAAACTGCATATTGGAGTATTGAAGCACATGGAACTTCCCAGTAGCAGAAATTGTTTCAAGGCTTTCTAAATTTCATGAATCTGGTAAGCGCATATGTGTGGAGGTGACGGGCACGTGGGACAAGATTATTTCTGTGGATGTGCATGCACCGTGGGATACCTCCTCAAAAAACACTTTAAAGACTGTTTTCTGTGGTCACATTATACTGTGTCCTGTATTGCTCCGTGTCTTTTAATTGTAAGTCACTTATTATTTCACCTACTGGGATGCAACTGTGTTCAGGACTCTAGGATACGGGAGCCGCCATCTTGACACAGAAGCATCACACATACTGAGGAGAGGAGAGCAGGATAAAGTACAGGGGGTGGTATTATAGCTGTGCTTTGTTCAGACAGAGCAGAGCTGGGGTCAGGGAAAAGAAGACAAAAATCCCAGAATGCAGAGCGACACAGTCAGAAGACACTTCCTGTTTGCAAGCTGCCTGATGCTCCACGGGCCACCATCTTGGATGTTTAAAGGCTCATAACATGCAGGCAGTAGATGCAGGTAGAATGATTTTTAATGTGAGCAATCTGTATGTACAGGGTGTGGGGAGCATATAAGATAGGCTCTTATTAAGGGTGAAGGTCCGCTTTAAAGCGGATATCCAGTCTTTTTGCAAACACCCGGGCTCTCTCCAATGGTGCTGAAGCAGGAGGAGGAGGGATTGCAACAAAAAACACCTCGCCAGCCCGCTATCCCGTGCCATCCCTTGGCAGTTTCAGTACTCGGCATCTTGAAGAGGCTGCACAGTGTGGCATTACAGCACTCTGTAAACTTGTGTGTCAGTGACAAAGATGGATCAAGGCTAAGTAAGGTGGTAACCCCCACCCTCCATTCTGCTTCAGCACCAAGATCCAGACTAGCCTGGTCTGCTGTAGATGAAAATTTAAAGCACAGAACTCTAATATAGATAAAAACCTTTATTCTAATTGTTAAAACTGAACAGAGCAATCCAGGTGTGAAAGAAATTATTACAGCAGACTACTAAAACACAGCATGGCGCATTTTGGACATGTTCCACCCATCATGAAAATTAATAAACACACTTTTATGCAGAATGTCGGGTATGCATCTCCCTATATCTCAGATCACCTAACAGTGAGAGGTCTCTATAGCAGGTCTCTACATCTAAATCTGGATTACCTTTACCTGAATGAAAGTTTTTAAAGGGAACCTACCTCAAGGGGGCAGCACATTACTTTGTTTCTGCCAGCCCAGCGAACCTGAATTGTTGCCTGCAGTAACGTGTTTGGTTTCTGTCCCTGGATCACAAAGTGGCTGTGGGTATTGCAGGAAGGATTTTTTTACCTTAGCTTTCTCTTCAGGAGAATTAGCTGCTGCCACAGGAAAATGAATTGAAGCTGTGAGCGGGCATCAGAAAATGCCGCGATGCTTGAAACCCCCAGAGTCACCAGAAACCTGACCTTTACCAGCACCTCCCATGGTGCTAGCTTTGTCGACAGCCTCACCCCCAGCTAGGTGGGTGCGCTACCTAGACTGCAAGGAAACAGGGGATGCAACTGGCAGGCTGGGTCATGTAGGCTGGCATCATCGAGATCAGCCTTGGCACCACCAAACCGGAAGCATCGTCCGAGAAACTCTGATGGGGAGGGCGTGGGGAGAACCAAGAAGGGTTTTTGTGCCATTTTAAGTTTTGTATGTTTTATCTAAGTTATAATTTTCTAGCAGTTGTATGAGTGAAACCCATCCAAGGTAATTTTGCCATTTGGAATAGATGGCTAAGATATATACAAATGATATAGGATAGTAAATCAAAGCATTAAAGTTTTATACTGTGTTTCCATTGCGGCATGTTTATGTAGAAATGTGCTTCCTATAATTTATTATGAATTAGTTTAATGGTAAAAGAATGACCCTTGGGGCACAGCTCTTATAACATTTGAGTTCAAATTTAAAATATGATTATTGATCCTGACTACCTGATTATGGCCCTGTAGGCAGTTTTCTATTTCCCCATTTTCTATAATTTTCTATATTATCAAAGTATGTATGGATATTACTTTGCATATTGTGAGTGTGTGGCACATTGGATATATTATTAGCAATGCAGGTTTGAATGCTTTACATTGGTTTCACTGGTCTCTAGCTCTTTTGTTGGTCACTAAATACCAAATACTCTAAACAAAGTCTTGGAAATATATTGTTTTGTTATACTGTATTTTTTTTTGGGAGGGGCAGGGAAAGGAGGGTGGATGTAAAATAAATATTCATTTTAATTTAATTAGAAATTACTAGTGCCCACAAAAAGAAATATGAGACAGTTATGGTTATGTCATCACTTATATTATTGGGTGAACCCATAGAAGTTCAGGTTCAGTTCAGGTTCGGCAAGTTCGGCCAAACTTTGAACAAAAGTTTGGTCTAGGGTACCTGAACTTGACCCGAACCCTATTGAAGTCAATGGGGACACAAAAATAGCTGTAAAATGGTAGTGAGGGGTAGAGAGCCCAAAGCTGTGGTAACTCCAGGGTGGTTGCCTTGCACAAAATAGGTTGGGACAGTACCAATATTATGTATACTACATACAAAAATAGTAAGAACCCCCCATAACCCTATAACAAGGTGTGTGACAGAATCCCCCCATTATCTCATAGGAAACAGTGACAGAGCCCCCCCCCCCATTGCCCCATAACAGACTATGTAACAGAATCTCCCCATCACCCCACAACAGACTGGGTGACAGAATACCCCCATCACCCTATAACAAACTGTGTGACAGAACACCCCCAACGCCCCATAGCAGACTATCTGACAGAGCACCCATCACACTGTAGTAGAATGTGCAACAGAACATCCCATCACCCCAAAGCAGACTGTAAATCAGAACCCCCCCCCCTTGCCCCAATAGCAGAATGTATAACAGAACATCTCCATCACCCCCATAGAAGACTGTGTGACAAAATCCGCCATCTCCCCCCATAGCTGACTGTGTGACAAAACCCCCCATCACTCCATAGCAGACTGTGACAGAGGCCCCAATCACTTCATAGCAGACTGTGTGACAGAATCCCACACCATCGCCCCCATAGCAGACTGTGTGACAGAACCCCCCATCACCCCAGAACAGACTGTGTAACAGAACCTCCGCATCACCCCACACCAGATTGTGTGGCAGAATACCCCATCTCACTGGCCGCAAGCTAGACACTATAGTCTGGTCCAGCTTGAGTCCATCCCACTTCATGGCCCAGCTCCGCCTATGCCATGCCTACTCCTCCTCCTGATTGGCTGGGGTGGGTCTGGGCGGAGCTCAGGAGGGGGCGGGAGCAGCAAGATGGTCAGCCTGCCTTAACCATGCATTAATCTGCATTAAGTATGTCATTTAGAGGCACAGAAAAGTACAGAATCTCCTTCACTACCAATATTGCCCACCAAATGGATGTCTTTCATTAAAGCATGTGTTCAGTAAAAAATTCAAGCTTAGTAAATTGCTCCCCTCTAGTTCCCCCTCTGGCAATCATTGACATAAGCTATTTCAGAGGGCTTAACCACATGCAGATATTGAGGAATAGCATTGCAAAAGGTATAGTCATCAAGTCAAAAATCCATAGCGCCTCTGATAATGCCAGGCAGTGTCTCATCTATCATCAGTGCAGGTGAGAATATGAATGTTGGCACTGAGTTCCCTAGAGTCAGGGGCGGACTGGGAATAAAAAACGGCCTTGGACATTTTGGGTACACCGTCCCTGCTGCACTTTTCCTGGCCCAGTATCGTATCTTAATGTCACATTATATATACACCTAATTTTTCGTTCCACAACACGCATCCGGGGTTTATAGGACAAAAATAAGAAAGAAAATATTCGGAACCAAATGGTGTGCTAAACAGAGAGTGTGCAGAATCAATCAGCTCACACACAGTGGGGGCATCCCTCAGTACGGCTCACACACAGTGGGGGCATCCCTCAGTACAGCTCACACACAGTGGGGGCATCCCTCAGTACAGCTCACACACAGTGGGGGCATCCCTCAGTACAGCTCACACACAGTGGGGGCATCCTTCAGTACAGCTCACACACAGTGGGGGCATCCCTCAATACAGCTCACACACAGTGGGGGCATCCCCCAATACAGCTCACACACAGTGGGGGCATCCCTCAATACAGCTCACATGCAGTGGGGCCATCCATTAATACAGCTCACACACAGTGGGGGCATCCCTCAATACAGCTCACACCCAGTGGGGGGCATCCCTCAGTACAGCTCACACACAGTGGGAGCATCCCTCAGTACAGCTCACACACAGTGGGGGTATCCCTCAATACAGGTCACACGCAGTGGGGGCATCCTCAGTACAGCTCACAGACAGTGGGGGCATCCCTCAGTACAGCTCACACACAGTGGGGGCATCCCTCAGTACAGCTCACACACAGTGGGGGCATCCCTCAGTACAGCTCACACACAGTGGGGGCATACCTCAGTACAGCTCACACACAGTGGGGGCATCCCTCAGTACAGTTCACACACAGTGGGGGCATCCCTCAGTACAGTTCACACACAGTGGGGGCATTCCTCAGTACAGCATATGCACAGTGGGGGCATCCCTCAGTACAGCTCACACACAGTTGGGGCATCCCTCTGTACAGCTCACACACAGTGGGGGCATCCCTCAGTACAGCTCACACACAGTGGGGGCATCCCTCAGTACAGCTCACACACAGTGGGGGCATCCCTCAATGTATAACAGAACATCCCCATCACCCCCATAGCAGACTGTGTGACAAAATCCGCCATCTCCCCCCATAGCAGACTGTGTGACAAAACCCCCCATCACTCCATAGCAGACTGTGACAGAGGCCCCAATCACTTCATAGCAGACTGTGTGACAGAATCCCACACCATCGCCCCCATAGCAAACTGTGTGACAGAACCCCCCATCGCCCCAGAACAGACTGTGTAACAGAACCTCCGCATCACCCCGCACCAGACTGTGTGGCAGAATACCCCCTCTCACTGGCCGCAAGCTAGACACTATAGTCTGCTCCAGCTTGAGTCCATCCCACTTCATGGCCCAGCTCCGCCTATGCCATGCCTACTCCTCCTCCTGATTGGCTGGGGTGGGTCTGGGCGGAGCTCAGGAGGGGGCGGGAGCAGCAAGATGGTCAGCCTGCCTTAACCATGCATTAATCTGCATTAAGTCTGTCATTTAGAGGCACAGAAAAGTACAGAATCTCCTTCACTACCAATATTGCCCACCAAATGGATGTCCTTCATTAAAGCATGTGTTCAGTAAAAAATTCAAGCTTAGTAAATTGCTCCCCTCTAGTTCCCCCTCTGGCAATCATTGACATAAGCTATTTGAGAGGGCTTAACCACATGCAGATATTGAGGAATAGCAGTGCAAAAGGTGTAGTCATCAAGTCAAAAATCCATAGCGCCTCTGATAATGCCAGGCAGTGTCTCATCTATCATCAGTGCAGGTGAGAATATGAATGTTGGCACTGAGTTCCCTAGAGTCAGGGGCGGACTGGGAATAAAAAACGGCCTTGGACATTTTGGGGTACACCGTCCCTGCTGCACTCTTCCTGGCCCAGTATAGTATCTTAATGTCACATTATATATACACCTAATTTTTCGTTCCACAACACGCATCCGGGGTTTATAGGACAAAAATAAGAACGAAAATATTCGGAACCAAATGGTGTGCTAAACAGAGAGTGTGCAGAATCAATCAGCTCACACACAGTGGCATACCTCCCAACTTCTGAAAACGTGAAAGCGGGACAAGCCATGCCCCCGGCCACACCCCCGTCACGCCCCGGCCACACCCCCGTCACGCCCCGGCCACGCCCCCGTCACGCCCCGGCCACGCTCTCCAGCTCCAGCAATGTCGGCTGCCTTCACCCCTGCATGCATACGGTACGTATCCCCAAACCAGCATACCGCCCGCCCCCCCACCCCCATGCGCCTGCCCACCCACCCCCGTGCGCCCGCCCCACTCTCTCACCCCACGCGCCAGGAAGTTATCTTCGCGCCGGCGTCATTGCGGCCCTGGGCTGTCACAGCGCAGGGCGTCCCGGGACATTTGGTAATGTTCCGGGACCGCGGGATCCTTCTCAAAAATCGGGACAATCCCGGGAAAATCGGGACAGTTGGGAGGCATGCAGTGGGGGCATCCCTCAGTACGGCTCACACACAGTGGGGGGCATCCCTCAGTACAGCTCACACACAGTGGGGGGCATCCCTCAGTACAGCTCACACACAGAGGGGGCATCCCTCAGTACAGCTCACACACAGTAGGGGCATCCCTCGGTACAGCTCACACACAGTGGGGGCATCCCTCGGTACAGCTCACACACAGTGGGGGCATCCCTCAGTACAGCTCAACACAGTGGAGGCATCCCTCAGTACAGCTCACACACAGTGGGGGCATCCCTCAATACAACTCACACAGTGGGGGCATCCCTCAGTACAGCTCACACACAGTGGGGGCATCCCTCGGTACAGCTCACACACAGTGGGGGAATCCCTCAGTACAGCTCACACACAGTGGGGGCATCCCTCAGTACAGCTCACACACAGTGGGGGCATCCCTCAGTACAGATCACACACAGTGGGGGGCATCCCATAATACAGCTCACACACAGTGGGGGCATCCCTCAATACAGTTCACACACAGTGGGGGCATCCCTCAGTACAGCTCACACACAGTGGGGGCCTCCCTCAATACAGCTCACACACAGTGGGGGCATCCCTCAATACAGCTCACACACAGTGGGGGCATCCCTCAGTACAGCTCACACAAAGTGAGGGCATCCCTTAATACAGCTCACACACAGTGGGGGTATCCCTCAATACAGCTCACAGGCAGTGGGAGCATCCTCAGTACAGCTCACACACAGTGGGGGCATCCCTCAGTACAGCTCACAGGCAGTGGGGGCATCCTCAGTACAGCTCACACACAGTGGGGGCATCCCTCAGTACAGCTCACACACAGTGGGGGCCTCCCTCAGTACAGCTCACACACAGTGGGGGCATCCCTCGGTACAGCTCACACACAGTGGAGGCATCCCTCAGTGCAGCTCATACACAGTGGGGGCATCCCTCAGTACAACTTACACACAGTGGGGGCATCCTTCAGTACAGCTCACACACAGTGGGGGCATCCCTCAATACAGCTCACACACAGTCGGGGCATCCCTCAGTACAGCTCACACACAGTGGGGGCATCCTCCAATACAGCTCACACACAGTGGGGGCATCCCTCAATACAGCTCACATGCAGTGGGGCCATCTATTAATACAGCTCACACACAGTGGGGGCATCCCTCAATACAGCTCACACCCAGTGGGGGGCATCCCTCAGTACAGCTCACACACAGTGGGGGCATCCCTCAGTACAGCTCACATACAGTGGGGGTATCCCTCAATACAGATCACATGCAGTGGGGGCATCCTCAGTACAGCTCACAGACAGTGGGGGCATCCCTCAGTACAGCTCACACACAGTGGGGGTATCCCTCAGTACAGCTCACACACAGTGGGGGCATCCCTCAGTACAGCTCACACACAGTGGGGGCATCCCTCAGTACAGCTCACACACACAGTGGGGGCATCCCTCAGTACAGTTCACACACAGTGGGGGCATTCCTCAGTACAGCATATGCACAGTGGGGGCATCCCTCAGTACAGCTCACACACAGTTGGGGCATCCCTCAGTACAGCTCACACACAGTGGGGACATCCCTCAGTACAGCGCACACACAGTGGGGGCATCCCTCAGTACAGCTCACACACAGTGGAGGCATCCCTCAATATAGCTCACACACAGTGGGGGCATCCCTCAATACAGCTCACACACAGTGGGGGCATCCCTCAATATAGCTCACACACAGTGGGGGCATCCCTCAATACAGCTCACATGCAGTAGGGGCATCCCTCAATACAGCTCACACCCAGTGGGGACATCCCTCAGTACAACTCACACACAGTGGGGGCAACCCTCAATACAGCTTACACACAGTGGGGGCATCCCTCAGTACAGCTCACACACAGTGGGGACATCCCTCATTACAGCTCACACACAGTGGGGGCATCCCTCAGTACAGCTCACACACAGTGGGGGCATCCCTCAGTACATATCACACACAGTGGGGGCATCCCTCATTACAGCTCACACACAGTGGGGACATCCCTCGGTACAGCTCACACACAGTGGGGGGCATCCCTCAGTACAGCTCACACACAGTGGGGGCATCCCTCGGTACAGCTCACACACAGTGGGGGCATCCCTAACTACAGCTCACACACAGTGGGGGCATCCCTCAGTACAGCTTACACACAGTGGGGGCATCCCGCAGTACAGATCACACACAACAGGGCATCCCTCAAAACAGCTCACACACAGCGGGGGGGATCCCTCAATACAGCTCACACACAGTGGGGGTATCCCTCAATACAGCTCACATACAGTGGGGGAATCCGTCAATACAGCTCACACACAGTGGGGGCATCCCTCATCACATATCACACACAGTGGGGGCATCCCTCGGTACAGCTTACACACAGTGGGGGCATCCCTCATCACAGCTCACACACAGTGGGGGCATCCATCGGTACAGCTTACACACAGTGGGGGCATCCCTCAGTACAGCACACACACAGTGGGGGCATCTCTCAATACAGCTCACACACAGTGGGGGTATCCCTCAATGCAGCTCACACACAGAGGGGGCATCCTCAGTACAGCTCACACACAGTGGGGGCATCCCTCAGTACAGCTCACACACAGTGGGGGCATACCTCAGTACAGCTCACACACAGTGGGGGCATCCCTCAGTACAGCTCACACACAGTGGGGGCATCCCTCAGTACAGATCACACACAGTGGGGGGCATCCCGTAATACAGCTCACACACAGTGGGGGCATCCCTCAATACAGCTCACACACAGTGGGGGCATCCCTCAGTACAGCTCATACACAGTGGGGGCATCCCTCAGTACATCTCACACACAGTGGGGGCATCCCTCAGTACAGCTCACACACAGTGGGTGCATCCCTCAGTACAGCTCACACGCAGTGGGGGCATCCCTCAGTACATATCACACACAGTGGGGGCATCCCTCGGTACAGCTCACACACAGTGGGGACATCCCTCGATACAGCTCGCACACAGTGGGGGCATCCCTCGGTACAGCTCACACACAGTGGGGGCATCCCTCAGTACAGATCACACACAGTGGGGGGCATCCCGTAATACAGCTCACACACAGTGGGGGCATCCCTCAATACAGCTCACACACAGTGGGGGCATCCCTCAGTACAGCTCATACACAGTGGGGGCATCCCTCAGTATATCTCACACACAGTGGGGGCATCCCTCAGTACAGCTCACACACAGTGGGGGCATCCCTCAGTACAGCTCACACACAGTGGGGGCATCCCTCAGTACAGCTCACACACAGTGGGGGCATCCCTCAGTACAGCTCACACACAGTGGGGGCATCCCTCAGTACAGCTCACACAGTGGGGGCATCCCTCAGTACAGCTCAAACACAGTGGGGGCATCCCTCAGTACAGTTTAAACACAGTGGGGGGCATCCCGTAATACAGCTCACACACAGTGGGGGCATCCCTCAGTACAGCTCACACACAGTGGGAGCATCCCTCAGTACAGCACACACACAGTGGGGACATCTCTCAATACAGCTCCCACACAGTGGGGACATCCCTCGGTACAGCTCGCACACAGTGGGGGCATCCCTCAGTACAGATTACACACAACAGGGCATCCCTCAATACTGCTCACACACAGCGAGGGGATCCCTCAATACAGCTCAAACACAGTGGGGACATCCCTCAATGCAGCTAACACACAGAGGGGGCATCCCTCAATACAGCTCACACACAGTGGGGGCATCCCTCAATACAGATTATACACAACAGGGCATCCCTCAATATAGCTCACACACAGTGGAGGGATCCCTCAATACAGCTCACACACAGTGGGGGCATCCCTCAGTACAGCTCACACACAGTGGGGGCATCCCTCAGTACAGCTCACACACAGTGGGGGCATCCCTTAATACAGCTCACAACAGGGGGGGCATCCCTCAGTACAGCTCACACACAGTGGGGGCATGCCTAAATACAGCTCACACACAGTGGGGGCATCCCTCGGTACAGCTCACACACAGTGGGAGCATCCCTCGGTACAGCTCACACACAGTGGGGGCATCCCTCAATACAGCTCACACACTGTGGGGGTATCCCTCAATACAGCTCACACACAGTGGGGGCATCCTCAGTACAGCTCACACACAGTGGGGGCATCCCTCAGTACAGCTCACACACAGTGGGGGCATCCCTCAGTACAGCTCACACACAGTGGGGGCATCCCTCAGTACAGCTCACACACAGTGGGGGCATCCCTCAGTACATCTCACACAGTGGGGGCATCCCTCAGTACAGCTCAAACACAGTGGGGGCATCCCTCAGTACAGATCAAACACAGTGGGGGGCATCCCGTAATACAGCTCACACACAGTGGGGGCATCCCTCAGTACAGCTCACACACAGTGGGAGCATCCCTCAGTACAGCTCACACACAGTGGGGGCATCTCTCAATACAGCTCACACACAGTGGGGACATCCCTCGGTACAGCTCGCACACAGTGGGGGCATCCCTCAGTACAGATTACACACAACAGGGCATCCCTCAATACAGCTCACACACAGCGGGGGGATCCCTCAATACAGCTCACACACAGTGGGGGCATCCCTCAATACAGCTCACACACAGTGGGGGCATCCCTCAGTACAGATTATACACAACAGGGCATCCCTCAATACAGCTCACACACAGCGGATGGATCCCTCAATACAGCTCACACACAGTGGGGGCATCCCTCAATACAGCTCACACACAGTGGGGGCATCCCTCAGTACAGCTTACACACAGTGGGGGCATCCCTCAATACAGCTCACACACAGTGGGGGCATCCCTCAGTACAGCTCACACACAGTGGGGGCATCCCTCAGTACAGCACATGCACAGTGGGGGCATCCCTCGGTACAGTTCACACACAGTGGGAGCATCCCTTGGTACAGCTCACACACAGTGGGGGCATCCCTCAATACAGCTCACACACTGTGGGGGTATCCCTCAATGCAGCTCACACACAGTGGGGGTATCCTCAGTACAGCTCACACACAGTGGGGGCATCCCTCCGTACAGCTCACACACAGTGGGGGCATCCCTCAGTACAGCTCACACACAGTGGGGGCATCCCTCAGTACAGCTCACACACAGTGGGGGCATCCCTCAGTACAGATGAAACACAGTGGGGGCATCCCATAATACAGCTCACACACAGTGGGGGCATCCCTCAGTACAGCTCACACACAGTGGAGGCATCCCTCAGTACAGCACACACACAGTGGGGGCATATCTCAATACAGCTCACACACAGTGGGGACATCCCTCTGTACAGTTCGCACACAGTGGGGGCATCACTCAGTACAGATTATACACAACAGGGCATCCCTCCATACAGCTCACACACAGCGGGGGGGATCCCTCAATACAGCTCACACACAGCGGGGGGATCCCTCAATACAGCTCACACACAGTGGGGGCATCCCTCAATACAGCTCACACACAGCGGGGGGATCCCTCAATACAGCTCACACACAGTGGGGGCATACCTCAATACAGCTCACATACAGTGGGGGCATACCTCAATACAGCTCACATACAGTGGGGGCATCCGTCAATACAGCTCACACACAGCGGGGGGATCCCTCAATACAGCTCACACACAGTGGGGGCATACCTCAATACAGCTCACATACAGTGGGGGCATCCGTCAATACAGCTCACACACAGTGGGGGCATCCCTCAGCACAGATCACACACAGTGATTGGCTCTGCAGTGATTTAGGTAGAAGCTTCTACAGCGCCCTGCACACATCACATTTATCAATGCTGAACAGGATAGTACAGCGTCACTTGTCCAGCCCATACGCTAGGTTAGATTGCCTGGCACCAGCTTGCAGTGTGTACTAGCGGTCGCTTTAAGCATCGCTACACAGGCACTCACATGGCACTACGTGGCACTAGTATTAAATCAGCCTCAAAGTCACACAGTCTTCTTGAGTGCAGAGCTGGCCCATCAGAACAAACAACCCATCAAAAATTCTCCCAATGGGCAGATTTGCCCCTGCCAGTGACTAAAGTGGGTTATTTAAGAATGAATAGCGCCACATTTCAATGGCCTTTCATTATTTGTGTATAAATAGCGTGTTTGGCAATTTAATTTTTTTTTTTTGCTCAAATCATTGTGTGACCTCTCCTGGCTGCAAACAAACACTTTTATATTTTGTTTTTACTTTTTATATTTTTATGCAGAGTTTTATTTACAGGTCTGGCACTAAAGTGTTATTGTCACAGACAGTGGTAAAACAATGACATTCCATTTGTTTTTGCTACGGCACAGGTACGATCTAATCATCCAATTACAGTTTTGGGTTCTGTCCATAGTCACAGGTACAATTAGAAAGGTATTGCTTCTCAAGGAGAACTCTCCCCCTTCTCTCTGTCAGAGTCTGTATTCCTGCTCCTCTTACAATTCAAGATGGTGAATCGCACATGAGGCCGCACATTGGAGCTTCACTTTATCCCTTCTGTCTTCCTTCCAGAACATTTTATCATATGTTCGGCCTCATGTCCGACATCTGATAGGTTGCTCTCTAAACCCTCCAACCAATCACTACCCTTCTAGTTATAACTATGTTTCTACTCAGCATCCTGTTATGACTAACAACCCTTCTTACCTTCACCTTCTAGAACAAACCCCATTATAGCCTATAGCCTAATGTTAGTCTGTGGCCTAAATCCACTACTGCCATCTTGAGTCTAGTTTTTTCCCAGATCTGCTGTCATCTCAACTTTCGTACTTTGCCTTATTAGCACCCACGAGGTAGCCTCCTGTTTTTCCCGTTTTAAGCTTTGTTACTGGTGGATATGTGTTCAAAAACAGACTTTAATCACACGGCATCTGGCTCTCTATGCTACAGCGCCCAGCTTTCGAGCGCCAACGCTCTGTGTGTCCAGTGTTTTGTTAAATATGTTGTGGAGTGCCGAGTGCTTGACACACTGAGCTGCCGCTACCTCTCGCTCGCTGCAGCGCTGTACTGGTGTTAGAGTGCCCAACACACATCACATTCATCAATGCTGGCCAGGTTACTAAAGCGACTGAGGTGCTCTGTTACAGCACCCACCCTCTTACAGCATCTACTAGCGGTCGATCTAAGTGCCGCTATACAGACGCTCATCTGGAAATAAGTGGCGCTAGTAGTGAATCAGTCTCCATGTTTTTATTTGTGTTTCACACAGTCAATGTGGTTAGTGATGGTGTGAGGAGGGAAAGGTTTATTTCAGGGCCATCTACAATTTCAGGGTTGTAGATGTAGGCTTTAATTCAATTTTGAGTTGAAAAAAATTCTCATGATAGTAAAAAAGTCAATTCATGAGAAAAAAGCCTGAGAATTTCACTGTTGCTGAATCACCAGCTAAGAAAACAATGAAAGTCAATGGCCCTTTTTTACTCCTTTCTTCACTGTAGTAAAAGCTGCCATTGACTTTCATTGTCTTTTTATCTGGTGATTCAGTAACAGTGACATTCTCAGGTTTTTTTTGTCATGAATACAATTTTTTACTACCATGAGAATTCAGATGCACAGAAAGCCATCCCTCGGCTCCTTGCACATCTCCCGGCTTCGTGCAACATCCACCGCCCATTCACTTAAATGGGCAGTGGATGTGTACAGAGCAGGGGGATGCCGCTGAAGGATGCCGCTGGAGAGCTGCACTGGACCATGGTTAAGGTATAGGGGTTTATTCCTTTGGAATTCCACTTTAAATCTCTTCTGGACCAGCCCAGCGCCAATACTGTAACTAGTTAATGCCTTCCTACCCTCATGCTGAATATACTTAGGCACACTTCACATGCAAGAAGTGCCCCACTTCCATCCTGCTTAGACCGTTTCTAACGGGATGTGTTTACTACTTTATTTCCCTTCGTTATGTAGCTATAGCCTTTTGCCTAATTATTTACCCTATTCAGTCTAAAACCTAATTAACATTCTTGGAGGGTTATGTTAGGGTATAGTGGACCATCTCCCCAACATTGGAAAAAGAAATGGGGCTCATATGATATCACCTCGTCACACTTACTCAATGATTTCTAATGAATGCTGTACAATGTCCTTTTATTTAACAATAATCACATTATATATAAAAAACATTTCTGTTATTCCACTCATTCTGTTATTCCATATAGTACAAGTCACAAAAAAGGACAATTTCAGAATAACCGCGGTTGTTCAAGCACTCACAGGTCCTTTTTTATATTTATAACGAATATGTTCCTTTTTAGTAATATCCTTAGATGAATACAGTTATTCTGAAATTGTCCTTTTTTGTGACTTGTACTATATGGTTACAGATGCAGCAACATTGAAAATTATCTAAGTCCCTGATAGGCACTGAAGAAGCTTTAAAAAAGTGAAACTAGTCTGCCATGCAGGACAAGGTTCAATCAATGTAATGAATGTATCATTATTAGTCAATCTGTGAATGTAACGGTTTTTATTCTATGTATGTAAAGTAGCAAACCACTCCATATAGTGAGTGGAATAACAGAAATGTTTTTTATATATAATGTGATTATTGTTAAATAAAAGGACATTGTACAGCATTCATTAGAAATCATTGAGTAAGTGTGACGAGGTGATATCATATGAGCCCCGTTTCTTTTTCCAATGTTGGGGAGATGGTCCACTATACCCTAACATAACCCTCCAAGAATGTTGCTGGGGCCATTTTATCAACCAGTCAGTCTTTACCCAACCTGTCAATAGGAGTGGGTCTCACTTTCATCAAAGTTTCACAGCCAAATTATTGGTATAAAGTGGTGGGTTAGGCTTTTCTTCTCCGTGTTTAGACTTAAAAAATAGGACCTAGGCCATACAGGCCATGCTGGTACCCCCACACTTCCACCTCACTCAGCTACAAGGGGACACACCGTGAGAACACACAGACATTTATGGGAATTCAGGGGGAACTGCAATCTTAGGGGGAGATTCATTACTCTCCTTTAAAATCAAATATGACGGATCTGAATAGTACCAATTGGCAAAACATGATTCAGGATTTGACCCAATGCAGGCTTGAGAGCAAAAAAACGATGGAACATGAAGAATTCACTCAATCAACCTTTAACTTCTTACATAACTTATTGTTTAGGAAGTCCAAATTATGGTGGGATATCCACTACATGGAGGAGTACTTAGATAACAACTTAGTACCTAAAGGCCTTCGTATTAGACTTTTTCCACAACTAGGACAGATCTCGGAGGACTTTAAAACCAAATGGGAGGATACATTACAGGCTTGTTCCTTAGCACTAATGAAATTACTTTTAGACCATCATAAATCACAAATTCAAATCCTTGAAGACTCCATTCAGAGTACGATAGAGGACTTAAACAAATATAAAAAAGATGATCACTTCCTTGATCGGGACAAGAGCATCAGAGAATCTATAGAGAGGATAAATAAAGACTTAATTGCCAATAAGGAACATAAACTACAGCGAGATAAAATCGCTTATAAAAACAAATATGCGTACATTTGGCCTAATAATAACTCCAGGCTGTCTAGAAGGGACCAGGGACCCAGGGTATACTCGTCCTCAGAATCCTCTTCCTCTAGAGAACAAAGCAATAAGACAACAAAAGACTTCTTTTCAAACACACAGTCGCATCTCCGACAGAATAGACCTCCTAAGCCTAAATATCCCTCCATACGAGGGACGGTATCAGATAGGGAGGATAGAATTACGAGGTCTAAGTCACGTCATAGGGAAGGCGAGGCTCCAGTATTAGAATCAACTAGAGAGAATGTACAAAAAGATAGAGATTTTTTAGGCTCAACCGGAACCGCAAAAGGAACCATAGGCGACGTGCAAACCGCCCACAAAAAACATCCAACATGACGACCAGCCTAGACAAAAACCAGAGTATAGGATTGACTTCTCATAGAGAATCAGAATTTTAAACTTATCTAATCATACATTGACTGATAAACAGATTGAATTACTAAAGTTGGGCCTTAATTTTTGCCCAACAAGTCGCACCGATACCTTTGGTGTCATTACGGACTTGCATTTATTTGCCCGCAAAATTATTTGCCGACAGAAATTTCAAAAACAAACTGATGTACAGTCAAATACAGAAACCGAAAAATCAGTAGACGATGAGGAAATCACACGGATCCTTATGGATCTGGCCGTAGAGGCAACTGGCACTGCCCCAATGATCAACCCTAAAAACGTAGTGTTTAAGAAAAAGTCCACATACTTCCCCCCCTTGACCATTAATGCACATGTAGCTACCTTCGTGGACATAGTGTCCACCGAGATAGAAAAACTTAAACATAAAAAGATCACAAATATATCAAGGGAACATCAAGCAGCCCTGGAAGAATTAGAAAAGAGATATGAAGTGATAATCAAACCGGCGGACAAGGGGGGGAACATTGTAGTGATGGACTTGAAATCTTATACAAACATGTGTATGGATATCTTAAAGAATCAGGAGTGGTATACCAGGGCCTCCATGTCCAGGGTGAAGGAGGACTCCGAGGCCTATCACTGCCTGATCAGTGATGCAGTGGAGAGAGGGGTGATCGACGGGGCGACTGGCTCCTATCTGGAGGTCCCATGTCCGACAATTCCAACTTTTTATGCCCTACCCAAGGTGCATAAATCATTGACGGTGCCTCCTGGCAGACCGATAGTGTCGGGCATGGGATCTCTCACGGATGGGGCCAGTCGGTACGTCGATCACCACCTCCAGCCCCTTGTCCATCAACTTCCATCATATCTTAAAGATGCAGGACATCTCCTACGCATCCTGGATGGGATGGTGTTGGCCCCGGGGTCTCTCCTTGTGACCCTGGACGTGGAGGCCCTATATTCAAGTATCCCTCACAAAAAGGGACTTGAGGTTATCCGCACATTTTTAGATGAATTATCAATTGAACAACATGATCATAATGTTTTCCTGTTAAGACTATTACACTTCATCCTCACCCACAACCTCTTCCTCTTCGACAACAACCTGTACCACCAGATACAGGGAACTTCTATGGGGACCACGTGCGCCCCCTCCTATGCAAACCTGTATCTGGGGGGCTGGGAGAGGGGGTTGTGGAGTGAGGATGAACTTACGAGGTATCTTGGCCACGTGGCCACGTGGCACAGATACATCGACGATGTATTCATCATTTGGACAGGATCTGAGAAAGAATTATCTCAATTCGTTTCTAACCTAAACAAAAATAACTTCAATCTGAGATTTACCTGTGACTACAGCTATAAGACATTGGGGACTCGGGACAGGTTACCACGGACTTTTTTCGGAAAAAGACCGCCGCAAACAATATCTTGCGGGCAACGAGTGCCCATCCGGAGCACCTCCTTTCCAGCATCCCATATGGGGAGTTTCTACGGGCCCGAAGAAACTGTACCCTAGATGTGGATTTTGAATAAGAAGCAGCAACTATTAAGACCCGCCTTAAAGAAAGAGGCTACAAATCCCGTATTCTTAGGAAAGCCTATAAAAAGGCTTCAGCTAGACCTCGACAGGATTTACTGTATAAACCAAAATCTGAAGGCGGTAAAATCCCACTATCAATGATTTGTACCTTCACAGAACATCATGCCGAGATTAGAGCAATATTCTCACGCCATTGGCATATCCTTACCAATGATCCAACAATTGCACCGTTGCTCCCAAAACATCCGATCTTTACGTATAGGAGAGCAAAAATCTGAAAGATCGGCTGGTACATAGCCATTTTACAGATACTCCTAAGAAAGCATGTTGTACTACGACTGGCACTTACCAGTGCCAGAGTTGCACAATGTGCAAATACATATTTTCTACTAAAATTTTGAAAATACAGGGCAAACCACCCCTAAAACTAAAACATTACGTTAATTGCAAATCAAATCATATCATATATGTCTTAATATGCCCATGCAATTGTTTTTACATAGGAAAAACTAACCGCCAATTGAGAAAACGAGTGTATGAACACACGTACGATATACGTACAGGCAATATCAAAACGCCTATTGGCAGACATTTTTTGACCTACCATAACAAAAATCCAGAGGGGCTTAGAGTAGTAGCCCTAGATCGGATTCACGCTAACATTAGAGGGGGGGATATTGATAAAATCACCTTACAACGAGAAACTAGGTGGATTCACCATTTCAAAGCCTACTGTTCTCCAGGCTTGAATGAATCCATTAGCTTTGTACCCTTTTTATAAACAGGATCCGGGATAGCTCTTTTCCAACGGTTGGCACTTATCTAATGATCCCCTAATTTTTATATACATAAATAGGCGACCGTCGTGTAGTAGGTTTAAGTTTCCTTTGGTGATATAGATACATTTGAGTCATTTTCCCTTCTCTCTTTTTCCTGCTTTTTTCCTGTGTGTCCCCCTTTTAAAACAGATTTGTCACGGCCTGTGGTGCAGAACAACAGCCGTCTACATAGAGGGTTAAATGGCCAAAATATTATATATTTTTCTTTCTTACTTAGATGGTGACAACTATTCCTTCATAGATAACCCTTTATTACGATATTAACTGCTATATTCCCCCAGGTTCCCCCGCTGCTCAGCTAGTTTCCGTAGGGGAACTAATATTTCCCGGTTGGGCTAAACCGCTTGATGCTACACAGGAGGGTCATTTATATATGTGATCCTCCTTAGATAGTAATATACACATATAATTTTTTTGTAGCGCCACTTACCTGTCCTAAACCCGCTCAAACAAAACACGAGAGACATTGGATTCTATTATGTTTACAGAATTATGAGGCCAATTTCTATATTTATTAAATACTAGGTAAGTTCACCCATTGGATTGCATATATATTTCTATATTTTTGCATCCTTTTGAGTTATGCCACATTGATAATCACTGCGTGACCACCAAGGAGCAATTATGGCTATACCTAGCACTCGTGTAGCGGGCTGAGCGGTCTCCGCCAATATGGCGACCGCCTAATAGGACATGAGATACTGACAAGCGGGCGGGTGCCGATCCACTTCCGCCCGACTGGAGCACGCATGCGCATGACTAGGACATTTACAGCGCTATGCGCTCCAGCCGCCGGAAGTGATGTCAGCGTAATGGTACATATTTCCTCCCGCTTTCCATGGCCACCTCTTAGCGGCGGCAGGGAGGAACGGCCGACGCTGTACATGTGGCGCTTACTAAGGGAGCTGTTCTCTGCAGGTGGGGGCGACGGCATCAAACCTCGCGCCGCAAGCAGAGCAGACTTGCCAGCGCGCCATACGACACCCGGAAGTGCAGGATAAACACACTGAGCCCTGATCACATATATCCAGGTATGAAACTATAATATCATGTGGAGTTATACCCCATATCTTTTTTGATAATCCATTAATAACATATTAGGCTGATTACAAACAGCCACTGGTATCTAACTAGTTTATATTTCAGTTATAAAGAGATATCCCAGGACTGTCCCTGCACACAGCCCAATTAACAGAACGGAAACCTGAGCAGCACAGGGTAACCTTGGTGGCAGTTATTTCCTATTCTATTTTGATCATTAGCACTATAATGGTTTATGGAATCTTATTATTCCCCAGTATCTGGGTCTTCAACATTGTGAATAAGGGTTGATCCACTGGTTGGCCATAGTCCTCTACTCCATAAAGCCACGCTATTTAAGTGACTATAAGTATGAAGTTTCCGAATCCATCTATGGACCCAAAGCGGTTGTTCAAGCACACACAGGTACTTTTTTCATATTTATAAGGAATATGTTCCTTTTTAGTAATATCCTTAGATGAATACAGTTATTCTGAAATTGTCCTTTGTGGTGACTTGTACTATATGGTTACAGATGCAGCAACATTGAAAATTATCTAAGTCCCTGATAGGCACTGAAGAAGCTTTAAAAAAGCGAAACTAGTCTGCCATGCAGGACAAGGTTCAATCAATGTAATGAATGTATCATTATTAGTCAATCTGTGAAGGTAACAGTTTTTATTCTATGTATGTAAAGTAGCAAACCACTCCATGTGTTGACTCCATATAGTGAGTGGAATAACAGAAAGGTTTTTTATATATAATGTGATTATTGTTAAATAAAAGGACATTGTACAGCATTCATTAGAAATCATTGAATAAGTGTGACGAGGTGATATCATATGAGCCCCGTTTCTTTTTCCAATGTTGGGGAGATGGTCCACTATACCCTAACATAACCCCCCAAGAATGTTGCTGGGGCCATTTTATCAACCAGTCAGTCTTTACCCAACCTGTCAATAGGAGTGGGTCTCACTTTCATCAAAGTTTCACAGCCAAATTATTGGTATAAAGTGGTGGGTTAGGCTTTTCTTCTCCGTGTTTAAAACCTAATTAATCTCACTACAGCCATCTTTAGTATCTGAGTGTGAATACAACTTATCAAAACTATTTGCTAAATGCCTATACCTAATCAGCTAATAGTTTCTATTTCTAGCAGTTAGATACTTTAAGATCCACTTATGCTTTATAGGGGACTTTACTATATGAAAATGTGACAGGCTTTCTAAGATATATATATATATATATATATATATATATATATATATATATATATATATTAGAGTGACCCTATTTTACAAACCTGCTATTCAGTTCTTCTGGTTTCCATGGACACATGTTTCTAATAGAAGTCTTAATTTAAAGGTGAGGCTAGGTCAACTTTTCTTTAGTAATAAGTATATAATTTTCTTAAATTATTATTCAGCATTACTATTCATGGTGCAAAACCAAAACTATTTAAAGGGCCAGTCCAGTCTAACTAACTTTTATTGTTCATGGGAGCAGCCTTGATGGAAATACTGCATAAAGCCACACCATTGTCTTCTATTGAGAGGAGAAGGAAGGGGTAGTGCTTTATCTCATATATCTCAATAGAAGACAATGGTCTGTCCATTTTAAGAACATTTTAAAAAGTACATCTGATCATTTGCCTCTAGTAATAGTGTAATAGAATTTTACATTTTAATGCAAAGACAAATCTCTCTCTCTTTTGTTGTCACTTATTTGCAACCCATTAAAGGGATACTATAGTTAAGTATTCACTTTCTCATTCACATGTTTGGCACCAAATGGCAGCTAATCACAATGACAATGCACCATCTCATGCTATCTCTACTGTACTTCATTGGCTGCTATGGGCAAAAAAAGGAGAAAACTTCTCATCCACACCAGTCCAGGAGATGAAAGCAGAGTTCCTCTTTATTTAATTCACAGGCAAACAGCAAACACGTCACAGGTACAATCTAATCATCCAGTTACAGTTCTGGGTTCTGTCCATAGTCACAGGTGCAATTAGAAAGGTATTGCTTCCCAAGGAGAACTCTTCCCATGCTGGATCTCTCCCCCTTCTCTCTGTCAGAGTCTGTATTCCTGCTCCTCTTACAATTCAAGATGGTGAATCGCACATGGCTTTAGGATTGGGGCTCCACTTTATCCCTTCTCTCTTCCTTCCAGAACATTTTATCATGTGTTCGGCCTCATGTCCGACATCTGAAAGGTTGCTCTCTAAACCCTCCAACCAATCACTACCCTTCTAGTTATAACTATGTTTCTACTCAGCATCCTGTTATGACTATCAACCCTTCTTACCTTCACCTTCTAGAACAAACCCCATTATAGCCTATGGCCTAATGTTAGTCTGTGGCCTAAATCCACTACTGCCATCTTGAGTCTAGTTTTTTCCCAGATCTGCTGTCATCTCCACTTTCATACTTTGCCTTATTACACACACCAGGTAGCCTCCTGTTTTCCCCCGTTTTAAGTCTCGTTCTGACCCTACTGCGCAAATCCATCCCTCTTCATTGAACTGTCCTCGGACCTGGACCTCCGCAGCTAGGACACGTGGGCGGGGGTGAGTATTTAGGGCGCTCCTCCGATAGGCATTCCCCCTCACCCTGTTTACTATGATTGGTAACATTGTATCTGAGTCCATGCACTTTGCACTTTATGCTTACTTTTTGTGATATGGACACTTGTTATTAGATACTCACACTTGTTACTTATTTTTATTTATTAACTGAACATTGGATAGCCTGGATAATATGTTGTGCAACAGTATCACTTATAGATAGTTTCACAGGTTCATAGTGGAAGTGAGCTTCTTTTGATTATTTAATTATTATTATATTGTATTGTTTCATTTTTCTTTATATTTGGCTGTTGTGTTTGTATGTACACATCATATGCTATTCCCTTTAGGGCTCAATATTAATTCATACCTTTTTGTGCCGGCACAAAATAATAGGGTCCTTATGAGAAAATAGAATTCACCCATTGGGGTCCCCATGCATCTCTCTATACTAAATAGTGTTTCTCTGTGGGTTATTTATAGGATGATATGGATTGGAGTTGTAGCAGTTGTTTTTTAAATGTCTATTGTGTTACATGTAGTTTTTTGGTGTTTTTTGCATTCTTAATAAAAGTGATTTTTTGAATAACATGGTTGTGCTCCCTTATTGGAGGCTGTCGCGGCTTGGTTCCTTGACTTCTCCTTATGTGTTACTTATTTATTCAACAAATTCATAAAAAAAACTTTGTAACAGATATTGTTTCACAATAAAATTTCCAAAGCCTATCTTCATTTCAGCTATCCATAGCCACCCATTTATTGACTTTACTGGCACAACTTCAATGCATTTTGCCTTTATTCTTTTTGAGAGAGAAAATGCCAGTGATCTAACTATAATTATAACAGTCTTAATTAATTCTTACAGAATAAATATTATCTATTTTGTTCATAAAAAGCGCTCATTAAGCGATTTTTTTAACCATTCTTTAACCTATGGGTTTTCTTAAAGGCTGAAAGTCTGGATCTAATTCTTAATAGACAAAACAGTAGAGATAAACAAGTATCAAAAAGCAGATAGAGATGGATACAGACAGCAGAGATACATGTGCATCTTATTAATACACTTTTACACTTCATTTTATATCTTTTACATCGTTATAAAACATTTTTTACAAACAAGTTTGAATGAGATATGTTGTTTAGTAGCAATACTGAAGAGGATGAGTCACCCTTACCAGAGCATCTTTAAACCATTTGTGCTACAAATAAACACATATTCATTAGAATGAACATATTTAATTTTAATAAAATGTTTGTGTTTACTGTATTGAACATAATTGTTGTATTCTTCCACCTGCTATAGTTGACTTTATTATAAATAAGCATGCACTCCTTAAGTTTGGTTTTATTTCCTAGAACGGAAAAAAAAACAAATTATAATTTATATACCCTCTCTTTTTATATTTTAGCCATAGTGATTAAAGTCATCTAGCTCAACTTTTTACCTGTAAACTGTTGTTTAAAATAGTTAGTTAGTTCCTTGCCCCATATGGGAGCATTCCTCCAGTATACTGTTTCCTCCTCAGTATCCGGAGAAAGGTTGTAGCATGACATGCCACTCTCTGGCCTCTAGAGCAGCCGCCATATTATTTGGGGCTACTCACTGACTGATATAGACGGAGCGTCTACCTCCAGGTACTGTTGGCACCCAAATCAGGGACCCAGCCTCCCCCTCTCACCTTTTCCTCCTCCCTCTATTTCAGAGGGGCTGCTTTGTTGTCCCAAGTCGGGCACCCCCCTGTCCGTACCCCGCCAAGAGGGCTGTGTGCGAGCGCTATGCTACCCAGCACTCACCGTGAACCTCCTGCACAGACGCCCTCCACACCGCCATGAAAACATACATGCGGGAATGGCAGGCAACTCCCTGCTGTTTCCACACGGTGGGTTGGTGGATGTGTCCGATCCCAGAGAAGGGAGAAAGTCCATTGTCAGGGCTTTCACCCTCACGTCTGAGTTTCCCCCGGCTTGGAAATAGATTTTAAAGTGGGGAAAGATGATTACATACTTTCCCACTTAATGGGTAGGGGAAGGAAATCAGTTCCTACAAAGTAATCTACATGTTCTCATACTGAATAAATGTACTATTTGCTGATCAAACTTGTGTATCATCCATTTCAGTTTACACAATTCTCTAACCCACCAAACAAAAAACTAAATAAAAATAGAACACATGACTCTGAATAATAACATGAGCTTTATAATTCACCACTTAAGTTCCATCCTTCCATAGGATTTACAAATCCTTATAAAATTATTATAAAAGAGATATGTATTGTTATTATTCCAAGGAAGGAACAAAACTCAAATTGTCATTTAGGCCTTGCCACTCACATGCTTTGTGTTCATAAAAAAGGCGAGCCTCCGCTTGTAAAGTTTTAAATCTTACAGGAAATGTTTTTTCCACCAGACATATATTTGGTTGCCTTGGACGTTGAGGCATTATATTCAAGCATCCCCCATGACAAGGGCCTTAGAGCAGTACGATCGTTCCTAAACACATTAGCAACAGAACAAAAAGATCATACAAATTTTATACTACAAATGCTTCACTTCATTCTTACATATAATATGTTCATCTTTGGGCAGCACCACTACCTGTAGATGCAGGGAACAGCGATGGGGACAACATGCACCCCATCATACATGAACCTGTATCTGGGGGAATGGGACTGGTCCATGATGATGGACAGCACAGGTACATATATGATATCTTTTTTTCTGGACAGGGCCTGAATTTCTGCTGCAAGATTTTATTGAGATCTTAAACAAAACAACCAAAATGTGAAATTCTGGTTGGATTTGAGTCTTTTTTGATCTCAAACTGATGTTTAATGAAGATGGCCCTATTGAGACAATACTTTACCGAAACCCTCAGCTGTTAATACCATCTTGCAGGCATCAAGTACCCATCCATGCCATTTAATACATAGCATTCCATATAGAGAATATTTGTGCGCACACAGAAATTGCTCCACAGACTAAGAGTTTAAGGCAGTAGCAGAGGGTATTCGCTCACGCTTAGGGGCTATAGTAAAAATATGTTAAAGACAGCTTATAAAAAGGCAAGAGAACAAAATATAACTGGTTTAGTAAACAAACCAAAACCGTATTAAAAGAACATACAAAAAAACAAGGTACCTGTGATTTTGACTTTTTCCCAACAGTCAGCAGAAGTAAAGAAAATCATCAACAAGCACTGGCATGTACTACAGGTTGATCCAATTATCAGGAATTTCTTTTTTTTTCCCCGGAATTTCTGATCATCGTAAATTCCACGATCAAGCATGATCGAGCAAAGATAATTTAGTATCGAGATTTAAAATTCATAAATGCTGTATAAATACTGGAACTTTCAAATGTGGGTCATGTAATCAGTGTAAATATATAGAAAATTGCCCTATGATTCAATTTTCTACAGGCAAGGTAATAAAAGTGAAACATTATGCTAATTGTAATACCACAGATGTAATATATTTACTAAACGGTGGCTGTTTCTATATAGGAAAAACAAACAGAAAACTGAAAATTAGAATTTATGAACATTTATGACATTAGAACCCAAAATGTAAAAACACTGGTGGGTAGACATTTTTTACAGTACCACCAAGGAAAAAACCAAGGCTTATTGTTTCAGGTACTTACTAGAATACATGTAAGCAATAGGGGTGAAGCAGAGGCCCGCCTTATCTATAAACACAAAGCATGTGAGTGGCAAGGCCTAAATGACAATTTGAGTTTTGTTCCATTCTTGCTATAATAACAATTCATATCTCTTTTATAATAATTTAATAAGAATTTGTAAATCCTATGGAAGGATGGAACTAGAGATGAGCGAATCGAATCTGACGAATCAGAATTAGTTACGAATTTCATGAAAAATTTGATTCTAAATGAATCCGAATATCGCCCCGATTCGATTGCTCGAATCAACTCCAAAATCCAAACTGGAGTCAAACTCCATTTACTACTATCCAGGCCATCTAAAATGGTGAATCCACATGTCAGGACATGTCCCATTAATATTTTAAGAGTAACTGGCTACTTACCTTTTGCATTTTGTAAAGAAAGTCACGTCGGTTTCACGTTTAAAGCAGCCATTTCACCGGGGGGCGTCCAAAATGCTAGTATTAATATTTTAAGAGTACCTGTCTACTTACCTTTTGCATTTTGTAAAGAAAGTCACTTTTTCATGTTTAAAGCAGCCATTTCCTTTCACCGGGGGGCATTCAGAGTGCTACCACTTATCTTTAAGAGTGCCTGTCTACTTACCTTTTGCATTTTGTAAAAAAAGTCACTTTTTCACGTTTAAAGCAGCCGTTGCCTTTAACCAGGGGGCATTCTGAGTGCTACCACTTATCTTTTAGAGTGCCTGTCTACTTACCTTTTGCATTTTGTGAAAAAGTCTTGTTTTCAAGTTTAAAGCAGCCATTGCCTTTCACCAGGGGGCATTCTGAGTGCTACCATTTAACTTTTAAGAGTACCTGCATCTTTATCTTTTACATTTTGAACAAAAACCATGTTTTAAAACTGCCTGTGGTGCATTTAACTCTGACCAGGGGCATCCTGTGTAAGACCATCTGACAGTGTCTTTTTGCATTAGTGTTTAGCTACAGTGTCTGTCAACTTTTCTACACACCTGCTGTTAGTAGTGTAGTGTTTTTGGTGTAATGTAGTGTATTGTTTTCCCCTCCTAAACTCCTCCAGTAAAAATGTCAGGCAGAGATGTGCACCGAGGAGAGGCCTAGATTCATCAGGCAGAGGTCACAGCAGACTAGGGGCGAGAGGCAGCAGGAGTCGCGGTGAGAGGCCTGATCTCCCGGTATTTGCTAGCGGTCGTGTCTCGACCAGCAATGCTTCTGCTGTCATCGATAGGTTAACGCGGTCATCAACCTCATCGTAATTGACCCAAAGTCAACAGTCAGTAGGTTCCTCGGACACAACCCTGAGTTGGCATGGCCCCAGAGCAGCCCCTGTCCTTCCATTTCCTCTGTCCTATGCCCCCCCTCCAGCTGACGTATCTTATGCTTTGGGTTCAGCTCCACTATTCAGTGAGGACGATGTGTTAGAGGACAGTCAGCAGCTACTGCCCAGCCAAGAAATGGAGGAGACATCCGCAGCTTCTTTTGCTAGGCAGACAAACACTGAGGAGGAGAGTGGCGTGGGAGGTGTTGTAGAGAGCGGCGTGGGAGGTGGTGTGGCGAGCATTCCAGCTCCTGCAGCAGATGCTGTTGAGGAAACCGAGGAGGACATCAGTGATGTGCAGACACAACTCGATGATGATGATGATGAAGCCGATAGCACTTGGGAGCCCGGTGCAGAAGGGGCTTCATCAGGAGAAGAGGGTCCCAGGTTGCCCCTGAGTCAGCAGCTGAGGCAGCAAGGTGGTAGCATGGTTGGCAGTCAGCATGGTGGCAGAATTGGGATGTCTGGAGCCTAACGTGGCCGGTCTTTCAGGCAATATATGGGCTCCTTATGCTGCTGCTGCCAACTCCAGGGTGTGTCTTTCAGGCAATATATGGGCTCCTAATGCTGCTGCCAACTCCAATGTGTTTTTTAGGCATTATACGGGCTGCTTATGCTGCTGCCAACTCAAATGTGTTTTTCAGGCAATGTATGGGCTGCTTATGCTGCTGTCAACTCCAATGCCAAATCTATTGCTGCTGCCAATTCCAGGGTGTGTCTTTCAGGCAATATATGGGCTGCTTATGCTGCTGCCAACTCCAATGTGTTTTTCAGGCAATATATGTGCTCCTAATGCTGCTGCCAACTCCAATTTGTTTTTCAGGCAATATATGGGCTCCTAATGCTGCTGCCAACTCCAATGTGTTTTTCAGGCATTATACGGGCTGCTTATGCTGCTGCCAACTCCAATGTGTTTTTCAGGCAATATATGGGCTCCCCATGCTGCTGCCAACTCCATTGTGTCTTTCAGGTAATATATGGGCTCCTTATGCTGCTGCCAACTCCAATGCCAAATCCATTGCTGCTGCCAACTCCAGGGTGTGTCTTTCAGGCAATATATGGGCTCCCTATGCTGTTGCCAACTCCAGTGTGCATTTTTCAGGCAATATATGGGCTCCCTTTGCTGCTGCCAACTCCTGGGTGTGTCTTTCAGGCAATATATGAGCTCCTTATGCTGCTGCTGCCAACTCCAGTGTGTTTTTCAGGCAATATATGAACTCCCCATGCTGCTGCCAACTCCAATGTGTTTTTCAGGCAATATATGGGCTCCTCATGCTGCTGCCAAATGCAGGGTGTGTCTTTCAGGCAACATATGGGGTCCTTATGCTGCTGCCAACTCCAATGTGTTTTTCAGGCAATATATGGGCTGCTTATGCTGCTGCCAACTCCAATGTGTTTTTCAGGCAAAATAGTTGCTGCTTATGCTGCTGACAACTCCAATGTGTTTTTCAGGCATTATATGGGCTCCTCATGCTGCTGCCAAATCCAGGGTGGGTATTTCAGGCAATATATGGGCTCCTAATGCTGCTGCCAACTCCAATGTGTCTTTCAGGCAATATATGGGCTCCTTATGCTGCTGCCAATTCCAGGGTGTTTTTTTCAGGCAATATATGAACTCCTTATGCTGATGCCACCTCAAGGCTCTGTAATTGTGCCGCTCTTCTATATAGTCTTATTTCACTAACCCAGCACCCATCCTATGCATGTTACAGCAAGGCAAAAAGTTCTACAACCCTATTGAGGCTCTCAGAAGGCCAGAATTTGGCCGAATCAAATTTTTCATAAATTTGCTCATCCCTAGATGGAACTTAAATGGTGAATTGTTATTATTCAGTGTCATGTGTTCTATTTTTGTTTTGTGTTTGTTTGGTGGGTTAAGGAATTCTGTAGACTGAAAAGTATGATACACAAGTTTGATCAGCAAATAGTACGTTAATTCGGTATGAGAACATGTGGATTACTCTGTAGAAACAGATTTCCTTCCCCTGCCCGTTAAGTGGGGAAATATGTAATCTTCTTTTTCCACTTTAAAATCTATTTCCAAGCCGGGCCAAACTCAGATGTGAGGGTAAAAGTTTGACAATGGGCTTTCTCCCTGTATTTTTCCATGGCGGTGTGGAGGGTGCCTGTGCAGGAGGTTCGGGAGGTGTGGACCCTCTTGGCGGGATAAGGGCAGGGTGGCGCTGGCTTGGGACAAAAAAGCAGCCCCTCCCAAATGAAGGGAGGGGTAGAAGGTGAGAGGTGGAGGCTGGGTCCCTGATTTGTGCACCAACAGTGCCCGGAGGATAGACGCGCCACCCATATAAGTTGGTGAGCAATCCCAAATATTATGGCAGCTGCTCCTGAGGACAGAGGGCAGCAATTTGTGCTACAACCTTTCTCGGGGCACTTAGGAAAGAACAGTATACTGGAGGAATGCTCCCATATGGGACAAGGAACAAACAATCAATTTTAAATAACAGCTTCCAGATATAAAGGTGAGCTAGCTGACTTTAATCACTATGGCAAAAATATTTAAAAGAGAGGGTATATCAATTATAATTAATTTTTTTTTAATTTCTAGGAAATAAAACCAAATTTACAGAGTGTCTGCTTATTTTTAATAAATCAACTCAACTGTAACAGGTAGGGATGAGCGAATCGATCCGGACGAACCCGGATTCGATCCGAATTTCAGGAAAAATTCGATTCGGATCGAATCCGAATTTCCCCGCGATTCGATCACTCGAAGTTTTCCTTTAACATCCATTCATTTACATTACAGGCATTCTAAGATGGCGGACGGGACATGTCTGGACATGTATCCCGCGCCAGTGCAAGCTGGGGCAGTCACATGCAGCCTATCAGCAGCCAGCAAGCCCGGTGACGTCACACAGCGGTATTTAACGGCGGCCATCTTGCTTTTCCTCATTTCTCTATTGCATTCGTGACAGACAGACAGAACGCTGTGTAGCTGAGGCAGTTAGACAGGCTGGAGACAGGGACAGACAGGGACAGGCTGGAGACAGGCAGGAGACAGGCAGGAGACAGACAGGAGACAGACAGAAAGCCAGGGAAAGGTAGGAAAAACGGAGCTGGCTGACAGGGAGATTTTTTTTTTTTCATCCAGCCTTTGTTAGCGTTTTCAGGCTGCTTATAGTAACTAACTGTGCATATATACTGAACTGATCTTAAGTCTGCTGTGAGGCATCCCATTCTGTGACTAAAGCAGCCTCTGTTTAAGACCATATAAGCATTTGCTCTTATCATATTTGAAATTAGGCCTGATAAAGACACTTTTGCTGGCCAAAGCCCTACTGGACCCTGCCAGCTCGATTCCTGCCCGGGGCATCCCATTCTGTGACTACAGCAGCCTCTGTTTAAGACCATATAAGCATTTGCTCTTATCATATTTGAAATTAGCCTGATAAAGACACTTTTGCTGGCCAAAGCACTACTGGACCCTGCCAGCTCGATTCCTGCCCGGGGCATCCCATTCTGTGACTAAAGCAGCCTCTGTTTAAGACCATATAAGCATTTGCTCTTATCATATTTGAAATTAGGCCTGATAAAGACACTTTTGCTGGCCAAAGCACTACTGGACCCTGCCAGCTCGATTCCTGCCCGGGGCATCCCATTCTGTGACTACAGCAGCCTCTGTTTAAGACCATATAAGCATTTGCTCTTATCATATTTGAAATTAGCCTGATAAAGACACTTTTGCTGGCCAAAGCACTACTGGACCCTGCCAGCTCGATTCCTGCCCGGGGCATCCCATTCTGTGACTAAAGCAGCCTCTGTTTAAGACCATATAAGCATTTGCTCTTATCATATTTGAAATTAGCCTGATAAAGACACTTTTGCTGGCCAAAGCCCTACTGGACCCTGCCAGGTCGATTCCTGCCCAGGGCATCCCATTCTGTGACTAAAGCAGCCTCTGTTTAAGACCATATAAGCATTTGCTCTTATCATATTTGAAATTAGGCCTGATAAAGACACTTTTGCTGGCCAAAGCCCTACTGGACCCTGCCAGCTCGATTCCTGCCCGGGGCATCCCATTCTGTGACTACAGCAGCCTCTGTTTAAGACCATATAAGCATTTGCTCTTATCATATTTGAAATTAGCCTGATAAAGACACTTTTGCTGGCCAAAGCACTACTGGACCCTGCCAGCTCGATTCCTGCCCGGGGCATCCCATTCTGTGACTAAAGCAGCCTCTGTTTAAGACCATATAAGCATTTGCTCTTATCATATTTGAAATTAGGCCTGATAAAGACACTTTTGCTGGCCAAAGCACTACTGGACCCTGCCAGCTCGATTCCTGCCCGGGGCATCCCATTCTGTGACTACAGCAGCCTCTGTTTAAGACCATATAAGCATTTGCTCTTATCATATTTGAAATTAGCCTGATAAAGACACTTTTGCTGGCCAAAGCACTACTGGACCCTGCCAGCTCGATTCCTGCCCGGGGCATCCCATTCTGTGACTAAAGCAGCCTCTGTTTAAGACCATATAAGCATTTGCTCTTATCATATTTGAAATTAGCCTGATAAAGACACTTTTGCTGGCCAAAGCCCTACTGGACCCTGCCAGGTCGATTCCTGCCCAGGGCATCCCATTCTGTGACTAAAGCAGCCTCTGTTTAAGACCATATAAGCATTTGCTCTTATCATATTTGAAATTAGGCCTGATAAAGACACTTTTGCTGGCCAAAGCCCTACTGGACCCTGCCAGCTCGATTCCTGCCCGGGGCATCCCATTCTGTGACTACAGCAGCCTCTGTTTAAGACCATATAAGCATTTGCTCTTATCATATTTGAAATTAGCCTGATAAAGACACTTTTGCTGGCCAAAGCACTACTGGACCCTGCCAGCTCGATTCCTGCCCGGGGCATCCCATTCTGTGACTAAAGCAGCCTCTGTTTAAGACCATATAAGCATTTGCTCTTATCATATTTGAAATTAGCCTGATAAAGACACTTTTGCTGGCCAAAGCCCTACTGGACCCTGCCAGCTCGATTCCTGCCCGGGGCATCCCATTCTGTGACTACAGCAGCCTCTGTTTAAGACCATATAAGCATTTGCTCTTATCATATTTGAAATTAGGCCTGATAAAGACACTTTTGCTGGCCAAAGCACTACTGGACCCTGCCAGGTCGATTCCTGCCCAGGGCATCCCATTCTGTGACTAAAGCAGCCTCTGTTTAAGACCATATAAGCATTTGCTCTTATCATATTTGAAATTAGGCCTGATAAAGACACTTTTGCTGGCCAAAGCCCTACTGGACCCTGCCAGGTCGATTCCTGCCCAGGGCATCCCATTCTGTGACTAAAGCAGCCTCTGTTTAAGACCATATAAGCATTTGCTCTTATCATATTTGAAATTAGCCTGATAAAGACACTTTTGCTGGCCAAAGCCCTACTGGACCCTGCCAGCTCGATTCCTGCCCGGGGCATCCCATTCTGTGACTACAGCAGCCTCTGTTTAAGACCATATAAGCATTTGCTCTTATCATATTTGAAATTAGGCCTGATAAAGACACTTTTGCTGGCCAAAGCACTACTGGACCCTGCCAGGTCGATTCCTGCCCAGGGCATCCCATTCTGTGACTAAAGCAGCCTCTGTTTAAGACCATATAAGCATTTGCTCTTATCATATTTGAAATTAGGCCTGATAAAGACACTTTTGCTGGCCAAAGCCCTACTGGACCCTGCCAGGTCGATTCCTGCCCAGGGCATCCCATTCTGTGACTAAAGCAGCCTCTGTTTAAGACCATATAAGCATTTGCTCTTATCATATTTGAAATTAGCCTGATAAAGACACTTTTGCTGGCCAAAGCCCTACTGGACCCTGCCAGCTCGATTCCTGCCCGGGGCATCCCATTCTGTGACTACAGCAGCCTCTGTTTAAGACCATATAAGCATTTGCTCTTATCATATTTGAAATTAGGCCTGATAAAGACACTTTTGCTGGCCAAAGCACTACTGGACCCTGCCAGGTCGATTCCTGCCCAGGGCATCCCATTCTGTGACTAAAGCAGCCTCTGTTTAAGACCATATAAGCATTTGCTCTTATCATATTTGAAATTAGCCTGATAAAGACACTTTTGCTGGCCAAAGCACTACTGGACCCTGCCAGCTCGATTCCTGCCCGGGGCATCCCATTCTGTGACTAAAGCAGCCTCTGTTTAAGACCATATAAGCATTTGCTCTTATCATATTTGAAATTAGCCTGATAAAGACACTTTTGCTGGCCAAAGCCCTACTGGACCCTGCCAGCTCGATTCCTGCCCGGGGCATCCCATTCTGTGACTACAGCAGCCTCTGTTTAAGACCATATAAGCATTTGCTCTTATCATATTTGAAATTAGGCCTGATAAAGACACTTTTGCTGGCCAAAGCACTACTGGACCCTGCCAGGTCGATTCCTGCCCAGGGCATCCCATTCTGTGACTAAAGCAGCCTCTGTTTAAGACCATATAAGCATTTGCTCTTATCATATTTGAAATTAGGCCTGATAAAGACACTTTTGCTGGCCAAAGCCCTACTGGACCCTGCCAGGTCGATTCCTGCCCAGGGCATCCCATTCTGTGACTAAAGCAGCCTCTGTTTAAGACCATATAAGCATTTGCTCTTATCATATTTGAAATTAGCCTGATAAAGACACTTTTGCTGGCCAAAGCCCTACTGGACCCTGCCAGCTCGATTCCTGCCCGGGGCATCCCATTCTGTGACTACAGCAGCCTCTGTTTAAGACCATATAAGCATTTGCTCTTATCATATTTGAAATTAGGCCTGATAAAGACACTTTTGCTGGCCAAAGCACTACTGGACCCTGCCAGGTCGATTCCTGCCCAGGGCATCCCATTCTGTGACTAAAGCAGCCTCTGTTTAAGACCATATAAGCATTTGCTCTTATCATATTTGAAATTAGGCCTGATAAAGACACTTTTGCTGGCCAAAGCCCTACTGGACCCTGCCAGGTCGATTCCTGCCCAGGGCATCCCATTCTGTGACTAAAGCAGCCTCTGTTTAAGACCATATAAGCATTTGCTCTTATCATATTTGAAATTAGCCTGATAAAGACACTTTTGCTGGCCAAAGCACTACTGGACCCTGCCAGCTCGATTCCTGCCCGGGGCATCCCATTCTGTGACTAAAGCAGCCTCTGTTTAAGACCATATAAGCATTTGCTCTTATCATATTTGAAATTAGCCTGATAAAGACACTTTTGCTGGCCAAAGCCCTACTGGACCCTGCCAGCTCGATTCCTGCCCGGGGCATCCCATTCTGTGACTACAGCAGCCTCTGTTTAAGACCATATAAGCATTTGCTCTTATCATATTTGAAATTAGGCCTGATAAAGACACTTTTGCTGGCCAAAGCCCTACTGGACCCTGCCAGGTCGATTCCTGCCCAGGGCATCCCATTCTGTGACTAAAGCAGCCTCTGTTTAAGACCATATAAGCATTTGCTCTTATCATATTTGAAATTAGCCTGATAAAGACACTTTTGCTGGCCAAAGCACTACTGGACCCTGCCAGCTCGATTCCTGCCCGGGGCATCCCATTCTGTGACTAAAGCAGCCTCTGTTTAAGACCATATAAGCATTTGCTCTTATCATATTTGAAATTAGCCTGATAAAGACGCTTTTGCTGGCCAAAGCCCTACTGGACCCTGCCAGGTCGATTCCTGCCCAGGGCATCCCATTCTGTGACTACAGCAGCCTCTGTTTAAGACCATATAAGCATTTGCTCTTATCATATTTGAAATTAGCCTGATAAAGACACTTTTGCTGGCCAAAGCACTACTGGACCCTGCCAGCTCGATTCCTGCCCGGGGCATCCCATTCTGTGACTAAAGCAGCCTCTGTTTAAGACCATATAAGCATTTGCTCTTATCATATTTGAAATTAGCCTGATAAAGACACTTTTGCTGGCCAAAGCCCTACTGGACCCTGCCAGCTCGATTCCTGCCCGGGGCATCCCATTCTGTGACTACAGCAGCCTCTGTTTAAGACCATATAAGCATTTGCTCTTATCATATTTGAAATTAGGCCTGATAAAGACACTTTTGCTGGCCAAAGCACTACTGGACCCTGCCAGGTCGATTCCTGCCCAGGGCATCCCATTCTGTGACTAAAGCAGCCTCTGTTTAAGACCATATAAGCATTTGCTCTTATCATATTTGAAATTAGGCCTGATAAAGACACTTTTGCTGGCCAAAGCCCTACTGGACCCTGCCAGGTCGATTCCTGCCCAGGGCATCCCATTCTGTGACTAAAGCAGCCTCTGTTTAAGACCATATAAGCATTTGCTCTTATCATATTTGAAATTAGCCTGATAAAGACACTTTTGCTGGCCAAAGCCCTACTGGACCCTGCCAGCTCGATTCCTGCCCGGGGCATCCCATTCTGTGACTACAGCAGCCTCTGTTTAAGACCATATAAGCATTTGCTCTTATCATATTTGAAATTAGGCCTGATAAAGACACTTTTGCTGGCCAAAGCACTACTGGACCCTGCCAGGTCGATTCCTGCCCAGGGCATCCCATTCTGTGACTAAAGCAGCCTCTGTTTAAGACCATATAAGCATTTGCTCTTATCATATTTGAAATTAGGCCTGATAAAGACACTTTTGCTGGCCAAAGCCCTACTGGACCCTGCCAGGTCGATTCCTGCCCAGGGCATCCCATTCTGTGACTAAAGCAGCCTCTGTTTAAGACCATATAAGCATTTGCTCTTATCATATTTGAAATTAGGCCTGATAAAGACACTTTTGCTGGCCAAAGCCCTACTGGACCCTGCCAGGTCGATTCCTGCCCAGGGCATCCCATTCTGTGACTAAAGCAGCCTCTGTTTAAGACCATATAAGCATTTGCTCTTATCATATTTGAAATTAGCCTGATAAAGACACTTTTGCTGGCCAAAGCACTACTGGACCCTGCCAGCTCGATTCCTGCCCGGGGCATCCCATTCTGTGACTAAAGCAGCCTCTGTTTAAGACCATATAAGCATTTGCTCTTATCATATTTGAAATTAGGCCTGATAAAGACACTTTTGCTGGCCAAAGCACTACTGGACCCTGCCAGCTCGATTCCTGCCCGGGGCATCCCATTCTGTGACTAAAGCAGCCTCTGTTTAAGACCATATAAGCATTTGCTCTTATCATATTTGAAATTAGGCCTGATAAAGACACTTTTGCTGGCCAAAGCACTACTGGACCCTGCCAGCTCGATTCCTGCCCGGGGCATCCCATTCTGTGACTACAGCAGCCTCTGTTTAAGACCATATAAGCATTTGCTCTTATCATATTTGAAATTAGCCTGATAAAGACACTTTTGCTGGCCAAAGCACTACTGGACCCTGCCAGCTCGATTCCTGCCCGGGGCATCCCATTCTGTGACTAAAGCAGCCTCTGTTTAAGACCATATAAGCATTTGCTCTTATCATATTTGAAATTAGCCTGATAAAGACACTTTTGCTGGCCAAAGCCCTACTGGACCCTGCCAGGTCGATTCCTGCCCAGGGCATCCCATTCTGTGACTAAAGCAGCCTCTGTTTAAGACCATATAAGCATTTGCTCTTATCATATTTGAAATTAGGCCTGATAAAGACACTTTTGCTGGCCAAAGCCCTACTGGACCCTGCCAGCTCGATTCCTGCCCGGGGCATCCCATTCTGTGACTACAGCAGCCTCTGTTTAAGACCATATAAGCATTTGCTCTTATCATATTTGAAATTAGCCTGATAAAGACACTTTTGCTGGCCAAAGCACTACTGGACCCTGCCAGCTCGATTCCTGCCCGGGGCATCCCATTCTGTGACTAAAGCAGCCTCTGTTTAAGACCATATAAGCATTTGCTCTTATCATATTTGAAATTAGCCTGATAAAGACACTTTTGCTGGCCAAAGCCCTACTGGACCCTGCCAGGTCCATTCCTGCCCAGGGCATCCCATTCTGTGACTACAGCAGCCTCTGTTTAAGACCATATAAGCATTTGCTCTTATCATATTTGAAATTAGGCCTGATAAAGACACTTTTGCTGGCCAAAGCCCTACTGGACCCTGCCAGGTCGATTCCTGCCCAGGGCATCCCATTCTGTGACTAAAGCAGCCTCTGTTTAAGACCATATAAGCATTTGCTCTTATCATATTTGAAATTAGGCCTGATAAAGACACTTTTGCTGGCCAAAGCACTACTGGACCCTGCCAGGTCGATTCCTGCCCAGGGCATCCCATTCTGTGACTACAGCAGCCTCTGTTTAAGACCATATAAGCATTTGCTCTTATCATATTTGAAATTAGCCTGATAAAGACACTTTTGCTGGCCAAAGCACTACTGGACCCTGCCAGCTCGATTCCTGCCCGGGGCATCCCATTCTGTGACTAAAGCAGCCTCTGTTTAAGACCATATAAGCATTTGCTCTTATCATATTTGAAATTAGCCTGATAAAGACACTTTTGCTGGCCAAAGCCCTACTGGACCCTGCCAGGTCGATTCCTGCCCAGGGCATCCCATTCTGTGACTAAAGCAGCCTCTGTTTAAGACCATATAAGCATTTGCTCTTATCATATTTGAAATTAGGCCTGATAAAGACACTTTTGCTGGCCAAAGCCCTACTGGACCCTGCCAGCTCGATTCCTGCCCGGGGCATCCCATTCTGTGACTACAGCAGCCTCTGTTTAAGACCATATAAGCATTTGCTCTTATTATATTTATATTATAAGACACTTTTGCTGGGCATAGGCTTACTGCTGCCTGCCAGGTGCACTTCTGTTGAGGCATCCCATTCTGTAACATAGCATACCCCTCTTTATTTACACTAAGCAGCTCTCTTATTTACACTAAGCAGGCCTGTTGGAGGCTGAGTGTTACTGCTCACTTTTGGTGTGCATTATATTCTGTTTTATATAGACCCACTGCTGCCTGGGGGTTCTTAAAATATCACCTACTACCATGCCAGTTAGACTATGTCGGGCAGACAAGTGCCTGGAAGTGAAAAGAGGAGTGGCAGAGGCCAAGATTCCGCAGGCAGAGCTCGCATCAGACTGGGGGCCAGTAGCAGCAGGAGTCACGCTGAGAGACCTAATCTGCCAGTATCTGCTAGCGGTCGGGTCTCCACCAGTAACGCATCTGCCGTGGTAGATTGGCTGACGCGCTCATCAACAACATCATCACAACTTACATCTGAGACCCCCAGTCTAGGGTCGGTAGGTTCCTCTGACACAACCCTGAGTTGGCATGCCCCGAGAGCAGTCCCTGTCCTCCCATTGCCTCTGTCCTACGCCGTTCCCTCCCCCAGCGACGTATCCTATGCTTTGGGTTCAGCTCCACTCTTTAGTGAGGAGGACGATCAGATACAGGAGGACAGTCAGCAGCTACTGCCCAGCCAAGAAATGGAGGTGGCTTCTTTAGCTAGGCAGACAAATAGTGATGTGGACAGTGTCGTGGGTGCTGCGAGCGTTCCAGCTCCTGCGCCAGACACTGTTGACGAATCCACGAACATCAGTGACGTACAGCCACAACCCGGTGATGATGATGATGATGACGATGAAGCCGATCGCACTTGGGAGCCGGGTGATGAAGGGGCTTCATCGTCATCATCAGGAGAAGAGGGGCGCAGGTTGCCCCGGAGTCAGCAGCTGAGGAAGCAAGGTGGTAGCAGTCAGCATGGGGGCACAATTCCAAAGGCTGGAGCCGGCCGGGGCCGGGGCCGGGGTAGAGCACCTGCTGTGCGGCAGTCTACCTTATCGGGAGGTAGTGGAGTAGGGGTTCCTGGAGTTGGCAACAGCAGCAGTGAATCAGTGAGGCCAGGGGGTGGGAAAAGTAGCTACTCGGCAGTGTGGCAGTTTTTCCTGAGGCATCCGCAGGAGGGTAACATGGCCACATGCAAGATATGTAGGCAAAAGGTGAAGCGTGGCCAGGGTCCAAATGTTGGCACCACGGCCCTGCGTCAACATATGATGCGTCACCATAAAACGACCTGGGAGAACCGAGGCTCCCAAGGGGTGGTCCAGTCTGCTTCCTCACCAAGTGAGCTCCCAATTTCTGCCAGCCAAGGCTCCAGCACCTCAGCCGAAGGCAGCTGTGCGTCACACCCATCCTCTGTCGCTCCTGCTCCTCCTCCTCCTCCTCCAAGTCATGCATCCCGCCAGCAATCCATCAGCGAAGCCATGTCCAAGAGACAGCAGTATGCGCCCACTCATCCTACGGCGCAGAAGCTGAATGTGCTCCTGTCCAAGTTGCTGGTGCTGCAGTCGCTCCCTTTTCAGGTGGTGGAATCTGCACCTTTCAGAGAACTGATGGCTTGTGCCGAGCCGAGGTGGAGAGTCCCAAGCCGTCATTTCTTTGCCAAGAAGGCAGTACCAGCGCTGCACACTTTTGTTGAACAGAAGGTGGGCCAGTCCTTGAGCCTGTCGGTGTGTAGCAAAATACATGGCAGCGCCGACATCTGGAGCTGTAACTACGGTCAGGGGCAGTACATGTCGTTTACGGCCCACTGGGTGAATGTGGTCCCTTTGCAGCAGCAACTTGGACAGGTCACGCCGCTTCGGCCTCCGCGCTCTCTGCCCATTGGGCCTGTGACACCGTGCGACTCGGCCTCCTCATCCTCCGCCATCTCCTCACCCTCCACTGTAGGCTCAAGTCTCAGTGCCCCTCCAGTCTACCATGTGTGCAGGGCACGGAGGTGTCACGCAGTGCTTCACATGGTTTGTCTTGGCGAACGGAGTCACACAGGGGAGGAACTGCTTAAATGTATTCATCAGGAAATCCAAACATGGCTTACTCCGAGAAAACTTAAAATGGGAATCATGGTTACCGACAATGGGAAGAACATTTTGTCTGCGCTGCGCCAAGGAAGCCTGACCCATGCCCCCTGCATGGCTCACGTCTTCAATCTGGTTGTCAAGCGGTTTCTGAAGTGTTCCCCCCATCTGCAGGACATCCTAACAACTTCACGGAAACTTTGCATGCACTTCAGCCACTCCTACACCGCCAAACACACCCTTCTTGAGCTACAGCGTCAGAATGGTATCCCCCAACATAGTCTGATTTGCGATGTTTCCACCCGTTGGAATTCCACCCTTCACATGTTGGACCGATTATATGAACAGAGAAAAGCCATCACGGATTTCCTGATGATCCAAGCAGATAGGGGGACTCCCCTGTGTAACTTCAATGTCAACCAGTGGCAGCTCATACGTGACACCTGCCGTTTGCTCAGGCCCTTTGAGGAAGCCACTTTATTTGTCAGTCGGCAGGATTATGGGATGAACGACGTGATTCCACTGCTTCATGTACTACAGCACATGTTGGAAACCATGGCTGGTCAGGGCACTGGAGACATGGCGTTTACATCTTACGGCCACATGAACCCCCTTGGAGCTGAACTGGAGGAGGAGGAGGAGGAAGAGGAGGAGGAGGAGTTGCCCAGCGAAACACAGTTTAGGCTTGGCGAAATGGCTGGTTTATCTAGTCAGCGGACAGGAGAGGAGGAGCAGGAGCAGCCAGAGGAGCTAGAGGTTTTTGAGGAAGGAGAGACAGAGGACCCGGGCACACCGTGGCAGTATGCAGTGGAGATGGAGACAGGTAGTCCATCCGAGTCACTTGCGCAAATGGCACGAAGCATGCTCACGTGCTTGCGTAGTGACCCCAGAATTGTTTCCATCTGTCGGCGGGATGACTTCTGGCTGTCCACCTTATTGGACCCTCGCTTCCGGCACAAAATGGGGGCATTTTTTAAACCCACCGAGAGGGAGGACAAACTCAACTACTACAAAGACATTCTACGTAGGCAGTTGGCCGATGCCTATCTGCGCCATGGTCCATACTCTCGCAGGTCTGACTCGAGGGGACCTCTGCGCTCACCTTCCACTGCCATGGCCGCTGGGGGGGTTGGCAGCAGCAGCAGCAGAAGCTCCATCAGCAGCAGCAGCCTCAGTCTTCAGTCGCTAATGAGTAGCTTTCTACACCCGCATAGTGAGGCTACTCATGAGCAGCAGGAAGACCTGGAGCAGGACCTGAACCAGCAGGTCATGTCATACTTTGACATGACCATGCCAACACACCTTGAGGATCCGCTGGACTTCTGGGCAGCCAAACTTGATTTGTGGCCGCAACTAGCAGAGTTTGCCCTGGAAAAGCTGTCCTGCCCGGCAAGTAGCGTGCCATCTGAGCGGGTGTTTAGTGCGGCGGGGGCCATAGTTACGGCGAGGAGAACTCGTCTGTCAACTAAAAATGTGGAGAGACTCACCTTTGTCAAAATGAATCAGGGATGGATCAGCCAGGATTTCCACCCACCAATGCCTGATGCATGCGACTAGATTCAGCATGGTGCCACGTTTTACACTTTCCAAATGGTGCAAAACATATTTATGTCTTTAGGCCATTTTTTGGGCTCCTGCTGCTGCTACTGTCAACTCCTGCCAACTCCAGGGTGTGATTCATCCAATTTTTGGGCTCCTGAGGCCAACTCCAGTGTATATTTGGGCTCCTGCTGCTGCTGCTGCCAACTTCTGCCAACTCCAGGGTGTGATTCATCCAATTTTTGGGCTCCTGAGGCCAACTCCAGTGTATATTTGGGCTCCTGCTGCTGCTACTGTCAACTCCTGCCAACTCCAGGGTGTGATTCATCCAATTTTTGGGCTCCTGAAGCCAACTCCAGTGTATATTTGGGCTCCTGCTGCTGCTGCTGCCAACTTCTGCCAACTCCAGGGTGTGATTCATCCAATTTTTGGGCTCCTGAAGCCAACTCCAGTGTATATTTGGGCTCCTGCTGCTGCTGCTGCCAACTCCTGCCAACTCCAGGGTGTGATTCATCCAATTTTTGGGCTCCTGAGGCCAACTCCAGTGTATATTTGGGCTCCTGCTGCTGCTGCTGCCAACTTCTGCCAACTCCAGGGTGTGATTCATCCAATTTTTGGGCTCCTGAGGCCAACTCCAGTGTATATTTGGGCTCCTGCTGCTGCTACTGTCAACTTCTGCCAACTCCAGGGTGTGATTCATCCAATTTTTGGGCTCCTGAAGCCAACTCCAGTGTATATTTGGGCTCCTGCTGCTGCTACTGTCAACTCCTGCCAACTCCAGGGTGTGATTCATCCAATTTTTGGGCTCCTGAGGCCAACTCCAGTGTATATTTGGGCTCCTGCTGCTGCTACTGTCAACTCCTGCCAACTCCAGGGTGTGATTCATCCAATTTTTGGGCTCCTGAGGCCAACTCCAGTGTATATTTGGGCTCCTGCTGCTGCTACTGTCAACTTCTGCCAACTCCAGGGTGTGATTCATCCAATTTTTGGGCTCCTGAAGCCAACTCCAGTGTATATTTGGGCTCCTGCTGCTGCTGCTGCCAACTTCTGCCAACTCCAGGGTGTGATTCATCCAATTTTTGGGCTCCTGAGGCCAACTCCAGTGTATATTTGGGCTCCTGCTGCTGCTGCTGCCAACTTCTGCCAACTCCAGGGTGTGATTCATCCAATTTTTGGGCTCCTGAAGCCAACTCCAGTGTATATTTGGGCTCCTGCTGCTGCTACTGTCAACTCCTGCCAACTCCAGGGTGTGATTCATCCAATTTTTGGGCTCCTGAGGCCAACTCCAGTGTATATTTGGGCTCCTGCTGCTGCTACTGTCAACTCCTGCCAACTCCAGGGTGTGATTCATCCGATTTTTGGGCTCCTGAGGCCAACTCCAGTGTATATTTGGGCTCCTGCTGCTGCTACTGTCAACTCCTGCCAACTCCAGGGTGTGATTCATCCAATTTTTGGGCTCCTGAGGCCAACTCCAGTGTATATTTGGGCTCCTGCTGCTGCTACTGTCAACTCCTGCCAACTCCAGGGTGTGATTCATCCAATTTTTGGGCTCCTGAAGCCAACTCCAGTGTATATTTGGGCTCCTGCTGCTGCTGCTGCCAACTTCTGCCAACTCCAGGGTGTGATTCATCCAATTTTTGGGCTCCTGAAGCCAACTCCAGTGTATATTTGGGCTCCTGCTGCTGCTGCTGCCAACTTCTGCCAACTCCAGGGTGTGATTCATCCAATTTTTGGGCTCCTGAGGCCAACTCCAGTGTATATTTGGGCTCCTGCTGCTGCTACTGTCAACTTCTGCCAACTCCAGGGTGTGATTCATCCAATTTTTGGGCTCCTGAAGCCAACTCCAGTGTATATTTGGGCTCCTGCTGCTGCTACTGTCAACTCCTGCCAACTCCAGGGTGTGATTCATCCAATTTTTGGGCTCCTGAGGCCAACTCCAGTGTATATTTGGGCTCCTGCTGCTGCTACTGTCAACTCCTGCCAACTCCAGGGTGTGATTCATCCAATTTTTGGGCTCCTGAAGCCAACTCCAGTGTATATTTGGGCTCCTGCTGCTGCTGCTGCCAACTTCTGCCAACTCCAGGGTGTGATTCATCCAATTTTTGGGCTCCTGAAGCCAACTCCAGTGTATATTTGGGCTCCTGCTGCTGCTGCTGTCAACTCCTGCCAACTCCAGGGTGTGATTCATCCAATTTTTGGGCTCCTGAGGCCAACTCCAGTGTATATTTGGGCTCCTGCTGCTGCTACTGTCAACTTCTGCCAACTCCAGGGTGTGATTCATCCAATTTTTGGGCTCCTGAAGCCAACTCCAGTGTATATTTGGGCTCCTGCTGCTGCTACTGTCAACTCCTGCCAACTCCAGGGTGTGATTCATCCAATTTTTGGGCTCCTGAGGCCAACTCCAGTGTATATTTGGGCTCCTGCTGCTGCTACTGTCAACTTCTGCCAACTCCAGGGTGTGATTCATCCAATTTTTGGGCTCCTGAAGCCAACTCCAGTGTATATTTGGGCTCCTGCTGCTGCTACTGTCAACTTCTGCCAACTCCAGGGTGTGATTCATCCAATTTTTGGGCTCCTGAAGCCAACTCCAGTGTATATTTGGGCTCCTGTTGCTGCTACTGTCAACTCCTGCCAACTCCAGGGTGTGATTCATCCAATTTTTGGGCTCCTGAGGCCAACTCCAGTGTATATTTGGGCTCCTGCTGCTGCTACTGTCAACTCCTGCCAACTCCAGGGTGTGATTCATCCAATTTTTGGGCTCCTGAGGCCAACTCCAGTGTATATTTGGGCTCCTGCTGCTGCTACTGTCAACTTCTGCCAACTCCAGGGTGTGATTCATCCAATTTTTGGGCTCCTGAAGCCAACTCCAGTGTATATTTGGGCTCCTGCTGCTGCTGCTGCCAACTTCTGCCAACTCCAGGGTGTGATTCATCCAATTTTTGGGCTCCTGAGGCCAACTCCAGTGTATATTTGGGCTCCTGCTGCTGCTGCTGCCAACTTCTGCCAACTCCAGGGTGTGATTCATCCAATTTTTGGGCTCCTGAGGCCAACTCCAGTGTATATTTGGGCTCCTGCTGCTGCTACTGTCAACTTCTGCCAACTCCAGGGTGTGATTCATCCAATTTTTGGGCTCCTGAAGCCAACTCCAGTGTATATTTGGGCTCCTGCTGCTGCTACTGTCAACTCCTGCCAACTCCAGGGTGTGATTCATCCAATTTTTGGGCTCCTGAGGCCAACTCCAGTGTATATTTGGGCTCCTGCTGCTGCTACTGTCAACTCCTGCCAACTCCAGGGTGTGATTCATCCAATTTTTGGGCTCCTGAGGCCAACTCCAGTGTATATTTGGGCTCCTGCTGCTGCTACTGTCAACTCCTGCCAACTCCAGGGTGTGATTCATCCAATTTTTGGGCTCCTGAGGCCAACTCCAGTGTATATTTGGGCTCCTGCTGCTGCTACTGTCAACTCCTGCCAACTCCAGGGTGTGATTCATCCAATTTTTGGGCTCCTGAAGCCAACTCCAGTGTATATTTGGGCTCCTGCTGCTGCTGCTGCCAACTTCTGCCAACTCCAGGGTGTGATTCATCCAATTTTTGGGCTCCTGAAGCCAACTCCAGTGTATATTTGGGCTCCTGCTGCTGCTGCTGCCAACTTCTGCCAACTCCAGGGTGTGATTCATCCAATTTTTGGGCTCCTGAGGCCAACTCCAGTGTATATTTGGGCTCCTGCTGCTGCTACTGTCAACTTCTGCCAACTCCAGGGTGTGATTCATCCAATTTTTGGGCTCCTGAAGCCAACTCCAGTGTATATTTGGGCTCCTGCTGCTGCTACTGTCAACTCCTGCCAACTCCAGGGTGTGATTCATCCAATTTTTGGGCTCCTGAGGCCAACTCCAGTGTATATTTGGGCTCCTGCTGCTGCTACTGTCAACTCCTGCCAACTCCAGGGTGTGATTCATCCAATTTTTGGGCTCCTGAAGCCAACTCCAGTGTATATTTGGGCTCCTGCTGCTGCTGCTGCCAACTTCTGCCAACTCCAGGGTGTGATTCATCCAATTTTTGGGCTCCTGAAGCCAACTCCAGTGTATATTTGGGCTCCTGCTGCTGCTGCTGTCAACTCCTGCCAACTCCAGGGTGTGATTCATCCAATTTTTGGGCTCCTGAGGCCAACTCCAGTGTATATTTGGGCTCCTGCTGCTGCTACTGTCAACTTCTGCCAACTCCAGGGTGTGATTCATCCAATTTTTGGGCTCCTGAAGCCAACTCCAGTGTATATTTGGGCTCCTGCTGCTGCTACTAGGGATGAGCGAATCGATCCGGACGAACCCGGATTCGATCCGAATTTCAGGAAAAATTCGATTCGGATCGAATCCGAATTTCCCCGCGATTCGATCACTCGAAGTTTTCCTTTAACATCCATTCATTTACATTACAGGCATTCTAAGATGGCGGACGGGACATGTCTGGACATGTATCCCGCGCCAGTGCAAGCTGGGGCAGTCACATGCAGCCTATCAGCAGCCAGCAAGCCCGGTGACGTCACACAGCGGTATTTAACGGCGGCCATCTTGCTTTTCCTCATTTCTCTATTGCATTCGTGACAGACAGACAGAACGCTGTGTAGCTGAGGCAGTTAGACAGGCTGGAGACAGGGACAGACAGGGACAGGCTGGAGACAGGCAGGAGACAGGCAGGAGACAGACAGGAGACAGACAGAAAGCCAGGGAAAGGTAGGAAAAACGGAGCTGGCTGACAGGGAGATTTTTTTTTTTTCATCCAGCCTTTGTTAGCGTTTTCAGGCTGCTTATAGTAACTAACTGTGCATATATACTGAACTGATCTTAAGTCTGCTGTGAGGCATCCCATTCTGTGACTAAAGCAGCCTCTGTTTAAGACCATATAAGCATTTGCTCTTATCATATTTGAAATTAGGCCTGATAAAGACACTTTTGCTGGCCAAAGCCCTACTGGACCCTGCCAGCTCGATTCCTGCCCGGGGCATCCCATTCTGTGACTACAGCAGCCTCTGTTTAAGACCATATAAGCATTTGCTCTTATCATATTTGAAATTAGCCTGATAAAGACACTTTTGCTGGCCAAAGCACTACTGGACCCTGCCAGCTCGATTCCTGCCCGGGGCATCCCATTCTGTGACTAAAGCAGCCTCTGTTTAAGACCATATAAGCATTTGCTCTTATCATATTTGAAATTAGGCCTGATAAAGACACTTTTGCTGGCCAAAGCACTACTGGACCCTGCCAGCTCGATTCCTGCCCGGGGCATCCCATTCTGTGACTACAGCAGCCTCTGTTTAAGACCATATAAGCATTTGCTCTTATCATATTTGAAATTAGCCTGATAAAGACACTTTTGCTGGCCAAAGCACTACTGGACCCTGCCAGCTCGATTCCTGCCCGGGGCATCCCATTCTGTGACTAAAGCAGCCTCTGTTTAAGACCATATAAGCATTTGCTCTTATCATATTTGAAATTAGCCTGATAAAGACACTTTTGCTGGCCAAAGCCCTACTGGACCCTGCCAGGTCGATTCCTGCCCAGGGCATCCCATTCTGTGACTAAAGCAGCCTCTGTTTAAGACCATATAAGCATTTGCTCTTATCATATTTGAAATTAGGCCTGATAAAGACACTTTTGCTGGCCAAAGCCCTACTGGACCCTGCCAGCTCGATTCCTGCCCGGGGCATCCCATTCTGTGACTACAGCAGCCTCTGTTTAAGACCATATAAGCATTTGCTCTTATCATATTTGAAATTAGCCTGATAAAGACACTTTTGCTGGCCAAAGCACTACTGGACCCTGCCAGCTCGATTCCTGCCCGGGGCATCCCATTCTGTGACTAAAGCAGCCTCTGTTTAAGACCATATAAGCATTTGCTCTTATCATATTTGAAATTAGGCCTGATAAAGACACTTTTGCTGGCCAAAGCACTACTGGACCCTGCCAGCTCGATTCCTGCCCGGGGCATCCCATTCTGTGACTACAGCAGCCTCTGTTTAAGACCATATAAGCATTTGCTCTTATCATATTTGAAATTAGCCTGATAAAGACACTTTTGCTGGCCAAAGCCCTACTGGACCCTGCCAGCTCGATTCCTGCCCGGGGCATCCCATTCTGTGACTAAAGCAGCCTCTGTTTAAGACCATATAAGCATTTGCTCTTATCATATTTGAAATTAGCCTGATAAAGACACTTTTGCTGGCCAAAGCCCTACTGGACCCTGCCAGGTCGATTCCTGCCCAGGGCATCCCATTCTGTGACTAAAGCAGCCTCTGTTTAAGACCATATAAGCATTTGCTCTTATCATATTTGAAATTAGGCCTGATAAAGACACTTTTGCTGGCCAAAGCCCTACTGGACCCTGCCAGCTCGATTCCTGCCCGGGGCATCCCATTCTGTGACTACAGCAGCCTCTGTTTAAGACCATATAAGCATTTGCTCTTATCATATTTGAAATTAGCCTGATAAAGACACTTTTGCTGGCCAAAGCACTACTGGACCCTGCCAGCTCGATTCCTGCCCGGGGCATCCCATTCTGTGACTAAAGCAGCCTCTGTTTAAGACCATATAAGCATTTGCTCTTATCATATTTGAAATTAGCCTGATAAAGACACTTTTGCTGGCCAAAGCCCTACTGGACCCTGCCAGCTCGATTCCTGCCCGGGGCATCCCATTCTGTGACTACAGCAGCCTCTGTTTAAGACCATATAAGCATTTGCTCTTATCATATTTGAAATTAGGCCTGATAAAGACACTTTTGCTGGCCAAAGCACTACTGGACCCTGCCAGGTCGATTCCTGCCCAGGGCATCCCATTCTGTGACTAAAGCAGCCTCTGTTTAAGACCATATAAGCATTTGCTCTTATCATATTTGAAATTAGGCCTGATAAAGACACTTTTGCTGGCCAAAGCCCTACTGGACCCTGCCAGGTCGATTCCTGCCCAGGGCATCCCATTCTGTGACTAAAGCAGCCTCTGTTTAAGACCATATAAGCATTTGCTCTTATCATATTTGAAATTAGCCTGATAAAGACACTTTTGCTGGCCAAAGCCCTACTGGACCCTGCCAGGTCGATTCCTGCCCAGGGCATCCCATTCTGTGACTAAAGCAGCCTCTGTTTAAGACCATATAAGCATTTGCTCTTATCATATTTGAAATTAGCCTGATAAAGACACTTTTGCTGGCCAAAGCCCTACTGGACCCTGCCAGCTCGATTCCTGCCCGGGGCATCCCATTCTGTGACTACAGCAGCCTCTGTTTAAGACCATATAAGCATTTGCTCTTATCATATTTGAAATTAGGCCTGATAAAGACACTTTTGCTGGCCAAAGCACTACTGGACCCTGCCAGGTCGATTCCTGCCCAGGGCATCCCATTCTGTGACTAAAGCAGCCTCTGTTTAAGACCATATAAGCATTTGCTCTTATCATATTTGAAATTAGGCCTGATAAAGACACTTTTGCTGGCCAAAGCCCTACTGGACCCTGCCAGGTCGATTCCTGCCCAGGGCATCCCATTCTGTGACTAAAGCAGCCTCTGTTTAAGACCATATAAGCATTTGCTCTTATCATATTTGAAATTAGCCTGATAAAGACACTTTTGCTGGCCAAAGCCCTACTGGACCCTGCCAGCTCGATTCCTGCCCGGGGCATCCCATTCTGTGACTACAGCAGCCTCTGTTTAAGACCATATAAGCATTTGCTCTTATCATATTTGAAATTAGGCCTGATAAAGACACTTTTGCTGGCCAAAGCACTACTGGACCCTGCCAGGTCGATTCCTGCCCAGGGCATCCCATTCTGTGACTAAAGCAGCCTCTGTTTAAGACCATATAAGCATTTGCTCTTATCATATTTGAAATTAGCCTGATAAAGACACTTTTGCTGGCCAAAGCACTACTGGACCCTGCCAGCTCGATTCCTGCCCGGGGCATCCCATTCTGTGACTAAAGCAGCCTCTGTTTAAGACCATATAAGCATTTGCTCTTATCATATTTGAAATTAGCCTGATAAAGACACTTTTGCTGGCCAAAGCCCTACTGGACCCTGCCAGCTCGATTCCTGCCCGGGGCATCCCATTCTGTGACTACAGCAGCCTCTGTTTAAGACCATATAAGCATTTGCTCTTATCATATTTGAAATTAGGCCTGATAAAGACACTTTTGCTGGCCAAAGCACTACTGGACCCTGCCAGGTCGATTCCTGCCCAGGGCATCCCATTCTGTGACTAAAGCAGCCTCTGTTTAAGACCATATAAGCATTTGCTCTTATCATATTTGAAATTAGGCCTGATAAAGACACTTTTGCTGGCCAAAGCCCTACTGGACCCTGCCAGGTCGATTCCTGCCCAGGGCATCCCATTCTGTGACTAAAGCAGCCTCTGTTTAAGACCATATAAGCATTTGCTCTTATCATATTTGAAATTAGCCTGATAAAGACACTTTTGCTGGCCAAAGCCCTACTGGACCCTGCCAGCTCGATTCCTGCCCGGGGCATCCCATTCTGTGACTACAGCAGCCTCTGTTTAAGACCATATAAGCATTTGCTCTTATCATATTTGAAATTAGGCCTGATAAAGACACTTTTGCTGGCCAAAGCACTACTGGACCCTGCCAGGTCGATTCCTGCCCAGGGCATCCCATTCTGTGACTAAAGCAGCCTCTGTTTAAGACCATATAAGCATTTGCTCTTATCATATTTGAAATTAGGCCTGATAAAGACACTTTTGCTGGCCAAAGCCCTACTGGACCCTGCCAGGTCGATTCCTGCCCAGGGCATCCCATTCTGTGACTAAAGCAGCCTCTGTTTAAGACCATATAAGCATTTGCTCTTATCATATTTGAAATTAGCCTGATAAAGACACTTTTGCTGGCCAAAGCACTACTGGACCCTGCCAGCTCGATTCCTGCCCGGGGCATCCCATTCTGTGACTAAAGCAGCCTCTGTTTAAGACCATATAAGCATTTGCTCTTATCATATTTGAAATTAGCCTGATAAAGACACTTTTGCTGGCCAAAGCCCTACTGGACCCTGCCAGCTCGATTCCTGCCCGGGGCATCCCATTCTGTGACTACAGCAGCCTCTGTTTAAGACCATATAAGCATTTGCTCTTATCATATTTGAAATTAGGCCTGATAAAGACACTTTTGCTGGCCAAAGCCCTACTGGACCCTGCCAGGTCGATTCCTGCCCAGGGCATCCCATTCTGTGACTAAAGCAGCCTCTGTTTAAGACCATATAAGCATTTGCTCTTATCATATTTGAAATTAGCCTGATAAAGACACTTTTGCTGGCCAAAGCCCTACTGGACCCTGCCAGCTCGATTCCTGCCCGGGGCATCCCATTCTGTGACTACAGCAGCCTCTGTTTAAGACCATATAAGCATTTGCTCTTATCATATTTGAAATTAGGCCTGATAAAGACACTTTTGCTGGCCAAAGCACTGCTGGACCCTGCCAGGTCGATTCCTGCCCAGGGCATCAGATTCTGTGACTAAAGCAGCCTCTGTTTAAGACCATATAAGCATTTGCTCTTATCATATTTGAAATTAGGCCTGATAAAGACACTTTTGCTGGCCAAAGCCCTACTGGACCCTGCCAGGTCGATTCCTGCCCAGGGCATCCCATTCTGTGACTAAAGCAGCCTCTGTTTAAGACCATATAAGCATTTGCTCTTATCATATTTGAAATTAGGCCTGATAAAGACACTTTTGCTGGCCAAAGCCCTACTGGACCCTGCCAGGTCGATTCCTGCCCAGGGCATCCCATTCTGTGACTAAAGCAGCCTCTGTTTAAGACCATATAAGCATTTGCTCTTATCATATTTGAAATTAGCCTGATAAAGACACTTTTGCTGGCCAAAGCACTACTGGACCCTGCCAGCTCGATTCCTGCCCGGGGCATCCCATTCTGTGACTAAAGCAGCCTCTGTTTAAGACCATATAAGCATTTGCTCTTATCATATTTGAAATTAGGCCTGATAAAGACACTTTTGCTGGCCAAAGCACTACTGGACCCTGCCAGCTCGATTCCTGCCCGGGGCATCCCATTCTGTGACTAAAGCAGCCTCTGTTTAAGACCATATAAGCATTTGCTCTTATCATATTTGAAATTAGGCCTGATAAAGACACTTTTGCTGGCCAAAGCACTACTGGACCCTGCCAGCTCGATTCCTGCCCGGGGCATCCCATTCTGTGACTACAGCAGCCTCTGTTTAAGACCATATAAGCATTTGCTCTTATCATATTTGAAATTAGCCTGATAAAGACACTTTTGCTGGCCAAAGCACTACTGGACCCTGCCAGCTCGATTCCTGCCCGGGGCATCCCATTCTGTGACTAAAGCAGCCTCTGTTTAAGACCATATAAGCATTTGCTCTTATCATATTTGAAATTAGCCTGATAAAGACACTTTTGCTGGCCAAAGCCCTACTGGACCCTGCCAGGTCGATTCCTGCCCAGGGCATCCCATTCTGTGACTAAAGCAGCCTCTGTTTAAGACCATATAAGCATTTGCTCTTATCATATTTGAAATTAGGCCTGATAAAGACACTTTTGCTGGCCAAAGCCCTACTGGACCCTGCCAGCTCGATTCCTGCCCGGGGCATCCCATTCTGTGACTACAGCAGCCTCTGTTTAAGACCATATAAGCATTTGCTCTTATCATATTTGAAATTAGCCTGATAAAGACACTTTTGCTGGCCAAAGCACTACTGGACCCTGCCAGCTCGATTCCTGCCCGGGGCATCCCATTCTGTGACTAAAGCAGCCTCTGTTTAAGACCATATAAGCATTTGCTCTTATCATATTTGAAATTAGCCTGATAAAGACACTTTTGCTGGCCAAAGCCCTACTGGACCCTGCCAGGTCCATTCCTGCCCAGGGCATCCCATTCTGTGACTACAGCAGCCTCTGTTTAAGACCATATAAGCATTTGCTCTTATCATATTTGAAATTAGGCCTGATAAAGACACTTTTGCTGGCCAAAGCCCTACTGGACCCTGCCAGGTCGATTCCTGCCCAGGGCATCCCATTCTGTGACTAAAGCAGCCTCTGTTTAAGACCATATAAGCATTTGCTCTTATCATATTTGAAATTAGGCCTGATAAAGACACTTTTGCTGGCCAAAGCACTACTGGACCCTGCCAGGTCGATTCCTGCCCAGGGCATCCCATTCTGTGACTACAGCAGCCTCTGTTTAAGACCATATAAGCATTTGCTCTTATCATATTTGAAATTAGCCTGATAAAGACACTTTTGCTGGCCAAAGCACTACTGGACCCTGCCAGCTCGATTCCTGCCCGGGGCATCCCATTCTGTGACTAAAGCAGCCTCTGTTTAAGACCATATAAGCATTTGCTCTTATCATATTTGAAATTAGCCTGATAAAGACACTTTTGCTGGCCAAAGCCCTACTGGACCCTGCCAGGTCGATTCCTGCCCAGGGCATCCCATTCTGTGACTAAAGCAGCCTCTGTTTAAGACCATATAAGCATTTGCTCTTATCATATTTGAAATTAGGCCTGATAAAGACACTTTTGCTGGCCAAAGCCCTACTGGACCCTGCCAGCTCGATTCCTGCCCGGCGCATCCCATTCTGTGACTACAGCAGCCTCTGTTTAAGACCATATAAGCATTTGCTCTTATTATATTTATATTATAAGACACTTTTGCTGGGCATAGGCTTACTGCTGCCTGCCAGGTGCACTTCTGTTGAGGCATCCCATTCTGTAACATAGCATACCCCTCTTTATTTACACTAAGCAGCTCTCTTATTTACACTAAGCAGGCCTGTTGGAGGCTGAGTGTTACTGCTCACTTTTGGTGTGCATTATATTCTGTTTTATATAGACCCACTGCTGCCTGGGGGTTCTTAAAATATCACCTACTACCACGCCAGTTAGACTATGTCGGGCAGACAAGTGCCTGGAAGTGAAAAGAGGAGTGGCAGAGGCCAAGATTCCGCAGGCAGAGCTCGCATCAGACTGGGGGCCAGTAGCAGCAGGAGTCACGCTGAGAGACCTAATCTGCCAGTATCTGCTAGCGGTCGGGTCTCCACCAGTAACGCATCTGCCGTGGTAGATTGGCTGACGCGCTCATCAACAACATCATCACAACTTACATCTGAGACCCCCAGTCTAGGGTCGGTAGGTTCCTCTGACACAACCCTGAGTTGGCATGCCCCGAGAGCAGTCCCTGTCCTCCCATTGCCTCTGTCCTACGCCGTTCCCTCCCCCAGCGACGTATCCTATGCTTTGGGTTCAGCTCCACTCTTTAGTGAGGAGGACGATCAGATACAGGAGGACAGTCAGCAGCTACTGCCCAGCCAAGAAATGGAGGTGGCTTCTTTAGCTAGGCAGACAAATAGTGATGTGGACAGTGTCGTGGGTGCTGCGAGCGTTCCAGCTCCTGCGCCAGACACTGTTGACGAATCCACGAACATCAGTGACGTACAGCCACAACCCGGTGATGATGATGATGATGACGATGAAGCCGATCGCACTTGGGAGCCGGGTGATGAAGGGGCTTCATCGTCATCATCAGGAGAAGAGGGGCGCAGGTTGCCCCGGAGTCAGCAGCTGAGGCAGCAAGGTGGTAGCAGTCAGCATGGGGGCACAATTCCAAAGGCTGGAGCCGGCCGGGGCCGGGGCCGGGGTAGAGCACCTGCTGTGCGGCAGTCTACCTTATCGGGAGGTAGTGGAGCAGGGGTTCCTGGAGTTGGCAACAGCAGCAGTGAATCAGTGAGGCCAGGGGGTGGGAAAAGTAGCTACTCGGCAGTGTGGCAGTTTTTCCTGAGGCATCCGCAGGAGGGTAACATGGCCACATGCAAGATATGTAGGCAAAAGGTGAAGCGTGGCCAGGGTCCAAATGTTGGCACCACGGCCCTGCGTCAACATATGATGCGTCACCATAAAACGACCTGGGAGAACCGAGGCTCCCAAGGGGTGGTCCAGTCTGCTTCCTCACCAAGTGAGCTCCCAATTTCTGCCAGCCAAGGCTCCAGCACCTCAGCCGAAGGCAGCTGTGCGTCACACCCATCCTCTGTCGCTCCTGCTCCTCCTCCTCCTCCTCCAAGTCATGCATCCCGCCAGCAATCCATCAGCGAAGCCATGTCCAAGAGACAGCAGTATGCGCCCACTCATCCTACGGCGCAGAAGCTGAATGTGCTCCTGTCCAAGTTGCTGGTGCTGCAGTCGCTCCCTTTTCAGGTGGTGGAATCTGCACCTTTCAGAGAACTGATGGCTTGTGCCGAGCCGAGGTGGAGAGTCCCAAGCCGTCATTTCTTTGCCAAGAAGGCAGTACCAGTGCTGCACACTTTTGTTGAACAGAAGGTGGGCCAGTCCTTGAGCCTGTCGGTGTGTAGCAAAATACATGGCAGCGCCGACATCTGGAGCTGTAACTACGGTCAGGGGCAGTACATGTCGTTTACGGCCCACTGGGTGAATGTGGTCCCTTTGCAGCAGCAACTTGGACAGGTCACGCCGCTTCGGCCTCCGCGCTCTCTGCCCATTGGGCCTGTGACACCGTGCGACTCGGCCTCCTCATCCTCCGCCATCTCCTCACCCTCCACTGTAGGCTCAAGTCTCAGTGCCCCTCCAGTCTACCATGTGTGCAGGGCACGGAGGTGTCACGCAGTGCTTCACATGGTTTGTCTTGGCGAACGGAGTCACACAGGGGAGGAACTGCTTAAATGTATTCATCAGGAAATCCAAACATGGCTTACTCCGAGAAAACTTAAAATGGGAATCATGGTTACCGACAATGGGAAGAACATTTTGTCTGCGCTGCGCCAAGGAAGCCTGACCCATGCCCCCTGCATGGCTCACGTCTTCAATCTGGTTGTCAAGCGGTTTCTGAAGTGTTCCCCCCATCTGCAGGACATCCTAACAACTTCACGGAAACTTTGCATGCACTTCAGCCACTCCTACACCGCCAAACACACCCTTCTTGAGCTACAGCGTCAGAATGGTATCCCCCAACATAGTCTGATTTGCGATGTTTCCACCCGTTGGAATTCCACCCTTCACATGTTGGACCGATTATATGAACAGAGAAAAGCCATCACGGATTTCCTGATGATCCAAGCAGATAGGGGGACTCCCCTGTGTAACTTCAATGTCAACCAGTGGCAGCTCATACGTGACACCTGCCGTTTGCTCAGGCCCTTTGAGGAAGCCACTTTATTTGTCAGTCGGCAGGATTACGGGATGAACGACGTGATTCCACTGCTTCATGTACTACAGCACATGTTGGAAACCATGGCTGGTCAGGGCACTGGAGACATGGCGTTTACATCTTACGGCCACATGAACCCCCTTGGAGCTGAACTGGAGGAGGAGGAGGAGGAAGAGGAGGAGGAGGAGTTGCCCAGCGAAACACAGTTTAGGCTTGGCGAAATGGCTGGTTTATCTAGTCAGCGGACAGGAGAGGAGGAGCAGGAGCAGCCAGAGGAGCTAGAGGTTTTTGAGGAAGGAGAGACAGAGGACCCGGGCACACCGTGGCAGTATGCAGTGGAGATGGAGACAGGTAGTCCATCCGAGTCACTTGCGCAAATGGCACGAAGCATGCTCACGTGCTTGCGTAGTGACCCCAGAATTGTTTCCATCTGTCGGCGGGATGACTTCTGGCTGTCCACCTTATTGGACCCTCGCTTCCGGCACAAAATGGGGGCATTTTTTAAACCCACCGAGAGGGAGGACAAACTCAACTACTACAAAGACATTCTACGTAGGCAGTTGGCCGATGCCTATCTGCGCCATGGTCCATACTCTCGCAGGTCTGACTCGAGGGGACCTCTGCGCTCACCTTCCACTGCCATGGCCGCTGGGGGGGTTGGCAGCAGCAGCAGCAGAAGCTCCATCAGCAGCAGCAGCCTCAGTCTTCAGTCGCTAATGAGTAGCTTTCTACACCCGCATAGTGAGGCTACTCATGAGCAGCAGGAAGACCTGGAGCAGGACCTGAACCAGCAGGTCATGTCATACTTTGACATGACCATGCCAACACACCTTGAGGATCCGCTGGACTTCTGGGCAGCCAAACTTGATTTGTGGCCGCAACTAGCAGAGTTTGCCCTGGAAAAGCTGTCCTGCCCGGCAAGTAGCGTGCCATCTGAGCGGGTGTTTAGTGCGGCGGGGGCCATAGTTACGGCGAGGAGAACTCGTCTGTCAACTAAAAATGTGGAGAGACTCACCTTTGTCAAAATGAATCAGGGATGGATCAGCCAGGATTTCCACCCACCAATGCCTGATGCATGCGACTAGATTCAGCATGGTGCCACGTTTTACACTTTCCAAATGGTGCAAAACATATTTATGTCTTTAGGCCATTTTTTGGGCTCCTGCTGCTGCTACTGTCAACTCCTGCCAACTCCAGGGTGTGATTCATCCAATTTTTGGGCTCCTGAGGCCAACTCCAGTGTATATTTGGGCTCCTGCTGCTGCTGCTGCCAACTTCTGCCAACTCCAGGGTGTGATTCATCCAATTTTTGGGCTCCTGAGGCCAACTCCAGTGTATATTTGGGCTCCTGCTGCTGCTACTGTCAACTCCTGCCAACTCCAGGGTGTGATTCATCCAATTTTTGGGCTCCTGAAGCCAACTCCAGTGTATATTTGGGCTCCTGCTGCTGCTGCTGCCAACTTCTGCCAACTCCAGGGTGTGATTCATCCAATTTTTGGGCTCCTGAAGCCAACTCCAGTGTATATTTGGGCTCCTGCTGCTGCTGCTGCCAACTCCTGCCAACTCCAGGGTGTGATTCATCCAATTTTTGGGCTCCTGAGGCCAACTCCAGTGTATATTTGGGCTCCTGCTGCTGCTGCTGCCAACTTCTGCCAACTCCAGGGTGTGATTCATCCAATTTTTGGGCTCCTGAGGCCAACTCCAGTGTATATTTGGGCTCCTGCTGCTGCTACTGTCAACTTCTGCCAACTCCAGGGTGTGATTCATCCAATTTTTGGGCTCCTGAAGCCAACTCCAGTGTATATTTGGGCTCCTGCTGCTGCTACTGTCAACTCCTGCCAACTCCAGGGTGTGATTCATCCAATTTTTGGGCTCCTGAGGCCAACTCCAGTGTATATTTGGGCTCCTGCTGCTGCTACTGTCAACTCCTGCCAACTCCAGGGTGTGATTCATCCAATTTTTGGGCTCCTGAGGCCAACTCCAGTGTATATTTGGGCTCCTGCTGCTGCTACTGTCAACTTCTGCCAACTCCAGGGTGTGATTCATCCAATTTTTGGGCTCCTGAAGCCAACTCCAGTGTATATTTGGGCTCCTGCTGCTGCTGCTGCCAACTTCTGCCAACTCCAGGGTGTGATTCATCCAATTTTTGGGCTCCTGAGGCCAACTCCAGTGTATATTTGGGCTCCTGCTGCTGCTGCTGCCAACTTCTGCCAACTCCAGGGTGTGATTCATCCAATTTTTGGGCTCCTGAGGCCAACTCCAGTGTATATTTGGGCTCCTGCTGCTGCTACTGTCAACTTCTGCCAACTCCAGGGTGTGATTCATCCAATTTTTGGGCTCCTGAAGCCAACTCCAGTGTATATTTGGGCTCCTGCTGCTGCTACTGTCAACTCCTGCCAACTCCAGGGTGTGATTCATCCAATTTTTGGGCTCCTGAGGCCAACTCCAGTGTATATTTGGGCTCCTGCTGCTGCTACTGTCAACTCCTGCCAACTCCAGGGTGTGATTCATCCAATTTTTGGGCTCCTGAGGCCAACTCCAGTGTATATTTGGGCTCCTGCTGCTGCTACTGTCAACTCCTGCCAACTCCAGGGTGTGATTCATCCAATTTTTGGGCTCCTGAGGCCAACTCCAGTGTATATTTGGGCTCCTGCTGCTGCTACTGTCAACTCCTGCCAACTCCAGGGTGTGATTCATCCAATTTTTGGGCTCCTGAAGCCAACTCCAGTGTATATTTGGGCTCCTGCTGCTGCTGCTGCCAACTTCTGCCAACTCCAGGGTGTGATTCATCCAATTTTTGGGCTCCTGAAGCCAACTCCAGTGTATATTTGGGCTCCTGCTGCTGCCAACTTCTGCCAACTCCAGGGTGTGATTCATCCAATTTTTGGGCTCCTGAGGCCAACTCCAGTGTATATTTGGGCTCCTGCTGCTGCTACTGTCAACTTCTGCCAACTCCAGGGTGTGATTCATCCAATTTTTGGGCTCCTGAAGCCAACTCCAGTGTATATTTGGGCTCCTGCTGCTGCTACTGTCAACTCCTGCCAACTCCAGGGTGTGATTCATCCAATTTTTGGGCTCCTGAGGCCAACTCCAGTGTATATTTGGGCTCCTGCTGCTGCTACTGTCAACTCCTGCCAACTCCAGGGTGTGATTCATCCAATTTTTGGGCTCCTGAAGCCAACTCCAGTGTATATTTGGGCTCCTGCTGCTGCTGCTGCCAACTTCTGCCAACTCCAGGGTGTGATTCATCCAATTTTTGGGCTCCTGAAGCCAACTCCAGTGTATATTTGGGCTCCTGCTGCTGCTGCTGTCAACTCCTGCCAACTCCAGGGTGTGATTCATCCAATTTTTGGGCTCCTGAGGCCAACTCCAGTGTATATTTGGGCTCCTGCTGCTGCTACTGTCAACTTCTGCCAACTCCAGGGTGTGATTCATCCAATTTTGGGCTCCTGAAGCCAACTCCAGTGTATATTTGGGCTCCTGCTGCTGCTACTGTCAACTCCTGCCAACTCCAGGGTGTGATTCATCCAATTTTTGGGCTCCTGAGGCCAACTCCAGTGTATATTTGGGCTCCTGCTGCTGCTACTGTCAACTTCTGCCAACTCCAGGGTGTGATTCATCCAATTTTTGGGCTCCTGAAGCCAACTCCAGTGTATATTTGGGCTCCTGCTGCTGCTACTGTCAACTTCTGCCAACTCCAGGGTGTGATTCATCCAATTTTTGGGCTCCTGAAGCCAACTCCAGTGTATATTTGGGCTCCTGCTGCTGCTACTGTCAACTCCTGCCAACTCCAGGGTGTGATTCATCCAATTTTTGGGCTCCTGAGGCCAACTCCAGTGTATATTTGGGCTCCTGCTGCTGCTACTGTCAACTCCTGCCAACTCCAGGGTGTGATTCATCCAATTTTTGGGCTCCTGAGGCCAACTCCAGTGTATATTTGGGCTCCTGCTGCTGCTACTGTCAACTTCTGCCAACTCCAGGGTGTGATTCATCCAATTTTTGGGCTCCTGAAGCCAACTCCAGTGTATATTTGGGCTCCTGCTGCTGCTGCTGCCAACTTCTGCCAACTCCAGGGTGTGATTCATCCAATTTTTGGGCTCCTGAGGCCAACTCCAGTGTATATTTGGGCTCCTGCTGCTGCTGCTGCCAACTTCTGCCAACTCCAGGGTGTGATTCATCCAATTTTTGGGCTCCTGAGGCCAACTCCAGTGTATATTTGGGCTCCTGCTGCTGCTACTGTCAACTTCTGCCAACTCCAGGGTGTGATTCATCCAATTTTTGGGCTCCTGAAGCCAACTCCAGTGTATATTTGGGCTCCTGCTGCTGCTACTGTCAACTCCTGCCAACTCCAGGGTGTGATTCATCCAATTTTTGGGCTCCTGAGGCCAACTCCAGTGTATATTTGGGCTCCTGCTGCTGCTACTGTCAACTCCTGCCAACTCCAGGGTGTGATTCATCCAATTTTTGGGCTCCTGAGGCCAACTCCAGTGTATATTTGGGCTCCTGCTGCTGCTACTGTCAACTCCTGCCAACTCCAGGGTGTGATTCATCCAATTTTTGGGCTCCTGAGGCCAACTCCAGTGTATATTTGGGCTCCTGCTGCTGCTACTGTCAACTCCTGCCAACTCCAGGGTGTGATTCATCCAATTTTTGGGCTCCTGATGCCAACTCCAGTGTATATTTGGGCTCCTGCTGCTGCTGCTGCCAACTTCTGCCAACTCCAGGGTGTGATTCATCCAATTTTTGGGCTCCTGAAGCCAACTCCAGTGTATATTTGGGCTCCTGCTGCTGCTGCTGCCAACTTCTGCCAACTCCAGGGTGTGATTCATCCAATTTTTGGGCTCCTGAGGCCAACTCCAGTGTATATTTGGGCTCCTGCTGCTGCTACTGTCAACTTCTGCCAACTCCAGGGTGTGATTCATCCAATTTTTGGGCTCCTGAAGCCAACTCCAGTGTATATTTGGGCTCCTGCTGCTGCTACTGTCAACTCCTGCCAACTCCAGGGTGTGATTCATCCAATTTTTGGGCTCCTGAGGCCAACTCCAGTGTATATTTGGGCTCCTGCTGCTGCTACTGTCAACTCCTGCCAACTCCAGGGTGTGATTCATCCAATTTTTGGGCTCCTGAAGCCAACTCCAGTGTATATTTGGGCTCCTGCTGCTGCTGCTGCCAACTTCTGCCAACTCCAGGGTGTGATTCATCCAATTTTTGGGCTCCTGAAGCCAACTCCAGTGTATATTTGGGCTCCTGCTGCTGCTGCTGCTGTCAACTCCTGCCAACTCCAGGGTGTGATTCATCCAATTTTTGGGCTCCTGAGGCCAACTCCAGTGTATATTTGGGCTCCTGCTGCTGCTACTGTCAACTTCTGCCAACTCCAGGGTGTGATTCATCCAATTTTTGGGCTCCTGAAGCCAACTCCAGTGTATATTTGGGCTCCTGCTGCTGCTACTGTCAACTTCTGCCAACTCCAGGGTGTGATTCATCCAATTTTTGGGCTCCTGAAGCCAACTCCAGTGTATATTTGGGCTCCTGCTGCTGCTGCTGTCAACTCCTGCCAACTCCAGGGTGTGATTCATCCAATTTTTGGGCTCCTGAGGCCAACTCCAGTGTATATTTGGGCTCCTGCTGCTGCTACTGTCAACTTCTGCCAACTCCAGGGTGTGATTCATCCAATTTTTGGGCTCCTGAAGCCAACTCCAGTGTATATTTGGGCTCCTGCTGCTGCTACTGTCAACTCCTGCCAACTCCAGGGTGTGATTCATCCAATTTTTGGGCTCCTGAGGCCAACTCCAGTGTATATTTGGGCTCCTGCTGCTGCTACTGTCAACTCCTGCCAACTCCAGGGTGTGATTCATCCAATTTTTGGGCTCCTGAGGCCAACTCCAGTGTATATTTGGGCTCCTGCTGCTGCTACTGTCAACTCCTGCCAACTCCAGGGTGTGATTCATCCAATTTTTGGGCTCCTGAAGCCAACTCCAGTGTATATTTGGGCTCCTGCTGCTGCTGCTGCCAACTTCTGCCAACTCCAGGGTGTGATTCATCCAATTTTTGGGCTCCTGAAGCCAACTCCAGTGTATATTTGGGCTCCTGCTGCTGCTGCTGCCAACTTCTGCCAACTCCAGGGTGTGATTCATCCAATTTTTGGGCTCCTGAGGCCAACTCCAGTGTATATTTGGGCTCCTGCTGCTGCTACTGTCAACTTCTGCCAACTCCAGGGTGTGATTCATCCAATTTTTGGGCTCCTGAAGCCAACTCCAGTGTATATTTGGGCTCCTGCTGCTGCTACTGTCAACTCCTGCCAACTCCAGGGTGTGATTCATCCAATTTTTGGGCTCCTGAGGCCAACTCCAGTGTATATTTGGGCTCCTGCTGCTGCTACTGTCAACTCCTGCCAACTCCAGGGTGTGATTCATCCAATTTTTGGGCTCCTGAAGCCAACTCCAGTGTATATTTGGGCTCCTGCTGCTGCTGCTGCCAACTTCTGCCAACTCCAGGGTGTGATTCATCCAATTTTTGGGCTCCTGAAGCCAACTCCAGTGTATATTTGGGCTCCTGCTGCTGCTGCTGTCAACTCCTGCCAACTCCAGGGTGTGATTCATCCAATTTTTGGGCTCCTGAAGCCAACTCCAGTGTATATTTGGGCTCCTGCTGCTGCTGCTGTCAACTCCTGCCAACTCCAGGGTGTGATTCATCCAATTTTTGGGCTCCTGAAGCCAACTCCAGTGTATATTTGGGCTCCTGCTGCTGCTGCTGCCAACTCCTGCCAACTCCAGGGTGTGATTCATCCAATTTTTGGGCTCCTGAAGCCAACTCCAGTGTATATTTGGGCTCCTGCTGCTGCTGCTGCTGCCAACTTCTGCCAACTCCAGGGTGTGATTCATCCAATTTTTGGGCTCCTGAAGCCAACTCCAGTGTATATTTGGGCTCCTGCTGCTGCTGCTGCCAACTCCTGCCAACTCCAGGGTGTGATTCATCCAATTTTTGGGCTCCTGAAGCCAACTCCAGTGTATATTTGGGCTCCTGCTGCTGCTGCTGCCAACTCCTGCCAACTCCAGGGTGTGATTCATCCAATTTTTGGGCTCCTGAGGCCAACTCCAGTGTATATTTGGGCTCCTTCTGCCCCTCATAGTGATGCCACTTCAACTCTCTGCAATTGTGCCGCTCTGCGATTCTATTAGCGATGCCTCTGATCTGCATGTGATATTTCTTCAAAGTATTATTTAACTAACCCAGCACGCATCCTGTGCGTGTTACAGCAAGGCTGAATGGTTTACAACCCTATTGAGGCTGTAGGAGGCTCAGAAATAGCCGTTTTTAATAGCGATTCGTCGCGAATTTATTCGGGTCGAAACGATTTTTGTCGGAAAATTCGGCGAATCAGTCGAATCGAATTTTTCAAAAGTTCGCTCATCTCTAGTAACAGGTACAAAAATACAACAAATATGTCCAATTCAGTAAACACAAATAATTTATTAAAATGAAATGAGCCCACTCCAATGAATGTGTGTTTATTTGTAGCACAAATGGTTTAAAGATGCTCTGGTAACGGTGACTCATCCTCTTCAGTATTGCTACTAAACAACATATCTCATTCAAACTTGTGAGTAAAAATGTTTTGTAACGATGTAAAAGATATAAGATGAAGTGTAAAAGTGAATTAATAAGATGCACATTTGTCTCTGCTGTCTGTATCCACCTCTATCTGTTTTTTGATACTTGTTTATCGCTGCTGTTTTTGTCTGTTAAGGAATTAGATCCAGGCTTTCAGCCTTTAAAAGAACCCGTAGGTTAAAGAATGGTTACAAAATTCTCGGGCAGGCTGATTCATCATTAGCGGCAGGTAGCGACAGATGAGCGTCTGTAGCAGGCATTTTCAGAGAGCCCGCTAGTAGTCGCAGTGCTCAGCCGTGGGTCGCTACTTTATAGCGACTCAGTCGCTGTTCAGTAATGTTGAATACATTGCGAGGAGTCGCTATTTGACCAGTACAGTGCTGTACAGCGCATGTTAGCGACTGCTCATAGCGACCGACTCACACCATATTCACGAAAAAAACAGCCTCACAAATCTCTGGCGGTGAAAAATACTTGTTTGTAGCCCATAGCGCAGGAGGCGGTGTGTTTAAAGTCTGTTTTCAAGCATCTATCAACTAGTAACAAAGCAAAAACATGGGGAGGCCGATTCATTAATAGCGCCAGGTAGCGACAGATGAGCGCCAGTAGCGTGATTTTCACAGCGCCAGCTAGTATTCGCTGTGCTTGGCCGGGGTTTGCTTGTTGACAGCGACTCAGTCGGTGTGCGGTAATGTTGAATACGGGGTTAGGGGTCGCTGTTTCACAGGTTCCGCGTTGTATGGGTGCGCCTGACAGCGAATGGCCAGAGCGAACGGCTTGCTGCAGATTCATTAACAAATCACGCTCAAAAATTTCTCGCGCTGTGAATTCCTTGTTTAAACCCCAGAGCGCTGGCGGCGATGTGTGTAAAGTAGTTTTTAACCCCCAAACAACCATTTTTTTTTTATGTAAAAATTATACAAGTTTTTCTAAACATTTGGTAATATGAATACATGAATATCAGACCTGTAATATCAATTCTGCACAATTTTTTTTTTTTTACTTAAAAAAAATTCCTAACATTGCAGAAGTGGTCACAGAATTTTTGACATTAAAAAAAAAAAAAAACATTAATAGCAATTAATTATGATTATTTAAAGATTGCTCCATTGAAATGCATTGGACAACGCCAGGGAGCGCCAGGTCATACCTGTCGCTGTGATGGGATTAGCAGCAGCGCTGTTCGTTGCAGTCGGCTACATGATGAATCCCGCGCTAGCTGACGCTCTCGCCGGCGCTAGCCTCATTTAGTGTGATAAATGCGTCATTGTGACCGCCGCCGGGCGTACTTGATTCGGTAGCCGCCGTTAGCTGGTGGTACCTGGCGCTCGTCAGACACTACCTGGCGCTAGCCCTTGATAAATAAGGCCGATGGAATTACATTGTAGCAACATTGTAACATGAACACTTTAATGCCAGACCAGTAATGTCATTTCTGAAGAAATATTTAAAAAATGTAAAAAATTTGAAAAAACAGCTTTTCAATGCCAGAAGAGGTCGCATAATTATTTGTGATTGTTTTTTGGAAAAAAAAACAGTTTAAAGTGAAGAAACGGTTCGTCCATTGAAATGTATGGGGGAGCGACAGGTAGCGAGAGGTCACACATGGCGCTGTGCAAGGCTGCACGCTGGCGCTGTTCGCAGAGGCTTTGAAAATGATGACTCAGACGCTACATGCCGCTATCCCAGTCGCTAAACAGATTCTGCTTGATAAATGTGGAATTGCGTGCTGTGTCTGGCGTTCACCAGTTGCTATCTGTCGCTACCTCTCATTAACCAGGCGCTACCTGACGCTATCCTTTCTTAAATAACTCCCTTAGTGAACGCTTTTTATGAACGAAATAGATAATATTTATGCAGTAAGAATTAATTTAGACTTATAATTATATTTAGATCACTGAGATTTTCTCTGAAAAAAACAAGCGAAATGCATTGAGGATGTACCAGTAAAGTAAGAAAATGGATGACTATCCTGTATGGCTGAAATATGATATATATAAGATATGCTTTAGAAATGTTATTGTGAAACAAAATTTGTTACAACGTTTTTAAATTAATTTGTTGAAAAAATAAGTTCATTATTTAAATATTAAATGGTGGAGTAATTGTGATAAAAAAAAATATTTTCCATGTTTAGGCAAACCAGGGTTTTTTTTTTATTTTTCCTCTCTCATTTTACCTTAAAGGGTTAAAAGACTCAGCAATTAGGAACCACCCTGCTTGCTCATTTATTGAGCTTGAGCGCCTCTACCCCACGCCAGACTTCAGAATGGCGGTGTAATCCTTGCAAGTCCATGCTCCTCTGTCATCTATTTTGGGAGATTTTGCTGCAAAAACTCTGTCGGGCCACTCAGTCTGGGAAGAAGGGGTCCAGCTCTGCTCTGGTATTATTTATGGGCATGCAGTTTTAAGGGCTACTTTGAATTATTGTTAAGACTCTAAGGAAGTGTTTAAGACTAAAACTGGCTCCAAGTCTAAGGATAAAGGATAAAGGTAGGAGATGCCTAATATGTGAAATCAAGCTTCTAGATTCCTATAGGAAGCCTCTTTGCAAGCCCTGTGCCGATAAGGTTGTGAGTAAGGAATGTCAGCCCAGCATGACGGATATGATGAGAGTTCTGAAGGATCATATTTCCTCTTCCTTTGAGAATCATAGGACCCCACAGGACTCGGCTGGACGTAAGGAGTTTGTTGGGCATCCCCTAGAACAGTGGTCCCCAACCCCTGGGCCGCAGACCGCTACCGCTACCGCTCCGTGGCTCAAATGGTACCGGGCCCTGAGGCTACCCGCTCGGAGGTTCGCTACCATCGGGTGCAGGAGGAGGAGGACGCGGTCATTGTGCGGCTCTACAGGTGGGTGACCGTAAATAGCAGGGGTACTCAACCCGCTAGGTTTCCGGACCCCGAGGCCAGGTGGGTAGTCGGGCAGAATGAAAGAAAGCGGGGCGGGGCAGGCAGGTGGGAGGAAAGACAGCGGGCGGGGCGGGAGGGAGGTAATGACAGCGGGCGGGACTGAGGGAATGACAGCTTGTAAAGAAAGCGGGCGGGGCGGGAGGTAGGAATGACAGCGGGCGGGAGGGAGGAAAGGCAGTGGGCCGGACGGGAGGGATCAAAGACAGCGGACGGGGTGGGCAGGCAGGAGGAATGAAAGCACGCGGGCGAGAAAATCTCAGTGATCTAAATATAATTATAACAGTCTTAATTAATTCTTACTGCATAAATATTATCTATTTCGTTCATAAAAAGCGTTCACTAAGGGAGTTATTTAAGAAAGGATAGCGTCAGGTAGCGCCTGGTTAATGAGAGGTAGCGACAGATAGCAACTGGTGAAAGCACTCACCTTTCCCCGCTCCTATCTCTCTATTCCCAGCTCTGTCCCATCCCAGCTCTGCCCCATCCCATCTCTCTTTTCCCAGCTCTGTCCCATCCTATCTCTCTATTCCCAGCTCTGTCCCATCCCATCTCTCTATTCCCAGCTCTATCCCATCCCATCTCTCTTTTCCCAGCTCTGTCCCATCCCATCTCTCTTTTCCCAGCTCTGTCCCATCCCATCTCTCTATTCCCAGCTCTGTCCCATCCCATCTCTCTATTCCCAGCTCTGTCCTATCCCATCTCTCTATTCCTAGCTCTGCCCCATCCCATCTCTCTATTATCACAGCTCTGTCCCATCCAATCTCTCTATTCCCAGATCTGCCCCATCCCATCTCTCTATTCCCAGCTCTGTCCCATCCCATCTCTCTATTCCCAACTCTGTCCCATCCCATCTCTCTATTCCCAGCTCTGTCACATCCCATCTCTCTATCCCCAGCTCTGTCCCATCCCATCTCTCTATTCCCAGCTCTGTCCCATCCCATCTCTCTATTTCCAGCTCTGTCCCATCCCATCTCTCTATTCCCAGCTCTGTCCCATCCCATCTCTCTATTCCCAGCTCTGTCCCATCCCATCTCTCTATTCCCAGCTCTGTCCCATCCCATCTCTCTATTCCCAGCTCTGTCCCATCCCATCTTTCTTTTCCTAGCTCTGTCCCATCCCATCTCTCTATTCCCAGCTCTGTCCCATCTCATCTCTCTATTCCCATCTCTGTCCTATCCCATCTCTCTATTCCCAGCTCTGCCCCATCCCATCTCTCTATTCCCAGCTCTGTCCCACCCCATCTCTCTATTCCCAACTGTGTCCCATCCCATCTCTCTATTCCCAGCTCTGTCCCATCCCATCTCTCTATTCCCAGCTCTGCCCCATCCCATCTCTCTATTCCCAGCTCTGCCCCATCCCATCTCTCTTTTCCCAACTCTGTCCCAGCCCATCTCTCTTTTTCCAGCTCTGCCCCATCCCATCTCTCTATTCCCAGCTCTGTCCCATCCCATCTCTCTTTTCCCAGCTCTGTCCCATCCCATCTCTCTATCCCCAGCTCTGTCCCATCCCCTCTCTCTATTCCCAGCTCTGTCCCATCCCCTCTCTCTATTCCCAGCTCTGTCCCATCCCATCTCTCTATTCCCAGCTCTGCCCCATCCCATCTCTCTATTCCCAGCTCTGTCCCATCCAATCTCTCTATTCCCAGCTCTGTCCCATCCCATCTCTCTATTCCCAGCTCTGTCCCAGCCCATCTCTCCTTTTCCAGCTCTGTCCCATCCCATCTCTCTTTTCCCAGCTCTGTCCCATCCCCTCTCTCTATTCCCAGCTCTGTCCCATACCATCTCTCTATTCCCAGCTCTGCCCCATCTCATCTCTCTATTCCCAGCTCTGTCCCATCCAATCTCTCTATTCCCAGCTCTGTCCCATCCCATCTCTCTATTCCCAGCTCTGCCCCATCCCATCTCTCTTTTCCCAGCTCTGTCCCAGCCCATCTCTCTTTTTCCAGCTCTGTCCCATCCCATCTCTCTTTTCCCAGCTCTGTCCCATCCCATCTCTCTATTCCCAGCTCTGTCCCATCCCATCTCTCTATTCCCAGCTCTGTCCCATCCCATCTCTCTATTCCCAGCTCTGTCCCATCTCTCTATTCCCAGCTCTGTCCCATCCCATCTCTCTTTTCCCAGCTCTGTCCCATCCCATCTCTCTATTCCCAACTCTGTCCCATCCCATCTCTCTATTCCCAGCTCTGTCCCATCCCATCTCTCTATTCCCAGCTCTGTCCCATCCCATCTCTCTTCTCCCAGCTCTGTCCCATCCCATATCTCTTTTCCCAGCTCTGTCCCATCCCATCTAGCTTTTCCCAGCTCTGCCCCATCCCATCTCTCTTTTCCCAGCTCTGTCCCATCCCATCTCTCTATTCCAAGCTCTGTCCCATCCCATCTCTCTTTTCCCAGCTCTGTCCCATTCTATCTCTCTATTCCCAGCTCTGCCCCATACCATCTCTCTTTTCCCAGCTCTGTCCCATCCCATCTCTCTTTTCCCAGCTCTGTCCCATCCCATCTCTCTTTTCCCAGCTCTGTCCCATCCATCTCTCTTTTCCCAGCTCTGTCCCATCCCATCCCTCTATTTCCAGCTCTGTCCCCTCACATCTCTCCATTCCCAGCTCAAAACAATATTAACAATCAATGCCACAGCCCCGCCCCCAGCCACACCCCCAGCCGCGCCCCCAGTCAGCCCCCCCCCCCCCAGTGCCCCAACGGGCCTCGGTAAAATGACCAAATCCTGAACCGGTCCACGGTGAAAAAAAGGTTGGGGACCACTGCCCTAGAACCCTTTTTTCTCGAAGCCAGGAGTCAGGGGTCTCTGATACCCCCCCCCCTTTCTGAGGGGGATGAGGGCCCTTCCTCCTCCTCTGAGGAGGGCCCTTGTTCAAGTTCTGATTCAGTTTCACCAGTCAAATGCCTTTTTCCTCCACAGAATTTACCATAACTCCTACATATGGTTCATCTATCTATGGGCATTGAGGATAGGAGTTCCACCCCTAAGTCTAAACATGATGGGTTCAATTTTGTTCCTGATTCTCATATGACCTTCCCCATTCGTATCTCAGTTAAGGAGGCTATCCTTAATGAGTGGAAGGGCCCAGTTAAGAAGGTTTATAGACCAGGGGCTCTTAAGAGGCACTATCCGTTGAGGAAGAATCACATATTCAGGATAAATGCCACAAAAATGGATGCCACCTTTTCTAAGGTCTCCAAGAGGGTGGATTTAGCCTTTGAGGACTTTGGTATCCTCAAAGATCCTTTAGACAAGTAGATGGATTCTCTCTTAAAGAAAGCATGGCAGGCTGAATCTTGTACTCTCAAGCTGATTCTAACCTCTACTCACATTGTCAGGAATCTTAATTATCTGCTTCAGCAGCCTAAATCATGCCTCTTGAAGCAAACAAATATTAATGACATTATGAAAGCTTTACCAATTCTCTTCTCAGCTGCCTCTTCTGTCTGATGCATTGGTGAGATTTTTGGAGCAGCAGTCTAGATTCTATGTTGGATATGGGAGTGATTGTCTCAGTTCCCTGTTGGAGGCTCTTTTGGTAAAGAAGACCTCTGGAGGACTCTGCTTCATTCTCAATTTGAAGAAGCTGAATATGTTGGTACGCTACAGCCACTTCCGCATGGAGTCCATCTTCTCTGTGAGAAATCTGCCCCCACCTGGCTCCTTCATGGTCTCAATAGACCTGAAGAATGCCTATTGGCAGGTAGCGATGAGCTTGTCGGAGCAAGCCTTTTTGAAATTTTCAGTAAAGTTGAGGGACCAAATACTCCACTTCCAATTTCAAAGCAGGATGTGGTATAAGGGGGACACTCTCACTCCAGTGCTTAGAGCAAATTGTGGCATAAGGGGGCACTCTCACCCTAGTCTTTACAGCAAGTTGTGGTATAATAGAATTCTCTCACCCCTGTGCTTACAGCAGGTTGTGGTATAAGGGGACACTTACCCCACTCTCTACAGCAAGTTGTGGTATAACAAGTACACATTCCCCAAATGCCTGAGTGTTAAACCCTTAGACGCATGTGTTACGCATGCAAAATGAAAATCTGAAAAGCTGGAAAGGTATGTAAATCTTACAGGCTATACTGTGAAAATGTAAACAGAGAGGAGAATAGAAGAAATCCTTAAAAGCTTGAAGTTATCCTGTATGTAGAAAGGTATATGAAGAATATTAAGCCAATTTGTGGTGGCTAAAGAAAGCCAGGGTTCAAATGTTCGTGTTTTATCAATAAATATAAAACCAACCATTCATGCACAGCAAACCAATCTTTTAGATTGTTATAAGTAAGCAGTTTTTTTGTGATTTGCCTTCCTATTTCATCCATTTTATCTGGCAGTACTCTCTCTTATCTGCCACTCATTCTCAACAATAAAGGCAATGCTTTAGCAGAAGAGGTATTCCTTCATTCCCCCAGCAGCAGACCTGAATTATAATGATCACATATTTTTATTTGTTCAGCTATTTCAAAAGCATGCTCTGTGGTTTCTATAGTGATATTTTCACTGTATTATTAGTTTTCCTGCTTTGTCTGGAAAACACGTGGCATGGTAAGACAATCTGACCACTAATTTAACTACTGCAGGGCCCTGCAACTTCCTATTATCAACGGGGAAACATGTTTATGCTTCTTAGAACAATTTCTACTCTCTCGGCTGTTAGCTTAGACATTTTAAGTAACAATCACAGCTGGTAACATTCATTAGCCAAGCAACGAAGGGAAAATACTGCCTCATCAGGACCAAATTGATTGGCTATGCAAAAACATCTATTTACCACCGTCATCATCAGGTGAGTCACTGTGTCCAGGCGGATTAATGCTCAGCAGGATGTATGCTGTGCGATCGCACAACTGCTGGAAAATATTTGCACTGAACAACTTCATGTTCAAGTAATTAACATAGAACATGTCTTCAAGATAGAGGAGCAGTTACTGCTCTATACAATTCACTATGACAGGCCTCTTTAATGCATGGAAAGAAGTCTCAGCAGAAGAGATTTTTAAACAACAATGTGAAAGTCTGTACAGCAAGTAGTGGTATAAGGGGATACTCTGATTCCAGTCTTAACAGCACATTGTGGTATGAGGGGGCACTCTCACCTCAGTCTTAACAGCAAGTTGTGGTATAAAGGGACACTCTCACCCCAGTCTTAACAGCAAGTTGTGGTATAAGGGGACACTCTCACCCCATTCTTAACAGCAAGTTGTGGTATAAGGGGATACTCTCACCCCATTCTTAACAGCAAGTTGTGGTATAAAGGGATACTCTCACCCCATTCTTAACAGCAAGTTGTGGTATAAGGGGATACTCTGATTCCAGTCTTAACAGCACATTGTGGTATGAGGGGACACTCTCACCACAGTCTTAACAGCAAGTTGTGGTATAAGGGGCCACTCTCACCACAGTCTTAACAGCAAGTTGTGGTATAAGGGGACACTCTCACCACAGTCTTAACAGAAAGTTGTGGTATAAGGGGACACTCTCACCCCAGTCTTAACAGCAAGTTGTGGTATAAGGGACACTCTCACCCCAGTCTTAACAGCAAGTTGTGGTATAAGGGACACTCTCACCCCAGTCTTAACAGCAAGTTGTGGTATAAGGGGATACTCTGATTCCAGTCTTAACAGCACATTGTGGTATAAGGGGACACTCTCACCACAGTCTTAACAGCAAGTTGTGGTATAAGGGGCCACTCTCACCACAGTCTTAACAGCAAGTTGTGGTATAAGGGGACACTCTCACCCCAGTCTTAACAGCAAGTTGTGGTATAAGGGGACACTCTCACCCCAGTCTTAACAGCAACTTGTGGTATAAGGGGACACTCTCACCACAGTCTTAACAGCAAGTTGTGGTATAAGGGGATACTCTCACCCCAGTCTTAACAGCAAGTTGTGGTATAAGGGGACACTCTCACCCCAGTCTTAACAGCAAGTTGTGGAATAAGGGGACATTCTCACCACAGTCTTAACAGCAAGTTGTGGTATAAGGGGATACTCTCACCCCAGTCTTAACAGCAAGTTGTGGTATAAGGGGACACTCTCACCTCAGTCTTAACAGCAAGTTGTGATATAAAGGGACACTCTCACCCCAGTCTTAACAGCAAGTTGTGGTATAAGGGGACACTCTCACCCCATTCTTAACAGCAAGTTGTGGTATAAGGGGATACTCTCACCCCATTCTTAACAGCAAGTTGTGGTATAAGGGGATACTCTGATTCCAGTCTTAACAGCACATTGTGGTATAAGGGGACACTCTCACCACAGTCTTAACAGCAAGTTGTGGTATAAGGGGACACTCTCACCACAGTCTTAACAGCAAGTTGTGGTATAAGGGGACACTCTCACCCCAGTCTTAACAGCAACTTGTGGTATAAGGGGACACTCTCACCCCAGTCTTAACAGCACAGTGTGGTATAAGGGGACACTCTCACCCCAGTCTTAACAGCACAGTGTGGTATAAGGGGACACTCTCACCACAGTCTTAACAGAAAGTTGTGGTATAAGGGGACACTCTCACCCCAGTCTTAACAGCAAGTTGTGGTATAAGGGGACACTCTCACCCCAGTCTTAACAGCAACTTGTGGTATAAGGGGACACTCTCACCCCAGTCTTAACAGCACAGTGTGGTATAAGGGGACACTTTCACCTCAGTCTTGACAGCAAGTTGTGGTATAAGGGGACACTCTCACCCCAGTCTTGACAGCAAGTTGTGGTATAAGGGGACACTCTCAGCCCAGTCTTAACAGCAAGTTGTGGTATAAGGGGACACTCTCAACCCAGTCTTAACAGCACAGTGTGGTATAAGGGGACACTTTCACCTCAGTCTTGACAGCAAGTTGTGGTATAAGGGGACACTCTCACCCCAGTCTTGACAGCAAGTTGTGGTATAAGGGGACACTCTCACCCCAGTCTTGACAGCAAGTTGTGGTATAAGGGGACACTCTCACCCCAGTCTTAACAGCACAGTGTGGTATAAGGGGACACTTTCACCTCAGTCTTGACAGCAAGTTGTGCTATAAGGGGACACTCTCATCCCAGTCTTGACAGCAAGTTGTGGTATAAGGGGATGGGTAATTTCTACTTACCGCTGGATACCTTAGAATATAAAATGAAAGGAATCGCCTTTAAAAATATAAAGTCCTTTTTATATCCTTTTTATATCTGACAGCATATTAAAGAATACATTTAATTTAACTTTACACATTAGGGCTGATTCATTAAAACAGTGCCAAACTGATTATTAGCACTGCATGCGACAGCAAGGCTTGTCAATTAATGATATCAGTGCTTAAAAGTTTTCCCTGGAATTGTTCTCACTTCCTTATTAATAGGTGTGATGTGGAGAGATCACTCATACAGGTGCCATCTGATCCAGACACAATCCAGCAGCTGCTCTGAACTCCGACGGCTAAATTGACAGCTCAGTAATGACACTTGTGCATTTGTAAATGAAATGAGATACACTGGAGTCTTGGTACAATAACACACTAATCACACACATACTATGTATATATGTGTGTGTTTTTTAGCTACTGTAAATAGTACTATATATAGTATATGTATATAGGTTTTGTGTGTGTGTATCACTTCTACATTTGTTTTAAATAGTGTTAAAGCGGAACAAAACTCAGGTTTGTTTACTTTCCCAGATTTCGTTCTTCTTCCCTGGGGCTGTGTGAAACCCCCTAAATTGCCCGATCTGCTTAGCACTGCCCCAATCCAACGGCACATGCACGGCCTTCTTCCCAATCAGAGATACTTGCTGTGATGATGTAATTCGGCAAGCGGCTCTGATTGGTATGAATGAGGAGCGCTCGCACAATGCCAGGGATGCAGGAGCGTGCTTCCCATTGTCAACAATCAGAGCCATTTGCCAAATCACGTCATTTAAGCAAGGGGCTCAGATTTGACCGGAGTCTGCATATGCGTCATTGGACCATAGAAAGGTGAGTGTTTATTGGCACCCCGGGGGGTTTCACACAACAGGGCATCATGATTCGGGATGCCCCCAGGGAGAGCCAGCGGCCCGCCCTAGAATCTTTTAGATTCCAGGCCGCTGCTGGGTTTTGCCCCACTTTAAAGCCAGGCACACAAAAATCAGAGGTGTAACTAAATGTGACAGACCCCTGGTGCAGACATTAGATGGAGCCCTGTCAAGGCTCATACTGTAAACTTTGAATTCAATTGGGCTCAACTAGATGAGTAAAGACTGAAACAGCACAGACAGATGGTGCTTCCTTTATCTAAATTGTGCCAACTGAGCACAGATCTGATAAATAAGGTGGAGGAGCAACAATGATGGGGCCCCCCTGACCTTCTGGGTCTCGGGGCAGTCACACCCCCTACACCCACTATAATTACGGTATAATTGTATGGCTACAAATAGTTATGTTTTACTTTTTTCCTTTTTGAAAATTAAGCTATATTGCTATTGTAATAATAGTAGTGTAATAATGTAGTGTGGAGAGCTCCATTCTAGCCTACCACTAACAGAGGGGATGTCAACCCAACATGAGCCAACATGAGCATCAGACTTAAATTTGTGGTCAGGATTACGTGGGATGCAGCTAAGCGGAAAAAGAAATTCCTATTCCTTTCAGTGAATACACCACCTGGCTCGTTAGCAGGATTATATCAGGCCAGTAACCATTAGTAAGTTGCTGGTAGCTATGCTAGGAAGCCACAGAGACACGTTTGGAGGTTTCCTGGTCCTTGTTCTTATGGATTCTATCCAGCACGTTTCCTGCTTGACCTCTCTCCAGGAAAGACTGCTTGGCTGTTCCTTCCTCAGACATTTAAACAGACATAAACGCTGGTGACTCCCCTCTCCCCCCTGGGTGGGGTTGCAGCCCCCACCTCTTAGCAATGCTAGCCAAAAACTCCTAAAACAAATAGCTTTTTGGTGAAAGATCCTATAGTTCCAATCCTGGTGTTAATAAACCCAGTTGTGCTCTACTCTTGCTATAAGACCAGACACTGCTGTTTGATAGGGCTCCTGACCTGAGTTCTGCATATTTCAGCCCCCGGATGTCCTGGGATGACTCAAGAGATACATCAGCGTACCTTATGATCTCTGGAATATAAAAAATGTAACCCACTATGTTTGTTACCATGGATATCTGTAAGTCAGTATGATACCATGCTCTCAGATGAGTCCATCCCACTGTGCTAGTGGAAGCATATCTCCTCTCATATCACCTGCACATCATTGCTTGCATATACTTGGTATTATATTGACCTGTGTATATACTCTACACATTGAACTGGGAGTATTTGTATAGTTATATGTGTGATAAACAGCTAAGTGTCTAGTATAGTATATTGTTCTTGTTGTGGTTTTACCCTATCCTGTAAATAAAAGGTGAAAAGGATCCCACATCAGGTCGTTGAGATTATGGGAGGGAGTTAGCTGGTCGCCATCTTATTCACCATATTCACCAGTATAGTGGGCAAGGGTTTAAAATCCCATGCCCACCCTGGGGAGCAGGTGGGTTGTTCATATTGATTATTCACACACCCTCTTGGGTTCTGATGGTGCAGACAAGCCCAGTGCCAGATATTATCAGCCTTATGTTCTTTGAGTTTCCAGTTTTATGGGCACCCCCGACAGAGCACCAGACCAGTGCTGAAGGGAATGCCAATAAATAACAACATTGCTGGAGGCTCACTGATATTATTTCCACTGGAAAAATATAATTGCTCTTATGCATGATGGCTTAAAATTTAATTACCAGCATATATATTTGATGGCAATCAATCAGATATCCTTCAATGTCAAGAAACATTCTTAAAAAAACTCATGTTTATTGTCCCATTGTATAGTCCCCAGTTACAAGAGGTAGATGTCCAGTAATGTAAATCCATTAGTTGCTTTGTAATTTACTTTGGCAGTTTACCATTGACTATCTAATATTTTCGTCTTGTAAAAACATTACAAAGAACAATTTATAAAAAATACTAAAGATGGACACTAGCTTACTTAACAAAGTACTGATATGTATATTTCTCTTGCTTTTTGAATGCAGAGATTGAAATGGGTGTCATGTTGAGTAAAACACTGTACTTCACCTCCCTTCTCTATTCTACAAAGTCACTTTGTTTTAACTAAACCTTCTTACGGGTACATTTAATTTATTTCACATTTCCTTGAACCCTATATATTCAAATATGCCTCAGACCAACACCAGAGCTGGCAGAATGTCCCCATCTGCTCATGATAAGAATCTGCTGCAACCTGTAAGTTGAGTATGAAGCGGGGAGGGCGATTCATTAATAGCGGCAGGTAGCGACAGTTGAGCGACTGTAGCGGCATTTTCAGAGCGCCCGCTAGTAGTCGCTGTGCTTGGCCGTTGTTCGGTAGTTGATAGCGAATATTGGGTGAGGAGTCCCTATTTGACAGGTTCCACGCTGTATGGGAGTGCATGATAGCGACTGGCCCTAGCAACCGGCTCCCACCATATTCATTAAAAATCACACTCAAAAAATTCTCGCGCTGTAAAATGCAGAGCGCTGGCGGCGATGGGTTAAAAGTAGTTTTTTAACCCCCAAACAACCATATTTTTGGAAACCAAAAAAAAACAAGTTTTTTAAATAATTTAGATATATGAATACATTAATATCAGACCTGTAATATGAATTCTATACAATTTTTTTATTTATTTTTTGTCCCTTAAAAAAATTATCTAAAATGGCAGAAGTGGGAATTTTTCACATTTAAAAAAACAAAAAGAAAAAAATGAATAACACTTAATTATTAATATTTAAAGATTGTTCCATTGAAATGCATTGGAGAGCGCCAGGTAGCGAGAGGTCATACCTGTCGGACGCTGGCGCTGTGGGCTGAGGCTGGAATAATGATGAATGAGTCGCTATATGGCGCTATCTCAGTCGCTAAGCAGGATTGGCTTGATAAATGTGTGATTGTGGTGGGGAGCCGGCGTTCTCGTGGCAGAGCCCCTCATTACCGGCCGCTCACCAGTCGCTACCTGTCGCTATTCCTTCATAAATAATTGCCTTAGAGAGCTAACAGGGGGTTGTCGAGCTAACACGCTGAGATCAGAATTATGATGAGTCTGCCCAGGCCTTTATTAATATTCTAGATGGGCCCAATAACCAGGTAATGCAAGTGGCCAATAGGATGCTTGCCATCTTCAAGATAGAGGAGAGAACTCCCTTGTGTCTAAAAATTGGATAAAGGCTCACAGAAAACAAAATGTAAATCTAAAGGTTCCTAGCATGTGTGCGACCATGTGGAATTAAGAGCCGGATTTATTAAGCTTCAATGCCTGTTACTACAACTCAGTGCCAATATTTTTGCTACAGCGGCACTTAGGGTGCAACTTAACAAACACCATATAGTTACCAACACCGGGTACTCTTGCTTCAAGTTGCACCGGTTTATAGTGGCTCTGTAGGTTAAGATTCCATAAAGCACAGTGGACAGAACTTGCATTGTGACTTGTCAATAATGAATATGCAGGACCTGGATGTCACCAAATGTTATTATTTTTCTTCTTGTAAAATAATTTAGCATGCCTTCTTCTGCTTACCAATGTAATTTGGACAACAACCTGAACACACTGCAAAGTTTGTCCCCTTTGTCCCCAGCAGTGATATTCTTTAAGCATGCAAAACATTTATAAATATGTTTTGCAGCACCTAAAATACAGGAACAAAGTGCCAGTCACTGGTGCTGTTGTAATCAGCATTTAGGTCCAACGGGCACTGACACAGGCCGGCTTAGTGCAACAATCAAAGATAAGAAGTTAACATCCGGTGCTGTGACTTCCAGCACCATCCTGTCCCAATAGCGGTGCAAAAAAAGAAAGAGATGCTGGAGCTTAAAAAATGGCGCTATAGCCACCAGAAAGATGCTAAACAGTGCACTTCATAAATAAGGCCCTAAATCTTTTGGAGTGGAGCTGTCCTGGCTTTGGAGTGGAGCTGTAATTTTTTCTTTCTCTCCATATTGATTGGTTAATCAAGGTATTTTTGGACCAAAGTGAATCGAATAGCAGCTTTTCAGGTTTAATTTACCTGAATGAAAACACTACATTTGTTTAACTCTGCATGTCTAACATGAAAAACATCTTATATTTCAAAACACGTTATCGCCACATCTGGTGTTTGTTTACCTGTGTCGCCGTCCTTCCTGTTCTAGAAAAACACACAGAACAATTGTAGTAATAAGAGCGCATGCAAGCGTAACATCGCGCTTGATGTATTATTTTTGATGGTGTTAAAAGTTTGCCGCTGTCTGCGGGGGTTTGCGTGGATGAAAAGGAAATTGAAGCAGAAAGGTAACAATGATTAGGATAAAGTGTAAAAGTCAAAAGTAATTTAAAACCTATTTTAAAAGAAGAAATCTTTTATAGCTCTCACATCATGAACCCGGAGGTATGAAAGTGAACACGCTACAAATGAGTAAAACTTCTTTATAATAAATGAGTTACTTCAAATAAGTGTCTGCTGGAAATTGTAGCCCGCGCCCCTTTCACCTCTGCAGTGAGCGCACGTCTCAAACCTTTCTTCATTCATCTCCAGCCGGTGAACTCTCTTCCACTCAGTATTTATCAAACACTTCTAGATTCTGCTTTAAAACTCATCTCAGAATTCGACTCTTTACGGAAACTTATATTTAAAATATTTACATTAGTGAGTCCACCGGCACTTAACCTTTCTGACTTTCACTCTTAAAGTGATGTCATTATAATGTACACCTTCCAGTATAAATGTATAACTTAAAAAAGACCTGCCAATCTACTTAAATGAAATTTAGTCTTATTAAAAAATCTAATTGCTGCACAAAGCATTAGTTGAATGTTATTAAAAAGTAATTTTCCATTTCGACCTGCAGCCAGACAGAATTTTGTACGTTTTCTAAAATATCCAGTTCACGCACCACCTGTAACCATGGCAATTACCAGAAATGATATATTCTTAGTAGCACCAGCACAGAGCTAGAAAAAAAATACTTTTGTAGGGTTGAGAGGGGCAAATTGAAACCTTTAAATGTAAGACAGATTTTTGTCCATCAGAAAAATCTAATGCCACTCCATTGCGGGGGGGGGGGGGGGGGGGTCCATGCTTTCCAGGTTAGAGCAAATATATGTTTCATGTTTCATGGGTGCATATAAAAATGTGCAAATAGCTGGGCTTCTAGGGGTACACACTCTGATCAGCAAAAGGATGAACGAGTTTGAAGGATTTCATATCTCATATTTTAAAGCCAAGCATGACGTATTTTCAGTATTTTCGGGATTGTTACAAGTGGTCTATTAAGGAAAGGAAGAGGGGGTCTGCATGTCTGTTTAATTTCAGCAACATTATACTTTCATCATTACAACATGATTTTCTTCTGTCAGTGAACATTGCAGCAAACGGGCAGCCGGATCTATTACTAGCGCCAGGTATCGACAGATGAGCGTACAGAGTCTCTAAGAGCGACCGCTAGTAGACGCTGTGATCGGCTATCGGGTGCTATAACAGAGCGCCTCAGTCACTGTAGTAACCTGACCGGCATTGATGAATAAGATGTATGTTGGGCGTTCTAACACCAGTACAGCGTTGCAGGGAGCGAAAAGTAGCGCCAGCTCATTGCAACCGACTCTCAGCGACTCACACCATATTCAACAAAAAAACAGACAGCAGCGGCTCTCTGGATCTGGTCGCTGTAGCATAGAGCGCTGTTGTAACATTGTGACATTAATACTTTAATGTCAGACCTGTAATGACAATTCTGCATAAAAATATAAAAAATAAAAAAAGTTTTCAAAAATGACTTTTTCTTTTACAAAGATTTTATTGGGTTTTACAAGTAAAAACACATACAGTAGTGCATTCACAGAAATCTAGGAGCACAAGCGCTACAATATACATTGCGTATTCATACAAAAGATCCAAAACATTGTTATCATCAATGGTGTTAACAAAATATATAGGAGAGGGAGAGGCATTTGCGTGAAGACAACATGAAAAATTATTCTAAAGATAGTCAGCCCTGAGATAACTACAGAAAATTGCTTAGTAACCATATGTAACAATCCAATATAGGGATGAAAAAACAGAAATTATTAAAGCTGTTTGAATACTCATGAAATACTATCATGGAAGCTGCAAGTGTATTTGTAGGTGAGCCTAGCTGTATTTTACTAGATTGAGAAAACTTTTTAGGGGGAGTAAGACAGACAAACAGTGGGGTAACAGGGTAGGAAAGAGGGGGAAGGGGAAGTGTTGTGAGGCCGGTAAGTCCAAGCGGATTCAGAACATTCTATCCCCATAGGAGACCCTAGTGCAGGGGTACTCAACTACTTTCAGTGGAGGTCCACTTACCAGGGTCTGCCGTGGGATGAAGGTCCGGGGGGGGGGGGTGTAAGTAAGAGTGCCAGCCCGGACAGGACGAGCGCGCCCAGGCGCATCAAGCGCATCAAGACCTGTCATGAGGGAAACAGGAGGATCACAAAACCTAAATGGAAGCTGCCTGGCTGTTACTTCCCAGAGCCAAAGATGGGGGTGGGGGGGGTTGGGGGTCCAACACCTGCCATCAGAAACCAAAGCATTTCACCCAGGGGCAGGGGGCTAACATACATCTCCAGGGCTGAGGGGGTGAAAAGATACCCTCAGAGGCAAGAGGTGAACCTGCTCTAAAAGTAGCATAAAGTAGGGACCTGTACCGATACTTGCACAAAAAGGCAAAGTAATGGTGGAAACCATAGCTACACTTCCTATAGGTGGCAACGGGGGGAGGGGACCCAGAACTACACTTGCCAATAGGGGGAACCCAATACAACTATAGGCTCAGGGCAAAGATGGGGCACCTAGGCAGCAAAAGGTTAAACACCAAAGGTGGCCCACAGGAAAAGTGGAGAGGGCAGTAAAGCCAGATCTAGGGGCAAAGTGGATAAGGGAGCAAATTAGAGCCAGGCCCAGGGGCACAGTGTAAGGGGGCCCAACGGCGGAGCTCAGAGCTTGTGAGGGAAGCCGCGAGGCCTGCAGCCAGCACCTGCCGCACAGAGCCACAGGTGCCGCGCCTGTCACACAGCGCCTCTTATGAATGGCGCCACACCCGCTCCGGCCGGCTTCCCCCCAGTCACGCCTCCCGCTTACCCGGCACAGCTGCTCGCTTCCCTCCACCGGAAAACACAGCGCCCGCAACGGCTCCTCACACAATGACGGCGACACTTCCACAGCACCGGCCCCTACGTCCGCTACCAGGATCGCAGCGTCACCTTCCAACCAATCACAGGCCGGGAACTCCCAGTTACATGACGGGCCCCCCCTATAGCTACGCCCCTGCTCTCACCGTGCGCAATATCCAGCCAGCCAAACTATTGAGTCCAGGGCAGCCGCGGAGGAGGAGACAGCGCGTCATCAAGCGGCGCCCGAAAAGGGGACCACAGGCGGGGGCCATCACCACAGTCCGGCCCTGGGCAGCGGTCCGGACAAATGGCGTCTGCGGTCCGGATTCGGACCGCGGTCCGCCATTTGAGTACCCCTGCCCTAGTGGGTCGCACGAGCGGACCATCAAACTGGGAATACGGGGTCGGTCTGGCCTTTAGGTACACTTATATGGTCCAGCCACGGGGACCAAACTTCAAGAAACTGGTCATATTGGTCTCTGTATATTGCAGTGAGTTTTTCATTGCACATGGTGTTTGAGACTCTGCCCTGTATCTCAGTCCAGGGCAGAGTGTGGAGTTTCCAGTTCCTCGGTATCGTAAGTCTAACGGCTGAGAGGACGTGTTGGGTCAATCTCCATTGGGTTTTAGTATGTTTATTAGTTCTAAGCGAGAGGAGTGCTTCCCAGGGATCTCCAACAAGTGTTAACTCCAGAACATCAGCCAAAAGCCTATATGTTTTGTTCCATATCTCCTGGACAAATGGGCATTCCCACCAGATATGGAGCATCGTCCCTGTGTCCTGGCAGCCTCTGAAGCAGAGGGGGGAGGAGGAGGGGGAGAATCTGTTGACACGCTCAGGGGTGTAATACCACCTGAATAGTATTTTGTAGACATTCTCTTGGATCAAAGCGTTATACGAGATTTTGCTTGTGTTCCTTAGAATTGCCCGCCAAGCTTCCCAGTCCCTCTCAGCTCCCAGCTCCGCCTCCCATTTAAGCATGTATGTGTGTTTCATTTTGGGAGGGGGGGCTGTCAGCGAAGCATAAAGATTCGAGATCAGCCCGCCTGCAAACTGGTCCCTGATGCAGCGTAGTTCAAACTCAGTGGTTCTGTATGGGGGGGACGATTTTTTCAGGTGGGTTTGGATGTAGTGTTGCAATTGTAATGATCTAAAGGTTTCAGCAGGGGGGAACTCTTCGTTAAGGGCCAATTGCTGCTGGGATTTCATCCCCCACGGGGTGCAAAAATCGTATAACAGTGTGAGTTGTTTACGCTTCCACCATTTAAATCCCATCTGGTGAGACAGACCCGGCGGAAACAGAGGGTTGCCGAACACGGGGGAGGCAGGCAAGTGAGGGGAGGTGAAGAGGTGCTTTATTGTGTCCCAAATATTCAGGGAGAAATTAAGTATACTGGAGATGGTCTTTGGTCTGGAGGATTTGGGGATCCATAGGAGCGAGGCTGGTGTCACCGGATTGCATTCAGCTATGTCGTTTAACACCCAGAGTGGCCTGTCTCCTGGAGCATGAAGAAGGGTGAGTGGTGCAACCTGGGCGGCTAGATAGTATTTGTGGAGGGATGGGAAAGCCAATCCACCTTCCTCTTTTTTACAATAAAGAATATTTCTCCTGAGCCGTGGTTTGGACTTATTCCATGAGAAGGAGAGGATCTTCCGCTGGAGGATATCCAGCTGGCGCTTCGGCACAGGCACAGGGAGGACCCGAAAAAGATATAACATTTTCGGTAAATATGTCATCTTCAAAGCGGCGATCCTCCCCAACCATGACAATCTTAAGAAGCTCCACGACTGCAGTAGAGCGTCTAGAGATTTAAACAGCTCCGGGTAGTTGGCGCTATAGAGGTCTCTGTAATTTTTGGTCAACTTAATCCCCAAATATGGAAGTCTCTGCACCCAGGTCCAAGAGAAATTTTGGGCCAGTTGTTGTCTAGTGGTATCGGTTAGTGAAACATCTAAGGCCATAGATTTGGAGGAGTTCAGCTTCAAGCCCGAAATTTCGCTAAAGGAGGATAATGTGCGGATTGCATTAGGGGCCGATACATGGGGGGAAGTAAGCATAAGGAGCATATCGTCCGCGAAAAGTGAGATTTTGTGGTCTCTACCAGCCCATGGTATGCCCCGGATGGAGGGGTTCTGCCTAATTTTTCCAGCCAATGGCTCAAGCGCCAATACAAAAAGTATTGGGGATAGTGGGCATCCCTGCCTAGTCCCCCTTTTTATATGGAAGTCGGTTGAGCTATAACCCGCGTATTTCACATGGGCCATGGGTTTCGAGTAAATGGCTGTAATCCAGGATAGTAGCCCCGGGCCAAACCCCCATTTCTGTAAGGAAAACCGAAGGTATTGCCAAGAGAGTGAGTCGAAGGCCTTCTCCACGTCCAAAGAGAGCAGGAAAGCCTCCAACCTCCGGGAGCGAGCTCCCTCCAGCAACTGTAGGATCCGCCTCACTCCATCCCCCGCCTGTCTCTTAGGGACAAATCCTACCTGGTCCCTCCCCACCATTCCCCCCAAGAAGGTGTTTATCCTGTTGGAGATGATTTTGGTAAGGATCTTCAGGTCTAGATTCAACAGAGAGATGGGTCTATAGTTCGTCCAGGATTGGAGATCCTTACTTGGTTTTGGAATCATCACCACAGAAGCCCGAAGCATGTCCGGGTCAATGGGGTTGCCTTGCTTTATATGGTTAAATACTCTTACCAACCGAGGGGCTATAATCGGGGCCAATTTTTTATAAAATGAAGCCGTGAAACCGTCAGGTCCGGGTCTCCTGTTGGACTTAAGGTCCTTGATCACTTTAAGTACCTCCTCCACCACAATCCTCATCAACTTTCAGCTTATGGGTGTCCGAGCTTGGGGGCATGGTAATATCCTCAAAAAAGGCCCGGATCTGAGGTTCAGTACAGGGGGGGGGAGCGTCATATAACCCAGACAGTCCCGTGGAGAATTCCTCCACTATATTTATCGGGTTGTTGGTGATAAGGCCGGTACTGGTCTTCAGTTTAATGGGCTTCATCATGCGAGGTTGACATTTAAGTTGCGAGGCCAACAGGGTGCCGGGTTTGTTAGCTGAGATGTAATATTTTTGTTTGGAGCGGCGGTACCTCCCTTCAGCCTCCTCCGTTTGTAGGAGGTTCAGTTTGGTTCTGGCCACTTCCAAAGCGCGGAGGTTTCTAGAGTTGGGGTTGGTTTTAAAATTTTTAGTTGCTAACTCATAATTTGTCTGAAGTGTTTTGGACAAGACCAGCCTCTCCTTCTTCTTCCTGGAGGCGAGACCAACAAAATAGCCCCTCATGACCGATTTGAAGGCTCCCCAGACCATAGTAGGTGCCGTATTCGGGGTCTCGTTAAGTGTAAAGTATTCTGAATCAGCCTTGTTGGCCTCCTCCACCAGGAGTCCGGAGGAAAGAAGGGAGTCATTGAGTAGCCAAGAGGATGGTCTAGGCTTTGTGATTAAAGAAGTGCAGGTTATAGAGACCATGTCATGATCAGACCAGGGGATTAGATGTATGTCAGCCTGGTCTATGCAAGGGATGAATGCAGAGGGGACAAAGATGTGATCAATTCTGGTAAATAGGTTGTGAGGGGCTGAGAAGTGGGTGTAATCTTTTGCGTGTGGGTGAAGGGCCCGCCATGTGTCTAGTAATTGGTAGGTGTCCAATAATTCTCCAAAGCGTTTCCCCTCACTGGTCACCTGAGAGCTGGGGGGGAGGGATCGATCCAGGCGGGGATGAATCGTCAAGTTGGAGTCCCCACACACAAAGACGACTCCCCTCTGATGGTCCTTTAAGATAGAGAGCAGATGTGTTAAAAACTGGATTTGTTTGGTATTAGGGGCATAATAGTTAAGGAAGGTGACCTCAGTGTCTTGGAGGGCTCCCTGGAGTAACAAATATCTGCCGTCAGAGTCTGCTAACTGAGTGTGACATGTGAATATTCCATTGCGGAAGGCTATGAGGACCCCCTTTTGTTTGCGTTTACTAGTGGCCTGATAAAACTGGGAGAATTTATGGTGGATCTGTTTCGGAGAGGAAGTTGGGGTATAGTGTGTCTCCTGGAGGCAGACCACATCTGCATGCTGGGAATCAAACAGTTTAAATGCTCTCGATCGCTTGTTAGGGGAGTTCAGGCCCTGGACATTTACAGAAACTACTTTAAGCGCCATGTGAGGTCAGATGGACGGAGGACTGTAGCAAGTGGTTGGTTGTTCGTGACCTATAGACCGGAACCATTAGAAAGTGGGGTATTGGGGTTGGGGTGAAGGGTGGAAAAGGGGTCGAGGGGAGGGGAAGTAAAGACAACAAACATGTATACTGGGGTATATAAGACATTTTACCGTCAACCTGTGACAGAACAAGGGCTTCCAGACCCACAGGAGAGGAAAACAAAAAGATTCCCTCCTGGCTGGAAGTGGTGGAGCGCGCGTGACCTGTCGGGAGGCCACTCATGGTGATTACATCAAAGGGCGTATGTCTGACCCATGAGAAAATTATTACGGGAAGGTGCGCCGGGCGATGCACCCGACCCCCAACCCCGCGCCGCCCCGACCCACAAGCCACCGAGGCCCAGGTTACAAGACCGGGGACCCCGGGGGGGGACGGGACGGCAGGGAGCAAGGGGCCAGACCAGCGCCAGCAACGTCAACAGCTGATGAAATGATTTGAACTATTGTACATAACAAAAAATACTATATCCCTGAGGGGCCTTTAAGAGGCCTAAGCATTCCAGTTAGGACCGGTAAACAAGATTGCGGTCGGTAACAACCAAAAGGAGCCAGCGGCATGTGAGTATATATTACTCTAACACTTGACCTGAGGGAATAAAGGGTTAAAGAACCTAAACGGTGCAATAAACAGCATAACATTATAAACTGTCAGACTGGAAAGTCACTGTACTCACGACCCCGTGGTAGGGTAGCGTTCAGTCCCCAAGCGGGAAAGTGTCCCGAGGTGCCGTCAGACCAGGAGCGTTGAGACGGCCCGAGCTACAAGGAGAGAAAGAGGGGAGGGAGTAGAGGGGCGAGTCCCGCCTTCGCATCACAGCTTATGGGGCATCCTGCGCCTGTGCGGGAAATGTTCTGAAGCAAAACCAGCCGCTCATACCACTCCTGTCTCCCGGCGGGGTCCGAGAATGAAAAAAAGAGGGGGGGGTTAAATGCTCAAACTGGCACGAATTTCTGTGAAATGAGTCTCTTCAGTGCTTGAGAGCTTTGTTGTTGCTTGCGGTGTTTCAGGAGCGGGGAAGGTTGTGCAGTGGCCTTCTGGTTTGTTTTCGGGGTCCTCGGGGTGGAAGGAAGTGAGGAGGGGGACACCTCAGAGTCTGGAATCTTTAGTCCCAGGCCCCTGAATTTTTCCAGAAGCTCAGGGACCGTGGAGACCTGGATTTGTCTACCTTGGTGGGAAAAAGAGAGTTTGAAGGGAAATACCCATCTACAGCGTATGCCATTAGCCTGGAGCGTTTGTAGGTAAGGTCGGAATGATCTTCTCTTAAGGATGGTCGTCTGGGAAAGATCAGTGAAGATTTGGTAGCTGTGGCCCTGGAAGGCCAGGTGCGCTTTCTCTCTGGACGCTTTAAGGACCGCTTCTTTCGTCTGGTAAAAGTGGAACTTAACTATAATGTCCCGAGGGGGCCCTTCCACTGGTTTCTTGGAGAGGGCCCTGTGTGCTCTGTCTAGCTCCAGCCTGGCGACCGGGATTTCGGGGGTTAGCTCCTGCAGGAGGGCTATGATGGTTCCATTAGCATCCTCCATAGACTCTGGGATACCCCTAAATCGTAAATTGGACCTCCGGTTCCGGTTCTCTAGCTCCTCGTTTAAGCCCTTCAATAGGGTAATCTCATCCAGGAGCTTTTCCATCTGGGAGCCCTGTTCCTCCAGGACCACCGTGGCGTCATCCATCCTGGATTCCAGCGCATCGGTTCTGCCCCCCAGTTCCCTGATCTCCCTCAGCAGGGTGTCTGTATGTTTGGCTGTGACGGCAGTGACCTCTTCTCTCACTATTGCTCTCAATTGGGAGAGGATGTCATTATTTGTTAAAGGCTGCTGTGCTTCATGCTGGGAGGTCTGCTGGGAGGTGTGCTGGGAGACATGCAGGGAGGCATGGTGGGAGGTGTGCTGCGAGGTGTGCTGGGAGGCTGGGGGGGATCTGGGCCAGCTATCAGCAGAGTCCATGGAAAGATATTCGGCCAGACTCACCCTTTCCTGCTCCCCTCCGTCAGGCACAGCAAGGTGTTCCTTCTCCTCCTCGTCCACTGCAGCCGCCGCCGCCGCCATTTTGACCGCCGCCACCATGGACTTGCGGCCGTCCCTGCCGCTCTTCTTCCTCCCCGCCTGGAAGCTCATACCGACCCGCCGCCGGTGCAGCAGGTAATCGCCGGTCGGTTGGGGGGGTTTGTGGGGTCTGATCGCCCGCTCGTGGGCTGTTAGCTGTTGTACGGCCTCCCGACAGTGCGGAGCCGAGGGGTCAGGCGTCCATTGCCCTCGGCCGCGCGCGCGCGCTTCCAAAAATGACTTTTTCTAGGCCAGAAGAGGTCACACAATTATTTGAGGGAAAAAAAAAATAAAAACAAAAACCCTGATTAAACAGAAGAAAAGGAACGTCCATTGAAATGTATGGGAGAGCGACAGGTAGCGACTGAGCTGCCTGTAATGATGAATCATACGCTACATGGCGCTGTTAGAGTCACTCACCAGAATCGCCTTCATAAATGTGGTATTGCGTACAGCACCCAGCGTTCACCAGACTCTGCCTGCCGCTACGCGGCGCTACCTGCCGCTATCCCTTGATGAATAAACCCCTAAGAAGCAGAAAAGGAACAAGTCAAGTCAAGAAGAGGGAAAAAACAGCTCCCCACCAGTAGACAAAGGGAAAAGCGCATCTCCTACAGTGTGATGCGGGTGTAAGGGGTGGGGTTCAGTCCACCTTTCAGTGTAAAAAAGGTGATCATGCAAATAAATTTGTCTATTAAAAACGGAGCTAGAATACAACAAAAAGAGCAACTCACCAGGATAAATCAGCAGCATTGGAAGTAAGGAGAGAAAGGCAAAGGAAAGGAAGAAAGGAGCTTGTCCCTAGAAAAGATAAAGAAAGAATTAATTTGTCATTAAAATCTGCAGCCATCTAGGTAAGTTCTCCAGGTAGTCTGCTGTCTAATCTCCTGCACTTGTACAACCAAAACTCCATGGCGAATCAATGGTCTACAGAGGATTGTCCCCCACCCTGGCTGTGGCAACAGCATCAGGTAATTTACGACCCAAATAGAAGACCGAAAATATATATTGGCAGGGGCGTACATATGTTTCACAGGGCCTCATAGACATAGTATCAATAATGTAAACTCCCAAAGCCCATTATTGGCTTGCAGGTAGCCAGGGAACAAGAATATCATTTGTCATCTGACAATTACACTGGTCCCCCATGTGCATTGGGAAATTAAACTGGTGGCTTCTCAGTCCCACCCTGCTGAACATAAAGCTTAGGTCCCTCACCACTCACCTTTAAGTGAAACAATCACCCACCCTAATCTAAAAGATTCCAGGGCCAGCCACTAGCCCCTGCGGCACCCTATACTTGATGCTCCATTGTGTGAAACCCCACGGGGCACCGGTAATCTTACCTGATCACAGCAGGTCTGACAACGCTGTCTTTGACAGTGGCCGGATCCCCGTCTTCCCTGTAGCTGTGCACACTCCCCACGCTCATCCTACATCAGGATGTCACTGGGACAGGGACCAATCACCAGGATAGTCAAAATCCTGGTGATTGGTACACTTTAATAGGTGTCACACTACTGAAGGTGGAGCCCTGATTGCCTAGGCAAACAGACTAACTCACCTCTCAACTGGCAAGCCTGGAATCTAAGGACCAATCTTGACTTTACTAGAGCCCCCCGCAAGGGAGAATAGGCTGAGCTGCAGGAAGGCCCCAGGTCCGGGAACCAAGGAGTGGGTATTGCCAATCTATGGAAAACGGACAGACCCAAACTGGAGCACCAAAATGTCCAAATAATAGTCAGGAAGGTGAGCTGAGTTCCTGGCCTGGCAGGGAGGGTATGTTGCTGAGGGGTAGCTTGTCCTAGATGTGGAGTCACTTTAAATAACTGTTTAAGCAAAGTGACTGGGGCCTAATTTTACCCCCTCAATTCGCAACCTGGAGGAGCTCCTGGTGAAGTTGCGTAAGATGCTGTGAATGTTGAGTTACTGTCAGCCGGGACTATGATAGAGCTACACTAAAATACTTTTATCGGCTGGAGCTTTAAATTAAGTTTAAAAAACATGGATTGCCTTCAAGAAACAGAATTAGTATTTAGTAGCAGTTTTTTGCATCGCTATGTTGTCTCTTTTTTTAAAGTGTCTCTATTGCAGGCTGGTCTTTCTATTTATTGTTGCAGCTATATATTAAGAGCCTGGTAACAGGAGAAGACAGATGAGAGCACAGTGAACCCTCCACACTGAATCATGAATACAAAGTGCTTCTTGGCAGGAGGATGATCCCTCATTTTGTTTCGTGATAACAGCTGTTGTTTCAGAATTAAAAAGTTACTTGTGGGAAAGGTTTGGCACAGGGGCATCCTCTTTCTTTTGTAACTGTATGCATATTTATTCTGACGCGGTCAACCGGGATCTGTGTGGCACTCCTGATGGGAAAACCTACATGCTCAAAAGAAAGAACATTGTACAACGAGGGAACTTTACACTGTTACATTACTTTCTGAGGGAAGCCAAAGACACACAATTCCTCTTCCTGTCATTTAAAAATAATTTGATTGCCAAACACTGACTTATAGCGAGAAAAATAAAAACTAGTATAAACCACTGTACACACATCAACGACATATGGTCATACCTTTCATTTTCTAAAAGACCACCACTCTAGCCAGATATATATATATATATATATTCTCTCTCTCTATATATATATATCACGTAAAAGTGGGCAGACATAACTGGGCACAAGAGCGCACCTCAGGTTTAAGATGCTGGCGATGCAGCCACAGTCTGCGATCGTCGTACAGGTGAGTATTTGCAGGCTTTTGCCAGGGTTTCACACAGCGGGGCATCCCAAATTGGGATCCCATGGCAGAAAAAAAGAAGTAGGGAGCCTGAAAATTCAATTTAATACTTGCCAATTCTACATTGCGGCGCTGCAACTACAGCAAATAACAGTGACCTACAGTAAGTGACCATGTGCATGTGTGACTGCCAAACCCGACTGGGTGCTGGTACTGTAAACTGCATTGTGCCCCCTCGACACTGTTTAATAAGAGGTGGTGGGAAATAAGGAACAGGTAGTGCCACATAGCATCCGATGAACGGGCGCTAAATGTGAAACCACATTTAAGAAAGTCAATCTGGTCAGCTCCTCTAAAAGTGCCATGTAGCATCGCATGTATTACTAAAGGCGGCTCAGCGTATAGTGGCGGCGCTCTATGTTCAGTAGCGCCATGTAGTACCTGTCGCTCAGTAGTGCTCTGCCATACATTTCAATGGTGTTTCATTTGGTTGTGTTTAAATAGCGTTTTGCTAAAGTAATTTTTTAAACGTTTGGATCAAATCATTGTGTGACCTCTCCTGCCCTGCAAACAAACACGTTTATTGTTTTTTTATGCAGAATTGTATGTGTATGTCAGCCATTGCAGTGCCATTGTCACAGTGTTAAAACAATGTCATTCCATATGTTTTCGCTCTGGTGCTGTTGTATGTGTTTAGAAACAGACTTTTATCACATAGCTTCTGGTGCCTTACACTAGAGCGCCCAGCTTTAGAAGAGTGACGCTGGTTGTATGTGGTTTTTTCTTGAATATGGGCTTCAGCGCCGAGTGCTGGACAAACTTAACTGGTGCTACCTATCGCTCACTGCAGTGTTGTCCTGTTGTTAGATGTAGCGTAGTCTTGGGCGCTTTGACCTCGGGAAACCACCTAGCGTTCTTAATTGGCTCTGCGGTGAATCAGGGAGATCACTTCTACAGTGCCCTCCAGACATCACATTTATCACTACTGGACAGGATAGTACAGTGTCACTTGTCCGGGCGCTACGCTAGGTTATAGTGCCAGACACCCGTTTGCAGTGTCTACTAAGCGCAGCTACATAAACGCTCACATGGCAATACGTGGTGCTAGTCTTAAATTAGCTTCCACGTCTTATCATTCTAAAGCCTTTATTAATCATTCCGTATTTCTTGCATTCCTTTGAATTCCTGAAAATATTCTATTTCAATGAAAATACCTGCTAGGACAGCTGTAACCGTGAGCTGACACTGTATGTTATTAGAGGAAATAAATGTTTTACCCTAACTGATGTGTATGTGAAAAGCACAGCCATGTTTAAAAGATGAGCGCCGCAACCCAGACACGTAACCCAGCACTGGCGCCAACAAGAATCCTGCACATACTTTCCAAGCACTACTGTACCTGGTGTTTCTGTTAATGGGCTTTTTGAAACAATAACAATTTATATTAAATATATATAGAAATATTTACGCTTTTAAGCTTGATCAATGATTATTATCAAATGTGGGTACCGCAAGGTGCAAAAAGGAAGATCTATAATGCTTCACTAAAGTCAAGAGCCACCAATCACAGGAAGAACAGAGAGCACCCAATTAAATCTAGTATATAGGGAGGCTAATTTAAGATTAGCGCCACGTATTGCCATGTGAGCGTGTGTGTAGCGGCGCTTAGAGCATCCGCAAGTGGTCACTGCGGGCCGGTGTCTGGCGCTGTGACCTAGCTTAGTGACAAGTGACGCTGTACTATCCTGTCCAGCATTGATATATGTGATGTCTGGAGGGCACTGTAGAAGTGATCTCCCTGATTCACTGTAGAGCCAATGGAGAACGCTAGGTGGTGTCCCGAGGTCAAAACGCCCAAGACTGTGCTACATCTAACAGCAGGACAACGCTGCAGTGAACGATAGGTAGCGGCAGTTGAGTGTGTCCAGCACTCGCCGCTGAAGACCCAAAAAAATGGCTTTTGGTTGGCTTTTCAGCATTACATTTACAGGATATCACTGCTGGGGACAAACTTTACAGTGTGTTTAGGCTGCATTTTAGCTGTTGTTCAAATTATACATTTGTAAGCAAAAGAAGCCATGCAAAACAATTTTACAAAAAATAAAAATAAAATGACATTTGGCGACATGCAGTTCCTGTGTTTACATTATTGCCAAGTCAAAATGCAAGTTCTGTGCAAAAATTGTGTGCAAAGTTACTTATAAGAATACAGAATACAGTTCTCCCATTGCGCTCTATAGGATTTTAACTAGGGATGAGCGAACTTTTGAAAAATTCGATTTGGCTGATTCGCCGAATTTTCCGACAAAATTTGTTTCGGTCCGAATTTATTTGCGACAAACCGCTATTAAAAACGGCTATTTCTGAGCTTCCTAGAGCCTCAATAGGGTTGTAAACCATTCTGCCTTGCTGTAACACGCATAGGATGCGTGTTGGGTTAGTGAAATACTACTGTAAGCAATTATGACATGCAGATCAGAGGCATCACTATTAGAATCGCAGAGCGGCACATTTGCAGAGAGTTGAGGTGGCATCACTGTGAGGGGCCACTATATTGCCTGAAAAACACATCCTGGAGCTGGCAGCAGCAGGAGCCCAAATATTGGCTGAAAGACATCCTGGAGTTGGCAGCAGGAGCAGCAGGAGCCCAAAAATTGACGGAATGACACCCTGGAGTTGCAAGCAGCAACAGCAGCAGCAGGAGCCCAAACATACCTTGAAAGAGACTCTGGAGTTGGCAGCAGGAGCCCAAAAATTGGCTGAATGATACCCTGGAGTTGCAAGCAGCAGCAGCAGCCCAGACATAGCTTGAAAGACACACTGGAGTTGGCAGCAGCAGCCCAAAAATTGGCTGAATGACACCCTGGAGTCACAAGCAGCAGCAGCAGGAGCCCAAACATAGCTTGAAAGAGACACTGGAGTTAGCAGCAGGAGCCCAAAAATTGGCTGAATGACAACCTGGAGTTGCAAGCAGCAGCAGCAGCCCAAACATTGGCTAAACGAGACACTGGAGTTGGCAGCAGGAGCCCAAAAATTGGCTGAATGACACCCTGAGTAGCAAGCAGCAGCAGCAGCAGCAGGGGCCCAAACATTGGCTGAAAAAGACACTGGAGTTGGCAGCAGGAGCCCAAAAATTGTCTGAATGACAACCTGGAGTTGCAAGCAGCGGAAACAGCAGCAGGAGCCCAAACATTGGCTGAAAGAGACAATGGAGTTGGCAGCAGGAGCCCAAAAATTGGCTGAATGACAACCTGGAGTTGCAAGCAGCAGCAGCAGAAACAGCAGCAGCCCAAACCTAGCTTGAAAGAGACACTGGAGTTGGCAGCAGGAGCCCAAAAATTGGCTGAATGACACCCTGGAGTTGCAAGCAGCAGCAGAAGCCCAAACATTGGCTGAAAGAGACACTGGAGTTGGCAGCAGGAGCCCAAAAATTGGCTGAATGACACCCTGGAGTTGCAAGCAGCAGCAGCAGGAGCCCAAACATTGGCTGAAAGAGACACTGGAGTTGGCAGCAGGAGCCCAAAAATTGGCTGAATGACACCCTGGAGTTGCAAGCAGCAGCAGCAGCCCAAACAAAGCTTGAAAGAGACACTGGAGTTGGCAGCAGGAGCCCAAAAAGTGTCTGAATGACACCCTAGAGTTGCAAGCAGCAGCAGCAGAAACAGCAGCAGCCCAAACCTAGCTTGAAAGAGGCACTGGAGATGGCAGCAAGAGCCCAAAAATTTGGCTGAATGACACCCTGGAGTTGCAAGCAGCAGCAGCAGCAGCCCAAACATTGGCTGGAAGAGACACTGGAGTTGGCAGCAGGAGCCCAAAAATTGGCTGAATGACACCCTGGAGTTGCAAGCAGCAGCAGCAGCCCAAACATTGGCTGAAAGAGACACTGGAGTTGGCAGCAGGAGCCCAAAAATTGGCTGAATGACACCCTGGAGTTGCAAGCAGCAGCAGCAGCAGCAACAGAAGCAGCAGTCCAAACGTAGCTTGAAAGACACACTGGAGTTGGCAGCAGGAGCCCAAAAATTGGCTGAATGACACCCTGGAGTCGCAAGCAGCAGCAGCAGCCCAAACATAGCTTGAAAGAGACACTGGAGTTGGCAGCAGGAGCCCAAAAATTGGCTGAATGACACCCTGGAGCTGCAAGCAGCAGCAGCAGCCCAACCCTAGCTTGAAAGACACACTGGAGTTGGCAGCAGGAGCCCAAAAAATGGCTGAATGACACCCTGGAGTTGCAAGCAGCAGCAGCAGGAGCCCAAACATAGCTTGAAAGAGACACTGGAGTTGGCAGCAGGAGCCCAAAAATTGGCTGAATGACACCCTGGAGTTGCAAGCAGCAGGAGCCCAAACATTGGCTGAAAGAGACACTGGAGTTGGCAGCAGTAGCCCAAAAATTGGCTGAATGACACCCTGGAGTTGCAAGCAGCAGCAGCCCAAACATAGCTTGAAAGAGATACTGGAGTTGGCAGCAGGAGCCCAAAAATCGTTTGAATGACACACTGGAGTTGCAAGCAGCAGCAGCAGAAACAGCAGCAGCCCAAACCTAGCTTGAAAGAGACACTGGAGTTGGCAGCAAGAGCCCAAAAATTGGCTGAATTACACCCTGGAGTTGCAAGCAGCAGCAGCAGGAGCCCAAACATTGGCTGAAAGAGATACTAGAGTTGGCAGTAGGAGCCCAAAAAATGGCTGAATGACACCCTGGAGTTGCAAGCAGCAGCAGCCCAAACCTAGCTTGAAAGACACACTGGAGTTGGCAGCAGGAGCCCAAAAATTGGCTGAATGACACCATGGAGTTGCAAGCAGCAGCAGGAGCCCAAACATAGCTTGAAAGAGACACTGGAGTTGGCAGCAGGAGCCCAATAAATGGCTGAATGAAACCCTGGAGTTGCAAGCAGCAGCAGCAGCAGGAACCCAAACATTGGCTGAAAGAGACAATGCAGTTGGCAGCAAGAGCCCAAACATTGGCTGAATGACACCCTGGAGTTGCAAGCAGCAGCAGCAGGAGCCAAAGCATAGCTTGAAAGAGACACTGGAGTTGGCAGCAGGAGCCTAAAAATTGACTGAATGACACCCTGGAGTTGCTAGCAGAAGCAGCAGCATCAGCAGGTGCCCAAACATAGCTTGAAAGAGACACTGGAGTTGGCAGCAGGAGCCCAAAAATTGGCTGAATGAAACCCTGGAGTTGCAAGCAGCAGCAGCAGCAGGAGCCCAAACATAGCTTGAAAGAGACTCTGGAGTTGGCAGCAGGAGCCCAAAAATTGGCTGAATGACACCCTGGAGTTGCAAGCAGCAGGAGCCCAAACATTGGCTGAAAGAGACACTGGAGTTGGCAGCAGGAGCTCAAAAATTGGCTGAATGACACCCTGGAGTTGCAAGCAGCAGCAGCAGCCCAAACATTGCTTGAAGGACACACTGGAGTTGGCAGCAGGAGCCCAGAAATTGGCTGAATGGCACCCCGGAGTTGCAAGCAGCAGCAGCAGAAGCAGCAGCCCAAACATAGCTTGAAAGACACACTGGAGTTGGCAGCAGGAGCCCAAAAATTGGCTGAATGACACCCTGGCGTTGCAAGCAACAGCAGCAGCCTAAACATAGCTTGAAAGAGACACTGGAGTTGGCAGCAGGAGCCCAAAAATTGGCTGAATCACACCCTGGAGTTGCAGCAGCAGCAGGAGCCCAAACATTAGCAGAAAGAGACACTGGAGTTGGCCGCAGGAGCCCAAAAATTGGCTGAATGATACCCTGGAGTTGCAAGCAGCAGCAGCAGGAGCCCAAACATAGCTTGAAAGAGACACTGGAGTTGGCAGCAGGAGCCCAAAAATTGGCTGAATGACACCCTGGAGTTGCAAGCAGCAGGAGCCCAAACATTGGCTGAAAGAGACACTGGAGTTGGCAGCAGTAGCCCAAAAATTGGCTGAATGACACCATGGAGTTGCAAGCAGCAGCAGCCCAAACATAGCTTGAAAGAGATACTGGAGTTGGCAGCAGGAGCCCAAAAATCGTCTGAATGACACACTGGAGTTGCAAGCAGCAGCAGCAGAAACAGCAGCAGCCCAAACCTAGCTTGAAAGAGACACTGGAGTTGGCAGCAAGAGCCCAAAAATTGGCTGAATTACACCCTGGAGTTGCAAGCAGCAGCAGCAGGAGCCCAAACATTGGCTGAAAGAGATACTAGAGTTGGCAGTAGGAGCCCAAAAAATGGCTGAATGACACCCTGGAGTTGCAAGCAGCAGCAGCCCAAACCTAGCTTGAAAGACACACTGGAGTTGGCAGCAGGAGCCCAAAAATTGGCTGAATGACACCATGGAGTTGCAAGCAGCAGCAGGAGCCCAAACATAGCTTGAAAGAGACACTGGAGTTGGCAGCAGGAGCCCAATAAATGGCTGAATGAAACCCTGGAGTTGCAAGCAGCAGCAGCAGCAGGAACCCAAACATTGGCTGAAAGAGACAATGCAGTTGGCAGCAAGAGCCCAAACATTGGCTGAATGACACCCTGGAGATGCAAGCAGCAGCAGCAGTAGCCAAAGCATAGCTTGAAAGAGACACTGGAGTTGGCAGCAGGAGCCTAAAAATTGACTGAATGACACCCTGGAGTTGCTAGCAGAAGCAGCAGCATCAGCAGGTGCCCAAACATAGCTTGAAAGAGACACTGGAGTTGGCAGCAGGAGCCCAAAAATTGGCTGAATGAAACCCTGGAGTTGCAAGCAGCAGCAGCAGCAGGAGCCCAAACATAGCTTGAAAGAGACACTGAAGTTGGCAGCAGGAGCCCAAAAATTGGCTGAATGACACCCTGGAGTTGCAAGCAGCAGGAGCCCAAACATTGGCTGAAAGAGACACTGGAGTTGGCAGCAGGAGCTCAAAAATTGGCTGAATGACACCCTGGAGTTGCAAGCAGCAGCAGCAGCCCAAACATTGCTTGAAAGACACACTGGAGTTGGCAGCAGGAGCCCAAAAATTGGCTGAATGGCACCCCGGAGTTGCAAGCAGCAGCAGCCCAAACCTAGCTTGAAAGACACACTGGAGTTGGCAGCAGGAGCCCAAAAATTGTCTGAATGACACCCTGGAGTTGCAAGCAGCAGCAGCCCAAACCTAGCTTGAAAGACACACTGGAGTTGGCAGCAGGAGCCCAAAAATTGGCTGAATGACACTATGGAGTTGCAAGCAGCAGCAGGAGCCCAAACATAGCTTGAAAGAGACACTGGAGTTGGCAGCAGGAGCCCAATAAATGGCTGAATGAAACCCTGGAGTTGCAAGCAGCAGCAGCAGCAGGAACCCAAACATTGGCTGAAAGAGACAATGCAGTTGGCAGCAAGAGCCCAAACATTGGCTGAATGACACCCTGGAGTTGCAAGCAGCAGCAGCAGGAGCCAAAGCATAGCTTGAAAGAGACACTGGAGTTGGCAGCAGGAGCCTAAAAATTGACTGAATGACACCCTGGAGTTGCTAGCAGAAGCAGCAGCATCAGCAGGTGCCCAAACATAGCTTGAAAGAGACACTGGAGTTGGCAGCAGGAGCCCAAAAATTGGCTGAATGAAACCCTGGAGTTGCAAGCAGCAGCAGCAGCAGGAGCCCAGACATAGCTTGAAAGAGACACTGAAGTTGGCAGCAGGAGCCCAAAAATTGGCTGAATGACACCCTGGAGTTGCAAGCAGCAGGAGCCCAAACATTGGCTGAAAGAGACACTGGAGTTGGCAGCAGGAGCTCAAAAATTGGCTGAATGACACCCTGGAGTTGCAAGCAGCAGCAGCAGCCCAAACATTGCTTGAAAGACACACTGGAGTTGGCAGCAGGAGCCCAAAAATTGGCTGAATGGCACCCCGGAGTTGCAAGCAGCAGCAGAAGCAGCAGCCCAAACATAGCTTGAAAGACACACTGGAGTTGGCAGCAGGAGCCCAAAAATTGGCTGAATGACACCCTGGCGCTGCAAGCAACAGCAGCAGCCTAAACATAGCTTGAAAGAGACACTGGAGTTGGCAGCAGGAGCCCAAAAATTGGCTGAATCACACCCTGGAGTTGCAAGCAGCAGCAGCAGCAGGAGCCCAAACATTAGCAGAAAGAGACACTGGAGTTGGCCGCAGGAGCCCAAAAATTGGCTGAATGATACCCTGGAGTTGCAAGCAGCAGCAGCAGGAGCCTAAACATAGCTTGAAAGAGACACTGGAGTTGGTAGCAGGAGCCCAAAAATTGTCTGAAGGACACCCTGGAGTTGCAAGCAGCAGCAGCAGCAGCAGCAGCCCCAACCTAGCTTGAAAGACACACTGGAGTTGGCAGCAGGAGCTCAAAAATTGGCTGAATGACACCCTGGAGTTGCAAGCAGCAGCAGCAGCAGGAGCCCAAACATAGCTTGAAAGAAACACTGGAATTGGCAGCAGGAGCCCAAAAATTGGCTGAATGACACCATGGAGTTGCAAGCAGCAGCAGCAGAAGCAGCAGCCCAAACATAGCTTGAAAGAGGCACTGGAGTTGGCAGCAGGAGCCCAAAATTGGCTGAATGACACCCTGGAGTCCCAAGCTGCAGCAGCCCAAACATAGCTTGAAAGAGACACTGGATTTGGCAGCAGGAGCCCAACAATTGGCTTAATGACACCATGGAGTTGCAAGCAGCAGCAGCAGCAGCCCAAACATAGCTTGAAAGAGACACTGGAGTTGGCAGCAGGAGCCCAAAAATTGGCTGAATGACACCCTGGAGTTGCAAGCAGCAGCAGCCCAAACATAGCTTGAAAGACACACTGGAGTTGGCAGCAGGAGCCCAAAAATTGGCTGAATGACACCCTGGAGTCGCAAGCAGCAGCAGCAGGAGCCCAAACATAGCTTGAAAGACACAACTGCACTTATCAGGTGTGCACCACCTACACATTCCCATAAATGGCCGGTGCTAATTAGAGGGACCTACTAATCACAACTCTCTAGGGGAGGAGGGGGGGGCCGCGCAGGGGCTCCTCCAGGGCTACAAAGACAGTCCATATGGATGGCATCCTATTGTGCACAACTTCTCCTCCTCATACATTCTTGAACACCTCAAAATTCCTTCTTTCAACTTTCGCCAACTGTCATAGTGTATAGCCTTTATCCTCTGCTTCACATCCATGTTCATATTTGCCACCACTCTCTAAAACATAAATGAATATATAAGAGAGTGGTGGCAAATATGAACATGGATGTGAAGCAGAGGATAAAGGCTATACACTATGACCGTTGGCGAGAGGAAAATGAAGACGAAAGTTGAAAGAAGGAATTTTGAGGTGTTCAAGAACGTATGAGGAGGAGAAGTTGTGCACAATAGGTCCATATGGACTGTCTTTGTAGCCCTGGAGGAGCCCCTGCGCGGCCCCCCCCCTTCCTCCTCCCCTCCTTCCCTCCCCCCCCCTCCCCCCCCCCCCCGTCACAGACTGACATTGCGGATAATTATCTGTAACACTGTCACAAATGATGGTAGGATTGGATATATAATACCAATATGATCATGGTGATTCATCTGTAGTATGGGCATATGTATATGGTTAGAGCGATAATTAGAGAGCAGGGTTGGAGTTTACATATAGTACTAGTTTTGGACTATAACAGGTTATATGTTTATTGTTGGATTAATGTTACTCATTATGCATGTGGGAACGTTGGATACTGCTGGCTTTGTATGTCAGGCCCTAGGAGGTCCGCAGGCTGGGGCAGTAGCCTGGGGTTACAACAAGGTGCCCTGTCCCGCAGGAAGGTATGGCTTGATGGGCGGACTTGTGGGGCACGGCGGGCCCGCCCGGTGGAGCGCACTCACTGTGACAGCACACTATGTGTGCTTCCTGGTGTGTGCGCTCCACCGGCCGGAGGTGACGCGGTCCTGGAGCTGGATGCCAAGTCCACCTATGTGATTGGAGGGGTATGCCACAAGCTGGCGTCCTTTACCCAGTATTCCACTGGCCTCTGTGGGCGGATATGGGGGGCGCGGCGGTTCCGCCCGGTGGAGCACACTCACTGAGATAGCACACGATGTGGGCTTCCTGGTGTGTGCGCTCCATCGGCCGGAAGTGACGCGCACCTGGGGTCGAGCGTCATTTCCGCCTGCGCGATCTAGGGGGTATTTAACATGCCGGCGTTCTTAACTCAGACACCCGAGCGAAGTGGTGGAGGACCACGCAGCGCGCCGGTGAGGTAAGTGGGGAGGACAGGGGGCTCCTTTTGGTACTTCGCAGTGCTATTTTTTACTGCGAGTGTATATATATATACATTTATCTGCTTACACCATATGTGAGTGGCGCTTATTAGATATTGTAGTAGCACTATTTAGGCTTAGTTTTAGAGTAGATGCACCGACTTTTTGCACGTGGCACTTTCTTTGCATTTTATGTATTGCATGATTGCACAGGTTTGGATGTTGTAAGCACTGCGAGTTCTTAGCAGTGCAACTGTTCACAAATTGATAGAGCACTTTATAAGTAGACACTAGGCACTTTATGCACTTAGCACCTTCCATAAGCGCCATTGCACTATGAGATGTTTGCCATTATTACTGATGTTGGGTATATGATCAATTGATTATTTATTTTGATAGTAATATAGCCCTGGAGTTCCTCCCCACTTTATTTGGGTTTTAATAAGTGTTTTTTAACTGTGTGTATATATGTTGTTATGTGTATTTGGTACTATGTATGAATTTCTTATGCTCTAATAAATTGGATATTAGATTTAGCAGTGTGCAATTAGCATTTGTGGACCGATTGGTGGGCCAGCCCTGGGGTCGCACCAGACAAAGAGAGTTGTGATTAGTAGGTCCCTCTAATTAGCACCTGCCATTTATGGGAATGTGTAGGTGGTGCACACCTGATAAGTGCAGTTGAGTTTTGGACGCTGGGGCAGGTCCATCTTGAGGGACCTTGGAGGTGTTGCACACTATTATTGCCCATTATGAATTTTGACCATATGGAAAGTGGCTGGTCTGATAAACTTGTATTTTTAAAAAATGGATGTACTGTGGAGGAGGAGAGTCAGAGGAAGGAGGGACACTCCATTAATGATTTATTACATCTGATCAAACGCACTAGACGTGAATATTTGAAGGTGTGGTGGAATATTAGTAGTCTGGAGATATACAGAGAAGAAAAGATGGTGCCTAGGGGGCTTAGAATACAAATTTTTCCAGCATGGGAGGTCACCCCGGAGTTTAGGAAGGAGTGGGAAGGAGTGCTAACAACCTGCTCACTCGCCCTGATCGACATGCTGATCAAAGAGGATAAAAGGATCCTAGAGGGCATTAAGGCTCTGTTGCAGGAGCTATATGCAGAGTTCAATGCAGTACAAGAGACAGAAAGGCTGATCAGATTTAAAGACACATTGCAGAAAGAACTAGACAAATATGAGGAGGAAGTAATGGAGAATAAAAAGAGGAAGTTGCATAGAGATAGGTTGGATGTAGTGAATGGCTTTGTATTCAGGTGGAGACACCATGGTAATAGTAGAGGAGGGAGGTATAGAGACCCTCGGAGATCTCCAGACCAGAGACCATCCGACCGGAGAAGACAGTATCTGGATGGTGACAGGCACGGTCGGATGCAATATAGAAGACATAGATCCCCCTCGAACACACCATCTTCATCACCATATAATACATCTGATGCCTCCTCAGCGGATGTGAGTTTTTTAGAGATAAACCACACAGACGCACGAGGAGGGGGAAATACAAAAAGAGGGGACTCCGGAAATCAGGGGGGCAGAGGAAGAGATCAGAGTACATGGGCACACCATCGCCTGAGACCACGGGAAATGAGGCGGAAGCGCCCATTATCACCCCAAGCTCAGGGACACAGACGGATGGCTCGGAACTGAAAATCATCAATTTGACTGATGAGCCTCTTACAGAGGCTCAGGAACGAGTCCTATCTAAAGGACTAAGTTTCTCTCCAACCAACCCCATTGATAAATTCACTGCCATAAAGGATCTTTACCTATTTTGCAGACGGTTGTCTTTGAAATGTATGTTTTCAGATAACACCCAACACACACAGGAACCTCCCTGGGACATAATAGAGGAACAAGCGTTGATTGACCTGCAGTCCCTGGCAAGGGAACAAGATAATTATGGACTGGACATGGAGGAAATGGAAGAACCGGGGAAATATGCGTCCAAGATCAAACAATTGAAGAGGCCGTCGACGTTTGTACCGTCATGGTCAAACACTCCAGCATTACAGATGTTCTACTCGCTGGTGAGTCAGGATATAAAAGCCCTAACTCCGAATAGACGTGATCAGAACCTATCTAAGGATGAGATAGAAGCCCTTCGGTCATTACAGAGTAAGGAGGGGATTATAATCAAGGAGGCAGACAAGGGGGGCAATATTGTAATCCAGACGCAGGAACAATATGTAGAAGAGATTAGGAGACAACTGAAAGATGAGAAGACATACGTCAAACTATCAGGTAATCCCACCCCACAATATAAGGAGGAATACAGAAAGATCATTGAGGAAGCTAGGGAAGGGGCTATTATTAGCAACAGTTTATTTGAATACCTTAGGGTAGACCATCCCAGGATACCCACACTCTATACTCGACCGAAAGTGCACAAGAATATGCACAAACCACCGGGTAGACCCATAGTTGCGGGGGTGGGAAGCCTGACTGAGTTTGCGTGTGTGCTGATAGATTATGCCCTGCAACCCCATGTCGTCACATTGGATTCCTATATAAGGGACACAACAGATATCCTGAATAGGTTAAACTCCATGGTGGTACCAGAAAATACGATCCTGGTAACATGTGACATTGAGTCACTGTACACAAACATCACCCACGAACTGGCGGGTGCCTCAGTGAAGTACTATCTAGAAACGGAATCGATTAATAATAGACCTATGCATGGCTTTATATTGGAACTACTCAACTTTGTCTTAACCCAAAATGCTTTCACGTTTGACGGTAGCTATTACAAGCAGGTAAAAGGAATAGCGATGGGAGCAAGGTGTGCACCCGCGGTCGCGAACCTCTTCTTGGGGTGGTGGGAGCGGGAGGTGGTATGGGGGGAATCGAATGACCTGTACCACGCCCACATCCTGGGGTGGTACAGGTACATTGATGACCTCCTGGTGGTGTGGCATGGTCCTAGATCAGTATGTGAGGAATTTGTGGGCAGGTTGAACCAGAACCCCTACAATATACACCTCACGTACACCATGTCGCAGAGTATGGTGGAATTCCTGGATGTTAGGATTACGTTGGAGGAGGATGGCTCCTTGTCGACCAAGCTATTTCGTAAGCCTACAGCCACCAATAACCTCCTGCATTTTTCTAGCTTTCACCCCAGAAGTTTGAAAGAAGGCATACCAGTGGGGCAGATGCTGAGGGCTCGGCGCAACTGCTCCAGGGAAGAGGAGTTTACCCAGGAGGTGAAGAATATGAGAGATCGATTTAAGAGAAGAGGCTACCCAAGAAGGGTTGTGGACAAAGCAACACGACGCGCGCATGACACCCCGAGAGAAGATCTTTTGAAGTACAGGGAGAGGAGACACGATAGTAAGGTGAGATATGTGTCCACATATCACAGCGACTGGAATAGGCTCAGGGGGATCTTAAAGACGCATTGGAGAGTGTTGCAGGCTGACCCCCGCCTGGCGGCATTGACACAGGGGGGACCATCTATGACGGCCAAGAGAGCTCCGAATCTTAGAGACAGACTGTGCAAAAGTCATTACAGACGCTCGACCACATGGCTTGGAAAGACTAGGATGGGAGGATGCAAGCCATGTGGGAGATGCAATGTGTGTCCAGCGGTTGTGAGAACAGACAGGATTGTGAATCTGCAAACACAGGAGGCATATAGGATCAGGCAACATCTGACATGCAGGGCAATTGGTGTGATCTATGCCATCCTGTGCCCCTGCATGAAATACTATGTAGGGGAAACTAAAAACATGGCCAAGTTGCGCATACAGCAACATATATCGAATGTCAGGCTGGCATCAAGAGATGAACAAATGGGGAGGGTGCTGACGCCAGTAGCAGCACACTTCCTGAAAGTACATGGAGGCAAGTGGCTGGGGACAAAGGTCATTTTTGTGGACCAGATATCCGCAGATAACAGAGGAGGTAACCTGGTGAGAAAGCTGCTCCAACGAGAAGCAGAATGGATCTATAGGTTGAACAGTATGTCCCCGGGAGGTTTGAACATTGATTTCAGCTTCACCCCCTTTTTGGGTAGAGACTGAAGTGATATGGGAGTGTGCCCCCCCCCCTTCTCTCCCTCTCTGCTTTTATTTCCTTTCCCTATAGGGTGACATCTGAAGGATTATGCAGAGGAACGGTGAGTATCAAGGGACTGACACACCATGGAGGAGTATTAAGGGACGAATACTCAGGAGGATGGCCGTCTCCTTATATAAGGTTCGTAATAACTATCTGAGAGGCCCCTTGATGTGCTGCCACCTGACCATATAGGCCACAGTTAGTGTGGTTGGTATAGTGGTATACCCTGTGTGGGTGGCCATCTTCATCCATTAGGGAGTGCACGGGGTGGGTGGGTGGGTGTATGTGTGGGGGGGATATGAGTGAAACCTGGGGCTTGGCTCAATAGATGGGGCACTTTGGCTCATATGTATCTTTCATTTATGTTTTAGAGAGTGGTGGCAAATATGAACATGGATGTGAAGCAGAGGATAAAGGCTATACACTATGACCGTTGGCGAGAGGAAAATGAAGACGAAAGTTGAAAGAAGGAATTTTGAGGTGTTCAAGAACGTATGAGAAGGAGAAGTTGTGCACAATAGGATGCCATCCATATGGACTGTCTTTGTAGCCCTGGAGGAGCCCCTGCGCGCCCCCCCCCCCCTCCTCCCCTCCCCCCCCCCCCCCCCCCCAGACTGACATTGCGGATAATTATCTGTAACACTGTCACAAATGATGGTAGGATTGGATATATAATACCAATATGATCATGGTGATTCATCTGTAGTATGGGCATATGTATATGGTTAGAGCGATAATTAGAGAGCAGGGTTGGAGTTTACATATAGTACTAGTTTTGGACTATAACAGGTTATATGTTTATTGTTGGATTAATGTTACTCATTATGCATGTGGGAACGTTGGATACTGCTGGCTTTGTATGTCAGGCCCTAGGAGGTCCGCAGGCTGGGGCAGTAGCCTGGGGTTACAACAAGGTGCCCTGTCCCGCAGGAAGGTATGGCTTGATGGGCGGACTTGTGGGGCGCGGCGGGCCCGCCCGGTGGAGCGCACTCACTGTGACAGCACACTATGTGTGCTTCCTGGTGTGTGCGCTCCACCGGCCGGAGGTGACGCGGTCCTGGAGCTGGATGCCAAGTCCACCTATGTGATTGGAGGGGTATGCCACAAGCTGGCGTCCTTTACCCAGTATTCCACTGGCCTCTGTGGGCGGATATGGGGGGCGCGGCGGATCCGCCCGGTGGAGCGCACTCACTGAGATAGCACACGATGTGGGCTTCCTGGTGTGTGCGCTCCATCGGCCGGAAGTGACGCGCACCTGGGGTCGAGCGTCATTTCCGCCTGCGCGATCTAGGGGGTATTTAACATGCCGGCGTTCTTAACTCAGACACCCGAGCGAAGTGGTGGAGGACCACGCAGCGCGCCGGTGAGGTAAGTGGGGAGGACAGGGGGCTCCTTTTGGTACTTCGCAGTGCTATTTTTTACTGCGAGTGTATATATATATACATTTATCTGCTTACACCATATGTGAGTGGCGCTTATTAGATATTGTAGTAGCACTATTTAGGCTTAGTTTTAGAGTAGATGCACCGACTTTTTGCACGTGGCACTTTCTTTGCATTTTATGTATTGCATGATTGCACAGGTTTGGATGTTGTAAGCACTGCGAGTTCTTAGCAGTGCAACTGTTCACAAATTGATAGAGCACTTTATAAGTAGACACTAGGCACTTTATGCACTTAGCACCTTCCATAAGCGCCATTGCACTATGAGATGTTTGCCATTATTACTGATGTTGGGTATATGATCAATTGATTATTTATTTTGATAGTAATAAAGCCCTGGAGTTCCTCCCCACTTTATTTGGGTTTTAATAAGTGTTTTTTAACTGTGTGTATATATGTTGTTATGTGTATTTGGTACTATGTATGAATTTCTTATGCTCTAATAAATTGGATATTAGATTTAGCAGTGTGCAATTAGCATTTGTGGACCGATTGGTGGGCCAGCCCTGGGGTCGCACCAGGCAAAGAGAATAGCTTGAAAGACACCCTGGAGTTGGCAGCAGGAACCCAAATATTGTCTGAATGACACCCTGGAGTTGCAAGCAGCAGCAGCAAGAGCCCAAACATAGCTTGAAAGAGACACTGGAATTGGCAGCAGGAGCCCAAAAATTGGCTGAATGACACCATGGAGTTGCAAGCAGCAGCAGCAGAAGCAGCAGCCCAAACATAGCTTGAAAGAGACACTGGAGTTGGCAGCAGGAGCCCAAAATTGGCTGAATGACACCCTGGAGTCCCAAGCAGCAGCAGCAGCAGCCCAAACATAGCTTGAAAGAGACACTGGATTTGGCAGCAGGAGCCCAACAATTGGCTTAATGACACCATGGAGTTGTAAGCAGCAGCAGCAGCAGCCCAAACATAGCTTGAAAGAGACACTGGAGTTGGCAGCAGGAGCCCAAAAATTGGCTGAATGACACCCTGGAGTTGCAAGCAGCAGCAGCCCAAACATAGCTTGAAAGACACACTGGAGTTGGCAGCAGGAGCCCAAAAATTGGCTGAATGACACCCTGGAGTCACAAGCAGCAGCAGCAGGAGCCCAAACATAGCTTGAAAGACACCCTGGAGTTGGCAGCAGGAACCCAAATATTGTCTGAATGACACCCTGGAGTTGCAAGCAGCAGCAGCAAGAGCCCAAACATAGCTTGAAAGAGACACTGGAATTGGCAGCAGGAGCCCAAAAATTGGCTGAATGACACCCTGGAGTTGCAAGAAGCAGCAGCCCAAACATAGCTTGAAAGAGACACTGGAGTTGGCAGCAGGAGCCCAAAATTGGCTGAATGACACCCTGGAGTCCCAAGCAGCAGCAGCAGCAGCCCAAACATAGCTTGAAAGAGACACTGGATTTGGCAACAGGAGCCCAAAAATTGGCTGAATGACACCCTGGAGTTGCAAGCAGCAGCAGCAGCCCAAACATAGCTTGAAAGAGACACTGGAGTTGGCAGCAGGAGCCCAAAAATTGGCTGAATGACACCCTGGAGTTGCAAGCAGCAGCAGCCCAAACATAGCTTGAAAGACACACTGGAGTTGGCAGCAGGAGCCCAAAAATTGGCTGAATGACACCCTGGAGTTGCAAGCAGCAGCAGCAGGAGCCCAAACATAGCTTGAAAGAGACATTGGAGTTGGCAGCAGGAGCCCAAAAATTGTCTGAAAGACACACTTCAGTTGGCAGCAGCAGCAGCAGCAGCAGCAGCAGCAGGAGGCCAAAATTTGGCTGAAAGGCACACCCTGAAGTTGGCATCAGCAGGAGCCCAAAAATTGGCCTAAAGACATAAATATGTTTTGCACCATTTGGAAAGTGTAAAACGTGGCACCATGCTGAATCTAGTCGCATGCATCAGCCATTGGTGGGTGGAAATCCTGGCTGATCCATCCCTGATTCATTTTCACAAAGGTGAGTCTCTCCACATTTTTAGTTGACAGACGAGTTCTCCACGCCGTAACTATGTCCCCAGCCGCACTAAACTCCCGCTCAGATGGCACGCTACTTGTCGGGCAGGACAGCTTTTCCAGGGCAAACTCAGCTAGCTGCGGCCACAAGTCAAGTTTGGCTGCTCAGAAGTCCAGCGGATCCTCGAGGTGTGTTGGCATGGTCATGTCAAGGTATGACATGACCTGCTGGTTCAGGTCCTGCTCCAGGTCTTCTTGCTGCTCATGAGTAGACTCACTATGCGGGTGTAGAAAGCTACTCATTAGCGACTGAAGACTGAGGCTGCTGCTGATGGAGCTGCTGCTGCTGCTCCTGCCAACCCCCCAGCAGCCATGGCAGTGGAAGGTGAGCGCAGAGGTCCCCCCGAGTCAGACCTGCGAGAGTATGGACCATGGCGCAGATAGGCATCGGCCAACTGCCCACGTAGAATGTTTTTGTAGTAGGTCAGTTTGTCCTCCCTCTTGGCGGGTTTAAAAAATGCCCCCATTTTGTGCCGGAAGCGAGGGTCCAATAAGGTGGAGAGCCAGAAGTCATCCCGCTGACAAATGGAAACAATTCTGGGGTCACTACGCAAGCACGTGAGCATGCTTCCTGCCATTTGCGCAATTGACTCGGAGAGACTACCTGTCTCCATCTCCACTGCATACTGCCACGGTGTGTCCGGGTCCTCTGTCTCGCCTTCCTCACAACCCTCGAGCTCCTCTGGCTGCTCCTGCTCCTCTTCTCCTGTCAGCTGACTAGATAAACCAGCCATTTCGCTAAGCCTAAACTGTGCTTCACTGTGCCACTCCTCCTCCTCTTCCTCCTCCTCCCCCAGTTCAGCTCCAACTGGGTTCATGTGGCCGTAAGATGTAGACGCCATGTCTCCATGGTTTCCAACATGTGCTGTAGTACATGAAGCAGTGGAATCATGTCGTTCATCCCGTAATCCTGGCGACTCACAAATAAAGTGGCTTCCTCAAAGGGCCTGAGCAAACGGCAGGTGTCATGTATGAGCTGCCACTGGTTGACATTGAAGTTACACAGGGGAGTCCCCCTCTCCGCTTGGATCATCAAGAAATTCGTGATGGTTTTTCTCTGTTCGCATAGTCTGTCCAACATATGCAGGGTTGAATTCCAACGGGTGGAAAAATCTGACTATGGTGGGGGCTACCGTTCTGACGCTGTAGCTCAAGAAGGGTGTGCTTGGTGGTGTATGAGTGGCTGAAGTGCATGCAAAGTTTCCTTGAAGTTGTTAGGATGTCTTGCAGATGGGGGGAAGACTTCAGAAACTGCTTCCCAACCAGATTGAAGACGTGAGCCAAGCAGGGCGCATGGGTCAGCCTTCCTTGTCGCAGCGCAGACAAAATGTTCTTCCCATTGTCGGTAACCATGGTTCCCATTTTCAGTTTTCTTGGAGTAAGCCATGTTTGGATTTCTTGATGAATAAATTTAAGCAGTTCCTCCCCTGTGTGACCCCGTTCGCCAAGACAAACCATGTGAAGCACAGCGTGACATCTCCGTGCCCTGCACACATGGTAGGCTGGAGGGGCACTGAGACTTGAGCCTACAGTGCAGGGTGAGGAGATGGCGGAGGATGAGGAGGCCGAGTCGCACGGTGTCACAGGCACAACGGCCAGGGAGCGCGGAGGCCGAAGCAGCGTGACCTGTCCAAGTTGCTGCTGCTGCAAAGGGACCACATTCACCCAGTGGGCCGTAAACGACATGTACTGTCCCTGACCGTAGTTACAGCTCCAGACGTCGGCGCTGCCATGCACTTTGCTACACACCGACAGGCTCAAAGACTGGCTCACCTTCTGTTCAACAAAAGTGTGCAGCACTGGTACTGCCTTCTTGGCAAGGAAATGATGGCTTGGGACTCTCCACCTCGGCTTGGCACAAGTCATCAGTTCTCTGAAAGGTGCAGAGTTCACCACCTGAAAAGGGAGCGACTGCAGCACCAGCAACTTGGACAGGAGCACATTCAGCTTCTGCGCCGTAGGATGAGTGGGCGCATACTGCTGTCTCTTGAACATGGCTTCGCTGATGGATTGCTGGCGGGATGCATGACTTGGAAGAGGAGGAGGAGCAGGAGCATCTGGAGGGACAGAGGATGGGTATGACGCACAGCTGCCTTCGGCTGAGGTGCTGGAGCCTTGGCTGGCAGAAATTGGGAGCGGTGTGCCACTTGGCGAGGAAGCAGCCTGGACCACCTTTTCGGAGCCTCGGTTCTCCCAGGCCGCTTTATGGTGACGCATCATATGTTGACGCAGGGCCGTGGTGCCAACATTTGGGCCCTGGCCACGCTTCACCTTCTGCCTACATATCTTGCATGTGGCCATGTTACCCTCCTGCTGATGCTTGAGGAAAAACTGCCACACTGCCGAGTAGCTACTTTTCCCACCAACAGCCCGCACTGATTCACTGCTACTGTCACCAACTCCAGGAACCCCTGCTCCACTACCTCCCGATAAGGTAGCCTGCCACGCAGCAGGTGCTCTACCCTGGCCGTTTGGCTCCAGGCTTTACAATTCTGCCCCCATGCTGACTGCCAACCATGCTGCTAACACCATGCTGCCTCAGCTGCTGACACCGGGGCAACCTGCGCCCCTCTTCTCCTGATGATGAGGATGAAGCCCCTTCTGCACCCGGCTCCCAAGTGCGATCGGCTTCATCATCATCATCATCACCGAGTTGTGGCTGCACGTTACTGATGTTCTCAGTTTCCTCAACAGTGTCTGGCGCAGGAGCTGGAACGCTTGCAACAACACCCAGGCCACTCTCCACATCACTATTTGTCTGCCTAGCGAAGGAAGCCACCTCCATTTCTTGGCTGGGCAGTAGCTGCTGACTGTCCTCTATCTGATCGTCCTCCTCACTAAAGAGTGAAGCTGAACCCAAAGCATAGGATACATTGCTGGGGGAGGGAACGGCGTAGGACAGAGGCAATGGGAGGACAGGGACTGCTCTCGGGCCATGCCAACTCAGGGTTGTGTCAGAGGAACCTACCGACCCTAGACTGGGGGTGTCAGATGTAACTTGTGATGATGTGGATGACCGCGTTAACCAATCTACCACGGCAGATGCGTTACTGGTGGAGACACGACCGCTAGCAGATACTGGCAGATCAGGTCTCTCACCGCGACTCCTGCTGCCACTCGCCCCTAGTCTGCTGCGACCTCTGCCTGCTGAATCTTGGCCTCTGCCACTCCTCTTTGAACATCCTGGAACTTTTCTGCCTGAAATTTTTATGTATTTGAAATGCGCAATAGGCACTTAAAAAATGTGTTTACTTTAAAAAGCAGAAGCTAAATAAAGTGAGATACTGCTTCTCTGCACCAGATACTATGAAAATTGGCAATATTGTATACCCTGCGGGCTGGTGTTTTTACAAGACGCAAAAAAAAATTCAAAATGCAATATATTAATAAAACAGAGCCTGTAGAAGCTGATTTAGTATAACAGATAGGGTAAAATGTGCCAGTTTGGGATACCATGGCCATAATAGGAATTGCACTGGAAAGCCCAAGGTTTGAGCTACAAACTCATCTAGTTCTGGGGTCTGCACATGACAAACCACTGGTCTGCCAGCAGTGGTGCCCAGTAGAGGTCCAAAATTCAGCTTGGTATTTTACCCGCCCCTGGCCAGCCCATAACCAGCCCACAATAAACCCTCTGAGCCCCCCCATCCCCAATGTTCTTCCCAGTCAGTAAATAACTGCACTCCAAGGTACAGACTGCAGAGAAAGATCATCAGAAGTATGACCACTCTTAAATTGCTGGTACTGAAGCTTTACCATTGTAGAGGAAGATTGTGTGGCAGGGGATTGCATACCCCTTTCCCCTAGGCTGAGGTTTCTTGGCTATGGGGGTACAATAGGGTCGGATAAAGGGGGCTGGCATTGGATGGAGTTGTCAGAAGCAGTGCAGCCCACTGAGAATTCTCCCCCAGGCCGGTCCACCCATGGAGGTGCGTAGAGTGGAGAGAGCAGGGATACGGCTGCTCTACAGCATGCTCTGCAGAACTGGTTCACTTTTATGTGCCACTTCAATGCTTGGATTGCAAATCATGTTGAGAGACAAGATAAAAGTGGAGGCTTGTTAGGCATTAGCTACTGAAATACAGTTCCTACCTATTCTGGTTGAAAAGCTGCATTTTGAACATTTTCAGTAGCACATGTGAGCATGTGTGTGACATCCAATGTCCTGATGTCATGATTCCCCCCTCTGCCTCATCCCCAGCATTTCTACAGACATCCTATAACAAAATAAACAAAGTCTTTAAAGTCTTCCTGCACAGGGGCAATAAATCCTTATCTAAGAAACAGAAAGCACCACTGATAAGGAAAGGTGGGGGGAGCGCAGCTTGGAGAAGAGAATTACTAAAAGGGCAACTACAAATAATTTGTCCCCCAGCACCCACCCAGGGGGGATGGCATCTGTCCCTCCAGCCCCTTGGAATCTAGGATAAATCCAGGGGGAGAAATGTTTTCTTGGTCACATACAGAGGGTCCGATCCTTGATCGTGGTGTGTCTAATCCATTGCTCCTCCAGCCCTCGGAAGCAGAAGACTTTATCCCTTTATGAGGTATAGGATTTTCTGTGTTTTCTCCCCTTTCATTTTCTAACTGTTTTTCTGCACATTTGTATATTGTCTTTTTTTGTTCATTATTTGTATTTTTGTCTTTCTATTTTTTTTTTTTTTTATTAAAATTTAAAAATGTCCATTTTGCACGGGCCTACCTTTTTGGCAATTAGAAATCCTCTAACCTGGTTTCCTTGGAGCTCTAAGAACTACCCTGGTTTCTGAAGATTGTATGACCGCTCATAACTGTGTATTAACCCACAGACTGTGAGATTGATTGTAAATATGTATTAACCCCACAGACTGTAAGATCGATTGTAACAAATCCATTGTATGATTGGGAAAGCGTAACTAATCATATAGTGTAACAAGGTTGAATGACTCACAATTAACTTGGAGTGCTGCATGATGACTGTGTGTGAACCAGCAGATTGCAAGCTGATTGTATCTGATCGTTCAACAGCAGAACTGATCGGACTCTCCACAGGATAAGTGTGGGACAGAATCAGTGTGGATTGCCTGTGCCCTGCTTGTATGTGGAGAGGGGTGTGTAGGTGTGTAGTGACTGTCTCGATTACTCACCAGCAGAGTTTAATCCACCGGCCCGATTTAATCGCTTAAAGTGTAGTTGCGGTGGTGGTGGCAACTTGTTATAATTGGTGTGTGGGTGTTTCTGGTGCGATTGCTCTCTGTGCTGGAAGCAGCCCACACCCACGTCGCAGATCGCTCGATCAAACAGGCATTAAACGATCGATTTTGTGACAATGTGTACTTGATTTTAAATAGAACTATACAAAGAAAATACCTTATACTGTATTTCCTTTACAGTGTTACACAATACCTGTCTTTTAATAAACAAAACAGGAGGAAAAGGGATGCTTATTTTCTGTAACAGCTATTGATCAATTGCCATGTCAAGTACACTGAGTAGTGACCCAAAGGAGCATGTAGGGTAAATGACAGTTTTATCTCCCTATGTATTACATTACACTCTCATGAGGCTTGTACTCCTGTAAATAGGTAACATAGGGAAACAAGGGACAAGGATGATGGAGTATTGTGAGCTCACTTACAGACAGCTACTCCATCCTTTTGGGCTTGTTGACTTGACTCTGGTCATTAATTCCTTATAGTTCAGCTGATGCTAGCAAGATATTACCTTGCACTAGTTATCAACTTACCCGTATTCTCTTTTTCATAGGTTCTACCGTGTATACAGTTTTAGATACACACCAAGTTCAGCTGGTTGGTATCTCTGAAACATATATTAACAGTATACGGTTTCATTTTTAAATCCTTAAAGCAAGTGGTGTTAAAGCAAACCTGTGTCACGCAGAACCTATTACTTGTAACTAGGGATGGCCAAATTGCAATCCGTGCGTGTGGTCGGCGTTCGGCCTGAGCTCGGAAGAAGGCTTTCACTACTCTTTAATACCACTTGCTCAGGGCACTTGTGTGTCAGTACTGTTTAATACCACTTGCTCAAATTACTTGGATATCAGTACTCTTTGATAACAATTATTAGTGGAGTATTCACTGGTTTAGGGCACTTGTGTTTAATACCCCATGCTCGAACCATTTGGGTGGCAGTACTATTTAATACCAATTGTATCCATTGGTTCAGGGCACTGTGCATCTCTACTGTATATTACCAGGTGCCCAAACCACTTGGGAGTCAGTACTGTTTAATACCACTTGCTCAAACCACTTGGGTGTCACTACTGTTTAACCCCTCTATTGCCAGCCACGTAAATTTTACATGGCTGCCTCTCCAACCGTTAAATGCCAGCCACATAAAATTCACGTGCCTGACTTTGTCCCCTGCTAGCACCTGCAAAATTTAAAAATAACACTTACCTGACCCCTCATTCGATCCGTCTGGGTCTCCTCTTCACCTGGGGGGCTTCGATTCCCCGTCGGGGCTCCTCCGGAGGCAGGGGAGAGCCCGGAATAGGTCCCCTCCCCCCCATTTTAGCCGCCGCTGGCTTTTCCTGTAAAAATAAAAAAAAATAAAAAGGACATTTACTCACCTCCATGTGCGCTCAATCTCGCCGGCCCCCCTCTTCACCCGGGGGGCCTCTGACCCCCCCCCCAGGGCTCTCTATCTTCAGGAGAGAGCCTGTCAGGCTCTCTCCCCTCTTCTTCCAATGGGGGGCGCCATCTTGCTGTGAAGCCCCTCCTGTGGGCTGATTGCCCAACACAATTATTAAACATTTAATAACATTAGGGCTCATTGGCCCTTTAAACTAACCTCTGGTGGGCGCTCTGTCTGCATAAAAAAGAATGGTCAGACAAGCTGGGGAAGCAGTGAGGAGAGAAGAAGGAGGGCGCATTCGAGCCAACGCTGCTCGAGCTGCCACCCGTCGAGGATGCGGCTGCCGGGTGGAAGGAGTCACCGCCAGCTGCTCGAATCTACGGCGCCCCCAGAAGACCTCGTGGGACTGGACAGAAGGTAAGTTCACTGTGACAGCCAGCACCTAAGTGAGTGGTTAAAGTGGTTGCTACCTCTTCCTCCTCCGCCTCTTTTCTGGCATTTTTACCTCCTTCATCTCTTTCTCTTACACTGCCATATTCAACCCCAACACTGCCCCCCACCCCATCCAGGAGCTCTGACATCTGTAAAAATGTATTGATTTCATTCCTTTATCTATGTATGTATTTATTTATGTATATATTCATTGATATATTTATTTATTGATGTTATATATTTTTTATGTGTGTATTTATGTATATATTTAGTCATTGATGTATTTTTTGAGTTATTAATTATTTATTTACTCATTTATGTATATATTGATTAATGAATGTATTTATGTATGCATGAATGTTTAATTTTTTATTTTTCTATTATTTTGACTAATTTCCCTACGTCTATTTTATGCAGGGCAATTGCCCGGGTGTTCTCATGTGCTCCCCCCCCCCCCCCCCCACACACACACACAAATTTGTCTCCAACACCCTTAAAATAACAAATATTTTTTTTATGTATGTATGTATTTCTTTCATTTTTATTATTATTTTGAGTACTTTCCCTAGCCCATTTTATGCAGGGCAATCGCCCAGGTGTAACAACCCCCCCCCCCTCCCCCGCCATTTGGCTGCCTACACCCGTAAAAAAAACATTTTTTTTTTTCATTTATGTATGTATTTCTTTATTTTTTTTAGTTTTCTGTTATTATTTTGAGTACTTTCCCCATCCAATTTCGTGCATGGTAATCTCCCTGGTGTTCCCCTCGATTTGCAGCCCTCTAGCCCTCGCTACCCCACAGCTACTTTTGGTCCCCCAAATTTGGGTGCCCAATGACTGCATTATGGTTTGGGTTCAGGGGACCCAAACCAAACTTTAGCGGCATGGAGGGCCTAACTTGTCGAATCCGAACATCAACAGGTTCACTCATCTTTACATGTAACACTACCAAGAACCTAATTTAATTCACACATTTCTGAAGCCAAACCCCCATGATAATCTTTTATTCCAGATGCAATAGGGATAGGGACAAATTCTGGTGTATCTCTGTGTCCATCCTGGTCTGAGTTTAGCAAGGTGCTCTATGTGGCAAACGCTAGTTGACAATTGCAACTCTCATTAATGAGAAATGAATTTACATTAGCTAATTACATCAAGGTATTCTGAAAAGACCAGGTCCACACAAATGGTCACATCAATGGCTCACTTGAATTTCAGCTTTCAGATTTTATTAAGCAGAATGATGATGATGCTCAAACCAGATATGATGTAATATGAACCACCAGCCTGACCCAGAGATGGGCTTGGTGGACAGGTGAGCATTCTGAATTTCCCAAAGCAGATATAGAAAGGTGGGAAGATAAATAATAAACATGCTAGATGGTGAGAGGATGGGTTTCTCATTTAAAGCAGAACAAAACTGGGGAATTTGTCTTTCCCAGGTTTGGTTCCATGTCCCCGGGCATCCTGAATTGGAATTGTGAAGCCCCCCAGTTCGCCCAGTAAAACTCACCTCTCCTTGGTCCAACGACGTATGCATGGGCTCTTTTCCAATAAGAGCACTTTGCAGTGTTTACATCCTTCAGCAAAAGGCTCTTATTGACTTCAATGGAGAGTGAGAGTGACCGCATCCTCTTAATCCCAGCGGCATGAGTGCTCCCGTCCCAGGTAGCTGCTGTTTTTTTTTGTTTCGCTTTAGAGCAAATCATAACTCTTTACCTGCTCTAATTCAATGCTTTAGGTGTTAAAGTGAACCAAAACCCTTTAAACCCTACCCTAAAGTGTTTAAAGTGAATCAAAACCCAGGGTTTTGACTATCCTGGGTTTTGGTCCTTGCCACCGGGGGGTGCCCCGCTGTGTGAAACTCCCCAGGTTGCCGAAACCAACTCACCTCTTCCCAGTCCTACGGCGCATGCGCGGCTGCTTGTCCAATCACCACGCTCGGATCCACTGACGTCTTCTCATCTTCGTGGCCGCTTGTCCAATCACCGCACTGACGTCTTCTCATCTAAGCCTTCGTCTAAGGCGAGCGGCTGCGAGTGCGCTGACGGCTTCACACGTGTCTGCCGTGGGCGCGCGCCCTGTTAGAAGGATAGCGGGGATGCAGCCGCGGCTCGCACATACGCCATTGGATCGAGAAATAAGGTAAGTGTATGGGCAACCTGGGGGGGTTTCACACAGCGGGGCATCCCGATTTTGGATGCCCCGGGGGAGGGAATCGATCGGCCTGGGAATATTATAGGTCCACTTTAAAGACTTTAGGCCAAGGTGAAGTCCCAGTTTTAGATAACTCCCAGTTCATGCACATGTCTCCTCCAGCATCCCTGGAACACAAAATATCTAAATGGCGATTGGCTGGTCCTCAAAGTCAAAGGGAGCAGCTTGGCCAGATGCATGAAAATAATAATTGGAGGAGGTCTGCACAATGTGCTGTGGGATCACCAGTTGAAGTTTAGAAATGAGTTTCAAACACAGAGGCATCCTAAATTTTGAATTCCATGATGCTGCATTCTGAAATGTTCATTGACACCTTTAACTTTCTCTTTTTTAAAATCATACTTTTTTTAAACCATGAAATAAAGCATTATTAAATAAAACATTATATCATGGAGCAATTTAAAATTTTCTTGCATCAAGGCCATTGCTTGACAGTCTGACTACAAGGATGGATTGTAAACAAGAAATGTTTTGAGGGACAGATTTATCAGAAACAGTTGTAGCAGAAGCAAATGCACAGGCAATGTGGTTTCCATCATAGCAGAAGCAACCAGATACATAAAGATTGCTCAGAGCTGTCAGCGGGCTTTCAAATGTTTTCATACATCAGGAGACAAAGGGTCGCCTCGACATAAATAAAGTGACACGTGTGTCATTCAGATAATCAACTGACTGTGACTGGTAATAAAAATGATCACTATACAGTAAGAGAGATAACGCTCTGCCTAAATGCGCCACGTTGGATGCACAGATAAAGCAGTTAGAGCAGCGCCTTTACGGCACATGGCGAGCAAAGTACGTGAAGCAATTAGCAATATTATCTCATTCCACAAGCTCTGCTTCTTTTCATTACCAAATTGTTTTTCAAATGAAAGCAAAAGTGCTGCTGTTTTCACCCATTTCAGCTTGCTTACTGACACTGTAAAATGAACTCATTTTAAAGTTAAACGCTTTCAGTCAGCATCCATCAGGAACAGAGCAGAAAATTAACAGAACTCTGCTTTTTAATTTGATGTCTTGGAAGATAAACAGTGTCACTAACATAGGTACGGAAAGCACTGAACTGCACAGGCTAACATATTTTTCTGGCTGCATTTATTCCGGTTCTACTAATTGCGGTTCACATTTAAGTGGTTCTGAGTGTACCTGCAGTCTTTAGAAAACACAGTGTTTACAAAAAAAATACAGATCAAGGCAGACCTCTTGTATTAGTTATAAAGGTTTAAAGTGGAAGCCCAGTCTCCTAAGTACCCTAATTTCCTGCTCTACCACCCTCCACTAGCACTGAGGCAGGGTGCGGGGGTAACTAAATAAAACATCTTACCTTGCCAGGGAGCAAACACCACTTTATGTTTTTCCGGTGCTGGGCACCGCTAACTATCTTATAGAAACATAGAAACATAGAAGGTTGACAGCAGAAGGAGACCATACGGTCCATCTAGTCTGCCCTTATGTGTATACTGTATGTTCTCTTTATCTTAGGATACATGTGTGCTTATCCCAGGCATGTTTAAATTCAGTGACTGTTGATTTTTCAACTACCTCTGCTGGAAGTTTGTTCCAAGCATCTACTACTCTTTCTGTAAAATAATATTTTCTAACATTGCTCCTGATCTTCCCCCCGACTAGCTTCAGGTTGTGCCCCCTTGTTCTATCATTAAGTTTCTTCTTAAAAACACTTCCCTCCTGAACCTTATTCAATCCTTTCACATATTTAAAGGTCTCAATCATGTCCCCCCTCTCCCTTCTTTCCTCCAGACTGTACAAATTAAGTTCTTTAAGTCTCTCCTGATAAGTTTTAAGTTTAAGTCCTTCCACCATTTTCATTGCCCGCCTTTGGACACGGACACGTTCTATTTGAATAATGTCTTTTTGCAGGTAAGGTCTCCAGAACTGCACACAGTATTCTAGCTGTGGCCTCACCAGGGCTCTATACAACGGCATCACAACCTCCCTCTTCCTACTGGTGATGCCTCGAGCTATGCAGCCGAGCATCCTGCTTGCTTTTCCCACTGCCTGACTACACTGTCCACTCATCTTGCAGCTATCAGTAATCAGTACCCCTAAATCTCTCTCCTCTGAGGTCCTGGCTAACACAGTGCTGCCCATACGGTACTCAGAGCAGGGATTCCTTCTACCCAAGTGCATGATTTTACATTTAGAGACATTAAACTCTAGTTTCCACAGGTTTGACCATCTATCCAGTAAAGCTAAATCATTTTCCATGTTGCAGACACCTCCAGGAATATCCACCCTATTACTAACCTTTGTATCATCAGCGAACAGACAAACTTTTCCTACCAGGCCTTCTCCTATGTCTCAATTCCAGATAAAAAGAGGGGAGATCCCATCAATCACAGCCAGTGCACTGCCTACAAATCTAGGCATCCCACAAATTAAAATTACTGAACTATCTATATACACAAAAGGACAAGGTTGAGCGTGGGGCTGGCACCTAAGGCTCTTAAAGGAAAAACCTCCAAATGTAGAAAATGGCTTGAATGAGTTATCAAAGTTGACACATAACAAATACCATCAGGCACAAATACACAAATAAAATACACTTATAGGTGACAATAAAAGTTGCACAAGTTGCAGTGCACTGCCTACAAATCTAGGCGTCCCACAAATCAAAATTACACTTATAGGTGACTATCCCCAGTGGACTCATATGCATTTAGGACATGGGGTATACACCCCTAGACCAGTGATTGAAGGTGCTGGACTTTATACAATTGGTCTCATTTATCTCTGCTGACTATATCTGGACAGATTTCAATACAGCGTCGGGAGAGACTTTACTTACATTCCCTTGTGGGGGAAATTATCAACTTGGATCTCCTTGTCAGGGCATGTATGTGTGGTGAGGCTGGAGGCATTTGTGACGTGTATGTGTGGCTGTTGTGGCTGCATGGGGGGGGCCCCGTTTCTTTTATTGTCACCTATAAGTGTATTTTATTTGTGTATTTGTGCCTGATGGTATTTGTTATGTGTCAACTTTGATAACTCATTAAAGCCATTTACTACATTTGGAGGTTTTTCCTTTAAGAGCCTTAGGTGCCAGCCCCACGCTCAACCTTGTCCTTTTGTGTATATAGATACTTCTCTTATGTCACTTACAAATATATTAAAAAGAATGGGGCCCAGGACAGAGCCTTGCGGCACACCACTTGTAACTCGCCTTTGTTCAGATTGCACACCATTTACAACAACGCTCTGATACTGATCCCTCAGCCAACTGGAAATCCACTGAACTATCCAGGGATTGAGTCCTACCTTCAATAACTTATCTATGAGCTCCTTATGTGTTACAGTGTCAAAGGCTTTGCTAAAATCCAGATAGGCGAGATCCGCAGCACCACCTTCATCTAACACTTTAGTGACATTGTCAAAGAAATCAATAAGATTGGTCTGACATGATCTGCCCTCAGTAAAGCCGTGCTGTTTTGGGTCCAATAGGTCATTAATTTTTAGATGGGAAATGATCTGTTTTCCATTAATTTGACCACTATAGATGTTAAACTAACTGGCCTGTAATTACTGGCTTCTTCTCTACTCCCCTTTTTATGGATTGGTACGACATTGGCCATTCTCCAATCATCTGGAACCTCACCAGTTGAAAGGGAATGGTTAAGTAAATCAGTCAGAGGGGCTGCAATCACAAACCTAAGTTCCCTTAGAACTCTGGGGTGGATTCCATCTGGACCCATCGCCTTACTTACCTTTAGATGTTCCAGCTCGGATAGGACATCAGCCTCCAGAAACTCCGGAGCTGTTCCCTCCCAGCGGGATGCTGTGCTATGGCCATGCCTGCTACTATCTGAAAATACCGAACAAAAGTAGCTATTCAGATGGTCAGCAACAGCCTTATCTCCGTCAATATATTTATTTTCCCTATTTCTAATTTTTGAGACTGCATTGTTTTTCTTCTTTCTGTCACCAATATATCGGAAAAAGGTTTTATCTCCCCTCTTCATAGATTTGGCCATTTCTTCCTCCTTTTGCCCTTCAGCAGTCCTTATAATCAGTTTTGCTTCCCTCTGTTTAATTTTATACGCCTCTCTGTCAGCTACACTTCCACTTACTTTATACTTCTTATAGGGAGACTTCTTATCTTTTATGATAGTGCTGACTTCCCTAGTAAACCATAATGGTTTCTTCTTCCTTTTATTCTTGCTAGTTTGTTTCACATATTGCTTAGTTGCCTTTAAGATGGACATTTTTAATAGTGACCACGGGACACTCACTTCTGCTACTCTGTTCCACTCACCTAATTTTCTTTGTACATACTCCACCATTTCCTTGAAGTTTGTCTTCCTAAAGTCTAGCACTTTGGTTCTGGTGTGTGATTGCACAATGTCTGTTTTTATTCTGAACCATAAGCATTGATGGTCACTGGAGCCCAGATTTTCTTCAACCCTGAATCTTATGCTGCACCGAGGGACTTCCCCAGCTCTATGCTCGACCCCATCTGCCCATTCACAGTGATGCGGCTCTGTGTCACTGTCATGGAAACCACAGTAGCACCAGTAACGGCATGGGATTTGAGCAAGGTAAGCTGTAAGTGAGGGGGTTCTTAGGAGACTGGACCTCTGCTTTAATAGACATTTTGGAATAATAAGGATAGAAAGATTTTCATCACGTGCACCTGGGTACAGGATTGTAGCTTCTATTAGGTAGGCAAATCTGTAGGTGCAAGACAGAATGTACCGCAAGTCTGCTAAATCTTTTGCACTGAAGCAGGAGTTCTTATTTGCATTTCTAGCAATCTTATGGGCAGCCCCTTCTTATGACCTTGACTGTTCCTGTTAACTGCCATTTCTCAATTACATTTCAAATTAAATTGTTTGTATCTTCTTATAGCCTTCTCCCTCTTTGTGGACCTCAAACATTTTCATTTTCAGAGTGTTAGGTACCTGCTTATTACCCATGGCTGCTGTATTTTGGGACAACCAATAGAGGAGTCTTCGACATTTCATTATCTGGCTTTTCTTATCAATGATTGTGAGCAAGCCTTTTCTATAACAGGGTAATTAAGTTCTGAAACCTAGGTCAGTGGTATTTTTGTCAAATACATCACAATATCAGTATGACATTGTCTTATCGTCCAAGAAGTATAACTGTCGCCCTATTAGGGTTGATTCAGAGCCCCTTTCTCATCATTTTTATGGAGGTCTTGCTGCCAAACGAAAAATTGTGCAAAAATGAAAACATTTCACACTAAAGTTCTCGCAGAAAATAGGCTTTGCTGAATCAGACGAGGGGGAAAAATGAACGAGAATGGAAATATTCACGCAAAAAAAAGGTGAGAAAGGGGCTCTGAATCAACCCTATTGTTTCTGTTCAGACCCACACAAACGTGCGCTGGCATGTAAGTGTTCGCATCCAGGAATATGCAGGCACACGTTTTGGGTGTTCCAGTACAGCAAATGCACTGCCATGTTTATGGTTTGCTCATGTGCAGTCTGGCTCCAGTGACCTCACTTACTTTGATGCGCTCGTGCATAGACGCGAACCATGAATGGTGGTGTGCACATGCGCACACCTGTGCGAAAATTTACATGCATGGGGAACTCTTCCTGGTGCCAAAGGGCCTTTAAAAAAGGCCTAGGAGATCTTCATAAAATTACACCTACAACCTGCTTCCGTTTCCTGAGAAATCCTTGTTCGACCTTGACTCTTGACACTTGACACTCTGTTTCTGACTCTTGGCTTGGGTGACTCTACTTGCTTTAGCTGTTGGAACTCTGGCTCTGGATTACAAATCACTCTGGCTCTTGACTGCCTGGCTTCGTTTCTGAAATATTCTGTGTTACCAGACATGGAATTCCTTAAAACTGGACTTTTGGCTCACCTACAACTGGTGACGGCTGTGGGACACTGGTTTGCTTGGGGCACAGGCCGTCTTTCCCTGTGAGGGGTTCCTGTAAAAACCAAGCTTGTCAGTACACTCCCCACTATGGAGCCTGTGTAGTACTAGGTAAGCAGCTATTTTCTGCCTTACGCCAGATACAGACTTCACAAATCATTTCCAGTCTTTTAGATCCTGAGTGTCATGAAGGATGAATTAAACAACATATATAAAAGATACCAACAAAATGTAAAAAACATATATGAATTTAGGAATCATACAGTATATACAATGCAATGAAGGCGGAGGTATCAGAACAGAAACGCTTACCTAATCATAACATGGGAAAAAGTCCACTGTTTGTGTAGGAAGGTTGCTTTAGAATCATCTACGCTGTTGCCAGTCACTGCATGTTAAAGCAGACAATATTTAAACGAAAGTTACAAGGTGTAACATGAAAAAACAAAACAAAAGTATCATTGATAAGCATGCAAACCGCTACATGCTTATTGGACTTTTTTTTTGTTTTCAGACTTTTGGTCCACTTTAAAGTTGGTCTGAAAGTCAGGTAAGCTCAATACAGATAAAGCTGTGGACTTTGACTGGTGACTTTGGCTAGCAGCCTGCAGCCTTCTGTTGGTTTATGTAGCATGGATTCCTGCGCTACAAGAACCTGGAAGTTGCTAGAAGAAGCAGCAGCACAGCAAACAATAGCAGAAAGTAGAGCTGGGTAGGTGATTAAATCATTTGGACTTTTTTTTTTGTTTTCAGACATTTGGTCCACTTTAAAGTTGGTCTGAAAGTAAATGATCTCAATACAGATGGTAGACTGAGCTGTGTATCTTTTACCTACCATTGGGTGATGTTCCCCTAGTCTTTTAGGTACTTTATATGGTAGTTTCTGTTGGGCTATTTTTTACTATGCAGTTAGTATGACACATGTTAGGTCCCGGGTGATGTGGACATCCAAGTACATAAAGCTGGTGGACACCCTTTCCACACTGGCACCATATATTGAGGGCTCATAGTGGCGTGTAGGAGACATATAGAGGTATTAGCTACTTTGTTTTATTAGTGTTATGGTGGAGATTGTGCTCTGGGCACCAGATCAAAATCTCTTTTAGGTAGGACTTTTCGTTATTGTCAGCCTACCATCGTCAGTGGGTTTGACCATAATGGTTAAGGCCATACAGACATGTGTGTACAAGGAGTACAAATGTGGACTTAGGACACAGCCCTGAAAGACTCAAATAATGAGGGTGAGTGAAAAAGAGACATATTTACCCACACAAAAGTGGAGGATCCCAGAAAGGGTGGCTACTTTACCCATAAAGATGAATCTGCAAGATTGAGAGGACAGGGGCAAGGGGTGAAGGACATTGGTAGGGCTTAGAGGACTGCAGCAAGGGTAGAGGACATGTTAGGGGGAAGATGACAGTGGCAGGGGGTTTCACATAGTGTGGCATTGTTAATCCAATAGGGATAGTCAAAATCGCTGAATTCATCCATTAGAATGCATCCTAGAGAGCACCTTGATTAGGGATGTCCCGCAGTCCATGGACATGCTTCACTTTTGAAATACAACATCAAAAAGAGGGCTTTTCTTTGCAGCAGTATCCCTGCTCTGTGCTGGTCTTCCAGGCGGGGGCACGCATAGTGGAGACATGGGGATGCCATTACTTGTGGTCACATTTAAACAGCATGGGATCATAAAATTAGGTCAGTATGTATCTCCAGATACATCTCCAGCGCCACTCCCTCCTCCTCAGCCAGAATCAACTCAGCAACACAGCTCGGCAGAGGGGACTATGGTATGCCCTGCCCCCTCGTCACAAATGTTTATAGTGAGTATTAGAGATGAGCGAACTTTTGAAAAATTCGATTCGACTGATTCGCTGAATTTTCCGACAAAAATCGTTTCGACTCGAATTTATTTGCGACGAATCGCTATTAAAAACGGCTATTTCTGAGCCTCCTAGAGCCTCAACAGGGTTGTAAACCATTTTGCCTTGCTGTAACACGCATAGGATGCGTGCTGGGTTAGTTAAATAATACTGTAAATAAATATCACATGCAGATCAGAGGCATCGCTAATAGAATTGCAGAGCGGCACAATTGCAGAGAATTGAAGTGGCATCACTATGAGGGGCAGGAGCCCAAACATTGCTTTAAAGAGACACTGGAGTTGGCAGCAGCAGGAGCCCAAAAATTGGATGAATCACACCCTGGAGTTGCAAGCAGCAGCAGGAGCCCAAACATTGGCTGAAAGAGACACTGGAGTTGGCAGCAGCAGGAGCCCAAAAATTGACTGACACACCCTGGAGTTTCAAGCAGCAGCAGCAGCAGCAGCAGCAGCAGCAGGAGCCCAAACATAGCTTGAAAGAGACACTGGAGTTGGCTGCAGGAGCCCAAAGATTGGATGAATCACACCCTGCAGTTGCAAGCAGCAGCAGAAGGAGCCCAAATATTACTTTAAAGAGACACTGGATTTGGCAGCAGGAGCCCAATATTGGATGAATCACACCTTGGAGTTTGCAGCAGCAGCAGCAGCAGGAGCCCAAACATTACTTTAAAGAGACACTGGGGTTGGCTTCAGGAGCCCAAAAATTGGATGAATCACACCCTGGAGTTGGCAGCAGCAGCAGCAGCAGAAGCTCAAACATTACTTTAAAGAGACACTGGAGTTGGCTTCAGGAGCCCAAAAATTGGATGAATCACACCCTGGAGTTGGCAGCAGCAGCAGCAGGAGCCCAAACATTACTTTAAAGAGACACTGGAGTTGGCAGCAGGAGCCCAAAGATTGGATGAATCACACCCTGGAGTTGGCAGCAGCAGCAGCAGGAGCCCAAACATTACTTTAAAGAGACACTGGGGTTGGCTTCAGGAGCCCAAAAATTGGATGAATCACACCCTGGAGTTGGCAGCAGCAGCAGCAGGAGCCCAAACATTACTTTAAAGAGACACTGGAGTTGGCTTCAGGAGCCCAAAAATTGGATGATTCACACCCTGGAGTTGGCAGCAGCAGCAGCAGGAGCCCAAACATTACTTTAAAGAGACACTGGAGTTGGCTTCAGGAGCCCAAAAATTGGATGATTCACACCCTGGAGTTGGCAGCAGCAGCAGCAGGAGCCCAAACATTACTTTAAAGAGACACTGGGGTTGGCTTCAGGAGCCCAAAAATTGGATGAATCACACCCTGGAGTTGGCAGCAGCAGCAGCAGGAGCCCAAACATTACTTTAAAGAGACACTGGGGTTGGCTTCAGGAGCCCAAAAATTGGATGAATCACACCCTGTGGAGAGTCATGTGGAGAAAAAGTAGCTTAGTTAGTAATATCTACATAAAATTATGAATAAACAAATGCAAAAGTATTGCCAAAGTGAAGTTTTGTTTGAGGGTGTGTTTCCACCTTTTAATTAAATCAGAAACAACAAGGTATCATTGCGTCTGACTAATTAGCCCTCAAAAATTCTTGGAATTTTTAATCTGGATGTCTGATCCGTCTTATCCAAAGAATATTAATAAAAAGTAAGAGTAACGTAAAGGATTTTTTTATCAATACTTACTTGTGGACCGATGTGGAGGAATGTCTGTAACTGGAGAGCAGCGCCTTAAATCTGTTTTGCAAGATCCATCTTTCTTTAATGTTGGTCTGGCCCCGTCATCAATCTACTGGAATACATCAGGCATTGTTGGGAGGAAAGCTTGGCTGATCCATGCGCCATTCATTTCCATGCAGGGCAGTCTCTGGAAAAAAGAAAAGTATGTATAAACCAGGGTGTTTTTCATATAAAAACAAATGGTTATTCTTGCTTTTCAAGCATATGTTCCACAGCTTTACCAGTCATTGTGTCAGCCAATGAAGCAACTTTGTCTGGAAGTGCTGCAAAAGCAGTCCACTGCATCACAAGTGGCATCTGACACCCCCAGTCAACTGTCTGTTTTCTGTTGTTATGCTTTGGGTTCAGCTCCACTATGCATTGATGAAGATCTGATAATCATAAAATTCAGCAGCTACTGCCCAGCCAAGAAGTGGAGGAGACACTCGCCTCTTCTTCCACTAGCCGGGCAATTAGTGATGAGGAGAGTGTCATGGGAGGAGGTGTTGCAAGCGGAGGTAGTGGAAGAGGGTCCCTGGAGTCTGCGGCGGCGGTGGCGGCGGCAGCAGCAGCAGCAGTGAATTATTGGGGACTGTTGGTAGGAAAAATCAGCTACTCAGCGATGTGGCAGTTTTTCATGTAGCATCCACAATCCTGTGGAGAAAAAGTAGGTTAGTTAGTATATATACATAAAATTATGAATAAAGAAATGCAATAGTATTGCCAAAGTGAAGTTTTGTTTGAGGGTGTGTTTCCACCTTGTAATTAAATCAGAAACAACTGGGTATCATTGCCTCTGAATAATTAGCCCTCAAAAATTCTTGGAATTTTTAATCTTGATGTCTGAGGGATTTCTCTCAGACAGCGTCACCATAAGTCCAGCCTGCTGCATTACCCAGTGGTGGACCTTTCAAAGAACTGATGGCTTGTGCCGAGCCGAGGTGGAGAGTCCCATGTATCATTGCTTTGCAAAGATGGCAGTACCTGCCCTGTAAAATGTTGTTGAACAGAAGGTGGGCCAGTCCTTTAGCCTGTCAGTGTGTACCAAAGTGCACAGTGTTGTCTACGTCTGGAGCTGTAACTATGGACTCATGGAGGACTATATATATACTTTTAGGCCCCCTTGGTGATTGTGATTTCACGCTGTTCTTCACATGGTTTTCCTTGAGTCACACATGGGAGGAACTACTAAAAATGAGAACTCAATCCATGAAATCATTGCTTAATCCACGAAAACAGCAAATTTGGACCCATGGTGACTGATACTTGGAAGAACATCTTGTTTGCGCTGCGACAAGGAAGCCAGAGTCATGCGTCCTGACATGGCACACGTGTTCAGTCTAGTTGTCAAGCGTTTTCTGAAGTCTTGCCCCCATCTGAAAGACATCCGAACAACAGGAAAGAAAGTTAGCATGCACTTCTGGCACACCTACACCACCAAGCACAACCTTATTGAGCCTCAGCGTCAGAACGGTGTACCCCAACATAGTCTGATTTGCGATGTTTCCACCCGTTGGAATTCCACCCTCCATATGCAGGATCCACTATAGCAGTGGTCCCCAACCCTGTCCTCAAGGCCCACCAACAGGCCAGGTTTTGCAGATCTCCACAAAGATGCACAGGTGGAGTAATTAGTGCAGCTGCAGAGCAATAGAGCTGGCTATTTGGAGATCCAAAAAACATGACATGTTGGTGGGCCTTGAGGACAGGGTTGAGGACCACTGCACTATAGGAACAGAGAAAAGCCATCACGGATTTCTGGATGATCCAAACGGATAGGGGGACACCCCTGTGTAAATTCAATGTAAACCATTGGCAGCTCATACGTGACACCGACCGTTTGCTCAGGCCCTTTGAGGAAGCTACGTTATTAGTCAGTTGCCAGGACTATGAGATGAACGATGAGATTCCACTGCTTCATGTACTACAACACATGTTGGAAACCATGGCTGTTCAGGGCACTGGAGACATGGCACATACATTTCACAGCCACATGAAGCCTGTGGGGGCTGAAGTGGAGGAGGAGGAGGGGGTGGGGCACAGCAAACCACAGTTTAGGTTTCACAAAATGACCATTTTATCTAGTCATCTGACAGGAGAGGAGGAGCAGGAGCAGCCACAGGAGCTAGAGGGTTGTGAGGAAGGCGAGACAGAGGACCCAGACACACCGTGGCAGTTTACAGTGGAGATGGAGACAGGTAGTCCCTCCGAGTCACTTGCACAAATGGCACGATGCATGATCACATGCTTGCGTACTAGTGAGCGCAGAATTGTCTCCATTTGTCAGCGGGAAGACTTCTGGCTCTCCAACTTATTGGACCCTCACTTCCGGCACAAAATGGGGGCATTTTTTACGCCCACTGAGAGGGAGGAAAAACTGACCTACTACAGAGACATCCCATGTAGCCAGTTGGGCGATGTCTATCTGCACCATGGCCCATACTCCCGCAGGTCTGACTCGGGGGGACCTCTGTGATCACCTTCCACTGCCATGGCTGCTGGGGGGGTGGAAGTAGCAGCAGCAGCAGCTCCATCAGCAGCAGCCTCAGTCTTCAGTCGCTAGTGAGTAGCTTTCTACACCCGCATAGTGAGTCTACTCATGAGCAGCAAGAAGACCTGGAGCTGGACCTCAAACAGCAGGTCATGTCATACCTTGACATGACCATGCCAACACACTTTCAGGATCCACTGGATTTGCTGGGAAGCCAAACTTGACTTGTGTCCGCAACTAGCAGAGTTTGCCCTGGAAAAGCTGTACTGGCCGGACAGTAGTTGATTTAGATGGCAACTGGGCTGCTCTATATAATGAAGCAAAATGGCAAATTTACCTCACTATTTAAGCTAATGCCCCTCAGATTTACACAGGGGCTGCTCTATATTATGCTGCAAAATGGCAAATTTACCTCAATATAAGCTATTGCCCCTCAGATTTACACAGGGGCTGCTCCATATAATGGTGCAAAACCATGAATTTACCTCATAATACAAACTATTGCCCCTCAGATTTACACAGGGGCTGCTCTATATAATGAAGCAAAATGGCAAATTTACCTCACTATATAAGCTAATGCCCCTCAGATTTACACAGGGGCTGCTCTATATTATGCTGCAAAATGGCAAATTTACCTCACAATATAAGCTATTGGCCCTCAGATTTACACAGGGGCTGCTCCATATAATGGTGCAAAACCATGAATTTACCTCATAATATAAACTATTGCCCCTCAGATTTACACAGGGCTGCTCTATATAATGAAGCGAAATGGCTAATTTACCTCACAATATAAGCTATTGCCCCTCAGATTTACACAGGGGCTGCTCCATATAATGGTGCAAAACCATGAATTTACCTCATAATACAAACTATTGCCCCTCAGATTTACACAGGGGCTGCTCTATATAATGAAGCAAAATGGCAAATTTACCTCACTATATAAGCTAATGCCCCTCAGATTTACACAGGGGCTGCTCTATATTATGCTGCAAAATGGAAATTTTACCTCACAATATAAGCTATTGCCCCTCAGATTTACACAGGGGCTGCTCCATATAATGGTGCAAAACCATGAATTTACCTCATAATATAAACTATTGCCCCTCAGATTTACAGAGGGGGTGCGCTATATAATGAAGCAAAATGGCAAATTTACCTCACTATATAAGCTATTACAGCTCTATATAAATAAAAATAAATAAATAAAGGGCCTGTAGAAGCTTATTTAGTATAACAGATAGGGTGACATGTGCTGGTTTGGGATGCCCATATGGGCTAGTGTTTTGGCAGCAGTACAAAAACCAATGCAAAATGCAATAGCTTAATAAAGCTGATGCTGATCAACGCTTATTTAGTATAACAGATGGGCTGCAACATGCAGGTTTGGGATACCCTGCGGCCTGGTGTATTTAAAGCAGACCAAAACCAATTCAAAATGCAATAACTTAATAAAGCTGAGGCTGTAGATGCTTATTTAGTATAAACAGATAGGGTGCAACGTGCAGCTTTGGGGTGCCCTGCGGCCTGGTTAAATGAAAGCAGTCAAAAAGGAAGTGCAAACTGAAGTAGCTTAATGAAGCTGATGCTGATCAACGCTTATGTTGTTTACCAGATAGGGTGCAAGGTGCAGCTTTGGGGTGCCCTGCGGCCTGGTTTATTAAAAGCAGTCAAAAACAAGTGCAAACTGAAGTTTGCAGCTGATGCTGATCAACGCTTATATTGTATAACAGATAGGGTTAAAATAGCATGTGCCTTGGGATGCCTGTGTGGCCTGGTATATTTCAAGCTGAACAAAAAGTAACAATAATCCAAGTATGAGAAATGCTTGTGCTTAACAAATAGGGTTAAACAGCATGTGCCTTGGGATGCCCGTGTGGCCTGGTATATTTTAAGCTGAACAAAAAGTAACAATAATCCAAGTATGAGAAATGCTTGTGCTTAACAAATAGGGTCAAACAGCATGTGCCTTGGGATGCCTGTGTGGCCTGGTATATTTTAAGCTGAACAAAAAGTAACAATAATCCAAGTATGAGAAATAATTTTGACCTTCTTTACAGCGCCATACTTTGAAAAAAAATCCTTAATTTCATGCCGATCAATCCAAAGGTCAATGCCCCTAACAAAAATAGTGTTCGGCATAAGTTTTCCTTCTGGAAGGACGTAACCTTTAGTTTACATGGTTGGGGTAGGTTATCTTACAAATTGGGATACCCCAGGCAGCAGTGTCATTGAAAGAGACAGATTGTAATGCAGGCCATACGCAAGCAGAGAAACTCAGGCTGCAACAGGCCTCTTTAGTTTACATGGTTGGGGTAGGTTATCTTACAAATTGGGATACCCCACTTTATATGAAACCGAATATAAATGCACACCCAAAAGTGGACAATCAGCCTCCAAGAGGCCTGCTTAGTTTAAATAAGAGAGCTGCTTAGCTTAAATAAGAGAGCTGCTTAGTGTAAATAAGAGGCCTGCTTAGTTTAAATAAGAGAGCTGCTTAGTGTAAATAAGAGAGGTAGGTTATGTGATGTTACAGAATGGGATGCCTCAAAGCAGACTTGAGATCAGTATATATGCACACAGCAACAGTGTGTAAGCAGGCTGAAACAGCCCAATATACTTGAAATAACTGTGCAGCTTACAGTAAATGCAGAGGCTAATGGTATATTACAGAATGGGATGCCCACAGCAGACTTGAGATCAGTATATATGCACACAGCAACAGTGTGTAAGCAGGCTGAAACAGGCCAAATTACTTAAAATAACTGTGCAGCTTACAGTGAATACAGAGGCTAATGGTATGTTACAGAATGGGATGCCCCAACCGCAGTGCACCTGGGAGCAGTAGTACTATGCACAGCAAAAGTGTCTTTATCAGGCCAAATTACTTTTAGAATAAGTGCAAAGGGTTATAGTAAATAGAGGCTGGTGTAGTCACAGAATGGGATGCCCCAACCGCAGTGCACCTGGGAGCAGTAGTACTATGCACAGCAAAAGTGTCTTTATCAGGCCAAATTACTTTTAGAATAAGTGCAAAGGGTTATAGTAAATAGAGGCTGGTGTAGTCACAGAATGGGATGCCACAACCGCAGTGCACCTGGGAGCAGTAGTACTATGCACAGCAAAAGTGTCTTTATCAGGCCAAATTACTTTTAGAATAAGTGCAAAGGGTTATAGCAAATAGAGGCTGGTGTAGTCACAGAATGGGATGCCCCAACCGCAGTGCACCTGGGAGCAGTAGTACTATGTACAGCAAAAGTGTCTTTATCAGGCCAAATTACTTTTAGAATAAGTGCAAAGGGTTATAGTAAATAGAGGCTGGTGTAGTCACAGAATGGGATGCCACAACCGCAGTGCACCTGGGAGCAGTAGTACTATGTACAGCAAAAGTGTCTTTATCAGGCCAAATTACTTTTAGAATAAGTACAAAGGGTTATAGCAAATAGAGGCTGGTGTAGTCACAGAATGGGATGCCCCAACCGCAGTGCACCTGGGATCAGTAGTACTATGCACAGCAAAAGTGTCTTTATCAGGCCAAATTACTTTTAGAATAAGTGCAAAGGGTTATAGTAAATAGAAGCTGGTGTAGTCACAGAATGGGATGCCACAACCGCAGTGCACCTGGGAGCAGTAGTACTATGCACAGCAAAAGTGTCTTTATCAGGCCAAATTACTTTTAGAATAAGTGCAAAGGGTTATAGTAAATAGAGGCTGGTGTAGTCACAGAATGGGATGCCACAACCGCAGTGCACCTGGGAGCAGTAGTACTATGCACAGCAAAAGTGTCTTTATCAGGCCAAATTACTTTTAGAATAAGTGTAAAGGGTTATAGTAAATAGAGGCTGGTGTAGTCACAGAATGGGATGCCCCAACCGCAGTGCACCTGGGAGCAGTAGTACTATGCACAGCAAAAGTGTCTTTATCAGGCCAAAATACTTTTAGAATAAGTGCAAAGGGTTATAGTAAATAGAGGCTGGTGTAGTCACAGAATGGGATGCCCCAACCGCAGTGCACTTGGGAGCAGTAGTACTATGCACAGCAAAAGTGTCTTTATCAGGCCAAATTACTTTTAGAATAAGTGCAAAGGGTTATAGTAAATAGAGGCTGGTGTAGTCACAGAATGGGATGCCACAACCGCAGTGCACCTGGGAGCAGTAGTACTATGCACAGCAAAAGTGTCTTTATCAGGCCAAATTACTTTTAGAATAAGTGCAAAGGGTTATAGTAAATAGAGGCTGGTGTAGTCACAGAATGGGATGCCCCAACCGCAGTGCACCTGGGAGCAGTGGTACTATGCACAGCAAAAGTGTCTTTATCAGGCCAAATTACTTTTAGAATAAGTGCAAAGGGTTATAGTAAATAGAGGCTGGTGTAGTCACAGAATGGGATGCCCCAACCGCAGTGCACCTGGGAGCAGTAGTACTATGCACAGCAAAAGTGTCTTTATCAGGCCAAATTACTTTTAGAATAAGTGCAAAGGGTTATAGTAAATAGAGGCTGGTGTAGTCACAGAATGGGATGCCCCAACCGCAGTGCACCTGGGAGCAGTAGTACTATGCACAGCAAAAGTGTCTTTATCAGGCCAAATTACTTTTAGAATAAGTGCAAAGGGTTATAGTAAATAGAGGCTGGTGTAGTCACAGAATGGGATGCCACAACCGCAGTGCACCTGGGAGCAGTAGTACTATGTACAGCAAAAGTGTCTTTATCAGGCCAAATTACTTTTAGAATAAGTGCAAAGGGTTATAGCAAATAGAGGCTGGTGTAGTCACAGAATGGGATGCCCCAACCGCAGTGCACCTGGGAGCAGTAGTACTATGTACAGCAAAAGTGTCTTTATCAGGCCAAATTACTTTTAGAATAAGTGCAAAGGGTTATAGTAAATAGAGGCTGGTGTAGTCACAGAATGGGATGCCACAACCGCAGTGCACCTGGGAGCAGTAGTACTATGTACAGCAAAAGTGTCTTTATCAGGCCAAATTACTTTTAGAATAAGTACAAAGGGTTATAGCAAATAGAGGCTGGTGTAGTCACAGAATGGGATGCCACAACCGCAGTGCACCTGGGATCAGTAGTACTATGCACAGCAAAAGTGTCTTTATCAGGCCAAATTACTTTTAGAATAAGTGCAAAGGGTTATAGTAAATAGAAGCTGGTGTAGTCACAGAATGGGATGCCACAACCGCAGTGCACCTGGGAGCAGTAGTACTATGCACAGCAAAAGTGTCTTTATCAGGCCAAATTACTTTTAGAATAAGTGTAAAGGGTTATAGTAAATAGAGGCTGGTGTAGTCACAGAATGGGATGCCCCAACCGCAGTGCACCTGGGAGCAGTAGTACTATGCACAGCAAAAGTGTCTTTATCAGGCCAAATTACTTTTAGAATAAGTGCAAAGGGTTATAGTAAATAGAGGCTGGTGTAGTCACAGAATGGGATGCCCCAACCGCAGTGCACTTGGGAGCAGTAGTACTATGCACAGCAAAAGTGTCTTTATCAGGCCAAATTACTTTTAGAATAAGTGCAAAGGGTTATAGTAAATAGAGGCTGGTGTAGTCACAGAATGGGATGCCACAACCGCAGTGCACCTGGGAGCAGTAGTACTATGCACAGCAAAAGTGTCTTTATCAGGCCAAATTACTTTTAGAATAAGTGCAAAGGGTTATAGTAAATAGAGGCTGGTGTAGTCACAGAATGGGATGCCCCAACCGCAGTGCACCTGGGAGCAGTGGTACTATGCACAGCAAAAGTGTCTTTATCAGGCCAAATTACTTTTAGAATAAGTGCAAAGGGTTATAGTAAATAGAGGCTGGTGTAGTCACAGAATGGGATGCCCCAACCGCAGTGCACCTGGGAGCAGTAGTACTATGTACAGCAAAAGTGTCTTTATCAGGCCAAATTACTTTTAGAATAAGTGCAAAGGGTTATAGTAAATAGAGGCTGGTGTAGTCACAGAATGGGATGCCCCAACCGCAGTGCACCTGGGAGCAGTAGTACTATGCACAGCAAAAGTGATTTTATCAGGCCAAATTACTTTTAGAATAAGTGCAAAGGGTTATAGTAAATAGAGGCTGGTGTAGTCACAGAATGGGATGCCACAACCGCAGTGCACCTGGGAGCAGTAGTACTATGCACAGCAAAAGTGTCTTTATCAGGCCAAATTACTTTTAGAATTAGTGCAAACGGTTATAGTAAATAGAGGCTGGTGTAGTTACAGAATGGGATGCCCCAACCGCAGTGTACCTGGGAGCAGTAGTACTATGCACAGCAAAAGTGTCTTTATCAGGCCAAATTACTTTTAGAATAAGTGCAAAGGGTTATAGTAAATAGAGGCTGGTGTAGTCACAGAATGGGATGCCCCAACCGCAGTGCACCTGGGAGCAGCAGTACTATGCACAGCAAAAGTGTCTTTATCAGGCCAAATTACTTTTAGAATAAGTGCAAAGGGTTATAGTAAATAGAGGCTGGTGTAGTCACAGAATGGGATGCCACAACCGCAGTGCACCTGGGAGCAGTAGTACTATGCACAGCAAAAGTGTCTTTATCAGGCCAAATTACTTTTAGAATAAGTGCAAAGGGTTATAGTAAATAGAGGCTGGTGTAGTCACAGAATGGGATGCCCCAACCGCAGTGCACCTGGGAGCAGTAGTACTATGCAAAGCAAAAGTGTCTTTATCAGGCCAAATTACTTTTAGAATAAGTGCAAAGGGTTATAGTAAATAGAGGCTGGTGTTGTCACAGAATGGGATGCCCCAACCGCAGTGCACCTGGGAGCAGTAGTACTATGCACAGCAAAAGTGTCTTTATCAGGCCAAATTACTTTTAGAATTAGTGCAAAGGGTTATAGTAAATAGAGGCTGGTGTAGTCACAGAATGGGATGCCACAACCGCAGTGCACCTGGGAGCAGTAGTACTATGCACAGCAAAAGTGTCTTTATCAGGCCAAATTACTTTTAGAATAAGTGCAAAGGGTTATAGTAAATAGAGGCTGGTGTAGTCACAGAATGGGATGCCACAACCGCAGTGCACCTGGGAGCAGTAGTACTATGCAAAGCAAAAGTGTCTTTATCAGGCCAAATTACTTTTAGAATAAGTGCAAAGGGTTATAGTAAATAGAGGCTGGTGTAGTCACAGAATGGGATGCCACAACCGCAGTGCACCTGGGAGCAGTAGTACTATGCAGTAGTACTATGCACAGCAAAAGTGTCTTTATCAGGCCAAATTACTTTTAGAATAAGTGCAAAGGGTTATAGTAAATAGAGGCTGGTGTAGTCACAGAATGGGATGCCCCAACCGCAGTGTACCTTGGAGCAGTAGTACTATGCACAGCAAAAGTGTCTTTATCAGGCCAAATTACTTTTAGAATAAGTGCAAAGGGTTATAGTAAATAGAGGCTGGTGTAGTCACAGAATGGGATGCCCCAACCGCAGTGCACCTGGGAGCAGTAGTACTATGCACAGCAAAAGTGTCTTTATCAGGCCAAATTACTTTTAGAATAAGTGCAAAGGGTTATAGTAAATAGAGGCTGGTGTAGTCACAGAATGGGATGCCACAACCGCAGTGCACCTGGGAGCAGTAGTACTATGCACAGCAAAAGTGTCTTTATCAGGCCAAATTTCTTTTAGAATAAGTGCAAAGGGTTATAGTAAATAGAGGCTGGTGTAGTCACAGAATGGGATGCCCCAACCGCAGTGCACCTGGGAGCAGTAGTACTATGCACAGCAAAAGTGTCTTTATCAGGCCAAATTACTTTTAGAATAAGTGCAAAGGGTTATAGTAAATAGAGGCTGGTGTAGTCACAGAATGGGATGCCCCAACCGCAGTGTACCTGGGAGCAGTAGTACTATGCACAGCAAAAGTGTCTTTATCAGGCCAAATTACTTTTAGAATAAGTGCAAAGGGTTATAGTAAATAGAGGCTGGTGTAGTCACAGAATGGGATGCCACAACCGCAGTGCACCTGGGAGCAGTAATACTATGCTCAGCAAAAGTGTCTTTATCAGGCCAAATTACTTTTAGAATAAGTGCAAAGGGTTATAGTAAATAGAGGCTGGTGTAGTCACAGAATGGGATGCCCCAACCGCAGTGTACCTGGGAGCAGTAGTACTATGCACAGCAAAAGTGTCTTTATCAGGCCAAATTACTTTTAGAATAAGTGCAAAGGGTTATAGTAAATAGAGGCTGGTGTTGTCATGGAATGGGATGCCCCAACCGCAGTGCACCTGGGAGCAGTAGTACTATGCACAGCAAAAGTGTCTTTATCAGGCCAAATTACTTTTAGAATAAGTGCAAAGGGTTATAGTAAATAGAGGCTGGTGTAGTCACAGAATGGGATGCCACAACCGCAGTGCACCTGGGAGCAGTAGTACTATGCACAGCAAAAGTGTCTTTATCAGGCCAAATTTCTTTTAGAATAAGTGCAAAGGGTTATAGTAAATAGAGGCTGGTGTAGTCACAGAATGGGATGCCCCAACCGCAGTGCACCTGGGAGCAGTAATACTATGCACAGCAAAAGTGTCTTTATCAGGCCAAATTACTTTTAGAATAAGTGCAAAGGGTTATAGTAAATAGAGGCTGGTGTAGTCACAGAATGGGATGCCCCAACCGCAGTGTACCTGGGAGCAGTAGTACTATGCACAGCAAAAGTGTCTTTATCAGGCCAAATTACTTTTAGAATAAGTGCAAAGGGTTATAGTAAATAGAGGCTGGTGTAGTCACAGAATGGGATGCCACAACCGCAGTGCACCTGGGAGCAGTAGTACTATGCACAGCAAAAGTGTCTTTATCAGGCCAAATTACTTTTAGAATAAGTGCAAAGGGTTATAGTAAATAGAGGCTGGTGTAGTCACAGAATGGGATGCCACAACCGCAGTGCACCTGGGAGCAGTAGTACTATGCACAGCAAAAGTGTCTTTATCAGGCCAAATTACTTTTAGAATAAGTGCAAAGGGTTATAGTAAATAGAGGCTGGTGTAGTCACAGAATGGGATGCCCCAACCGCAGTGCACCTGGGAGCAGTAGTACTATGCAGTAGTACTATGCACAGCAAAAGTGTCTTTATCAGGCCAAATTACTTTTAGAATAAGTGCAAAGGGTTATAGTAAATAGAGGCTGGTGTAGTCACAGAATGGGATGCCACAACCGCAGTGCACCTGGGAGCAGTAGTACTATGCACAGCAAAAGTGTCTTTATCAGGCCAAATTACTTTTAGAATAAGTGCAAAGGGTTATAGTAAATAGAGGCTGGTGTAGTCACAGAATGGGATGCCACAACCGCAGTGCACCTGGGAGCAGTAGTACTATGCACAGCAAAAGTGTCTTTATCAGGCCAAATTACTTTTAGAATAAGTGCAAAGGGTTATAGTAAATAGAGGCTGGTGTAGTCACAGAATGGGATGCCACAACCGCAGTGCACCTGGGAGCAGTAGTACTATGCACAGCAAAAGTGTCTTTATCAGGCCAAATTTCTTTTAGAATAAGTGCAAGGGTTATAGTAAATAGAGGCTGGTGTAGTCACAGAATGGGATGCCCCAACCGCAGTGCACCTGGGAGCAGTAGTACTATGCACAGCAAAAGTGTCTTTATCAGGCCAAATTACTTTTAGAATAGGTGCAAAGGGTTATAGTAAATAGAGGCTGGTGTAGTCACAGAATGGGATGCCCCAACCGCAGTGTACCTGGGAGCAGTAGTACTATGCACAGCAAAAGTGTCTTTATCAGGCCAAATTACTTTTAGAATAAGTGCAAAGGGTTATAGTAAATAGAGGCTGGTGTAGTCACAGAATGGGATGCCCCAACCGCAGTGCACCTGGGAGCAGTAGTACTATGCACAGCAAAAGTGTCTTTATCAGGCCAAATTACTTTTAGAATAAGTGCAAAGGGTTATAGTAAATAGAGGCTGGTGTAGTCACAGAATGGGATGCCACAACCGCAGTGCACCTGGGAGCAGTAATACTATGCACAGCAAAAGTGTCTTTATCAGGCCAAATTACTTTTAGAATAAGTGCAAAGGGTTATAGTAAATAGAGGCTGGTGTAGTCACAGAATGGGATGCCCCAACCGCAGTGCACCTGGGAGCAGTAGTACTATGCAAAGCAAAAGTGTCTTTATCAGGCCAAATTACTTTTAGAATAAGTGCAAAGGGTTATAGTAAATAGAGGCTGGTGTTGTCACAGAATGGGAGGCCCCAACCGCAGTGCACCTGGGAGCAGTAGTACTATGCACAGCAAAAGTGTCTTTATCAGGCCAAATTACTTTTAGAATAAGTGCAAAGGGTTATAGTAAATAGAGGCTGGTGTAGTCACAGAATGGGATGCCACAACCGCAGTGCACCTGGGAGCAGTAGTACTATGCACAGCAAAAGTGTCTTTATCAGGCCAAATTACTTTTAGAATAAGTGCAAAGGGTTATAGTAAATAGAGGCTGGTGTAGTCACAGAATGGGATGCCCCAACCGCAGTGCACCTGGGAGCAGTAGTACTATGCACAGCAAAAGTGTCTTTATCAGGCCAAATTACTTTTAGAATAAGTGCAAAGGGTTATAGTAAATAGGGGCTGGTGTAGACACAGAATGGGATGCCCCAACCGCAGTGTACCTGGGAGCAGTAGTACTATGCACAGCAAAAGTGTCTTTATCAGGCCAAATTACTTTTAGAATAAGTGCAAAGGGTTATAGTAAATAGAGGCTGGTGTAGTCACAGAATGGGATGCCACAACCGCAGTGCACCTGGGAGCAGTAGTACTATGCACAGCAAAAGTGTCTTTATCAGGCCAAATTACTTTTAGAATAAGTGCAAAGGGTTATAGTAAATAGAGGCTGATGTAGTCACAGAATGGGATGCCCCAACCGCAGTGCACCTGGGAGCAGTAGTACTATGCACAGCAAAGGTTTTTTTATCAGGCCAAATTACTTTTAGAATAAGTGCAAAGGGTTATAGTAAATAGAGGCTGGTGTAGTCACAGAATGGGATGCCCCAACCGCAGTGCACCTGGGAGCAGTAGTACTATGCACAGCAAAAGTGTCTTTATCAGGCCAAATTACTTTTAGAATAAGTGCAAAGGGTTATAGTAAATAGAGGCTGGTGTAGTCACAGAATGGGATGCCCCAACCGCAGTGCACCTGGGAGCAGTAGTACTATGCACAGCAAAAGTGTCTTTATCAGGCCAAATTACTTTTAGAATAAGTGCAAAGGGTTATAGTAAATAGAGGCTGGTGTAGTCACAGAATGGGATGCCCCAGCCGCAGTGCACCTGGGAGCAGTGGTACTATGCACAGCAAAAGTGTCTTTATCAGGCCAAATTACTTTTAGAATAAGTGCAAAGGGTTATAGTAAATAGAGGCTGGTGTAGTCACAGAATGGGATGCCCCAACCGCAGTGCACCTGGGAGCAGTAGTACTATGTACAGCAAAAGTGTCTTTATCAGGCCAAATTACTTTTAGAATAAGTGCAAAGGGTTATAGTAAATAGAGGCTGATGTAGTCACAGAATGGGATGCCCCAACCGCAGTGCACCTGGGAGCAGTAGTACTATGCACAGCAAAGGTTTTTTTATCAGGCCAAATTACTTTTAGAATAAGTGCAAAGGGTTATAGTAAATAGAGGCTGGTGTAGTCACAGAATGGGATGCCACAACCGCAGTGCACCTGGGAGCAGTAGTACTATGCAAAGCAAAAGTGTCTTTATCAGGCCAAATTACTTTTAGAATAAGTGCAAAGGGTTATAGTAAATAGAGGCTGGTGTACTCACAGAATGGGATGCCCCAACCGCAGTGCACCTGGGAGCAGTAGTACTATGCACAGCAAAAGTGTCTTTATCAGGCCAAATTACTTTTAGAATAAGTGCAAAGGGTTATAGTAAATAGAGGCTGGTGTAGTCACAGAATGGGATGCCACAACCGCAGTGCACCTGGGAGCAGTAGTACTATGCACAGCAAAAGTGTCTTTATCAGGCCAAATTACTTTTAGAATAAGTGCAAAGGGTTATAGTAAATAGAGGCTGGTGTAGTCACAGAATGGGATGCCCCAACCGCAGTGCACCTGGGAGCAGTAGTACTATGCAGTAGTACTATGCACAGCAAAAGTGTCTTTATCAGGCCAAATTACTTTTAGAATAAGTGCAAAGGGTTATAGTAAATAGAGGCTGGTGTAGTCACAGAATGGGATGCCCCAACCGCAGTGCACCTGGGAGCAGTAATACTATGCACAGCAAAAGTGTCTTTATCGGGTCAAATTACTTTTAGAATAAGTGCAAAGGGTTATAGTAAATAGAGGCTGGTGTAGTCACAGAATGGGATGCCCCAACCGCAGTGCACCTGGGAGCAGTAGTACTATGCAAAGCAAAAGTGTCTTTATCAGGCCAAATTACTTTTAGAATAAGTGCAAAGGGTTATAGTAAATAGAGGCTGGTGTACTCACAGAATGGGATGCCCCAACCGCAGTGCACCTGGGAGCAGTAGTACTATGCACAGCAAAAGTGTCTTTATCAGGCCAAATTACTTTTAGAATAAGTGCAAAGGGTTATAGTAAATAGAGGCTGGTGTAGTCACAGAATGGGATGCCACAACCGCAGTGCACCTGGGAGCAGTAGTACTATGCACAGCAAAAGTGTCTTTATCAGGCCAAATTACTTTTAGAATAAGTGCAAAGGGTTATAGTAAATAGAGGCTGGTGTAGTCACAGAATGGGATGCCCCAACCGCAGTGCACCTGGGAGCAGTAGTACTATGCACAGCAAAAGTGTCTTTATCAGGCCAAATTACTTTTAGAATAAGTGCAAAGGGTTATAGTAAATAGAGGCTGGTGTAGTCACAGAATGGGATGCCCCAACCGCAGTGTACCTGGGAGCAGTAGTACTATGCACAGCAAAAGTGTCTTTATCAGGCCAAATTACTTTTAGAATAAGTGCAAAGGGTTATAGTAAATAGAGGCTGGTGTAGTCACAGAATGGGATGCCACAACCGCAGTGCACCTGGGAGCAGTAGTACTATGCACAGCAAAAGTGTCTTTATCAGGCCAAATTACTTTTAGAATAAGTGCAAAGGGTTATAGTAAATAGAGGCTGGTGTAGTCACAGAATGGGATGCCCCAACCGCAGTGCACCTGGGAGCAGTAGTACTATGCACAGCAAAAGTGTCTTTATCAGGCCAAATTACTTTTAGAATAAGTGCAAAGGGTTATAGTAAATAGAGGCTGGTGTAGTCACAGAATGGGATGCCACAACCGCAGTGCACCTGGGAGCAGTAGTACTATGCACAGCAAAAGTGTCTTTATCAGGCCAAATTACTTTTAGAATAAGTGCAAAGGGTTATAGTAAATAGAGGCTGGTGTAGTCACAGAATGGGATGCCCCAACCGCAGTGCACCTGGGAGCAGTAGTACTATGCAGTAGTACTATGCACAGCAAAAGTGTCTTTATCAGGCCAAATTACTTTTAGAATAAGTGCAAAGGGTTATAGTAAATAGAGGCTGGTGTAGTCACAGAATGGGATGCCCCAACCGCAGTGTACCTGGGAGCAGTAGTACTATGCACAGCAAAAGTGTCTTTATCAGGCCAAATTACTTTTAGAATAAGTGCAAAGGGTTATAGTAAATAGAGGCTGGTGTAGTCACAGAATGGGATGCCCCAACCGCAGTGCACCTGGGAGCAGTAGTACTATGCACAGCAAAAGTGTCTTTATCAGGCCAAATTACTTTTAGAATAAGTGCAAAGGGTTATAGTAAATAGAGGCTGGTGTAGTCACAGAATGGGATGCCACAACCGCAGTGCACCTGGGAGCAGTAGTACTATGCACAGCAAAAGTGTCTTTATCAGGCCAAATTACTTTTAGAATAAGTGCAAAGGGTTATAGTAAATAGAGGCTGGTGTAGTCACAGAATGGGATGCCCCAACCGCAGTGCACCTGGGAGCAGTAGTACTATGCACAGCAAAAGTGTCTTTATCAGGCCAAATTACTTTTAGAATAAGTGCAAAGGGTTATAGTAAATAGAGGCTGGTGTAGTCACAGAATGGGATGCCCCAACCGCAGTGTACCTGGGAGCAGTAGTACTATGCACAGCAAAAGTGTCTTTATCAGGCCAAATTACTTTTAGAATAAGTGCAAAGGGTTATAGTAAATAGAGGCTGGTGTAGTCACAGAATGGGATGCCCCAACCGCAGTGCACCTGGGAGCAGCAGTACTATGCACAGCAAAAGTGTCTTTATCAGGCCAAATTACTTTTAGAATAAGTGCAAAGGGTTATAGTAAATAGAGGCTGGTGTAGTCACAGAATGGGATGCCACAACCGCAGTGCACCTGGGAGCAGTAGTACTATGCACAGCAAAAGTGTCTTTATCAGGCCAAATTACTTTTAGAATAAGTGCAAAGGGTTATAGTAAATAGAGGCTGGTGTAGTCACAGAATGGGATGCCCCAACCGCAGTGCACCTGGGAGCAGTAGTACTATGCAAAGCAAAAGTGTCTTTATCAGGCCAAATTACTTTTAGAATAAGTGCAAAGGGTTATAGTAAATAGAGGCTGGTGTTGTCACAGAATGGGATGCCCCAACCGCAGTGCACCTGGGAGCAGTAGTACTATGCACAGCAAAAGTGTCTTTATCAGGCCAAATTACTTTTAGAATAAGTGCAAAGGGTTATAGTAAATAGAGGCTGGTGTAGTCACAGAATGGGATGCCACAACCGCAGTGCACCTGGGAGCAGTAGTACTATGCACAGCAAAAGTGTCTTTATCAGGCCAAATTACTTTTAGAATAAGTGCAAAGGGTTATAGTAAATAGAGGCTGGTGTAGTCACAGAATGGGATGCCACAACCGCAGTGCACCTGGGAGCAGTAGTACTATGCACAGCAAAAGTGTCTTTATCAGGCCAAATTACTTTTAGAATAAGTGCAAAGGGTTATAGTAAATAGAGGCTGGTGTAGTCACAGAATGGGATGCCCCAACCGCAGTGTACCTGGGAGCAGTAGTACTATGCACAGCAAAAGTGTCTTTATCAGGCCAAATTACTTTTAGAATAAGTGCAAAGGGTTATAGTAAATAGAGGCTGGTGTAGTCACAGAATGGGATGCCCCAACCGCAGTGTACCTGGGAGCAGTAGTACTATGCACAGCAAAAGTGTCTTTATCAGGCCAAATTACTTTTAGAATAAGTGCAAAGGGTTATAGTAAATAGAGGCTGGTGTAGTCACAGAATGGGATGCCCCAACCGCAGTGCACCTGGGAGCAGTAGTACTATGCACAGCAAAAGTGTCTTTATCAGGCCAAATTACTTTTAGAATAAGTGCAAAGGGTTATAGTAAATAGAGGCTGGTGTAGTCACAGAATGGGATGCCCCAACCGCAGTGCACCTGGGAGCAGTAGTACTATGCAAAGCAAAAGTGTCTTTATCAGGCCAAATTACTTTTAGAATAAGTGCAAAGGGTTATAGTAAATAGAGGCTGGTGTTGTCACAGAATGGGATGCCCCAACCGCAGTGCACCTGGGAGCAGTAGTACTATGCACAGCAAAAGTGTCTTTATCAGGCCAAATTACTTTTAGAATAAGTGCAAAGGGTTATAGTAAATAGAGGCTGGTGTAGTCACAGAATGGGATGCCACAACCGCAGTGCACCTGGGAGCAGTAGTACTATGCACAGCAAAAGTGTCTTTATCAGGCCAAATTACTTTTAGAATAAGTGCAAAGGGTTATAGTAAATAGAGGCTGGTGTAGTCACAGAATGGGATGCCACAACCGCAGTGCACCTGGGAGCAGTAGTACTATGCACAGCAAAAGTGTCTTTATCAGGCCAAATTACTTTTAGAATAAGTGCAAAGGGTTATAGTAAATAGAGGCTGGTGTAGTCACAGAATGGGATGCCCCAACCGCAGTGTACCTGGGAGCAGTAGTACTATGCACAGCAAAAGTGTCTTTATCAGGCCAAATTACTTTTAGAATAAGTGCAAAGGGTTATAGTAAATAGAGGCTGGTGTTGTCACAGAATGGGATGCCCCAACCGCAGTGTACCTGGGAGCAGTAGTACTATGCACAGCAAAAGTGTCTTTATCAGGCCAAATTACTTTTAGAATAAGTGCAAAGGGTTATAGTAAATAGAGGCTGGTGTAGTCACAGAATGGGATGCCCCAACCGCAGTGCACCTGAGAGCAGTAGTACTATGCACAGCAAAAGTGTCTTTATCAGGCCAAATTACTTTTAGAATAAGTGCAAAGGGTTATAGTAAATAGAGGCTGGTGTAGACACATAATGGGATGCCACAACCGCAGTGCACCTGGGAGCAGTAGTACTATGCACAGCAAAAGTGTCTTTATCAGGCCAAATTACTTTTAGAATAAGTGCAAAGGGTTATAGTAAATAGAGGCTGGTGTAGTCACAGAATGGGATGCCACAACCGCAGTGCACCTGGGAGCAGTAGTACTATGCACAGCAAAAGTGTCTTTATCAGGCCAAATTACTTTTAGAATAAGTGTAAAGGGTTATAGTAAATAGCGGCTGGTGTAGTCACATAATGGGATGCCACAACCGCAGTGCACCTGGGAGCAGTAGTACTATGCACAGCAAAAGTGTCTTTATCAGGCCAAATTACTTTTAGAATAAGTGCAAAGGGTTATAGTAAATAGAGGCTGGTGTAGTCACAGAATGGGATGCCACAACCGCAGTGCACCTGGGAGCAGTAGTACTATGCACAGCAAAAGTGTCTTTATCAGGCCAAATTACTTTTAGAATAATTGCAAAGGGTTATAGTAAATAGAAGCTGGTGTAGTCACAGAAAGGGATGCCATAACCGCAGTGCACCTGGGAGCAGTAGTACTATGCACAGCAAAAGTGTGTTTATCAGGCCAAATTACTTTTAGAATAAGTGCAAAGGGTTATAGTAAATAGAGGCTGGTGTAGTCACAAAATGGGATGCCCCAACCGCATTGCACCTGGGAGCAGTAGTACTATGCACAGCAAAAGTGTCTTTATCAGGCCAAATTACTTTTAGAATAAGTGCAAAGGGTTATAGTAAATAGAGGCTGGTGTAGTCACAGAATGGGATGCCACAACCGCAGTGCACCTGGGAGCAGTAGTACTATGCACAGCAAAAGTGTCTTTATCAGGCCAAATTACTTTTAGAATAAGTGCAAAGGGTTATAGTAAATAGAGGCTGGTGTAGTCACAGAATGGGATGCCCCAACCGCAGTGCACCTGGGAGCAGTAGTACTATGCACAGCAAAAGTGTCTTTATCAGGCCAAATTACTTTTAGAATAAGTGCAAAGGGTTATAGTAAATAGAGGCTGGTGTAGTCACAGAATGGGATGCCACAACCGCAGTGCACCTGGGAGCAGTAGTACTATGCACAGCAAAAGTGTCTTTATCAGGCCAAATTACTTTTAGAATAAGTGCAAAGGGTTATAGTAAATAGAGGCTGGTGTAGTCACAGAATGGGATGCCACAACCGCAGTGCACCTGGTAGCAGTAGTACTATGCACAGCAAAATTATTTTTATCAGGCCAAATTACTTTTAGAATAAGTGCAAAGGGTTATAGTAAATAGAGGCTGGTGTAGTCACAGAATGGGATGCCACAACCGCAGTGCACCTGGGAGCAGTAGTACTATGCACAGCAAAAGTGTCTTTATCAGGCCAAATTACTTTTAGAATAAGTGTAAAGGGTTATAGTAAATAGAGGCTGATGTAGTCACAGAATGGGATGCCACAACCGCAGTGCACCTGGGAGCAGTAGTACTATGCACAGCAAAAGTGTCTTTATCAGGCCAAATTACTTTTAGAATAAGTGTAAAGGGTTATAGTAAATAGAGGCTGATGTAGTCACAGAATGGGATGCCACAACCGCAGTGCACCTGGGAGCAGTAGTACTATGCACAGCAAAAGTGTCTTTATCAGGCCAAATTACTTTTAGAATAAGTGCAAAGGGTTATAGTAAATAGAGGCTGGTGTAGTCACAGAATGGGATGCCACAACCGCAGTGCACCTGGGAGCAGTAGTACTATGCACAGCAAAAGTGTCTTTATCAGGCCAAATTACTTTTAGAATAAGTGCAAAGGGTTATAGTAAATAGAAGCTGGTGTAGTCACAGAATGGGATGCCACAACCGCAGTGCACCTGGGAGCAGTAGTACTATGCACAGCAAAAGTGTCTTTATCAGGCCAAATTACTTTTAGAATAAGTGCAAAGGGTTATAGTAAATAGAGGCTGGTGTAGTCACAGAATGGGATGCCACAACCGCAGTGCACCTGGGAGCTGTAGTACTATGCACAGCAAAAGTGTCTTTATCAGGCCAAATTACTTTTAGAATAAGTGCAAAGGGTTATAGTAAATAGAGGCTGGTGTAGTCACAAAATGGGATGCCACAACCGCAGTGCACCTGGGAGCAGTAGTACTATGCACAGCAAAAGTGTCTTTATCAGGCCAAATTACTTTTAGAATAAGTGCAAAGGGTTATAGTAAATAGAGGCTGGTGTAGTCACAGAATGGGATGCCACAACCGCAGTGCACCTGGGAGCAGTAGTACTATGCACAGCAAAAGTGTCTTTATCAGGCCAAATTACTTTTAGAATAAGGGCAAAGGGTTATAGTAAATAGAGGCTGGTGTAGTCACAGAATGGGATGCCACAACCGCAGTGTACCTAGGAGCAGTAGTACTATGCACAGCAAAAGTGTCTTTATCAGGCCAAATTACTTTTAGAATAAGTGCAAAGGGTTATAGTAAATAGAGGCTGGTGTAGTCACAGAATGGGATGCCACAACCGCAGTGCACCTGGGAGCAGTAGTACTATGCACAGCAAAAGTGTCTTTATCAGGCCAAATTACTTTTAGAATAAGTGCAAAGGGTTATAGTAAATAGAGGCTGGTGTAGTCACAGAATGGGATGCCCCAACCGCAGTGCACCTGGGAGCAGTAGTACTATGCACAGCAAAAGTGTCTTTATCAGGCCAAATTACTTTTAGAATAAGTGCAAAGGGTTATAGTAAATAGAGGCTGGTGTAGTCACAGAATGGGATGCCCCAACCGCAGTGTACCTGGGAGCAGTAGTACTATGCACAGCAAAAGTGTCTTTATCAGGCCAAATAACTTTTAGAATAAGTGCAAAGGGTTATAGTAAATAGAGGCTGGTGTAGTCACAGAATGGGATGCCCCAACCGCAGTGTACCTGGGAGCAGTAGTACTATGCACAGCAAAAGTGTCTTTATCAGGCCAAATTACTTTTAGAATAAGTGCAAAGGGTTATAGTAAATAGAGGCTGGTGTAGTCACAGAATGGGATGCCCCAACCGCATTGCACCTGGGAGCAGTAGTACTATGCACAGCAAAAGTGTCTTTATCAGGCCAAATTACTTTTAGAATAAGTGCAAAGGGTTATAGTAAATAGAGGCTGGTGTAGTCACAGAATGGGATGCCACAACCGCAGTGCACCTGGGAGCAGTAGTACTATGCACAGCAAAAGTGTCTTTATCAGGCCAAATTACTTTTAGAATAAGTGCAAAGGGTTATAGTAAATAGAGGCTGGTGTAGTCACAGAATGGGATGCCCCAACCGCAGTGCACCTGGGAGCAGTAGTACTATGCACAGCAAAAGTGTCTTTATCAGGCCAAATTACTTTTAGAATAAGTGCAAAGGGTTATAGTAAATAGAGGCTGGTGTAGTCACAGAATGGGATGCCACAACCCCAGTGCACCTGGGAGCAGTAGTACTATGCACAGCAAAAGTGTCTTTATCAGGCCAAATTACTTTTAGAATAAGTGCAAAGGGTTATAGTAAATAGAGGCTGGTGTAGTCACAGAATGGGATGCCCCAACCGCAGTGCACCTGGTAGCAGTAGTACTATGCACAGCAAAATTGTTTTTATCAGGCCAAATTACTTTTAGAATAAGTGCAAAGGGTTATAGTAAATAGAGGCTGGTGTAGTCACAGAATGGGATGCCACAACCGCAGTGCACCTGGGAGCAGTAGTACTATGCACAGCAAAAGTGTCTTTATCAGGCCAAATTACTTTTAGAATAAGTGTAAAGGGTTATAGTAAATAGAGGCTGATGTAGTCACAGAATGGGATGCCACAACCGCAGTGCACCTGGGAGCAGTAGTACTATGCACAGCAATAGTGTCTTTATCAGGCCAAATTACTTTTAGAATAAGTGTAAAGGGTTATAGTAAATAGAGGCTGATGTAGTCACAGAATGGGATGCCACAACCGCAGTGCACCTGGGAGCAGTAGTACTATGCACAGCAAAAGTGTCTTTATCAGGCCAAATTACTTTTAGAATAAGTGCAAAGGGTTATAGTAAATAGAGGCTGGTGTAGTCACAGAATGGGATGCCCCAACCGCAGTGTACCTGGGAGCAGTAGTACTATGCACAGCAAAAGTGTCTTTATCAGGCCAAATTACTTTTAGAATAAGTGTAAAGGGTTATAGTAAATAGAGGCTGGTGTAGTCACAGAATGGGATGCCCCAACCGCAGTGTACCTGGGAGCAGTAGTACTATGCACAGCAAAAGTGTCTTTATCAGGCCAAATTACTTTTAGAATAAGTGCAAAGGGTTATAGTAAATAGAGGCTGGTGTAGTCACAAAATGGGATGCCACAACCGCAGTGCACCTGGGAGCAGTAGTACTATGCACAGCAAAAGTGTCTTTATCAGGCCAAATTACTTTTAGAATAAGTGCAAAGGGTTATAGTAAATAGAGGCTGGTGTAGTCACAGAATGGGATGCCACAACCGCAGTGCACCTGGGAGCAGTAGTACTATGCACAGCAAAAGTGTCTTTATCAGGCCAAATTACTTTTAGAATAAGGGCAAAGGGTTATAGTAAATAGAGGCTGGTGTAGTCACAGAATGGGATGCCACAACCGCAGTGTACCTAGGAGCAGTAGTACTATGCACAGCAAAAGTGTCTTTATCAGGCCAAATTACTTTTAGAATAAGTGCAAAGGGTTATAGTAAATAGAGGCTGGTGTAGTCACAGAATGGTATGCCACAACCGCAGTGCACCTGGGAGCAGTAGTACTATGCACAGCAAAAGTGTCTTTATCAGGCCAAATTACTTTTAGAATAAGTGCAAAGGGTTATAGTAAATAGAGGCTGGTGTAGTCACAGAATGGGATGCCCCAACCGCAGTGCACCTGGGAGCAGTAGTACTATGCACAGCAAAAGTGTCTTTATCAGGCCAAATTACTTTTAGAATAAGTGCAAAGGGTTATAGTAAATAGAGGCTGGTGTAGTCACAGAATGGGATGCCCCAACCGCAGTGTACCTGGGAGCAGTAGTACTATGCACAGCAAAAGTGTCTTTATCAGGCCAAATAACTTTTAGAATAAGTGCAAAGGGTTATAGTAAATAGAGGCTGGTGTAGTCACAGAATGGGATGCCCCAACCGCAGTGTACCTGGGAGCAGTAGTACTATGCACAGCAAAAGTGTCTTTATCAGGCCAAATTACTTTTAGAATAAGTGCAAAGGGTTATAGTAAATAGAGGCTGGTGTAGTCACAGAATGGGATGCCCCAACCGCATTGCACCTGGGAGCAGTAGTACTATGCACAGCAAAAGTGTCTTTATCAGGCCAAATTACTTTTAGAATAAGTGCAAAGGGTTATAGTAAATAGAGGCTGGTGTAGTCACAGAATGGGATGCCACAACCGCAGTGCACCTGGGAGCAGTAGTACTATGCACAGCAAAAGTGTCTTTATCAGGCCAAATTACTTTTAGAATAAGTGCAAAGGGTTATAGTAAATAGAGGCTGGTGTAGTCACAGAATGGGATGCCCCAACCGCAGTGCACCTGGGAGCAGTAGTACTATGCACAGCAAAAGTGTCTTTATCAGGCCAAATTACTTTTAGAATAAGTGCAAAGGGTTATAGTAAATAGAGGCTGGTGTAGTCACAGAATGGGATGCCACAACCGCAGTGCACCTGGGAGCAGTAGTACTATGCACAGCAAAAGTGTCTTTATCAGGCCAAATTACTTTTAGAATAAGTGCAAAGGGTTATAGTAAATAGAGGCTGGTGTAGTCACAGAATGGGATGCCCCAACCGCAGTGCACCTGGTAGCAGTAGTACTATGCACAGCAAAATTGTTTTTATCAGGCCAAATTACTTTTAGAATAAGTGCAAAGGGTTATAGTAAATAGAGGCTGGTGTAGTCACAGAATGGGATGCCACAACCGCAGTGCACCTGGGAGCAGTAGTACTATGCACAGCAAAAGTGTCTTTATCAGGCCAAATTACTTTTAGAATAAGTGTAAAGGGTTATAGTAAATAGAGGCTGATGTAGTCACAGAATGGGATGCCACAACCGCAGTGCACCTGGGAGCAGTAGTACTATGCACAGCAATAGTGTCTTTATCAGGCCAAATTACTTTTAGAATAAGTGTAAAGGGTTATAGTAAATAGAGGCTGATGTAGTCACAGAATGGGATGCCACAACCGCAGTGCACCTGGGAGCAGTAGTACTATGCACAGCAAAAGTGTCTTTATCAGGCCAAATTACTTTTAGAATAAGTGCAAAGGGTTATAGTAAATAGAGGCTGGTGTAGTCACAGAATGGGATGCCCCAACCGCAGTGTACCTGGGAGCAGTAGTACTATGCACAGCAAAAGTGTCTTTATCAGGCCAAATTACTTTTAGAATAAGTGTAAAGGGTTATAGTAAATAGAGGCTGGTGTAGTCACAGAATGGGATGCCCCAACCGCAGTGTACCTGGGAGCAGTAGTACTATGCACAGCAAAAGTGTCTTTATCAGGCCAAATTACTTTTAGAATAAGTGCAAAGGGTTATAGTAAATAGAGGCTGGTGTAGTCACAGAATAGGATGCCCCAACCGCATTGCACCTGGGAGCAGTAGTACTATGCACAGCAAAAGTGTCTTTATCAGGCCAAATTACTTTTAGAATAAGTGCAAAGGGTTATAGTAAATAGAGGCTGGTGTAGTCACAGAATGGGAGGCCACAACCGCAGTGCACCTGGGAGCAGTAGTACTATGCACAGCAAAAGTGTCTTTATCAGGCCAAATTACTTTTAGAATAAGTGCAAAGGGTTATAGTAAATAGAGGCTGGTGTAGTCACAGAATGGGATGCCCCAACCGCAGTGCACCTGGGAGCAGTAGTACTATGCACAGCAAAAGTGTCTTTATCAGGCCGAATTACTTTTAGAATAAGTGCAAAGGGTTATAGTAAATAGAGGCTGGTGTAGTCACAGAATGGGATGCCACAACCGCAGTGCACCTGGGAGCAGTAGTACTATGCACAGCAAAAGTGTCTTTATCAGGCCAAATTACTTTTAGAATAAGTGCAAAGGGTTATAGTAAATAGAGGCTGGTGTAGTCACAGAATGGGATGCCACAACCGCAGTGCACCTGGTAGCAGTAGTACTATGCACAGCAAAATTGTTTTTATCAGGCCAAATTACTTTTAGAATAAGTGCAAAGGGTTATAGTAAATAGAGGCTGGTGTAGTCACAGAATGGGATGCCACAACCGCAGTGCACCTGGGAGCAGTAGTACTATGCACAGCAAAAGTGTCTTTATCAGGCCAAATTACTTTTAGAATAAGTGTAAAGGGTTATAGTAAATAGAGGCTGATGTAGTCACAGAATGGGATGCCACAACCGCAGTGCACCTGGGAGCAGTAGTACTATGCACAGCAATAGTGTCTTTATCAGGCCAAATTACTTTTAGAATAAGTGTAAAGGGTTATAGTAAATAGAGGCTGATGTAGTCACAGAATGGGATGCCACAACCGCAGTGCACCTGGGAGCAGTAGTACTATGCACAGCAAAAGTGTCTTTATCAGGCCAAATTACTTTTAGAATAAGTGCAAAGGGTTATAGTAAATAGAGGCTGGTGTAGTCACAGAATGGGATGCCACAACCGCAGTGCACCTGGGAGCAGTAGTACTATGCACAGCAAAAGTGTCTTTATCAGGCCAAATTACTTTTAGAATAAGTGCAAAGGGTTATAGTAAATAGAAGCTGGTGTAGTCACAGAATGGGATGCCACAACCGCAGTGCACCTGGGAGCAGTAGTACTATGCACAGCAAAAGTGTCTTTATCAGGCCAAATTACTTTTAGAATAAGTGCAAAGGGTTATAGTAAATAGAGGCTGGTGTAGTCACATAATGGGATGCCACAACCGCAGTGCACCTGGGAGCAGTAGTACTATGCACAGCAAAAGTGTCTTTATCAGGCCAAATTACTTTTAGAATAAGTGCAAAGGGTTATAGTAAATAGAGGCTGGTGTAGTCACAGAATGGGATGCCACAACCGCAGTGCACCTGGGAGCAGTAGTACTATGCACAGCAAAAGTGTCTTTATCAGGCCAAATTACTTTTAGAATAATTGCAAAGGGTTATAGTAAATAGAAGCTGGTGTAGTCACAGAATGGGATGCCATAACCGCAGTGCACCTGGGAGCAGTAGTACTATGCACAGCAAAAGTGTCTTTATCAGGCCAAATTACTTTTAGAATAAGTGCAAAGGGTTATAGTAAATAGAGGCTGGTGTAGTCACAGAATGGGATGCCCCAACCGCATTGCACCTGGGAGCAGTAGTACTATGCACAGCAAAAGTGTCTTTATCAGGCCAAATTACTTTTAGAATAAGTGCAAAGGGTTATAGTAAATAGAGGCTGGTGTAGTCACAGAATGGGATGCCACAACCGCAGTGCACCTGGGAGCAGTAGTACTATGCACAGCAAAAGTGTCTTTATCAGGCCAAATTACTTTTAGAATAAGTGCAAAGGGTTATAGTAAATAGAGGCTGGTGTAGTCACAGAATGGGATGCCCCAAATGCAGTGCACCTGGGAGCAGTAGTACTATGCACAGCAAAAGTGTCTTTATCAGGCCAAATTACTTTTAGAATAAGTGCAAAGGGTTATAGTAAATAGAGGCTGGTGTAGTCACAGAATGGGATGCCACAACCGCAGTGCACCTGGGAGCAGTAGTACTATGCACAGCAAAAGTGTCTTTATCAGGCCAAATTACTTTTAGAATAAGTGCAAAGGGTTATAGTAAATAGAGGCTGGTGTAGTCACAGAATGGGATGCCACAACCGCAGTGCACCTGGTAGCAGTAGTACTATGCACAGCAAAATTGTTTTTATCAGGCCAAATTACTTTTAGAATAAGTGCAAAGGGTTATAGTAAATAGAGGCTGGTGTAGTCACAGAATGGGATGCCACAACCGCAGTGCACCTGGGAGCAGTAGTACTATGCACAGCAAAAGTGTCTTTATCAGGCCAAATTACTTTTAGAATAAGTGTAAAGGGTTATAGTAAATAGAGGCTGATGTAGTCACAGAATGGGATGCCACAACCGCAGTGCACCTGGGAGCAGTAGTACTATGCACAGCAAAAGTGTCTTTATCAGGCCAAATTACTTTTAGAATAAGTGTAAAGGGTTATAGTAAATAGAGGCTGATGTAGTCACAGAATGGGATGCCACAACCGCAGTGCACCTGGGAGCAGTAGTACTATGCACAGCAAAAGTGTCTTTATCAGGCCAAATTACTTTTAGAATAAGTGCAAAGGGTTATAGTAAATAGAGGCTGGTGTAGTCACAGAATGGGATGCCCCAACCGCAGTGCACCTGGGAGCAGTAGTACTATGCACAGCAAAAGTGTCTTTATCAGGCCAAATTACTTTTAGAATAAGTGCAAAGGGTTATAGTAAATAGAAGCTGGTGTAGTCACAGAATGGGATGCCACAACCGCAGTGCACCTGGGAGCAGTAGTACTATGCACAGCAAAAGTGTCTTTATCAGGCCAAATTACTTTTAGAATAAGTGCAAAGGGTTATAGTAAATAGAGGCTGGTGTAGTCACAGAATGGGATGCCCCAACCGCAGTGCACCTGGGAGCAGTAGTACTATGCACAGCAAAAGTGTCTTTATCAGGCCAAATTACTTTTAGAATAAGTGCAAAGGGTTATAGTAAATAGAGGCTGGTGTAGTCACAAAATGGGATGCCACAACCGCAGTGCACCTGGGAGCAGTAGTACTATGCACAGCAAAAGTGTCTTTATCAGGCCAAATTACTTTTAGAATAAGTGCAAAGGGTTATAGTAAATAGAGGCTGGTGTAGTCACAGAATGGGATGCCACAACCGCAGTGCACCTGGGAGCAGTAGTACTATGCACAGCAAAAGTGTCTTTATCAGGCCAAATTACTTTTAGAATAAGGGCAAAGGGTTATAGTAAATAGAGGCTGGTGTACTCACAGAATGGGATGCCACAACCGCAGTGCACCTAGGAGCAGTTGTACTATGCACAGCAAAAGTGTCTTTATCAGGCCAAATTACTTTTAGAATAAGTGCAAAGGGTTATAGTAAATAGAGGCTGGTGTAGTCACAGAATGGGATGCCACAACCGCAGTGCACCTGGGAGCAGTAGTACTATGCACAGCAAAAGTGTCTTTATCAGGCCAAATTACTTTTAGAATAAGTGCAAAGGGTTATAGTAAATAGAGGCTGGTGTAGTCACAGAATGGGATGCCCCAACCGCAGTGCACCTGGGAGCAGTAGTACTATGCACAGCAAAAGTGTCTTTATCAGGCCAAATTACTTTTAGAATAAGTGCAAAGGGTTATAGTAAATAGAGGCTGGTGTAGTCACAGAATGGGATGCCACAACCGCAGTGCACCTGGGAGCAGTAGTACTATGCAAAGCAAAAGTGTCTTTATCAGGCCAAATTACTTTTAGAATAAATGCAAAGGGTTATAGTGAATAGAGGCTGGTGTAGTCACAGAATGGGATGCCACAACAGCAGTGCACCTGGGAGCAGTAGTACTATGCACAGCAAAAGTGTCTTTATCAGGCCAAATTACTTTTAGAATAAGTGCAAAGGGTTATAGTAAATAGAGGCTGGTGTAGTCACAGAATGGGATGCCACAACCGCAGTGCACCTGGGAGCAGTAGTACTATGCAAAGCAACAGTGGTTAACCAGGGTGAAACAGCTAACAAAGCCAGTGACCCAGGCAGTAACACTCAGGCTGGATGAAAAAAAAAAAAATCTCCCTGTGACTGCCTCCGATTTTTCCTAACTTTCCCTGCTTCTCGCTGACTTCCTGCCTGTCTCCTGCCTGTCCCTGTCTGTCCCTGTCTCTCTAACTGTCTCTCCCTGACTACAGCAGCGTCCTGTCTCTCACGAATGCAATAGAGAAATGAGGAAAAGCAAGATGTCCGCCGCCTTAAATAGCGCTGTGACGTCACCGTGCTTGCTGGCTGCTGATAGGCTGCATGTGACTGCCCCAGCATGCACTGGTGCGGGGTAGATGTCTGGACATGTCCCGTCCGCCATCTTAGAATGCCTGTAATGTAAATGAATGGATGTTAAAGGAAAACTTCGAGTGATCGAAGCACGGGGAAATTCAGATTCGATCCGAATCTAATTTTTCATGAAATTCGGATCGAATCCGGGTTCGTCCGGATCGATTTGCTCATCCCTAGTGAGTATATTAGTTTTTTATTTTAGACTCAAGTATGACTTTAATGACATAGTAGATCTCAGACCATTTTTCTAATTACAATATCATCCCCTGATTGGGCACAGTAAAGGCGGTAGTGTATGTGGATAGGAGGTCTACCCTTGCAATAAAGACTTCATTTCTTAGTTGTAAATAAATGTTCATAGTCACTTCTTTTTTTATATTATTTTAAAGTAGTTTTTTTGTATAGTGGATTGTAATATCCAGAGTGTGAACTTGGAGCTGTCCATTGTATCAAATCTAAATCAGCATGGCACATGTATCAAACTAATCTGCAGGCAGCTTTCCAAGTGGAATGTGTACATATGATGTATCTTTATTTTGCGTTACATTCGTCTTGTTACACACCTCACATACTGCTGCCTCTATTAGATCATTTTCTTTGAAAAGTGTTACAGTCTTTCATAGTGATCACTTCTGTATTATGTTACAGTATGTATCTGAATGTGTATTTCTTTGTTTAAAGCCTAAATACAATGTTTAATACATTTCCATGTCTATGGTGTGTGCATCTGTGATTATATATATATATATATATATATATATATATATATATATATATATATAAAGGGTCTCCAGGATGCATAAAGTTTATCAAACTATTGTACCACAGGAGAGCACAAATACTAATATAAAAGAAATTGTAAATATATATATATATATATATATATATATATATATATATATTACAAATAGGTCTAAACACTTCTCTGCCCTTCTGGGGGGGTAGGTTTGCCCCTGGGTGGCATGCTAATCCCTTCCCTTGGACCCCTTACCATTTCTCAGAGTTAAAAAGAAAAACAGATTTTTTAAGTAAAAAAATAACCCACCATTAACACTTCTTCCTCCATATGCCCCCCACTGGGCAGCAACCTCTCAGCGTCCTGTATTGTTGACCAACGGACCCTTACACAGTTCACATGATAGTGATGGCCAGACTAGTTCACAGAAGGAAGAAGTGGCAATTGTGAGCTTTATGTTTCTATTTAAAAAAAATGTATTTTATTTTCTTTTTTAACTGTTTGTGAAGGGGTCCAAGGGACCAATATACCAGTTTATACATTGTGGTGGTCGGAGCTATTACTGGAGACTATCCGGCCAGAAGGCTGTTCATAAACTAGTCATAATCCAACCATATGGATCAGTTATTAAAAAAAAAGATCAAATTCTGTGAACCTGTATTATGGTACCTCAAATGCATTATGTGTCATTATTAAAACTTTCATTTAATGAAATCAATTGAAACTATTGTGAAAACATATTGCTATTTGCCTTTTTTATACCAGGTTTTAGCTATGAAAGCAATGATGCTATTTTTCAGAGCAAAAAAAGGAATTTATTATTTATTATTTTACCTTTAATAAATATTTCTCATGCCCCCTCTGCATAAGCTCTTGCAATAGGCTTCCCTACAAAAGTCTGTTACTTATCTCCGCGTCCGCTGTGCAGGGCCTAAACGCCGTCACAATCTGTAATAAAGCTTGTCGGTGGCTGCAGTAACATGAAGTATGTGGCAATGTCATTTTATTCTGCCAGGGATACAATTTGCGGAAAAGAGATTCCATTAAGCTGGAAATATTGCGATATAAACATGTGACTCGGCTATCCCTTATCATAAAACAATGCAGCTGGAGCCTTCATTTACAAAGCTCGGATAAGCAATGCTCAGCAGTGTGCACGGAGCCCACCAGTGGGTGTGCCGAGCAAGTAATGGAAAACATTAAATGACATTTGTTAAAAGAAAGTGATTTTTTTCCCCTATCCGCCAAGATAGCAAAATGAATGTCGAGCAGCCATGGTATTTATTAGAAGCGAAAATGAACATTAACAGAGTCCAATTATAAGGTACAGCGCTAAGGAGAAGCAGAAGGTCATGAGCCGCAATTAATGTATTAGCCACACAAAGTAGCAATTACAATAGGCACGCTTGCCATGTGTCATATGGGAATGGTGCTCGGCGACATGCATTATGTGACGCTGACCTGCACCCCTGAGACCTCATCCCTCCATAGAGGAGCATCAGGGATTATGAGAATTATTTCGAGGTATCTCAGTCCAATTAAGAGTGACCGGTGTGTTCCTCTAACAAGTTTCACCGTTGCACTGAATACAAATGACAAACAGAAAATGGATTAACAAATTACTGGTGCTAAAAATATGTGGTGGAATGTGATAATGAAACACCATATACCATATGTGTCATAATGTACCAAGAACATAAATATACATAACTGGAGCAAATGGGGATAAAATGCACAAATTAAAGTCCTGATCCAGCCAATGTTTTATACGTTTTATATTAATTAGGGATAGCTTAGAATTTAGTACTTTCTCTGCTAAGTGTGATGTCATTAGAGGAATCATCTGTTCCCCTTGTAGTAACTATAGCTATGAACACAGAACCACTTAGGAAGTGATGTAGTACTGTTGTAGGGAGATCAAAGTGGTCCTGTATAAAAAGAAAAATAAAGTGGGACAGCAAACTAGACCTAAAGTCAAAATAGCCTATACAGACTTTTCCCCCCTAACCTTATCTGGGATGCCTGTTGACTGAAAACTCCATAGGAAACTCCCTAAATTTGGTGTTTACAGCACTACATTGTACAACCGTTTCCAGGACCCCCATCAAATGGAGCTCCAAGAGAAAAAGGTAAGTATCTTTTAATTTCAGAGTTTACTGGCAGTACAGGGAGGTGGGCCAGGATGCTGTGTACCAGGACCTTCTCAAGCACAAAGTAAAAAAAAAGTATGGCCAAAGTTGGGCTACAAAGTAGACGTAATTTGAAAACAACCCATACATGTGTCTTATCACCCAGATCGATTTGGGAAGCCCGTCCAATGAAAACCTTATAGGAAGGCCTAAAATCAGGCAGAAAAGCCATCACCTAAGTGTTCCCTTAGCTGCTGCAATTGCATCTGGGCATTGTGGGTGCATTCTCGTCACCATTGGCTACAGGCGTGAAAACCCAACCCAGAATCAGGATACCTTAGGGAATGAAGGATGATAAGATTGGAGATCTACTTTAAGATGGTGTACAACAGGGCTTACTAACCTTTCCTCATGAAGTACCACTTCTCATTTTCCAATGATCTCAAGTGCCCCCCAGTACAGAATGCTCACAGAAGTTGAAGGTCACTTTAAAGCTGAACAAACCCAGGAATTTGACTGGCTTTTGTTCCATTCCCCAAGGCATCTAAAATTGGGCTGTGTGAAACCCCCAGAATGCCCTGTACAACTCAACTCTACAGCGCATGCGCGGGTGTGCAGTCTATCGGAGCTATTTGCCGTGTTTACATCTTTCAGCAAACAGCTCTCTTTGACTTCAATAGGGGGTATGTTTGGTGCTTGATACTTCTATGATTGAGAGTAGGGATGAGCGAACCGGTTCGGATGAACCGGAATTCGCTCAGAATTTCAGGGAAAATTCGATTTGGCACGAACCCGAATTTTTTTTGGTTTGTGCCGATCGAATTTTCCCTGAAATAAAAAAAAAAAAATGCCGGCATGGTGGGAGCGGGCAGGCCGGCTACGCTGTTAGCGTCAGGTAGCGCTTGGTTAATGAGAGGTAGCGACAGATAGCGAGTGATCAACACGGCACGCAATTACACATTTATCAAGCAGAATCTGTTCAGCGACTGGGATAGTGCCATGTAACGTCTGATTCATCATTTTCACAGCCTCAGCAAACAGCTCCAGCGTTCAGCCTTGCACAGCGCCAGGTATGACCTCTCGCTACCTGTCGCTCTCCCATACATTTCAATAGACGATCCTTTTCTTCTCTTTAAACGGGTTTTTTTTTTTTTTCTAAAAAATCACAAATAATTCTGTGACCTCTTCTGGCATTGAAAAAGCATTTTTTTCATAATTTTTTCATTTTTTATGTTTCCACAGAAATGAAATTACAGGTCTGGCATTAAAGTGTTCATGTTACAATGTTGTTACAATGTATTTCCATATGTTTTCGCTTTGTTACTAGTTGATAGATGCTTGAAAACACACTTTAAACACACCGCCTCCTGCGCTCTGGGCTTCAAAACAAATATTTTTCAACGCCAGAGATTTGTGAGGCTGTTTTTTTGCTGAATATGGTGTGAGTCGGTCACTATGAGCAGTCGCTAACATGCGCTCCCATACAGCGCTGTACTGGTCAAATAGCGACTCCTCACAATGTATTCAACACATTGTATTCATACATTCAACATAAAGTAGCGACTCACGGCCGAGCACTGCAACTACTAGCGGGCGCTCTGAAAATGCCTGCTACAGACGCTCATCTGTCGCTACCTGCCGCTAATGATGAATCAGCCTGCCCTTGTTGATGTCCTTCTCAAGGCTGCCCTTTATTGCATTGGCTATTATTTCTGTGAATGTGAAATCAGGATAAACTCAGTCTCATTTATTTAGAGCCTGCATTAATTGAATACTTTTTGTTCCTAGGACAGACAGTAATGCTTAGCATAATCGTTATCCCCATATTATCTCCACTAGCATCCTTTTCTGAATGGTTTGCATTATGTCTCATAAGGTGAGTGTGAATTGCAACCCAAACTCCCCCTCAACATTATTTGTGAACAGACGGTGGAGTGCTATTAGTACTGCTGTTAAGATTCAGGTGAAAATTAAATGTTATCACATTTTTACTGATTCGGTTCAAGCTAAACAGAACTAATTCAGGTGAAATTCAATTAAATTAAAAGTAATGGCACAGGTCCAACTATTGTATAATTGAAGACCCCTTTAACTATTGACAAATCAGACCACTGCACTTAAACTCTGAAATCAGCAACTAAAGTTATCATCTGTCTTTATCCAAAAGGTACAAATGAAAATGAAAGGTACAACTAATTTATAACTAGATTGTTTGCAGGGCAAATAGTCAAATCTTGAAGGAGACACAGCACTCAAAACCTGTTAGCCAACATCCTGAACTCTGTATCTAAAATGTAGTTAAAAACTGACGTCTCCATTTTTCACGCGTGTGGAAGCCTTGTTGCTGTAAGTGTAGCATGCCGGCACCTCACCATACTGTACATAAAATACATTTGATTTATGATGTTGTGGTGTTAGATTCCACCTAATTTTTAAATGTGTTCCAATAGGCACCACTTTCTCTTAATCTGCTTTGTGAATTCATGCAACCTAAATAAGAAAACCACGTGGAGGCTGATTCATTACTTACGCCAGGTATCGGCAGATAAGCGTCTGTATAGTGGCGCTTAGAGCAACCGCTAGTAGACGCTGTAAGCGGGTATCAAGCTCTGTAACAGAGCGCCTCGGTCGCTGTAGTAACCTGTCCGGCATTGATGAATGTGTATGCTGGGCGCTCTAACACCAGGGCGCAATAGGTAGCACCAGCTCAGTGCGACCGGCACTCGGCGCTCCACATCATATTTAAGAAAAAACTACACACAGCATCGGTGCCCTAAAGCTGGGCACTGTAGCATAGAGTGCCAGACGCTGTGTGATCAAAGTCTGTTTTTGAACACATATCCAACAAAGCGAAAACACATGGAATGACATTGTTTTAACACTGAGACAATAACACTTTAGTGGCAGACCTGTCATGACAATTCTGCATAAAAATATATAAAACAAATTTATGAAAGTGTTTGTTTGCAGCCAGGACAGGTCAGACAATGATTTGAGAAAAAAAAAGAACATTTTAATTGGCCAACACGCTATTTAAACACAACCAAATGAAACACCATTGAAATGTATGGCAAAGCGACACCGATGAAAATATAATAAATAATACCTGGCGCTCCTGAACCTAGAGCATCGTCACTATACGCTGAGCCAGGAGCGAGTACCGGGATGCCCACCTCCGGATTCGATATAAAGAAGAGAAGATCGTCGTCATATGCTGCGATCTTATGTGAAGTGGAGCCCACTTCAATTCCCTGGATGTCAGCTTGCGCCCATACACTGCACAAAAAGGGTTCCATTGTCAGGGCGAATATCAAAGGGGAAAGTGGGCATCCCTACCTTGTGCCATTTTTAATAAAGACCTGCTCTGAGAGAGTCTCATTCACCTTAATTCTAGCGGTTGGGTTAGTATATAGGGACAGGATAAGCTTTTGCGCGTTGGGTCCTAAGCCTATGTGTTCTAGGATTGCTCTGATGAACAACCAGTTCACTCAGTCAAAGGCCTTCTCTGCGTCAGTGGACAGCAAGATTGCCGTTCTCCCCGTCCGCTTCAGCTCATGGACCAGATAAAGGACCCTGACTGTATTATCTCTTGCCTCTCGAGTCAGATCAAAGCCCGACTGGTCTCCGTCCACTAACCCCGGGAGAAAGCCTGATATTCAATCCGCCAAGATCTTAGAGAGTAATTTCAAATCCACATTCAACAATGATATAGGCCTGTAGCTGCCACACGAAAGCGGATCCTTCCCCGGTTTATGAATAATCGTTACAAAGGCCTCCAATGTGTCCCTTGGAATATAGGCGGGATCTGTCTCCGCTATAAGGGAATTGAAAGCTGCCAGGAGATGGGGGGAGAGAAGATAGGAGAACCTCTTGTTGTATCCAACTGAAAATCCATCAGACCCCGGGGACTTCCCCGCTGGGGTGTTCTTTTTGGCCTTTGCTAACTCCTCAGGAGAAATTGCCAACTCCATGGCCTCTCCGTCCTCTCCCCTCAATGAGGGCATTCCAGAATCCCTTATGTATCGCCTGATCTTCTCTAGCTGCTCTTCTTCCCCCCTGGAATCCCCCGAGCGTATGTTGTAGTGTGTTGTCCGCGGTATGAAAGTGTCTCTTCTGGTCAACATCCACTATTGATTCAATAAAGGTCAGAGACTGCTGCTTTTTGAGCGCTCTAGCTAAAAATGAACTATTCTTGTTACCCTATTCGAAATATAACCTCCTGCACCGTTTTATAATGCATGCCGCCCTTCTAGTGCCGAAACTTTATCAAGGAGTTTTAGTACCTCTAACTTGCGTTCTTTCTTAATTCCTAATGGCGTGTTTGATGATAATCCCCCTAACTTCCCCTTTGTGGGCCTGCCAATTAGTGAAGGCCGACGTGTCCTCCTCTTTATTCAAAGAACTCCTGTATACTTTTTTCCACTTCCTGGGCCACCACTGTATCTTGAAGTAAGGACTCATTTAACCACCATGTCCACTCCCTTCGTGCTACCTCCCCGTAAAAGAACGTCAGAGTAATAGGGGCATGATCCGAGATAGCGATCGGTTCAATTTTCATGTCACAGGTACGAGGCAGGAGATCATGGGAGACCAGAATGTAATCAATTCTAGAGTAAGATGTGTGTACCGAGGAAAAAAAGGAGTAATCCTTCGTAGTGGGATGATGAATCCGCCACGGGTCGCATAGCTGTGCCTTTTGAAGTGACTTCTTTATTCTCCTCAGTGCACCATACGCTAACGCCGACTTTCCCGTAGAAGAATCCAAGAGGGGGTCTAGCATCAAGTTCAAGTCTCCTCCTAAAACCACCGGCCCCTCCTGCACCGCTAAAAGCTTAGTTAAGAAATTTTCAATGAAAGGGAGTTGGCCTGAATTTGGGGCATACACCGAGGCCAGCGTGCAGGGTCTGCCAAATAAGAAGCCCTTCAAGATCAGATACCTACCTGCGTCATCCGCTATCCTGTCCTCCACTTTAAAGGGTATATTTTTAGCAAACAGAATTGCCACCCCCCTAGCCTTGGTGTCAGGGGCATTACTCGTATAGGACTGGAAGAAGGACCTGGACGTCAGTTTTGGAGCACGGCTCCCTTTGAAGTGCATTTCTTGGATGAACTCGATACCCGCTTTGAGCCTACCTAGCTCCTGATACAGTTTGGATCTTATCAGTGGGGAGTTCAGCCCCCTAACATTCAAGGAAGCAAATTTGATCCTCTGAAACATGGTTGGGGGGTCCGATAGGGAGGACTGAGGTCCCGCCCTGATACCTGCCCACAAAATGGAGGATCCCAAATGCCCACTAATCCCGAGCCCAGCCAGAGATAGGACTATATGTAGGGGAAAGGGAAGGGGAAGAGGTAGGTCAGAAAAAGGAAAACAGTAAGAGAAATAAGCGAGAAACAGTAAAAGGGATTAATGAGAAGAGTATTTGAATTCCCGCCGCCGAACTACCAGTCCGGCGGGTGATCCAAATCTGCAGAGAGAAAAAGAAACCGGACGCAATGTCCAATCCGGTACTGTCGCTAGGTCAGCGTAGCCCGCCGCCCAGTTCCCCTCACAACGGCAAGTGAAACTGGACCCCGAGCCCCCTCAGCGACAATTGGGGACCGAGTGGCCAGCCGCCCAGCTCCACCAATGGTTGTACCTGGTGGAATAGAACAGTCGTCCCGACCACCCAAGCCAAACCTGCATTTACTAATTGAGAGCTGAAAACTCCCCGGCCATGCACCTCACAGCGCATGGGCGGACAACCCAAAACTCTTATAAGAAAGGTACAAAAATACATCCTATGTTACTAAAAAAGGGAAAAAACTTAAGCTAACACAACGAGATTTGTTAAGACACCGAAACAGAGCGAAGGGAAGCCCCGCGGGGGGGCCCGCAGCACAGGGGGGGGGGCCATCCTCAAGAGGCCCTAGGGAGGCACCCCCCAAATCGGGGAGGGAAACCACTCCCCAGGGGGGCCCCCCGGCCACCAACTCCAACACCAATTTTTGGGTAAGGGAAAAAGGGGAAGGAAAAGTGGGCGGCACCAACACAATGATCTTGTCTGTGGTGCACTGCCCTGTGGAGCACTACCCAAACCAAGATATATACAACGTAGGGGTTACCTCTCACACCCCACCAACAGAGCCCACAGGGTCTAAGAATTGCACTCACTCAATATTTAGTGTCAAAACAGTAATTTTTATTGTCACCTTATTAAAACCCATTAAAAGCACAACTCCAACACCAACCAAACAATGCTTAATTACTGCACCGACCCCTTATGCATATGCATCGCCCATGGTCCCTCGTGGATCCCCGCCCCTCAAAACAACACATCTACTACGCATATTCTATGCAAACATGCAAACATACGACCTAAGCTCTCCTCTCTCACTGGTCACAGTCTTAAAGGGCTGGGGCCTCGCGGGTACGGCTCCATCATATAGTCCATGTTGGATGCTGGGGGTTAAGGGTCAGCCGCAGGCAGGGGGCCTCTCTTTCTGGGTTGTGCAGGATACGAATCCGGGGCCTGCACCAACCAGTCCGGGATGTCGACCGGCCGGATATTGAAAAAATCAAACAGCAGGGGAAGATCCCCATGCTTCCAAAGCGTGAAAGACTTGCCGCCCTTGGAGTCCACCAGCGAAAAAGGATAGCCCCAGTGGTATAAAATATTATTCTGCTTTAACTTTCCCAGCAGGGTGCGCAGGATTCTTCTTCTTGCTAGCGTTGCTCTTGAAAGGTCCGCGTACAGCTGCAACTTCGCTCCAACGAAATCCAGGGTTCCACGCTTTCTGGCCGCTGCCATGATCGCTTCCTTTTCTTGGTAAAAGTGGACCCTGCATATGACGTCTCTTGGCGGGTCACCCTGCCGAGGGGGTGGGGTGCAATAGCTCTGTGGGCACTATCAATCTCAATTTTGGACTCCATTTGGCAGATTCCCCCAACAGGGAGGCAAAGATTCTTTGCAGAGTAGGTATAAGATCTTCTGTCCGCGTTGCTTCTGGCAGGCCTCTGATGCGAATGTTGTTTCGCCGATTGCGATTCTCCAAGTCTTCCACCTGGAGGGTTAACACGGCCCTTGTTACCTCTTGCGTTTGCAAACTTTTCCTAAGTTGTTGAATTGTCCTCTGGTCGTCCACTTGCTGTTGTTCCACCGTGGCCAGGCGGGTATCCATTTGCTTCAGATCACCCCTTAGCAAGCTAACCTCTTCCGAGAGTTTTTTGCCAATGAAGAGCGAGATTTCAGCTATGTCATCCTTCGTGGGCATCACTTTCAGACGAGACCAGATCTCATTCAGGGTGTTATCGGGGGTAGAGCAGCTTGGTGTAGCCCCTTCGCAATTCTCGGGTCCCCCCCCCCCCCCGCTTTGCTCGCAGCGGCGATGATACTCCAGCGGGTTCAGGCTCTCGCTCCTGCTCTGGCTGTCTGCTGGAACGGCTCAGATCCCCCTGCGATGATGTCGCTGTGCTCTTGCTGTGTCCTTTTGGGTCCCTGGTCTTAGTCCCGCCTCCCATGGTGCCAAACAGGATCCAGGAGTGACAATGGGGCACAGGGGGATTTCTTCCACACATCTCCATTCCCACCGGTTATAACAAACAGGCTCCCCTGACGTGGAGAATCCCTGATGCTTCTGAGGCTGCCAAACTCTTAGCCCTTCTGCTGTTTCCAGAAGTCTCCCGCCAAGCTCCCCTCCTCTTCTGATTGGGACACTGACTGTGTTAAGCTGCAAGCTATTGCACTCCCTCTCGCTTCACAGATCCACTCAATCGTGCTCCCAGGGGGCTTGATGCGCGGGAGGGAGACCTCAGCCCTCCACCTCCACGCGTTCACTCACCGTGGCTGCGCTTGTCGAGCCTCCCGCTGGGGGTGTACAGAGCAGGACCTTCTGATGAGGTGGGTGTCTGCTCTCCGTGCTCCCGCAACACCACCACCCCCACCTCAATCTGAGATGTCCCGCCGGCTGTACACTGCCGGCCTGATCCCCACGCCTCTCCTCCCTCACCTCAGAGGAGCGCACTGCAGGCAAGATGGCGGCCGCCTCACTCCGCACCGGCCACTCTGCCACCCAGCTCAATAATGCCGGCCGCACCCCGGGATCTCGGTGTCCTCCGCTCCCCTCTGCTTCTCCGGGTCCCAGGCGGTTTAATTTACTCAAGCTGCTGGTAGCTTAAATGCTGTTAATATAGCTTGTGAAGCTGGGAGCGAACCCTCAAGCGTCCTCACCGGACCATAGCAAGCTCCGCCCCCGTTCTGAAATATTTGATGGCATTGCATGTCACAACTTTGGGGACTCAAAAATAGGAGTAGGGACCCAACCAAAAGGGGCACCTTGACACGGCGCGGGGTTTAATACATGCAATTGCAATTGTATGCAAACTAAGGCCTCTAGTTTCTGCACAGGATATGCGCTCACCAATATAGATGCTAGTATCAATCAACCATTAAATACCAAATACAGCGCAAAAATACATCCAACCAAAATATACTCAAGGTATAACAGGTATGCCAGTAAAGGGTCTCCCCACCGCCTACAGCACCAGGAGCCACTCGTTCCACGGGTGTGTCGCCCACTTCATCAGCCTGATGTGTTTTAAATATAGATGCTGATTGATATTTGTGCATGCCAGTGCTCTCCCCATCGCCTACACACTTCCATGTTGGTTTGTCTTATATTTATTGTCTCATTATGTGTTTTTTAAGGGATTTTAATTGTGTAGTGGTTATGTGTAGTGATTAAGTTAGTGATATGGAATAAAATATATTTTTCTTTATAAATTTCCTGAGTGCCTCCCTCTATGATTCTGTGTTCTTGATGTGAGCTTTATATAGCTTTGAGAGTGGCACCTTTAATGATTATAGGGTATTGTGCAGATCCCCTTGCCTTTATAGGCAGATAATCTGACTCTCTCTGAAGCGGGAGAGAACGGATACTAACCAGAAGGCGGGGTTGCCAGGAGCCCCTTCTGACATGAAGGCCCAGTTGGGACTTGGGGATGCACTCCCTGCCATCTCGAGACCCCCCCCTCCCCTCGAGCCTGAGATGTTTGTGTTGTCCTGATGTTCCTATTATCTCCCTTTCTTCTCTTCTCCTCTCTTCTCTTTTTTCTTTATCTGTTTTTCACATACGTGTATTAGTTTTATACTAGGCGCAGTTAACCATTGGCATAGGGGTATATGGGCTAGGTTTTAGAATGGGGAGCATTCCTGGGGGGGTACCTCGGATGGGCACCCTTGGAGTCGGATTTGGGGTGGCCTTGAACCCCGGATCGACTATTGGGCCGATCGGGCGGGACCGACGCCTGATGTGGCTCACTGGAGGGCTAGATGGAGTGCCGGTGGGGGTGCCCTTGTGGGAACGCTTCGATATAACTTAGTAGGAAACCTAATAGCTGTATGTATCCTTGTCATTGATGATGTTAATATGTGTATGCCTTTGCGTATATGTTCCCTTTTAACCTTTTTACAGGATGGATTGTTTGTTACTTGATGACTCAATAAATAAATAATTATAAAAAAAAAAAATATTTCAGAACTACTCACCTGGGAAGCTGCCAGCCTCCTTATAGAACACTCCAGGGCGTGTAGACCAGAGCACGAAGGCCAATCTCGGTGGCCACCAGCCCTAGAGGATACAAGCCCACCATAGCCTTTGCAGGCCGTGGGCTTTTCTGCCCAGGCTTTATTTTAGTTTTTCAGGGTTTAATTTACTTAAACATTTTTTTTAAATGGTGTGGGGTCCTCCTTCCCAGCATACCCAGCCTGGGCACCAACTATGCAGGGCCTTCAGACCATGGCGCGGAGGCCAGCCACGATGACCCTCAGCCCTGAAGGCTACAGGCTTACATAGCCTTCGTGGGCCATGGAGTCTTTTGCACCCCTCAGCTTTGGGGAGCCAGATAATCGGGCTCAGGGGTTAGTGGCAAGTCACCCGCTTGCTGCAGGTGACTTGCCAGCCCCTGAGCCTTGTGAGCTGGGACTGTTATTTTTTCTTTACTCACCTTGATCCTCTGTCCCACGCCGCTATCCCGCGTCAATCCGATGACAGCTGGCGGTGATCACTGGAAGGGGTGGGGGGTGAGGGGGCAGAGGATTTTCATCCCTCCACTCGCTTTCCAGCAATCCCTACCAGCATCTGAGGCAGGCCCTCTCCTCAAGGCAGGAGAGCCCGGGGGGGGGGGGGGCGGTTGGAGGCCCCCTTGGTAAAGAGGAATCCCATGCCGCTGGATTGCAGCCTGAGGTGAGCGCCTTTTTTTGCTGCTAGGAGAGCCAGCCTTGGAAATTTTACAAGGCTGGTGTTGGAAGGGTTACAGGAGGCGTATCGTGAAAAACAGTAAAAAAACTATATAGACACATCAGCTAGTGAGAGTAGGGGTCACGTATACACCCAAACTGAATAACACTTCCACCAAAGATTTAAATCAAATATTTAAGTGTATCAGGGGTAACAGAGCCTGTGACCCCTGATTTTCTTTTCATTAAAAAAAGAAACAAGCCTGGCTGGCTATTTCCACTCAACATCCACCTTATTTTTATGGATTTGTATTATTGGGCCAATTGTTCGCGATAGTGCTCATCTAACACAAAAGAGGACAGCAGACAGTAAAATGGCAATTAAGTTTAATAAATATAAATGTAAGATATGCACATGGGCAACAGCAATTTGTGCCATGGTCTCACACTAAATGAGAAATGTTTCATAAAAATACAATGGAATGGAACCCTGGGATGGTTAGTTAACAATATTAACTGTAGTGTCTAATGCCAAGTAGCAGCTGCCAAGGCAAACATGAACATGGGCTGCAGCAAGAGGACCAAAGCATCATTTTATCTCCCTATAAGTCACTGATCAGACGACCCCATATGGAATATTGAATATAGTTCTGGGGACCAGTGCATAAGAAGGACATATCAGAACTGGAGCTTTTCAAAAGCAGGCAGCTAAATTAATAAATGGAATGGGGGACTTGGGTACCATGTAAGATTGTCAAAGTTAGGTTTATTTAATTTGGAAAAGAGACACCTAAGGGCTGATCTAATAACTATATATAAATATATCCAGGGTCAATAAAAAAATCTGAACTACAATCTATTTTTAACCCCGGGTGTAACCATAAACCGAAGGCATCCACTGAGGTTAGAGTAAAAGGCACTTCCTACAATTCTGTGGGAGCATATTCTTCTCTACAAGAGCAGTGAGGCTATGAAACTCTCTGCCAGAGGAGGTAGTCCTAAAGAATACACTAAACAAGTTCAAAGGTGGACTGAATGCCTCCCTTGCATGTAATAACATTACCAGCTATGGCTACTAGTCCACTGGAAGGAGATCCTCTTTTCTATACAGGCGGAGACAAAAGGTACACAAGTAATATATACTTTGTATGATGGCAAGTGATCTGAAGTGGTTCGGGCTGACCTTTATTTAGGCCAAATTATATGCTCATCTAAAAAAGTGGGTTTTGAGGGCACCCTTGAAGGCTTAGGGAGTGGTGAATTGTATAGGGAGGGCATTCCATAGTAATAGGGTGGTATGTGTGAAGTTCCGAATGCAGGAGTGGTAGAAGTTAATTAGAGTTGAGGACAGGATAAAGTCCTGGGCAGAGCAGAGATTGTGTCTGGGTTAGTATCTGTTGATAAGTGAAGAGTTGTAGGCAGGACCATGATTGTATAGTGGTTTGTACATTAAGGTTAGCATTTTAGTTTGAATTCTCTCAGAAACTGGCAGCCAGTAGAGGGACTGACAAAGACACAAGAGAAACGAGAGGAGAGATGAATGAGTCAAGCAGCAGAGTTGAGAATAGATTGGAGTGGTGCCAGTCTGTTTGTTGGTAGACCACAAAGGAGGTTGATGCAGTAGTATAGTCAGGATATGATCAGGACATGCACTAGAATTTTGGTGGTCTCAGGTGTGAGGAAGAGACAGATGCTGGAGATATATTTGAGTTAGAGATTACAGAGATTACAGGTGGTGTCTAGTGACTGAATGTGAGGTGTGATTGAAAGGAATTAGTCTAGTGTAACACCAAGGCATTGTGTTTGGGGAGTTACAGTGATTGTGGGGGTGTTGACAAATATAGTTGGTGGGGAGGCAGTGGGGTAGTTTGATGGTGGGAAAATGTAAAACTCAGTCTTGTCCATGTTCAATTTGAGGGAGCGAAATGACATGAATGAAGAGATAGCTGTCAGACAGTCAGGAAAACAGGATAGGAGAGAAGAGAGATCTGGGCCTGAGAGGTAAATTTGAGTGTTTTATGCATAGAAGTGATGTTGGAAGACAAATTAGTTTGTGAGTTGTCCATAAATGTAAAATGAGAAGAGAAGCAATCCAAGAACAGAGTCTTGTGGTACACCAACAGACAGAGGCTGGGGAGAGGAAACCATGTTTGAATGGGACACACTAAGAGGAGATACATGAAAGCGTGTGGTCTTAAATTTCCAGGGGTACCAGAATGTGGAGATGGTAAACTGTGTTGAAAACAGGGGATACGTCAAGGAAGATAAGAATAGAGTAGTGGCCTTTAGATTTGGTGGGAAATATATTGTTAAATCTTATACGTTTCCCCCACGCTACAGATTGCCAGCGTTAAAAATCATCCTACCAGCATCTACTGAATTTTATGAGCCTTTAAACATCCAAGATGGCAGCACATGGAGTCTCAGGCTGCTTGCAAACAGGGAGTGTCTTCTGACTGTGCAGCACTGCATTCTGGGATTGTTGTTCTTTCTGACCCCTAGCTCTTCTCTGTCTGTGCAAAGCATAACCCAGCCCCCTGAACTTTTGCCTCCTCTCTTCTCCTCAGTATGTGATGCTTCTGAGGCAAGATGGCAGCGCCCGTATCCTAAATTCCTGAACAGAGTTGTAGCCAGCAGGTGACTAAAAAGGTAAAAAGTATTAATTTTAGGGGAACTCTCGGTAACAGTTTTTTTAAGGGTTTGGGCTTTTTATTAAATGATGCTGAAGGTCCACTTTAAAGTGGACCAAAACCCAGAATTTTGACTATCCTGGCTTGGTCCTTTCCCCCGGCTGTGTGAAACCCCCCAGATCACCCATCAGCACACTCAGAGCCACTGATGTCACCCCATTTAAGATGGCGTCTCAGTCCAGTGGCTCCGAACGTGCTGGCGGCTACATCCCCTGCTTCCCTCAAACAAGGAGCGTGTCTGTGCTGGTCATTCACAAATGGCTGGCGCGGGAACGTGCCTTGCTGGAGGGATAGCGGTGATGCGGCCTTGGCCCACGCATGCACCATTGGAGCGTGTACAATGGTAAGTGAACGGGGCAACCTGGGGGGTTTGACACAGCGAGGCATCCCCTGGGGGAGGGAATCTTATAGATCAGGGGTACTCAACTACTTTCAGTGGAGGTCCACTTATCAGGGTCTGCCGTGGGATGAGGGTCCGAGGGGGGGGGGGCGCAGCCGCTAACAGGGTGTCTCACCGGGGCTCAAACAGCACGGGCCTGTCCGGCACAGGAAGGGTCATTGCTCAGGTCTCCCTTCCCAGCATGTTGTTGGCTGAAAAGCTTGCACTCTACACAGGAGGGCGAGAAGCAGGAAGTAAATGACAGGTGGGTGGGGGGACAGGAAAGCTCATTGCTCAGGTCTCCCTTTCCAGCATGTTGTTAGCTGAAGAGCTTGCACTCTACACAGAAGGGCGAGAAGCAGGAAGTAAATGACAGGTGGGTGGGGGGACAGGAAAGCTCATTGCTCAGGTTGGCTGAGGAGCTTGCACTCTACACATGAAGTAAATGGGGGACAGGAATCTCACCTCCTTGCACTTTCTCGGCCACTGGCCCGGTTCTCCAGCAGCTCGATGAACTGGTCCCGGGTAATGGCCTCCTCGCCCCGGGCCAGCCGCTCCTCCAGCCAGCGCAGCAGTGTGCTCTGATGCCGGGACACCACTGACTCGGGGGCCGCCACCTCCCTCAGGCAGGCCACCTCTTCCGGCCTGAGTCAGGCCTGTTCTAGCAGCACCGGCGGTGGGGGCGGCAGCAGTGCGAGTGGACATGACGGGCCTCCAGGTGTGTGCAGCGGGCTCTGCTTGCCGCCCGAAGCCTCCCCCAGCTCAGCGCTCTCGGCTCCTTCCTCCTCCCGCGCCTCTTCGTCTCCACTCCCCCCCCCCCCCCCGCCTACGAGGCCCAAGCCGCTTCCACCTTCCCCGGCCTGGCCACGCCCATGTGCCCGCCCCCAGCTCTGACAGCCCCGGCCGGCAATTGTCACCGGCACCGCCCCTGGCTCCAGGGACACTACACCAGCCCTGGGCAGCGGTCCGCAGGGACACTACACCAGCCCTGGGCAGCGGTCCGGACAAATGGCGTCTGCGGTCCGGATTCGGACCGCGGTCCGCCATTTGAGTACCCCTGTTATAGATTCTCGGGATGATTCTCGGGTTTTGAGTCACTTTAATTACTTTGGTCAGGGCAGTTTCAGTGGAGTGATTGAAGTGGAATTCAGACTAAAGAGGCTCTTTAAGGAGTTAAAAGAGATATAGCGTGCCAATTCAGAGTGAACATGTGTTGCAGAGGTTTGGATGAAAAGGGAAGAAGTGACTTAGGTCAGCAACTGTTCAGGGCAGGTGGGTCCAAGGAGAATTTTTGAGTATTGGGGTTATCACTGTGTGTTAGAATAGTGAAGGGAAGGTGCCAGATGAGAGAGAGAGATTGAATAGTGATGTGAGAGCTGGTATGAGGGGTGAGGACAGTTGTGGAATAAGGTGGGATGGAATAAGGTCTAGGGGGCAAGTAGTGAGGTGGGCCTTAGAGATGAGGGAGGATAGTCGATAGCAGAGGGAATTAGGTTAGGGAAACCATTTGAGGGGGAGTCATGTGGGGTGAAGTAGATAGTAGAGTCAATTTTGTTAACAAAGAATTTTGGAAGCTGCTCAAGAGTTAGAAGTTAAATGTTTTGTATATATCAGAGAGGTAAAGCTTGTTTAGTAGATGAAAGAGCAGTCTGGATTTCCTGAAGAGTTAGTTTTTATATCAGGAAAGCCTCTGCCAGCGCCACTCAGTGACTTGGGAATGCTGTTTCAGTTTAGTGATGTTCATGTTGAGCCATGATTGCTTGTTTACATGTGACTGAGGGGGGCAATAGAGTACAAGGCTGAAGTTAAACCGGACCTTCAGCGTGATTTAATGAAAAGCCCAAACTCTTAAAAAACGGTTCCCCAGCATCTAAAATGAATATATTTTACGTTTTTAGTCACTAACTTATTATTCTTTCCCCCACTGGGCTGCAACTCTGTGAAGGAATTTAGGATACGGGAGCCGCCATCTTGACTCAGAAGCATCACACTTACTGAGGAGAGGAGAGTGGGATAAGGTACAGGGGGGCGGGTTATAGCTGTGCTTTCCTCAGACAGAACAGAGCTGGGGTCAGGTAAAGGTCATCAGTCCCAGAATGCAGAGCAGCACAGTCAGGAGGCACTTCCTGTTTGCAGGCTGCCTGATAAGATGGCGGCTTCCATAAGCCGCCATCTTGGATGTTTAAAGGCTCATAACATGCAGTAGATGCAGGTAGGATGATTTTTAATGTGGACAATTTGTATGTACAGGGTGGGGGAAACATATAAGATAGACTCTTATTCAGAGTGAAGGTCCACTTTAAGGTGCAGAGTCTGTGTTGATGAATGAGGAGAGAGTGTGGAGAGTTTTCAAAGAGTAAAATACACACCAATAAATGTATCACTTTAAATTTCACAACTTATTGGTCCACTTCTGTCCCCCCACAAAGCGACATCTTCATCTGGCCCGGCGGGGTCATCAGAGTCCGGTGCCGGGTCATCCCTTCATCTTCAGGGCTCTTTGGTGATCCTCTCCACCATCTTTAGGCAGCAGTGGGCATCAAAATCTGCATTCCCTGCTGCCATCTGTAGAATGCACACAGGTCCTCCCTCCTTCCATCCCGTCTACCTGCCAGGGTATGAAACTTTCTACAGGAAGAAGGCTTTTATACCTCAGAGGAGGCATCTCTGAGGATTCACCCCAATTTAACTTCATCCCCCACCCATCCTGTGACGTGTAAGTCATGTGGGGGAGATTCCCACAGGTTCCGCTGCTATGTATAAAAGCTCTGTTACCCACAGCACCTTTCAATAAACTCAGCTGCAAGCTGGGATAAAAGGAGAGGGACATGTGTCCACTTCCCATCATTTTCAGTGATGCAGCGTGGTACAGGAGAGGACAGGGAGAGGTAAGTTAATTAATATTAATAAAGGATTTTTCAAATCTGTGATGTATTTTATGTTACTGTAACTTTACTTTGGAACTGGTAAGGGGTCCCAAGAACCCCTATAGAAGTTCAATACCATTATCTTCATGATGGCCAGGATGGTGCAGATGAGCTTGAGTTACTAGCCCCTATGGGCCTGGGCCAGTTGGCTATTGGAGACGAGAGGGTACACAATTTTTTTTATTAAATTACATTTGTGAAAAAAGTTGAAAAAACTATGACGTGTGTCATTTTAATGAAAAAAAAAAAAACATGCCAGCAATTGTGGCATGGAATTTTTCAAAGAAAAAAAGCATGTCAGTGAACACAGGTCTCTCCTGTTTAACGTTGCGTTCTTTGAGCAGGAGGAAAATGTTGACCTAGGTCCCATTGCTGTCGGCGGCACATAAAAATAAATCTTAACTCTGGATCAGAGTAGCTCCCTGAACACTGATCAATTATTCCACCACTCTGTGTCAATGTTCAGAGAGATAGGATGATCCAGAGTTGGGATCTATCCTGGTACATTGCGGCTAACATGGATGGACCGAAAGACAGACGGGCAGGCTGATTCATTACTAGCGCCAGGTACCGACAGATGAGCGTCTGTATCGAGGTATTGTGAGTGACTGCTAGTAGTCGCTGGCCGGCATTGATGAATATATTGTGTGGGTTGCTCTTACACCAGTACAGCGATGTATGGGAGCGAACGGTAGCGCCAGCTCAGTGCGACAGACTCACACCATATTCATAAAAAAAAGCCTCAGGTTCTTGATTAATGAGAGACTCTCGAGCATCCTGGCCGATAGTCAGGGCAAGTTCCTTTCCATTTGGGAACCCTGGATACAATATGCCTGGCCGGATGCGCCAGTGGGGATGCTGAATTAGGTGACTTAGGCGGGCTGGACTGCGAGGCTCCCCTCCCCCTTTTATTTTCCCCCCCTGACCCCCTCCCTCTTCTTCCCTCCTTCTCATTTTATCCTGCCCCTCCCTCTTTCCTCCCTAACCTAACCCACCCATCTATGTCTTTTTGTCCTCTCCCCCCCCCTTCTTTTTTACTTTTTCTTTTTTATTCTTATTTTGTTCCTGTTCTATGATTCTCTTTTGCTGCTTGCGCGGCAGCTCGTCCCGCGCCGCTCCCCCGAGTCCCGGGTGTGGGTGCGCCCCGCGATTGCTGGGTGGCCTGCCTCTGGGGGGCTGGGGGGGGGGAGTTGCGGTGAGGAGGCGGGAGTGGCTACTGTGACTGCTCTTCCCGGCTTGGGAGGCCGTGAGAGTAAAGAATCGATAGTAGCAGATACTGTTACAATATTACTTTATTTATGCTACAATTCTAATGCAATTGATTTGCTTCTTAACGCTAGGTAGACCAAAGGCGTTGAGTTTTTTCTCATATTTGATAGAGTATCATATTCTTACATGCTTTGTAACGATTGCCTCCCCTGCGCGGGATGGGTTCTGTTTTTCTGCTTTGCCTGCCGATCGCCTGTAATTGTATCTTTATTCTCTTAAATAAAAAAATATTGGCGGAAAAAAAAAAAGCCTCACACAGTTCCGGCGCTCAAAATCGGGTTGTTGTAGCCCACAGCACCAGAAGCTGTGTGATTAAAGTCTGTTTTTGAACATGTATCCACTAGTAACAAAGCGAAAACATATGGAATTACATTGTTATTACATTGTAACATGAACACTTTAATACCAGATATGTAAAGAAAATTCTGCATAAAAATATTATAAATCAAAAAAGTTTAAAAAAAGACTTTTTCTAGGCCATGAGAGGTGATAAAAAAAATAAATAAAACCCTGATTAAAGAGAAGAAAAGGATCGTCCTTTGAAATGTATGGGAGAGCGACAGGTAGCGACAGGTAATACCAGGCACCTGGAAGCCAGAGCGCCAGCAGTATACGGTGAGCCATCTGTGATGATGAATCGGTTGCTATGTGTCGCTGTTAGAGTTGCTCACCAGATTCACTTTGATAAATGTGGTATTGCGTACAGCGCCCGGCGCTCACCGTTCGCTACCTGTTGTTACCTGTTGCTGCCAGTCATTACCTGATGCTATGGCTTGATGAATTGAGCCCTTGGTGTGGAAAAAAAATAGTTTTGGCCTTATTCATGAAGGGATAGCACCAGGTAGTGCCTTGTAAGCGGCAGGTAGCGGCAGGTGAACGCCGGACACGGCACACAATTGCCAAAATGGTGAGCGACTGGAACAATGCCATTTAGTGTCTGATTCATCATTATCCCAGGCTCTCCCATACATTTCTATGGATGATTCTTAAATCCCTTTCCTGATCCCAATATTTTATTTTATTTTTTTTAAACTCAAATCTTTCAGACATGTATCCTGGCCTTGAAAATGACATTTTTTAAAACTTTTTTGATTAATAATATTTATATGCAGAATTGTACTTACATGTCTGGTATTAAAGTGTTCATGTTACAATGTAATAACAATGTAATTCCATATGTTTTCGCTTTGTTACTAGTGGATACATGTTCAAAATCAGACTTTAATCACACAGCTTCTGGCGCTGTTGGCTACATCGACCTGATTTTGAGCGCCGGAATGTTTGATGCTGTTTATTTGATGTGGTGTGAGTTAGTTGCACTGAGCTGGCACTACCATTCGCTCCCATACAGCGTAGTACTGTGAATCACATAACGTATTCAACAATGCTGGCCAGCGACTGAGGTGCTCTGAAACAACGAACCATGGCCGAGCACAGCAACTACTAGCGGTCGCTCTGAAATCCTCGCTACAGACGCTCATCTGTCGCTACCTGGCGTTAGTAATGAATCAGCCTGCCTGACATTAAACATTGAATCACTAAGGCCCTTATTTATGAAGGAATAGCGACAGGTAGCGACTGGTGAGCGGCCGGTAATGACGGGCCCCGCCACGAGAACGCCGGCTCCCCACCACAATCACACATTTATCAAGCCAATCCTGCTTAGCGACTGAGATAGCGCCATATAGCCACTCATTCATCATTATTCCTGCCTCAGCCCACAGCGCCAGCGTCCGACCTTGAACAGCGACAGGTATAACCTCTCGCTACCTGGCGCTCTCCAATGCATTTCAATGGAACAATCTTTAAATATTCATAATTAGTTGTTATTCATTTTTTTGTTTTTTTTTAAATGTGAAAAATTCTGTGACCACTTCTGCCATTTTAGATAATTTTTTTAAGGTAAAAAAAAAAAATTGTACAGAATTGATATTACAGGTCTGATATTAATGACTTGTTTTTTTTGGTTTCCAAAAATATGGTGGTTTGGGGGTTAAAAAACTACTTTTAACCCATCGCTGCCAGCGCTCTGGGGTTTAAACATGCATTTTACAGCGCAAGAATTTTTTGAGCGTGATTTTTTAATGAATATGGTGGAAGCCGGTCGCTATGGCCAGTCGCTATCATGCGTTCCCATACAGCGCGGAACCGGTCAAATAGCGACTCCTCACCCAATATTCAACATTACGGCAAACCGACTGAGTCGCTATCAACAACCGAACAACGGCCAAGCACAGCGACTACTAGCGGGCGCTCTGAAAATGGCGCTACAGTCCCTCAACTGTCGCTACCTGCCGCTATTAATGAATCGGCCTTTAAGTTTTGTGCCAATTTTAATAAAGGAGTAATGTGTTTGGATGGTTTTATGCTATATTGTGTCTTTTTTATATACATGGAGGAGGTGTCAAGTGGAAACCTGTTCCTGCATATGAATTGATAGCAGTGGCTCCTTCCTTTGTCTAGCTGGTAAGTGCATACACAAGATGGAGTGCACTGTGCTTTGCATGAAGATACGAGGAGAGCTCACTTTCACTTTGCATTAGTGACTGAAAGATCAAGCACTTATAATAAGGACATGTGATAATACATATTATTAACAGCTTTGTTGTGGAAACCCATTTTATTAATAGCTCTGCACACTTTGTCATGTAATATATTTTTGTGTAACTAAGTTGTAATATTACAGTTACGCAGTAGCACTATATAAATATTGAAAATAATTTATATCTTTTATTATTTTGTAGCTCCTGTTTTAAAGTTTTTTACAACATTTATGCAGGAATATTTTATCATTTGTTTTATCTTAAAACAACCCCCCCCCCCACCTTTGCTGGAGCTCTAATCTCCTTATTATCTGGCCTCCTGTGTGGACCATCATGGTCCTCCTGTGTCCATCCCAACTGTCTTAGTGGGCAGAAAGATTGGTGCTGAGTCGTAGGCACCATTTCAAATGATTTTTTAACCCTTTCGCTGCCAGCCTACCTACAGATTTTGTGTTGCCAGGCCATTTTTCACCATTTTTCCAAAATTTTTCACCATTTTGTGCTACGTATGTTTAACTTTGATTTTTGCAGAAGTTGAAAGGAATTTTCATAACATTATATATTGTTTTTTTTTCTGCAGACTTTAACATGAAATGTCTTCCATGCTTTCATAATCATTTTGGATAACATTTTTTTTTTAATTAAAAAATTATATTTTTTAGAATTTGTCATGTTTTTTTATATTGTATATATTAACTCAAGCAGCACCCATAATGGCTGAATTCAGGTAAGAACTGTCAATCATGAACATTCGGTGTGTTCAGATAGGGCACCTTCATCCTTGGGGCACCAGTGGGACTCGAGACCTTTTACATATTTGACCCAGCTCAACTTTGCCATATTTATTTTTAGGGGTGGAAGGTTTATTAAAGGGTACACAATCTGTTTTGTTCTGGAGGTTTCAGCTTGTCTTGGTTGGTTATATTATAGCTATAAGTTTTTCATAATCTAAAGCTTAAAATAACAATCATATTCTTGCTAATAAAAATGTAAGGCAAAAGGAAGTCCAGTATCTGGTCAACTTCCTGTATGACACCTTTTTGCTCAATGATCTTGAATATAGCAATTGTTTCCCAGTTGTAAATATTGCCTTGGTTTTTCCAATGTTCAGTGCCCCTTCTGATCTGCTTACACAGTTTGTCAGGGTAACTAGCTGTCAGAATCTCTTGCACTGTATGTCCCAAATTGGGGCTCATAGATTAGAGTTAGGACTGCACCCCACAGAGGCACCTTGGCGCTGGTGGTGCAGCTTAAGCTACTTCTGCAGATGTGTGACCGAGCCTCTGTTTTAGAGACATATTATAGGTTGGTCTGCAAGCTGAGTGCTGAGTGCTGCGGCTCCTTTAAGTCTTTAGTAACCTAATTGCCCTGCTGACTTGCACCTCCCAGGTTAGTTATAAAATGGTCTGAGCGGCTGCCACCCCCCCCTTTGTTTCTTTTGAATTTGTGCAAGCACTTGGGGTGTGGGGTCTAGGCTGTATTGCAAGGTCTTGACCCTTCTACCCCATGGCTTGCACATGAGGTTTAGGGCAACCTCAAGTAAGCTGCTCCTATTTTATCTCTTGCATTGTATGTCCCAAATGGGGCTCTCATAGATTAGAGTTAGGACTGCACCCATAGAGGCACCTTGGCGTGGTGGTGCAGCTCAGCATACTTCTGCAGATGTGTGTGACCGAGCCTCTGTTTTTACCAGATTTAGAGACAGATTATAGGTTGTTCTGCAAGCTAACAGGGTTGAGTGCTGCGGCTCCTTTAAGTCTTTAGTAACTAGCTGTCAGAATGACAGATTAGCATGGACCGTACTCAAAAGGCCAATCAATGACTGCCTGGTGACTTGTTAGAAAGTGACATTGGACATAATTAAAGCAAGCGACTGACACATGGGTTAATGGGAGACACTAGATGCAATGGTAGCTGTAACCTCCACCCCATGCCTCTTGTTTGGTATGTTGGTAATATGTAAGATAATTATTGATTCAGCTTGCCTTATCTCTAACCCTAACCATCCAACTTACACTAACAATTTAACAAGACTCCTCTGCTGCTCAGATGTTGTTCATTATGGAAGCATTACAGTACATCCATCAGACAACTTGCACAAACAAATTGAGAAGTACAATACTAGATATATACTGTAAAGTGAGTCTCATTTTACATTACATGAACTTAAAGCAAACCTAAACTGACCATATGTCCCATTTTCAATGGGACAGTCCCAATTTGGGTCCCTCTGAAAACTCTGGAAATGTCTAAATGTCCCACTTTGCTGACATTGGGAAGACTGCATCCACTAAATGCAGAATACTGGATGTCTGGGTGGTGTACAACTGGTTAAACTTGGTTGAATGGTGGTAGTGGAATGTATGGACTTCTCAGTATTGGATCAATCAACAACATCTTTTTTGGACCAAATATTTCTAAAGCATGTCACCCATAATTAAGCCACATGCTAAACCACACCCCTCACCCACAAACTGGTTTAAATTGTCCCACTTTGAGAACCCCCAAAAATGGTCAGTTTAAGCAAACCTCCTGTCCACTTCTACCCCCGTCATATTGATATTGATAAAAGGAGACAATTTACTGTGTCCTTCACGTGCCCCATGTGGCTGCTAGTGACCAGTGGAGTTGACTGTGGGGGCATGCACCTGCATGTTATGAACCTGTATGAATGCAAAAGCATTGTGGGAGCAAGGATCAGGTGCAACATGGCATACTGGTCTTTGGCCGACCAAAGAGTAGTATGCCAAAATACTTGCCCTGCCTTAGTGGTGGTTGCATCTGTTCCTTGCTCCCACGTTGCCTTTATATTACTCCCTTATGCAGGTGCAAGGCCCACACAGCGAACACCATTGGTTGCCGGCAATCATGTGGAGCACATGAGGGGCACAATTGGAAAATAACTATTATTCTAATGCTCCAGCCATACTACAAAATGTGATCCATTTCACACCACAGTCTGGTAAACATGATCACATAAAAATGTATTTATCAACATGAAAGAGCTCATTAATGAAGAACATTGCAGCGCCACTAAATTCACATTATTTTGTACTAGACCAATTAACTTTTGGCAAAAAACATATTTACCAACCAATCTCAGCATGTTAAAATGGCTACTTTGGATGGATTTCTTAACATATCTTCAATAATCATTTATTTCTCACTCAATCTAAAATCAAAAATGTCAAAAGAAGCATTGAACAGTTTGATGGTTCATAATTTATAATTTTCAAATAAAAGGATGGATGTGAAAGGATCACTCTAATTAAAAACTCACAGATGCTAGACACATACACATGATTTCTTTAATTCAGTGATATTTTGATTTTTCGGATAATTCATTATTTTTCTGGCAAATATAAGGAAAGCGTCCTATATATTATATTTCATAAAAATATAAACTAACCAATCATGTGATTTAATTCCAGATCAGATCATAATGCAGATCAGTAATAAAAATGATGTACGATTTATATTTCAAGATGTATCGCGAATATTTATAAAAATTAAAATACACGATTTAACAGCAACATAAAAGTTCATACCATGTATACAAATAAACTAAAAAGAAAGATGAGACTGCACTGGATCTATGCTGTTAACGTGTAGCGTGCACAAAAAGGGTGAAAGCGACTAAATACCAAAAGAGACTGGAAGGACCCACACCTTCCAAAACACCCTTTATAATATATGGCACTACTACTGTGTTTTTTTTTTTAAAAATTCATATTTATTTACAAAAATGTATGAACCACTATACACACTTAAGACCAATTAAAAAAACATAGAAGACAATACATTGTCGATAAGGAAGGAAAAGGACAAAAAATTGGATGGGAGAGGGACTGGTGTAAGATACAATATTATATAATGAAGGATTACTACAATTCTAAATTAATTATCCTGCCTGGCTGGTACAAATCAAAGTGCAATAGTGCAAATCAAACACCCACTTAAATGGGCGCTGCAGTGTCACAATATCTTGTGAACCTAATTAAAGTGCAAGTGCTATACAAAGCTATCCTATAACCTATACAAAACCATCTGGCTGGTGGTTGTTTACCTTTATATTTGGATTGTTATTTGTTCTGCTCTCCCCGGCTGTTACTCACTATTTCATTAGTATGTATTAGGGTTTTGTATAGGCTATAGGATAGCTTTGTATAGCACTTGCACTTTAATTAGGTTCACAAGATATTGTGACACTGCAGCGCCCATTTAAGTGGGTGTTTGATTTGCACTATTGCACTTTGATTTATACCAGCCAGGCAGGATAATTAATTTAGAATTGTAGTAATCCTTCATTATATAATATTGTATCTTACACCAGTCCCTCTCCCCTCCAATTTTTTGTCCTTTTCCTTCCTTATCGACAATGTATTGTCTTCTATGTTTTTTTAAATTGGTCTTAAGTGTGTATAGTGGTTCATACATTTTTGTAAATAAATATGAATTTTTTCAAATATACACAGTAGTGGTGCCATATATTATAAAGAGTGTTTTGGAAGGTGTGTGTCCTTCCAGTCTCTTTTGGTATGTATACAAATAATACAGTAGTAAAAAATATTCCTTACTTTTATATTTAAAAATTAAAATTGCATGGATGATGCTGTGTGTTGTCCAGTCCATTCACTGAAAAGGGGAATCCACTGGTGAGGTGAGTGCAGAAAGGTGACCACTGAGGGGAAGCAACGTGGAGGCTGATTCATTACTAGCGCCAGGTATCGGCAGATGAGCGTCTGTATAGCGGTGCTTAGAGTGACCGCTAGTAGACACTGTAAGCGTGTATCAGTCGCTGTAACAGAGCACCTCATTCGCTGTAGTAACCTGGCTCACATTGATGAATGTGATGTGTGTTGAGCACTCTAATACCAGTACAGCACTGCAGGGAGCGAAAGGTAGCACCAGCTCAGTGCGACCGACTCTCGGCGCTCCACACCATATTTATCAAAAAAGGACACACACACAGCGTCAGTGCTCTAAATCTGGTCACTATAGCATAGAGCGCCAGAAGCTTTGTGATTAAAGTCTGTTTTTGAACACATATCCACCTGTAACAAAGTGAAAACACATGGAATGACATTGTTTTAACACTGTGACATTAACACTTTAGTGGCAGACCTGCAATGACAATTCTGCATAAAAATATAAAAAGTTTCTAAAAGTGTTTGTTTGCAGCCAGGAGAGGTCACACAATGATTTGAGCAACAAAAAAAAAGTTGTCAAGCACGCTGTTTACCCAAGCAAATGAACGGCTATTAAAATGTATGGGAGAGCGACAGGGAGCGAAAGGTAATACCTAGCGCTCTGGAAGCTAGATCGCCAGCGCTATACGCTGAGCCACCTGTAATGATACATGTGACGCTACATGGTGCTGTTACAGTCGCTCACCAGATTCCCTTTCATAAATGTGGTTTTGTGTACAGCGCCCAGCGTTCACCAGACACTGTCTGCCGCTGCGAGGCACTACCTGCCGCTATCCATTCTTAAATAACCCCCTGAGATTGCGAGCATGCTAATGTTTGGTCTCCTAGCAATGCCCAAAAAGTTTTGTACTTAGAATAAGTGTATATACACACACACACACACACACACACACACACACACACACACACACATACACATACAAACATATTACAATAAAAACATATTACAATACAATCCCTACTGAAATTAGCTATAAGTTATACAGGGTGGATATAGAAATTATTGAAGTGGACCAATCACCTTATATTGGGCCAGTTGGTTTATTGGGATGCCCTGCTGTGTAAATCTTAGAAGGTATGGGATAGCCCACAAAAACACACCTTTCCCATGGCTGCACCTACGTCATCTTCATGGCGCGAGAGCTATTCAGATTGGACATGAGACAACACCGCAGACCACAGGGTTGCTGGGGATTCGATCACTCCACGCTGTGCATGTCCAACCTCAGACTAAGAGGCTGATTTATTAATAGCGACATGTAGCGACAGTTGAGCGACTGTAGCGGTATTTTCACAGCGCCCGCTAGTAGTCGCTGTGCTTGGCCGTTGTTCGGTTGTTGACAGCGACTCAGTCGGTGTGCCGTAATGTTGAATACAAGGTTACGAGTCACTATTTGACAGGTTCCGCGATGTATGGGTGCGCATGATAGCGACTGGTCAGAGCGACCGGTTTCCACCATATTCATCAAAAAATCACGCTCAAAAAATTCAAGCGCTGTGAAATGCATGTTTAAACCCCAGAGCGCTGGCGGCGATGGGTTAAAAGTAGTTTTTTAACCCCCAAACCACCATATTTTTGGAAACCAAAAAAAAAAGTATTTTAAATAATTTAGTAATATGAATACATTAATATCAGACCTGTAATATCAATTCTGTACATTTTTTTTCCCTTAAAAAAATTATCTAAAATGGCAGAAGTGGTAACAGAATTTTTCACATTTAAAAAAAAAAAAAAAAAAAAAACATTAATAACAATTAATCATTAATATTTAAAGATTGTTCGATTGAAATGCATTGGAGAGCGCCAGGTAGCGAGAGGTCATAGCTGTAGGTATCATATGCTTCCCCTTGGTATTGTGCTACTGCTGGGGATGGAGGAGGAGAGAAGGAAGCTGAGGTATGAACCTAGATGCAGCAGCTTTCCTGCCTCACATCAATATTTACAGCTGCAGTAGACGACCCCTATCCAGCTATAGACTGAGCCAGGCAGGAGATGGCGGTCAGAATTGCCACATGTTGAGGTACAGACTTTATTTTTTACAATTCTTTTGCCAGAGGTTATAGATTTATATGGTCAAGTGTCATTTTGTTACTGAGCTAGATTTTTGAGATAGTCTTCCATTAAGGCAGACAAAGAAAAAAAAAGAAATTTATATGGAGACCAATTTCATTTAACATGACCCACTGACCCCACTAAGCTTATAATTATCACTATGCCGGTAAAGATATTAAATTAAAGTTAACAAACAGCCATAACAAGAAATATAGAAATTTAGCCCCACCATCCTTCACATTCTGAACAGGAACTTTGACATCGCTTGTATACTGTGTATCATATTATTTGTCAGCCATGTAGATTGTTATAGTAAAACCCATTGCAATATCTGCGGCCTCCGCATGCACTATTAGATCTCTTGAAAGGTAAGTTTTCAGTAAAAGTGAGGTAAAAGCTTAGTCTGGTTGCAATTATAGACCTGATCAAATTGCCTGGCGCTCAAGCTGTTGACTGCCGCCACCAAAAGGCTCCATTCTATGCAATTAAATTGAATTAGGCCGTTGCCTCAGCTCTTTTTGGCCTATCACAAGGTTTCCCGCAGATCCCGAGCTGAAGCTGGATGTCAGTCTCCCCACCTCTCCTGTTATCTATAGGTGCACGTGAGGAGCGTGCTAAATACTCGCCCACGGATTTAGATGCGCCTGGCTTCATGCAGATGCAGCAGCGGCATTGCATAGAGCAGCCGAGGCCTTGAGGTGTCAAGGTGAACAAGAAAAGGATTGTCCTCAGCAACTGTACTAATCTGGTCACATTTGTCACAGAACTTGTTTTTAGAAAAGTAACATATTCTGTATTCCGATGCATTACCAGTAACAAGCGTTTAGTAGCTTGACTATGCCTAGTCTAGGCATATAAAATCCATTCATGGAAAGTCTAATTGATGCAAGTATGTCTCCTGAATGGACCTAGAATTAGTGGTGAGGAAAAAATGGCCATCTAATATTTACACACTTAAGCCAAACCAATACCCGTTTTTTCTCGAGTGTTGGACCCGCTAACAGCACATAAAAACAAGCTGGGGGGGGGGCAACCAGAATGCTGGAGCCTCCACATAACCCCCCCTCTCCCGAACGCCTGATATTCTTACCTTCATCTCGAGCCTGCGCCGGAAAAGATTGCCCGCCGGGTGGTCACATGGGTCATGGTCGCGTCCTCGGCGCTGGCCACAGGAATGCCCTGCCCACGACCGAGCCACGTGCGCACCAGCAGGCAATCACGGGACTCCTTTTCGGCGCAGGCTCGAGCATCCTCCATGCCGGTTGGGTGTTGGTCCGGTTTAACTACATAAACTATGGGTCTTATTTATCAAGGAATAGCGACAGATAGTGACAGATAGCGACTGGGGAGCCGGCCAGTAAAGCCAGGTACCGCAACTAGAACGCCGGCTCCCCTCCACAATCACACATTTATCAAGCCGATACTGCTTAGCGACTGAGATAGCGCCACCTAGCAACTCATTCATCATTATCCCAGCCTCATCCCACAGCGCCAGTGAACATCCTTGAACAGCGACAGGTATGATCTCTCGCTACCTGGCGCTCTCCAATGCATTTCAATGGCAGAATGTATTTTAATTAATAATTATTTTTTAATATATATTTTTTTTTAAATTTCAAAAAAAAAAATCTGTGAACACTTCTTCCTTTGAAAATGTATTTTTGGGGGATTTTTAAAAATGTTTTTTTTTTTTTTGCAGAATTGATATTACAGGTCTGATTTTAAACTATTCAGGTTTGAATATTATTTCAAAATCATTCCATTTTTTTTTTTTTTGGGTGGTTAGGGGGTTAAAAAACTACTTTTAACACATCGCCAACTGCGCTCTGGGATTTAAACATGCATTTCACAGCGCTAGGAATTTTTAAGGCTGATTTTTTAATGAATATGGTGGGTGCCGGTCCCTATGTCCAGTCGCTATCTTGCGCTCCCATACAACAGCGAACCTGTCAAATAGCGACTCAGCATCTTGTATTCTACATTACGGCACACCGACTGAGTCGCTATCATCCACCGAACAATGGCCAAGCACAGCGACTACTAGCGGTCGCTGTCAAAATACCGCTACAGTCGCTCAACAGTCGCTATCTGTCGCTATTAATGAATCAGCCTCCCCATATTTCATGGCAATCCCATGGGGTATTT